>OX387292.1:2530446-3855893 GCA_947562105.1 Shargacucullia verbasci
TGCTTTAAAGCATTGTAGATTGCCAAAGTTTCCAAATCGTAAGAACAATATTTAGATTCCGCGGGTGAAGTTCTTCTACTGAAATAAGCTACGACCTTTTTGACATTATCAATTCTTTGTACTAATATGGCTCCATAGCCCAAGGAACTAGCGTCCGTATAAAGTTCAGTAGGTAAACAAGGATCAAATACAGTTAATAATGGTTTACTAGACAGATGTTTTATTACATAATTCCTAGCCGCATCCTGTTCGACACCCCACTCCCATTTCTGGTTGCTTTTTGTTAATTTGGTTATAGGTACTGTTCGAATTGCAAAATTAGGGATAAATTTGCGAAAATAGCTGGCTAGACCCATAAACTGCCTTACTTGCTTAACGTTATTAGGAACAGGGGAATTTATTAAATCGGCTATCTTTGCCTCACTGGGCCTGATACCTTCCTGTGATATAATTCTTCCTAAATATTCTATACTTTGAACAAAAAATTTACATTTTTTAATATTTATAGTAAATCCTGAACAGCATAATGCCTGAACCGTTTTATCTAAGTAGAGGAGGCCTTCTTCTATCGTAGAAAATGGGATTAGGATATCGTCTATATAGACTAGAAGAAATTTTAAGTGCTGCACAGCTTTTGTGATAGCTCTTTGAAATACAGAAGGTCCATTGCAAATACCAAACGGCATTCTTAAAAACTCAAAATGGCCATCGGGCGTCACAAAAGCTGTGTATTTTATGGAGTCTGATGCTACAGGAATTTGGTAGAAACCATTCTTCATGTCGATGGAAATAAAGAACTTTGCTTTACCTAATTTATCGATTTGATCTTCGATTAGAGGGAGAGGGTAGCGATCTTTTTCCAAAATTCTGTTTAGTGCTCGATAATCTATACATAATCTGTCACTACCGTCTTTTTTCTTAACTAAAATCACCGGATTTGCAAAAGGAGAGTTACTTTCACGTATTATATTTTGCTTTAAAAGTTCTTGAATTATTTCATTCACCTTCTCCCTCTCTATCGGCGCCAATCGATAAGGACGATAATTGATAATTTCATCTTTAAGTAATCGTAACTTTAGTTCACCGGTTTTTACAGTAGTGGTTTCATCCAAGACAGAAGGATATTTTTGAAAAATTTTCTTTATTTTATTCTGTAATTCTAAATCCAAATGATTAATTTGCGGTTCTAATTCAACTAGATCAATTGCAGTGAAAATCAAATTAACTTCTGTCTTGGTTGGCACCGATTTCCTAATTAATCGACTTCCTAATGAACTTGTAACAATTTCTATATCTGGATATTGAACAGCGTTTCGACCTATTAATAAATTATACTGAAAATCATAGTCCCGGACAACATGTATATCTAACTCTAAACAAACTGCTTCGAATTTAACAGGTACGGTAATTATAGCAAATACATGTATTTTATTTTGACCTATACCATTTAGATAAATTGATATTGGTGAAAAATGGCAACCTAAACTTCTTGCAATAGATTCTTTAATCAAACTACAATTTGCTCCCGTATCTATGAGACAATCAACTGGTATTTTATTTATAAATACTTTAGTTAACTTTAGTTCGGATTTTCTAAAAAATTAACCTCTTTATTTGGGAGTATGGTTATGGAAGAAGAATTATTTGATTCAGCTCTTTGTTTATGATAGCAAATTGACTCAGTGTGACCGATTTTTTTGCAATATGTACAGACTTTAGGGCTGTTAGATTTAGTTATTTGTGGGGCTTTTTCTGTAGGTGTACGTAAACTCTGTTTATGTTTGGGGCACTGAAACTGTACATGACCAATTTGATTACAAGAGAAACATTTTTTTTCGCCGTTTATTTTAGGTCGTTTTGCTTCAGAGGGTCCAGAATGAGAGTTTTCTAAAGGTCTCTTTTGAGTTTTTACATATATTGAAAGAAGAGATATAAGAGCAGCAGTAGTAGTTACACCACTATTCAGCGAAGCCATCCTAACGTCAATATCAGAAATTCCTCCACAAATCAATTCTACTAATTGTTCATCAGTAAAAGAAATTTTTGTATTGCGAAGTAATCGAATTTTTTCCCTACTATATTCACTATAAGAGTCAGCCGCATCTGATGTGTATAACACTGCTTTACTGAGTTTTTCAGATAAGTTCTTCTTTTCGGGATAAGCATCACAAATATCTATACGAAATTTCTCCCAAGTCCTACCTTCCGACGGTTCCCAGGATTCGAACCATGTCACAGCAGAACCCTTTAGGGCTTTACCGGCTTTGGCTGCTGTCTTGATGCTGCTCCACTTCAAATCCGCACGGAGAGACTCGATACTGTCGCACCAATTCTTCGCTCCGCAATCGTTTTTCTCCGGATCGAACACTGGCAAAGCGATGTCATCATCCTTTTGCTGCGTTGTGGATACCGCATCTCGGATAGCCTTAAGGAGATTACCAATAGTCTCAGCGTCCATCCTAAAACATAAGTTATTATTAATAAATGTGACGCCAGGCTAATCCCACTTCTGATGTTATAAATTAAAAGCAAAGATAGTCTATATACTTTAAATGAAAATGATCAAAGGAAACTACAAGAATATTTTATAATACTGATTATTTTTATTAAGCAAACATTGTTTTCATTTTATTTTCTTAACATTATAAATCATAAATACTGCCATGAAACTTAAATCAAGTCAGTTTATTACTTTTATTTCAAATTCAAATCAAAATATCAATATAAATGAAATATCAAAATAAGTTACGTAACATTATTTTAACAAAAACATTTCTTAATAATTACAACAGACAAAGGATTCACATAAATATATCCACATAATAGTATAGTAATAATAGTAACAATAAATACTTAACTTACTACTGATGTTACTGCTCCGACTGCCAGACAACAAGTGTCGGCAGCTCGCAGAGCATTTCCTTTTATACCTTGTTCTATTGACATAATAGAAACGTGGGTAGATTAAAAACCAACATTAAAAGTTATTATGAAATTTGTTTATATATATAATTTATTGTAAGTCTTATAATATTTAGTAGAAAATTATAAGTATATGGTTCATAGAATTTTCAAACGATTTTTAATAATTAAAATAATATTTAAATGGCAACACTATACATAGCAACGTTAATTTGTCACGTTCGAGTTTGACTGAAATATTCATTGGTAAATCAGTAACAGTATTAAATATATGTTTTTACATGGAAATTGATATTTTTTTCTTCGACTGTAAGACTTTTTGAATAATAGATAATATAAATGGGCTTTTTCTGTATTATCTTGGAAATTGAAGGAAAATATAGAATATTCTGAGATACAATTCAAATCAGAAGTATGTTATGACAATTGTTCATGGTTCTTATATATTGTTTTATAGTTATGAAAGTACAGGTTAAACGTAAGGTCACGCTTGTAGTGCCTGACTGACGGGTTAAGCAGAGTTGCAATTAGTAACAAAGCCTTGGTGGCGAGTACGACGAATAGAATTAGTGCGTTCTGATGTCTGCAACCGTTTCCTAGACAGGTAACAGATTCAGGAATAATTCAACAGTAATACTACGTTTTGTAGTAGAGATATATGATCTAAAGGTACTATGGTACACCTTTGCCTAACCCTTCGGGGAATATCGGCGTGATGTTATGGCAAGTACTCAGTTTATAAGTATATAGTTACCTATGTTATGATTTTGTTCATTATTTTTACATGGAAAGTGATTCGTAGCAACACTAAATTGATCCTCGTGTTCTTATAAAGTATTCCTTTTATTCGGCCTAAGTTGCGATTGCTGAATAAATATGTAATAACACAAATGTTTCTTTGTCAGACTGAATGTGTACAAAGGGAATTTGATTGAGTCAACTAGGGCTTTAGCCGATAACATTTTATAAGGGACTTGGATTTAAGAAACAAATAAAGCGATTTCTTTTTGTAATAAAATACATTGATGGAAATGTAATTTGATAACATAAAAAATATGCAAATACTAAAAGATTTGATGTAAGTAAATGTTAAATAAATTTACGAAAAATTACATTCATAGAAGAAAGTAGTAACAGGCCTTGTCTTTAAGCGTAAAACCTAAAACTTATCGTGCTTGTTACCATACTGAACCGTATGTATACAATAAACTTGAATTAAATTAGAACCGTGATTATTCGAGAAATTATTTTTCGAAAACTTGTTTGTTTGGTTTGCAAGCTCGCCAAGAGTTAACAAAATAAAGACCCGCCGTAGGGTTTAATATATTTTTTTTTAAATATTATTTATTTATACGTTACAGATAAAAACATTACATAGTAGTCATATGGTTTTCGAACCTCTGAATTGGTTGCTGAAAAATGTATTCCACCACACCATATTCATATTAGGTACGAACACAGAAAATACTCTAAAACCTCTACCGCTACACGTGAGCCAATATCACAATTTTTAGGCAACCAGTAGTTTTCTATGAAACGTGATGAAAATGGAATCGCCGGGCGAAATCAAAATAAACACAGGGCGAATACGAGACGGATTCGTCGAAGCGTGCTTATAGGATAAAGATGAATATAGGCCGAACGCCGAATAAATGTTGACGCACTGGGTTGAATGGTGGGTTGCTCTATTATAATGTTTTATTGTCACTTGTGACTGGCGACAAAAATAAAAAAAAGCATGCTATGATGTTTTGTTAATGTGGCGAGGATGGATGAGAGGTAATTAACGAAAAGGATTTAAAGCGCGCCCTAGAAGGACTTATACTGACCTCATTGGTGATGTCCTTCAAAAAGGTCAGGTGCGCAGTATTAGCAACCGGCTTGCATTTACGAAACGTTGCATGAATGTAGATAAAGCAAAAGGAGTACATTGTAAGAATCGTAACTCATCGCGTTCTGTAGTTCTTGCCTACCTTCAAACAAAAAATGCGTTGAAATTATATATGTATATGTAATATTTAGTACGAATATTTTGAGCTCTTCATTGGGTCTTGTTGATATAGGCTTATAATAATTATATCATACTGTGTTTCCTAACTCATTCGTCAATCATGGTGACAACGACCATATCAGTTATATCTGTAAGGAAGCTTATGGTCAGCTATGGATTTTTCGTTTGACAAGTGTTGTTGTGCGACATCTAGCATAGAAAGCGCCAATTAAGGAGATAGATTCATGAAACAAAACATTGAGTAGTGAGTTGAATGGCTTCAGAAAACTATAATAATTTAGCACTTGACAAAAATATAAACTACCATTTAAAATTCGACTCCTATTTCAACTTTTGAATCAGTGATGAAATCACTAAAATGCTTTTTTGTAATCAAGATACACACGAACAACGTCTACAAAATGCGTAGGCTGTTGGAATTACTCTCATTCAGTAAAGGTCACGAGTTGATACCGAAGAACTTTCGAAGTAAAAGATTTCCAAGTCTCCGTAGCAAGTCCTAATCTACAACCGAAGGTTTATGAAGAACTAAATGGCTTTAAGAACTTGATGAAAGAAAAAGATACTGCTCTAGTTTTACTAGTTTTACTAGTACAGTTATCTGAAGCTTAACTAGTTATAATTTTGCAGTTCTTTCAAGGATTCAATTATGAAGCGAAAAAATTTACTGATTTCTCGAAAAGTAGCATGGAGTCTAGAACCGTGCCGTGGTTGATCGCAATAAGCTCGCCCCTATTACATGGCTTTCAATAACAGCATTGGCGAAACGTGGGTGTACAAAAGAACACCTCTTGCGTAACCCTTCGGGGAATACAGACGTGATTCTATATTATGTTAAAATATATATATATATATTTTGTTTTAGTTTTGTTGTTTTAAAATACGTATTAAAAACCTGATATCTTTAAAATGTATAGTTATATTATGTATTAGCCTATGTGCTATTCCAGACTATAATCTATCTCTGTGCCAAATTTCATCCAGATCCGTTCAGCCGTCACGGCGTGAAAGAGTAACAAAGATCCATCCATCCATCTATCCATCCTCACAAACTTTCGCATTTATAATATTAGTAGAATTAGTAGGATAAGATAAGATAGGATGAGTAGGATTAGTAGGATTTTAGTATAAAAACTCTTCTAAGCATAAATTCACACGAGAGTCCATTTGTTCGCGCACCTGTTAACTCTGGATTAAACTGGATGTAACCAGTTTTATCCGGCCGCCCGATCTCGGTAGCTAATTATACGGATTACGGAGTACTTGAACGGGGTCATTTTCGTCAGGACTATGTTGTACAGCTTCATTATCGTTAACCCGTCAGGTGACACAAAGTAGACACAGTGGAGAATCTATTATTCAACGCGTTCATGATAATACCTTGTTGAAATGCGAAATAGTTTGTGTTTTAAGCTTTAAAGGAATGGAAAATAGTAGGATTTTTGTTTTTCCAACGAGCATCTCATTATGCCAGAACAATCTTGTACCCTGCGGCTCTGTAAAGAAAAACATTGAAACGCAGAACAGAATTTGTTAGTCACAGTTTGATTTTGCATGTTCGAAATAAAGGCAACATTACGTTTACCTATCTTATTAAATGCCTTACAGACTCCAACTTCCATAGCTACTGTGCACCCATTAAGCAGCGTTAGCTGCGGTAGTGCTGGGATGGGAGACTTGTAGTTCTCCGTGATTCGAGAAAATGTTAAGCAGTTAGTTTCGATTGTCATACGAATGCTTATAACAGTCGCCCAGTGATTGGGGGGGTGGAGGTCCACTGGCAGTCGTTCCGTGTAAAATACTAATATGCAGCCTTATCTAGTAAGACTGGAAGCCGATATAAAAGATAAAGCTAGGCAGATGAGATATTCAGTGCTTTAAAGTGTTGCTAATGATAGAAAAAAAAAGAAAATATGTTAATTTGGCCCACACTTAAGGCTTAATATTGATATTATATATAATAACAGAACAAGAAAAAAAAAATCAAAAAGAATAATTATAATAATAAAAATACCTACTCAGTTTAGAGCTACATAGTGTTCTTCAATAGCTGCGCCTAATAGTTGCCAGACAACTATTCCTTGACGCTGGTTTTCAACTGTACCTTTGGCAGTGAAGTGTTACGGATGTAAATCAGTTTGGTACAGTACAACATGTAACTAGAAACTGTAACCACACTTAAAGGAATGTGAATCCTCCTCACTCAGCTCCACAATAAGATTTGTGTCGTGGGGCTTATCCGCTATTACACACACAAATCACTTATACGAGCAGAAAATATATCCGTGGCGTACAAATATTAGTCCCCATGCGGTTCGAATACACGACCAGATATTTTTTGTTGCAAATGTAGATATTATTGCCTCATTGGTTTAGTGGTGGCAAATGCGACTGGTCCTGGATGTCAAGGGTTCGATTCCCAGTTCGGGCAGTGTTTTTGTGCAGAAGCACGGAGTCTGGAACTGCTTCCGATAGATGGCAATAGGTTCGGCCCCTATTTCATTGGACTTAATAATGACATTGGCAAAATGTGAGTATACAATAGTACCTACACCTTTGCCTAACCCTTCGCGGAATACAGGCGTGATGATATGTTTTAAATGTTACGTCGATATTATACGTATTTTTCCGTACAGAGACATAATTCACTCTTGAAAGGAAACTTGCTTATTATTATTGGGTAGTAGAGCGACGGTCTTGCTCCGTATAAAATACCGCCCGACCCGACATACTTGGGAACGGCAGCCTAATTACCGATGTAGCGACAGGATTAGATCGCGCGATAACTTCTGTCAAACGTCATTTTTGTGACATAATAATGTATTGGCTGACAGTGAGATTGCTGTCGTATGGCTATCGCGTTGCTGTCGCTTTTTTACGTAATTAGGCTGCGGATCGGCAGATAATGATATTTAAAAGAAAGAGAATTTCGTGACTGAATAACCAAAAAACTTTATCTGAACCGGGGATCGAATTCAAGCCATCTCGCTTTGTAGCCGCGCTTGCGACTAATGAGGCAGTTTACGTTGTCTATCAAGAGTAATTTTTGCATTGAGTATTTGAGCACTGAGCATTGAGCATTTGAGCATTTGACCACAAGGAAACGAGCATTAAGAAATTCTCAGAGTTACTTGATAAGAATATTTTTTTCGGTCGTAGTCATTATTCACACTCATCATTAATTAACTTAATAAATGAGACAACCTTGTTCTGTTCATACAACACTATTAATATTAAAGAGCCCACTATCCATGTGTCAAAACATTTATCAGACCTATCTCCTAGGGTTGGTTCTTAATGAACATTTCTTACACGGACCTTGCTTCCTTAATTAACACAAAATTGATATGTACGGATGGCTGCTTTTATGTCTGTTATCAAGAGTATATGAAGGTCCCTGTCGCACTTAATATAATATACTGCCAGGTTCAATTAATTTGGCGACTTCATTATTTACCTTGCCTTTTCCCAACTACATTGGGGTCGGCTTCCAATCTAACCGGTTGTGGTTGAATATCATTTTACACGGAGCGACTGCCTTTTGACCGCCGGCACCCAATTACTGAGAGACAGTGATAGTCTAAGGTTAGATAGGTTGTCAGACTTTTTGAGCTGCTGACTTCCGTAACGACTGTCATAGGTCTTTGTATGACACCCGGGCCCAATTGCTTAATGTGCTTTACGAGGCACGGAGGGGTCTCGATATGTTAAAAATGGTCACTCAAGTACAGACTGCGGCAAGCGCTGCTTATCCTCTCAGATCGACCGATCTGCGCGGTAGCTAGGTACCTACGAGGCCCTACCTAATTTGGCGACTTATTTAGCTTTTTATACTTCCCAACATTTCCTTCTGCTTGCTCTTTAGTTTGGGCTGGGACACGACGGATAATGTAACGAAATTTTAACTTCCAATTATGAATTGCCTTTTAATTCCGTTATATTCATAATTTCTTCTTTTTCAGGTAAGTTCCTGAATACCAACATGGAAAAATTGTGATAAAGCGGCCGTCTTGATAAAGTCAGTATATTTTTCTTAGGTACATTGAGATAAAAACGAAAGAATCTTTTTTTTATTGGTAATTGGTATTAAGACATTGATGAATCCTTAAAAATCTCCAAACGATCACTGTAATGATTGTTATTATAACATTAAGAAAAACACGAAAATATCATTTTTATTGTCAACACCACAATGAAAAATTTAAAAAATCCTTTAACAAAAATAATTTTCATTGTTGGCGGCCATTAAAACATATCGCGGTGGGCGGCAGACGCACAGGGTGACGCTGCCCAAACAATCAGCTAACGATTCCATTTCCATAATGGATGGTAAACAAACGCAAAAACAATAATTGGTACAGCCGGACTCGGGCCCACGTCCGTAAAACAATAAATGTAATTGCGAGTGGCGTTTGCCCGTTTTACTTATTTACATAGCTGTAAACACTAGGTGGCAATTCTCGCCCACTTCGATATATGTATATACATGTACAAGTCTCGCCATCAATGGAAAAAATCACAAAAATTTCGACCCCATCCGATAGCTTGTATTTCGAGCATTACAAGGTAAAGATATCTCAAAGTCAAAGCTAAAGTCAAAGTTTTTTATTTCAAGTAAGCCTTTTCAGGCACTTTTAAAAAGTCGTGACCCCAGGCGCATGGTTCCAAAGGGGGTAGGTCCTATGGAGAAGAGACCGGCAAGAAACTCCATGGATACTCTTTTCAAAAACAAAACGTTAATATACAATTAAAATCTTAAATTAACATGCATTATATAAGAAAAAAAAATACAAACTTAATAAAACGCTACTTACATAATGAGGCAATACAATATGAGTTAAACAAGTGTTTCGAATATAAAATAAAAACGGCATAAACAGATCAAAGTGGATAAAACAGAAAAAAAAAACAAAAAAGAATAAAGTGATACCACAAGAATTCAAATACTCTCTCGTTCCTTCTATAATAATGTGGGCATGAGACACAAAACAGAACTTTCAGCTACATCAGAGGTTCCCAGACTTTCAAAATTTAGCTGGTTCCGGTGGACCCCCTGCAGCTACATTTCTAGCATATTGTAAATTGAATTGTAAACCTCCATTTTTTTTGTCACGCCAACGTATACCCCCATCGGGTCTCCCGTGGACCCCTGGGGGTCCACCTGGACCACTTTGGGAACTAATAATCTACATTATATGTATGTTAAACTACATAGTTGACCCGAAAGGCGTTGTTCTTTCTTCCTGGTCTAAAATAGCTAAATCGGTCCAGCGGTTCTCAAGTGATGCACTTACCAACGAATAGTATTTATTTTTTATATTGGAAATTTCAGTAGAAATAATACATCAGACCTCACATCATCACATCACATCATATTAAATGTTTAAAATAACCCTTTCTCTGGGAATTCTCAAAAGCAGTTTATCAATATAATTCCCATTTTTTTGCGTATCAGCATTATCGAATTCTGTTAAAATGAATAAAAGGTTCTTCCACTTATTCAATGGTATTCTATCAGTTTTTTTTTATAATAAACAAAAAATATTTTATTTTCGCTAACATACGTAATCCAAATATTCAAAAGAACGCAAAATATGCGGAATCAGAGTGATATCGATGTGCAACTGTGTTCATAATCGAATATAATGAAATTGAACGATTGCTTGTGAATATTTCAATTTGATAATCGAGTTGATGTTGTGAATTCGTTGGTTTTGTTGTCGGCTGGTTTCAATAGTTTCAAACATTGTTATTCTGTTACATATTAAAAAGCTGATCGCAGATGCAACTGCTGAGCATGAGGACCTAGATTTGATTCCTAGATCGAGCAGTTTTATTGGGTTGGACTTGTGCCAATAAGCTCGCTCCCTATTTTTTTTTCTTTTTTTAAAAACGTTGCCCCACACTAGGATTTCTCCTGTGTCGTGGGTACAGTTTACAAACATACATGTCACATGCACACACAACCAGACCCGAAACAACTATCTGTAGATCATACAAATATTTGTTCCGTGCGGGGATCGAACCCGCGACACATAGGGCAGAAAGCTAATGGCTTAGCCACTGCGCCAACCGTGTCGTCATTAAATATTAAATAGGACAGTAACAGTATCGGCGAAATGCAGGTGTCTAGTACACCTCTGTTTAACCTTTCAGGGAGAAATGGTGGGATGCTATGTCAGGTTACACTAAAAATAAAACAAGTAAAAGTTAGCTCTCAGTCCAACGTTCATTGCACGACCTTTCTAGAATTGTTCCTTCCTTATTAGTGTCCCTTATGGCTAAGAACGTGACACAATATTCAAGGTGATGTTTTTACTTGCCTTTTGACCCTGGATAGAGATTTGTTTTAATCAAAGGGTAGTCTCTTTAATGACTGATCTTAATTACTGCACTTAATCTACCTTACTATCTCAATATTACTAAATAACTAACTACTGTACCTTCATCGCCTGTGTTCGCGCAGAGTAAACGTAAAAACAAAAAAAGTTTTTATTCTTCTTCCAAAGTAACAAGCGACATCAAACAATTTTTACCATAAATCTCGAACAAGCTTGCGGACACTCAACCGAATTAATTTAAATATTTAACTAAGTGGATGCATTAAAATATTTCAGCGCGAAACGTGGTACCTCACTTATAAAACTTCGGAGCTTACCGCTACGCACTTTACTTCGCTACGTGCGTAGCGCGCGTAACAACTTCGTAGCACGTCGTCTACGGCACTCACTCGGTGTAAATCAAGAGTTGAATGGATTGAAAGAGGATTAGAGTAAATAAATCTTTTAAAGTTTTTGAGAAGTCTTTAAAGTGCTTTTAGATACAACTAAGTGAAATAGGTAGTGATATTTCAAGTTCGTATATGTTTTTTTTTCTTTTTAGTATTACCTCTATAAATACACACATAATCTGGATGGGATTTCCTATATTACGTTTCCGATCATAAAACACATCATAATATAAGCTATTATTAGCCAGAAGCATTATTTATGTCATAAAAAACAAGACAAGTGTCATAAGCCCATGGATCTTCAGACGCAGAAGCGCCATGAACACCATTATACCATTTTTACGAGCCATACAAATTGTCACACGACCATTATGTGTTGTACCCATAAACCGGCCTATGTCCACAACAAATAGTCCTATCTAAATTGGTCGTGTAAAAATACTATCTTTTTCACCTTTCAATTTTCAGGCTCACTGTGGGCTTTCAATATTTACTGACTATATTTTCGGCTTGCGGGGTAACAATAAATTTTGATGGACCTTCTCGAGGATATTCCTATCCGATAATCTATATAAATAAAAATCAATTGCCAAAAATGTATGTAAGCGCATAACTACAGAACGGCTGTACCTATTTGGCTAATTTTTTTTGTTGTGTTCGTAATTGTCAGAACAAAGGTTTGTATGAAAGAAAATGATTGGAAAATCTATCGGATAACTCATTTTTTCTATTAGTAAATTGCATCCGCGCAAAGCCGGGCGGGTCGCTAGTACCAGATCATTTTGTGAATGATGATATAAAAATTTATTTTTCATTGTTTTTTTATTCAGTACGAGTGTGTAAATATCTTTTTTCCATGGTTGTAGGGATGTGACTAAAAGATTAGATCGTTCCGAAGAGTTGCAGTGTACTCTTCCTCCCTATGAGCTACTTTGGAGACAGCAGTATCACTTACTCGTGCTAAATCTCATGTTTGAACTTTGAAGGGTGAACTAATATTATAAATGCGAAAGTAAGTTTGTTTGTTACCTTTTCAAGCCTAAACCACTGAACCGATTATCCTGAAATTTTGCATATACGTTGTTAGGGGTACAGAAAAGGACATAGGCTACCTTTCATCCAGAAAAAGGTACTGTTCCCGAGGGAATGAACAATAACTTTCAACTGTCACAATTGCTTTAGGACGCTAGATGGCTACGTGTGACCCGAAAAAATGAACGTGTTCGTAATTAATGCAGGCGAAGCCGCGGGCAGAAGCTAGTATGAAATAAACCCAGGCATCACAACATTTGAATATAGCTGTCGGCAGATATAATGAGTGGCTGTTACAAAAGATTGGATCGCTACTGTTAGGAAACTGTTAATCGCGGTATTACATTATTAGAGCATATAATGATTTCTGACTCTTTTTTACGTCACCCGTAGATATCCGTCACTAAAGAACAGAAGAAGTGTCGGCCAATTGTTTTGACATGTCTCTAAAAAATAGTCCAGAATGTGAATAAGTACTTTGACGCTTAAATGGTCTCGTTTAGTATAGTGTATATTTGATAAGGCAGTGTAAATTAAGTGTATTTAATATAACATAATATAGCATAGTATCACGCCTGTATTCCTCGAAGGTTTAGGCAGAGGTGGACTATTGTACACCAACATTTCGCTGATGCTGTTATTGAGTCCCATCTAATAGGAAGCGAAGCGAACCTATTGCCATTTACCGGGCCCAGTTTCACACTCCGTACTACTGAGATTCACTATTGAGAATTTACATACAGAAAAACCTAATAACACCGCCTGACCGGGGAATCGAACCCAAGACCTTACGCTTAGCAGTCGCGCTTACGACCACTAAACCAATGTGGCAGTCAAGGGTATTTAATTAAGTTAAAATATTATTTTTGTATTCATAATACAATCATTACATATATTTACTGTTGTTAAAAAAATATTCTTTAAAAAGTACATTAACTTTCCCGGAGTATATTTTTATGTAAAACTAGGTTCCACTAGCTCTGTTATCTTTAGGCACATTATGTACATATAGTATCAAGTTAGCGATAAATGGGCCTCGCGGGGCTCACTAACATTTTGTGTTCATATATTAGTGTAAAACGAATTTAGGAACTCTGATGTCGGTGATAAGTACGTACGATCTGAATGGTTTCCCGTGTCTTTATTTCTTGTTTTATTTAGCTTCGTATCTTTGTTACGGATGTAAGATACATTCATACATAATATCAAGCCTTTTCCCTTATGAGATACACTAAAGAATGACATACGGAACACAGGTTTTCGTGAACGTCGGCTATAAATATATCTCGGCTAAACTGGTCAAAGTCAAAGTCAAATGTTTTTATTTCAACTGGGCCTTTACGGGCTTTTAAAACGTTATGATTCTAGTTGCGCGGTGCCAAAAGTGGGTTGGTTCTATGGAGAAGGCACCGGCAAGAAACTCCATGGATACTCTTTTCAAAAAAACTGATTTACATTTTTCTTCAATACGCAAATTATACAATATAAAAAAACTAAACACAAAAGAAATAATAAAAAAAAAAGAAAAACAGTTATACAATAAAAGTATCTAAAATACAAACAAATACAAAAAAAATGCGAAATATCATATTCTATGTACATACCATATCGAAACCATTGGCGCAGTGACAAAACGATTCAAGATGTTTATTTAGGCAACTAAGTATGTTATATAATGGTGTTATAAAATAAAATAGTTCTCTTAAACTTAGCCTTTTTCAGGCATTGCAAAAATTGAGTATTAATTCGGACTTGTACTAGCTTTAGGTATTCCTAATCGTCTTAACGATTGCGATACGGGTCTTTGACTGCCGCACGATACAAATATGTGTACGACCTACACATATAAATGAAAACAGGAAAAAAATCTTTAAAAAAATTAAATGAATGTAAAGGTATATGGCAAGAGGTATATATAAAAAAGCAGTTCACTGAATCTCTGCCTCCGTACCAAACACTTATCATCCTTCCGAATCTTTTATCTTTCAAAAAGCCTCGCACTCATACTTTTAAAAACATTATCCCAAAGGCAACGTACGATCCGTTTCACTACATTACAACCTTCTTTGTACAAACCAATTTCACGTGCTTGGAATGGCAAACGTATCGGGTGTATCAGCCGGGTATCTCGACCCGGTATCCGGGTCGGTTGAAGAACCCTTGATCCCAATGTCCGCGATTTTGATAAACCAGTCTAGTTTATCCGGAATTTCTGACAGTTGCTATTTGTTAAAGCCTTTCATTTGATACTTATGTTGAGATGAATGTGATGGATGTAATTTGAGGGTGTTATCCTACCATTAATCTAAAAAGTGGAACATAGCATAGCGCTTGTATCTGTCGAAGGGTTAGACAGAAGTGTAGGTAATATTATGGACCCACATTTTATCGTTATTAGGGGATTTTATATTTCGTGGAAAAGGGGGTGAGTTTTTTTTATATCTGATTTTAAGTTTGTTCTTTTAGTTAAGTCGAGAAGAATCTGCTTATAACTCTTATTTGTAGTATTGACTTAATTAGTCCATAGTAATTTTGACGGCACAGTTGACGCAGAGACTAGGCAATTACTTAGCTTTCTGTGCTTCGTGTCGCAGGTTTGATTCTCGTACAGAACAAATATTTGTATAATCTTTAGATAGTTATTTCGCGTCTGGTTGTGTGCTTGTGACATGCACGGTTGTGAAATGTACCCACGATGCAGGAGAAATCCTAGAGTCGCAAGTCGCAACGTGTTTTTAACAAAAAAAGAAAAATTTATTTACCAAATATAATTATAGCATTTTTTTAAATTAATTCTTTTGGACTTTGCGTAATATAAACTGTTATCATCCTATTACGATTGGCGTATATTTCGTGTGCGTACAAGTTCGGTTAAAAATTCAAGTCACGCGTCATTGCTTTTCAACTTACTATGACAATACATTAAATCGATAAAATGAATAAGAAATACTAAGGAAGTTTAGAAACCCCCGTACTAAACACCTAAATGTTAAGCTAATTGATTCAAAGCCTCAAACAAATTTGGTCCTTAGAATAATCCTCCGAAGCACTATTATTCTAAAGACTACGTGTGTTTGAGGATTCAGACAAACACAGTGTTCCATTTGCTATAATAACATTTGCTAGTTTCAAACCAATTGATTTGGTGTCTGTCGATGTTTCAACAAATTAATATACCAAAATGTTTGACTAACCGATGACATTGGACACTGATGAATCCAATTATGCCACAGTCCAAATAGATTAACCTGTTTTCGCTATGGGAATTGTAATACTATTGTTTAGTACGTAATTGGTTTTTGGTCTACTCGGTATTTTGTTATTTTTAATATAATTATATTATTTAATAGTATAGTAATAGTAGTTAATATATTTTTTTAAAACGTTGCCCCACAATAGGAATAATTCCTGTATCGTGGGTGCGTTTACAAACACATATATTCACATACACAAACACCCAGACCTGAAACAATTACCTGTAGATAATACAAATATTTGTTCCGTGCGGGGATCGAACCCGCAACACGTAGCGCAGAAAGCTAATCGCTTAGCCACTGCGCCAACCGTGTCGTTAAAAGAAAGCCTGATCCTGGGGCTAGATATGACTAATATAAATAACTGCTAATATAAATTTCACATGCTCACACTAGCCAAAAAACAATTTATCTTTAGGCCATGCAAACAGGAACCGTAGCGCAGATATTTTTATGAAATAAACGTGAACTAGTAAGAAGAGAAGAGAAGAATACTCTACTGTGTCGCGTTCACATTTGATTATTTTATAAACTAACGTGGAGCACGCATTAATGCTCATATTTAATGTGGCATAGTGGCATGTGCATATTGTATATATTGCACGTGTTTCTGATGGTTTATGAAATACCTAAACGAAACACGATATTTGTTTCATAGAATTGTTTTGTTCAATCTTATAGAATTAAATTGAATAAAAAACGGTATGTTTGTACTCTATACATATAATATCAGACAATTTAATTTACTGAGCAGACCTTTAAATAAAATAATACAACGGCGTCAACACACTATTTACGTTAAAATAAAATATATTAAAACTTAGAACATCTATAATATTATTACACATTGATTTGGAGATTGGAACAATAAAGTAGAAACAAGACATTATTTTTATTATTGTCTCGTAAAATTGTTCCAATCCAATCATGTTGCAACTCGAACTCCATATTACTTGTATAACTCAAAAAATAATCTCCTTATACCGAAGAACCAAAGTCTTAATAAGCTTGAAAATTGAATAAGTTGTCTCGAAGTTCGCTGAACTCATTCATGCGAGCTCCACAATGGATCCAATGTAAACGTAGGTACATAAGATTTTTGTTTCGTTGTTTCGTTCCACAGCTAAATCTTTGCTCACTGTTTAAGAAGCTTAAACGTGTTTACTGTGCTTTAGAGTAATGTGGCCACGATTTCTTAATCTAAGAGACTGTGTTTAGATTACTTGATGCGTTTAATAGATGTTTTGTAATAAAACTTTGCTAATATAATGTTCTGGCTTATGGAAAGTAGTAATAATGTAGTATGTCGGGAAACTGATAGCTATGTTGACAGTAAAGCCGATTTAAAACCTGATTATGGCGCCGAGGATAGTGCATAGATAAGGCTTTGTTGGGACATAGACGTTTCTAAATGGAATGGGCAGGGCTACAAATAAAGCCTAGATATTATGTAGAATCTTTAATTAGTACAATATTCTGTTATGACGAAAAATGATGTATATCAACATTTTTATATTTTTATGCCTTCCTTCATTACGTTAATTGGTGCCAAACAATTATATTCTCTTTAGTTTTGGTCGAGATGTCAACAGGTCAACATAGTGTTGTGACCAGGAGTCCTATGTACGTCCAGTATGAAGAGATATGCCGAGTTGATAATAGATCCATAATTTCAGCGTTACTTCTTACCCTTGTTTCATCCATTTTCACACATATTTTAGAACATTATATTGTAAGCTACTTACTTTATGTTATTGAGATATTACGTATAATGGTCAGAAAAGGCGTGTTTCCATTGTTTTCCATTATCTCCACGACCGGAGGCTCATGGGTCGGCTATTAATAATAACAAACGCGTTTCACTCGTGACCCCTACGCCGGGAACGCTATTATTAACCACACCATTCAAACAACCTGACTCAGGGCATTATCTGCATGATGTACACATTTTTGTCAATAGGTGTTGCGGGAATCGGTGTCAGAAATGTTATGACGTTACGATGTAGACCAATATGACATTCTGAAAGCATTTTTGTCATAGATCAGTCAGTCAATTTTACGGGGTAGAGCTAATAGCTTTTTACGGATAAGTTATTTTATTACAGATTTTATTATAATATATTTGTTTACGTTAGTTTGTAACATATCATAGCATCACACCTATTCTCCCCAAAGGGTTAGGCAGAGGTGTACTTTGTGTACACCGTTGCTGCCGGTGATGCCATTATTAGGTCTTATGTAATAGGGGGCGAGCCTATTGGTATATACCGGGCTCAATGCCAAACTCCGGACTGCTGGGAATTTCAGAAAATCCCAATAACACTACTCGACTTGGGAATCGAACCCAGGATCTCATTTCAGCAGCCGCGCATATAACCACTAGACCAAAAAGACAGGTTGGAGTATCTATGACCCAAAGTAGTCTTAAGGATTATTACGAGTATTATAGACATATCAATAATGCGCATACAATATTAGAAAGAATAGATTTTATTTCATACTAGCTGTGCCCGCGACTTCGTTCGCGTGGATGTCGGAACTTAACAATGTATTTTTTAGTGAGACCAAATGCACTTAACCCTATTTTTTTTTTTCTAAAATAAAAGATTTTTTCTAAAATAAAAGTAGCCTAAGTTACTCCTTATTACATCAGCTACCTGCCAATAAAAGTCCCGTCAAAATCGGTCCAGCCATTTCAGAGATTAGCCTATACAAACAGACAGACAGACAAAAATTGTAAAAAATGATATTTTGGTGTATGTACCGTATATGTATATTCATATGCATGTAGTAAAAAACGGTTATTTCAATATTACAAACAGACACTCCAATTTTATTTATATGTATAGATAAGCTTTTTAAAACTTAACAAAGTTCGAAATTCACGATATAGTTATTTTGTTTATATTATAGTCTGTACAAATTGAAGCGAAAATACTTATTTTTTCAATCGAATTTTACAGCTGCCAAGCTTTGAGTGTATGTCCATTCAATTCAGACAAAAAATCCATACAAATAGTATAGTTATAGAGACATGTGTAGTTTTCCACGTACGTTTGTTTGAAAAGCACACGTTGGTATATTTTTTTTTCCCTAGAAAAAATATAGGTGTGGTGTTTTTTGTGGTCTTTTGGAACGCGGTTTACATTGTTCCACTTTGAGTGGCGGTCGGTGAATTTCGTGGTTAATTAGTGATTATTTTCAGCGTATGTTTTGGTCTGTGTAATATATTTTTTATCATAGCTATTCGTTTAATACGTGAAATGTGGGTGTTCTGCCTAAACCTTCGAGAAATATAGCCATGCTGATGTTAATTCGGATTAATTCCATAAGTACAATTTAACACAAAGTCCAGTACCTCTCTAATTAAGACGGTAGTACTAATTTAGGGCGGTATTTTCAAAATGCATTATTAGAATAAAGCTGTAGCTACAAGAGATCATTGTTGTAAAACCAAACATACTACGTATTAGAAAATGAAACATTGTATTACGAACGTGAGTTAAACTATCATCATCATCATCAGCCAGAAGACGTCCACTGCTGAACGAAGGCCTCCCTCAAGGGGGGGTTTGCCATAATCCCCACGCTTGGCAGGCGGCTTGGGGATCGCAGTGCGCTCACCGATTAGTGAGAGGACGCTGCTGCCCGTCCTCCGGTGTCTGGCCGCAGTTTTAAGACGTACCCGGGTCAAAGAGTTAAACTATAGCTGAGTTATATCTCCACTATCTAAAAATCCTTGTTACCCTAGTCTGGATTACGTAGAATACGCGCGGGAACATCTGAAACTGAAATGTTCCGTGCACCTGCACATTTGTGGGCTCTCAGCATTTACCCGTTGTTATCCTGTTTTGTTTTAATCTAAGCTGGCTTGTAGGTACGTATATTTTGATACTATTTCAGAGCTTCTAAGCTTAAAATTAATTGAACTTTGTTGAAATGTACTTGCGAAGTATACTTAATTATTCTTTCATTATAATCATGTTGTAGTCAGGATTAGATGGACAACATTTAGAAAATTATGGCGCTGTTATGTTTTGTTGTTCTTCTATGTAAAGGGTTTAGTTCTTTCGTTTACTAAAGTAAGGTTGATAATGTGACTCTTGATTATTTTTATACAACACTAGCTTCCGCGCGCGGCTTCACCCGCGTGGTTTACGGACCCGTACATTTTCCCGGGATAAAAAGTGCCTATGTGCTATTCCAGACTATAATCTATCTCTGTGCCAAATTTCATCCAGATCCGTTCAGCCGTTCTGGCGTGAAAGAGTAACAAAGATCCATCCATCCATCCATCCATCTATCCTCACTTTCGCATTTATAATATTAAAGTTGAAATTGGCAATCGAAATATTTGTCTAGCTTCCACCGATGGCTGCGGTTTCTTTTTACATAGGGATCAGTTGGATTCTATATAAATTTTACAACAAAATATTTGAACATCTGCGTCTCTGGTGGATTCAGGACAAAATTTAAACAATCATACATCCCTAATCAATATCCTTTTGTTCTGTTCTCGCGGCTTGTATTGTTTAATTAATCAATATTCCCGGGATTTTACACAATTCTGATGACCTAGATTAATTAATTATACGTTGCATACCATCCCTACAGGCACCACGTAATAGTCCCAGCAAAAACCAGTCGTTACCGGCCTGACCCGGTTAATAGCATCTATGAGCCGGTACGAATTGGTTTTGTACATTAATATCTGGGATTTTGCTGGAATACCGTTGATTTTGCGAGACTATTCCGGGACAATACAAAACAATATACATTCAAAACATAGACACATATGTATGTATAAAATATTGATATTTATATATAAATAAATACAGTTACATATACATATTATAATATATTATTACAAGTGGATAAATAACGAAGTAATCGAACAAATCGCCACTTAACCCTCTTCCTCTCTCCTAATTTTTGCTGTGCCCGGCAAGGTCCATAATGATCTAATTTATCTATGTTTTTCACCTTTATAATACATTATGGAACGCAATAAAATATTGAGTATTGAGTATTGAATAAAATTCTATTGGAAAGGTTCAGTCTAATAGAGAGACAGGACATTATATTCTGATGTGTAAGACATGGATTGGTATTGTAGCTCCAGGTCATTTTTGAATTTAATCTTTATTTACTAGGAACCGATCTCTTTATGCTTGATATAACACTCCTTTTGCCTTTGGGTAATCGGCTAAGAAGGGCAAAATCGTTTTAGAAAGTTGATTGAACCGGTTCTAACCACTTTTGAACGGTATTCGCTAGAATTACGCCGCATCGCTGACTGCCGTCTGTCTTTGAAGGACCACATTGAGAGAAACTGAAAATTAATATCAAGTCTTTGTTTAATTGATTTGATTATAATTAATTATTGTCCGGTTCGCTTGGTGTATTGTGTTGATCTTTGAGAAAATTTAATTAAACTGGTATAATAAATAAGGTTATTTAACAGTTTTGTTGTTTAATTAAGATTGACATTAGGTACGGTGATTAATGTCTCAGTCAGTATATACTAATGAAATTAAATAAATAGGGAATATCGATTTGGCAGTGTAAAATAAACAGCAGGAAAACAGACTATTCAATTCCTATATAATATCAAACCTCTTCGTCAAAATATATGTATACATATATATATATTTTGAAATACATCGCCCCACACTAGGATTTCTCCTGTATCGTGAATACAGTTTACAAACATATATGTCGTCAATTTTTAACTCATTCACTATCCAGACACCATACAATATACATACAATAGTTCAACAATTGCCGCGATATATACGATTCGGGGGAAAAGGAAAGGGTTAATTAATAAAAATGATAGCATATATCCCTTCTTTAAAGCGGCTTATGAAAAAAACTTTACTGTACCGTAGTCAGAAAAAATCTTTACAAAGAACAAAAAAATGGTACTAAGTGCAAATTCGCGTGTTTTATAAAACTTTACTCACAAAATGATACATTTGGCTAAAGTAGTACATTTTTGCGGTACAAATGTGGAGTTATTTATAGTGTTGTCCCGTATAGTGCGCAGTGCTAACAAGGATATAGTTAGCGGCGAGTGCGCAACTCTGATGTCATGCTCAGCTGGTTAGACGCGAGTGGACCAGTTGATGCTGTGATTCGTATTATAGGAATTCAAGATATTATTTGCAATACCTGGGGATGATAGGTGTTTCTATAATATTGAGGCTAGAATGGCGATAAAATGTTTTTTTTTTTTTACTAATTTAAACTTTAGGGTCCTGTTTGTCCGTAACTATTTATAGATTACTGGCTGCGCGCCCCGGCTTCGCACGGGTGCACTAATGAAGAAAATGAGACCAAATCTTCCATTTACAGTACGACCATGTAATGAAATAAAATGAAAATTAAATAATTTCGACCATAACGCATATGGAGATTTTTTAACCCAAAATTTTCACTTTTCCGTACAATTTTTCAGTCTTTTTCTTTCATCAAAACCTTGTCCTGACAATTACAAACACAACAAAAAAAGAATTAGCCAAATACGTGCAGCCGTTTTGAAGTTATGCGCGTACATACATTTTTGGCAATTGATTTTTATTTATATAGATTATTAACAAAAGTGAAAAAGCAAAACCTATCGATTATGTGGCTACGGAGACGGTGAGTCAGTGAGTCAGATCAGTGAATTCAAACTCTATTGATTTCACTATTGTTTTAGTAGGTACAGTGCCAGTCACAAATTAATTTTTTTTTTTTTTTTTTCTTTTTTTTTTAAAACATTGCCCCACACTAGGAATAATTCCTGTATCGTGGGTGCGTTTACAAACACATATATTCACATACACAAACACCCAGACCTGAAACAATTATCTGTAGATCATACAAATATTTGTACCGTGCGGGGATCGAACCCGCGACACATAGCGCAGAAAGCTAATCGCTTAGCCACTGCGCCATCCGTGTCGTCAAAGTTATTTGCAAGTATTCTTCAACAAAATTTATATTATCATCTTATGAGTAGTCGCCGTAGCCCCATTAGTCTCGTAGTGGATGCGCGGCTACTAAATATGAGGGTTCCATTCCTTTTTTAGGTCGAGGAAACTGTTATTAAGATTTTCTGAATTTCCTAGCGAAACGGAGATTTGTGCCCGTAACATGGCAATAGGCTCGACCTTTATTACATGGGACTTAATATGTGTGTGTATACAATACAGTACATCTCTGCCTATCTTATCGGGGAATGCGAACTGTGATGGTACGCTGCTGTGATACGTGATGTTTAATATTTCAGTATATTTTCGCATCTGGCCCAGTACTCAGATGTGTTGACGACAATAACTTTTATCTGCACCGACGCGACTTGATTGATGAATAGTAGGTTTTTTATAGTCCTCTAAAATTATACCGGTGAATAAACTGGGAACGATTTATGCGACTTTTTGTACTACACGATCAACATTTGTTACGTTTTTCTATTGCTGTAGGGAGGATAAAAATAGAGGTCATATTTTTATTTAGAAACTCTTTTAATATAGTTTGTGCGTTTAACAGTTATGTGAACGAAGCTGTCACAAGTGTTATCTTAAAAGAGGTCGCTAGAGGTGCAAAATAGTCTATTTCGTTCTAGTTTCGAGGTTAGAGATTTTTTAGGAATAAAACAATATTCTGCAGATACCAAGTAAGATTTAGTTTTTCTTTTCTTTGTTTGACATATTTGCCATTATATTTTACCATTACATGATTGCATATCACTTCAATATATCTGATGACAAGGTATTAGACCGGCTCCTCGTCATCCCGCTTATGTAGTAGCGAAGGACCTGCCTCTCTCCTCAAAGATGATGAATCCTTTCATCAATTCAAAGGATAGAAGTTTAACAAAAAAATCGTACGATGAGAAAACTAGATTATTTATCAAACAAAGAAAAAAAACTTTTTGAGGTTACATTCATCAAAATTTTCTCTCACTCATCCCAAAACTGTCAAGCGTGACCCAAAAACGTCACAACCAATAACAACTGTGAGGACTACCGGGGAATAATATTGACTTATCACAAGCAATATTTGTTAGAGAACTCCCGGAACTGGCCATTAGACGCGGACGCTGGAATCAATCGACGTACGTTTATCTAACGGCCTGCTACAATATTGGGAGGAAATTGTCTTTATTTTGCTTCTAAAGGGCCTTTATCCCGGGCTTTTCTTCGGCTTTAGCTGTTGTTATATATAAACTTTTTTCTAACTACGAAACTAGCGTACTGTATTGAAAATTGTAGGAATGTTCCTGAAAATAAGTTTAGTAATGATTGGTATCTATTGAACTAGTTTAAGTGGCTCCTGTCGCTGGCAATGGCTGGTGATTTCCAGCATTCTGTGCACATTATAAAGAACTAAAAGACATTGGTCTACCGTGGAATAATTGATATTCACACAGTCTTAAGTTACTTCCACTCCTCGAATTGAAGGCGTTCGGTACCGGTAACAATATCATAACGAGAAATGATGAAGGACAGAACCTACATGGCTTACAAAACCCTCGGAGATCGTCTGACGTACGTGGTCCAATAAGCAGCCTCTCCCACATCAACGAAAAAGAGAAATGTCATGTTATTACATTAATGCCTAAATTATAAGCCTTAAATTCTTAACAGCTTAATATCCATACGTCGCTAAATCCTACACCCACATTCTGAGCTGAAGCGACGAAGATTAATTACCCTTTTTTAACAAAAAATGTACGTTATGCTACCAAAAATTACATCGCTACAAAAGATATTATAAGCTGATATTATATCTAACAATTTCACAAGTCAGGGTAGTACGAGTTTTCATCGACCACGACCATAACTATGGTACGTTAACAAACGTAAGCTAAAAAAAAAATGTAGCGATTACTACTCGCAACATGGCAAAAAGTAAAGCGCCACCTATCGGAGTGAAGCGATAACAGAATATACCGAACTGCACTATGAGAGTTTACATCGATTCTAACACATATACGAAAGTCCGACATCAACCGTTGAGCTTCGGCCTGCCAGGCAACATCATCTCGCCTGGTCGGAGGATCCTCCCGTTTTGGTGAAGGAATACCATACCTTGTTCCTCCACAAATATAAAATAATGTGCGCGCGTTTATTATAGCAGTTCACTCAAATGCGCGCGCAGGGCTTTTTGATACACTTTTGGCTAAACAGTAAAAACGGTTGACGTCGAGAAAAACTTGTTGTATCTGAGACCCTCCATTAGGTGTTGAATTGTACCATTCTGTTGTGTTTGACCCGTAAAAGTTCGGTAGGTACACCCCTGCATCTGTCCTAGATGGAGATTAGGCCACGAGGACAAAAACAGATGAATAAGCTGGCATTACTATGTTTTTAGGTTAATAAAAAAATCTTGATCTTCTTCTGTCTGTCTTCTTGATCGCTACGTACGGGAATGTCTCATACCGTAGTGAAAAGATTTGCCAGGGCGCAGTTGGTATCCATGTGACTGTCCAGGGTGCGCCAGAACATTTCAGGTTTCGCCACTCGTGGCTCCTGGCACCCTTTGCTAACAGGCATTTTTAATATAGGCAGATTAATGAACAGTTACTTAAATATCGCGATCTAGGATTTGTGATAAGAACTGGCGACTTTCTTGTTCGCAGTTTCCCTGCTTATACAAAACTTTGGACCCAGTTAAAACTATGTCAGCTTTTGAATAGGCTGTTAATTAGCTGCGCTTTAACTGTTTGGAGTTTAGAGATCATGGTAAGCCCTGTGTCCTCTAATTTTGCGGTGTTAACAAATAGCAACTTTATTTACATAAACATAAGCTTCCCGATTCATACGATACGCTCATCAACTGCGATTTAAATATTTACCTAATTTAAGCGCTTTCAATCATATCAGCTCATCACGTTTATACTCCCCGAAGGGTTAGGCAGAAGTGTGCTATAATGTACAACCACATATCGCCGATGCCGTTATTGAGTCCCATCATATAACAGGGGGCAAGCCTATTGCGATCTACCGGGCCCAGTTCGAAATTTCGTGCTGGTATTGAGAATTCCCATACAGAAAAACCCAATAACACTTTCTCCGAACCGGAAATCGATCCCAATCGCTTGCGACCACTAGACCAAAGAGGCAGTCTAATCTGCTAAGAATATTCCGTTTTACAGCACCGCTTAAGCTGCCTGGCGATTACGAGTTCATGGTAAGCTTTGTGCCCTCTAATTATGCGGTGTTACCTAACAGCTTGGCAGGGATTCATCCAACCTTGTTTACATAAAACATTGGGATCGTGTTACGAGCGTACTACCTTCGATTTGTTAGCATTAACTGTGTTCCTCTGACAGATCGGTGCTGTCCGCTTACGTAATTTAATGACACCGTAGTTAGTTATCTTCGCGCCTTGATCTTTATTTATTGTTTTAAATTTTGGTGGAGATAAGCAGTGTCTGAATATGCTGATTAATTCACAGAAGCAAAGTAGCTGTGTGAATATGTAGCTATGAGACAGTTACTACATTAGAACTCAATGCTGGCTACTCTCACTACAAAAACGTCAGTGCACAGAGTACATATAAAAAAAAAATACTCGTAAAGCCAAGGACTACTCCACGTCCAGCACATTTCATCAAAACTAAACTCATTCCATGGCGCAAAAAAGTTTCAGCAACATTCTTTTTTCTGAAAAAGGCGCGACCATCCACAGTTTCGTTAGTTTCTCCGCGTTTGTGACGTCACGATTCACGACGATGCTTTGTTCCTGTTAATTTCCGTCGCGGAAGGCCCCCGTAGAGCAACCTTTGCGAATACCCGATCGATGCGATTTTTTCCTTTCACGCTTCGTTAGATCAGCGGTTTTTGTAAAGAAAGGTAAATAATTGCGGTTGCGGACGTAATTTATCAGACTGGATGATTTTTGTAGTGAAGAATTGTGTTTGTGCCAAGATTTTGTGGATTGCGCTGTATGAGATAACACGTTCTCGTGGGAGGGGTATGTGTCTAAAAGATTATACGAGTGGGTAATAGGTTCATTTTTGTGTGCTTAACACAACAAGTGATCTGGCTCGATATTATGAAAAATATATTCACCGTTATACCGGAGTATTTTTTCAGAATTAGCAGTTTAAAAAACGTACGAAGCCCGGGGTATTGATGAAAAACAACGCAACATTTACGAACACAATTAATAAATATTTGCCTACAGAAACGATACACTCAAAACAAAGTTAAAAGTACGAAACAAAACTCAAACATTAATAATTTTGTTTGAAACTCCATAAAAGACGCAGCCTCTGCACGTGGGGGTACCAGGGTGAAAGCAAACAAAAGAGAAATATTTTCATATCTCCCATCAACCTGAGGGTTGTTTTACGAGGTATGTGAAGCGGAACTTTATTACACAAATATAAGGTAGGTATATGTTGGAACTTGGAAGCAAATGCTAGGTTTAGATTGAAAATAAATACGCTTTGGAACACCCAATTAACTTTGGAGGTCGCAGGTAGGAACGTGAGAAACGTCGGCAAGATAAAATGAATTAATTGAAAAGATGTTGGAAATCCTTCTAGCTTGTGATAAAAAAGGAATGTAGTATAAGAGAAGAAATGAACTGCCTTTATTGTTCTAGTGGTCGCAAGCGCGACTGCTGAGCGTGGGGTCCTGGGTTCGATTTCCGGGTTGGGCAAAGCGTTATCGGGTTTTACCTATGAAAATTCTCAGTAGCAGCATGGAGTCTGAAATTATGCACGGTAGATGGCATTAGGCTCGCCCTCTATTACATGGGACTCAATAACGGCATCGGCGAAATGTGGGTGTACAATAGTACACCTCTCGGGGAGTACACGCGTGTTGCTGTCTTGTGTTATGTATGAAATGGTTTTAAACATGTATTAGATGTACTTATCTTACACTGAAATGTTTGTTACATAAAAACCTTATGAAAACCTAATTCAAATTCAGGTTTTTCCCTAACAAGGAGAAAAAATATATTTTTCTGCAAACCTATAAAGAATTGGACTTATCATCGTGTACCCTTCTAGTTTTTTTTTCATATATCTAGATGTTACAAAGCCAGGAAAAGTATTCGTTCTCACGTAAGAGCCGAGTAATCTTGACATTTTACGTGCGGGTCTGCCCACACAAAACAGAATAGGGATTCATAACTTCATCAGCCTACAAGTAATCCTACTAATATTATAAATGTGAAAGTTTGTGAGGATGGATGGACGGATGGATATTTGTTACTCAATCACGCCAGAACGGTTGAACGGATCTGGATGAAATTTGGCACAGAGATAGATATAGTCTGGAATAGCATATAGGCCCGGAAAAATGTACGGGTTCGTAAACCACGCAGGCGAAGCCGCGGGCGGAAGCTAGTATCACATAATATTATCTGACCCGTTTCTTATATGAACCACTTGTAAAGGTAAAATGACCTATTCTATTCGGAGACAACACATCAAACACACACAAATTATTGCGCTACCCACTCTGTAGAGATAAATCAAATTGTTCAACACACGTAATTTACCGATGTGTAGGTGTACATAAGATTTTGAAATAGCTGCGACTCCGTTGAAAGACGAAAATACACGATAAAAACGGACCGCAATAAAACAATTTCAATTTAATACAGCCTTTTTCGAATAAAAGCAATATTTCTGTATCTTTCATCAAAATGTAGGCAATGGGGCGGAAAAATGTGATTAATAGAGAATTCCATTGAAAAACGACCACTATTTTGCGACTAAACGGACGGACGGTCGATCGCATTAGGGAGACGTTTCTGAACCACTGGAGCGTGGTCGCTGCCTGGCCGGAATTGGGTTAGGTTGTGTATGTAAGTATTAGTGTATTAGTTTTTGATGTCACGTCAATTGGTTCGTTGTAAGATAATTTTTGCCGTTTTTGGGTTAAGAAGATTTTTGACAGTATGTGGCGCAATTCAATGGCCTTTGTTTACCCTTAATGGATGGGTTTACTGATGTTTTGACTGATCAACGGCAATAGATTTCCTTCTTCCCCACAACGTTCCTGGCCTATTATATAGTCATGTTAGCTTCTACGTGTGGGAGATTCAGGTTCTTTATATTGGTTTGATGAAGAGCAGTACCTATATTCGTATATAACCTACTAAAAGTACTTCTAAAATTCTAATTTTCTAATCAATTTAAAAACAATATCAAACTTAACTTACTGCCTTATTGATCTAGTGGTCGCAAGCTTCACTGTTAAGCGTGAGGTCCTGGGTTCGATTCCTGGATCGTGCAAAGTGTAATTGGGTTTTTCTATATGGAAATTCTCAGTAGCCGCACGGAGTCTGGAATTGTGTCCAATAGGCTCGCCGCCTATGACATGGGACTTAATAACGGCATCGGCGAAATGTGGGTATACAATAGTACACCTCTGCGTAACCCTTCGGGGAATACAGGCGTGATACTATGTTATCAAACTTTAATCCGAAACAATTTCGACGCGATGGAGTCGCTCCGATACCATCAATAGGGTTGATGATTGTATCAATCATATTGACATCCGTAATCATCGTAATGTTTCAATTCCAAATATATTTCGACTGCGGCTTCATTTTGTCATGTCCGGAACAATCGACGCAATTTAAAATCGGTTTAGATAGTGATGTCAAACCACGGGGCAACTATATCATCGCGCGATCCCGGGTTTTAAAGATACGGTTTAATTTTGAAGGCTCATCGTGACAGCCTGTGGGCGATTGACCCTTTTCAAAGGACGACATATTGAATAAATATTTTTATATTCTGGAGATTTTATAAACTATTTTGTGGGAGATTTTACGATGGAAACACCTGGTGATGCCTGGGCTAAGATTTATTAAGTTGTAATGGAATAAATTGCGTCTACAGTTTGAATAATATTTTGTATATATATTTTACGGGATTCATAGACGAAGTATATTATACTTTATTTGTAATTCCAAAATACATAAAAGTTTCACTCCAATTCGTTTCATTCCGGTAAGTAAAAAATTACGTCATACAGCACTATTCGAGGGACATTTTATGACATGGGGAAAATTGGGCCGATTTACCGTCAGAACAACGGATCCCCAGTGGTTTGATTAATGTTGTGTCTTCAACGGATTTGAGTTTATTTTACCTGGTCTGAATCGCCTGCGGTTATTCTATTGATGTTTTAACATTTTCTCTCGTGTATTTTATCTTTTGTTTGTATTTAGGCCTGCGGTTACACGTGTAGGGTGAACGTGATTATTATGCGGGTAGCTATTATGTGGACATGGATGTCATGTGGCCGCATATGATTGTGATGTATGATCATGATGCATGATTTTTTAATCACCGTCCAAAAATATAACATTTTTGATGAAAATAATAAAATACGAGATTTTTCTTTGATAATCACGTAGTACCTACTAAAATATTGAAATATGGCAACACAATGTTGTCTAACAAAAGTAACATGGTACGTGCATGCGCGACATTTGACTTAGTGACCACGTTGAATTAATAATTGTTTCGCGATTTTTTTTATGTGAAAATGTTACCTACATATTTTTGTTTTTTAAAATTTGTATGCTGTTTTTTTTTTGTATATTGCGAGTCACGTATTTAATTGATTAGTTTTTATGACTAGTGTAATTCTATCCGGGAATTCGGTCCTGTTGTGCTTTCACCTCTTATCTTATTTTCTGTCGTATTGGCATGAACACACTCGAGAATTGCTCATGAGCATTTCATGAGCAATTTTCCGCCACAACCAACATTTTTACGGGTCAGCAATCTTTTTAAAGGAAATGTGTGGTGCAGAAAGATTTGTATAACTCTTATTAACATCATACGATTATCTTCTCAAAAAACTAAAAATGTTATAATTTCAACATTATTTTAGTAAAATGTACGCTACTATTCTCAGCACGTACGAAAATTTATCAAAATATAACCATATTTCAATCGTATTTCACTTTTATTTCCTTATGCCAAGATATTTGAACAGTTCCGTATAACTGATAGGGAGATCGGATTTGTCAGGCTTCCGATTGAATCGATTTGATTTATTAATCGTCGAGACGGATTAGCCGAAGGTACGGGTCTTGCCATTGTTCTCTAAATTGATAGTTGTTTTACTTGAGGATACCTCGTCGTGGTGAGGTGAAATTAAAGGATAACAAAAGGTTATTTTGTCAATTGGGAGTTGACTAAGGGTTTTTGGGTAGGGTGTTCGCTTGACACCACTATAATTTTATGGGTGTGTGTAGGATAAGCAGAGTATGAGACAACAGGGCGTTTCTTCTCAGGTATAGTCATAGGAAATGCCGACGCCATCTAGTTTAAAAAACACTTGTAAAAGTGATTGAAAAATCCTAATTGCAGAATAAATAATTTCATTTCATTTCAGGTCCAACTTTCTTTACTTCTCTAGTTTATAAAACGATATGTCATCCAATTGTTACACTTATCCATGAAATAAATTTTAACCAAAAAATATGTAGGACTTCTCTACGCTATGTATTTATTAACCTAGACGAAGTAAAACAAATGAAGGCGAAAGTGGGAATCGAGAAGTATCAACAGGTCAAAAGCTTTCCAGCATGAAGACTGGTCACACCTGAAATCTCATGTGGGTGCGACACACGGTACGGGTGGATCACAATGCTTGGAAAACGTTGGTTCTTTGCAGTTTTTGTAGTTAGCTCCATTTTCAAGTAAAAAAGGAAGGAACCACAGACTTGCCAATACGTCTAGAGACCTCAGAAGATAACCTTCATTCAAAACCTTCTTCTTCTTAGCGTCTCTCAAGTCCCCCGTCTCAAGTCCCAGCCCAGAAGTTAGCTAAATACAAGGACTGCGCTATCAGTGGCATCCGTTAATTCTTCCGGCGTGCAGGTGTCCAACACCTGACAGCAGAAGAAACTACTCCACCCAACGGTGATGATAACACATGACGATCAAATCCGTGCTATACAAATTCCCGTTTGAATATTTTCGCTCGGCTCCCGGGTAGTCGGTTCAGTAGGCCGGTTCAAAGCGGCTGATATAGCGCCTAGCTATAAATGTACGGTATGACGTCATTCAAACCGTACGGCTATATGAAGCCTGTTGCGGATTTCGATGTTACGTGTTGCTAGTGTTTAGGGTGATTTTGTCTTTGAAAGCGGCTTACGTACCGTGCAGATGTAGGTACTTTTATGGCATTAAATATAGTGTATTAAAATGTGCATTAGTGGCCTAGGATTTGATTTATTCATGATTTATGTAGACTTGTGACGTTGGCTTGTGACGTCCACGTATCTGGTTTAGAGCAGAGCATTACTGCCCACTCCTCTCAAAGAAACATCGTCGTTGTCAAATCAATATCTGCTAAGTGCACTTTTTGGAGATTTTGTCACATAACGGTTTTTATTTGACATTATTCTGGCTGATGCACATAGCACATTTTAGCGACCACAATTCCCCGTATAAGGCTTAGAGTCACATAGCAGTCTTTTTATACGAAAATTTGGTTAATAAACTGGCAGATATTGGTTTGACAACGACGATATGTCCCACCAGTGGGAACATTGGTATTGGCATGCACATGTCAGGCAGTTTAGGTAATATATAGAACATTCACGTAGCGTACGCAATGGAATGAGCTGAGTCACGCAGCTAATCAAATTTGGTATGCGACTGGTCGCTTATCCAATATACCAGCCTAATGTATATCCAGTGAGCTATGAACTAAGGTAAACTGTTCTTGTATGAAACGACCTATACAGAAAATAGGTATGATCCTGTTCGGTACTATAAGTACTGTCTTTGGTAGCTCCGTTCATTTATATACATATAACTAGTTTTTGCTAGAGGCTTCTTCTGCGTCTATTTTGTATTTATTATCTAATTAGTGTTTTCTGCAATAGTAAAAATAAGCCTATGTCCTTCCCCAGGACAAGGCTGCCTCTGAGAAAAATTTCATAATGTTCGATTTAGTGGTTTAGTCGTGATGAAGTAACAGACAGACACTTTCGTTATTATAATAATAATGTGGATTCAGTCTTGGTTCATCACGCTGGCTCTTTACAGATTAGTTGATTACATACATGAGAAGGCTTCAAAAAGTTCTCAATGGTGTCATCAAGAGCTTTTTGGGGCCCTCTCACGTGTGCAGATTACCTCACAATGTTTTCCTTAACTCTTAACGCGAATGGTGCTCAGATTCTGATTGTTAAATACACACGAGTATCATTAACAAAAGGTACGATGTTTTTTGAATAAATATAGAAATACATTACACCCAAAAGTAGTTTCAAATAGGGTCCAATTTCCAGTACTTCTACAAACTGTTTCGCTTTGGAAAGCTATAAAAGGCATTTTACCGTCTCAGTACGTATTGAGGGAGTCAATTCCATTACTATATATCTCTTCCGATCAGAATTTGTTTCTAAACATCAGTATACAGATTGGACTTCGGAAAATTGAGTTAGGGATTCTTAGCATGTCTAAGATACTTCCAATTTTTGGGTACCGGCCAATAAATAAGAACAGTCTTCGTTTAGTAAAGTTCTTGGAACGAATCTAAGCAGACAATGAATACAATGAAGGGAGTACATATTCTTCAAGGAGAAAGAGTTTCTTATCAGTTTTTTTTTAAAGTGCCAACTTTTAGAACCGTTTCAAACGTGCCTGCGATAGGTTTACTTGAAACAAAAAAATCTATTATATTCTATTCACCGTTCACCTCTGCCTATGCCTTCTGATATAGCAGACGTGAAGTAAATGTATGTAATACATCTTTTCTACCAATATACATTAGTTGCGTGCCATAGGTTCGCGAACCCTGTCTAAGACAAATGCTCCGCGACACGTGTGTAATTTGTTCGAGGAGAACGAATCGCGTATTTGTTCTGTTTAGTAGTTCACATATAACCTACTTCTATGAACTTATTTGTGAAGATGATTAAATGTCCCAATGACAATAGTCATGTGGTTTCGGATTTTTATGTAGAATTTTTTTTGTCCATTTTCTGTTTCTTTCTAATGATTTTATGAATTAACCAAATTCTTACCTATTCCCTCAAACTTACTACCATACCTACCATAGCAAAAAATTACATAATAATATTACCTCGACCTTACAGTCACTATGTCATAGGCCTTAACAAATATCTATTGTATTTATCACCGACCCGCAGTTACTATGCACGGATACGTGCATGTCTTGTAAACGTGCTTGTATTCTTCTGCACATACCCGACCTTTTCCTTTTTTTTTAACAGACACCAAATTCTAACCTTTATTTATACGATACTATCGTTTACGCTAATCGGTCATGTTATTTATTCTAATATTGTATTTTCTCTATAAGTGATTTTTGTGAAGTCTTTTGAGAAAATAAATGTCTATAACCGTAATTGAAAGTAAAAGATGGTGCGTGGGTGAAGTGGGTGTGTTTTTATTTCTCCAGAGTTGGGGTTTTTTGTAGATTTATGTAGATTTCTCCAGGGGGGGGGGGAGTAAACTAGTCTGCAATTAGTTTTAAAACGCTATTTGAAAAACACTATAGCAGTATTTGGTGGCACCAAGTTTCAACGCATCTCTTACTCGACACGCTAGTCATCCTGTCGCTAACTCGATTTTTATGACTTGAGCAGAATTATGATTATTGTTTATTTTTCTGTTTGTTTGTTTCGTCTTGTCGGATAAACTACTGAACCTAATTTCATGAAATCTTGTAAAATAAATTATTTACAACCCAGAAAAGGACAAAAGCTTTTCGGACAAGAAAAATATTTAAGCCGAGTTTTGTGCACTGTTTTCAGGGAGCAAAGTTACCCCATTAAAGTCTAGTCGCATCCGTTTGTACTTTCGTAACCCCATAAAGGTATCCTCATCGGTAAAGTTAGCGTTAATGTTACCATACATCATTTGCTGCATTATTACTCTCATTCCGGTGATTAATGGATCTTGGGGCAAGAATTTAATAACGTCTCTCTTAAGTCATCTTGGATCAAATGAGTCTTTTTATTCGTTAATTGAAAATCAGGGTAATTTCTAGCCGAACGAATGCCCACATAGGTAAATTAATTTTGGACCTTGTGATTGTGTTTACTGTCGAATATATTGAATTAGTTCTAACAGAAAATAAGTATAAAAAAGGTTAAAATGGTTCCGTTGGCTCCTCGCTCTCCTGCTTCTTGGTTGTCGTTGGCAAATTAAATATGTTTGGCCTATTCCGCACTCTAACTACTCAGACCATCCTCTCCTAGGTACTTTACTAATAATAAATACATTAGAAGGTACCTGCATATACTTAGTGGATGGACTAGCGAAATATTGTCAATACATGGTCCATTTTTTTTAATAAATTAATATGGCTGGTATCCTTTATATTAATTAGACACACAAAAATTCATACGCTCATCTCACAGTGCTCCAAGCATACCAACATTAGAGACTAGGTTTACTTACGTCCATAGACTTAGAATTTCGCTTACGCTTACGCTTCTCATGTTTCAGTTAGAGTAGTGGAGGCCCGGTGCTCGACAGCCTGAACTTAAGAGGTGTAGGATTCGCATCCATACTGCTCAATCGTTCAGAAATATTCGTGATCTATATAGAAGAAAGATACATCACCTGGTGTTATTATGGCCGTTCCTAGTTTCTCTGATTGAGGAAGGTTGAGTTGTTCTACTTATATCAACTACTGAGTGACGTCTATCCAGATGCGACTGAATATCAGTATTTTACTCGGAGCGACTGCCATCCGACCTCCGCCATTCAATTACTGCGAGACACTGATACTCTAAGATTAGACAGGTTATTAGAATTTTAGGGTTGCTCATAACACGTAACGACTATCATAGATTTTCATGTTGTGACCGGGACCAAATACTTAACGTGCTTTTCGTACCACGTAGGTTTTTCGATGTGTGAAAAATTGTCACATGTCCATGGACAGTCCGCAGCAAGCGCTGCTTATCTTCGAAGATGAATTGATCTGCCCGGTAGCTACAGAGATCATCAGTGGGTACATTAATAGGCCGGTGATCACAATAATTCAATAGTTTACGCCAAGCGCTTCAGTTCATGCTTAAAAACTAATTTCAACAATATTCATTATGTTATATACATATCTACATATTAAAAGCCCTTATGTAACTTAAATATTGCTTCATACTGTCTGAGTATTTTGAATATTAAATACCACGCTCGTGTTCTCCTTTTTGTTATTCCTGAATTAAGTCCGGGGAAGCCTATTGCTGTTAACGGCACAATACTATCTCCAGGCTGTTACTGTGAATTTAATTTTCATATAAGTGTACGTACCTATACTGTACATACATGTAGCATGTAGTAGAAGATTAAACAAGGTATAATTAATTATAAACATTGTACCAGGGTGGGTATTAGCTGTGCCGAGGGCACGCGGGGCTTCCGAAGCCGTCTATCCACTTATAGACTGGCTTTGCGCGACGGCTACTTACCTATGTTTTATGGCTTGTTGCTAGGTTAGACAATGCTAGTATTTAAATTGGATTGAGACACGAATTCTAGAATAAGTAGGCAACTTATAGTATCGGTGATGGTCTCCAAATGATTGAGGTGACGGAAAGGCAGTTTGAAAGGGACAATCTTGTGCGGTTGAATTAAGTGTGAAGTAAAATATACTGGTACAGAGATCCAGAATGGCCAGCAAGGTCGTATTCCCAAACACCTACAGTCATCGGATCACAATAATGAAGTTACCAATTTGATTATCGTTATAGATTTCTGATAAGTTTAATAATTACATATTTATTTTTGGAGTCCTTAGGGGTTATTGAGCCCCATGTGATAGGGGGCGATCCTATTGCCGTCAACCGACCACAGTTCCTTTCGGCTGCTAATGAGAATTTACATTAAAAAAATCCAATAACACTATACCTGACCCGCAAATCGAACCCAAAACCTCACGCTCAATGAGATAATATCTTGTAACTGTTATACCTTGCAGAAATTTCTAATATGAGCAAATAAATTCGATCACAAAATATGCTACAATTTTATTTCCCCTGCAATTCAAAATCTGTTTATAAAAATCCTGATGCTTACATCCTTACTGAGTTAGGCAAACGATATCAATTTATTTGATCCCGGAACGACGGAGGAATACGGCGGAGCTGCATTCTTCCGACATTTCTTTAAATTCGTTAGGGCTGCCACTCGAGCGTTAAGATGCTAGCGGCTTTTGAAAGACTGCTTATATAACTAGAAGGATTTTTGGTTGAGTGTATAAGATGATAACTTTTAGATGGCAGTGGCTTTTGATATAAGTTTTAAGATAGCAGTTCTAGATGGTACTTTTAAGTGTTTTTTCTGTCTTTTATTTTTATGAAATGAGGGTATGGACAAGAAAATTAAATTAGCTAATTAAAAAAAGTCTCTACACACCCTAAGTAGGTACCGTAAAAGGACACTGAGGTAATTTTTTTTTTTCAAGAAGAGACATAGGAATCTTTTACCTGATACACTATATTTACTACTAGCTTTAGCCCGCGACTTCATCCGCGTGATCTAAATATATGTATAATTAGCTGTCTATCGATGAAAGAATTTTCAGACTCTGATCATTAGTTCCGGAGATGACCCCATACATACAAACAAACAAACCAATTTTACCTCTTTATAATACTACTACAGACAGTAGTAGATTGCACTACAGCTGCATTATTTACTCACCGTTTTTAATAAGGAATCTTTGCTCCAAACAATTCTGAAATCAAATCAACAGTACTACAAAGTTCAAGTTAGCAACAAGTATTGTGTAGGAGAAACCGAGGCTGCCACAATAGTATTAAAATTTATCCATTTTAGGTTTCACAGTACTGTATGGGAACTAAGAGAAGTTTCGACGTAAGTTATGGAACAACTTTAACAATACATGTGGACTTTGGACTTGTTTTGTGAATATTAATTTCCATAGTGTGTTTGTATCGTGATTGTTTGTTATGTTATGGAGGTCGTCTGGTTTTTGGATGAAACTTATGAGGCTTCGATGAACCTGGATATGGTTAGCGCTATTTGTTCATATCTTCAAAAAAAAAACTTATATAGTGAATTAAATAAGAACCTTTATCAAACACCACATTAAAACCAATACCGAAAAGTACACAAAAAATATGTATCAGAAATTATATAAAAGACGCGCATTGATACTCTACATAAATTCATGTTGCTGCCCTTTCCGATATATTATAAAACTAGCGACCCGCCCCGGCTTCGCACGGGTAGCAGACAGTTGCGTGCGGTGCATAAAGACAAAAAGACACTGCCTACCCTACATAACTCAAATACATATTTATTATAAGATATTTGAGGTGGCAAATCACATACATCATTATTTAATCGACAAGACGACGAACCAATACCAACATGCAGTAGGTATAATTGGTAAGTAAGTTTTTAAAAATTTCTGCCTTCCCTGTCTAAAAATTATGTGCACGCCGCTGGTAGCAGAGCATATACGCCTTCATTTTTTCTGTCGTAATGTCGTATCAGCCTGTTCCGTCGAGCATTTACTCGGCGCACGCCAGTAAAGCTCCCAGTCTGCATGATTTTTTCCGACATCTTCAACTGTCATCGTCATATTTCAGTCAATTTACACAAAACCTTAACGAATTATACACCTAAACCTTCCTCATGAATCACTCTGTCTGTTGGTGAAAGAAAATCCGCATGAAAATCCGTTCAGTAGTTTTTGAGTTTATCGCGAACAGACAGACAGACGCGGCGGGGAACTTTGTTTTATAATATGTTATAAAATAAAATCATTTTCGAAGATCGACATGTTATGATGTCTAGGCATAGCCAGAAAGTATAAAGCAACCACGAAGTAGACATACATTTAGTTCTTGAAAAAACAACAATCTAGCAACCGTTACGTACCCTTTCACACCCAGGGGCTACCCTACTCTACGCCGGGACGCAACGGGAAATCCATTTAAAACAATGACTTTGACACTCCCCCTTTTATCACCACCGCAACAACGATCGGAGAAAATTAAATTTAATTCGATTAATCGACTGTAGATTAAACCCGAAAACAGTAGACACAACATACCGATCCCCCAACTTGGCACAGTGTCAAATTGTTCAATACCTCTCTGCAAGAGAATTGAATGAACAAGGATTTCTTTTTGCTTTAGTTCATGTAGATTCAATAAAAACACATGTTAAAGCCGAAAAAATAATGCAGTCGGTAAATAAATGGCAGAGTAATAAATTTCTAAAGCAGTGGTTCTCAAAGTATGGGTCGCGACCCACTGGTGGTTCGCGAGCGAATAATGGGTGGGCCTTGAAAAATAATAAAAAATAGGAAACAAATGCATCCTTATCATTAAAAAATAGCACTCCTTGTATTTAAATATTAACACTTTGGATCGAATGAACCGAATGCTTTTTTCTTGTTTGAACAGTTCTTCATTCATATAGTTAGCCCCTTTTTTTTACGAAAACCAAGAGGTGAGTCCCGAATTTGGTCTTTTTGTTAGGTGAGTCGCGGTCTAGGTCTCGGTCAACTTTGGGAACCACTTCTAAAGTTTTTGGAGGATTCTGTGACCTTTTCCCCTAAATCCTAAATTTTGTATGATAGCATTTTATTTGCATTCTTTAAGCAACGGAAGGGTCCTGGGACCCGCAAAAAATAGTTTCTCTATGGTGTCTACATTACGCCGCGCCTCTTGAAGGAAACGTTAGTGTGTTAGTGTTTTTAAGTATTCAACATGTATTTCCACTATTGCTTGGGAAAATAAATAGGTTTGGTAAACTTAAAAAAAAAAAAACATCCTATATTATTTTGTACGAGACCAACAAAGGTTTCAAATTAATGATATCAATTACTTCAAAGTTCGCTCATATAACGGTCGCAATAGCCGGAACGAATAGGTTCTTGTTCTCACGCCTGATAAGGATCGTTCCATTTTGGCTAAGTGATAGCTCTAGTAATGTGCGATTAGACATACTTCGGGAAACGTATTGAACGCGAATTGGATTGAACCTTTATATTAGGCCTGGTAGCGATCGCCAAATGGTTGAAGTCAATACCGAAATTGGATTACGTTGAGTTATATAGTTAATTGAGTTATTTACCCAGGTGGGGTACCTCCTTTTAGTTTGTTGTTAGATATAGGCACCAAACTGATAAGACGTCTATTTCGTGTATATATTACCGTCAGTGTAACTAGGTAACCAGCAGATCGCCGGGTGGGATTCGTTGAAGTGCGAAATTTTACTTAAAGTAGCAGGAATTTGCAATTTACCTGGTTATTCTTGCATATTAACGTATGCTACACCGTTAATACGCACAATTTAACGGACTTAGCCAGATAATCTGCAGATTAACGAGTTAATCTGAACTTTAACTAATTTACGCACATTATCGGTAACATATCGATATATGAGTAAAATTGCTCATATGCTGTGTCACACTTAAGCATCGGGGTATGGCAAAGATTTATGCTTTCGCGATAGGGGTAGCCAAAACATCTGTCTAATTACAAGTTTACTTCTTAAAATCATGTTATCGCAATTACACGAATATTCATAGAAGCATTGTAAGCTTATTCCTAGAATAATAATATTATCAGTTCGTCTTCTGATTAAAGGTAGCCCAAAAAAGTCAATCTTCAGGCACACATCAACTAAGACCTACTGCTGTCTACCTACCGAAGCATACCTAGCCAAACTCATGTTTATGTTACGTTGCGAGATTTCGCGTAGATTCTATTTACGAAGAAAAAATAGCGTTGCAAATTAAAGTTATAGGTGCCCCCACTCAAAAATCTCAAAAGGTGTCAAACAGAATAACGAAAAAGTTCCAAGAAATCAAGACAAAGGACAAGACCCATTAAAAGGAGTATCAATTTCTCTCCCTATTTTCCCTTTCCACACCTTTTAATCCTGAAATCGATACTCAAAGTTCATTCCTTAAAAAATTGCGCGGAACACAATTAATGTTCTTTCTAAGCTTCAAGGAAAATATAAATGATAGGGTAAATATCAGTGAGATTTCAACTTTTCTTTTTATTGTTATATATCAAACGAGGTTCTGAGTCACCTGTTGGTGAGCGATGACCACCGTCCATGAACACTCGCAACCTAAGTTGAAAGGCTTCGTGTTCTGGTCATTTCACTAGATGTTCCTACCCTTCACATGACTATCGTCTCGTGTTCGTTTCGTTTTTTAAAAAGAAACGATGCCACACACTAATTATAATTCCTGTCTCTTGGGTGCGATACGTATTCACATACACAAAGACCTAGATCCGAAACAACTACCTGTAGATGATACAAATATTTGTTTCGTGCGGGATTCGATCCCATGATACGTAGCACAGCACTCGATGTCTCAACTATTGCGCCAACCGTGCCGTTGATTTATAGAGCCAATTATACTTATACAGTTGCCATGGGTAAAAAAGTTGGGACTGTACTGCCGCCCCATTCAACCGCTTATCATGGAATTCCAATACTCCTAAATTAATGATCTAATAAAAAATTCATAGAATTCAACTCCATTTATTAAGTTTCTGGAGATGGCATCCATCAAAATTGACAATTATAATTGGAACTCCAAAATTAGGTACGAGATATGATATTAATTTTGTGTTCTCAGTAAAGCCGACATTCCTTATACTTTCATTAATCCTCTCAGGGAGGCGAGCCCGTCTTTGGTGGTGTGTTCGGTGAACATAAAGATATTTTTATTTGCCTAAACAAACATGCTTTGTCGTGAATGGTGAGGGTTGTTTTCAGGTGTTACGGCCGGATCCTGAAGTATCTTTCCTAGGCTTGTTACTGGACTAGACCTGATTTATAAATTCAATAAATACCACTACAATTCAAAGATTTTGTGAGAAGAATTTGATGGTGTAAGGTCACCTTACGAAGGTCCTTACGTTCACTACATGTCTATCCCACAGGATATAGTCTTATAATTGTTTTTCGGTTTGAAGAGTTTCCATGAGACATCACAAAAGATTCTAAGAGGTCGTTGTGATAACTAACTCACTCACTTTTGCCAAAAGGACCAATTTGTACGTTGTAATTTATAGGCTAATCTAGAAAAATATGTCATAGATATAATTATAACTTAGTAATTTATATATAACATTATTTCAGTGGTACTGGGAATTATATGACCTAGATAACGTTATAGCTCAGTTAATTATATTAGAATTTTTCGGTGATAAATTGATCTGTTATGCAAATCTTAGCAATCCATTTGTCATTGTCGAAGTATTTCGAACGAACATTTATATTTTATTTTATTTTAAATCAGAATTATTGGTTAGATTAATTCTCTGGAAAGTTACGAATTTCATGTTAAGATTCTAGATCATACAGGTTTAATAACACAGCGTAAATAATGACAAATATTTCTACTATTATATATTCAATTTTTATTAATATTATTATTGAAAATGGAATATCAAAGAGTGAATTAAATCATGATACTAAAACCAAATATATACCTTTAAAAATACGTTAACATCATTTTAGTATTAATTTTCTAGATGCGCGCCAGGTCTTGTTGGGGGCTAATGTTACATTAACAACCTTTAGGCGTAAAGTAATCAATCTTATGAAAAAAAGTATCCCACCAAAAAAGCGGTCAACTTCCCGCCTATACAGGGCTTGCTTCCATTTCTAGATCAACATCGACAGCCTATCGTATCCGCCCCAGTTTGGACCAATCCATCATCCCTTTTTGGCAATGACACAAAATTGGGAGAAAAAACATCGATATAAATATGTATTACCTGTCGCGCAGGGTTGTACGGCGTTCAAATATTTGCGTATCAAAGTGGTTTAATAGAGGTAAAAGGTTCCAACATTGGCCGTGTCCTTTTTTCAGTGGGTGTTGGAAACGGCGACTAAGATATCGCCAGAGGGTGAGTGGGTATTTGGAGGTCCAGAGAAGGAAAGTAAAAATAAAGTCACAGTTTAAGTGATATATGATACGGAGTGTTAAGTATGAATGTTGATAAGAGAAAGAAACGTGAAGGTTGACGACATCTGATAGAGATGAACCAAAAAAAAAAGAAATAGTAGGGTATATGGTATTGAGACCACCCCAGATAAAATGGCATACACATATAGGGCAGAAACCTGACGATATTGGGACACATTTTCATCATAAAAAGGACATGATTTATACATGTATTTGAAATTAGGTTTTTTCAATTATTTTACAGATGATTTTCTGATATACTAGATTGCACTAGCATTGTCGTATGTCTACCTCTGAGAAGAAACATTAACGTCAGGTATGTAAAACTAACAACCCTAGTGTTGATTGATGGTACGTGAATTCGTTTTGTAATTCATCAATGTTCTGTATTGGAAACTGGCGGCCATCGCATGTAAATAAAGGCTGCCGCTGTACGAACATTTTATTAATTGTGTGTCGTTTGTGCAGTTATTTAATTTGACAACCAGTGAGGCATACTACTTTGCGATTCGGTAAAAGATGAGAGAGGTTTTTCGTTTCATATTGTATTGACTGTTATTGGTGTAGTGGTTGCAGGTGTGACTGCTGAGCGTGAGGTTTTAGGTTTGATTTTCGGGGCGAGAAGTGTTTTTGGATTCTGAATAGGTCGAGGTTTTGGACAGTGCCCGGTTAGTAGATGGCAATAGGTTTGTCCCCTATTACATTAGACTTATCAACGACAGAGGCCTGAGTCCCTCAATCCAAATGTATTTATGATTATGACTATATATTTTCTCCAATATCGATTACATAACTTAAACAGTTTTCGTAGTGACGAGGTGGTAAACTTTCTGCGCTAAGTGTTGCGGGTTCGATTTTTACGAAACAAGTTTTTTTACGCTCAAATAGTTTTTGCGGATCGGGGTACGTAGAAGATGTTTGTTTGAACCATTGTGTAAATAAGAATAGTACTAAAAATATCTAAAGTACTAAAAGGTTACGTTAACCCCAAATTTCTGTCCCCACAAGCTCCATACCACTAAGAAAGTACAGTCTGCAGTCTTTATTCAATATTCCACTCTTTCGAGCGTGTCCTTGAACTAGTTCCTCCCCTCATGTCCGACACAATGCCCCAAATACTCCCCTGTCTCCCCAGCCACGACAGACCTAATGGTGTTGAACGTTCCTCGCCACCAAAAAATAAGGGAGTTTCGCTCAAAAAGGTCACTTTAGGAAAGTGTGCCAATTAATATAGAATTATGATTATCGTTTGCATTGTTTATGGCCCATTTTTTTTTACATTACATTCAATATCATTACAATATCGTTCACGACAACGTTCGATGGGACGGGGCAATGGTGCGTACATTACGCGCAGGTTCGATTCCCGTAGGTATGGAACAAATTATGGCCAAAGATAGTCCTATAATTGTCCTGGAGCTGGGGTGCATATGATATTAACACGATACCTACCCCTAAATTCCCCCAAGGATTAGGCGGAGGTGTAATATTTATGTACATCCACGTTTCGAAAATGCCGTTATTGAGGCCCATGTTATAGAGGGTGAGTACAAAAAAACATACATTTACATTGCGAACTTACATTTTTATGTTAAAATTATTTTCACATCACCGTAAAAAACAGTACTTCAGTGTAACTAGGTAGCTACTATCGGGCAACCTGGAAGAAGTTTTGAATCGTTTTATTTCATCCGCATCCTCGAGTTATCGATACGCCCGCTCCGTACAGCTAAACTATTCCTTTTATTGATAACCGAGAGGCTGTATCACTAAAGTTTTAGCTTCCAAAGTTTTTGAGTCGGTACAAGTTGGACGTTCCATGTGATCCCTTGTAATGTTGGGATGACAGTCGAACTATTAAACTCTACTTTTGCTATTGATATTTTGAATTTCGGCTGACTTTATAAAAATGTGTTTAGAGACAGTTAGGAGCTAAAATTTAAACTTAACGTGTATGAAGTTCGGTTGTGAAATAAATCATGCGAATTTTCCCCAATGAATTGAATAGTATTTAAGTACTATCCGATGCTCGCGATTTTGTCTGCGTGTGTTTTATTATATAAAAATATATACAGTCGAATTGAGAACCTCCTCCTTTTTTGAAGTCGGTTAAAAATAAGCCTATGTCCTTCCCCAGGAACCAGGCTACCTCTTTGTTAAATTCTATAATTTATCAGTGAAACGTTTGCCAACCTATCGATCCAGATCCGATGTCAGATCTAGAAGGTTACCTTTAATTTAGCCCACACCTCTGAATTTGATTATCACTTGCGTTAACAGTAAAGGAAGACATCGTAAGGTAACCTGCAGCGAGAAGCTCCATAAAGTTCTTGTTAGCCAACCCGCCAACTCGCTTCAGGGCAGCGTGGTAGACTAATGCCGAACATTTTGACACCTAATCCTAGCAGTGAGACAGTAATGGGCAGTTTTTTTGGCCCCTCCGCTAAGACTGCGAGGAAAGTATAAATCAGCCGATGGTTATACCCAAAGGTATAATAACGTTATTCTTACGTCGATTCTCCGTTACAATTTGGACATCTACGGGTTGAAGTGTCAATTAGGGACTATTAAACAAACAGAAGTGTCTGTTTTTTGTTTGAAAATAATAGGTAAGTTCACATTAGAGTGTGTAAGTAATTCTGGTTTAAATAGGGACTATTTTTTAACATTGTCCATCTCTAAAATTTCTCTTGTATGATGGCTACAGATTTCCAATCATACACTGGGATCTGGTGCAACTATCTATAAGCCACATAAACATTAATTTGGTGCGCGAATCAAATCCTCGACACTCTACATCTAGCGATTGGCTTTCTCAGCCAATCAGTTAGTCTCTGTACAAATTGTACGTTCTGAGCCACTTATAGGGGATTCTAAGTGTAATGACAGAATCATTACTTTACGTTTTAATATTTACATGCAAAATAGTATATAGACACAATACTTGTAACTTCGTTAATGTCATGGTTCTTTAGTCATTGGCTAGACACCAACGTGAGATGCGTCGATTGCAGCGCAAATATTTATTTTCACATATTTAAATAATCACGTTTAATGGTACGCATCCATTTTTAGGGTCAATTCCCACTGAAACAGCAGCGGTCGGCAGCGACCGTAAGAGCGCGGCGCCGCGCTGCCCCTCATTTGTCTTCAAATAACTATGGACTTTTTAATCACCTAGATAAGATTCAAAAATATTTGTAATATTTTGCCTCAAAAAGCTGCTGCCGGCCGCTGCTCGCTCCGTGTGAATTGACACTTAGATTGAAAGATGGATGTAATTCATTGAGTCTACTGTACCGATTTAGCAATAGTTTTCATTATGTCTTCGTAGTCCACGATAGAGAAAAGAAACTTTATTACTAGAGCGTATCTATCTAGATTTCAGTAGCCTATAGTGACGCTAGAGTGATCTCGTTGCTTTGTACGAGGTAGACTGCTCAAAGAGAGGTGCGCTATTGTGCCAATACAACTTATGGAAATATCTTGCGTTATATATAATTTTGTAAAGTTGTATTGTTTTAATGGATTCGAATTCTATAAATATAAGAGTTGCTCTACGTGAAATGGGAATTAAACTGGATATTTATTTTTTTCGTTAAAAGTCAATTTCCTTCAATATTTAGGTAAAATCATCCTAATTGCTTTAATGCCTAAAGTTGAACGTAATTTGCATATCATAAAATAAGAAGGTCTATTTATAGTATAGTATCAATGATTTCTTGTGACATTTACATATGTTATAATAACAATATAAATCTCAGCTTTAGTAAAACTCTTTGGGTAATGGATAAAACACTTTCTTGCCCGATTATAGATTGTTACTGCGCGTGCTCTTGCCTACCTTTTATAAGTATTTACTCGTAACGTAATGCGGCCCAGCATTAAGCCGCGAAGAGAAGGCTTATGAAACTCCAAAGAGTTAATCTGTTAAACCTAATTATGAACATTCTTAGGGTTGTCACAGTCGTTGGGCGGTAAAGCTATACTATTTTTAAGAATGTAGGCAGGAAAATAGGGCCATTTATAGATGCGTGAAAGAAGCTGATATTCAGAATGCGTTATGTCTATGTGTTTATCTATCGATTACATAAACCCGCATAGGTTTTGTTTTGAAAGATAGCCAAATGACAATAGACCTGGGTGCCATCAATGTGGTCGAAATATATAACGAGATTCAAAACCTATAGCATTTATTTTTCATAACAATTCCTTTCTCATTACTATCGAACCTTTTATGATATTGGGAAAAATTTTGGCATATCCCAGACCATTTATACCGAGTACCGGCTGGAGAAAAATAATTAATGAGACTAAACCAGGATTCCTAGCGAGCGACCCTACTCCCACGCTCCTCTGAATGGAGGCCCTTTGAATAGATGGCTGGCAGGACGGAGGCCGATCGCAAAAAGGTTCAACAAATGCCTAATGTACCTACTTATATTACATACTAAAAGCTTATTACGGTTCAAAATAATTTAACTTAATATCACGTCTGTATTCCCGAGGAGTTACAGAGTGTATCTACTGATAAACACCCACATCTCGCCGATACTGTCCTTTGTAACTCGCGTTGTGCTACAGAGAATTTATTCGATGGCCGATATGGGAATCGAACAAAGGACCTCACGCTCGGTAGCCGCGCATGCGACGAATTTTTACGGAAAAAGCTTAGCATTTCCCTAAAAAAATAAAAGTGTAGCCAGCCCAATAACTGAAGAAATCGAGGTAGGTAGGAACGTTGAAAAAATTCAATGTCTAATCTAGACATATTATTCTTTGGGGAAATCAAAATCACCGCATTTTTTCGGTAGAATTTGTTTTTTTCGTGAATTGGCGCTCGTACATTTATTTGATAGCTAGGGATTTAGGTAACGAATGTTCATGAAGATTAGAAGAAAAAAATAAATGCTCAATTTTGGCAATTTGGTCCTTGATATTCCAAAATTGTGATAAGGAATTATTTGGAAATACATTTAAGGTGAAAAAAGGATCATTGTTAAGATATTTTTAGTGTTTATAGTGTACTATTCTTCAATGAACTAAATAACTGTATATAGCTTAGCTGTGAATAATATAAATTAAATATATAAAAATCATCCGAAAATCTACGATTCAAATAACCGGAGTATAACAATTTAATGTTGCAACTTAATTTCAAGTTTGACATTTATAAATGTCAAATTAGTCGAGATTCCGAATCCGACTTTAGTCGCTTTGAGCTCGAAAACGCTGGTTTGATTTTCGGATCGAACCACTAACATGCGTGTCGTGCTTGCGTTAAAATAAACAACAAACACACAATACAAAATTAAGCAGGATCGATCCAATATCGACGGAACGAAAACGTCATTACTTGTATCGTACATTAGTTTGGGGAACATGAGGAACCTGGTCCCGAGGGCTTCATTCGTGTCACGCGAACCGCCAGTGCGCTGGCATTACCGCAAATTAGTGTACCACGTTGTAAGAAGATGGCTTGGCCTTAATAGTTGATGTCAAGTGGTACGAACAAAATGAGATGACGTTAAAACAGAAATAGCGTAAAACAAACGTTTGCAAAACCAATGTGATGGGCGAAGCCACATCGGGCACTAATATTGCCGACTTAAGACTTAAGTCCGCAACGTCTGCGGCGCGGGATCCTCGCGGGAGTATTGGCCTCACTTTGTGCGCAGCTTAAAACATACCCTCAAATGATTACTTATTATTAAACAGCAAATAATGCGACAATGCACATTATGCTCTTCCTTAAACAAAGTACTTTTAGAAATGGCTGGCTTTGACCTAAACTGTAAGCATACAGGACAAAACGCGTCAAAATCATTCCATTACTTCGTAATAAAGCCTATTACGGACGTCCGTGCACCGTTTACTTCACACACTGTGTTAATATGGCCGTCCCTACTTCCCAGTGATGGTGTAGCGTCACGCGACGCTACTGCCATTACCGCGTTACCAGCGTTCGCCGTTTTCATGCATCCCTTATTAGAATATTAAATTGTTCTTAATGGAACTGTATTGAGTTAAGTGATGGTTTTATCGCAGTCAACTGATTATGGGTTGGGAACAAATCTGAAGAGGCTTAGACTGCTACAAAATGTTGCCGATTTTTAAATTCCTCTATTGATAACAAAAGAGTAGAGATTATTGAATGTAAGAAAATAATAAAAATAACCTAGCAGTAATCAAACTTATACAATTGGAGTTAAGTTCAGTACATAACATTAGTAATAAAAGATTACTATGTACGACTGTTATAGATACTTTGAAATCTAAATCTTTTACGTACAAAATGTTCAAATGCTTACACTGTCTTGGTTAAATCGTCTAAAAGAATGTACTTAGGTAGTAAAGTTTTGCTCCGAAACATAAGAAGAAACTCGTGAAGAAACTGTGGAAATTATGGCGATAGGTCGAACCAATGAGCTATAGAAACAACTACTATCAATTGCATTATAATTATTAAAGTAATGTTTTCAAGTTTTCACACAATGATCAACTACTTTTGTCGCTGAATAAGTCATATTTATTTCTATCACATGAAAAGTATTATAGTTGGTGATATCCATCATTCACAACAAAATGCAGCACCTACAAATCAAGCTCAGATAAAAGTCTGCAGGATGAGCTTCTATTAAACAATTGAATAGCCTCCACGAGTGACGAAAACTGAGTTCATCTGGCGCACCCTAGGCAGAAAGTCTCGATACCACCATAGCCGACAGGCTAATCTTTTCACTACGGCAAAAGTGATTCCTATGTTATAATAGCTCGTGCTTGGCAAAAGAATGAGTCCGTTTAACAGAGAGCTCTCCTAAAGACATAAGTGGTTATTTTTGTCATCATATAAATAAATGATCCTCAGGAAAATAAAAGATCATTTTGCCCCAATAATGTCCCTTGTTACTTACGCTCAAGCCCGTCCTACTCATAAAGAAATTGTACTATTATCATAATGTTACTATTGAAACGACAGGAGGACATGAAAACTTTATTATTATTGTAGTTCCACGAGTATCTCTAATAACAGTTTAGCGAAATTAAAAGTTAATTACGCGTAGACGTAGAGGCAGCTTTTATTTTACGTAGATATATCTTTTAGTATTTTGGTTTTATGTATAGAATTTAAGTTTCTTGTCTTATTATTTTTTTACGTTAACAATTAGGTACGGCCACTTTGAAAATATTAAACTAAGTACTTCAAGTATATGAGTATTTCTAGCTCACAAGCGGTATGTATCTGGTTTTATTACGCGTTTTATATAGATGTGTAAATATGCTGACTAGATTTACTGTATAGCGTAAATATTCCTGCTTACTACCATGCATTATATCTTCCATAATATAACACAACATAGCAACATGCCCGCATTCCCGAAGGGTCAGGCAGAGGTGTACAATTGTGCACCCACATTTCGTCAATGCTGTTATTAAGTCCCATATAATAGGGGGTGAGCCTATTGCCATCAACTGGGTACAGTTCCAAACTCCGTGCTGCTATTGAGAAATTGTATACAGAAAACCTAATAACATTGCCAGACCCGGGAATCCAACCCAGGACCCCACGCACAACAGTCGCGCTTGCGACCACTAGACCAATGAGGCAGTGTATATATCTATTATGTATACATATAAATAAAATTGGAGTGTCTGTTTGTAATATTGAAATAACCGTTTTTTACTACATGCATATGAATATATATACGGTACATACACCAAAATAACATTTTTTAAAAATTTTGTCTGCCTTTTTGAATAGGCTAATCTCTGAAATGGCTGGACCGATTTTGACGGCAACGACTTTTATTGGCAGGTAGCTGATGTAATAAGGAGTAACTTAGGCTACTTTTATTTTAGAAAAAAATAGGGTTAAGTGCATTTGGCATCACTAAAAAATACATTGTTAAGTTCCGACATCCACGCGAACGAAGTCGCGGGCACAGCTAGTTATAATAATAAAACTGTAAAGTTGGGTCGACTTTCATGGGACTTTTATTTTAATAACTCACAAACATCCGAAATCCACGCGAATTAAGTCGCCTTCCCAACTATACTCGGTTTGTTTAGGTACTTAACTAAAGGTAAACAATCTTGATATGCCTTTTTAATATTTTTTGTTTAAAAAATCAGTTTAAAAATAAAACGCGACTTAAAACCAATGTAAAACGACAATAACGATTACCAAATCAATTGAACCACTAGTTTAAGCAGTAGTTTATTTGTTTGTGTAAAAAGTCACATCAAGATTGTTTACCTTTAGTTAAGTACCTAAACAAACCGAGTATAGTTAATTATATTTCACACGATCATGCACAATGTAACAATGAATAAAATATATAAAATGGCGAAAGCATCCACCCTTTTAATTTCTCGAAGTACGAGGCCCCAGAAGAAAATGGAGAGAATATTTCTTCAACATTTACCAAGCATCGATTGTTTTTAAATTCTACGCGGCTAATGAGACAGAAAAGCTTTATGAATAGACAACATCGCGACAGAACGTTGACGAAGAATTTTAAAAAGGCGCGAATACCCGCCATCTTGAAATTTTCTCTTTCATCTTTTTTTTAAAGCGTAGAGTGCCGTTGAACCTTTTCTTTTACGTTCCTATTATTTTTGTTATGGTATTGTCATTATACATTTTTGAATTTATGGTCTATCACAAGACCAAAATAAAAACTGTCGGATAGATTTGCCTACTTCTTTCTTTCTTTTTTTTTTTCTTTAAAACGTTGCCCCTCACTAGTATTTCTCCTGTATCGTGGGTACAGTTTACAAACGTACATGTCACATGCACACACAACCAGACCCGATACAACTGTCTGTAGATCATACAAATATTTGTTCCGTGCGGGGTTCGAACCCGCGACACGTAGTGCAGAAAACTAATCGCTTAGCATCTGCGGCAATCGTGTCATCGATGCTTGCATGCTGGCAATAGGGAAACTGCTTGATAATACTTTTTTGTTTAAAAAAAGCAGCAAAGTATACCTATTCGAAATCGTGTTCGAAATACAAATACTAAGGTTTTTTTTTTTTTTTTCACCAGAAATTGTATGTTTTTGAAGATACTGTCCAAGAACTAGAACCAATTGAACCAATATTTATAATACTACTAGCTTCCGCTCGCGGCTTCGCCCGCGTGGATTACGAATCCGTGCATTTTCCCGGGATAAAAAGTAGCCTATGTGCTATTCCAGACTATAATCTATCTCTGTGCCAAATTTCATCCAAATCCGTTCAGCCGTTCTGGCGTGTAAGAGTAACAAAGATCCATCCATCCTCACAAACTTTCGCAATTATAATATTATTAAGTAGGAAGTAGGATAGTAGGATTTCCGTTCCGACTCCAAAGAATAGCGAAACTGTCAAGGATAAACGTTTGACAACTCGATTGATTTTATTTCAATGTTCAATACAGCTGTGATAAAATGTTTTAGTTTACAGACAGCTTGTTGTTATGAATAGTTATTGAGAAAAGACAAAAAAGTATAGTCTATATTTAACAGGTATTTTTAAGACATAATCATTGCAAATGAAATTTATAAAAATGATTTTTTATAGAATAGCGTATAACTATCAACTTTGGATCGCAGTCGCATCGACTGCTGCGCTACGGGTCGCAGGTTCATTTCCCGGACGGAACTAATATTTGTATGATCTACAGATAGCTGTTTTAGGTTTGGGTATATGTCCATGAGTATATTTGTTTGTAAATGATACAGGAATTATTCCCAGTGTGGTGTAACGTTTTCTTAAAACTAAAAAAAATAATTAATTGGAACGATAATAATTATCTTCTCAAACGAATCAATTTCAAAATTACAACAAGTTCATCTACTTATGGTTGCTAACTGTACCAAATCAATCCAAATCTTCCAACCAGTTATCTCGAAAGGGTTCAACAGATAACGCAAAGAAAACGATGCTTGCATACAAAGCACTAAAACAGCCTGTAGGTAAACAAAAACAAGCTATTTGTATCAATTTATCAGCTGAAGTTATCGGCAACGCAGCACGGCTTACATCGACAAGTATTCAAGTTAATACCTCGTAAATTGTTACTTCGACACTTATCTGATGGATTCCGGTCGGATATTTATGAGAGATCCTGTTGCGAAGAAAAACTTTGTAACATCTTTTGAAGTCAAATTTTCTTAACTTTTGGGAGGGCAGTAATTTTGTTAGTTAATTTAAGAGGAATATGTGAGTAGACATCATCGAAAAGGCCGGCTACGTCACATTGCGCATTTTGATGATACGTCGTTTACCACCTCTTATAAAGTTTAATGCATTTGGTTACTTGCAATCATACCTAATTGGTCATGTGTTAATTTTTTGTTCGTGTTAATGTGTACGCATCCTTAATACACCACTGATTTAATATAATTAAATCAGTGGATTGCAATCAGGCACAGTCGCAGCCAATCATTTTGGGGGGGTCATCACGGTCGTAAATCGTAGATATATTTTTTAGGTTATATTATTTCATAGGTAAGTATCGATACCCAATACGTCTATGAAATTTCGCCAACTAATTCAAAATAACGTTGTACAATCGGTATCGGAGCGACAACACTAAACTTGGATTTGAAAGATAAAAGTTCGCAAAAGAAATTACCTGGCCACAATCTAAATTACCTTACCCCGATAAAATAATCCACCAGATATCAGAAGAGACGTTTAAATTGTAAGTTGTAACCTTCTTACAATGTAGGTGTACGTGCAAGCCGCATCATAAGTCACGTAAAGCTTACTTGTGTAGCGAAACGACGTCGTTTCAAGCATAATTTTCTGGAACGACGAACGTCGCTCGTAGGTATATGTTGACCTATCACCTTTGAGCATTCAACCCGTTTTTGTATAAAACACTCGTCTCTTTGTGAATGGTTGTTGTCATTGCGTAATACACGTTCCTCGTGTATTCTGAGATTGAAGTAGGAGGGCTTGAAAAAAAATGTCCTATATTATAAAACAGATTTCATACTAAGTAATAATACATAAGTAATTCCTTAAAGACAGACCCTCAAAAGCGTGTCTTGTATGGAAGATTAACAATAATAGGTATATTATTGCTTCTAGTGCTGTTTGATTCTTGAAATGTTGATCCTCAGAAAATCCTCAGTTTCGTCAGCCGCAGCTAATACTCTAACATTATCCAGATATTATGTGGCGTCCTTCGCTTTGCAGTGGGATCATACAGGGTAACAGTAAAATATTCCCTAATATAGGCGATCCTTACATAGGCAAAACTAACAGTACACAGTATGGTGACTGCGTAAGTAGATACATATAAATAATAAATAAATAAAAATATAAAGCCTTTTATTTCATGCAGATTACAGAAAGGAAAAAGTTAAGTTCTGTGTTAGTATTATATTTTTTTTGTTAGTAATTAAGTTTAGTTCCTTAATTTAGGTATTAGTTTAGATTTTTTTTACATACATTTTAATTAATTCTATGTTATTATTCTATTATTTACTCTGCAAGAACCCCTCTGTAGATGAAGGCCTCCTCCAAAGAGTAGTAAGTACATATACGTACATATACTAAAATATAAACACAAAAAATAATACGGTTGTACAGAACAAAGTAATGTTTGTGTTATTCCAACTCTGGTTGCACGAAGCACTTTAATGGGGATATTGTAAAATATTACGAAATAGAGCTATAATTAAACAGTAAAAGTAACAGGTTGCCTATTCTTTACATCATTCTCCGTTAAGCTGAGGATTGTGATCTAAATGGCGCACTTATATTGAAGACTGTTGTTCTATCATATGCAGTCTGCAGTCTTCTGTTTTGTCCACACTGTCGACCAATCAGCAATATTGTTAGTGAGGCTGACTGCCCAGTGTGCGCCAGACATCTCAAGTATCATCAATTGTGCAGGGTCTTTCTTCCTTTGCTCCCTAGTTTGCAGTAAGGATGCAATGTTTTTAAGAATCTACTGACGTGAATATAATTTTAATCAGCACCGTTTGACAAGAATATAACATCAGATAAAACAAAAACTTATTTTAATTCCGAACATGAGTATCAAATATTTGTCATTTAGAGGTTAATATACTATGGTAAGTATTTACAAATCGATTGATTTGAATACAAAGACATTTTAAAGTTACTAAACAACGAGTGTGGCAATAAATGTGAGTATAATGTATGGACATCGCCATGTTTGTTTGCTCGTATAGAAATATATATAATTCTCGAGTTACTGTTCTGTGTTTTGTCCTGCAAAATTAGGTCACCCTAACTATGTAGACATTTGGGCAGTGAAAGAGAATATAATATTACGTCAAATGACGCAGCAGCTGTCCTAGTTAACACAGCACTTGATAACAGACACAACCATAGGAAAAACATAGATTTCGAAATTGGGGGAAGTCGCTGTATAATAATCTACATAACACCATAAACTTGATTGTTCAAAGTAAAAACTGCCTCATTGGTCTAACGTTTGCAAGCATGACTAGTGAGCGCGAGGTTCTGATTTCGATTCCCAGGTCGGACAAAGTGTTGCTGTTTTTCCGCATGGAAATTCTCAGTAGCAGACTGGAGTTACGAATTGTGCCCGGTAGATTGCAATAGGCTCACCGCTTATTACATTATTATGTTAAAAAAATATGATCCCAAAGTTTGGTTTAAACTTATCAAGTCATGCATTCTACTGAAAGCAGTCGAAATCCAAAACCTCTTTCAGTAAATAAACCTGACCCAGTCAAAATACTGGAAACAGGCCACATCCTCGATCTCACATACACTAAGATTAAGGAGAAGCAAAAAAAAAAAAAAACAATAATATAAGATTACTAACTTTCTGGTGGACCGACGACATTGTGAAAGTCGTGGGCAACCGATGGATGTAAGTGGCGGAATGTAGTTCGATGTGGTGGTCTAAGGATCTGATGATGATGATGACTAACTTTCTTGATTTAAAATACATTGAAAATTCCACCTATAAATATAAATAAACCATGAAATGAAGTTATACGAACTTAAGACTTAAGTTATTGTTCTAGAGTTTTTCTTACGAAGGTTACTTGGAACTTCGGTGGTAAGCTCCGGAGAGGGTGTGAATGATAAGCAAGTTTAATAAAATGTCTTAAAAATAATTTATCTTTTTAACACGAACCCAAACTTTTTCGAGATGTGAACTTTTATTAACAAAATTGGAACGAAGTGTGATTAAATGTTTATGGATAGACGGGGTTTGCATAGTGTTATGTAGGGTAATATTTTGTTTTGTACATACTTTCGGTCTATTAATTAATGTTCGAGAAGAGTGTGTGTACCCATGGAGTTTCTTGCCGGTCTCTTCTCCATAGGACCAACCAACTTTGGACCCGCGTACCTAAACGCGCATTTAAAACGTTGACTTTGATTTTGAGTGAAGTGAGAAGAAAAATGCTCTCTTGGTCTTCCCACAAATAGTAGTGTGTTAGGCAATATACATAGATTAGACACATGTTGTGTACTAATTTTGCACATAATAATTCATTACACCTTTAAAAATGAAGTCATGCCAAACTTTATTATAAAGGTTCCTACCAATTCACTCGTATTATATAGAAAATGTCTCAAAATGGTCGACGACGGTACAAACGATTTAATAGCACCACAGTTTCTTGTAAAAATCAGAGATTTGAACATTTCGGCTCCAAATTTTTCTTGTACAGTAAACCAATAAAATTGGTGTTTAACGGCTACTAACATAAACAGATATCAGGCATTCTCATTTATCACACACATTCTTTGGTCTCACAATGAAAAACGTTTATTTATAAGACAATTCTCATCAATTGCGGAATAAATGACTGATTTGTTTAAAGAGAACATAATCTTTTTAATGGTTTCAATGAGAGAAAAGTGGTCGTTAAAGTCTTAATGGCTTCTGAACCTTATACCAATGTTAGAAACGACTACTTTTGAAGTTATTTTATTTACTAGAGCACATCAAGAATTTGCGATCCTGGATTGTTTAAGTTTAGACACAGGGTGATTTTATAAATGTAATTAATCTTTTTTAATTATAATGAATACATGTGGGTGCTGCAATAACGCTATATCCTCCTCGAAACCTCTCGAATGATGACATCTAAGTACATTCCAACAAAAAAATAATATTTAAAGGGTATAAAAAGATGAAGTTTTCAAAAGAACTGAAGACGGATGTTTTGGAATAGAGATTTAAATGAATAAACCTCACCTACGTCTACTAATTAATATATTACCTGAATGGCTCACATTGCTAATTTCCTTTTTTTACTATTGTCTCTAGCAATTAGCTCAGGGAGCTTTCACTGCTTAACCGGGCTAATGACGAGACCAGAATGGCATCTAGCCTTTTGCTAATTTTCTGTGAATACTTTATCTATATCTGGTGACCCATCACCTGGTGATACACGAAACATCGTTATAGATTTTGCTCGCTTAATCTCTTCACCACGGAATTCACAATTATTATAACTATCAAGCTCATATCAAAAAGAGCCTTAAAGCTGTCAGATTATTAGTGCACGACAATAGGACACCTCTGGCTTACTCTTAGGGTATGTACACAACACTGCGGCGCGATGACGCAACGCAAATGATGCGTAAATATTATTTTTTACCACCATACAAATACGGAGTGCGGTACCGCAGACTTCAGCGTTGCGGTGTCGCACCGCACTGTTGTGTTCTCGCCCTTATTCGCAAGCAAGACAGCTTACAATATCATTGTATCCTAACGTTTGCTATCGCTATGGATAATAAGCTCAATAAACCCGTAACTTTGTTTTCCTTACTACATATTTTATAAGCGATTGCATGTTTGTTGGGAAGTAAATTTGCAAAGTTTTGTTACATGTTGCTTTAAATTTAAACAATCAATGGTCAAAGAACATTGAGACCATATAAGTTCACAGTTGAAGTAAATTTTACGTAGTTATATACATAATATCATAGCTTGACGCCTGTATTCCCCGAATGGTATGACAGAGGTATACTATGCAACCCATATTTCGCCGATGCCATTATTGAGTCCCATGTAATAGGTGGCAGCCTATTTCCATCTACCGGACACAGTTCCAGGGTCCGTGCTTCTACTGAGAATTTCCATACAGAAAAACCCAATAAAAACCGGACTAATAAATAATAAAACTAGTAAAACTCCACAACACTAACGAAAAGAGACGGAATATTCTTAGAAAGAGATCATAGCTAAACAAATCCATTCACCTTAATAAAGATGTTCGTCACTAATTTAACTGTTAACTAAAACATAAGGATAAAGCATAAAACGTAAAGATTTACGACATACGTGATCGTAAGCGTAACGCCTCGTAAATGGTTTATTGGCAACTGTTCCACCATGTTATATCTCTGTCCTACGCTAGAATAATGAGAGGGAGCGAAGACAGAGTTTACTTGTTTATGATGTGATGTAATTGCAGATATTTGGTTTAGGTGTCGTGAAATAAGATTACTTGAAACTCAATTTTGTGTTTTACGAAAAATGCCGCTTCAAATTAGTTTATATTATGTGGTTTTTTAACATTGATATCACTTTGTAACTTGTGTTTTATTCATCATGCGAGTGTAATAAATTCTGACGTTTATTTTGAGGTATTTTCTGAACGTTACGCTTTATATTGTCAGTATATATGGAAGTGAACTTTATTTAATTCATCATAATTAATAATTCCATGCGTAACATTTTATCTGACTACTGAAACTCGGGACTTTGTGACGATTTTTTAACAGTCTTATGTCAATGAATATTATTATTAGTATTTTTCTTTCTTTTTCAGGTAAGTCTGTGGTTTTCTATGTAGATACACCCCAACCTACCTCCTAGGATTACAGGTATGAAAGCCAAGTTGTTTTAATTGTCTTACATTCTCTTCTGACCATTCCAACTATAAGTTACGACACGGTTCTCGCAGTGGCTAAGCGATTAGATTTCTGCGCTTTATGTCGCGGGTTCAACTCCCGCACGGAACAAATATTTGTATGATCTACGTATAGTCGTTTCGGTCTATTTGTGTGTGCATGTGACATGTACCTATGTTTGTAAACTGTACCCACTATATAATATTCTTGTATTATGTTAAGGAGAATTGAATTTTGGCAATGTATTTTTTCCCATACATAAAAACTACAGAACGTCAAGTACTACAATATTTATATACCACATTCCTGCATTGTTGCCTAGTGATAGCATTCACAAAAAATGGAATATTTGGTTTAGAAAGCTTCGTAATCTGCCTAACGAAACAGATGAAGAATCGTCTGCAACACGGACGTGTTACCTTGAAACCCATTCTATTAAACATTGTTAGCACCTAGTAGGTGAAATAAGTAGCTGAACATTCTCCAAAGTACACCAGTTTGCGTCAACGTATTATTATTTCACGTGGTGTCACCCGGCCGTCTGGCCTTCGCCGAGTGTGAATAATAACTGACGAGCTGAATTTATTACTGCTGTAGTAGGGCTGCCACGCAACTGCACTTTAGGTTCGGAATTTTAACGTGACATTTCTGCTGTATCGTGGTTACATAATTATCTTACATGAACACACACCCAGCCATGAATATTTATAGGCTATATAAATATTTTTTCAGGCCAGAATCGAAGTTATGACACATAATACATAAATTCACGCCTGTATTCCCCGAAAGGTTAATAATAATATGTTGGCTTCGACCCCACGCACGCCTTCCAAACGTCCGGGAAGATGTAGTCCCGTGCAAGGAGAAGACATACATAAAATAATATATTTAATTTCAAAAAAAGTCGCACAATAAACAGGTTAGGTCGAAGTGTACTATTGTACACTCATATTTCGCCGATGCCGTTATTGAGACACATGTAATAGTGGGCGAGCCTATTCCCATCTACCGGGCACAGTTCCAGGCTGCTAAGAATTGCCATACAGAAAAACCCAATAACAGTTTGCACGCACTCGGGACTTTAAAATTAAATTTTCATTATTAAAAGCCTATGCTGTCCTACTCCAGGGCAAAGGCCTCCCTCCCTTTTCTCCATTTCTCGCTATCCCATGCTGTATCTGGCCAGTTTTCAACGAAGGCATCCAGTTTGTCCCGCCATCTACGTGGTCTGCCGCAAACCCGTCTCGCTGTCTCAGGACACCAGTTTTGTGCTTTGTGGGCCCACAGTTCGAACGGCATGCGGCAAACATATCCTGCCCAGTCCCATTTAAGCTGGGCGGTTTTTGCAGCCACGTCAGTTATCTGAGTTCTGGAGCGCAGTATGGTGTTTCGAACCCGATCAGTTAATTTAACACCGAGTATATTGCGCTCCATGGCTCGTTGGCAAACCTTGAGTTTGGACTTTTGGACGTTAGTCAGTAACCAAGTCTGTGCTCCATAGGTTAGTTCGGGGAGAATACATATGTCCATGAGCTTACGTTTAAGAGGCTACGTTCTACACATTAAGATTTTTATATATTAATTAGCGAGCGGCTTCGCCCGCGTGGTTTACGATCCCGTGCATTTTATTGCGCGGACACTAATTCTTTTTTGAAAATAATGTAGTATAAGTTACTCCTTATAACACCTGCTATCTGTCAGTGAAAGTCCCGTCAAAATCGGTTCCGTAGTTTCGGAGATTAGTCGGAACAAAAAGACAGACAGACAGACAAAAAATTAAAAAGAAAACATATTTTTGTATAGAAGATGTGCATAGTTTTTTCAAAATTACCTATCTGTGTAACTATATACTTAAATGTGGGGAAATAAAATCACACGACTAACATCTAAACACAATTGTATCTATCAAAAAGTTAATTAGATTACCAACAAAATTAAGGTCTTTCAAGCCTAATTTCAACGCAAGCACTTAAATAATTTAGTCTAAAACTCAAAATAACCGCGTTATAAATAATTCAGACAGACATCCTTACTCGTGATTTGTAACTTCGTGCGTCTGTAAATAATATATTTCACGATTGTAATGCGGATAAGTACAGAAGGGCCATATTAATCGGTGTGCGAAACCGAACGGTCCAATAAAACTTGTCAGCGCGTGGGATCGCGGCTTGAACACGAGGCGAATTGCATAACATAGCATCACGCCTGTATTCCCCGAAGGGTTAGGCAGAAGTGTACTATTGTCCACCCACATTTCGCCGATGCCGTTATTGAGTCCCATATAATAGGTGGCGATCCTATTGCCATCTTCCAGCCACGGTTCCATACTCCGGGCTGCTACTGAGAATTTCCGTGCAAAAAATCCCAATAACACTTTGTCTGACCCGGGAATCGAACCCAGAACATCACGCTTGGCAGTCGCGCTTACGACCAGTCAACCAATTAGGTAGCACCGGGTGAACAGTGCTATATTTTTAGTTGTTTCTGATGCAGTGCGCCGCACACACACGCTTGTGAGCATCTTCGTTTACGTGTTGGTGTGAGGAATAGCATAGACTGTTGCTTGGAGCAGTCTACTGAACACGAATGCTAGGTCCAGATAGTGTTCAGTCCGTGTAAACACTAATAAAGTACACTTAATTAAATATTAATTTAAACTATTTAAATAGCCCATACCAATCTCTTCAAGCACTAACATCGGAGCTTTCCAGCAGTGAGAATAGAAGTGCGGCCATTCCTGGCGTTATACAAGCATCTTTCTTGCCTTTGACAGAAATGGTTCTTCTGTATTTTCATATTTAGCTATTGTACCCAGAATGAGTTGATCGCTGCTTATCTCCGTCAGGAGGGCTTTGAGGTCAGATGGGCGAGAATATTTTAATACCAATGAGCTCTACGATATTGTTTCGTACGAAAAAATAACTACCAGTCTGAGGTTGTAAAAACAGTTTCAGAATTCGTTTTCCTTATCTGTGATTTTTTTGGTTTTGTAGATTTGTTTGAAATGTTATTGAACAGTCCTCTTTATTTGGTTCAAGGGTTTTCACTGAAAACGGGTTTTGATGGCACGGTTGGCGCAGTGGTTGAGAGATCGACTGTTCTGCTAATGTCATGGGATCGATTCCCGCATGTATGATCTACAGATAGTTGTTTTGGGTCTGGATCTTTGTGTATGTGAATATATGTGTTTGTAAACGCATTCACGATACAGGAATTATTCCAAGTGTGGGCCAACGTTTTTTAAAAAACAAAGCTTATACGGATAATTTATAGCTACTATTATCTATTATTAAATACGGCTCAATTTGTCTACGTCACAAAACGACCTAAAACCTATACTGATAAAAAACATTAATCCATTTTGGAAGCCACACAAGTTTCTTGAAACAATCTCTGTATTCTAACTAAAACTTACCGAAGAAGCTTTTTATCTGAGACAAAATTGTCGTTTATTTAATTTTAGGATCTCGGTCCTTTCTTCAAGAAAATTGTAATTAAGAAGAAGTAATAAAAACTAATTCCGTCCGTAATACCCAATTAGGGGACAGTCGGTATTGTGAATTAAAAAGATTTTCTTCATGAAGCACCTTATTAATTTTTTCTTCAGGGTAGCCGCTGTGGGCTTTTTGTAACTTTTATTCGTAAATATTTATTTGATTACGCTTTTGAATTATGAAATCAGATTTTGTTATACGATTGGCGTTTGCGCTACAGGTCCCGGATTCTAGGGTTTGAATACCGTATGGAACAAAATAGCCTATATTGTGGATCTGGGTTTGCAGATATAAATCCGCAAACAGTCATGTGAGATTTATGTCTGTAAACTTTACCCATGTTACAAAATGTAGTGTCCGTTTCTTTAATGTTATTTATCATAAATTAATACGTCCCGGGTACGTCCTAAAACTGCGGCCAGACACCGTAGGACGGGCAGCAGCGTCCTCCCACTAATCGGTGAGCCACTGCGATCCCCAAGCCGCCTGCCAAGCGGATTATGGCAACCCCGCCCCCCCCCACCCCTCCCACTTGAGGGAGGCCTTCGTTCAGCAGTGGACGTCTTCTGGCTGATGATGATGATCATAAATTCATGAACTATGTACAAGAGATCCATAGATCTATGTAACGCCCTTTCCACTATTATTAAATTCCAACGCAAGAAATAATGTTTTGAATATTTTGCGTTCGGAGAAATGTTCTAGTTAAATAAAGGTTCCAGCTGGGTTTGCTCTTATTACAGACGAAAAGGAACGAGGAATATTTCGAGTCCCTCTTGAAAATAACGATTTGAATTATTTTCTAGCAAAACTAAAGCTGAACATTGCCAGACAATGAGAAAACATAAAAATGTTCAGTGAAGAGCTTTGACCGAAAATATTTTATATTATATTATACAGACATTACATGGGTAACAACAAGTAGGTAATATATTGGAATTAGGTCAATTTATTAGGAGGAGTCACCTATTAATAAATTCTTCTACTTCATTTTTGTTTTAGTTCTTCTGAGGCCAGATATTAGCGAAGCGACAAGCTTCTTAAATAAATTAAAAAAATATATATTTTTTCACCTGAGCTCTCAATGATACCTGATGAGTCTCTTATACGTTATTGAAAAGATGAATCGGAGTTTGACATATGGCGGTGCCCGGGACAAATTTCGTCTCTCATATCGGCGCTGGACCAGGCTCTTTGCGTGCACCCTCTTTAATGGGTACCTACAAATATCTTGCCATAAAATATCGACGGCTTTATTAATAAACCTTTTTTTTTTTTTCGTGGTGAGAACCCATCATGGGCTATCTTCCGCCTGGGGGTGGCGGAGGGGTGTGCCGGACTCCTACCGGCTAAACTCACCACGGTGGTCCGCCTCGACCCCATATGGTGGGCCTCGGGAACTCGTAACCGCACCGAAGCCAACCACGGTGTCGTGCCGATCGGCACTTCCCGGAGGGAGTGACTGTAAAGAGGCCACCCCCTCGTACACGTCCCGGTTGAGACTGTAAAAAGGTCCCCCCGTTACCCTCGCTGGTGCTGTGTGCACGGCGACACGGACCACACCGTGTCGCCGTCTTCTCGGGGTTCGCTAAGTGAAAGCGCGCAGAGTCCTAAGGCCCTCCGCCAAGGTGTGTTAGGCGGGGGTTATTAACAAACCTAGATCATCCTACTAACAATGCAAATATAAATCCTAGATGTAATGCAATTTTGTCACTTTCATTGGTTTGAAAACGAAAAAGGACAGAGCACACGAAGCTTTCATTTTAATCCATTCCGAAACAATTGAAACGAATTTTCGAATTAATCCACTGTTCATTTGCATTTTCACCAATATTTGGCCAAGTCGTCTATATGTATACACAGACAACTAAAATCTCGGGTTCCAAGTTCTGATACAGACAGTGTTAAGTCTAAAACCTTGAGTATTCCAACAAACCTTTGTTACCGTACAATCGCACAAATAAGATTGTGGTCACCATTGTGTTGTCTTGCCCATGGGATCGCGACTATTTTGACCCTACACCGCCCAAGTTTATAATGCTAAGGGTTCAAAGGAGGACATTATTTAAGTTCAAACGCATTTATTATGTAGGTTTTAGGGACAGATATTTAGTTGTGAACAGAAGACAGTGATAAATATTGTTTGTGAATGCCTTTTGTAAATAGTAGATTAGTGTTGTTCGAGAGAGCATGCATTATATCACGCTCATTTTCTTTGACGGGTTGAATATTACATGCACACGGACTGTTATGTAGACAGAATATCGATAACCTTACCTCTGTTGAGTTGATTACGCTTTGTCATCGCTTGTCTGTGCCTATCGTATGTATAAAAACCTGTACATAATACACTTAAAAACTAGCGATGTCCTACACAATCAAGTATCATTGTTAAATTTGTTATTTGCTAAGAATATGTATGCTCGTTGTCTGCATATTTAACTCTTGTTCGATGTTACGAATTTTATTTGCATCATAGTTCATCATCAATATAAATAGACATAGCTATCAAAGGTAGATTCTGCTTCCTTTTCACAGGTATAATCCATTAGTCGCTTCAACATAATAGCGTGGCCACGACACCTGCGCAAGTGATGGCATATCCATCATTGTCGTTAGATATGCTATACTATCAGGCGCAAAATTGTGTCTCATTATTCTATAATAGTACAATACTAGACTACACGTAACCTGCAATGTAACTAGACATGTAATGTAACAGAGCGCAAAGGAATTAGTTAAGAGATGCATCTTGCAATGTAACGCGGTGCGAATCCATTTTTGAACTTTCAATCGTCATTCGGGATTGTGACGGCACGTTTGGCGCAGTGTGTTGAGAGATCGACTGCTGCGCTAGGTGTCGCGGGTTCGATTCCCGCACGGAACAAATATTTGTATGATCTACAGATAGTTGTTTCGGGTCTGGTTGTGTGTGTATGTGACATGTATGTTTGTAAACTGTACCCACGACACAGGAGAAATCCTAGTGTGGGGCAATGTATATAAAAAAAGAGAAAGAGAAAAGAGAAGAGATTGTGTTATTTGGAGTTCATGATAACACGTTGCATTGCAGCACTGGTTACATTGCGTGTTGCATGTATGTTTGGACGTTATATACGATTTTAATCAGATCTGGATTATGAACTACATAGCATCACGCCTGTAATTCCCGAAAGGTTATGCAGAGGTGCAGTATTGACCATCCAGATTTCGCCGATACCGTTATTGAGTCCCATTTAATAGGGGGTGAGTCTATTGCCGTCTACCGGGCACAATTCTAGACTCCGTGCTGTTACTGAGAAATTTTATTTGGAACATCCCCGATAACTTTGATTTGATGAACTTTGCCCGACCCGGGATCGAATCCAAGACCCCACGCTCAGCAATCGCGCTTGCGACCACTAAACCAATATATATATATATGAAGATTATAAACTATATTAAATAGAAGCTAGAAATAGATAGCGCTTATAATAAAAGCTTCTATACTTCTCTCGTATCTTTACGTTGGCTTCTCTAAGTTTCGATATTGGTGCTAACTTTAAAAAGTAATAGAGAACTTGAAGTTATAAGGTGCACTACGTGACTTCTTTGTGAAAGCACAATACTTTAAAAATGTTCTATAATTGGCGTTTGTATTAATTATGTTTATTTTACTTTTTTATATTGCTGTGTTGATTAATCTCCGCCATTAAAGCATTAAATAAAAAGGTATGTCGATCCGAAAAAAAAAAACCTTAAAATATTTTCGTAGATGCGCGTTTAAAGCTACGTTTATGTTTAAAATAACGTTCCTCCACACTGGGTTTCTCCTGCACTGTGAGTACATTTTACAAACATGTATCTTACACTCACACAGCCACAATAGACCCAACCCAATAACTGTAGGCCACATAAATGTGTGTTCCGTGAAGGACTGATGTATGTATACTCCTCCTGACCGATTTCGGTCACGGCGGCCAATCTCACCGGAGATGAGCCAACTACGCAGGAGATATTATAGAGCACAAGTGTGTGCGCAAACACCGGTGCTCTCTCTGTTCCTTCACTCTCATAGTCCGATGGGACGGCAATCCGACACGACCGGAGAGAGATCAGGCGCAGGGCCAACGGCTTTACGTGCTTTCCGAGGCACGGTGTGTATTCACATTCACGCAGACCCAGACCCGAAACAAATATCTGTAGATCATACAAATATTTGTTCCGTGCGGGAATCGAACCCGCGACACTTAGCTCAGCAGTCGATCTCTCAACCACTGCGCCAACTACAATGTATGTATATCAAATGTACATATGTATATATTATGAAAGGTATAATACAAACCCTTTACCATACTCATACATACTCCCGTCAAAGCCAATCGCTTAGTCACCGAGACAAACATACCCTTAAGATGAAGAGATCTCTCACTCTAAACAGTAAAACACGTCATAATAATATGCTTTTAACGTAACTGGAAATGGCTCTCAAATTATTTAGCAACATATGACTGAAGTGTGACCTAGAAAGCAGTAGAAAACCTCAATTCCGCAAAAAGCTCGTAAAATAAACGAAATTGAACCGAAAAAGTGGACTAGTCGAATTTTATCTCTTAAAGGAAAAGTATGCCTATATGTTTTATAGTGTACGATCTACTGCCACCAAAAGCTTTGATTTTCCCAAGTTCGGCGTTTGACGGCAACGGTAGTTTTTATGCGACTGGCCTTCTGCGTTCCGGTTTGCGGGTTTGATTCCCTCGCTGAACAAATTTCTATTTGTATGACCTACAACAGTTATTTCCATGTGGGTGTATGCGCTTATGAGATTTGTATCTATTAACGCAATAACAATACAGGAGTAAATCCAATAGCAGGTAATTTTTCTTAGATTAATAAGAAGAAATGTTCATTAGTGTACTGTTCGCTAGTAGATTTTCGCAGTAAGTTTTTTTTATACCACTAAAATGGCAAACAAGCATACGGCTCGCCTGATGGTAAGCACTTACCGTAACATGGGCGCTTGCAATACCAGGAGCATCACTCCATGCCGACCGTGTTTGACGAACCCCATACTGTAGTTCTTGAGAAAACCTCGATGTGGAAGTGATTCTACAAATTTAGCATCCTCCTTTGAAAACACACGGTGTGTGGAAAACGCACTATATATAAATTACATAAAAGTGATGACAATATTGTAGATACTTTGATTAGGAAATACATGATCAGTGATTCTCGTTTCACATCAAAAAGATCAATGATAAAGAATACAATCTCGCCGTATCTCACTTTTACCCAATCCCAGTGTTATGGTTTGGATTTCCGCATCCACGCAAATATTTGCTTTGCCTACAGATATCTGTTTCTATTCTATACGTTTGTCCTTGCGATTTGTGTGTAACGCCCACGAGTGCTCACGACACGGGATATCCAAGTGGAAGTGTAGGACTTATTGAAGACTGCTCTCCCTCATGAGTTATTGTATAATTTTATGTACAACACATTCTAGAATCAGAAACCTAACTCCTAAAGTTACTGTAGCTTCAGTCGCATATTTTTCTTTCATATTACAGCGCCCAGGAAAAAGTATTTGGGCGCACACATAAACACGTTTCTCGGCAGTTTATGATGTGTAAGATATGCCGCGATACTGCCGCGAAAATGTCTTCATATAAATAACCTGTGGACGGTTTCGCTATGTTTCGGCTTTAATTCGCTAGGTTTCCGAATATTTCTGCTTCGTTATGTTTTTGCTTAGTTCAATTAAACTCCGATCTCGAATTGTATTTCACTCTCTTATACTTTTTTGTCAATTGATGTATGGATGTTGAAATTTGACTGTTGTGAATACTCTTTGATTAAAGATTTTTATAGGGATAGCGCGCAAATTTTACTTCTGGTGCTTCCGTTATGGTCACTTATCATCACGCAGGGCATAAATTTGTTTGCCAGCTTAGTGGCGTAAAAATAAAAGCCTTTCGATTCTGCTGCGTATTCAGACCTTATAAAGCTATAGATCTATGATTCCGGATTTCGAGGCCTTTCGCAGCCAGTTCTATAGGCCACCTGTCCAACTGGTTTCATATTGTTAAAACTTCTCTAGAACTCAATATAATATTAATAAGAAAAGTTCCGAAGCTAGCCTTTTGACTGATTGATTGATGGATGTTAATTCGCTAGCAGGTTGGTTAGGAATTCAAAGGAAAATACTAAAAGTAAACGAAAAACTTTTTAATAGAAATAAACTGAACCTTTGTTGCATAACATTGTTTCAAAGTACTTAATTTGAATGAAGGTATATCATAATACAAATATACACATAGCATCACGACTGTATTCTTGAAGGATTAGGCAGAGATGTATGAACTATATTTCACCGATGCTGTTTTTGGTCTCATTAAATAGGGGGAGAGCTTATTGCAATCTGCCAGGCACAATTCCAAATTGCTACCGATAATTTTTATGCAGAAATCCCAATAACACTTTGCCAATTGCCAACCAATGGTTCACAAAACTTAGCACCAGGCCGTGCAACCTTTACCTGCCCTATAGCTCTCTGCTTACTTTCTCTTATTTTAAAACGTTGTCTATCCATAAAATACTTCTTTATTTCCCAAACTCGTAGCCCCAGTTTCCAAACGAAAACATTCCGAAAGGAACATTGGTTAGTACAACTTTGACAAGTGATCGCCGAGAGCACAATGGTAGAAATGAAGTAAAACCTCGAACGTTTCCTTGGACGAAAAACTTTGGTATGTCCCTTATCCTACTGTTATTTGGTTTTAATCTAGTGATGTGCTCTATTAAGTGTCGATAAAATATTACTGATACTATTGCTATGCTGTAATATTTTTATCGTATATATATATTTTTAATACATGTCTCGGTATGAATATTATCCAGCCAGAAAGGTTAGTATTGAGGCTGACTGCTGGTGGTATATTGAAACTAAATTAGCTATCGTCACTCAAGTTTGTCTGCAGCAATTTAACCAGCATTCTTTTAAGATTCAGTCTATCAATATATTTTAAACTTTTAGGATCTGTTTCACCGTCACCATATGTTGCTTGCTTGCTTATTTGCTAGATTTGCTTATCAATCAAATATTAAACATTAAGTTAATCAGCTAGTTTATCAGTAATTTGTGAAAAGGGCCTTGAGGTTAACCATTCAAAAATCATAGCATCGGGTTCAGTTGATTCCTGCTGTCCTAAAAGTCCTAAAACACTTCATAATTCAGGACTTTGCCACTAACACCATCCTGAAAATATATGCTATAATTAGTGAAGGTCGTGTTAAAGCTATCGATAATGAAATTACAGTGCGCCACAGCATTCTTATTATGCATTCGCTACATAGTATCATGTGACTAATTGCTGCAATTAGTAACTATTCAGCAGTATGTTTCCGAGAGGCATGTGTGTGTTTGTGGAAAGCATAATAGGTTCGAGATAGCTGTTGATATGATATTTGGAGAAATGTGATATTGTAAGGTTACTATATCTAGGGCGTATACTTAATACGTCAAATGGAAAATAGATAATAGTCGTACTGTCAGTATTTGTTTCGTGTGCTATCTGAATACTAGAAATATATGCCTGTATTCCCTATAAGGTTAGACAGAGGTGTTCTATGAACAACTCTAAACACAATATAAACTTGAACATTCTTATCAATCCCAATCCGATTTGGTTTTGACCGTCCAATCGTTTGGTATGCGAGATTGCAGCCAGAAAGTCATTATTCAACAATGCTCAGCCAATCCCCCTAAATACCTTTGAATCATGATTGCTGGTCTTTGGATACGACGGATATTGTCTCGATGGAATGGCGGGAATTTCCAGTTGTGGTGAACGCTGTATTTTGTTGTAATTACGTGGAACAGGGGTTAGCAAGGATAGTTTGTGAGGTTTTTTTTTTATTAATAAACCTTGCTTCACTCTAGGAATATATATCGTATCTATGTATCGTAGGTGTATTTATATTGTTTATATCGTAGGTCATACAGATATTTATTCCGTTTGGGAAGCGATGCAGCACTGCGTGATCCGTGCCGTGTTCCACGTTTGAGTAGCTAAAGTTTCTAAGTAATAATTATAGTTTCTTTCTTTTGGAGTAAGCTGACAAAGTTTTGGTCAACGGTTTGGATGCTCGGAAACTTTTTTATTCTAAGTGGTTTCTTAAGATGTTACCGTTGTTTTGACGAGTAGTTCTTACATCTCTTACGAAATACACCAAAGTTTGGACTTAGTACTTATGAGTCGTAACGATAGTGGGCGGATATGCGGCTGCTGAGCATGCGATCCCGGATTCGATACACAGATCAAGCAAAATGTGGAAATTTAATCGGTACTTAAAAATTGTGCTCATCTTCTATTTCATGGAAATTAATTACAGCTTCAGCTAAATATCGCTGTACAATATAGCACACATCTGCCTAACCCTTCGGGGAATACAGACGTGATGCTTTGTAATAAGTCTAATATATTTGTAAAGAAATAACTATAATATTACTGACGAATCTCATTAGATTTTCAATTACGTTGACTGCACTGTGGCACAAAAAGAATTTCCGCATCTATAAATAAAAAAAAAGATAAAACATTTATTCTGTACGAGCGTAACCGAACGCATAAAAGCTAAAACAGAAAAAAAAACAAAAAAAAACCTTTACACTTAATTAAATAAAATGCGCAGTCGGGCATACCAAATAGGTTACCAACTCAGCATACGCTAGGACACCCAACGCTGATTTTCAGTTAGCACCCCTGCAGTGACACACGGAAATACACATTACCTTTTATTAGAATACATGGAAAAGCGTTTGAATTGAACTATGCTTTTAAAACATAAACATTTCATCCGATCTCTGATAGAATTCCGCTCCGCAACATTCATTTTCACTTAATCGAGAACTGACTTGACTCTCGACTCGTAATGGAAAACTCTTGTATGTAGGTACGTTTGATGGGATTTTTCGTCTCAAGTGACTAAGTAAAATGGTTAACAGTGTGTGATTTTTTTTGGAGATAAGATAAGAATAAAATAGATAACATTGAGATAAGCTTAAGGAACTTATACGTGTTTACTGTCATGCATCTTACATGCACAATCACACTCCTGAACCCGAAACAAATATTTTAGTAAGCCATACAAATATTTGTTCAGTTTGAGAATCGATCTCGCATCACGTAGCGCAGAAAACCAATCGCTTAACCTTTACGCCGACCGTGAACCTAATCATGGTTACTTCTTTTGTGAAAATAGTTCAAACGCATTTGAGATTTTACAGACAATTTTCTATTGAAGATAAGACACTCTGTCTTTGCGCGCGAGAATTGACCCCGTGATATTTTTTTGCGTTTTATCTGTGCGAGGTAAGCAATATGCAGGCGTATATTTTTCTTCATAAGAATTGAATTTGGATATCGCTTTTTAGTTGATTATTAGGGTATTTGGGTATCGCTTAGGGTGAACCGTGTAATTAGGATTCTAGATAAAATAATTTACACATAAGTTTCACACTCGTCTCTGCTATGTGTGTGGCAAATAATGTGTATATTTAGTGAATAAGGGTTGAAGAATTTTGAGTCACGGAATAAGTTATATAACTTAATATATTTTACTCAGTATCAGTAATAAATCAACCTCAATAAATTACTGTCACATTGCTAGTCATGGATGAAGGTAAATATTTAGGGTTACCAAATGGTAAAAGATTAATAAAATAAATATATAATAAACTGATACCAAAATACTTAAAAAATATATATACAATAATCTGATACGGGTATCAAGAACATTTTGATTAAGTATTTCCTAACCGATTTGATTATAAAAACGATACGAATTGCCGTAACGGACACGTAATTATTTTGAACCGTCTCGTTCAATCTGATCCGTAAATACTTGGGATTATGCCCGGACGAGTCCGGTCCGAGCCGGACTGTCAGAAGTTTAGGGTTAGAAGTTAACTTAAGTATATTGAAAAGGATATGAATTTGTGGTATAGAATTTTAGGCTGAAACTATTAGTTATTAATATTTCGAGGTTATTTTAATGAGGCCTTTGGGCACCCCTGTCATATTAGTAAGAAATACCTCATTAGAAAACTTTGACGATACAGCCGGGCAAAAAATGTGTAAGTACTCATAGATTTTTTTGAAGGAAATTTGTCTTGAGAAATTTGACTATATCTGCAGATACATCCGACAGAGAGAGTATTTGGATCAAGTATGGGTACAGATATATTTAATTAATCCCATTTATATACATTTGTCAAGTCACTAGTCAATAGGGCAGTCATTTTTCCCAATCAGTAACGTGTAAACTTTTTACGCACGTTAAAACCTCAAGAACAGCTTATAAACATATATCTATACTTATAAAATATCATATAAAGACTATCTATAATGAGATTTGAAACAGCACTATTCGGTGTAGGTAATGGCTAGTAAGAACGTCAATGGGACTGAAGTGTTTGTCTGGGTTCCTAAAATAAAAATGTGGAAAGGCCCAGACTATATGATTGTATTAGTTCCTGGAAATTATCTTGATGGAACTGATAAGGTCGTTCATAATTAGCTTATCATCTTAGAACGGACAACGTACACGTCTACAACTGAAGGTTCATGTACCTACAGAGTAATTTTCTAGTGTCTCTCTTTCTGCCTGCCTTATTGGTCTTGTGATCGTAAGCGCGGCTGCTAAGCGTGAGATCTTGGGTTTGACCCTTGGGTCGGGCAAAGTGTTGTCGGAAATTCTCAGTAGCAGCATGGAGTTAGAACTATGACCGGTAAATGGCCACAGGCTCGCCCTTTATAACATAGGACTCCATAACGGCATCGGCGAAATGTGGGTGTAAAATAGTACCTCTGCCTAACCCTTCGAGGAATACAGGCGTGAAAATCATGCAGTAGTTTTGGAAATGTCCTGAATAGACAGTTCTTCGGATGAAACTCCTTTTTTTCCCTATATTTGACATTCACAATAAAAAGTTTACCCTAACAAAATAATGCATGGATTGCAAAATTTTTAATTAATTAAACACTCTTCCGTAAAATATCGTGCTTCATACCAGGAGCGGAGTCCCAAAGGATAATGGTACATAAATATATAAAGGAAAATTGTTGTTATTTATTACAGGCCTTTGTGGATCGACAGCGGGCCGCGGTCGTCACTTTGTGTAAAGTGGATTATTTTAACATTTATTATTTAAGACACGGTAAAATATTTTTGTAGTGTTTAGTTAGAAGATGAATTTGTAGTGTTTACGTAGAACATGAAAGTTTTTGAAAATAGGAGGGTAAAAGGACCATCTTTTTTTTATTGCGCATACGTTTGCTAAAAGCAATAACTTCATATATCTTATGGCTCTATTCATTATCAGAGTTCTAACGGTGAAAGAAAATACCGTGGAGAAACCGCGAGTCTATTGCGCAACTCATTACGATTTCATTCATTAGAATTTCATGACGGAATTAAGAGCCTTAAGTTTGAGCTACCTGATCATTTCATGCGGGAGTGATCATCACACTTATAATTCTTATTCATTACGATATTAAGAAGACGCCGCACTTGGCCGGATACTACACCGTCGATTACAGCATAATCCTTCTCTCAAAGAGGAAGCTTCAAGCCAAAAATGGGAACACCATCGGCATCTAAAAGAAAAATATTTCAGTACCTAATTACTCATTGATGTAAGCTTAAATACTAATTACAGTTTAAAGCTACAAGTTATGTAATTGCGATGAAATTGCGGTTTTGCGATAATCATTTGCCCCAGTGCCTAAGTTGCTGCCTAATTTAACATCGCGTCGTTAGCCTAATATACCTAATGGACCTACCATTACTTTGAAGTTTCGTATCATATCAAATGAGTTCTTAATTTAGGCCATGTTCTGAAGACTGAGAAACTCTTGCTTCTTGCGGGTATCGTAAATGGTTTTTGGACAGTCTGGATTCTGTTGTGTTGTGTCTATGATAGTGGAATCGTATGTCCATGAGAAAACTATTTCAAGGGAACAGCATATCAGAGAGATTCAATTTATTAGCAAACACCTTTCCGAGGGAGACATGCATTGCAAGTAGAACACGCATTGATCGAAAGCATGTAAAGTGCGCCACAAAAGTACTAAAAAAAAATTTACCCACACAAGATTCTTAGTCGATACAGAAACAAAATCAAGCCTTTAGTTTGTCGTGGGCTATCTAAGAGTATTGTTTCTCTAAACAATATCAGACGGTTCTGAAAATTGTTAGAAGAGTTCTTGCTAACGATCAAGAGATAGAAGAGCGAAGGGCATTTGGCCGACTGATCACTGACACAAAAGTTTTATTTTAATGAGAATCTTCGGAAACTAAGTTAGTGTGATGGCCAGATTCTCACATACAATCGGTCTCATGTTGAAGCCCTAATTTTATGACGCCCTCCCTATTATGCAGTTGATGACTGTTAGCATCGATGACAAAAGGAGCAAAGCAAAATAATATAATTATAATTCTGATGTATGTAGGTAGTAATGAAAATCATAGGCCGATGACCAGATATTCAGATTATTGACCCAGTAGTTATCTGCGACTGCCAGCTGGCTGACTTGCATGAATGCCCAACTTTATGCAGTCATTACTCTAGTTCTAGGGAGTCAGTAATTGACTTATTCCCAAAGAACTTACCCATTACTGTCGATACAAAACGAAAATTTGCCCCTATTCGGCTCCGTAACTAAAACTTACCGGTTCAAAGGACCAATAAATTGCTGTCAATGAGTCAGTAACTCACAAAGTTAAGGCATCTAAAACAAATGAGTGCTTAATGTTTGCACGATCCAAGCCGAAGATGCTGGTGGTGACATTAAGGGATAGATCTAGCGGCGTAAACAGTAATGCTACTTCGGTTCAGAGGGAGATAAAATGCAGTAGGGTTTTTATAAATATTTTGTTCGAAAGTCTCAGTAGCGAGGAGTACTTAAAAGAAGTACAACATATCAAAATTAACGAACACCGTTTTTAGAATATAACTTATTTAATTTTGTTAAAAGGCGACATACAAAAACTATATCAAATTATAAATTTCCTAAAATAGCATCTATTGCCCTTTGATATGTTACATTTCGGCATTTAGTTATATTTTTTATTGTTACATTTTCTGTGCACTTCAAACGCTAAATATATTAAATTCCCATCTCGTATGTATATCTACGTACCTACGAGACTGAGAGAGCGGACGAATAGTGTGCTAAGTAAGTCATTAGGGCGGACGACAGACGGATTAAATAGATAGTGGTGGGAGACAGAACTGTACGGATGGGAAGATAAAATACTTATTTTCTGGTTTTTGGGATAACGACGCTTAGGATTATCAGCGCGATGTTATTTGCTGTCAACATCAAAGTAGGTAAATAAAAAGTAAAGAAATATGTCAAAAGCAATATTAATGTTGATGAATAAATACTTTTACAATTTTGATATTTCGGTGATCATCATTTAGTTTGATGTTTATTGTACGAGTGTGTACACCTTTATAAGTATTCCTATCTATAAACTTGCCATAGGATAAATAAATTAAAAAATAAAATTGCTGATGTCTCTGTCTCTTTCTCTATTAATCTGTGCACTAAAATTATTTATTGCATGCGAAAAGTTCGTACAATGATCTATCGCTTTTGTCGCTGACTGTATTCATGCAGCGTATATATGTGAACAAAAACAATACTATTATCTACTGTACATCTGACTGGACTTATTTAACCAGTGAAACTATGCAGAAACTGCACCTCTAAGGTATGATGTCAGACAGAAGAAACTAGGTGAACCTTAATACATCTTCAAATGTCGTAAGCATAATTCCTTACAAAACATTATGCTCCAGTCGGAACTCATTCCGACTTCGAAGTTTCTCAAATTAAAGCCGGGCCCGTCATGGCTGTCTTCATTTTAGTTGTACACACTAAATAAATATGTAGAGAAGGTTCATTAAAAATCTTCCTTAAGTATAGTCGACCGTTGTCCTTGGGAACTTTCTGGTTTCTCCCAGTCTTCCTCGGATAATTGCGTCCACGATACACTGTCTCTGTTACCTCTTACCAATATATAATAAATTAAAATGCAAACAACTCGTACATTATGTATAGGTGCCGAACGAAATTGCAATATCTACAAAAAGTGTTGACTGGATAAACTCAAACTCAAATTACTACGGCATAAGCAATAATCGTAATGTGACACGACAGAAGATGGCGCATAACTTCATCATTATCTGACCGATAGGTACCAATCTAGTATATACCTCTTTTCTGCTATATACTTTGAACCGTTTGTTACCGTGTTGTAGGTAATGAGCCTTCTGCTACCTTTGTATTTGGTGGATGAACACGTCACTAACACGCTGCCATGTAAATTGCGATGTTTGCAGCAGTTCGCTGGGTTTCTTAGAAATTCTTGATTTATAAGATTAGTGTATGCTACGACTAATTGTACGTATGTTATGAGATTAAAATATGGTGTTGGTGTTCTGCCCTCATGTTATATCTACTAAATAAAATATATAAGTATATCAGTCGTAAGATAAGATTTATGAATGCAAGTATGGAAGGTCACAGTAGTGTCTCTATTGCTGATATGATAATGAATACTTCATAACTTGAATATTGCTGCCCAATTGTCGATTAATGAAAGCTCTTCAACAAAAAACTGTGCCAGCAAAATATTGTACAGCTTATTTACACGAAATAATTTAAATACTATTCACAATTCTTGCCAGACATGAAATTACTGTGTATGATTTATGGAAGTTCTCATTTCAAAATATGTGATTAATTTTCGAATATACTCAGTGGCTTCCAAATTACTCTGGTTGAAATTTCGCAGCATATCGATAGACAGTCTACATATATTTCGTATTAAACATCCGAACCCAGATATTCTCGATTGACAAAATCGAATTAACGGTTTTCGTTTCTCCATCCCAGTGAACTGAAACCGTAAAGTTCCGAAATGAAATTCCGTTGAAAGTCAATAATTTAGTCTCTCCATTCAACGTGTCGATACCAACGGACACCATTAAATTATGTCATCATTTGCGGCAGAAAATCCTTAAGAGCTTGAAGTTATCGATAATTCCTGAGGGGCGATTTTGATTACTAGGGAAAGTAAGTAATATATATTTTGTTGATTGGTGACTGCCTCACTGGTCTAGTGGTCTGAAGCGAAAAGGCTGACGGATTCGATTTCCGTGTCGCGCAATGTGATATTAGGTTTTTCTGTATGTAAATTCTCAGTAGCAACACGGAGCCTGGAGCTGTGCCCGGTAAATGGCAATAGGTTCGCCCCCGTTATTGAGTCCCATCTAATAACATGGGAATCAAAAACGGCAACAGCGGAATGTGGGTGTACAATAGTACACCTCCGCCTAATCCTTCAGGGAATACAGGCGTGATGTTATGTTTATGTCTAAGCGCTCTTTTAATAATATACATATAAAATAATTTATTAAATTGGGTTAAGACAAGAAGAACAACGAAAAAAGAACAATGCTTTCATGTTTTGCGGATTTAACGCTATGTTCACTATTTATATCGACAATAACTCACCGGACCATTAATTAGAACACGCTTTTTCTTAGAAAAATAAACTAACAACATTTACAAAACGCCATCTTCTAGTGTTATGTAAATTATTCACGACTGTCTCGCTCGTTTGTCACCGACAACTTTTGTTTTTACAATGCTTTCATTTTTATATCATGTTACTATTTTCGAATACGTGTGCCCGCCATAGACAAAACTGTTGTAAGAAAAAGAGTCTACGACGGCTTTTCTACCAAATTTCGCAGACCGTCGTAGTCGTATCCAAGTGTGCGCACCTTCATTACTATTTTCAAACGGAACTATGTCTAACTACCGTTTGGACGATAAGTGAAAGAGTTATTTTAAATGACTATCCTCGGCCAGCATCGTCTTCAAAGTCACGTTTTCCGCGATAAGTGAAAAACTCCCGCTCAATAAATTACCCTAAGGCTGGCAATAAATCAATTGGTACGGTAAATGATACCGAGTTGCGACTCGTTTCATCGATTCGGGGTCGAGAGGTCGTTAGTTACCGGTTTTTTATATTGCCGTTTTATGATTCAATAGCAGATCTTAAAGTATATTCTTACCTCTATTTTTTCACGTGAAGAAGCTCTATAGCGTTGTTTTTTAATAAATCTTTGTTATTTTTATGTAAATCTACTTCGTTCGTATAGACACATTTTATTGATTAATATGCCATATTTTCCTCAGTCTAGTTATAATTTATTATAGTTAAAGGAAAACATTGTGAGGAAACCAGCACACCTCAAGGACTTTCAAACGAGAGTTTAGTCCGTCGTACCTTGCGAGCGTGGAGTAAGGTCCAGGTAAGGTCAAAGAAGGTAACCCTTTTCATTCCGAGAAGAAGCTTGTGTCCAGCACTGGAACAGTAATATGCTAAACTATTTAGCATATTAAGGGTCAATTCCCACTGAATGAGCAGCGGCCGTAAGAGCAAGTGAAAGAGCGTGGCGCCGCAAGGGACAGTGCGGCGCTAGAAGGCTCGTGCAGCTTCGCGGAGCCGCGCTGCCCCACCTTTGTCTTCAAATAACTATGAATTTTTTAACCACGTAGATAAGATTCAAAATGATTTGTAATATTTTGCCTCAAAAAGCCGCTGCCGACCTACTCCATCAGTGGGAATTGACCCTTACGAAAACCTAACCTTTTTTTTCTTTGGTTCCAAATTCTGTAATCTAAACTTTTCTAATAGCTTGACCTTCAAAGTTCAAACATACCCTATAGTCTGGGACACACATTCAGATAATTACGAAGACTGAGGGAGGAAGTGGGGCACAAAAGAGGCGCCAACAAAGAAGACGCGTCGGTCACAGAAAAGGAAAGAACTTAATATCTTCACGTCCCTATATAAGAATAAGGAATTTCTTTTTTCTCCTAAAGTTTAGTGTGATGTGAGATGCAATTTTTGAGAATTAAGTTAAGTAAATTCTTATAATAACTAAATGCAAAAACCTGCTTTACCGTCTTAATTTGTTAATTTATACGTTTCTTCTCTAGTTTTAAAAAAATATGGAAAAAAATTATAATGTTGCCCGTAGCCGAATTTTTCAATTCACAAACGTTTTATCGTTAGAATTTAATCTAGAATAAATACCTCAATTGGATAGGTTATATTAAAGCAAAACACAGACCAATCATTTACTTTTGCCAAGCACATAATTTCAGAACTTGAAATGCCTCGGGTTCGTTTCTCAAGTTTTTCCGCTCAACGGCACTCAACGCAATGTATCCCGTAAGACACAATAAAGTATTTTTGCAAAAGTAGAATGCTCATAAATAATATAACGACACTGTCACCCGATCCATCTTATTTACATTATCAAAGGGATATTCTCACGTTTTCCTTGTACAAAGCGCACTTTATACTGCCATAAATAAATGAGTATCTGGCTCAGTAATCGTCATTTTGTTTTAGTTTATTTTTTTCAGTCTATGTAATGGTTTATGTATAGAACTTTAGAGAATGAACTGCAATTATAATAACCGTGCTATTGTGTTTTTTGTTGCACAAAATAGATGCTATATACTATTATAGAGAATATCCGAAATAAGACGAAATCACTTTAGTCTAATAAAACAGAAACACACAGTCATCTATTGGGCTATCGGTGTAGTGATCACAGTTCAGATCTGACCTCAACGACCGAATACCATATGATCTACAATCGCACTAACTACATTAACTGTCGAACTAATTAGTCGCATTATTATACATTTGAATTTCAATGATGAATATTACAGACTTGTCCACAACTGATATTCTCTTACTTTACTTGGTTCTGTCGCACTTCCGTATAGCACTGATTTATCGTGATAATGTTTGTTGAACATCGGACATTTCCTTTATTTTTTGGCTCTTTGCTTAGGACCGTGATGGGAAATAATATATTCAAATTCAATCTCAATTTTTCATCACAATTTTTGGGTAGCTCTTGGTAAAACTGGGTGATACGATATATTGAAAATTGGAATAAACAAGTAATCTCCATAATATTAAAATCGTGTTTTTTGTGAAACAATTTTTATTTAAAATGCTTTTTTTATGTGAGTGAGTAGGTAGGTATATTTGTGTTTGGCAAACCCGGACCCCGAACAACTTTCTGTAGGTCATACAAATATTTGATCCGTGCGGGAACTGAAGCTGCGACATGTAGCGCAGCAGTTAATCGCTCAACCACTGCGCCAACCAATAGAAAGGTTTTAATATTGTGTACAGTAAATGCTACTATAAAGATTAAGCTCGCTTTGAAAATATAGGTTTGGTGCCTCCTTGTCACCCGGGCACATGAAAAGATGCATGAATGTGGAAGAACCAGAACCGACGTACACAGATCTTAAGCATGGAGCATCTGCCCGATTCTCTGGAAAAAAGCATGTTATGTATGAACTGAATATTGTGAGAGTATATCGACCCATGCAAAGAACATAGTTACCACTGCAAACTTGTTAGATTGCAGATGTAACCATGTTCTTCGCATGGGTCGATATATGAAAAGTACTATTCATTGAACTCATACACACTCACTTATTCATTCGTGTGGTAAATAAATGATTGGCTTTCGAAGCTAATGGTTCGACTACAACAAAAAATATTTGCATGATCTTAAAAAGTTCCGTTTCTGGGTATTTGTGGAGTTTATCTCTGTCAACACATCCTATACCATAATCTTCTAATATATAAAAATCAATGTTTGTTTGTTTGATCGTATATTATGCGCTGCCATACCGTTCATTTTTTTACCGTTTTTTTTTTGTCTCTCGCAGTTTGCTCAGGGTGCTTTTACTGCTTAACCGGGCAAATGGCGAGACCCGCAGCCTAATTACCGATGTAGCGACAAGCGTAGATCGCGCGATAGCTTCTGTCAAACGTCATTTTTATGTCATATAATGTATTGGCTGACAGTGAGATTAAAGCCGCGTGGCTGTCGCGTTGCTGTCGCTTTTTTACGTAATTAAGCTGCAGAAAGGCCTCCAGCCGAGCAAATTAAATAATACTAAGCAACACTGCTAAGGGTGGTCCCATAGTGGGACTCGAACCTCGGCTCAGGGCATTGCTGGGGGGCAGACAAGCAAGGACTTGCTGGATCTGATTGTGATTATTTAGGGACATTTGATTTATTACTACTGGCGCAGCGCAGGCTGGCTCGAGCAAGGGTCGGGGTGGAATCTAATTGCGATAAAACTTTGTCAACTTATTGCTTGCACTTGCGCGAAGGTTATAGGCATAGTACAATTAACTTACAGTAGGTGGCGCGCGTATCGTACCGGCAAATGTATTTGAAAGAGCATTTCTGCAATTCCACAATTATGTCTTCTGCGGCAACAACGAGCCAGTTACTGGTGAGCTATAAAAAATGCCTCCATATAACTTACATCCAGTATTCTTCAATCAATAAATTCTAACAACTTTCTCGTCCTGGAGAACTTTTTCTGCGACATCGTTAGTTCTAAACGACCTCTCTCGAGTCGTGCTTAGTCGAAAGAAATGTCAGCGAATGTCCCAGGTTATTACTAAATCAGATTTTTATTTATTGGTTGTGTCTTGTTCAATAAATTCTTGTTTATCGGGCTTTCGATGAGAATTAAGTTCTAGACAATACTGTCGAATTATTTTGGAAAATTTCTTATTTATTTGGGTTGAATTGGTCTGGTACGTAGGAACGAAAAAACGTACATATGTATCATTCTTTGGTTACCTCATTGGTCTAGTGTTCGAAAGCGCGACTGCTGAGCGTGAGGTCCTGGGTTCGATTCCCGGGTTGGGCAAAGTGTTATTGGATTTTTCTGTATGGAAATTCTCAGTGACAGCACTGAGTCGGGAACTGTGCCCGGTAGATGGCTATAGGCTCGCCCCCTATTACATGGAACTCAATAACAGCATCGGCGAAATGTAGGCGTACAATATTACACCTCTGCCTAACCCTTCGGGGAATACAGGCGTAATGCTGTGTTATGTTATTATGTTATGTATTTGTCTCACAGCCTCGATAGCGTTTGCCTGACTATCCCAGTATCGATAGCTATAAAACTTGTTTATTCTGGACTTAGCTAATCCTTGCTAGATAAAATCAAAAGTATTGCTCTAGAACATTAACATAGCACTATATAAAATATAATAGAGTAATCGGTATCACGTTCTGTGACCATACACAAAAAAATAATCAAATCTAAACGGTGGCGTAGCCACGAGATATAATAAAAAAATATATAGAGGTATAATGTTTTTAATTTGTACTAACCAAAATGTTCTGTATTTACACGTATGCAATAGACAAAAAGGGCTTCTATTTATATTTGCCTTCATAAGCAAGCAGAGTTAATTCATTGATTGTTATTGTATAATGTCGCACGAAAATCGCCACCCTATATAAGGAAACTACAATGTTTCAAGTTTCTGGACCTTAGATTGGACTGTACCTTTTTTAATATGTCAATTAGAATCTACACAAATAAATAAAATTGAAGTGTCTGTTGGTAATGTCAAAATAACAGCAATATATTATTATATTGTTAACTAAATGTATATGATTTTTTTATTTTCTTTCTGTCTGCCTGTTTGTTTGTTCCGGCCAATCTCCGAAACGGCTGGACCAGACCTGCTGATGTTATAAGGAGTAAATTAGGCTACTTTTATTTTAGAAAAAGAATATGTAATCCACGCGGGCGAAGCCGCGGGTGGAAACTAGTAAACTATACTTTATGTACAGTCCCTAATAAAAAGTCTACGTTCAAGAAGACAAGGGTCTATAGGCAAATTTTGTACCTCTGAAGGTCAGGGGTAGGCCAATAAATCTATCAGCGCGTTAAGATGTGTGGTCAAATGTATTGTGGGTACGAGGGTCGGACTGTATCTTCGCTTGGCAGAGTTATTTTATGTCGAGATAGGTACCTATGTACAGCGTAAGTAGGTAATACGAATTACTGCGAAGTAAGATAATGTTGACGCTGATTAATGTCGACACGCAGTAATTTAAGCCGGTATTCTCTTAGAACGTGGTACTTAAGATCTATGAAGATACTCTGAAACAGCCAGTGGTCATAATTATGGTAACAGTTGAGAAAAATAACCTTATTCCGATATTGAAAGTGTCATATGACATTAACATGTTTTAAAATCTATTTCAACGGGAGAAGGTAATTTTTTCCAATTATATTATTAAGGCACTAAGAGGTTTCACTCGAATCTTGAATCTTGAAATCTTGATGACCTTTTTGTAGCTACTTCCTCGGTCAAGACGGGCTATATAAGTTGTAGGGTTTTTTTTAAATAAAGCTTTGCCTCACACTAGGAATAATTCCTGTATCGTGGGTGCGTTTACAAATACAAATATTCACATGCACAAACACTCAGACATGGAAGTATCTGTAGGTCATACAAATATTTGTTCCGTGCGGGGATTGAACCCGTAACATACATGCATCATTCGATCACTCAACCCTTGCGTCAACCGTGCCGACAACTAATGGTTTCAGTTCGGCTCTACCACGTAAGCGGGTAATCTATTTACCGCCATATTATAGGCTTCTCCGAAAAACTGTCATGAATACCATAGCCACTTCAATATATTATTCAATGGCCCACTCAGTCGTATGTAAATATAATAGCTGTTTGGCACCGAGGGAGAATATCCAATATTCTTCCGTACGGCCCCTCTATATTAACTTGTCGGCCCCAAGTGTTAGGGCTTTGGCACTTTTATGTGAGTTTATTTACTTTCCTAACTCACGTTCTTTCGAAGTTATTTGTGGATATGTGAAATGTTTTGATTTTACGCCGTCAAACAAAATTTTTGTTGATTTTATTATACAATTTTATTTAAGAACAGTTTGTTGTCATTGCTCTCCATTTTCATCGAATTTATAACACAGATTCATGTCCGTATTCCCGAAAGGGTAAGGTAGAATTATACTATTGTACACCTACATGGCCATATACTGGACTGACCAGAACTATAATATTGTTGATTAAACAAAACTTGTCCTCAATATAACTATTCTAATAAGTTAATAACAAACCAAAATTCTCTCTAAAATTAAATAACAACAGTAAATTGAAATATCACACGGTAGGAATAACGATTAAATAACAAAGTTTCAATATAAAATTATTAAACAAAACCGAAGAACAAAATATTCACATTCGACTACAATATTTGTTTGTACACTGCTTAACAACCCCACTTTATATAAATACGTGTACAATGTATTAAACATCGTGTAAAATGTTTTACTTCAAGAATTCTCAACATTTCAGGCCTCAGTTGGTAGTTACGGCAACGTACAATTACCCTAGAATGGAGGCAAAACGTATGCTAATACACCCTTTCAAGTTGACGGTATTCATAGAAATAAGCAGTGCATTAAGCGGGTCGCTTTAGGGTTGTGCCCCATTTCTTATCTGTCTGACGAAATCACAGAATAAAACGTGTCTTATTTGCAACTGGCAACCCTGAAATGTTCGAAAACACTTATTGTTGCTCGTGGATAATTCGCATTTTTCTAGTTACTTCGGGTCGCCAATTTCGTGATTTTACGGTAGCTTATACATAATACGATAAATTCAGCCCATTATTGTCTCACTACTGGGCAAGGGCCTCTTCTCAGATTGAAAAGTGTAAGGCCTTAGTTCACCACGCTGGCCTGGTGCGGGTTGGCGAACTACACACACCATCAAGAACTTTATAGAGCCCTCTCAGGTGTGCAGGTTTCCTCAAGATGTTATCCTACACCGTTAACGCAAATGATAATCAAATTCTGATCCGCACATGATTTTGAAAAGTCAGAGGTGCGGGCTGGCTTTGAACTCGGACCCTCTTGCATGGAAGGCAAGCATTCAACCACTACAACAACAACACACACTAACAAAATACTTTCACTCCAGACAATTAAAAATAATCACTCTGGAGCCACGGTCATTTAAAAAGGGAACGCAGAATTACATGTAATCCATACCTCATTTCACAGGGTTACTGCAAACAATTTGGTACACAACAATCATAAATACGCGGCAATTGCTCCCCATACAGGGTGGAACGTGTTCGCTTCAGCCCTGTTCCGTTAGAATGGCTTACAGAGCTAATGGGAGTCCCAGCGCTTGGATTTGCATGTGAATGGAACGAACGGGGGAATACGGGAGCTTCTATGTTGAACAGATGTAAGAGGAATGTATGGATGAGCCTTAAGCCGGGCTAGTTTCAAACGAATGGGTTGAGTTTTGTTTTCTCAGATTGTGAAGAAGCTTTGTTTTGTTATTGATATTGGTTATGGAAAAGTTTTATAGAGCTAAATACATATATCGATAGTCCGAAAGCTGTCATATTATTGCTTTGCTGGTCAAGTCGGGCTGTACTTGTTTTCGGTAGGTATAATAATTGTTTAAAAATCTAATTAAATCATGCATACATTTCAATATACAAAAGTTGAGTAGCCGCGTGCCACCACTAAACCAATGGGCCAGTCAAATATTCAAATGAAACTAAAACAGTTGGATTTATGGAATCTAATAATAAACTTAACATAACATAGCACCACGCCTCTATTATGTATATGTATTATACGCCTGAAGGGTTAGGTAGAGGTGTACTATTGTACACCCATATTTCGCCTATGTCGTTATTGGATCTCATGTTATATGGGGCGAGCACGGCACGGTTCCAGATTTCATGCTGCTACTCAAAATTTCCATGCAGAAAAACCCAATAATACTTTGCCCGACCCGGGTACCGAACCCAGAATCTCACGCTCAGCAGTCGCGCTTGCGACCACTAGACCAATGAAGGAGTCTAAAAATAAAATCCTCTCTAAACTTGTTCCACTATATGCAAAGTGGGTAATTGGTACAACACTACTTTGAGGTGGAGGAGGCCTTCGAGTGTCGTGTCAGACATTTTCAGATTTCAGTTAGGACTCGCTGTGGGCCTGCCGTGCTATGTAATGAGCACTTCGGGTCATTTCGGATATTTTATATGGACGCTTTTTGGCAACAGCTTTTGAAAGGAGCTCGAGCTTAGCGGATTTTCTAATTCTTTCTCTGTTGATTTTGTTTGAGCTCTCACAAGGGATTAGCTCATGCCGTGGTGTTAGTATTTGAGAAGGGATATTAACGGAACTGGCTGGCCAGGGTGTTCTGGACGTACTTCTTCATCTTCTATGGAGACGTCACGAGATTCACTCATGTCTTGGGAAAGATTAGCCACTCAGCAATGGTTTCGAAGCCGGATGCGCTGTACGAACTCAGGTTTCGTAACTCATACAGGCGTAAACCAGCTTGTCTTAATTTACCTTAGTATTGAGATCTCTTCAAGAAGACCCGCCCACCACGGTATCAAATGATAGAAGAATTTCTTCAGAACAATAATAATATCATTTCTATTTGTAATAGTGACATCGAACAGTTATTTATCGATGAGCGTAGCCAGCACGAGTAACTAAAGCAATAACTCTTCAGAACTATTTGTCTTGGCGTCTAAGGGAGGGTAATACTTGTAGTTTGTTGTAGATATCGAATCCTACGTACCGAGGGGATAAGCGATTGAAACTAATCGCGGCCAAGATGGAGAAGTAGAGGCGCCAAACATTTTGCATCACGATAAAACGTCATTTCTACAAAAAGAACGCTTTGTTAGGTAGTTTTTCAAAAATCTCTTCAATAAATGCATGGCTTTTTAGGAGATATTTTCATTTTCACCCTGTTAATGTTTCCTCTACTGAAACTCGGACCTTTCCTCTGAAGAGCAAGGCCGCAATCCACCACGAGTCTGGATTATTGGCCCCACACTAGGATTTCTTCTGTATCGTGGGTACAGTTTACAAACACACATGTCACATGCACACCTAGCCAGACCCGAAACAACTATCTGTAGATCATACAAATATTTGTTCCGTGCGGGGATCGAACCCGCGACACGTAGCGCAGAAAGCTAATCGCTTAGCCACTGCGCCAACCGTGTCGTCAAAAGTCTTTACGTATAACCTGCAATCCGCAAGATAGGGCCACAACCGGGCCACTGCCACATCACCAAAACACCATTGCCGTTTAAAACAGTAAGTAATTGTCATCGCTTGTAGAGTACCGTAGATAAACATCCATCGTCGGTACGTAGTTGGCGTTCCTACACGCGTGGAGAATGGGTCTTAAGGAATTTATATGAGGAACCCAGCGCGTTCCGTCTAGAATTTTGTCTCCTCTGAGGTCAATAGAATTTCTTATGAGTCGTGTAATGGAACATGTTGTCATGAAAATTCAAGAGCGGTAGGTAAGACTTGTTTTGTGAGCAATTACGTGTTTTAAGATGTAGGCTAAACTTGCTTTGTGGATGTATTTGTTACATAAAAACTGACGTACTTACGCTTAATAACACTTTAAAACAATATACATATAAACAAAACACAGCAACAGATAATATGTAAAAACAAACAGCATACATAGCCATATATTATTATTGTTTTGTTCGTCAAAACTAACGTTATTTATTTATTTAAAATAGTTCTAATACAACTACACATGTACATAGAATAGCATCACGCCTTTATTCTTCAAAGGGTTTGGCTGAGGTGTACCATTCTACACCCACATTTCGCCGATGCCGTTATTGAGTCCCATGTTGCGACCATGAGACCAATGAATATTACATACTTGCAAAAAAAATATAGAGATAGAGCGTTCTGTTGTGACGACTATTACGCAAAACTATGTGCGATATCTTAGAGCTCACGAAACAGAAGAAAAAATTGTGTGTTATTTTACTGTGCAAGTTATGACATAGGTATATTATATGGCAATGGTTCCCACGGTAAGTTGAGTGGGGGAGCTCCACATAAAATTTTAAACTCGCCATATTGTACCAACAAATAACTGATCGGGTTCGAGTTTGCTGACAAGGAAAGATGTTGAAACATTGACTTACAACAAAGTGGTCTCTAAGTATCGATTTATTTATTTTTAAATTAGAACTGTTCGCAACTGACTGCGAGGTTAATAGGCAGCGACAAGGGCTGAATTGATAAGGTTGGTTTTCGACACCCATACTAACTGGGAAAATGTTTTAATACGAATTTTCTTTGACATTACAATTTATCAAGCTTAATTAAAATAATACTCAAACACGCTACTTCCTCTTTTGACAATCTTAGCTTACGGGCGCAAGTCGGTAAACTTGTGCAAGGAAATCTGTGCAACGAAAGTAAACTTTTGGATGTCGCGTAAACTTTCAAGTATTTATGTGTTTGACTGACATATTTGACTATTTTTATATCTGACTCGGAGACATCTGTATCACAAACATCTTAGTATCGGGTTGCCAGAAGTCCAAAAAGGAAAATAAAATTACCATTAACTTAAAAATTATGTCATGAATCAACAATATCAGTACTGTCCTTAATATCTAAATATTCGTGTGCCTACAGTGACACGGCTTGAATTTTTTAAGATGAACAATTTGGGGCTTAGTGCCAGCTTTTCGGCTGAGGGCCGTTAATCGGATACCGCCATGAATATCGATATACAGCTCAACCTCGTAATTGTATTGTATGGTGGCCTCAAATTAGACTAATAACTCATTGGCGAGTTTGTGAAAGGCAGTTTAGTTAGCCCTTCATTCTTATCATGTGGTACTTCGTATAATCATAATCGAAATCATATAATAACATAGTTATGATAGACCCATATTTCGCCGGTGCTCTTATTGATTCTCATGTAATAATAAGCGCATAAGAATAACTGAGAATTGCCTTATTAAATACATCCAGTAACACTGCACGACCTGGGAATCATACATACGAGTACATGACTCACGCTCAGCGGCCGCGCTCGCGACCACTAGACTCACGGGGCAGTCATTATGACGTTTCATATCTATTTCAATCCAAAATATCGTCTAGTATTTTAGTCCCAAATAAATATTATATATAACAACCGTCCAAGGACCGTAATTTGGAGAAAACATCTGAAGTGTAATTGAATTAACATTCTTTGTGTTTATTTCAGGTAAGCGAGACTCATAAAAGTTCACGGCGCGAAACTTAGCGAGTTGTAAACTGTCCAGTCAGCTGGGACGTGGCACAAGTGAGACGAACCTGAGTAAAGGTAGATTTTAAATTATAAAATATCATCACGAAGTTAGTACCTACGAGTGTTTTTAAGTCCCATGTAAAAATGGGCGAGCGCATTGCATTCTATCAGGTACAGTTGCATACTCCGAAATGGTATTCATAAATACTCATAACACTTTTCCCGATCCGAAAATCTAATGCTTGCGAGGTCGTCTACCCTTGTGGTGGTACTAGACCTTGTTGCTGCGATTTATTGGCCTCTATAAATAGTATAACAAAAATACTAATAATTAATGGAATCAGGCGTTACTTTGCGGAAATCCATGATATATAAGATATACAACTATAATATTTAGTTTTAATTCCGCAAAAACTATTGCAAGCTTGGGTGCATGCACAGCACCGCCCTCCCGCCCGCAAATATATGCACATGCAGAAGGTGCGATAGTAATAATGTAACATGCAACCAAACCGATCCTCTAAGAGGAAGGAGAGAAATAATGTAACATGCAACTAAACCGATCCGATTATAGTGGTATATCTTATAAAAATAATAATACATTTTCGTACCATTTTCTCAATCTCCGATGAGAGGCAGCGTGTCCAAACATGCTGCCGCTCATCCCTTACGCCATTCAACAAAGCGGTTCAGCAGAACCGCCCGCTGTAAATGGACCGCAAAACGCACCCGCTTTTAATTAACTAAAGGTCTCTAAATTTTCCTCTTTTTCTAAGAACTTAAATTAAATCACATTTTCCCCTTTTTATCCTTCCGTGGGATTTATGAAAATGTAACGGTCTCGAATTAGGATTTATTGTCTTGGGAGTTACGTTCGTTACGAAATATGGGATAAAAATAAGAGCTAATTGGGAGAATTTGCCAAAAAAAAAACTTTTTTTTTTCCTTTTGTAAGTTTAAACAATAATTTGGAGTGTAACAGCCGGCTGCTTGTTTTTCGAATCCTTTGTTATTCGGCTCAATTGAAGTTGATCTGTGATTTTGGGGTTTTTACCATGTGAACTTTTAGAAATTGGTTTTAAATTCCTCTGTAAACTTCATCATCATCATCAGCCAGAAGACGTCCACTGCTGAACGAAGGCCTCCCCCTTAGACCACCACGTCGAACGACATTCCGCCACTTGCATCCATCGGTTGCCCGCGACTCTCACAATGTCGTCGGTCCACCTGGTCCTCTCTGTAAACTTGGTCTAATGTAATTGCATCTTTAGGTTAAGTGTGATACGTTCAGATGCGGTGGTTTTCCACAAATACCCGATGACTTACAGCAAATCTTTATAAGAAGAAAAATATTTTCTTTATTATCTAATACACCAATATTGTATGTTATTTTCTCGCTGTTATTCGCTCCCTACATTCGCTTTACTAAATATGTTAAATAAATATTTTAATACAAACTTATAGTTTGGCAAGGAAACGCCAGCGATGCAGTGTTGCCAACTTTATAATAAGGTTAAGCCAGTGAAACCTAAAAATTGTTAAATAAAAATTAAATATTATAAAATGAAATTGATAGCAAAGACGTTAAGATAATATTGTTTCGTATATAATATTTTGGACTGTGTTCCACGAATATAAGTTTGTTTTCTTTGTGCAATAGTCTTTCAAAGTTGCATAGGTTTTTATTTTAGATTTTTGTTTAACTTTGATAACATAGCATCACGCCTGTATTCCCCGAAGGGTTAGGCAGATTTGTATTATTGTACACCCACATTTCGCCGATGCTGTTATTGATTCTCACGCAATAGGGGACGAGCCTATTGCCATCTACCGGGCACAGTTCCAGACTTCGTGCTGCTACTAAGAATTTCCATACAGAAAAACCCAATAACACTTTGCCCGACCCGGGAATCGAATCCAGGACCTAACGGTTAGCGCTTGCGACCACTAGACTAACAAGGCAGTCTGATTTAATAAATGAGAAAGAAATAGAAATAAAACCTGCTTATAACATTTAAATTTTTTAGTTCATAACTCTTGAAGAGTAAATTGCTTTATACATAAGCTCACTCTATTAACATAAAAGAAATACATAAAAGAAAACCCTCATAATATAACATTTTTAATAAAAGTTCATCTGTAATTTCACCATTTAGTGCACCCACGCAAAATCATTTAATCCACGTAATTGAAAAACGGTTACGCGCCATATTGTTCCTTTTTTAATTTAAATAAGTGATACCAGCCAGTTATAATCTCCATAATAACGAGTCTAGTGGCCTTTTTCCACGACATAAAAAAGTACTTTAATTTATTTACGTCTCAGGATCTTGGAGTTGAAAAAAGAGACATGAAATTGAAATGTACTGCCTGCACGCGCCTCCACTGCTTATTAAATAAGGGGAAGTTTCGACAAGGGAGAACATCGTGGCCAATTAGAATTGCCCTGAACGTGCATTGAATGCTTGATTACTGAGACTCCATTTGATCTTTGTTTGTTTCTGTAAGATTAATGGCCATTTTCGGGGAACTGATGGTATTCTGGTATTTACAGCATCCCTTGTAATAAAAAAATGGTGTTTAGGAAACGATTTCCACGAAATACTTTGTTGGCTTCTAGTTTACTATCAAATAATGTACCTTAAATTTAATACAGTAGTAAAATAAGTAGATAGACAATCACTAACGGACTTATTTAATTGACGTTAAAGCTGATTTCTTTATTGTATTTGCATTTTAAAATAAAAATGTAACGTAAAGAATATAATTTTTTTAAAGCCGATTTTTCATTAGCGAAGTAACCTAGTAATTTTATCTGGTTATTAAAAATCGGATCTCAGAGTCATAACCTCATAACTAACTTATTCTTTATTTTAAATATTTTTATACTAATTAGATATTTTCACTGTACATTTACTTTTTTTTTGTGTTGAGTGATATTTTTTCAACTTAGTCTCCGTTAAAACTTCACATAATAACAATATATGTACACAAAATATGACTATTCTCGATTAACCTCAAGCGGACTGCGAGAAAACATGGAAAATATAATCGTGGGCCGATTCAATTGTTGTGGCTTCACAAAGGCCTTTGATGTCTCACTCAATTTAGTGCAGGCCACACAAAAGGGATGTGCGCGTTCTTTCTCTAAACTACATATATATAACGTGGAACAACCTGTGTATATGCGACCTAAGAAATTGTCCACGGAAATTGTTGGTGAAGGGGTAACAGAAAATATTAACGTTTTTTGATAAATTAGTGTTGTATGTGTACCTTTTCTATATTGTTTGTTATTCATTTATATGAATATTTGTTTTGTGTGTGTGTGTATGCTAACAACTAGGTTTTATAAACATCATCACTCTTAATGTATCACAATTCACAAGCAAAGTCCAGAGACAAATTGCAGGAAAATAATGTAACTTGAACTTTGTATTATCTAAGTATTTATACTTTGTATTACTGTTCTAAATATATTAAATTACTAATATTATAAATGTGAAAGTTTGTGAGGATGGATGGATGGATGGATGGATGGATGTATCTTTGTTATTCTTTCACGCTAGAACGGCTGAACGGATCTGGATGAAATTTGGTACCGGGAAAGAAAGAGACAGATGTTAATGTCAGTATGATACAATTTTTTTTGAAGGATCGGTATCTATCGTTACCCTTGCTTTAGTGTCAAATATATTTTATTAATTTATAAAATAATCGTGCAATTATTGGCGATAAGTGATATTTAGGCAGTCATAATGTCATGTTCTTTTGCCAATTGTAACGTGACAAAGAGAAATAATCCAAATAATTACACGTTTCACAGGTAAATGTGATTTTTTCATCGTACGTTTTGAAACCATATTTTGTGTACGTACTAGTATTAATTCGCCGAGAAAACAAATTTTACCATAGTATATTAGATTTTCTTCCGATACGTGGTAATATTTCGTAGATAAAACAAGAAATAAATAATATTTAGTGTAAATATTAAAATGTATGTTTACGCTAGGGTTGACTATAGAAATGACTTCACGGATATCGATAAAAAGTCGATAGATTTTTATCTGATTATTAAGTAATCGGGCCTAAGGGAACTAGCTATGGTAATATCATACATTACTTTATCATTATCAGTGCACAAAACTGTGACTAGTGGATAGCACAAGGTTAAATCTTTGTACTATACTTATCTGTATGCTGCATACAACATCATCTTAAAATTATTATTATATTTTTTAATACTCATTGTATTTTCATAAATAAAATGATTTTATCCGTTTATTAATTTACAATAAGAGGATTTAATTAGTAGCTTATATACCTCTATTCATTAGGGCAAGATTTAATCTATCGATACTATACTATATTGACAATGCAAATACACAACCCTATTTTCATGTGACATATCAGTCACTAACACATATGCATATTAATTTTCGGTATCTCCTACAAGCTGTCATTGTTCATCTTTTACATTCTATATCTATGGTATAAGTATTGATAGTCTAAGTGAGCGTGTTTTTTCGTCAATCGCATCGCCGAGATAATTATGCAGCCCCCATCCGTAATAAAAAACGTTCTACGCGATGTCACAATTTACTGTTTCTGTTTCTTCTAGCCTGTCACATTCCACTGCTGGACAAAGGCCTCCCTTGGTTTCCTAGCTTTTCTTCTCCACGTTTTTTATCTAGATGTCTCAATTCATGGAAAATTAAATAAATCGAACCACTATAAAGATTAAAATGTGTAGAAGGCCTTAAATTTTCCGCAGAATGACAAGCATTCAAAAGCTTTCCCAAAATCTAAATACACATCATTAATAAAGTTTTAATACGAATCCTGTGTATGAACAAAAACGTTTCTATATAAAACCTAGTCTACAAACTTTAGCTAATGGATGAAATTGCAAAACTTAATGGTCATCAATTTGAGTCTGTCACACAGATTAATGGTCGCTTGAATAAGATTGACGCTTTTTATGCTTTAATGTTGAAATATTACTTCGTAATTTTTTTATTAAAAGTAGTAAGCTCTTAAAAGGATTAAATGGACAAGGATGTTTATTGTTTAGCCGGTGTTAGGGCTAATGAAATTCACTTTTTTGTTTTCTTTTTGTTTCGAACTAGGATTTCTTCTTTATCGTGATTATTGCGTGGCAACGCTGCCAGTCTTCTGGGCGCACTGTCGGTTGACAGCGATGCGGAGGAGTATTTTGATGCGTAATGTTTTTTATATTTTTAACTTTTCTAATCTGATTAGTGTGTAAATATAGTTTAATGTGTTAGTATTTTCAACTTAAATATATATTTGATTTACATGCCTAAATAAAATTTAAAAAAAAATAGATATTTGGTGACATAGTTATATACATATTTATCATAATATTACAAGATTTATCTTGCCGACACATTTTTCAGGACATTTCACGTGTAAAAACTTGGTGATCTCATTTTTGTATTTTCAAACTTAATAAAAAAAACAACTATAAGATTTATTTCCAACGCCTCAAGTCCATTATCTTCACAAATCGTTTGCAACCGAATTTAAAATTCTGAATACCCATCATATGTACATATTTACACCTTAATGACGTCTATTGTACAGAGAACAATATAAATGTCTTGGAGCCTGAATTGCAATTGGACGCGATAACGCTCAATGCTCATTTAACGCCCAATTTAAAGGTATGATCATTTTAAATATTAATATAAGCTTAACGTCTTTTTTCCGAGGTATATTGGATATAACTTTATTCTTGTGCCTTCTTCTTAAATTTAAGATTCGTTCTGGTCGTTGGAGCAACCGCCACTGCTTTCTGTTTTCTGCCTTCATTTTGACCTCTTGACCTCTTGTGCCTGAATATCTAAATAAATATAAGCATGTATAGTTTTAACTGCCATGCTTAATTAGACTTTGAATTTGACGGCACCGTTGGCGCATAGGCTAAGTGATAAGCTTTCTGAGCTAGGTATCGCGGGTTTCACGCACGGAACGGAATTTGTATGATCTACAGATAGTTTTTTCCGGTCTGGTACAGGTATATGGTCCCACGATACAGCAGAAGAGACTGGGCCGGTCATGTATCTTGTTTGAGGATCTTTGGGCCAAAATAATAACCGAATGGACCCGATTAAATGATAAAGGTCATCACTGCAGACAGAGGAGACGACTGCGATCGTTTAGGTAGAGAAATGGATGAACTTTTTCATCAGATGGATAGATAGATAGAATTGTTTTTATTTCAAATAAACCTAATACAGGCACTTATGAAACGTTATAGGACTCTAGTTGCACGGTTCCAAAAAGTTGGTCCTATGGAGAAAAACCGGCAAGAAACTCCATGGATACTCTTTTAAAGTCTCTTTTATCAATCTTGCCATGAACATAATGTGGAAAAAGTATGGGAGAACAATGTAGGTTTCGTCAAATAAATACTAAATGCAACTTTAACATAAAGTCTGTTAATAAAAATAAAAGTAAAAAGAATACCTACCCCTACACTGAAAAAAAAGATTGTTGAACAAGTGCGAATTTTACTTGTTTAAGTATTTCATGTTTAATCCTAAAAAGAAAATTATAATACCTATAAACCATACATGATTATTGGCGATAAAGTCAACATGATCAAAATATTAATAATCACACATTATTTTCCTAATAACTAACTTGTTTGAAACAGTCATTTCAATTATCAAGTAAGGTTTATTTAAACAACTTCACTGATGAACACGATTAAGAACTTATTTATTTTTAGTATGATATTTGTTTAAATCGGTGATAAAATTAGCTTTATTGCTAGGAAACAAGTAGCTTTATGTTCCCATATATGAACATTTTACTTGATAAAAGCTAACAAAAACTTTATGGCAGCCATAATTTATTTTTTTCAGTGTACACTGTGCTCACATTTACAATGGATAGCCATCTGTAACAATCGTAAGATTACATTATACATGTATATAAAGAAATTAATTATCAAAGATTAGCTTACAATGGCAACTAGCTTACGGATACAATAAACAAAATAATAAAATAATTTAGGATCATTTTTGATAACACAAAATACAAAAATCTAATATTTCATTAACAAGATGTCATAGCAACCTATGAAAAAGAAAGAATAAAATAAATAGAAAACATGATAAGACATGTTAAAAACTATTAAATTGTAAAAAAATAATAAGTATCACCTTGTTGCATGCTGCAAAACTGACGTAGAAAATAAGATAAAGGAAATATTCCTCCACATACCATTTCTTCTAAGATTGCAGCCTTAACACAATATATTTGCTGGAGTAAGGTGCTACCCCTATTCCGAGAGCGCCCGCGGCTTATACAATTTAATTTAAGATGAACGCGCTAGTTGGAATTTGTCTAGCACGTGTAAGACGGCCTTAAGGTATACCTTTATTATAGAAATATATTCAGGCTTGCTTCGTATTTACCTGTTTTGAGCCTTCTGGGTTAAACAGGTCACTTTTGTTCTTTGAAATCGGATTTTTTTACTGAGGTGTGATAATCTGCGTCCTTCATTGTGATAGTGATATAATATGTGTAACATAATAAACACACACGCTAAAAGTAGTTTGTTAAGAAATATCTACTGAATCGGTTTTACCCATTTTTAATACAGATATTTTTTACACGAAATAAATAACGGCCCTTCGTTGAACAGTCGACCGAAAGGCTTTTAACGTGTGCGACTGTGTGGGTGCTTAGATTGGCAATGTGCCCATATTTTAAGCTAACAATGAGTAAAACTAATTTCTTAGGTAAACAATATTTAAGCACATAAAAGTAAAACTGCAGTGGCATTATAAATATGACTGAATATTCTAATTGGCATATTTGAGAGTGTGCGGTTTTTCTTTTACATGTTGTATAGGTACACTGCATTTTAGTGGTTTTGTTGACCCAACATCTGTTCTCTTTTTTTTGTGTGAAACGTAAAACTTACGTAATTTTATCTCGACAAAAATCATTCAACGCCCTCCGACAAACTGTACATAGCCTGGTTAAGGGCTAAATTGATGATTTTTCTATATAAGACAGATATGGTTTTGTCTATATTAGCTGCGAAATAATAGAAATTTACAAGCCAAATGTGTTCGATAGAGTCGTCAGGTGTATCGGAGTCGTACAGCAATGCCATGCAGGAATCCAACCTACTTTTCTATAATTGAATTTTAGTATTTATGTCGGTTCTGTTAGACAAATTCAAAGGCCCATTGAGAATTATTGTGTGCAATTATATCCGAACGTTTCTCACATATTAAGTGTTGCTAGTGGAGTTAATACAAATAGTTTGGATTTTAGTTACAACTGGTTTTTAGGGTGTTGTTCACATTGAAGAGTTTTCGAAATTATTATTGGAGCTGTTTTCTAGTTGCAACTGGTTTTTAGGGTGTCGTGCACATTGAAGAGTTTTCGAAATTATTATTGAAGCTGTTTTCTAGTTGCAACTGGTTTTTAGGGTGTCGTGCACATTGAAGAGTTTTCGAAATTATTATTGGAGCTGTTTTCTAGTTGCAACTGGTTTTTAGGGTGTCGTGCACATTGAAGAGTTTGTCGAAATTATTACTGGAGCTTTTTTGTTTGTTTTTCTTGGCAAGGGTGAAGACCATTGACTGTAATTCCTATAAAGGCGTTCCTATCTTCCCCGTAAATTCCGCCAACTCACCGACTTCACTAACCAATCCTTTTCAAATCTTGTCTTATGTTTTTTTTTTATATTTCATCCATATAATGATGATTAAATCTATCGATATCGATCTAATCTCATGTTAATCGCATAATCGTGCCTTCACGCTATTCCTTACACGTAATAGAGTCGACAAATATGGCGATAATAACATTTGACGCCGTTGCACATGGGTATCTCGATTGCTTCTTTATAAAGAAATAATTAGATACGAACAATTTTGTTCATCTATTAGAAAATGCCGATACTCTGTCTTAAATTGGACTGATGTACTTTTATGCTGTGGTTTACTGTTAATCACGTAATTTATAAGACAGGATAAGAAAACCAATCTTGGTCGTAAATATGAAATGTGTTCATTAGAATCTCAATCTAAATACCGTATCTGATAGCTTCATAATGAAGTGTTTTTGCACACTTTACTAGAGAATAATGTCGTTACGAGTGTCAGCAGAAGTCTGACAAGCGATCCAACCTTAAAGTATCAGTCTCCCTGTAACTGGGTAGCGGAGGTCTGATAGCAGTCGCTCTGCATACAATACTCATATTCAAACATATAAACTTAGACTGAAAACCGACCCCAACGTAGTCGAAAAAATGATGCAGATGACTACAAAATACTTATTAACTGATTATATCCTGGATGGTAGTTCCTAGTTATCGTGATTCTTTTTTTTCTGACAATTCCAAAATATAGTCTTGATTAGGTCTTCATTCACACATGGTTCTCTTCTAAGTAACGTTACATCAGATTTTTTTCCTCGTCAGTGTAACGTAAGTGAGCGTAACAGAAGAGTATAATATACCTTTTTTTAGAAATCTTTGGCCCACACTAGGATTTCTCCTGTATCGTGGGTACACTTTACAAACATACATGTCACATACACACACAACCAGACCCGAAACAACTATCCGTAGATCATATCAATATTTGTTCCGTGCGGGGATGAAGCCCGCGACACTTAGCGCAGAAAGCTGTGTCGTGTCGTCTCTGGAATACTCTCATCTTTTTGGCGTTAATTTTATCTGAACGTCGCATTGTGTCCGTGCGCAACAATGACGATGCTCTAGGGAGCACTAAACTGTTCGACTGCCATTAACAATCTAATCAGAGAAATTAAAGTAAACGATTCTGCGAAAAAATAAATGAGCTTATCTGGAATAAAGTGAACAAAGACCCGTAATTACAAAAAATAGATCAAACCTGTATCCCGGTTACTTTATTGTACACCCACGTTTCGTCGATAGCGTTATTAAGTCCCATAGTACCTTCTGGGCACAATTCAAAGCTCCTATCTGTTACTAAGAGTTTTTTAACAGAGAAACACACTAACACTGCACTACCCGGTGATCGAATCTCACGCTCATCAGCTGCGCTTGCAGCCACTAGACCAATGTTACTAGTTAAGTATAAAATACATGGCTATCATCATCATTGACTGCCTCATCGGTCTAGTGGTCACAAACGCGACTGCTGAGCGTGAAGTCCTGGGTTCGATTCCCGGGTCAAGCAAATTGTTATTGAATTTTTCTGTGTGGAAACTCTCAGTAGCAGTACGGAGTCTGGAATGGCCCTGTAGATTGTAATAGGCTCGCTCTCTATTACATGGGACTCAATAACGGCAGCGGTGAAATGTGGGTGTATAATAGTGCATCCTGCCTAACTCTTCGGGCAGTACATGCGTGAGGAGGAGACAGGAGACAGAGGAGGATGGAAGGCTATGCTTTAATGCTATATGCTATCTATCTATCATCTATGACTCCAAAATGATGATGAAATAAGTTCAGAACCGCTGCTGTTGGTGTTGAATGTGGTCCCAAACACGGCAAGAGTGAACATGAACTGAATAAATAATTGTATTCAAAAAGTAGATAGGTATACACGAATGTGGTACTCCCAGATAAATTAGTAAATGCTACAGGTGTGCCAACAAAATAATATAATAAAAAATTCTACCAACAATATAAATGTTACGTCTAAAAACGTAAGCTCAGTTTTATTTCAGTGAACTACGTTAATTAAATGAGACAAAAGCATGTACAATTAAGTCTGGCGCAACAGACTGAGTCTTAAAAGATCTTTTTGTTGCCCGAAATCCTAATTGAGTCTAAAAACAACCACTGTTTAATTTAAGAGTGTTTGAGAGACTCGTCTGATATTTGGATCTACAAGGAATTCGTAGAAATTATCCTTTCGTACATATAAACATTAAATGCTAATTTATTTATTAAGGACCTCTAACAAAGAATCCTATCATATCCTATCCTACTTCCTACTAATAAATGTGAAAGTTTGTGAGGATGGATGGATGGATCTTTGTTACTCTTTCACGCCAGAACGGCTGAACGGATCTAAATTAAATTTGGCACAAAGATAGACTATAGTCTGGAATAGCATATAAGCTACTTTTTTATCCCGGGAAAATGCACGGATTCGTAACCCACGCGGGCGAAGCCGCGAACGGAAGCTAGTTACAGTGAATGAGTTATAGAAGACCACAGCATCCAAAACTTTTCGCTTTTTGTTAAGCTCAGGTACAACTAAATTGAAAATGAGGTAAAATAAAATTAAGATAACATTATTATAATTGCAGTAAATATGTAAATTCGAGTAAATTCTTAAACAATGCTTTACAAAATTTGTTTTAAATTCTTATGGCATTTTGATAAAGGCTCACACATGTCAATATCTTGAACTTTCTACAAGACATCGACAAGATTTCGTTAAGTTAAAATGTAGATGAATACGCTCGTATGTAATAGAGGGTGAGCTTATTGCCATCTCCCAGGGCGTAAATCCTAACTCTGGGCTACTATTGAAAATTCGTATAGGTACAGAAAAACCCAACAATACTTTTCCGACCCGGGAATCGAACCCAAGACAGCGAGCAGTCGTGCTTAAGACCCCTTGACCAATAAGGCAGTAACAACATGAGGTGACTTACCATATGACTCATATTTTTAACGATACTTCCCTAACGTTCACTCATTTGAACGAATGATACACATCATCGAATGTTACTATTACGGATAAGTAAGCATTCAGCATATCCATTCAAAATACCACCAGTACAACGAGGCAGTTAAAATCATCATCAGCCAGAAGACGTCCACTGCTGAACGAAGGCCTCCTCTAAGGGAGGGATTTGCCATAATCCCCACGCTTGGCAGGCGGATTGGGGGATCGCAGTGGCTCACCGATTAGTGAAAGGACGCTGCTGCCCATCCTCCGGTGTCTGGCCGCAGTTTTAGGACGTACCCGGGTCACTGGCAGTTAAAATGTACCACTTATAAAATTAAAGGTATTAAAACATTGCGGATGATTTTGACAGTGGCAACATTGTGAATATTTACCCAAGGTCTCATGAGCCCTGGTCGAGTCTTGAATTCGGCAAACGATCCACTGCTAAGCTAAAGATATGATATTTTGAAGCTATACTTAGTAAAATATAAATTAAATTACTTTCACTTATTTAAATAATAGATATTAATACACAAAAATATGGGAGCCGACCCCAATGTAGTTGGGAAAATGCTAGGTGGTTGATGATGATGAATAAAAAAAAATCACATGAGGAATTATTTCTGACATGAGAGAAAAGAAACACCATTTCATCATTTATTCAATTAATTACATTTTTTTTCCTTTTCGAAGACTAAAACCCACACTACTATATTTTTACTATAATATAGACTAACTAAATTACATTCTATTAAACATTAACGGTCAATAACCACTTTATTCCTTATCTAAAAACGAGGACTATAAATATATATGTAGAATGGCATACTTGCAGATTTTCCTTTTAGCAATAAGCTAGCAGGGTTTCTACATTGCACGATTTATAACAGCATTCATCCACAATCCCTTGCCGCTTTGCCCTCATGTCCAAATCATTTTGAGTCTTGATCCACGGCCAGCTAACCGCGGTACCATACCGCTTCAATATAGCTCCTTCGTACATATTCGTCCGCTTCAACAACATTAGGCCTTCATTGCAAACTGCAGCCATAGCTTCCGCCAAAATTTGCCCGCAGTACGTTTTACGGTTATCAGCATTTTCGGAATTAGAAAATTCCATGAAAGCAAGCAATGTTACCAGTGTTAATATCTTCATGGTGTAATGTTGGAAAGCGAATGTGTGGAAAGGGATGGAGCGGGGCTTTTATATCGGTGGAAGCTCATTAATATTCGATATTATTATGCATTAGGTTGCAGTAATGAGATGTCAGTGTGTACATGCCTGGATTATTGACGTGACACAGGTTATCACGGTTCGGTGGTCTTATTGTGGGCGAGACACATAAGATTTAGGTATTATAAAATACCTAGATTAGACTCTACTCTTAATGCGAACACTTGCAAATGTTAAGTCTTACCGCCCATCTCCCCAATGGCTTCCCTCTCCTCCAACCACACATTTCAAGTTTTTGTTTGTAACCAGATTATTCGGTAAGAGTCGACCTTATCCCGCGATCTGTTCCGTCGATCTTCTCCTCCGTCTACTGGGATGGCAATAATTTGTTTATTCGGTACACCTGAAACACCTCAGGCATGCTACTGACGTGTCTGACCCAGTCCCACCTAAACTTAACAGATTTTGGGTCTGTGATCTAACTAATACTTAACTTGTAAAAAAGGAAGTTATTTTTGAAGAGACCAGCTCGAAATAATACTTTTTAGTACGTACCCATTTCAAGCAACTTTTTTGAAAGCTACTTTAGTAAACAAAAAAAAAATCGCATGATGTATCTTTATAGTAATCAATAATATAGCTTTCAGTGTAACTCGGTCCTAAGTTTTGTTAAACCAACATTTTACATAATAGATGTTGGAGTGAGAGAAACGGCTCAAACTCGGAGGTCATGCAGACATGTTAATTACATTACAGTACATATTTGATGAGCGGTACCGTCGTGAACTGGAACTATTTATAAGGAGGCGTTAGTATCATGAAGGAACATAATGTTAAGGTAGCAGGAGAATTACTTGCTTATATCTCTGAGTTTAAAAAAAATGAAGCCTACACTGAACATCCGATTTTCGAGAAAATTCTGAACTTGCATTATTGGCATGGATTATTTTAATTCTAGTTTTGTTTTCTAATATATTCTGTTCTTGTTACTTCTAGCACCTTATTTTTAAATAATGCTACCACACACTAAAATTTTGAAGAAACAACTATCTGTAGATCATAAAAATATTATACCAGGACAAGTGAAAGGGAAGGGAGATTACTAATAATAAGCAAACAATAAGTATACGTAACTGCGCCACCACACGACACTGTTTCCCTTAAGAGGCTTATAATTTACACTAAGAATGCATGATAACGTAGCATTTGTAGACAATAAACAACGTTAATTACTAGTCAGAAATTACAATTGTAATTAAAACACGCTCTGTTGGCGTAATAAAGTGTTTTGAATGTTTATCATTGGTAAAGTGGCTTAATGTTTAAGTTATAGCGATTTTTTTAGAGGATAGTTGTATTTTTGGAGTGAAGGGACGAAAATCTTGTTTTGTTCAAATTTACTGTAACACTTAGCTTTTTGCGTTGTGTTACCGGATCGATTCCCGATAGTTATTCCGCGTTTGCATGGGTGTAAACTGATCTCCTACTAACTAAAACATCTCTTGATTTACCTCTTGATTACCTATGTAAAAACTTTATATCAACCAAAATACGATAGTATATTTTCAATTTTAATAGAATACTCGTAAAAACTAAATGAAGAACATGATGACCGATGATTCTTAAAAATGGTCCCTATTGTTGTGTGCTTAAACAAATGATGATCCGACAAGAAAAAGCCACATGATAGTTCGACGATATTTGGACGAGACAAGTTTCTGGGTAGCGACGACAATGAAAGCAAATATACAATTCATAATTTCTAAGCCTTACATCGCACCTTTAGAATGAAAGCGATCTAACTCAAAATTCCTGAACAACCAAAACTGACCTTAAAAATATACTTTTTTGAAGACTTTCTTGCTCATTTCCCACAAATTAAATTTTTGACTTAGTTCACTTTCGTTTTAAGGGTGCGACATCATAAGTTCTAAACAATGTTATCATTTGTGTAATACTTATACTTAAAAATAATGCTCCTTGACATAACAAAAATTGGATCTATAGCCAAGGTAAAAAAAAGGAATATTTTCATTATTACTAAACACACGACGCCGCGGGCCAAAAAGTCTCTTAAAGGTATAAAATGAGATAAATTAAATTAACGCTGTATCAAAGAAAACGATAACATAATTTTTCGTCAAGATTTATTATAAACATAATAAGCTCCTCAAAGAAAACTGTAAATAAATACACCTAAATAAGAAAAAAATACCTTACAATTTTTATAAGATACATTTGCAAGATTACAGTGGATGTTACGGCCATAGATTTAAAAGAAAATGAGACGCCGGGGGATGGGATATATAGCAAAAAGAAGTGGCATAGATAAAATTTAATATTATTCTTGCATTGACGTCCAAATATTTCTGCACTTTTTTATATTTCTTTGGTGTTTTGAGTGTTCTACGCTGCATTTCTTCATGTAATGTTAACTGCTTTTTTCGTAATAAGGGTTTTAGGAAACTGATATTAAACGCGAAATTCAACAACAGATACTTGTAGGTAAGGACGGCGGTGTCTGTCGTATCTGGTTTACACTGAAAAGGCTAGGCATATTATAATGATTTACCTTAAATTATTCTGTAAAACTTGGCAAGACTTACATATCGCATAAATCTTCTGACTATAAATCCTTATGAATATTTTATGAATAAATCATGTAATGTAGCTACATCGGACACACATATTGAAATGCGAATTTATTGGCGTTATATTAGAAACTTTTTGTAAATAGAGTCTTTTCTGTATTTGGTATCAATAAAACTGGGTGTTTTTCGACAAAAATTGTTGTGACAATTTTTTTTTGATAACAATAGCAATTTGTTTTCCATTTTACTTGAGCTCATATACCAACAACTCAGTTCGATAGTTTCTCGAAACAAAGGACCAAATTTAGTTTCTCGAAATGAAGGACCAAATTAAGTTTCTCGAAATGAAGGACCAAATTAAGTTTCTCGAAACCTATTTGGAAGCACCTACTTCTAAACTAACTTTCAGAATGTAAGCACCATTGCAGTAGTCTACCATTGTCCCAGATAAGAGCGACTGAAATAAAGTTTTTCGCACATTAACAAAACGGTGGTCATATATATTGCAGTACGAATAATACATTCGTACATGCCAGCCCAAAAAGCGGCTGTCATACTAAAATAATTAAAACCCAATTTACAACAAGCCATATCTAGTAATGGCGTATTCTTGTCGGTTTTAGCTCAAGGCGCTCGCCCGCTGCGATTTAGACTCCTTTATTTATGTAACAGCCGGTTTTTATTCCCGCCACCCTATACGGACGACATTATGTATACTGCAAATTAATTGGTCTTTAAATAGCAATGTTTGATTTATTGTTGAATACAGTCTAAATTAATAAGTTCACCGTTCATGTTAATTAATGTGTACGAAGTATGGCAACACCTGTACGCCAGGCTCGGTTTTAATTATATGTCAGTTACACACACACCGATAGACCTACCCATATGTATTTTCGTGGCCTTTTCGGTCTTTACCCAACACGGGTTGATGGTAATCTGGTACAATACCATAATGATACGAATTTAAAGATCTATAGATGGATATAATCTGTTATTATATTATGTATAATAATAATAATCAGCCCATTACTGTCTCGCTGCTGAGCACTGAAGAATTAAGGCTTTCGTTTAATACGCTGGGCTAGTCTACATATACGATGTATGTATATGGTTGGTATGGTACGATGGTTTTCTTCACCGTTTACTCCATCGATCGAATTATTCACTTCAATTTTCCACAGTTTTAGGAATGTCTCAGGATCCGCATTATTCTTGAATTATTTTAAATCCAACAACATCGTGAATTGCTTTGAATTGAATTCCTACACTACTCGATTCTGCGTTGTGATTAGCCAGATTGGTGGCGATCCTTTGAGATCCCATGACAATACAATCCACTTAGCGAGGCGTAATGGCCGGCTACACTTGGTTAACAGTCATTTTAGGGTTGTAACACTTGGGGAGGCAGTAATCAAGGGTTCAGGGTTTATGTCAGTCTGTAAAACGTAGGGTTAAGAACGAACATTCTTACTGTACTCCGTGTGACGTTGTGATTAGCGAGATTTGTGGCGATCTCTTGAGATACCGTGGCGATACAAAGCTCTTACCGAAGCTTAAAGCTTAACTTAGTTAGTAGTGGTTTTAGACTTACAACGAACTTGAACCGATAATTCAGAGTTGCAAGTCTTGTTAAAAAAGGCGCGAAAAACGAAAATAATGCAGTAATAATATAGTTAATTTATTTTATTAAATGTATTTTTTATTGTACACCAAAGGTAAAAGTACAAAGTGAAAATAAATTTCACACATAGGGTCCAAATGGCGGTATTATCGCTAAAAGCAATTTCTTCCAGACAACCAGTGCATGGAAAGAATCATAGACGAAAATATAAAGAGTAACAGTCGGTTTTCGATTATTAACTCATAAATATAAATGGGAGTCAATGATTACATCAATATCCCAATAAAATAAATATACATAGTATAATAATACCACCACTAATGTATTCAACGAAAACAAAAATTTTGATTATATTTATTTTTGAAATTTGATTTACTAGTTATAGATCCTATAATATTTATATACTATCTTATACACAATTACATGTAATATTACTAATTAATATAAAAAGATAAGCCTGTTAAGACCACCCACTAAATAGGTTTTTGTTAGCTAATGAACGTAATAGTTGCCAAAAGTTCAACGGATCCAATTTGTTACCGCGACCTTTAGAAAAACCTACACTTTAGCCTTAAGAATAAGGATAATAACTTTTAATATTACAGTATAAATTATATTTTCTTAAAGCTGTTTTGTTTTATTATCTAATGAAACATATTCCTTGAATTGTCAAATCCAAATTCAAATATTTATTTGCTTTTAAATATAGTTACAATTCGTTTTACATAATAATATTTAGTATTCCAGCATATTTAGTCTTAATATAGAGACGCAAATATTTGTTTAAAATAGTATCAAAAACGCAATTTTTGAAACATTTGTGTTAACTTTTTTTAGAATAGAGTTATGACTGAAATGGGTTTGGATACCCATTGTAACAGTACCTAGGTAATATTTGGTGGATATTACTATATATATGTATTTCTTAAAATGTTTAGGGAATAATCTGTCCGGCAATAACGATAAAGTCATGATTAACAGATTCCCTCTCCGTTATACTACAATATCCATGATCATAAAATATGTGATTCTCGGGACATGGGTTAATTCTTAAAAGAAGGCCTAAAATTACGATGATGATGAATTAAGTCATCATAACGTGCAAAATAAAAGACTGTCTCATTGGTCTAGCGTGAGGTCCTGGGTTCGATTCTGGGCAAAGTGTTATTGGGTTTTTCTGTATGGAAATTCTCAGTAGCAGAACGTAATTTGGAACTATGCCCGATACATTTCAGTAGTTCCGAACCCTCTTGTATGGGGTTTAAAAAATTTATCACCGAAATGTGGGTATACTATAGTTCACCTCTGCCTGACCCTTTGGGTAATATAGGCATGATACATGCAAAAACGTGTGACGTCACAATTTTCCTCATAAGTGGATTATTGCCTCAAACTCTTACTGAACTTCAAAAGACCACTAACCCTTTTTATCCGCACATTCCCACTTCCCACATAAGCAGTTTCCACAAACATATCCATTTACAACATAAGCAAGGGTGTGTTCACAATATTTACCATTTCACGAAAGCATCTTTACTTAGAGCTTTATAAAATACTTTTTTCGACGAACTTCCCAAAGAAATAAACAATCCCCGGGGAATTCAGAGGACGCGATAAGTGGTATTTATCTCGAAGAGTGTAAGGACGTGTCGCTATAGGGCTGGGACTCTAGATCTAGATTAATAGTTTGCACTGGTCCTAATGGAAGTTTTTATTTAAAACAAGCTTTTGCCCGCGACCTCGTACGCGTGGAATTTAGAATCTGATATAATGTATGTGTAGTAAAATGGAGCCTATATTTTACGTTAGACCTCTAGCAATACATCGGTGAAAACTGCATTTAATTCCATGCATTAGATTTTCTCGCCGTTTCGCTGCCGTCACATGGGCGTAAGGTGAAAAATTTATTCAACTGTTCTTTACTTTTCTGTTATACAATAGTTCTTATAGTAACGAAATGGCCAAGCCACATATTTTGACTAAGGTGTAGAGTTTGTGAAATTAGGGCTTGTAGAGTTAGAAGCTTGACTACATGAGATCTGATAACTTTTTGACAGTGTGATGGTCTCGTCTTGGCAACATTTTACATGAAAATGTGTTTGGTGGGATTTGTTTTTCTCCAATATCTATAATGTACAGACACCGGCCTGTTATAATTTTATTATATGTATAGATAGATTTCGATACAGGATTTCCGATGTTTAAGTTAAAAAAAAACTTATTCAGATCGAGAAAAATGCTCTAAGTTCTAAAGCTTTAGTAGGATTACTAAAAGAACTTATTGTTCGGAAATAAAATATAGATACTTATAATAATATATCTCACTGACTGCTTCATTGGTCTAGTGATCGCAAGCGCGACAGCTGAGCGTGAGGTCCTGGGTTCGATTTCCAGGTATGACAAAGTTATTGGATTTTTCTCTATGAAAATTCTCAGTAGCAGGACAGAGTCTGGATCTGGGACTTAATAATTTTTTTTGTTAATACGTTCGCTATCAAACTTCACAAGCTCGTAGCTCTCCAGCCGTTTTGGAGTCCATAGGAAACATACATACACACATTCATTTATATACATATATAGATTTCTTTTAGTAGAGTTTCATTGAGCGTTTAGTCTCATAAAGCATTATAACCTATTGATGATATGATTGAATACTGTGATGAACCTTGCTTGCTTTCTCAATTCGGCCTCAATGCTGTGAATAAATTGAGAGAATAATATATGAATAGAACGGGAATGAATGGATTCATTCATATAAGGGCTGTTATGGAGATCCATCTTACTTGATTATAAAAACATGTCTTGCACTAGGTAAAAGTCGGTCAAGCTTTTTTTTTATTTCAAATTAAAACAACGCCGTGTTTGAAAAAATGAATTCTGGCACATACTAAGTGGTCCTTGAGAAAGGCGTTTTATTTTTGTTTTAAACGATATAGTGTGGTATACGAACACTGTTTCGTTACGTTAAGGCCTGTTTTTGTCTGTGGTCAACGATATGTACACATACGTAAGCCCAACTGAAAAGGTAAATACAATAGCCAAAACAAACCAACAACAGCCAACCCTAAAACTCTGGTGAACACTCAAAAAACAAACTGAAAACTCGCTCACGAGCCGTAACTTACTTGACCGAACTTAGCCGAAGTTCGCCGAAGTTTTCCGAATAAGATTCATTAATAAAGTTGGAGGTACGGTCCGTCAGTCGTCACCACTTTAATTAGCCGGCTAGAACTTCACATTTGTACAACTGACGTCCTTTGAAGACATCAACACTAATTCTATTAAGAAACTCGGTAGATAATATCGTTTGAATAGTTTAAATAATTTAAGTTTGGTCTCATTGAAAATGGGTTGGATAGAGAATTTGTGATTTGGAACTTTGAGGTTGATGTTTGAGATTACCACGTTTTTGTTTGTATTTTTTGTGATCTTTAATAAGTATAGCTTAGCTCTATTTTTAATATGTATGTAAATAAATAATGTAGTAACATACTCAGCGTTCGGTATGTTATTTTGGTACGTATAGCTGTGGTGGTAAGATTACCCGTCAGTGTCGTTTCAGCGTCAGAGTCAGGTTCGTTTTGTAGCTGTTCAAGATTACTGTAACAGCTGTGTTCTCTTTTCGAACAGCGTTTGAGTGACGTATTTGTGTAAAATAAAAAACTTAAATCTGTGTTCAAGCATTGTTGTTCTGTACCCCTAGTATAAGTTTCTTTTGACAAATTCGGTTTACTACATCGAACGCGTTCGGCGCTCCGATTGGTCCGTTTCCTGCTCTCCACCAAAAGAACACCAGGGTACTGGTATACTGTACGACGCTCAGCAGTAATAGATGTTAGCGGTGTTACGGATTGAATTATACAATTGCAATCTTGTGGTAAGTCTTTCCTTCTTTATTATTTTGTCTTGCGCATTTTAATTTCAGCTGCTACACTCAATATTGTCTGTCAACACCAAAACAACAACCAAACTCTTAATTAAAGTAGAAGCACCTAATGTAGCGCCAGTCAACAGACGGTATAACAAAATTGACTCGACTTTAAACACTTTACGTGGCTAAAGACAGCTATAAATTATCAAAGAACTCCAAATTCAATTATTGATGAGAAAAGTCCCGATGAAATGCCTTATAGACTAGGAGCCTGCGACTTTATACCAAGATTTATGTATATTGAGTGGACTCATTCTATTAACACTTGCCGTTCAAAGAACAGGGGTTGAGAACTCGACGATTGTTCTTCGGGAGGACATCTTTTAATTTATATTGAAGTAGACGAGATTCATGCAATATCTTGCACAATTTTATCGAATATTATTAATATCGCATATTATAATATTATTATTAAAGTTAACGTTTTAATATTAATATTACGTCGATTTGTCGCGCACCAATGCAATGTGGCAGATTTATAAATGTAATATGTGCGCATACTTATCACCATATCATAAAAGGACACCTGGGTCGCAGCGGCTTTTGATGAAAAAAAAGGTGAAATCTTAATATTTTTGAATTAAAATAATATAAATTGCCTAGATTTTTATATTTTATACGCTTATGTAATATTATACTTCAATATTTTTAAGGTCCGACAAATTGCGGCTTTGAGCCCTGGCGTCTACACCGTCTGGTTGTATCTCTGGTGGGCCTATGCGGCTTATATAGCCCAGTTAATTGAAAGTTATAACGTAGGTACCTTGGTCGCTGGCTCTTCGTCTATTCCTTGTAAATTGGCATCGTCCCACCCACACGTTCCTAGAACACTTGTCCATAAGACTACCACCGTTTTCAATTAAATTACGACTATAAACTGAACTAAATTCTATGTAAAACCACTCAATTCTAAGCCTAGAATTTTCGTTCGTTAGGAATTGTTCAAGAATTCTCTGTTCGTTCATGTTTTAAATTTCCATTTACGTTGAAATTCGACCTTTTTATAAATTAGAATTGTTTGAACATTATTAGACTACTTTTCGTCAAATTTCAGTTCTAGACAATTACTATTGTAATAAAAAAGTTTTGGGATCTCGAAATTGAACAGCAATTTAAAATAGTTGTCATTATAATACACTGAGATATATCTACTGTTGTTATTGCCGACATTAGGACTTAGAATTTCAACATCTGCATAGTGGGATATCTTGAAAATAATACTATAGGTATACACATAATACATACATCTTAACATAACATAGCATCACGCCTGTATTCCCCGATGGGTTAGGCAGAGGTATACTATTGTGCACCCACATTTCGCCGATGCTGTTATTGAGTCCCATGTAATAGAGGGCGAGCCTATTGACATCTACTGGGCACAATTCCAGACTCCGTGCTGCTACTGAGAATTTCCATACAGAAAAACCCAATAACACTTTGACGGACCCGGGAATCGAGCCCAGGACCTCACGCTTAGCAGTCGCGCTTTATATAAAGATTCTCAAAATTAATCATTAATTCACGAAAACCTTTTTTCACCCATAAGCTTAATTTCTCCATAAGATAGGAAGATACATGGTACGATTAAGGAAACCTGTTACCAAGGCCTTTTGCATACTTTATTCAGAACATTAAAATGTGACTTTATCCTTTACGTAATGTAAAAACGCAAGTAACTCAATCGCCAGATCGTTTCACGTCAAACCGCCCCCGTTTGACGTGTCCCTCTTCAATATAAGCTGATCTTTAACGCCTTACTTTTACTTATTTAGTGTAACTAAAATGACATTAAGCCGAGCTTTATAACGCTTACATCTTCATCCGGCATCGCTCGTAAAATGTTTGACTTGGCTTTTATAGTTCCTGAACTTCACATAAAGTACTAAAACGTTGGGAACGATTCTGTAAGCCATCGGATAAAAATAGTTTTTACTTCTACCCATAGACAAAACAAGAATCTAACTTGACAGCTCTTATTGAAAGCTAACAGCGTAAATACACGTTTTCGTAAATTAAGTAAGTATTTCATTAAGTAACCGTTTTAAACACAAAATTTTAGTAGCTTCAGTGCTGATTTCAAATTAAAGAACTAAATAAAACTCAGTTAAGTTAATCCTCCGTAAGGCCCATACAAAAACTACTCTAATTTCAATTTAACAGCTAGATTTATTTATCTTTCATTATCTATCTTTATTTATAATTGAAAAAATCGGGATTGTAACTCGCAACTTAACTAAAGATTGGATACATCCATTTAAGCTTTCAGACTTCAGACAGACAGGGCTTAGGTTGTGTTTAAATTTTACAGCTCAACATTAGGGATGTTACGGAGCTTCGACTCCGATTCCGATATGTCGGAACCTCCGATTAAAATTACACCTCCGAATCCGGCTCCGGTTCCGATATATCAAAACGGAGGTATACATCGGAGTTACAAGTTATGACTTGCTATCGCTGCAGCGCTACCGAGCGTTTTTTACGTGACACTGTCAACTGACGGAGTATATGTGTTCTGTACAACTGAAGAAACGAAGAGTGAACGAGTTGCGACAAGTTTCTTCTTTCTTATTTATTTACATTTTACATTCGTAGATTTACTCCGACTCCGATTCACCTCCGACTCCGCGGAGGTCACTACGAGAACCTCCGACTCCGATTCCGCCTCCGATAAATCTACCTCCGTAACATCCCTACTCAACATTTGAGCCACCTCTTTATATTTTTTTCTTCATTTTACAGAACTTACAATATTTCTAACTTAATGCAGTCGATGGCTAACAGTAATCGGCGCCATTTTATGAACTTCACGTGTCAAACGGGTTGCATAATGTATTACATACTCCTGCACGTGCCACGTGAGTAACTTTGTTCTGGGATTCATTAGGGGTAGGTATGGCCACGAGGCACATCGAGGGGCCCTTTGTTATTTAATTCCCGTTCTAGTGTTATGCAAATATTATTTTCCAGCTAAGATCAGGCGTATTTAACCTGACATTATTACTATTTCATTCAACAGTAGCAGACAGTTACACAGAAAAGTCCATGCTGCACATGAGTTACGGTCCAAATGTTTGTGAAAATTCTTCCATCATCAAGATATTTTATCCGACGTAGGGTTGATTTTTTTAGGAATGTATTTGAACGATTTGAGCAGAATTGTATAGAAGAAATGTCAAACCCCCATATTTATTCTTCAGATATACGATAACTGACCTTTAAAAATCGGCCATAAGGGCTGATTTCAATAGCTGTCAGACCACAAATTTGTTTCCTCAGATATAAGTTATTTGACGATTGAAGAATTTAAAGCAACATGCAAGTTTTCACTATTCCTTAGATCAGCAGCATAATTACGTAATAAAGCGACAGCAACGCGATAGCCACGCGACAGCAATCTCACTGTCGGCCAATACATTATATGTCACAAAAATGACGTTTGACAGAAGTTATCGCGCGATCTACGCCTGTCGCTACATCGGTAATTAGGCTATGCAGATCACGAAATAGGCGGTCGAGGCAGTCCCTTCATGTGAAATATTGTGTTTGCTCGGATCATCCGCAGCGTAATTACCGATGTACCTATCAGTTTTCAACAGGCATAGATCACGCGATAGCTACTGTCAACCGTCATTTTTATGTCAGATATGTATTGACCAACAGTGAGGCTGCTGCTGTCGTGTGACTGTCGTATTACAGTCGCTATTTTTGCGTAATTAGGCAGCCGGTTGGTTATTGTTTTTACCCGTTCGTGTCACTCAAAGACTTGTCCAACGTCAATCGATATGTGAAGCCTTATTTTATTAATCCGTCTCTCTCCATTACATTACAACTTAAAGTATGCCCCCTGTGCTCCAAAAATAAAAACGAAACATAAACAATGTCAATTTTATTGGCGAAAACATGAATACTTTAGTTGGTCCGTCGACATTTCGATATTCGGCCCACGTTTCGCCTTCTGTCGAGAGAAAAGGTCGCAAATTAACTTTTATTTCGCGAATAAATGTCGCAGCCAATGTTCAATTTGATGTTTTTCGAGATAAGAACCTATATTCAAATATTATAAGGAGATTTATTTTATTTTGACAGGATTGTGTGGGTTGATCGAGAAATGACATAAATAAATAGAATTGTTCTGTTTACAAATGAACAAAACAACGGTTACATTCCTGTCATACATAATTATATATCATCACGCCTGTATTTCCCAAAGGGTTAGGCAGAGACGTACTATTCTAACACACACGAGAACAATGTAATTCCAATCGGTATCGTGGGTGCGTTTACAAGTAAAAATATTCACATGCACAAATATCCAGACCCGAAACAACTATTTGTAGGACACTCAAATATTTGTTCCTTGCGGGGACAGAACCCGTGACACGTAGCGCAACAGACGATTGCTCAACCACTGCGCCAACCGTGCCGTTGACATCGACGTGAGATAATAACGGCATAGGGGAAATGTAAGGGTACAACAGTATATGTGAACAAGCAGGTGTGCTTATTACTATGCATTGGAACCTGTTCAGTCTAAATTTTATTGTCATTGATCATTGAACCTAGAAATTAGCAAGTCCAGTAGTTCCCAATACCGTCTCTTTCAAAATTTGTGCACCCAAGTAATTTAATTTAATTCATTGGAGCTAAGGACATCAATAAGGATATGGATACACTTTCTGAATCATTGAACAAGTTTCCGATACAATAATTTGAGGTCATTCAGGGTAATGTATATCTTATCATAGTAATCACAAGGGACGGTTTTGCTTGCAATGGTTTCAGATGTTTTCCTTAGAAATGATTGGTGTATCGATGTTCGGGTTAAGGCCACTATCGTGATCCGGGTATATTATTCGCTTAAGGGCCGATATTTCGATATCTTTATACTCGGATACCTAAGTTATTTCTCTGATGAGTCCATACAAAAACTGTTCCAATTTCAAATAAAAAATGAGATATCTTTTACCGATACATTTTATTTGAAAAATCGGCTTTAAGTGTTCTATGCTTAGGTAGACTTTCCGTTTATTACAGTTTTTCTCGATTGCGTACCTTTTGATGGCCCTTTACGGAACTTTTTTAACCTAAGATGTCTGTCTGTTGCCCTGTGAGACGAGACATAATAGCAATGTTAATATGAATGTTTATCGTATCCACAAAGCATAAACGACGTTTCCAATAAAGCGGACACCATTTTCCATCGGTTTTCACTCGGAAAGTGCAAACTGAATTAAACAGTGGCTCATAAAAATACAAAAATGTGAAAAGCAAACACATTGGAATTCTGTAAGCAACAGGTATGCAATTATTTTTGGCCATAGTCTTTGTTGGCAGACCTCAAACCGCACATGCCAGCCACCGTTTTGCCTCCTTTTATTGGCTTTTGTATTCAGAACGATACTTTACTTTTTGTAGAGGCTGTATGCCGATATTGAAGTGGTAATGTCATTTTTTATTTGCAGTCTGCGATGACTTTAACGATTTTTTGGCATTTACCTCATCACTCTTTATTGTCTGTGGCAACCATCGAAATAGTATGTCCAGTTGAACGTATTATTTCGATGGTGGCAACAGAAGAAAAAGGAAATTTTGAATTCAGTTCTGTTCGATTATTGAAGCCCTTTTTAATGGATTGTATTATTGCGATACAGCAGATCCAACAAAAGAGATTGTAATCCATCAGTGCTTGTTGATAGACCAACAAAGGAATGTAGGTAGTGAGGCTATAAAAGATAAACAATGAATATAAAGAAAAATAGAATTAAATAAGTAACCGTATTTTGAAAGAAACTGATGTAACATTGATAATTAATTTTAAATTAATTTATATCAGAGACATATCATACAGCAACTTCGTCCGAGTGTATTTTGTATTTATAATCTAATTAGTGTTTTGTTGATATAATGAAAATAAACTTACGTTCTTCCCAAGGACCCAAGCTACGTCTTTGTAAAATTTCCTAATGAAAAGTTTAGTTATTTAGCCATGATGAGCTAACAAACAGACAGAGCTCCTTTCGCATTTATAATAATACGGATCAATACTCCATACTCTACTCATACAGATATCATCTCAATAAATTGCATCTATTGTACTAATTTTCCGCAACGAATCTCCTTTCAATCCAATGCAAATTACACACAGTATCACGCAGTCATTTGCAGAACATCACCTAATTACCATGTCCGAATCCCGGATCCCGCTCACCTGTTGCGGCGCGCGCAGATCGACCGCCGCCGCTGCATTGTGCCCGATTGTTACCCTGCAAATGTGGGTCGGCGCTTGTTCCCGAGAAACACTTGACAGAATTGTGCCGATAGCGGACCTAGTGATTTGATAATAGGGGCCCGAAGATCGCAGGAATTCACAGCGAGAGCTCTGTATTTGTGAGCGTATAACATTCTCGGTAGATATCTTGTTTTCTTCACAGTTCACAAATGGAAACTTGCTTTTGCTTGATTCCATTTTAATATCAAAAAAGGTTATACATAAACTGTCCTACATATATATAACCGAAAACATGAGGTTTTCCGAAACAGTAGAAAAAATACTATATTACAAAAGCTGGCATTTGGGTCGATTTGAAAAACAACTCTTCAAATGTTTGTACCAAAAATAGTTATTACGTATATCTTTCACTACAACAACTGTTGGATGGTTACTTCATTTCCCAGGAATACTAGACCCAAATTTGTCCTGACCACATAATGCAATAAACGACTTAATATTGACATACTGAGCTACAGGCTCTTGTAACTCAACCAATCGCTTCTTCTTTGTGTTGGATGATATTTCTTGCTGTAAAATCTTGAAAAGTTTTTAGTACATTTCAATCGGCCTGTATTTTTGGCGGATTGGTCTAGTGGTCGCAAGCGCGGCTGGAGGATTCCCTCTTCGGACAATGTGTTATCGAGTTTATCTGGAAGAAAGGTCACCCAGCAGATGGCAACGGCGAAATGTGGGTGTCCAATAGTATGCCTCAAACTTAAAACTTTTTTATTCGTGTGGGCCATAAAAGGCACTTACAAATCATTTAGCCTAGTGCCTGATTCTATAGGAACACAATTTTTATTTGTCAGAATATCTAATCTTAATATCTTAGTAATATACGTCTGCACTGATTGAAGTCTTATCTTAATCTCGAGCAAACCGTAAAATAATTATGCATCATTGCATCTTTAATCAGTCATCTCAAACGTTTAAACTTCGAGCTCATCTGTCTTCCTTGTCGTTGATATCATAAACGTTAGGTAGAATTGAATTGCTGGCTTCTATTAACAAATTGCTGATAAGATTAAATCCCAAATCTTTAAGGCAAAGGCCTTAATTCCAACCGTGATCTCTTCTAAGATTTCATATAGATATACCAAATTGTACTACTCCACTTTGGGATAGAATCTGGGGCAATACGATCCACAATGTCTAGACCAAAGACCAAAGAGGTTATTGTAATCATTCCCCTCACATTCTCCAATAAAAGGTCCAATATGTCAGCCGATGGCAAAATTATTTCCAGTGCAGTATTTGGGTCAGTCCCTACCCTAAACACTTGACACGACACGTCGATAGCCGTCCAATATGGATCTGTGATTGCAGGAAATCACGCTTTTGTATGGTGAAAAGCTCGTTCAATTGTGGGACCTATCATGCCTTACTGTGTGAATGCTTTCCACTGAAAGATTATTTTTATTTATATTTTTCTGTAGTTACCGTGTTCCTGTTATATATGTACTCGCTATATATATGTCGAGGAAATCCATGGTAGCTTATAGGACTTATTATATAAACGGAACGGTTGGCGCAGTGGTTCAGAGATCGACTGTTGCGCTACGTGACGCGGGATCGATTTCCGCATGAAACAAATATTTATATGATCTACAGATAGTTGTTTCTGTTCATGGTCTTTGTGTATGTGAATATATGTGTTTGTAAACGCACAGGTACGCGGCACAGGCACGATACAGGAATTATTCCTAAGAGAGGGGCATTTTTTTTAAATAAGAACGAAATATTGATTTATTATGTTGAATGTACGATTTTAAATTTATAAGGACTGCAACTTTTTAATTATATAGTAAATAAACATAAAGAAAAATATTTTTTACAACGTGAATAATTATTTGTATCATCACTGTCATATAATTTTTCAGCCTCAAAATTGAATAAAGAAAGTCACTCCCTAGTTTTAGCCCACTTTGCTGCTGAACAATCAATTCTGGCTGAATAATGTGCGATGTTAACCCGTTCGTATTTGGGTCACTCCAGACAGGCGCGGGACAATTGTCAAAACCGTGCCAATAGACATAGCTCTGGAAACCGGGGTCATATGGGATCGGATCTTGATAGCTCTACTAAAAGGGTAGTTCCACTTTATTTTTTTATGGAAAGCGTGTCGGTCGGATTTTCTTTGTTCTCTTCTACCCCGGTTTCGAAGTCTAAGAGCTACCAAGATTGATTTCTTCTAGTTGTTGATGTTAATGATGAATATAAGAAAGTTATGTCCACTTTTATCCTATCACATGCCCCCATTTTGGAGGAACGAGGTATGGTGTTCCTCTATTGAAAAATGAGGATCATCCGACCAGACCAAGGTGGTTGATGTTGGACATTCGTATATGTGTTAGAATCGATGTAAATTCTCATAGTGTGATTCAAGATATTCAGTAGTCGCTTCACTCCGATAGAAGGTTCTTTACTTTTTCCCATGTCGCGAGCAGTAGTAGCTACACCCACTCTTGGACATAAGTAGGCTCGATACCGTTATTGTAATCCCATATTGTTATGATAAAAATAAAGACCTGGTCGGTGTCACATTACACCATAGCCTGTTAGACCTCTTTCTTTGTTTACAGCTTAAAGGCCCAAAATATTCGTTAGAGATAAAATAGAATGTTTCTTCGTATGTGGGCCACATATTATGCGGGTTACAGGTATTAAATACCGGTATAAAGGCATCATAAACAACCGAAAAAGATAAGTGTGTGTTCTAATAAAAGCGTCAGTACAGATGACGACGGCTAAAGATATTACATGTATGAGGTCTGGTCAGCAAGGATCACATAGAAAGAAAATTAACAATAGAAGGCAGCGCCTAACAAACTTTTCTCAATTAAGTCACCTTTTTTTTTATACGTGGCTCATTTTTACGAACCCATGTATGCACACACAACCTGACCTGAAATAACTATCTGTAGATCATACAAATATTTGTTCCGTGCGGGGATCGAACACGCCACACGTAACGCAGAAAGCTAATCGCTTAGCCACTTCGCCAACCGTGTCTTCAAATTAACAATGGTAGGCAGTGCCTAACAAACTTTTCTCAACTAAGTCACCTGCTTATAGTCAAAAGACCGATGGCAAGATGATAAAAAAAAAAACTTTGCCCTTAATTACGAGTAATTCCTGGATTGTGGGTGCGTTTACAAATACAAACATTCACATGGACAAACACCCAAACCCGTAACAACTGTCTGTAAATCATACAATTATTTGTTTCGTGCGAAAATCAAACCGACGACACATAGCAGCAGTAAATTACTCTACCACTGCGCCAACCGTGCGTTATCGAAATGATAAAAAAAAACCTTTTTGGCTGTAACTCAGACGCACCGTTCATATGCTTATGGTCCTTATATGAGAGTGATGTAAAGGCGTTTATGCAATAACTCAATATGCATTCATCTAATATACTCCGAATTCATAACGGAGATTGAATTTGTAGCTCCTCACGGGATTTCATAATGGACTTGTACGACGTATTTCCGCCTATTTTTAGAAGAACCTGTCTACTTTCTTATTCTATTGTGTTTCTGTCTCTGTCTCACCTCGATTGATTGGCTTTTGGATTTTATGTCGGACTTTGAGGTTAAGATTATCTGGGTCTGGAATGGACTTTGATACAGAAATATAATTGAATTTGCTACTCTGATTTTTCTCATACATTTTGTTATCAACGATTGAAACACGAACGATTTTGCATGATAACATTGTCATGCATATGAGGATATCCGTTAATTTATTATTTTGAATACTATTTTAGTTCTTCATCTTTTTTTTTTGTTCACCGAATGATAATATTGATAATACAAACGTCTCAAGTCATTCGACATCGAAATCTATAGAGAAGGCCTATGTTCAGCGGCAGAAGTCGGCGAGCATGACTTCAATATTCTTCAACTACTATATTGTATAATAAAACATTTATTTTTGGCTTTTTAGTTATTGTTTTTTCTTTTTTTTTTAGTTTTTTGAAGTATGTTTTTATTTTTTCCATACATTATTAAACATGTATTTTATTTATTATATTATTTATTATTTAAAAAGTTCAACGAACTAATCTGTGAATGATGTCTCGAGCGCAATAAGCTTTCTTCTTATTTTGGCTGTCATAGTAGTGTGTCATAGTACTTAACTAACCTACAAGGATTTCCATTGTAACCTGACCTTGATACTTACTGACATTCGATGTTCCTCGACTCTCAAAATCAACTTTCAAATTGCTCTTCATTCAGTGGTGTTACACCGTGAGGCTAAAACAAACGGCTATAAAACATAATAGGCTAAATAAGTCGTAAAATGGCCGACAACGTAATGGAATGAAATGAAATAATGTATTCTTTTGTCAGTACAACCTTAGCGCTCGAACGGAATCGTTTCAGTATTTTTGTAGGGACTTATTCCCTTTATTTGGATTGAATTTACAAGATATGTTTCACTGTGTATCCACTATTTTATATGATATTAAAACGCCAACGAATTATTTATATAGCTCCATTGCGGATGATATTTTTCTAGAGTAGTTTTTTGGTACAATAGTATTATACTTGATACCATAGCGCCTAACAGTAAATATCAGTGGAAAACTCAGGGAAAGGCCATACATATACCCATAACTGTTTCCCGCGACTTCGTCTGCATGTATTATCTAATAAGTGTTTGCTGTAAAAATAAGCCTCTGTCATCATCCAGGACCAAGCTATGTCTTTGTAAAATTTCATAACAATCGGATCAGTGGTTTAGTCGTGATGAGGTAAGAAACAGACAGAGCTACTTTCGCATTTACAATAGTGTGAATGACAAAGAAGATTGGTAATCTTACATACACTCAACGATATCTTGATTAAGTCCCCTGTACTAGACAGCCAGCCTCCTACCTACCGTGGACAGTACCAATCATCAGGCAGAATTTCGTAACAGAAAATTTGTATAACACACAAGACCTAGGAATCCAACCTACTACTGTGCTCAGCACCAGTCTACTAGAGAAACAACTGCGTCATGAAACATACGACGAAATAGATGAATTTTACTTTATATATAATATCGAGTTAGCGACAGCCGTAATTTTCTTACCGTTGGTAATATTCCTGTTCTTGTTGTTGGCATTGGAAATTTCCAAATTCATAGTTAAGCTGTGATTTTCCCGAGCCATTATATACCTTTACATAAATACATAGCTATCAACCTGTTGAGTATGATTAGCCTGAAGGGCTCGGCTACACAAGTTTTGATCAAAGCAGACTGTCTTAGTGAATAGTTAAGTCTTTACTTATAAACACCGACAATGCGTTGTTTGTTCATTATCCTGTTAGAAATACAAAGGAGTACAAGGCTTATAATACAAGTAAATTTTAATGGATATTGGGGCTGATTACAAACGAAACTTAAATAATCTCATCATGTCTCTTTCTAACAAATAGGATGGCATAATGAGTTGATGTATAGTCCTGTCAGATTATCCCACTTGTTTGTCATTTTCCCATAAATGACAAGTAAATATATGAATTTGACAGTCAATAAGCTATTTCAATCACAGTTTTTATATAACGTGATTAAAAATGGTAATTTACAATAGAATAGGGGCAAATATCGAGATTATTTAGGTCGTCGGATGTGAGTTGACAAGCACAATCTAATTCATATCACTATTGCATTGATAATATAATAGCGTAGCGGTTGAATTTTTGCTTTACATCTCGGGAGGGGCGAGAACAAACCCCGCAATCACCTCTTTTCGATTTCGTATGTGACTCACAATTTGATCAATATTTGCGTTAAAGGTGAAGTAAAACATCTGGAGGTAAAGTGCACACCTCAGAGGGCTTCTTAAGAGTCTTGATTTTGTTGGTACTCCGCCAACGTACACTAGGGCAGCGTGATGGACTAAGGCCAGGCCCATGCCCAATCGTGGGACAGTATACAAATATACTTTAGGAACCAACCCAAGTAGGGTTGCCCCCATTTTCACAACAATTAATATTTAATCAATTAATATAAAATAAACCCATCATAATTTCTGTTTACTCACCCCTTAATAAGGGGTGCTTCAAACTGTCAGTTTGATTTACAAAAGGCTGACGAAAATGAGTGGGCTTTTTAATTTACGTTATAATATCTAAAAGGTCTTTGAGAGCTTATATATGATGTTTTATTCTGAAATGTTTTACCTTTATATCGAACATGTCGGGAGATCAAACATGTCAAAACTAGGTTGTCTATGGAAATAAGCTTTGCGATATTATGTAAGACGGGTTCGCTTCATTCCCCGTTTTCTTTTGCCAATTTCTATGCGATGTTTCATTTTATTTGTGGGTATGACGCTTGTTTTCTTTGCACGTCAATTGAAGCTATGATAAACGTGAAAAATAACTAATGATGATCCCGATTCGTGAATCTAAAGATTTATTGTCTAATTCCTCACTGCAGGGCACAGGCCGCTCAGAATGTGTAGGGTTAGGCTTTAGTCCACCATGCTGACTTGGTGCGGCTTAGCGGACTACATACACCATTAAGAGCTTTATGGAACCCTTTCAGGTATACAAGTTTCCTTACGATGCTTTTTCATCACCGTTAACACAAACGGTAATCCACGATCCGCATATGAATTCGAAAAATTGTAGGCCGGTTTCGAAATCAGACCCTCCTTCGTGGAAGGCAAGCGTCCAACCAATAGGATATCATTCTACCTGATATCCCAAAATTAATTTGTTACTTGCTATTCACAACATCGATACGAAGGGACGAGTTGCCTTTGAGCCAGAGGCTAAGAAACGGGACCTCTCTAAAAGATATCGTAATTTTCTACTTAGCCCTGGATAGGCAGATAGGTATTATATTACACGGAATAATACATTAAGTCCTGTAATGTAATATAAACTTTATCATAATGTGTTAAGATACAAATTTTAAATAAAACCTTCGGCTATATTGTAATATAAAAGTAGTTTTTTTTTTATCAGCCATTATCGTCCCACTGCAGGGCAAAGGCCTCCCTACCCACTTTCCACTCCTGTCGGTTAATAGCTCTCTTAGTAAAAATCATTTACTAAATAATAATCCAGTTTTTCAAATTCGATTAGGTAAATCCAATTATTCATTGAAACGATATATTTGTATCTTTTTTCCTCAAATAATCTTTCTGTATCATCTTCCCATAACAGGTGAACAGGTCAATTTTGACCTAATCCGGATAATCGCAGACGAATAAAAAAGTCAATTGAAACAGGTGGTCTATAATTGTCATTCCCAAAGATTGACGGTTTTATTTCTAAGCAATCGAGGTCATGACAGTGCAATCATGATCAGACCTTAGAACTATAAATATTCAAATTCTCCGCTGAGTGACAGGCATCGAACTAAGCAACCGAGTGAACTTTTCCCTTAGTAAGAAAATAAAACAAAATCCTAAATCATCGCCAAGTCTGTTAACATCTAATAAATATTTATCAACCCTGTCCGCTACCTCCGCTAATATATTAAAATTCCCTTTCAATCCTAAGTTGCGAAAGGAAATTGTAAAATTTATTTGCTTGAGTGTTTGTTTCGGAGTGGCAGAGTCTTTCGGAAAGCTCATTTTCTCCAATATTCTGTCGGAACTCGCAATTTGTTGGAAATTAGTGTAATTGTGTGAATCTTGAGCGCCCCGGGGATCCGCTGCTCATTCAACGGTCTCTGTGTGTTCCTAACTTAATTATGGCGGTGTAAAACAACCGTTGATTAGGGAAATTCATAGTTAAGGGTATACAATTCCTTTTGTTATTAAATTATGATTGAAAAAAAGGGGGAAATACCTCTACTGCTTGTCATTTCTGTGATTATAGATACGTTTTAAACTACTAACCATAACAGGTATTGACCGTTGATTTCTTCATTTTAAAGTTAACAAAGTGTAATGTGCATCACAAAAGTCTCCACTTTATTTGGTAACACTACCAAATTCATTACAAGATCACACCTTTCAACCACCAATTACTAGACTACCACGGAAACACAGATTGCAACAACAACACCAATTTCGAAGTACATTGCTGGCACATACCTATAATGTATAGAATATATTGGTTTCCACGACGCCTTGTAGACGCTGCAATTACGTAGCGGTCACGATGCGGCTACGCTGGTATTATTGGCTTGCCGCACGCCCGGAATCTAAGGCGCTACGGCCGAAAGCTAAAGCCGTCTACACACCAAGACAGATGTATAGGATCTTACTGTGTAAACAAGGGTTTATTGGGCGGGTTCCACACAAGACAACTACAGTAGATACAAAAGCTGGGAATGAAGATGATAAATAATATAGAGATATGATGCCAAAGATCTACCTACTGACTTGTTGAAGATTACTGTGACTTATCACGTGGGTGAGTGACTTAATTTATTGAAATATCATTTATTTTGATTAATGCTAAGAATGAAGATACACTATAATATGTATATAACACTCCGCATGCACATAATCAGTTGTTAGTAGGGAAAACTTCGTTTCTAGTATTCCTAACATTGCTGAGAGGAAATTAGGCGAAGACGCCGCGGGCCTCGTGGCAGTGATGTGCGGTGTAGCATGCGAGAGCAGTTATTGTATTTTTTTTAAATACCCTTTTATCTCTACTCTTGATATTTATATCCGAGTAGATACTCTTAAAGTACATACAAAAAGAAAATTACATTGACATTAACATAGCATTACGCCTGTATCCCTGAAAGGTTAGGCAGAGGTGTACTATAGGGCAGTGTTCCGCAAACTTTTTGTGTTCAAGGTACATCTAGGAAATCGGAAAATTTTGGAGGTACACCATAAATGAAAGATATATTTTTACATAATATTAATCAACATATATTATTAAACAAAAAAACAATATATATTAATAATTAACAAACCAATATTTATTAGTAATTAACCTTATTTTTCCGAGGCACACCAACTAATGACCACGGTACACCAGTGTGCCGCGGCACACACTTTGCGGAATACTGCTATACACCTACATTTTGCCGGTTCTGTTATATTAAGTCCCGGCGAAAGGCTTATTACACACAGAGAGACAGTTTCAAACTCCGCGTTGCTGCTAGACCAATGAGGCGGCTTCAAATAGGTAATTATATAATTATCTATTTGGAGTAGAAACCTCACGGCTCAGTATTGTTATGTCAGGTAATCTGCGGTAAGAGTTCGAAGTTCCCTGACACGCGAGCGCTCCCTCAGCCACCACAAATGCCTTCACCGTTTGTGTAACACCCTAGTTACCTGGTATATATATACACATAAGCGAAATTCAAAAGCGATTGAACATCTCTTCATTTCATCGAATTTCTCTTGACCAATTTTTCAAATAGCATCTGCGGATACATAAAAATACATGATTATTAAAATTTTATCATTTTGTCCACTACTTTTCTAAGAAACGCGTGAATTTTGCAACATGACTGTACAATGTACTTTAAGTTGTACCTATGTGTTTGAAGGTCTATATATTCTCTCATTGGGCTAATGGTAGAAAGCGTCATAGCCGCGGGTCCGCCTTATTACTTAATTCTGTTCGTGATCATGACTATAACATCCAAATGATCAGAAAACATCTACACGATAGCTTGAACATAAGGCTCTTAATTTCGTCATAAAATTGATTGCCAGATTTTTGGCATCAAAGTCACGCAGTAGAGTGAGACCCTTACACCCGGAAAAATGTAGTGGTGTTCATGTGTCAAGAAATTCTCAGTACCAGTCCGGCCTTTTAAATTGTGCCGGATTAATTACCTTACTACTTAATACGTACACCATAACCTACCCCTTTGGGCAATACAGGCATTATATTGTACGTAAGAAGGTTTATAATTTATCAATGTATAACTTGTTTTGGTGTGATGTTTGACAAAGTAATTATCGGATTAATCGTATTTAGGGGCGCAAATTAATATCTTGATACGTTGTGGTATCCCTTCCTTAGTTAAATACATATGAAGTATCTACTTGTTGGTTTTCCTATGATTCGCAGGTATGTGTGACAAAGTGTGCCTAGACATATGACCGAGTTGGCTATTGTTTAAAAGGCGACCATCACATGCAGTTCTTTCCCAGTAGAACTTAGTCGTTCATCCTAATTCGTTGGGTGTATTTGGGCCTTTAGATATTCATATATTAATCTCCTAACATCATACTGCATATCTAGAACTTGTTCATCCACTATTCTTCAGTATAATGTATCATGAAACGGATAACAAAATTAATTTATCTTGTAATTGGCTTGTCACCTACCCGCGCTGACTTGGAATAAACAAGAGAATATCGGGTGAGAATATAGTTACATGTAATCGGATTAATTTCTGCAACGAGCGCGCCCATCCCCCGTATCATGTATGCAGGGGATAATAAACTAACACTTTAATATTACTCGCTTCACTTAATGTTCCATTAAGGTTTTATAATTATATATATATGTATAATACTGCCTCGTTGGTTTAGTAGTTGCAAGCGCGACTGCTTTGTATGAGATCCTGGGTACGATTCTAAGTCTGGGCAAAGTGTTATTGAGATTTTCTGAAATTCCCAGTAGCAGCCTGGGGTTTGGAATTGTATTGTAGAAGGCAATAGGCTCGCCCTCTATTATATGGGACGTAAGTAAATGTGGGTGTACAAAAAGTACACCTCTGTCTAAATCTTCGGGGAATACAAGCGTGACGCTATGTTATGTATATAATAAACAACAATAATTGCTGTCTCTGTGCTCGGCACGTGCCTCTTCTCAGAATGACAAGGATTATGCTTTTGTCCGCGTCACTGGCCCGGTGCGAGTAGGCGGGCTGTATACACCACCGAAAAACATTTGGATTCCTCAGGCGTGCAGGTTTCCTCACACACGATATTTTTACCGTACATACATCAAATTCATGAAATAAGATTATTATTATTTTAATTACTAAAGAAACAACAGTTCGTTCATATTTTTTCTAAAATAACCATACGATGGAACACTTCCTTCTTACTCATTTAGGACACTTTTTACATTCAAAAATAACGAATTTTTAACAGCTTTCACACAAATAATATATATATATTTCACACATAAATAATTCAAATATCACGGTTACGTGTTTATTTTATTTGTAATAATATATTATTAACGATACAATATTACCGCCCAATAAAAGTTCAATAATCGTTACTTCCCTTTATAGCGGCAATATAGATGGTGATTTTCCAAGTCGTTATAAAAGTGTGTTTTTAAATAATATAGTCAGTGTAAATCACGTAATCACTGAAAGTAATTATAATATTAACTTTATCCACGACACTAATAGCGCAATTTTTTTTTTTTCACGTTTAACATAAGTTTATTCGTCGGTTATTGCTTATTAGTAAAGGGGAAAATATTTAACTGATTCATTGGCGTTGTGGTTCAATTACCACGCAAATTGTTAATGAGTTTTTCTGTAGGGCAAGTCTCAGTAGCAGCACGAAGTCTGGAACTGTCCGCGGTAGATAACAATAGGCCCCTTTTTACATAGGATTCAAAAAGAGCATTCCATATTCTTACATCTCTGGCTAATCTTTCGGGGAATATAGGCGCGATGCTATAAAAGTGTTTTACCTTCAGAAATCAACCTTTTACTTTAGCAAAGACGTTCCCTACTTACGTTTATTGGGAGCATCTTTTAAGAGTATGAAAACGTGGGTACCTACATAAGTCCTTTGGAAACATCAAACGTGAATGTGTGTCGCTGTTTCCTTATACAGTAATAGGTTCCGTTTATGCCATGTAGACCCGGAAATGAGAGGAACATACTATACCAGATGCTTGTGTTGACGTCATAACATTTTACTCTAGGAAATCAATTTCTATGTATCATCATATAAAATAAGTTTTACGTAAAAAATATACTAGCTAGCGACAATTTGGCAACCTAATACTATAACAAAATGAAAAATCGGTGTACCACAAAATTATGAATGAAAAATATTACGTGTAATTCTATTATAGATCGGGAAGACTCGCCATAAGCTCGGGTATAGTAGTTCTATCGTTTCTATCCAATGAGCTGTCAAACGCACGGCTCGTAGCCAATAGCCTTATTAAAGTTTGACAGCCCAATCAAACTTGTATTGAGTGATTTCAATGCGAAACGCCACTTAATTCTGAACGTTACACGATGGAGTCTTTCAGAATTTTAATGATAGTGGGCTTTAGGATAAGTTTTGCTTAAAATAGGTTTCATTAAAAGTTGACTGTTTTGTTAGATTAGAGAAGATTAAGATTCGTGAACACCGTTCAATATTTTATATTAGATAACTTCGTGAATGCAACTCATAATGTCAGTGTCATAGTTTAAATTTTAAATCATTAATTATTCTTTCTCGCAACTTAAGTATTTGTGTGATAACATGTATTTGCAGCTTCAAGTACCTATTACTTAATACATATGGCTGAATATTATCACAGAAAACCGATGTCAGATTTTATAAATGTTCACAATATTCAATGTCACTTGTGTAGTGTACTTTACATCAATGTTTACGGAGATAGTTAGTAAAATGAGATCATGCCAGTAGTTCGATGGAGAGGGATTTCAACACGAGTCCCCTCGAGAATTCTCTAGTACCAGTCGAAGCACTAGAGGCTTTAATCGATCCTAAATTGGTTCCATAACAGTCATTTGAGCCCTGTTTAAACTCGAAACAATTCCTAAACAAAACAAAACTTTGCTCTTCATAATATTAGAATACCAACCTTACGACCGCAACCTCATTGGTATAAATGATTCAATTACTGTTATTAGAATCCTTATTAGTCTCGTACATTCTATATTTAACTCCAATTACCGTTATGAAAATATTCATATTTCGAATTCGCAGTGTCGTTCCATCTATTTATTGTTCTATCAACGAAATAATACCGTTTGATGAAAAATGAATCGACTAAGACCTCTTCGCCTTTGAACGGTATTGTGTATACAGTGCCAGTAAATACCGCATTCGTTAGTGTTGTGACGTATTTGAACGAGTTCCATTCGTCTTGTATTGACTTTAATAATTGTTTTTTTAGGCTCTACCTTTAAGTTGTTTTAGGTGCGAACAAAAGTGTGATTTCAGCGAATGTCTCGTTGTTTGATGTATTTTTAGCTTACAATAGAGGTCTGAAGGAATCGTAATCTCTTAAAACAAGGGAGGCAATTATGAGAAACAATATACACTTGATGACCTCCTTTCAATCACTATTATAATATAATGCTCTAATTCAAAGACGAGGGTTCCTCCCGGTATAGCGTCTCATTTGAGAATCGAACGAAGAGAGTTCAAAAATAATTACATGAATCGAGTAAAAAGCGTTCGTATACTATATCGATGGTACTCTCGAGAGTCATTGTCGGGTGGAACTGGCGCGCAACATCCCCGCGCCGCGCTCCACTTTTGAATCTGGAGAACCGAGGCGGTTTCAACGACTTTTTGCGTTTTTTATTTTACTTTTTTTTAGCGAGATTGCGGCCAACGTTTTGCTCGAGTTATGAATCGCGTTCCGATTATTATGTTTGCCAGTGTTACATAATAAATGCGATTTGCGAACTCATTTGTTTCTCGAACAATAGTGGGTTTACATCGCATTAATGGAAAATGTAAAGCCTTTTGTGTTAGTCCGTTCTCTAATCCCCTCGTTGGAGCGAAGAAGGTATAATTATATTACGCTGCTACCTAAATATATAAAAGCTTGACTAAGTAAAAGTGCAAAAGGCAATAAATGTCATCGGTTTGACGAGCACTTGATTATTTCATGTTTCCTTTTTCCTAAAAGAACTAATCCGGTATGTGGGCGTATTCACACCTCTATAGTAATCTCAATTAAGGCCTGTGCGAATGTTTATGGCGGTCGTTTCGCACTTGACCGTTTCCTGTTAGGGCTCGGTTTTGAGTGCTCTCCACGGCTCATGGAACAATTTACGACCGAAAGTATGCGACATGTTGACAGATAATTGTGACCTGAAAAAGAAAAATTTAGGATAAATTGTTGCGCGTCTGAATGTGACTTTATTGTTTACGTGGTTCATATTGTGTTAAGTTCAGTTTTTCCGTCTAATCCCTGAATCTAAGAACAGTCGGTCAATTCTAGTAGTGTTAACACGCTACGATAACGTTCATAGGATAGGAATGTTCGTCGCCGGGTCGTGTAAGTCGAAGAAACTTCCCTCAACTCTAGAAAACTAGACCCCCGCTATATATCATGAGAGTGGAAAAGCTCATGCAGTAGTCAAAAGTGCTGTGTCAGGATCGTAGCACGTGACGTACTCTTGTTCATGGGACATGGGAAAAAGCGTGATGTAATATACCTGGCGTTTATAGTGATGTTTCACTAAACAAGTCATCAAATAAGACTATTACTCCATCAATGCCGTAAAGGTGCGTTTACCTTTACAGCTTTCCTGAATGACATTTATAAACGTCTAAAGGCGCCGTACCGTAACTAGCAAACTCTACCCGTAACTGAGCAGGCGTAACTAAACTGACAAAAGAACGAAATAAATAATAACACTGGACGACAGCCAACTAGCACCTGGCAATACAAGTGCAGTAATAAACGCCTAATAATATAACGCGGTAAATATACGTATATTGCTGGCAGAAAATAAAAAAGAAAGACGGATTTGAAAAAATAATGATCGCTGAGAAAATTATTTAAAAAAAGAAGCGTCGTTTGTCTTTTGTTTGTAGAGGCACTTCACATGTGCGGTTTACTGTGGTGTAGTTTCGAGAATGTCGTAAAATTATTATTGTGACATTTTCCAGGAGTGGTTTCTCTCATAATAATTTATTCTAGTCTGAAATAATGATGATACAAAGTATACATACAGATGTTCAAAATGATATTTACAAATCATTTTATTTGCTATAAATATTTTGTCAATTCAGTTTATTACGATTAATCATGGCGATGAGTCTGCAATACAAAATAACACAATTTTATAGTCATATGAAATCCATCTGACATTTCTGTAAATTGGAAAGCGAATCGGAAAAACCAAAAAAAAGGCGATCAAACAAAAGCCTTACTTAAGATAGAACTATAAAAATATGATTCCGTTTTGTAGTCGTCACCTACAATCTCAAGCGCGATCGCTTCTAGTACATATTTTTTTCCTGTATTTTTCAAAGCGATTTTCATGTTACTTTTAAACGTCGTCTTTCGTCTATCGCGACTCGCAGTTTGTTTGCGGAAGCCAAGAGATTTTTATAGAAGCTCTAACGAAATTCTGTTTACGCATACATGAAACTTAATAACGTTTACGCTTTTACGCTGTTATACATTGGCTTTAGCCTGATCCATAGTCGAACAAGCTGGCAACGATATTACTTGGCGATTTTCTACTTGATGGTTCATCTCGATATTCCATTGGCGTGCTGATAAGTACTTACGGTAACAAAAGTTTCGAACAAGCTTAACAGTTAATACAAGTCTGACGCGAGATTTACCGCTGTGGGGTGTCACAAAAGAACAAGGATCCAGTGCCTCGTATCTCAGTTTGACAAAAAAGTACGTAAACTACAATATCATCAAAATTCAACAAAAACTATGTGCGCGCGCATTTGAGTGCAGTTGTGCATCAAAAAGGCGCACAAACTGTTTTCATACATTTTTTGACTATACAAATACATACTTATATATAGTAATCGTGTATGTATTTTACTGTCAAAACATACACTCAAGTCTCAGTAGGTACGTCTAGCGCATCCTGGGTGGTCGACCTCAATACTACCATTGCTGAATAGGTAATCTGTCAATGAAACGAACATCACAGCGTTATCAACTTGTTATTGCTGTTACTTCACTAGTGAGACCCTTGAACCAACCAAACCGCGGGATATTTCGCGCGTACGGATCACCCGCGTCAGGTGTGAACAGGACTTCAACGCGCGCGTGTGAGACTGGGTACGGTTTACGCATTTACGTAACAGGTCAGTGAAACAACCGTACAGACACAGGCGTGATATTATAGAGCAGTTCCGAATTAATTGGAGATGTGTTGAAGACGATATTATTTGTGGATTGTTTGCGGCTGATACAGTATCATAGGGAATGTTTTATTAGAATGCGTAATGTTTCGTGAATGAATTGTGTCATCAAATAAGATTATTTATTTATCATTTAGGTAGATGTATCGGATCCACTGTAAAATCTATTATTTACCATTACTTGCTAGTTTAATATTATTAATTATTATTATTTGTATGTCCTTTCCTTGCACGGGACTACAGAGTCCTGGATCTTTGGAAAACGTGCGTGGGGCCAAACCCAATACGTAGAGGACCTTTATGACAACTTCGATAAAATTTGATGGCGACGTACTCAGCCATTATCCCTGTATGCACTATAGAAATACACCCAAGAACAATCCCTGGTTTCTTCAGGACTATTGCAGAACATGTGGAGAAAAACTCCTTGGGCTATTGTGATGAAATGGTAGTGGACTAGGTCATGGGGAACAATGGAAACCTATGGCGCCTACCGAATATTATATTAGTTTAATATTGTATTTGAAAATCCTAGGACGATTGCAAATGGAAACGACATAGATAACATATTATCGGCCAACCGCGCAGTTCGATGACCTGATTCTTCTTTCATTGTGTAGGTCACTTGGTCAAGGTTTGACCTGACCTAATCATCTCCGTCTGGCCATTTCACACGACTACTACGTCTACGGAAGGTAGACATCACCGTTCATGAATATCTGTAACACCAGAAGAGTTACAGATGCGTTCCTAAACTTTAAGGGGGTGAGGGGTGAAGAGGGATCCGGTGTATCTGGTATCAGTCGTTGTGAAATTTTTATTACTGTTTTTTTTTTTATTTGGAAAGGAAAAATAAGACATAAATAAAATCAGTTTCAAAAGCTACATACAAATATAGAGGACAAAATTCGCCTTTACAAGAGTACCTGTAAAACATACCGTTTCTGACAAATAGTCGGAAACTGTAAGAACTACAAGCTAGTGGCGTTAATATATTGCGGAACGAAAGCTCGGCAAAAATCCTAAGGGACCTACCGACGGTTTTCGAACGATATTCGCTTTGGATGAGCGATCGGATTTTGAATGCCGTTTCGGGATATTACTCGTATATTTTACGGATGATGAGATTTGTGTTGGATCATTGATTTTATTTTATGATTTTGTGGTTGTAATAGTTTATTTGTTTTTAAGTGTCGATAGTTTATTAAATGACATGTAACTAACCATAGACAAGAGTATGCTCTATTTGTTCAACTTCTTGAAGATTTAACAGACACATGTTAGATTTTCTCGTGATTCAAAAATGTATTGTGATCATCTAATATATTTAATAACCTAACCCACTCAACTACACGTATCATCATCAGCCAGAAGACGTCCACTGCTGAACGAAGGCCTCCCCAAGTGGGGTTTGCCATAATCCCCACGCTTGGCAGGCGGCTTCGGGATCGCAGTGGCTCACCGATTAGTGAGAGGACGCTGCTGCCCGTCCTCCGGTGTCTGGTCGCAGTTTTAAGACGTACCGGGGTCGTACAAGTATACCCCTGCCAAAAAATATTTATGTGTTATTGTCACGGCCGGTAGGCGGATTGGAGAAATCAGGTCTAGCCCATTCGCTCCAGTACCGCTGCTGCCCGTCTGTATAAACCTAGAATTTACCTATATTCTCAATAAGAAGTAATGATAGCCTGGCGGTTGAACGTTTGTCTTCCGCGAAAGGCCCTCCTGGGTTTGATATCAAACATCCCATACATATCATCAAATTCGAACACAAAACGAAAACATCTTGAGGAAACCTGAGAGTAAAGTTATAGACCGTATCAGGCTAGCGTGGTGGACTAAGGTTTAACCCTTCTGGGAAGAAGCCCTTGTCTAATAGTGAGACATGAATGAGCTAAAATAGATATTATAAGTTATTATTCTAATTTCACAATACGCTCCCAATACTTTGATCTTTGCTCCATAATTCTCCGAACCGTCATCTGTACAAAAATATGATTTACGCTTATTACGGTGACAATTAAAATAATTTATTTGACACATTCTTGTCGCCTATGGTAGGGTAATCTGGCATTCTTCCAAGCGAACTATTAATACGCCACAGATAATAATTTATTTTATAGAGGTGCAACAGATTTGTTTACTCTGTGCATCTAGTAACGGGGTTTTAGGTCTATGGTTGTTTTGATTTAGATATTGTGTTATGTTTATCCGGTTTGATCGGTTATTAGTTGAGCTAATAAGTATAAGGATTGAGTAAATCAAATCTTGGACGAACTTTAGAGAAGTTTAGTTAACCAGTAAATGGAGAACGAAGATTACCTCATTGGTCTAGTGGGCGCATTCGCGGCTACTGATCGTAAGGTCTTGTTCGATCCCCAGTTGAACAGAGTGACTTTTTGTTAGAAAATTCTCAGTCACATCTCGCCCCCTATTACATGAGGTTCTATAACGAAATCAGTGAAATATGAATAAACTTCTAGTAGGTATAGGTACCTAACTAACTAAGGGACTACTTCCCTTCAGGGAACACAAGCCACTTTTGGTTTCCTTAGGTCGCCTGTCTATCCGAAAGATAAGATATTTGTGTAAACCATATAAGGATACTCAGAATTTAGGTGACACGGTCCAAAGTGTTGACGTCCTATGCCGAAGAACAGGTAAACTTCGTGGTTACTCTTTTAAATTTAGAATATTTTATATAAGTACATTGTCCCCGACAATTTATGAAAACAATGTAGGACAAAGTCTAAACTAAACAAGTCTGATTGCAAAACTAATAGCATGAGATATTAAAGTAACCCAAAGCTCCCACATTTCTTCATCGTACGAGTTGCGTAAGCGAAAAAAGACGAGCATCACGAAGAGGTATAAGTACAGTACCTAATGCACCTATTTACTTAATACTTACATATTTCAGACACGCGTGCGTCGTTTGTCTCCGGCGGTATCCTCACAAAAATATATTGTTGGTAGAACATAGGTATCTACATTGTTCCTTTAGGAACACATGTTGTGTGATATAGGGCGATGACACAATTGCTCCTTTTGTGTCGCGATTTGGTAATAAATCGTTTTAGTCTTTTACGTGCTGGTGTATGTATTATAATACAGGGTGAGTAAAAAAATACAAGTAGAGACAAAAATAAAAAATAAAAATTTATGGCGTGATGGCTTCGCGGCGGTCCACGAAGTTGATCTCCACACTGGCTCTAGACCGAAATGTCTGGAAATCGTGGGAAAGGTCTAGCATATGCCCTGTAGTCAGATGATGTAGGCTAATATTAACAGTATGGTTTAATCATCACATTTTGTTTTTTCTATTAAATAATGTCGAGATGCGTTTTGGTTTTATTGAAATAAATACGTACAATTAAGTATAAATATATTTGTCCGCAGCGAATAGCAGGAAATCTGACTATAGAGAACCCATAGGTGTCAACCTTGGTGTGACCCGGGTACGTCTTAAAACTGCGGCCAGACACCGGAGGACGGGCAGCAGCGTCCTCTCACTAATCGGTGAGCCACTGCGATCCCCAAGCCGCCTGCCAAGCGTGGCGATTATGGCAAACCCCCCCTTGAGGGAGGCCTTCGTTCAGCAGTGGACGTCTTATGGCTGATGATGATGATGATGAGGTGTCAATGGCGACTAAGAAACTAAATCAAAAGTATGGGCAGCAGCATTCTTTGTACTAACTACTGATTGGTTGGTCTAGTTGGTTCGATCCCCAAATCGGGCATTGTTATTGAAGTTATACGTGAAAAAAAAAAAAACCGTAGCAGCTCGGAGTTTGTTCGAGACTTGGAATCGTGCCAGCTAGGTGGCAAACGACTTGCTTCCTATTATATTGAACTCAATAAAGGCATCGATGTACTGTACAAGTATACAATAAGTACACTTTGGCATAACCCTTTGGAAATAGAAGCGTCATTTTGTTTTATGTGTAGGCAGTTGCTACCAGTAATCCGATTCTTCAAAATTTAAATCAAATTCAGAACACTATGGCAGTTTTCTAAAGTGCGTTTGAGCATCTAAATCTAGCAAGAATATAGTAACGATAAATAATACGTACACGACCCGCGGGAATATATGTTTTGAATAATTTAAGATGTAATGTATTCTTTTGACTATACTTGAATTCATGAGCCTAAGTTGAACGACGACACGGTTGGCGCAGTGTTTAACTGATTAGCTTTCTGCGCTATGTCGCGGATTCGATCCCCGCACGGAACAAATATTTGTATGATCTACAGATAGTTGTTTCGGGTCTGGTTGTGTGTGTATGTGACATGCATGTTTGTAAACTGTACCCACGACACAGGAGACATCCTAGAGTGGGGCAAAGATTTAAAAAAAAAAATACACTCTTTACTAATACATCATCATTTGTATCATTTGTATAATCTATTCTTGAAGGGCTAGCCAAGATAGTTTTAGTAATAAGAGAGACTCGTGTAGTACTTTCATGTTACTTAGATATATGGTAGATAAATTATTCTATTTATGTAACTAATTAAATCAAACTTACTCCTTCATTGGTCTAGTGGTCGCAAGCACGACGGCTGGGCGAGAGGTCCTGGGTTAAATGCCCGAGTCGAACAGTGTTATTAGGTTTCTCTGTATATAAATTCTTAGTAGCAGCACGAAGTTTGGAACTGTGCCTGGATTTATAGCAATAGGGTTGCCCTCTATTACATGGTACTTAATAACAGCATCAGTGAAATGTGGGTGCACAATAAGTACACCTCTACTTAACCCTTCGGGGATATACGCGTGATACTATATTATGTTATGTTAAGACAAACAGCATGCCTTAATTAATTATTTTTTTGCTAACAGAAACACAATTTCTATACTAAATATAGGATGAGATAGAAAATACTTTCATCGTCAAAAATAAAAAAGCTCTTCTAAAAAAATCTATACATATAAATAAAATTAGAGTGTCTGTTTGTAATATTGAAATAACCGTTTTTTACTACATGCATATGAATATATATACGGTACATACACCAAAATAACATTTTTTACAATTTTTGTCTGTCTGTCTGTTTGTATAGGCTAATCTCTGAAATGGCTGGACCGATTTTGACGGGACTTTTATTGGCAGGTAGCTAATGTAATAAGGAGTAACTTAGGCTACTTTTATTTTAGAAAAAAATAGGGTTAAGTGCATTTGGTCTCACTAAAAAATACATTGTTAAGTTCCGACATCCACGCGAACGAAGTCGCGGGCACAGCTAGTATATTATAAAATAGGAAAGCCGACAAGACAAATAAGTACGCCACAAAAGAAAAAAATTAAAAAAACATTATTAGAATTTTTTTTCTTTCCTTTTGTGCACAGGTATCGACGCGAAATTATTGCAATCATATTCGAAATATGAAACTCTATAAATAAACCCAAAGCCCACAGATGAGAAAGAAAATCCCTCCACTTTTTTTCTATTGTGTTGCCAACATAAAAATTCCAAAAGCAGTACCAATGTGGAGCGGGGCGGCGGTGCAGGGGTGCCAATTTTACAGCCCAATGGCGCGAGAGAGCCGATTGGAAAACGCTGATCACTATGTAGTGATTATACTTCGTGTTCTAATTTTGAGTGCGTTCGAAATATAGCACCGATATTTTTTATATATACGGTTTGTGTATCAATAAAGGTTTTATATGTGTATAAATCCATATAGGTTACTAGCGACGCGCCCCGGCTTTGCACAGGTAGCATACCAAATTAACAAAAAGCCAAAAAAAAAATTTTTGATCCTAGCGCTACCAAATTTCACAGGATTACCTGCTGGGGTAATCTGAAGATTATCTAAAAATTTCATTAAAATCGTTCCAGCCGTTTTGGTCCATAGGGAACATATGTATATACACACACATTTATTTTTATATAGGTATGTATAGACAGTGGCGTGCGGTTCATAAAGACAAAAAGACACTGCCTACCCAACATAACTCAGATAAATATTTATTATAATATATTTGAGGTGGCAAATCACACATAATTATTTAATCGATAACATGGCGAACCAATACCAACATGCAGTAGGTATTACTGGTAAGTAAGCTTTTAAAGATTTCTGCCTACCCTGTCTAAAAACTCTGTGCACGCCGCTGTGTATAGATATTGTATATAGATTTAGACAGTCGTCACGAACTTACTACTACATAAAAGGTTGAAGTGTTGAATTTATAAGCAGTATTCACAAATTAAGTGTAAGTATAAGTATTCACTTAGTATTAGTACTCACTTCGTGAAACAAGTATTTACATCAGTATTTAGATCGACGTGAAAATTAGAGCATTGTTGACACTAAGTGATGTACGAAGTTCCATCGAGAACGCGTAGGCGGTTTGTTGAGAATATTAAATGTTATATACCGATAAAACACTTTCAGTTCTTGTGAGTAGAGTTTATAGTAGAGTTGCCTATCGATAGTCAACTATCGCTAAACTATCGATAGTCTATCGATAGTTGACGTCATATCAATAGTAACGATACTATCGAAGACCAGAATATGTTTAGGAGTAATACTATCGATAGTATTGATAGTATTAATAGCTCACACTATCGATAGTTTAATAAACGGCGATACTATCGATAATACCGATAGTATCGATAGTATTACTTTAAAACTATCTATACTATCGATAGTATTATCATGCAATAGTATCGATTCTATCGATACTATATAGTGCAATAGTATCGATTCTATCGATACTATATAGTGCAATCGTATCGATTCTATCGATACTATTGCTTCAAATCAATAGTATTAGTTAATTTGTGATATCGATACTATTGATAGCACTATCGATATTGTTACTGGTTTTCGAGGTCATCTATCGATAGCGAAACTATCGATAGTTGGGCAACTCTGGTTTAAAGTGAATATTATAGATATATTTGAAAGGCATACTTAACGAATAAATGGAGAGGTTTGGTATCTATCACCCATCGCTGTTTCAGCAGTTAATTATGCCCATTGTAAACTTGACACAGATTACTAATAAATCGCCTAGTTGTTCGTGGCATTAAGCACGGCTACTGAGCGTGAGTTCCTGGCTACGTTTCCCGAGTTAAGCAAATGTTTACTGGATTTTCCTGTCAAGAAATTCTCAGTAGCAGCCCGGAGTTTAGAATTATAAGCTATTGATGGCAATCGATTCGCATTATATGAGACTTCGGTGAAATAGGGATATACTTACAAAAGTAAATAGGTACATTTCTGCCTAACCTTTCGGTAACAGAGGCATGATACTATGTTATGTTATTAGCTCATTCCAAGACAGACGCTGACGGAAGAAAAAACAAATAATTATAATCCTTTAATTATAGATTCTCTTAGTAGCCTACATTAAGATTTGAACTCAAGCATTACAAAATTCACCGACTAAACAAAACATAATCACAAAAAGCTCCCATTCAAAACTATCGCTAGGTACACAGTACTATTCACCGCGCGATTTTATCGCGACGATGCGTTGTCGCTCCGTCGCGTTGTCGTGTCGCCCCATCCGGCGTGTGTCGCGGCTGCGCGCTCAAAAGGCGTCATCTTGTTGTTTTGAGCGCCAGTATACAGGAGGCTTTAGTTTCGTTATCAATTATTTGTTTCTTATTGTTTTAATCCAAGTTTCTGCATGAGAATCATGTGGTTGGTTTGATGTGTGCAATGCAATTCCTGTAGATTTTTATTGGAACTCTGCAAATAGGCAAAACATATATAACTATCTTACGTAAAAAGTAATACGTACTGTCATCTGTTAATTGTAGTTGTATGATAACTTACATCTGGACAACCTTTTATAAAGTTATCCTGTCAATAAAATACCAAAGTTACGAACAAAATTCAACATAAACTTAGAACATCAAATCATACCCGCTTTGAGAAGACAAATTTGTGTTTGGTCAGAAATCGACTTGTGTGCCGCACGCAGAATCACTCAGGGCTGTCACCAATATGAATATTCATGACCGACTGGTCGCGATTATACCGCAGGGAGTTATTAATATTTATGATTGAATAAACATTACGGAATTCACAGATGACTAGCGAATGTGGCGTCTGCTCGCAAATTGTTATTTGAACATCATATCTGTTAATTATATTTTATGTATCCGTCAAAATATTCGACCGTTACGATCCGACGAAATTTGTGAACGGTTAAACTTGTTAACGTAGGTACCTAAGTAATATCGATAACCAATTTTCTGATTATATTGACTAAGTTGTGTAGTTTTTTCATGAATTATAAGTTACACCGACTATTTCCGGTCGTGCAGAACATGATAAAAAACTACATAATTATATAATTACTGACTCGAAAAAAGAAGTCAACAGATAGAAATGTCAAATACCTACATGAGATATTGAAGTCTCATGATCCAGAAGATCGTTTATCGTTCTAAAATGTTATCTGTCCATTTGTCTATGATTCTTCTTTATTTGGTCCTAGCAATCGAGCAACCGGTAAATAAAACACGCAAAATACAACAGAAAATAAACAAACACCCTGTAATAATTACTAGAATATAAAGTTAAATCTTACTACTATTATAAATGCGAAAGTTTGGATAGATGGATGTTTGTTACGCACGGGTGAACGGATCTGGATAAAATTTGGCACAGAGATAGATTATATTCTGGAATAGCACATAGGCTACTTTTCATCCCGGAAAATGTACGGCTCCCTTGGGATAGATTTGTTTTTGTTTTTCACAGAGCCAGGGATCGACATAATTTTTTGCATAATGGTAGTTTAGGGGTCATTTTATAATATTATAAACGCGAAAGTTTATGAGGATAGATGTATGTTTGTTACTCTTTCACGCAAAAACGACTGAACGGATTAGGTTGACATTTAGAATGGAAATAGCTTATACCCTGGATTAACACGAAAAAATGCACGGGTTCGTAATCCACGCAGGCGAAGCCACGGGCGCAAACTAGTATTCCTATAAATGCTTATTAAGGATATGAAATTTATTCCTAGGTGTATTAAAGGATAATGTCTTGAAGACCGTAAAATACGAATATGATAATGTAATTTCTCGCAATGGTTCGACCGAATATTATCATTAGATTAAACGATTCAGGTTTCAATATCTTTGCGGTACTAAAAAATAATGGAAACGCTTATTGAAGAAATTGTAATGTAAATGAATTTCCTTTGGAACCATGATTCAGTAGGACTTCACAAATCGTTGAGTCTTTATAGATAAGTACTTACTTTAAGCATCATAGAATCATGTATATATTCCCGAAGAGTTAGACAGAGGTGAAGTATTTATTGTACATCCAAATTTCGCCGGTGCTGTTACTAAGGAGGTGAGCCTATTGTTATCTACCGGGCACTATTTCAAACTTCGAGTTGCTACTGAGAATTTTACAATGGAAATACTTAATAACTTTAACCGATCCGGAGAATGTACCCAGGACCTCACGCTCAGCAACCTTCGGATTGAAACGTCGTTATTTTAATAGATATTTTAAATGAGTTATTGGAATTTTTATTATCATTTTTATTTGTTAAGGCGCTGCCCAAACGTAGTACACCGTAAACCGAAGTTTTTTGTCGCACAATTCGGCGTGATGGTACATATTACAAGCCAGAAAAAAATGGAGTGTATTGTCAAGTGTTCAAAGGAAAGACTTATTAAAAAATATTTTATAAAAATAAAATAGTATCATAATAAAAAAATCGTAAAATAGAGCTCAAAAAATATTTTTCGTCGCATAATTCTCAAAATTTTGAGCGTAAACTATCATATTTTATGTAATAATAATAAAGGGAATTCAATCAACTAAAGAAATACCTAAAAATTATGCCACTGAGCCGTGCATTTATTTTTTAATTTAATTAAAACTGCAATTTTACTTTTATTTTGGTGGTCGTTCGATTCAACTAACATCAAACGCATTGCTATTTTGAACCTTATTCGTTGCCGCGATGCGCTCCATCTTTGCCCCCCTCAATTACCTAAAATATGTCTTCATACAGCGCCTTAATAGCTTCCGCGCGCGGCTTCGCCCGCGTGGTGTACGAACCCGTAAATTTTTCCGGGATAAAAATTAGCCTATGTGATATTCCAGACTATAGTCAATCTCTGTGCCAAATTTCATCCAGATCCGTTCAGTTTTGGCGTGAAAGAGTAACAAAGATCCATCCATCCTCACAAACTTTCACATTTATAATATTAATAGGATTAGTAGGATATGAAATGGATTTCTATTATTCGAAATCTGTTTAAAATTACCGTTTATAAAAGCACTTAATGGCTGATACAATAGTTCCACATTCCTTTAAATTCACTCTAATCCAGCAGAAAAACGCACCACAAAAAGAATAATAACAGTTGAAACGAGAAAGCCAATTGCCTTTCTACCATTACATGGCTAGGCGGCGATAGTTCCATTTACTCAATGTCCAATAAAACGTAGGCGCAGGTGTCCTCTGTACAGTCGTATCAACTAATTGAAGTAGTTATACCGAACAGACAATTGAATAAGACCAACGCAAAACCAAAGCAGATGGGAGCATCTCCATACTATATTGCAAGCAACCATTACTAGTTATATTGACATTAATAATTATAATGTCGTTTTAATTTGTATGCAATGGCGTAGTAGTGTCATTAATTCTACATCAATCATACTATACTCATCTGACAGCCGAATACTCACACAGAACTCAGTATTAAGTTTCCGTTAAGCCTCATTCTTTCACTGTCACTTTAAAGTGAACTATGAGACGGGATTCCTTTTAAAAGCTGCTTGAATAAGACGGTAATTTTTAAAACAATGTTGGGAAAAAATAATCTCTCACTTTTGTAGGCAGTAACATGTTACCAGTTCTCAGCTTACCAGTGAGTAGCTCCAAAAGTACAATGCCTTTACATCAGTAGATTGTTACAGTTTGTGAAAGATTGTCAGCTATTTTGTAAAAGCATTCACGTAATGCATTCTGTTTTTTTTCGTTAATGTACACAATCTAGCGCCAAAAATTTTCAATACCAATTTCTACTTCAATAAAACCTTTTAAAGCAACTACTGTTGCTTGTAAGTCGATTTACAATTTTCAATCCTCTATAGTTAGTATAGAGTTCACTTTTATATACATATTGTATATGTATATAAAACCTAGAGTCTCGACTTTTTAAAAGTGCCTGAAAAGGCCTACTTGAAATAAAAAACTTTGACTTTGACTTTGACTTTGACTTTGTATGTATAGAGTCTATACATACATATACAGTATATAAAAGTGAAATACCACTCACTCGATAACAACTATACAGCCTACAAACTAAACATTTTACAAGTAGGTAGGTTTCTGAAGAGCTTTTTTAGGCATCCCCTAAGACAGGATTTTCTAAAATTCAACGCCTGGCAGTGAAAACAGCGTTCAAAGTTTTCTACTGGGCCGGATTCGCGGGCATAGAATCTATAATACAGTGTACAGGTGTACAGTTCCGCTAATTGACGTAAAACCAGTCTGAATGGACGACGATTCAATTTCGATGCGCATCCGATTCAATGAGGTTCGTTGAATCGTTTGACATTTACGACGAAATTGGTTTCAAATAAAACTAAAGGTTCGTGTATATTCGTATAAATTCGTTTAGTTTCGTATTCAAATTTTTATATTCAATTTGTACCTCAGCAACTGAAACGCTATATTTTTAGAGCTACAAGTATGTCGTGTTGATAACGAATTATAAAAAAAAATTACGCCAAAAAAAATATTATTTAATCATTCGGCACCGAAATCCTATATCTAATAATTGTATGGGCATATAATGTTTATTTTCGGTCATGTGATAAAAAAAACCCATCGTACATATAAATTCGTCTTTAAAATACGATTTCGGCCTCCAAAACATACAAAATAGCAATACTGACCAGAATACAAGACAATTACGTGTAACTTTTAAGTTCTGGGTGTTGGACATTAATATCATGATTCATGACTCAAGATATCAATCTGATTTCATTCTAGTCCGTGCAGTTCGCCTGCATATCAACATTCCATTTGGTTCGTTCTCTAGTCCGCCATTGTTTGTTGGCTTTCGTTAACTTCCACACGACCGTCGCTTAATCCGCTAATTGTTTGCTTGTCTTGTCTGTGTATTTAGGAAACCACCCGTCAAACATTGTGAATAAAATCTTTGGCAAAGTTTGATGTACGCTTTTCGAAATTTAAATAATATTTGAATTAAATTTACATATTAATTATTTTCAAGCTTATTTGAGATTTGCGGGAAAATTAAAATATTGCCGCCGCTTTTCGTTCCACGCAAGTTTTCAAGTTTTAAGGGAGTAGGCCGTTCTGGTGATAATTGATGATGAATTAAATAGATGACTGTAATTATTTTTACTTAAGTCTGATTAACCTAAAGTTTTGAGAGCGCGCTTAATTTCGATGGAAAGGCAACTGAGCTTTTGTTCGTTTTCCTAGTAAATTGTAATTGCACAACCTATGATATCCATTCCTAAAACCAATGGCAGGTTTACATTGATGTAGTGACGTGTGTAGGGTTGACGTCCGTTTTGATGGCAATTGAACCAAATAAAACTCAACCAAATAGTTGAATTGCCATCTAACCCAACAGACTTGCATATACTAAGTCTGACATTTTTAATATACTACACGGCATAGCGATACTGGCATTAAGTACTTGACCATAATGTAACTTTCAAAAACTAACTCGTACACAATATACTGTTCAGGCAGTTAGTCGAGTGGTTTGCCCAGCAACCAGTTGATATTATAAGTAACAGGTATTCACCTTGAAATATATTGGGGTTTTTGTATTAATTTGAATTTCTCTTGTTACAGGGGCTTCGGCAAACAAGGCTACCAATGTCAAGGTAAGATATTACAATAATACTACCTATGTATATATAAATATATCTCTATACCTCGGTTGCTGAGAGGTTACTACCGTAGATGTAAGAAGCTATTAATTACAGTTTGAAGAAGTGACCAATAGCGTACTTGTACACTTATTACAATTTGGAATAACACTATGAATATTCTTTTAACATTCCTCAGCCATGTGACTATCAATTATTTTTTTAAAGACTACAAATCCGCCAGATTTTTCATAGATCCTTCACAGATAATTGGGGCTATCAAATTCACTGGTACCATGTTTGCGTTTGTTCCTTCATAGTCTAAGGGATATGCAGAAAACCTTTATCATCATCTTGTCTGTTTGTGTGCAGTGTGCAGCTTTGTGGTCCACAAAAGATGCCACGAGTATGTCACGTTCACCTGCCCTGGCGCCGACAAGGGTGCGGATTCCGACGTAAGTATTACGTCTTTTCTTATGTTATTGTAAAAATAAGTAAAAAAAAAATGTTACAGATTAAGTTCAGCCATGAAAAGGTTGAGTTTTAGTTACTGTTAAAATATTGTATTTCATATGGATCTTAAAGTAATGGTATGGTTTTACAAAAATGTTGCTAATTCTATGAAATGTATTAAAATCATTAACACGGTGGTATGCATGCACGGAATATTAAAAAAAAATCGACATTGATTGATCCAAAAGCGACGTAGTTATTAAAAAATATATATTTCTAACATTATTTCTAACATTGTTTACGATAAAAGTCTAAGTTTTAATTTATTACCTCGCTACAAAATAAACGATTGTATATAAGTATTGTTTATTTGTAAGTATCAAAATAATTTATTCACATCCACAAGAACATTAAAAGCAACACTTCAAGTTTTTATTCATATCTTGATCATAAAACTTGCCGCTCAAATTATTAACAGAAATTACACATAAAAAGTACTTTCAATTACAATAATGCCGATGTTTGCTGTTATAAAGTAATTATTGTATATCAGTTTGCGTGTATGCCGTGGAAGGGGCCCGGCCATCAACATGTATTGCGCTGTGCACTCAAACATAATGAGTTTCTATTTAATAAGCTTAAATAAAAAGAAATCACCGGGCAAAAGAAAGGGACTATCGCCTGAAATTGGTTTTGTATGAAAAGCGCCGTGATTAGTACCTATGAAGCGGTATGATACATTTAATTTATGATAAAGTTTTATAACTGGTACGCAGCTCTAGGACTACTCGTTGGAATATTGATATTAAAAACATTTTACACTTTTTTCCTTTAATTTACTTCCACTCTTTGTTAATTAAAACCGTCTGGAAACTTGTGGAATGAAGCAAAAAGCTCACAAATATTGGATATGAATTTAATATTTTTGTACAAATAATGCTCTAAGCGGCAGAAATATAATAAAATTCTATTTTTAATGTTAGCGCTAGCTCATAATTGGAAATTGTAAAACGTTTTCTGAGTATTACGCAGTCTTAAAATTCGTATATAGTAGCAATATAACGAATGATTTGGATGTGATCTCATGTCACCTGCCCCATGTTGGGGTAGCTTCCATTGAAACCGGATTTGGCTGAATACCAGTATTGTAAATAGAACGACCGCCATCTGCCTTGCACAAATCAGATTACTGGAATACCCAATTACTTGAAGATTACGATATCCTAAGGTAATACCGGTTGTTCAGACACGCATCTAAAGGCCAGCAGTTGTTTAGCTTTAGCCTACCCATCATAATGTGTATAACAATTATTCCCTTTTTTCCACTTTTACTTACTCCTGTATCGTGGGTGAGTTCACAGACACAAATCTCACAGTGGTGTATGTGCGCGTAGACACGCAACTACTATCTGTCATTCACATAAATACGAACAGTCTCAAAACACATACTCTGGGGCAGTTTACGGCAGTAGTCACATTAAAAAAATAATTATAATGTCCTCAGTTCTCTTATTAACCTTGAATATCTATTTTGTTACTAGGATAAAACAAATGAAAAAAAAGGAAAGAAATAATTTAAGAAAAATATGATATACTTATTTCATAATAACTTTTAGCACAGTAAATCAACTCTCGTAGTTGAAAATGAAAGGAAAATAAACCTCTTAAAAAGGTCGGAAAATAGTTAATAGTAAAACCAGTCAGCCTATTAAAATATCGTGTCTCAAGTACAAAATTGTTTAATAACGGCTCATCACTTCAAATGATACGTTATTACTAACAAGGCGGCCATGTTGGATTAATTGGCGGGTAGGACCGCCATTTTGTTGCGTTTGAAATAGTTCACAATTGGTACAATTTGTTGAATCAACTCTGTTATTATTGTGTAATTACTTGTTTGAAACGCGCCGTGGGAATTGTTTCATAAATATATTAAATGACCTGAAAATATTGTCAATCTTGTAGGAAATACTTAAAGAAATTATGCCTTTTGTATCCTTCAAATTATATTATATCTTGGCTTCTACGGACCAACAATAAAAATAAGTTTAGTTGTTTAATAATTTTAGAAGTGACAGAGAGACGAAAATAATGCAACTATTGCAAGTTTAAACTCGGCCACTTTGCCTGTTTATGCCAAATGCAGTTTCCAAAGGTTACTTAAAGCTACGATTTTTGCGACTTCATAATTAGTGCATATGTTATCAAAACCAGAACGCTTTATTACCATTTTAGCCTTTGATCATTTGTCTAGATAGTACCTGCTCTTTTCATTTAATAATACCGTACTACCCACAGTACGAGGGTTAATTAAGTTGGAGAAGATAACATTTTTATGTGTTTTCTGAGCACTAAAGGCATTGTTTGTCTGACAAGAATTAAGTACCTAATTAAAATTTGTTACAGCGGAGTTACCCGCTTTTACTAGAAACCTTAGTAATTTCAACTCTAATATCTTGAATCATTTAATTATTAACTGTTTAAAATATTTAAAAAGGGCTTTTGGATTTCTTATCAACAGAATTTATTATGCATGTTAGTCTCTTATATTTATTGGACAAAACCTCAATTGTTCTCTCTCTCATATTTGTCCTATATAACACTATCCCACAAACAAGATTGTAACGCAATTATTTTAAAAGAGTACTCATGGAGCTTTCTGCCGGTTCTCCATAGGACCAACTTTTTGGAACCGTGCAACAAGAGTCCTATTAACGTTTCAAGAGTGCTTGAGATTATAAAAACCATTCTATTCTATTTTATAAAGGAATCAGTTTTGGAATAATTATATTCTTTGATTAAAAATATTGTATTGGAGTACATATTGTAAAGCCAAGGTTAGCTATAATGATACAGATATTTGCCGTTGCCTCTAGCGTTTATTTTCAATTTACAAAGGTAAATATAATACTTTTGAATTAAGGTACATTCTAGGCTAGCGTACTAAAAGTAGCATCAGCAATGGCTGATCACATCATTACTGAGATCGATAAGTCTAAAGCAAACCAAAAAAGGTCTAATCTCGATCCCAGAACCTCACACTTAGTCGCCGCGACGACCATTAAACTAATGAGACAGTCTTCAATAGACAATGGAGAGGCGCTTATTTCGCTGTCCAAAACTACCTCTTAAGCTACTGAACCACAGAACATACAAAGGGAACAATATCTATTGAACACAATACATGATAAGTTTTGAAGCACAAAGCATTCATATATTGCAAACGTATTTGAGTTCCAGTCTTTGTTCTATATTCTCACGTAGCAAATGCATCTAATATTTCTGTCGTATCACAAAGCGCCTTCGGAATTTTCAAACGGTAACAAGTCTGACAATATTTCATTCCATGGCTTGTTCTCTTACAGCGCCACTACAATAGAAATGTTGACGATATTTTTCTCTTTTAACCGACTTCTTATATAAACGTGGTCCCTTACCAAGATTACTCCTGTATCGTATTTTACAATAAGAAAACCATCTTCATTTGGCTCCGTTTGAGGATCGAACCAAAGATATTCAATACCTAAAGACGAAACCCTGTGACATGTTTTTATTCGTTGAAGGTTACAGGTATTTACGAATAATTGGACAGGCACCACGTTCCAGTGTTGACTTTTTATTTAGAAGAACGGACAAAAAACTTCATGATTACAGTAAACCTCAAGAACTCATGAATATAGATCGTTTAGCCATTCCTGCGTATAAGTTGTTAGACTTTGATTATGTGGTATGTTTACATGAATTTCATTATCTCGTCTCGTACTTCAGGAGATTCTTAGACTTGTAGAGATCTTATTGCATGGCTAAAGCCCAAATACACTCAACTTGAACAACGGTACTTACAAGTGCTCACCAGCAAAGAACCCAACAATACAAGTGGTTAATTATAAACAGAATTTCAATTACCACACCTAATTAGTATTAGCGAGTGCATTTAATATTTCTACAACACATCGCGCCTGAGAGCGGACTGGGAACATTACTGAGACGACTATGTAGCTAACATAATTTCTAACTTACCCACGCTCTAACGGCAGCCAATTACCAAACGTATAATAACACTAATTGAGAAATGTAAATTGAAGACTTATAGAGTAGAAAACTCAACACTATAATATGAAATGTGAAGTACAGGATTAAAGCTTCGTCGTACTTTTTAAATGAAAGTTGATTATTCGCAATGCGACGTGTTTTAAGCGCAATGATAGCCTAATATTGAATGCTTACCTACCATGCAAGACTCCGATTTTTTCTGGGGAAATTTTTTCTCAGGTAACCTACACGCCTAAGAATTGAGAGGGCACTAAAATTCGATGGTGACTGTTGTCTAACAACCTCTGACTTCATGAATCCACAGTCGGATATCGGCGACCGACATACAATTGATTTTCATTGTATTTATTGTGCGTTACTAGTTGTGATTTTTTAAAATCCATTTCTATAACAGACGTTATTACTGGCGTCGCTCTGTAATCCAAAATATTTTTATAAATAAAATAATAACAAGATCAATGAGATTAAGATTTCGAAACATCTGTTCACATATAGCTTGGAAATGTTCTAGACTAAATTGCAACGAGAGGTTTAATTAAAGCATTGTCTACACTCTATAGCGAATTCACAAGTTTCTAGCTGCTTTGAAAATACAAGATTTCTTTTGTTTTAAAATTTAATCACAACATAAACATTCACACTGTACTCTTTGGTGAAAAAGGGTCGTATCCTATCACCAAATCACATGTCTCTTTATTTCCTTACCGTCAGTCTTTTTATAAGTAATAAAGGTACAATGATTTAGCTGCAATACCGCTTGGAGTCCTAGTTAGAGAGAACAAAGAAATGATTGAGTATATATAATTTATTCATAGAGTAATTAATCATTTATACATAGACTATACAGCAGTACAAATTCAGACAGTCGATACTATAGAAATTGCTTAATAGCCATTAACAGCGAATGAGTTAATGCCTATTAAAATGATATGTATTTCAATAACCACGAAAAGCTTTTAATATAATATTCAATATTCATAAGTTATTATTCGATCACGATAAATACTTTGTTATGATTCCATTAAGTTCTAGAATTAAGTTGGCAAAGAGTGGAATTAAAGTTGGTTTGACAGATGTGTATTTATATTGTACGTAGAGACAAATAGGTAAATGCTAATTCTAAACGGAGATCATTAGTAACACAGGTCATTAGTAATCAAGGCTATCGAATTGCATCCGAAAAGATTACTCAGTAAGTATATACATTAAAACTTCAAGTCTGTACATAATTACAAGCGGGATACCCAAGATCATTGTCATGGTTACTAGAATCCATAACATCATCTACATAAATGACCAACAGGATACACGCACGAAGCACAACTTCCGCGCCTGCACATACTCCTCCCCGGCGTTCTGCGACCACTGTGGGTCGCTCCTGTACGGCCTCATCCACCAGGGCCTCAAGTGTCAAGGTACCAAGCGAACCGCGGACGTAACCCACTAACGCTTGGACATGCTTTTGTGTTTTAGATTTTTCTTCTTTCAGATCGGTGATGGTGCTTTCTGCTAATGCTTTTTTTACTCATTTGTGTTTGTAGACTTTAGGTTTGGCCTTCTTTAGTAGGAACGCTCTCGCTCTCTTCAGGGTCCTTTTTATTTGTGCTGTTATTGATATTGATATGTTTGTGATTGCAAAGGCGGCCTACGCTCCTCACAAATGGAACACATGGACGTTCCTTGCGCCAACTTTTTGTGAGCACTGCGGTACATTACTCCATGGTCTCGCCCATCAGGGATTAAAATGCGGAGGTATAATATAGAAGTATCTATAGAATGACACTAACAAGAGGAAACTAGTTCCTGGAATAGCGAATGCTTTAACACGAGACGACTAATGTATGCCTTTGCAACTAAAGAATATATGTTGTCAGCACACGAAGGTTCCAAGTCCCAGGTATAAGCTCCCATTAGTGAGACAAGGAGGTCCCTTTGCACGAAATGTCTGGTGTCTGGATCGTGATAAATGTGTAATGTAATAAAATTGTCTGAACTATTAATAATAAAGAGCCCTCGTAGGTCGTTATACAAATGGAATTTGCTTCTCTGTTCCTTTAATTTATTTGCTTGTTTATATCCTCTGTGTGTTATTCTGTCCGATGCAGCCGAGTTAGTTTGCTGGCTTTGCATTATAAGTTATAACGCACGTAGTTAGACGCAATTCATTGTCTGAACCTATTGTTTTCTCAAATGGAGCATTGACAAAGGTTTCATCAAATACTATTATAAGTTGTTCTTTAGTAAACTTTTGTTACAATGCTCCTTGTTTCGTACCTATGCTTACAGTGGCACGGTTATGAGTTAAGGATTTATGTTAAACTGTTCATTTCGCTACCTGTGCAATATTAACTAGTATTTGCATACTAATCGATATCATACTTCTGTCTGCCTCATTGTAATTTCCTTTGTGATCTACATAATCGGTGTCTACATTATTTCTGTTATGAAACTTCCTTTGAGCGATAGCAATTTATTCATTGTAACGGTTTGTGAAAGAGAATAATTCTTTCCAGCCCTATTATTAAATACGTTTAATGACTACACAGAATAATTAGCTGGCTAGATTGATAGGCAATACAGCTATCACTCTAATGAACTTACTCTTTGAAGAGTAATTCAATTTTCTTGATCACAACCGTTTTAATATCTGATAGAAAATTGAAGTATTAATTTAATTCAAGGTATGTACAAGTTGGATGTTATTATCATTCAATTCCATGCAGTAGTTATTGCGTGATCTGTGTACAAACATACAGACAGACAAAAATTCTAAAAACTGTTGTTTTGGCTTCTGTTGCTCTAATAAAGACCCCCATATTAGTTTTTCTCCAATATCTATAATGTACAGACATCGGCCTGTTATAATTTTATTATATGTATAGACAGATACTCTTCTATGTTGACACTTAATTGTAGAAAAATTTGATCAATTTTTAACCCATTAAAAGTTGCTCGTCTCGCATCTTATGTTATTTAATTAATTATAAACGAGACGGTGGTACTTTTCCTTTTAAAATTATAATTACTTTGAACAATGATTAAGCTTAATCGGTGTGTGTTCATTTTCTTTTTGTTTATGCTTTTATCAAATGCATGTCATCTTTGATGCTTCATTAACTATTATTGCCTGCAATACTGGACGTTAATAAAATGTTTTCGCAAGTCATTTCCAATGTGAAAGCTAATATTTTATTAAAATCCAAACATTTAATAGTTTTACTACAAAGTACAGATAAAATTGTATGCAGGTGATTTAAACTGCGCTTATTATGAATTGTATATTAAATGCTGCAGATGGAAATGATTTACGATACAACATATCCTATACCACGTTTTTATGTAATAAGTCCATGGAAATTATTTATAGTCTTTATCTCTCAAGCTCCCTGGTATGTAATGCCTTAGTGGCAAAGTTGTAAAATAGTATGTATGAAAAAATATACATATATATAAATATGGTATTTTTTTTATGAAACCTTTAAAAGGTTCTTTATACAGCTACACTAATATCACCTTAGTTACTGTAATACGAACCTTGACGGTTATTACTTGAACAAATTTAATTATTCCTAGAATAAAGAAAAATCCTTTAGCTGAAAAGTTAAGAACAAATGTTAGCATGTAATGAAAATTATTTTTAAAGATATGATCACAACACTATTAACATATTTTACGTGTACTAGCATGCGACATGAACGTGCACAAGCGTTGCGAAGAGTCGGTGCCGAACTTATGCGGCTGCGACCATACGGAGCGGCGCGGGCGCATACAACTCGCCGTCTCATGTCAGGGCAACAAGCTCACTGTGGAAGGTAATATATCCTTTATGTCCAAATATTACATAACCGTGGACGCATATTTCACGCTCATTAAGAAATGCGGGTTGTCAGACAATATTGCTGGGGGCGGACAACAAAAAAAAAAAAAAAAAACGACTTATTTAATCATTATTCACAGCCCGACTTCACCAACTGCTCTCCACCCTTCTGCGCCAGTCTCACCCCATCTCTTTCTCACAATCAAACTTCTTCTTCCGCCAGTGAAACAGGGCCGCAACCTGATCCCAATGGACCCCAACGGGCTGTCGGACCCCTACGTGAAGATGAAGCTCATCCCGGACTCCGACAACGTGAAGAAAAAAACCAAGACCATCCGCAGCACGCTGAACCCCGTGTGGAACGAGACCCTGTCCTTCGACCTCAAGGCTGAGGATAAAGACCGCAGGCTGCTCATCGAGGTACCAAAATACACCCCTAATATTATAACCAGCCTTTTTGAAGTGCATGCCTTCCTAATTATTCAACACAACTATCAGTATGTGACCAACTCTCAAATCGAAATCGTACAAAAGTATCATCTGTAACTTTGACTAATCAAAAATTTGGGGCATATATGAAAAAAAGAACTAAGATTTCTGTGTATATGTGTACGTTCGAAATGCTGTTTTGTCATTTTGGCAAATCGTTGCTTAGAACAGATCCATTAAATGCTTGCCGTGTGATTGTTAGTGCGAATGCATCGTAGCACGATTAAAGTATCTATTACCTACTAGTGCGAAACTCGATTTCATGGTCGACCTATGTTCTACGAGTATGATAAGTCAAAAATTCCCGTAGGCTTTTAGGATAACAAGTAAAATAATCTAATGGTAGCTACTAGTTATAAAACCGTAGACATAACGCCTCTAATGCTTATAAAATCGCTTATAGCTGACAAGCTATTGTTTTTCATCTTTTTTAAATACCAATGCTTGAGTTTTCTATGGTTTTGTTTACGGCACTTCTCTATAATGAGCAATGTTCAAGATACTGCGTAATAAATTCTTACTTATTAGATGCACGCATGTCTAAGTACCTACACTAAATTGTGACGTCATCTCTTTAAACTAACGTTCAAAAACTGACCAGTGCGTTCTTTGATTAGACGAATCATTTACAAAATACCTGAAACAACTAACGAACAATCTCTAGCCCATACTTTGTACTGTCCCGCTCCCCATGGCGCTGAATGCCAAGCTTAAGCATTACACCAATCGTAACGTCATAGGCCGCCGTTATTTAAATAAAGAAGTCTTTGACTTAAGAAAATTAAAAAGAAAATAATTTATATTTATGATTAGCATTGAAAAACATTTCTTCAAAAAACGAAATGAAGAATATTTATACATCTGTAGTATAAATATTCTTCATTTCGTTTTTATTCCATACGAATAAATTATTCGCTTTCAAAAAAAAATAAAATTTTCATGACTATACCAAACAAAATAAGTAGTTATGAATTCTTGATGAATAAGTATAATTTACAACAAAAATTGCTTATTTTTGTGTTGAAATAGGTTTCCCTTTTAACGTTCACTCAGAGTCAGACTTGCAAATTAATTCATAATGATAGTCATTTGTGAATCAATTTGGCTCCTAAACTATTCATATTGAGTTTCTCATTAGTGCTATTCATATTTAAATGTTTGTAGGGCATAGTAACTAGCATTCAAATGAGGTTTTGTTACTTAGAATGTTACCTAAACTCCAGCTGAGCATTTCTCATGTGACTAGAGATTATGTCGAAATCGATATAAATATCTAAAAAACAGATATATATTTTCACTTTAACCGCTCGAAGTGGTGCAACTAGTGGTTGGATATTCTAGTGACTCCTCGAGCGCTTAAAGTAATGATGTATCTTGACATAGTTCGAGAATTCGGAACGAGGTAGGTGCGCAAAATCTGCCATGGTTTTTTAAAATATATTTCTCTTTCGACATGATTTCTAATTGAGAATTGCTCCTCGATGCTAATGCTAATCGGCTAAAACCATGGTTTCAAGCTGAAGTTAAAATCATATTGCTATCAGAATGCTTTAATCTTCCCTATAACTTAGTAACTAATAGTTCTCGGGCATCAGGTTAAGTAAACGTCAGAAGAATTTTACAAATAAATAATCTATAAACAAAAACTGAATAATGCATAAATAGTGAGTAACTGACAATGAAACCATCAAATATTTCTAGATATGGGATTGGGACCGCACTTCCCGCAATGACTTCATGGGTTCCCTATCATTTGGAATCTCTGAGCTGATGAAGGCTCCAGCTGAAGGCTGGTTCAAACTTCTGACCCAAGAAGAAGGAGAGTTCTACAACGTTCCTGTCCCCGAGGAGGGCACGGACCTGGCCCAGCTTAAGAACCAGATGAGAGCGACCAGTGTAGGCGCCCGCAGGCCTCCGCCCCCGCCAGATAGGGAGGTTCCGCACAACATGGCTGCCGCTGACGTCATTAGGGCATCAGATTTCCATTTCATCATGGTGCTCGGAAAGGGATCTTTTGGAAAGGTACGTAATTCTGTTTATAAGCTATTTGTGGGTCCTTAAAGCTATTATTGTTATACTATATTATTTAATTATACTCTAAAATAATCTGTTATCGTTTCTTAGACTTATGTACATAGAAAGATCATCGTATTTGTAATTGTGTTATGATTCTGAAAAATAAGTGTTCAATAGCCGTTAGAATAAGTGAAATCTTTACCGAGTTACCGAGTTCTGCGTTCGTGATTCAATAGAAGTGTATTGTAGAAACTTGTCGAAGTTATATTTTAGTATACAGATATCATGATACCTATCTTAAATTTTGGAAATTTCATGGTTTTCGGGCTTAGGCCGAGGGCTCCCACATAAATTTAATCTTTCAAAGAAATAACTATAAGTAGATTGTTCCGTCATTATCAAAATTCAACATCCTCAAAATCCCCCTTTTTGTTCAGGTCATGTTAGCCGAACGCCGTGGCACGGATGAGCTCTACGCCATCAAGATCCTGAAGAAGGATATCATCATCCAAGACGATGACGTGGAGTGCACGATGGTTGAGAAACGAGTGCTAGCTCTGAGCACCAAGCCTCCGTTCCTGGTGCAACTGCACTCCTGCTTCCAGACCATGGTGAGGACATTGTAAACAAATTTACCGTACGACTCTGAATAGTTGATATAGATCTTTTGAAAGGTGAAAGGAGGATTAACATGAATGTCTCGGAAAATTCTTCTCTTTCATACCAAAGCAATACTTGATTTCTATGTACGTGCGAAACTGTAGTCAAAATTGGATTTAAGATTTTCAAAAGTACACAATGTTTTCACGATTAAAGAACTGTTCTTTCAACACTTATAAACAACTCGAGGACGCCCCATGGTGTTACCTGTGATAGAAGAAGCTCCTGTGGGAATTAAAAAATGTAAAGAATCTTTCCTTAGTGTTTACACCTTCTAAGGAAAACATGTTTTAATTTTAATGCTTCTATCAGATGGTTTAATTCAGCCACGGTACTCTTTTATAAGAAGACAAACTATAAGTATATCTACGTTATTGAATCGGTCACCAAACATTGACAGGATCGTCTGTACTTCGTGATGGAGTACGTGAACGGTGGAGATCTCATGTTCCAGATACAACAGTGTGGAAAATTCAAGGAGCCTGTTGCTGTGTAAGTACTCATGTAGTTCTTAAGAACTTCAGATTTCCAACGGGATTCTGGTATAGTTTCTGGCTTAAGAAAAGTCTCACTTTCTCGTGAGCATCGTCAAATGAGTCAAACGAAGACTTGATCAGGTGGTATGGCAGAATTTTTGAAATTTAGGTTCTAAGATTTAGGTGTGTGATTTTCTTCCAATCTCCGTTTTACGATTTCTTTTGACTCGCGAGTCTGAAATATGAGCTAGGATTAAAAGTTCAATCATCTCGCTTCATATAGGTAGTATTTGCGTCTTAAATGTCTCAAGTATCAAATCTATACATATAAATAAAATTGGAGTGTCTGTTTGTAATATTGAAATAACCGTTTTTTACTACATGCATATGAATATATATACGGTACATACACCAAAATAACATTTTTTACAATTTTTGTCTGTCTGTCTGTCTGTTTGTATAGGCTAATCTCTGAAATGACTGGACCGATTTTGACGGGACTTTTATTGGCAGGTAGCTGATGTAATAAGGAGTAACTTAGGCTACTTTTATTTTAGGAAAAAAATAGGGTTAAGTGCATTTGGTCTCACTAAAAAATATATTGTTAAGTTCCGACATCCACGCGAACGAAGTCGCGGGCACAGCTAGTATTTAATATATTTGATACTTTAAATCTACTCGTACATACCAGGAAAAATTTCATACATGAATTATATCCCAACACGAAAATAAAGTTAAACATGTTAATAATTGTACATATTAAATATCCGACAGAGGTTAACTGTGCAATATTAAATATCATATTCAGTATATGTTAATAAAATAAATCCGCGTCTTTATTGCTTTGCATCAACCCACTTGCTAACGGTGACTAAGGGCATCCCCCACCACCTTTTTTTTTGGAAGAAACCTGCTTACAGCAGAAGGCTATGTGAATTATATACATATGCTATGGTCGTCAACTAAGTACATATTGTATTTTGACAGTTTGATTAATATGAATCATATTATGATACATCTAAACCGGAATTTTAGGACTCTGGTGTTAAATAGTTTTAGGCGAGGGGTTTTTTAAACTGGCTCTTATTGCAATTTTGTATGGAAAATAACAATGTGTGACCGATAAGTGATAGAGAACGCCTACGGAATTAAATATAGAGATATTTATTCGCCATGGATATAGTATGATAAGAACCGGCTTTGTACATAATTGTACATTGAACAATATTAAAACTAAGTTTAAGAAAACTATTTTATTTAGTACCATCGTTCAAAATTGATTTCACCAATATTATTTCCAGTTTCTACGCCTCAGAAATCGCGATCGGTCTTTTCTTCCTACACTCCCGCGGCATCGTGTACCGCGACCTTAAACTAGACAACGTGCTCCTTGACCAAGATGGCCACATCAAGATCGCTGATTTCGGAATGTGCAAGGAAGGGATCACCGGCGACAAAACTACCAAGACCTTCTGTGGTACTCCCGATTATATAGCGCCGGAGATCATCTTATACCAGCCGTATGGCAAGTCCGTAGATTGGTGGGCTTATGGGGTCTTGTTATATGAGATGTTGGTTGGACAGCCGCCGTTTGATGGTGAAGATGAAGAGGAGTTGTTTGCCGCTATCACTGATAATAGCGTTTCGTATCCGAAGACTTTGAGTAAGGTTAGTTTTCAAGTATTAATTATTAATTTTAAGGATTGTTTCTAGTCTAAGTATTAATTAGGTTTAGAGCAGTTGGTCTTAGCTTAATGTCTCTGCTTCTTCTTCCATCGAGATGGCACGAGCTATCACATGGCAGTCGCTCATGCCGTAGTGGAAAGATTAGCCAGTCAGCAGTAGTGGTATCGAAGACCGGGGCGATGATCTCATGATTCACCACTAATGGAGAATCTTTCATTGCAATGTTTCTCCAAAGTATTGAAAGCCACATTCCCGCACTATTCATCTATAAAATCTCTTCTGTATATGCATTATTTTAACCCATAGGAAGCTAAAGACGCATGCAAGGCGTTCCTGATGAAGAATCCTCAGAAGCGTCTCGGCTGCAACGCTCGCGGCGAGGAGGACGTGCGCACGCATCCGTTCTTCAGACGCATCGACTGGGCGCGCATCGAGGCTAGAGATGTGCAGCCGCCGTTCAAACCTAAGATTGTGAGTTTGCATTTGCACTGGTGTAATATAATAATCAGAGTTACATAATTGCATAGCTTACATGGCCGTGTTTTGTTTTAAAAAGGTAATAATCTACTGAGACTGCTGAGCGTGAAGTCCTGGATTTTATTTCTGGATCATATCAATCCGGATTACGGTTAAGAAAACTCTTTTTCATAGCCCAGAATTGTGCCGGATATATGGCAAAAATTTATATACATTATACTTTTCTCAATCCACAGAAACATCGCAAAGACGTGTCGAACTTCGACAAGCAGTTCACGCAAGAGAAGACAGAACTGACGCCCACCGACAAGCTGTTCATGATGAACCTGGACCAGACCGAGTTCATGGGCTTCTCCTTCCTCAACCCCGAGTTCGTGCAGCACGTCTGAACAACCAAGGTGAGGGAGAAAAATAAAGTGTACGCCGTAGACAATCTTCTGTCTTCTTCTTTTTATCGAAGTAGCACGAGCCGTAGCAATCAGCAACGGTGGCGTCGAGGCTGACTGCCCCGGGTGCTTCAGACGATCTCAAGATTCGTCGCTCGTAGAGGGTTTTGTCTTGCACCAGTACCCTCCGTAAGTGTCGTAAAAGCAACGGATAATGTCAAAAGGATACATGTTTAATAAAAATTATCATGTGTAATGATATTTATAGAATCTTCGGTACAAACAGTGCCGGATTAAGCACGCGGGGCCCGTAGTAAATTCTATCGAGGGGCCCTTGATCTGCTATGGGCTCTTAAGTATAAAGTGACTTTTTGTAGAACTTGTGCGTTTACCGTATAAAATTTTGTGTTTTATCTTCTCCAATAAAATAATCGGTTACCGATTGTCTGACTTGGGTTTTCTTAGTTGGAAAACAGGTGTAAAGTTTCACGGTTTGTGATATCAAGTAAATTCAATATACCACGTCTTTGATTGGGTTTGGATAGGCGGGGCCCCCTTTAGCGCGGGGCCCGTAGAAATTGCTATTTGCTGCGTGGTTAATCCGGCACTGGGTGCTAATTATACTTATAGTTACTTAAAATAACTAATAAAAAGATTACAAGGAAATTAATTTTCAAATTCAACATTGTATTTATATTTCTCTTATCTGTTGATATGCAATTCCGTTGTTAAAAATGTTGTAATAATGTTCCAGGGTTGAGTTTCTCCTCATTATCGAGGCTGGCTGCGTGGTGGGGAATGCCCCGGCGCGAGTCAGCATTTCACTCCATCTGTCGACTGTCTCTGTCACTCATACGACGCGAGTCGTTCGCTGTCTCACTCTCGACTCTACATTAAGTTCCGACGATTAGCTGTCATTGTATCGTTGATTCTTGAGGGAATGCCGCTCTTAGGCTCTTCGAAGGACGTTTAGGAGAAATATTTGCTCATTCCCGTTAATTTTACTACTCTTATTTTTAGTCGATGATATTCTATATACCATCCAATACGACATGACTTAGTTAATTTCGTTCTTTCGTCTTTAACTTTGATATTTTGAAGGTTTTATAATCTTGTATTTGCTTACTATAATATAAAAATGTCTGACTCTTTATAATTACCGAAATAAAAGTATATAATGAATTTCTTAATATCGAAGTTAAAAATGAATTGTTATTCTAAGAGTAGTTATTTGTTTAAGTATAATTTTCGCAATAATTAATTTATTTAACTGCAATAATAATAAATGAAATCGGAAATGTAATCCAACGAATTTCTCTAAGCAATATTAATTGGAGTAAAAACTTATTGTTCAATTTGCTCTCTACGTATTATCATATGGGCTATATTTTTTGTTTGGCAGTTTTTGATGGTTTTTTTTACGTAGTAACATGGGAATCATTATTTAGAATCTCGACGCTTGGCAATCTCTAATATCATGATCTTGGGGCCACTTGATAAATATAATAAATGTTGTTCACCTACTCAGTATTCATACCTTCTGTCAAAATATACTCTATTAGAAGTCATTAAAGTTTATAATCGCTTACAATTTTGACAGATCGCGTCAAACTGTGTAGAGGTTTTTGGTTAATTTTCACGTTTTATCACATATCAGTGTTGTTTATATTGTAAATAATGTCGTGTCGTGTGGATGGCAATATTGTTAAGCGTTTTAGATGATCACGGGAGCTTGAAAGAAACATGTTTAGCATACGCTGTGAGGCGAAAGTAATGCTTGAATATCTTTTTAGATCTTCTAGCCTATATAAAATGTAAGATAAAATATTTGCTAAACGCATTTAAATTGTATGGACATTGATGAATGCTCGTCCCTCTTTCGTAAGCGAATTGCTATTTAAAGTAATACAAATTGAATTGTAATTAAATGGTGTCAGCGTATGTGGGCGTAAGCAAAATATGTTTCAATCTTTATTTATTTCTACAATATTATTTTTGCTATTATTATTTGAATCTCGTGTCTACTTACTTAGTTAGTAAAAACTATTTTATTGTTGCCTTTATTCATTTTTGGGCGATTTTTTTCAATATCAATAATTTATTAAATCTTTTTTTTTTTCCCAAAGATGTCTCGAAAAAAATATTTTGTACTATGTACGGCTGTAAGAAGTCTGTGCCATTAAGTTTTCATTGTCTATGGTAACAAGTTGTTTGTTTTTAAGGTTTTTCACAGTGTCGTGATTGAATTTTGTGATGTATGTATGATCTAATTGTGTGTTGAATGAGCTTGACTGTTAACTTGTATGTGTGAATGTATGATGACTGTTCACTTAATGTATGTGTGTGTGGTTTCGGTTCGATTCGATTTGTATCGATATTGTATTGTGTATCAGGAAAATGCACTACTAAAATGTATTGGTCAACGGGGAATCGTTACAAGATAACTTCTTATGATAAACAGTATCGTAACTAAAATCGTTAAATAAATCCAACTGTTAACTGATTTAACAATAACCCTTATAATATCGTTACAAGTCGGTAACAGCTCATGGCTGTCAGCAATCGTCTACTAAATAGCCTTACTAACTTAATTAATCGCTAATAAAATACATTTTAAAATCGTATATACACTCTTGCTAGATTAATTGATGTGGATTAAAAATGAAAAAGAAAGCATTTGATTCTAAATTGAAATGTAATAAAATGACATTTAGATGTTTTTTGTTAATTTAATTAAAAGTAATTTTAGCTTAATTATAATAATATATTATTATCTTTGAATAGTATTCTCGATTTGCCGCGCATTTCCAATGCGGCTTTGCTAAACAATATAATTAGGTATAATAGTAATTTTTAAATTCTTTTTGTAGGCATAAGTATTAAGTTAAGGACGCTGGCTTATTTTCACGCCATTAGATATCGCACTTTTACAACAGTATTAAAGTTTTTTCTGCAGTTTTTAACCAGTTTTTATAATTTATTTTGTCAGATATTAAACTTGTGTTATTTTTAACTGAATATATACTTTTGTTATTTTAGTCATTGACATAATATAGATAATTTAACGATATTTTTTTAATAATGACTAATTTCTTTTACCTTGACTTTTTTAGAACAACAGATTATACAGAGTTATTTTTTTTTTGGGTTAGCAACATTCTGTCTCATAACGTTCTTTTTTCAAGTAGTTTTCTAATTATGCTTTTTTTTTTGCTTTTTGTATGAAAATAAGCCAGCATCGTAGGTTAACACAGCTGGAGCGGGAGACAACGTAGCGGGCGCACATCGCGCTACCCACACCCACCCCCGTCCCTGTACGAACTTAGCGTACAGTCTGACACACCCCGTGAACACGTCTTGTTATAAACACTTATTCTGTAAGATATTCTTCCGCTGTCCAAATGGGCGATAGGAAAATCGCTCTGCTTCACAGTACATTATGAATCAATATTGGCTGTTTAAACGATCGCTCTGCTGCTAACGCGCGGTGACAGCAATAGTTTGAGCTCGGCCACCAGGCTGTACTTTAAAGTATAAACGGGCAGTTTAAAGCGTGAACATCTGTTTTTATATTACATATATAACATCACGCCTTCATGATTCAAAACAAACAAAACCTTTTCCTTCAAGATTAGATTTGTCAAACTTAGCATGGCCACGCCTGAATTCTTTGAAAGGTTATTTATAGGTGCTGTGAGAGTTTTCTAACAGAATAACTTAAGAACTTTTTGATGACGGCACTTATTCCACCATATGTATTTGAATAATTTTGCTTTGTCGAATATAGTAAGTTCTTGTGGATAGGCAGATACTACCAAACACCACCTGCTACGACCCTTTCTATATTATTTAACCTAATAATATTCCTGCAGCCTCTAGCCTTCCACCTACAGTCAGCATCAAAAAGATGTACACACGTAGCGAAATTCAAAAGCGAGTTTTAGAGGAAATAGTGATTGAAATCTTGACCAATTTGATACATAGTATCTGCGGATACATAAAAATACATGACCATTAAAATTTTATGAATTTAACCAATACCTTTCTAAAGATAAGCGTTTAAATTTCGTTACGTGTATTCATCTGTTTGATGCTGACTGTACATCTTAATTTTTACCTCAAACATATTTCTTGAAATAAGTACTCACCTATTTTTATAAGTGTTTATAACAAAACAAAACTTTTAATCCACCATCCAGCTAAGGTTTCTTTTTAAGTAGAGTAGATTAAAAGCTAAACTATTCTGTTTTTATATCGAGTATAAGGGTGTCGAATGTCACACGAGAATACATTAAACCGATATGGACAGAAGAAAATAAGGTAGGTATCATACACTTTTTAATTGTGCAGAACAGTTTAAAAAGCAATACAATGAAAAATATCATAATATTCTTTATTCTTGTGTCGTCACTGGCAACATTTCATTCGTCAAAATCATTCGTACAGTCGTATTTGAATGTTATGCAATCAGTTTTGCCGGATTATCAATTAAATTGCATTTTACAAGAACGCATTTTACATTTACAACTTCAAAAAACGGGAATTATCGTCGCGAACCTTTCTGAAGGGGATTGATCAGAAACATCAAACATTTTAACGTCAAAATATCTTTCAAATTTAGACTACGACGATTTAATTTCAATTGTTTTTATTATTTATGTTGGTAATTCTGAAATGATTACAGCAGTGACTCGCCTCGAATAATAATACAGTGAATATTGTTGCATAAATAACGTTAACACCAAAAACGCGTCTGTACCATTAACATCGTACTCGTATTCATTTATTACTTCTAATTAGTGTCTGCTAGCTTATGCCTTTTACACCCTATTTTATTCTGACTTGGTCAATAATAGATTATAATATAAATTAAAAAGTTTATAAAACTTTTAGCTATTTATTTAACTAACCGTTAATATAAGATCTCACTTGTAAATAAGGCATAGTTACGAGTTAACACTACATACACGCGAACTGTTGTTTTTCGCAAACAGATACAATCGAAAAGCTCGATATGTGATCGCGTGAGTGGATTTCAACTTCTGGTCATAATTATTAAGTCATTTCCATATAACCGGTTAAATATTAAATTGTAGCGTAAGTATCGTAGCTTTTAAGCCATTTTATCAAATTTCCAAATCTGACTTTATAAGCTTGCTTTGTATGCTTCGACGTGTTATTTTAGTGCTGTGAAGTTAACCAAGTATTTGTTTGATTATCATTAATTCTGCTCCAACATCCTAGTTCCCGTTGAAAAGTGTTTGATATTCCATTTCTGGGTAACAATGAAAAAAGAAATTTATGAATAATGTTTATGGGACTAGGCGAAGGCATGGAGTATGAATTCTCTCGAGTCAATCTGGACAGTACCTATGTTTAAATGTTAAATATCTAGTTAATGTATGTGTTCAGTGAGAATTAGTTTTTAATATCTTGATATTATTTAGCATAGATTATAATAATTAATTATATCGTGTTAGAGTTAGGTTGCTCTCCTGACAATTTTATTCTTTACCGTTTTACGTACGTCGTACTTTGAAATGTTTGCTAGGAACTCCCAAAATATTAATATGTGGCTGAAAAATTTGGATTCCTCGAACTCGTTGCTAGCGTTAGGGTCTAAAATCATTATTTTGTACTGGTACATGTATTTGATACTTAATATTTTTTTAGATAATATTTCTTTTCCTTTGCCTTTTTAGTTTTTGAAATATCTTTTTTTTTATGTATGAAAATTATATCAGATATTATGTGTCTCTTTAATTAAGATTTTTTTAACCGATCAGGAACACGCTCTAGTGACGAAAGCAGAGGGATCATTAATAAAATTGTCTAAATACAATTTTAAATTCGAGATATTATTTTCTATTTTTTGTTAATATCTCATAAATAGGCCTAAACCTTTCTATAGATTAAGCCCGTAGTTGATACAGGTCTTAGTATACTTTTGAAATATTTTACTAATGGATATTCAAGTATTTAAAATTTTACATGACGATGTCGCTAATTTGCACCATCACCTGTGCCAAAATATGTAAATATTTTCCATGATAAATTAGTATTCTATTGAATATTGTAACCAATCATTTATATCTTGTTACCGACGTTTTGTGACTCTTTGTTTTATTAGTGGAAAATACTATACCTAAATTGAAAACAAAAGTTTGTAACGTTTTTCTGACTGGTAACATTTTACTTAACTGTTTTTTATAAGCATACTATTGACGTTTCGACGGCTTCGGTACTCGGGGGCTAATAATATTTACAGACTTGTTTATATTTTAATTGCTATAGCTACAAACCACTAATAAAATGAAGAAATTACTTAATTATTCACTTTTGCACATTATCCAATTATGTAAGCAAAAAATTGAGCACTCTATAATGAACCTGTGAAACACTATTTATTTCTATTCCAAACTTATTGTAATCATTGTTTAAAGTTTGTATTATACGTCAACCAAACATTGTTATAACTAGACTGTCAACATGTCTTTAATAACTAATAAACTTTAAACTATGTTATTTAGAGAATCAATCAAATCGTTTTGAATATACAAGAGCTGTTTACATTGTTTATCTATTATTTCAATTTTGAAATGAATTTTAACTACTCTGAAACTGTTTCTGTGATATATCATCCTTTCACGGGCTGCCGGGGAGAGTTGTTTAGAATTGACGATTATTAATATGTAATAATAAGGAAATATAATTGACATCCCACAAAACTTCATTATTTATTTAAGAAACCATGTGCCAAAATCATTTAATTTCATTAATTTTACTTATCATGACCTCGAAAAAATCTAAGCAACTCTTCAAAGTACGTTTCATCGGTCTATTCAAATACGCGCGATTAAAAATAAATATTGTCTATGGCAATAGAAAAGCGCGCGAATTTGAACAAAACACGCCATGTTTAAAAATATCTTTAAAAAATATTTAAAGTGCACTTTCAATTTTCCGTTAGTCTACCGTCGTCACCTCTCACTAGTATTAATTAATAATATAATTATTAAAATTTTGAATTTTAACCGATTTGCGAAGATAAGAAGTGGTTGTGTGCGGATACAGCTATCAAAGTATCATCTGTAAGTGTCTGCACGCGATCATGGTTTATGAGATTTTATTGCATATTCTATTATTAATATCGATAGTGTAGTAACAGTATTTCGATTTGTAGTATTAAATTTGTCATTTTCAAGGATTTTGGGGGCGTGTAGCCGCGTGCTGGAGAGTGTTTCACTCAGTAGATCAGTAACTGGGATCTCTGGTTGTTTGTATGGATTTTCTCGAAAGTGAATGTCGATTGTACTCAACAATATAAATTTCTAATCCAATAGATTTTATCTGTGTTTTATTTGCCTATAAAATCCCTTTGTATAATTACATAGCTATTTATTAACGCTATTTGATTTTACATACAAAAAAAGGTAAGTAGGTACTAAAAACATTATACTTGATAAAATATAGAAACTACCCATTATAATTTAATATCCTTCTCTCCCCTCATTACTTGACTGAGCATCTGGTTACAAAGAGCCGCGTAAGGGTTCAATTCCACCACCTGAAAATAAGTCTTTACATAGTATATACTTCTTAGGTAAAGAAGTATATAAAACTATTTTTCTTTTTTCATTTTAAAAAACCATGGGCCCCATTCTAGTATTTCTCCTGTGTCGTGGGTACAGTTTACAAACATACATGTCGCATACACACTCAACCAGACCCGGAACAACTATCTGTAGATCATACAAATATTTGTTCCGCGCGGGAATCGAACCCGCGACACGTAACGCAGAAAGATAATCACTTAGCCACTGCACCAACCGAAAGCTAAAACCTATTACTTACACAAACTTCGAGGATACAATTCATTGCTATTTCGTGAGGTTTATCTTTAGGAAAATAGCTCCTTGCAAAATATAAAACTACTGGTTGTATTTATACTGCCGAATCTTGTTAGACTGAAACCCGAACTCAACGTAATAAAAACAAAGGCTAGGCATAGTAAATGTACATAACATTATCAAATCTCACCTGTTTTTTAGCAAAGCTGCTACCAAGTTTAGCTGCTTCAGTGAAGGCGGTGCGTGCGTCATCATCATTGCCTCTCTTCCGCAGGAGTACGCCGCGCTGACACAAAGCTAGGGCGCGTGCGCGAGTTTTTTTACCAGTTGTTAACTCTAGGGCGCGGTCTAGGTCCGACATTGCGTCTGAAATATACAAAATACCTTAGAAGTAATTAAGTATTGGTATTGCCTCATGTTCGTCTACATTTATGACTATGCCCGCTTTAGCCTTTCGGTCTACCCAACCTAAAATTTTCCTTTGCAAGCGACGAAAAATATATCAGCTATTGTCAGCTACGTACCTACATAGTCGGTGACTGAATTGGTTGTATATATAGGCCTTACTATCGCGCTTCGCCTCATTGGACCTAGCCAAAGAATATACTACCCGCTTTACGAGAGTTAGTGCTCCGGATGACAGCCCGAACCATAAAAAACTTGGCGCTAGATATAAAAACGATTTCACAGATAAATAATTACCAAAAGAAAAATAATAAAGTACCTAGTTATGGATTTTAAATTAGGAATAATTTAGTTCCTAGTGTTTCGTGCACATTTATTTAGATACGTTCGTAATTGGATCGCGACATGGTTTCCTTTGCCTATATTTTGTTTCGAAACACAAATTCGTTCTCTCTCATTCACCTTCTGCTTGGTTGGCAGTTCCTTGCACCTTTTTTAAAAAAGATGGCGCATATTTCTCTCAAATAGTGAAAAATTTAAAATTTCGTGTGACCGTGTAATCTAGCGTACCGCAAAACCGAGTTATTTTCTCCGAATCAAAAGTTTAGTGACTTGTGTAGTAGAAGTACCTAAAACCTCATTGTTCACCTCGACAGTGAAAACTTAAAACTATTTTGGCGGTAACGTAGGTACCGGAGGAGCAAAGGTTAGTGAAAAATATATTTATTCTGATTCGGTGATACTTTTGCTAGACCGTCTATTGAATAGACCTACGGCAATCGGAAATAATTGTATATCGTGATCTTATTTCGTTCTCGTGGATTAAACAAATTACATTTTACCTATGTAAACATAGCAAAGACCTTTACGAAATCTGCTTACTAACATATGTTCACTATTTTGAAAATTCTTTGACGACTTATGCACCTTAACTTTGAGGTGTACAATAAAGTGTATAATATGTAGGTATTTAACTACGCTGCATTCAAACTATAAACGCGAATCCGCGTCCCGCTCGCGCTGCGATTTTTTATTAGAAACAGTTTAAACGCAGTCCTAACCCTCAATTAAACCCAATGGACTAGCGTTTGGACGAGGTTTGCTTGACCATAACACTGCCAACAAATAACCATTAGCTACCTAGGTTCACACCCTTACCGTCATCCTTTTGCATCAACCGCAATAGCTGTGCCCTGTCGTTGTAAGCAGCAGCTCTCTCCGGCGCGGCTTGCACTCCTCTGGTCATGGCGTCTAAAGCCTCTGTTAGCTTGCCGGCCTCCGCCAACCGGACTCCCTCTGCGCAGAGCGAGGTAGACTCCGTGTACGCATCGTTAACAGGTTCTGAAATTAAGTACTTTGTCAGAAAACCCAAAAAAGTAGAACCTTACTTATGAGCAAGAAATTATAAACTTAACATACAGAAGTAAACAAACGTGTTATTTTACAAATAGACACATTATTAATATAATCTGACAGAAAAAAACTCTTTTAGCTCCCTTGACGTACCTTCTTCATCCGCGGCAAACTGATCCCCCGCATCTTCGACCACATCCGCTGCAATAGTCGCCGTCGGATCAAAAATGCTCCTGAGCACAGCTCTGTCCCTCTCACTAAGATTATCGAGTGCCGCCATACTTTTAACTGAACACGACTGTGCCGTCACAGACACTGTTCTCAACTAACAGGAATGTAAAACTAGTTTTAAATGTAAACTAGTGTGATAGTGACTGTGTGTTGCCCTGTGACTATTGTCGTTAATATTATTTTTTTAGAGTCAGTATGTAGGTTCCTACTTACTTACAGTTAGCGCAAGAATGGTCGCGTTTTGCAAAGTGGATAAAATCATCTATGAAATTCAGAAATTCAAAATCGGAAAGTAAAAAAAATTGTTTTTAAAAAACTTAAATATCCATTGTAGTCCATTTTGTTATTTTGAGGTACCTAGACCTAGATCAAAATAGCTCACTTTTTTAGATATTATTGACTTTTAAGCGCTCTTCGTAGTGGTAGGTAATCCTGCTTATGTGTTTCGTAGAAATAGCAACTCGATCTAAGTTAAAAGAATGGTATGGCATAGTGTAGCTATACAAATAAAAATTAAAACAATGTGACATGGGTAGATATTATATCCCCTTGTACGCAACACGTAGGTATGACACTCGACAGACATATACTTTGTTTTTCTTCAATATATCGGAATCAATGCTATTATAACATTGAATATTAATTTATATTTTGCACGAGAAACAAACTTCGATCAACATTATGTTAATTTCAAAACTGGTTACTTGTTTACACTTCAATCGCAGAAGTATTGGTAATCAGACCGACAGAAGATAACAATCTCATAACAGTATAATTTCACAAAGAACCCAATTCCCACGAAATATGAAAATTAAACTTTTTATGAGAAGATAAACGAGACGTACCAACTAAGAGAAATAAACGAGATGGTGAGGATTCTGCCTTATTCGTTTAGTTGTCGCAAGCGCGGTTGCTGAGCATATTCTAGGTTCGATTCCCGGGTGGGGCAAAGTGGTATTAAAATATTTAGTTAGAATAATTTTCATTAGTAGCGTTATTTTTGGAATTGTGCTCGCTAATAACGACATCGGCATAGATTACATACCTAATGCATACTTCTGCTTATTACTTTTGTAAATACAGGTGTTTTATTACTTCGTAGTCGTTCTTTGACGTCCTCCTTAAACGCATGTTTAGCAAAGAAATTTACGGACGAATATATACAAATAAATAAAATTGAAGTGTCTGTTTGTGATGTCAGAATTAAGCTTTTTATTAAAATTAAAAGTATAAACTGTAGGAAATTATAAAAAATGCGATGTTTAAAATTGAGTGTCTGTCTGTTTGTTCTGTCTAATCTCCGAATCGGCTGGACCGATTTTGACGGGACTTTCACTGGCAGATAGGAGTAAATTAGGCTACTTTCAATTTAGAAAAACAATAAAGGTTCAGCGCAAAAAAATTAAAACCCATGAGATTTCATGGGTTTTCATTTTAACATGCAAAAATACTAAATCGAAGCAAAACAAAACAAAAATAGGGAAGTATTTTTGCATGTTATAGCATATTTATTGAAGAAGGTTGTAGGCTGCTTTTTGACCCTAAAAATGCACGGGTTCGTATTTCATGCGGATTGGAATTAATATTATTGGAAACAGGTCAGGTGCGCAGTACCCACAACCGGCGTTTATGTATGAAACGATGCATGAATGTAGATGAAGCAAAAGGGTTATGTAAGGATCGTAGCACGTGGCGTTCCGTAGTTTCTGCCTACCCCCATGGGAAAAAGGCGTGACTTTATGTATGTATGTATGTATGTATTATTGGAAACTAGAATTAGGAATAGGATAATAAATACAGAAGGCGATTCTTCTGAAATGCACTTCGTGTAACGTTACTAGCACAATCAGCGTCAGATACATTTTATCGACAGAGCTCGGATATCTTTCCTTTCGGATCCTACGTTCTTTCTATCGAGTCGGGACGAGCTATCATATGAAAACAGCTAGTATCTATAGCGGCTGACTGCCCATGGTGCGCCAGACGATCTCATGTTTCATCACTCGTGGAGGTTCTTGCCTTGAATTCCAACACCTAAGTTTTCCCAAATAGAAAACTAGTCTTCCCGGTGGGACGAAAACTATGATAGGATCAACAATCAAACTTTCGCCGATGCTGTTTTTGAGTTGTACCTATCTAATACTGGTACTTGGTAGAGTCTATTGCCGTTTACTAATTTTTTTTTAACAATAAAACGTTCTTACTCGTAATCAACCCAAGACCGAGGTTCAAACATAATTGTTCATAAATTTTGAACAATCATAATTTCATAAACAACATATTTAATATAAATATATAAAAAATAATACCTCCAGTTCCGTAATAGGTATCCAAAAATGAAAAACAATATAAGATGACTAATATTTTTATTTTAAATAAATTATTGTTACAACAATTTTTGTATTTGACAAGTTTGTTGTTCTAGCTAGTGTTACGATCAACAGCTAATATGCACATATTCGGTCGTATAAAACTTTAATAATCTATAGGTATACTAAAAATAAAAGACACTGTTGGTTTTCACAATAGTTTTAGAGAAATCGATACGCCAACAGACAGCCGAAATACGGTGATGGGGAGCGACGAAACGTCTGAGGGACTGGATTTTCAATCACAATCTGCCTGCAAGATGTGGTGATAGGCAATTCTTCTTGCTAAAGTAATTTAGTTTCACTTTATCTCTTTCTTACAAGATATATGAGAAAAGGTTGGAGGATTTATAGAAATAGCTTAACATGGCAAACTTGAAAAATGATTCACACGAACAGGGTTTGAATCCGCAACATCTGGGGTACAATATAGTAAACAACGCCATAGTTCAGATGGAAAAGCAATAGCACAGTGAATCAAAGGTCGCGGTTTCATATCCCGTTCGTTTAAATCAAGTTAAAATAAAATGATCACATATGCATGAAAAATCAATTTATAAGGATATAAGGTTTTCTGTCGGTTTTCAACGCTATTTCTAAGAAAGAGATATAGTGTGATTAAACTAAGTTTACCAATACTTCTTTTTGGGAAATACTATACTCAGTTATAAAATGCCGATAGCCGAGTATCATATCAACCAGTATAACCCCACTGTTGGACGTGGGCCTCCTAATGACCGCAATAATTAACCGTTATAGATTGCCATAATCATCACGCAAGCAAACAGATTGATGATCAAAATATTTTGTTATTAGCGCACAAGAGAACGCTGCTGCGATCTTGACGTCTGGGCCACGTTCATGTAGGAAGCAGCCGACTGACGCTTATCAGTACTGACCTGTATCTGTTACTGTGCGTTCACCCTAGGTAGTCTCCTGTCAAAGTTCTTATATCATTGTAATAATGAATATTTTGGCTTGTACCAGGGGACTACGTAAAGTGAACAGAATATCACAAGTGTACTGTCTACAATCGCGAGAGAATAACAACACCAGCAAAATGTACTGAATTGACGAAACCTGTCAAATAGTCACGTGATTCGTAAATGTCAATCCCGTCCATTTTGCTGGCGTTCGTATTCTTTAGCGATTGAAGATTTGAACTTGTCTTACACGAGCACAAACATATATACATTTGCACTTTTTAAACTCCACATAAATAGTTATCTGAATAATATAGAAGTATTATAATGTATGTCTTGTAGAAGGCATGATTCTTCTATCTGTGTTACATACCCAATTATTTTAGTAGTACACTTTAGAGATATTATCAGTAAATTTGTTAAAAGTACACTATAAAATCGCTTGAGATCAAAAACGCCACCAAAACATACAAGATTGGTACTTACAAATCTCGCGACTATTCTTTCAGTATATTTTGCTATATCTTCTTAACTCTCTAGAGTTTATAAGACTGTACACTCGTCTACAGATACAGCAGTACTGAAAAACGACGGTAAAAAGACTGTAGTTGCGTGCTTTTTACATGAATCCAACCGTAGTCGCCTTTCATGACATACGGGTGGAGAGCGGTTGGCTTAATCTGTGCCGAGAGCCGAAGCTTTAGGCCGAGTAATAGTAGTCATAACAATCAGTAAAATACTTCAAGTTTCATACTTCAACAGTAAATCTGACTGATTCTAATTGTCTAGTAAATGTACAGTAAAATAGTTCCATATCTATAGTCAACATTATAATTGAGCGGAACATTATTCAGTACAAAACGCTACAATGCAGAGAATCTTATAAATAAGCATGGTGATAAAAGTATAAATAATGATTAAATTTCAATTAACACTTCTATTTGATACATACATCCAATAAAACATAAAGGTTAGACTTGAATAAGTATGGCAAGGGTTTTTCAAGTTTTTCTCATACACAAGTCACAAAGCATAAAATACATAGTTTTAAAAATCCGAGCCTTTCAGTGTGTGAGCTATAATCTCACACACACGTTCGATACTATAGCAATACGTTAGTATAACTGGCCGTTCTCGTGTTAATATGGCCGTTGTAACCTCTCACGCGTTCTCAATTTAAATTGTAATGTACTAAAAACAGACTCGTTTATCCGGACCTCAGTTATACGGATTCGCGATTATCCGGATTGCCAACCGTGGTCAAGAATCTTTGTACATAGTTCAATTCGTGCGTGCATGGACATGGACTGGCACCATCCGTCCGCGGCCGATAAATGATGCACCGTCTCACGCGGAAGCATTTCAGGCCCTGGAAACAGCTCTCAAATGGTTCGAAAAACAAACAAAGAGTGATACTTTGAGTTTACTACAGTTAAAACGAATTCGTGATGTAGCAGCAAAGAAGAGAACAAATTGTTTACGCCAAATGACAATTACCAAATATTCTTAACCAAATTAAATATGTCCATATTTTATTTCATGATTAAGATTGCAATATTTTAGTAATTTAAGAAAATATGTATGTAGGTGCATCGTACGTACGAAAATGTATTGCTAACCTTTTAATAAACATTGATTATTGTTAATAAGTTTAATTTGTTTTTGTTGTTTTGAATAATAATATGTATGTACAAAAATCGCTTTTTTTCATACATGAAATTATCCGGATTTTCGATTATCCGAATACCTTACGACAATAATTGGTCCGGTTAATCGAGTCTCGACTGTACTTGATATCGCAAATCGATAATCGGATGATATGTCAGACTTAACGACTGAAATAGGAAGTCAGTTGGCACATTAATTAACCCTGACTAAAATATGGCGGTCAGGGTTAAGACCAAGGTAATTTTTTGCAGTTCAAACACTTTTGGCGAACCCCTCGAAGCTGGCTCTATTTCAAATCTACACCTAGTATGCGTGTATGTCACAGAATACCTATAAAATATTTTTATATATATAGAGTATTATAAGATGTGAGGTTATGAGTCCAAGTTACGTATTCTGCAAGATACGAGACATTCCTTGTGTCAGATTATTCATTTTTTCAATTCCATACTTTATATTTATTGGATTATCTTAGTCAAACTCTTACTTATGCTCATCATTGACTCGATAAAATATCCCTGTACTTCTTATAACGAATTCTATAAGTTCAATATTAAAAGTACATGTCAAATCATAAGAGTGTATTTCTTTAATCTGTACACTCAACTTCACAGCTGAGTTAAGGTTGCAATTAGACAATTATTCTATATCACAATCCTTGTTACATTATGTAGACTTACACTAGCGTTGGTTTGGTGCGACCACCATTATTCTGATTATACTTATTTTAATTTAGTATGTACCTAGCGTAATAGCTAAAAAAATACAACTTCACTTAAGTATCTATAGGCATCTTGACTTAGCAAGGAAGACATTTGATACTTAACTTATCCTACATTTGTAGTTTTAGTGAAGCCATCACAGTCTTATCGAGACAATATTTATATAATATTGCATATAATAATTATAATCAAAATAATATCTGGCCAAATCACATACACACATATCAGTCACACTTTAAATGCAATTTCACTATGTTTATGTTAACTCCACTGCTTTCTATGTTTAAAGCTTGAAGCAGCTATATATGGATGTTGTCTATGCTATATTTAATTTTCGTACCGCAGAGTTGACACAAACACTGTGAAAGCATTGAAAAACTTAACATAGTAAAATAATATACTATAAATATACAATTAGCAATATCTTATCCTAAAAATACGCTATACATGTAGAAAAACTGTATATAAAAAGTTTAATGCTAAAACTTTGAATTTTTAGTAATATATAAATCATATTCACACAATGATAAAAGATAATTAGACATTTTCCTAATTCATATAAATTTGTGAATAAATGAAATTTTTGAATTTGAAATGTAACTGTAAATTATGCTCATATATGTATAAATATATGTAAATGCACACACAATTTAGTCAGAGTGTTCATTTCACAAATCTCATAATCAATCTATTGCAACGTTTCATTCTACATAAACGTTAATAATAACAATAACATTGTTCCCCGAAGTGAGCACTCTTAAATTTTCAAATATCATTTCACAATTTTTAATTTAATTCTAATTTTAATTTACGATAATTCCGATGAATGATTTACAATTGACATGTTTAAAGCTAAAGGCTAATAACACTTGATACAACTGATTGGTAAACCAGAAGAAAACTGTCAGGTACTTAGCATAAGCAACTGTTTCTTTAGGACTACACAATGTACTTACATTATTCACTTGCACTAATCAAAGCGCAAAATATGCCTTTATCAAAGCATAACTGTATGTATCTAGAGCATTCAGACCTTAGCAAGTGATAATAATGCTAATAATCATAATGTATACTGGGTTCAGTCAGCCACAATTATGAAATATGTAGCTTTTTAGATTCTTTACATGCCTACATAACAAGTTCTCTCGTACACTTATGAGAATTTTACTCTATCAAGACATGCATGATGTAGTTAGTAATTACAATAAAAATATTGTACAGTCAATACAAAAATATGGACTTGAATCCAATTTTATACATCATAACACTCCATAAAACAAATTAATTAAAAACTGTGAAACAATTATTATGCTAATATCAAGAACAACAGCACAACTGATAATTTAACATTACATGGGAAAATCCAATGGATGGAAGTGAATTACGTCTTTGTGAGTTTGATGATTTTCTATGTCGGTGGTGCTACCTTTTCAAGAAGCCCTTTGTGCCGTCGGGACCCCGCGGGGTGCGGATGACGAGCACCCCGCGGGGTGGGGGGGAAGGGAACACTCCTGAAGCAGTGGCCCCAGGCGGCAAGCGGGTGAGGACTTTCCGTTCCCTTCCTTTGGCATTATTGTCACACTGTGGAGTCTTTGTCTTATTACTATTGTTTTGATTGTCATTGAGATTGTTTGCTTGCAATTTGTCTTGTAGCCGGCTGAGGCTGGAAATGTTGAACAACACAAATTAATAAACATTCAAATTCAGCCCTAGGCAGGACATCAAATATGTAAGATTTAAAAATAATTATTGTTCAGTTGAATTCAGCCCTCATTACACTGCTAGGTTAACTTTGTTAATTGAATCAATGACTATCCAGACACAAATATTTTCCAATAAACCACCTAACAACAGTATATTTTGTATGGAGTGGCATTAAACAAAATGTTTAAAACAACATAGATCTAATTTCATGTAGGTACAAACCAATACATACTAAATACATATTATTTAAATCTGATTTAACTCAATACAACACTGTGGCATGTTATTTGTAAGTGCCCCAAATAAATATTAGTATTACTTATAAATGAAACTGGAATACTAAAGAAAAACCTACATACACTGAAACCTCTGTAGAATTATTTTTTTTATAATATTATAATGTAATTTTATGTTATGTTATTCTTGAGTGTGAGTATGGATTAATTTTGTGATACCTCTCATCTGTGTCTCATAGCCCTAGCTTATATCTGATGTAATAGGTACATTGTGATGCCAATAGATTTTCACTGAAGCTGAAAATGTATTATATATTACATTGATAGTCTGATTTTATGTCATCCTATTAAGTTAATAAACAGTAAAGTATGGATTGAATAGGAACCAAAAATGCATACCTATATTTAGGGAATTTCCATTTTATAGATTGTGTCTGATAAGCTTAAGTGATCTCAAGTTCAAGTTTAAGTTCAACGAAAGTTTAATTATTGTAAGTCAATGAAATTAATACTGCTGAAATATCCTAATTAATCTTTGATTGCAACAACCTACTAAAAATTCTTAACATGGTGTTATGTAAAACAGTATCACAGAGATTGATAAATGAAACCGGCCTTACTTGTCGTCAATGACGTCTTCGGGGCTCCGAGCTTCGCCCAAAATCCGCAGCCGAGCCTCGGCGTACTCCTTCTGTCTTTGCTCAAGAGTTTTGACCGGGCGCGCACGGCTCTCGCCGTTCAGCTGGCCGCTGCCCGACGACGACGGCCTCTTCAGGATACGGATAGCTGGCTCCGGCATCACGCACTGAGATCCAATACACGCGCTCTCCTCAACAGTAACCTTGCAACCTTTGAGTGAAGTTTGCACTGGCGCGCAGTCACTTGACATCAGTCTGATCTTCTGGTCCAACTGAAATAGATAAACCCACATGTAAATATCACCACGGCGGCCAGCCCCGACGAGGGTAACGTCCAGGTTCGGCTTTCACAGTTACACTTACGCCAATTTCGTCCATATCCTCCCAACTTTCACATACGTCAACTTCATCTTGGGCCGCCATGTTGACTGACTGAAAAGACGTTGCCACATCAAAAAAAGCTGAAAGATTGAGTACGTAAATGTGTTTCGTTAATTTCGGTTTTCGCATACGGTTTTATGTGAAAAGAAAAGGGTGAAGAATATTGCCAGATTAATTAATATTAATTGGCTGTCAAATAATACCCGTCAGTGTCAAAACAATGTGATCGTATGTGTTAATTGTGTGCGATAGAAAAAGAAACGTTAATACGAGCACTGAGTTATTTTATAATAGCGCTGAATATTGTTCAACTAAAGTATGAAATAAAAGGTAACTATCTGAATAACCATATTTTTTAAACCCAGCTTTAAACATATCGGTACTTCTGTTTAGGTTATGACAACATGCAGTATTTATTTACATACAGATTCATTTTCAATTTCAGAAATAGATAATGGCTTTCAAATCATCCTTTGCATCGTCGGCTTCGGGCCTGACGTCCGTAGACCCCGACTATGTCCAGTTCCTCATGTTTACTGATGAAGATGTCAAGAAGCTAAGTGTTTCAAAAATCACAAATATACAATGTTTCGACTCCATAGGAAACCCTACGAAAGGAGGTCTATATGATTCTGCTCTCGGACCCCTTAGAGACAGAAATGAAACTTGTGGAACTTGTAATAATGTCTTGCTACATTGTCCAGGCCATTTTGGACATATAGAATTACCCCTTGTTGTAGTAAATCCGTTATTCATCAGAAACATCTACACACTCTTTCGAGTGAGTTGTCTAAAATGCTACAAAATTCAAATGGATGATAGAATGAAGTTCATATTAAAACTACAGTTGGAATTAGTTGATGCTGGACATATAACAGCAGCATTAGATTTGGATAGTTTTGTAGGAGAAATTAATAGTAAAAATGAGGACTCCCCAGATAAACCTACTAAAGTCATAAGAAAATACCAAAAACTATTAAAAAAGAAAGATCCAGTTGTTGAAACATTTCAAAACAAAAATGTTGATAAATTGAGAGCTAAGTTTATAAACCAATATTTTAGAGCTATAAATACAGCAAAGAAATGTGCCTTTTGCTCCAGTAAGCTCATAAAGGTGACAACATCAGAAAATAAGATCATGTACAATCTAAGCGCTGAGGGTGCTGAAAAGGGAACAAAAGGGATTAAAATTCTAATGCCTGATGAAATCAAACGCTATTGCACAGCAATAGCCCAAAATGATGGAGACATCTTAAAATATTGCTTCCCCATTTTAAAAAATTCAAAACTGCAGCCAATCACTAATACATTTTTTATGGATGTTATTCCTGTGTTACCTCCTTGTGTAAGACCTTGCAATGTATTGAGAGGAGAACTGATTGAACATCCCCAAACTAATGTTTATAAGACCATACTCCAAAATGCCTTTGCTGCCAGAGCTGTATTGCATGTACTGTCATCTTCAGATCAACAGAAAACAATAGATTGCCTTGATCAAATACCAAGACAGGCATATGAAAGTGTTCAAGGCAAAACACCTCCAGAGAAACTACACATAGTCTGGCAAGATTTACAAAAAAGTATCAATAACCTTCTAAATTGTGAAGGCCAAGGTTTAACTAGTCAAGGTCTGAAGCAAATTATTGAGAAGAAGACTGGCTTAATCAGAATGCACATGATGGGCAAAAGAGTAAACTTTGCAGCTAGGTCTGTAATCACTCCTGATCCTAATGTTGACATTGATGAAATAGGCATCCCGGATGTTTTTGCTATGAAACTGACATACCCTGTACCAGTAACAGAGTGGAATGTTGATGAATTGAGGAAGATGGTAATAAATGGACCAAACAAGCATCCTGGAGCTGAAAAAATAGAAATGGAGAATGGAAGAGTGATTATTATAGCTACTGATTCTATACAAAAGAGAAAAAGTCTTGCCAAAAGATTATTAACGCCAGATGAATATAAGGGATCTGGATTAAAAATTGTTCATAGACATTTACTTAATGGCGATGTCTTAATTTTGAATCGACAACCTTCACTCCATAAACCTAGTATGATGGCTCATAGAGCAAGAATTCTGAAGGGAGAAAAGACTCTCAGATTACACTATGCTAACTGTAAATCTTACAATGCTGATTTTGATGGTGACGAAATGAACGCCCACTTCCCACAAAACGAAATCGCGAGAAGTGAGGCTTACAATATCATGTCTGTGAGAAAACAATATCTTGTTCCAAAAGATGGTACACCATTGAGTGGCTTGATCCAAGATCACGTGATATCCGGGGTGAAAATGTCTCTAAGAGGTGCATTTTTTGCAAAATCAGATTACCAACAGTTGGTCTTCCAGGCATTGCCTAATCATAAGGGTCCTATCAAACTCCTACCTCCTACTATATTAAAACCAATAGTTCTGTGGTCTGGCAAGCAAGTTCTATCTACAATTATTATAAATACAACACCTAAGGGAAAACCATGCCTTACATTAATCGGGAAAGCGAAAATTAGTCCAAAGGCGTGGCAGAAAACACCTCCCAGACCATGGAATGCTGGTGGTACCCCTTTCATAGATCCCATTACCATGTCAGAAGCTGAAGTAATTATTAGAAAGGGGGAACTATTGTCAGGAGTTTTGGACAAAACTCACTATGGAGCCACACCATATGGTCTTGTCCATTGCATGTATGAGTTATATGGAGGCGATAGTTCAAGTGCCCTGTTAAGTTCATTTTCAAAAGTGTTTACATTTTACTTACAATGGATTGGGTTTACACTCGGAGTTAAAGATATTTTGGTAGTAGAAGAATCTGATAAAAAGCGCGATGATTTTATTTGTTTAGTTCGAAATGCTGGGAAAGTGGCTGCTGTAAAAGCTACCGATTTACCCGCAGATGTTGAAGACGAGAAATTAAAGGAAACTATTGAAGTAATGTACACAAAAGACCCGAAATTTAGGGCTAATTTGGATAGACAGTATAAAACTATGTTGGACTCTTATACAAATAATATTAATACTGCTTGTTTGTCTGAAGGATTACTTGAGAAATTCCCTTATAATAACTTACAGTTGATGGTTCAGTCTGGCGCTAAAGGATCAACTGTAAACACTATGCAGATTTCATGTTTACTTGGTCAGATTGAGTTAGAAGGTAAAAGACCGCCTCTCATGATATCTGGTCGATCTCTGCCCAGTTTTCCACCGCACGACGTGTCTCCAAGAGCCGGTGGTTTTATTGATGGTCGTTTCATGACAGGAATACAACCCCAAGAGTTCTTTTTCCATTGTATGGCTGGTCGTGAAGGTCTTATTGATACTGCTGTAAAGACCAGTCGATCAGGTTACTTGCAAAGATGTCTGATCAAGCATTTGGAAAGTTTAGCCATCGCTTACGATCATACAGTGAGAGATTCTGATAACAGTGTCATCCAATTTGCTTATGGAGAAGATGGTTTAGATGTCCTCAAATGCCAATTCCTTAGAAAAGACCAGTTTCCGTTTCTTGACGCCAATTCCAGCGCAGTAGTTGGAGATTCTGTGATAGAAAAACTGAAAGAAGACTCGGATTTGAAAGATGTTTTAAAATCACATAAGTCTCTAAAGAAGTGGAAGAAAAAGTTTGGTAGTCCTTTCGAAAAGGCTCGAACAAGTGGCTTTGTCCAATTTTCTGCCCTTGAAAAAAGACAAATTCATCTTGATGACTTACCAACTGATAGGACGAGAGATCCATTTTATTGGGAGTTGGAGAAGAAGTGGCGTGCTTTAGATGAGGAAGAAAAACAAGAGTACGCACGGAAGAAATGCCCCGATCCAATTCCAAGTAAAATGTCACCGGAATTCAAATTCGGTGTCATTAATGAACAGTTAGATGATCTAGTACATAGTTACTTAAAAAAGCGCCATCCGAGTGTATACAACGACTACACCGAGAAAGCCAAATTCGTAGATGTTATGAACGCCAAATATCTTGAATCAATGGCCGATCCTGGTGAACCTGTAGGTTTATTGGCCGCTCAATCCATAGGAGAGCCTTCTACTCAGATGACACTGAATACTTTCCACTTTGCCGGTCGTGGTGACATGAACGTAACACTTGGTATACCTCGTCTTAGAGAAATTCTAATGACGGCATCGGCTAAACTTAAGACTCCTAACATGGACATTCCTTTCCGTGACGATATTCCGGATATGACGAAGAAAGCCGAGAAATTACGACAGAAACTTAACAGGGTCACTGTCGCTGATGTGTTGGAGAAGATCGACGTGCAATGTCAAATAGTCATCAGACCTAACAGACAATTGAAAACGACAATGCGCTTCCAATTTTTGCCGCATTCTCAGTACAAAACTCAGTACGCAGTGAAACCTACGCAAATCATAAAACATATGGAGAAGAAATTCTTCGATGAAATGTTTACGACGGTGAAGAAGCAAGCAAAGGCGACGTGTGGTGTGGTTTGGTCTGCAGAAAAGCAGAAGAAACGGTCCAAAGCGAACGAGGATGATGATGATGATGAAGGCGACGCCCCTGATGCGGAGCCAGCCAACAATATTGATGTAGACAGTTCAGACGATGAGGCGCCGAATGCAGATGATGACAATACTGATGTAAGTTTTTCATCTGTACATGTATTTAACTCCTTTCACACAATTCGATTTGAAGACTATCTGACCCGATTAGTCAAATATAAATTGGTCTATTTTTTTATTGGATTGGGATCTATTTATTTTCCAAACGGTTTTTTTGCTTTTCATTTAAATTATGTTTGTTAAAGTAAAAAGAAAAGTAGGCTTTTGAAAAAGTGAATTGTGAATGGAACCACTACCACATGGGTATCGCTCATGCCGTAATGGAAAGATTAGCTTGTCAGCATTGATGGTATTGAGGTTAGGGTGCGCCCGACGATCACGGCGTTCGTTTTTCGTGGCGGCTCTGTCCTTGTTCCCCGAACTCCCGTACAAAAAACTCAAAAACTCCCTTACTATGAATAACATAGGTATGCATACTATGCAAGGCTGTAACTTACATAAAATTTGTTTTCTCAATTTTCAGGCTAGAATTCGTAAGAAGAGAACAGAAGAACAAGAATACGAAGATCCCGAATCAGGAGAAGAAGAAAAGTCAGACGATGAAGTAGAACTTAACGACGAACAACCTAAAGGCGAAGATGTTCTAGACACGACTACCACCGGTAGTGACGCAAACACAAGCAAAATAATATCCGAAGTACTTTCCAACTTGAAGGAAGTCACAAATTACTCCTTCGACACAAAACACCACAAATGGTGCGAGCTGACCGTACTTTTCCCAATAGCCTTCTTAAGGGTCGATCTATCTCAGGCTCTCCGCGAAGCGGCAATGAAATCCGTCATTCACGAAATTAAGAATATCAAACGAGCCATTACCAACAAAGAGAAGAATGTGCTATACCTCAAAACTGAAGGAATCAACATTCTACAAATGTTCAAATATAATCATCTTTTAGATTTGAACAAGCTTTACAGCAATGATATACACGCTATAGCAAACACTTACGGCATTGAAGCAGCTAATAAGGTGATAATAAAGGAAATACAGAATGTATTTAACGTTTACGGTATCACAGTGGACCCTAGACATTTGACGTTGGTAGCTGACTACATGACTTATAACGGTGTTTTTGAACCGATGAGTAGGAAAGGAATGGAAGCATCATCGTCGCCGTTACAGCAGATGTCATTCGAGTCTTCGTTGATATTTTTGAGGGAAGCCGTATTGAACTCTAAGAAGGATAACATAAGGTCGGCATCCAGTTGTCTCATGCTAGGACAGCCTTGTAGGAGCGGTACTGGCTTATTTAGTTTACAGCATTTCAGTAAAGTTATTAGTTAGACTTGAGTCTATTACGTAATCAAGTAAAGATATCATTGTTTTATAAGAATAAATGTTTGATTTATAAATATTGTTTTGTTTGCTGTGGGATACGAACATTGCTAATTACTAGCTGAAATGACCTATAAGAGCTCATAGCCTGGTCATAATCACGCTTTTTTTATCGCATTCTTTGTCTCCATCGATAATAATGTAATGTTTTTTCCTATCGTCGATGACTGCCACCGGTTTAGAATATAGCTACCTATACAACCTTCCTAAACTTACAAATATAAATCCGCGAATGAAAAATAATACCATGAGAATCCCTATACACGTCTCAAGTGCTATGACAAATCTTGTAGGCGTTTTCGACGTTCGACTCGAACCGACTAAATAACCGGATCCTTGATATATGAAGGGCAGTCTGCTATGTATCATATATCAAAGATCTATAAACACTTATTTTGTGTGACCTCTGCTCGCTTCCAGTAACGTCATCATATATAAGAAGAATAGTGGTATCTATAGGTATTTAGTAATATTAATTTCACTTCCAAATTAAAATTCATAATTCATAGATAACTGGGTATCTAAACAAATTATTATAAGCCTCATGATACAATTTTATGTACTCGGCTTGGGTAGCCCAGCGGGCAGCAGTCAGAGGTCTGAAAATCCTTAATGGTAATGAAAAACATTCTATTTACTCTATTAGTTACATCGTTAGGTTGTTACAATAATTTCATTGGTTTTCAAGCGTTAATGTCCGTGACAGGCTACTCTATGCGGAGTATCCTTTCACGGACTAGCTTATTCTATGGGGAAGTTAGGATATTAGGGTTGCCAAATATAGTCGATATAAAGGAGAGAAGATTAACAAAAAAAAAATGTCCCGAATAAATAAAACTTCGTCAATGTTTTAAAAATCATTTCTGTATTTGTCGTATTACAATAGAACTTATAAACGATATTAAAACGACTAAGTAATTAATTACAGCGTTGACGGACATTATTCAGTGTGTCTGACACACCGCAATGCTTGAATTGTACTCTTATATCAAGGCACATAACATTGTCATAGACAAGACATGGAACATTTACAAAAAAAAAAAATGGTAAAATCAACAATATTTCATTTATTATTTCAAAGCTTGTGATTACGTACTAAGTTTATGTATAACCACGTACAAGTTATAAAAATAAAATGTTTTAATTATTATCATCATAATCTGTACGCGGTTTACAATGCACCTTAATGTTAACTTAGCAAATAGAATGATCACATAAGCTTCTGGGCGTGCAGCGTTTAACAACGTTACATGAAATACACCTAATCCATAAATATTATAATAATCTTTCACAGAAAACATTAATTATAACCGCTAAACTAACGCAACAACATTCGCTTTAAGCGAAAAATGATTGATTTTTAAAAAATCAGAACTCACAACTCAAATATTACCGTTTTGGCACTAACTCAAAGACATAGACCGAAAGGAATTCGCGGCAAAATCAGGCCGTTGATGATATCTTTGTTATGATTTGGTTTCGTAAGCTCATAGATATGTAGAAGCATCAAATGTCTACAAGTCACGAGAGTGATTGAACTAAATCATACTAGGAAATAAATTAATTTTTAAAATATTAGTTTGAGTTTTCCTTAGTCTATGACATGGATTAGTGAAAATGAATTTCCTGATCATTTAGTATTTCAGAGCCTGTGACATGGTATAAAATGGTTCGATGGCACTATTTATATAAACTGTTCATTTATCATTAATTGCGAGGATATAAAAGTGTAAAAGTCACTGGCTAGGACGGTAACATTAGGTTTCATTTGGACCCCAGAATCGCTACTCCTTTCACACATCTCATCATATAAAATAACTATGAACAATACTTGTATGGTATTTAAATTTAAACTAATTATAATAAATAGCATTAATGTTAAGGTAGTTAAAAAGTTGACCAAACACGAGTTCGTTGTGTATCGTACACAGGATATTATCACAGCCCTATTGATGTGCGTCTCGTCGTATTAAAAAAGACAGTAGATAGGTGAAAAGACTGTAGAATATAAAAAAAGTTAAAATGCACGCGATTTATCAGATAGTAAATTTTACAGCCATATTAAAAAAAATGATTTAGTGAACAAAATAATTAACAACTAAAAATTAATTTGCAAAATACACAGCCTCACCTAAAATATGTTGAGCTCGCGTTTGGTCGAATATCGCCAACAAATACAACCGCCATTTTTGAAACGCGCGGGAAACATTGTAATACTTTATTGTCAGCGAATCGGCACGTGTTGCGTTTGATTCAGCCAATAGTTTTCTTTTTATCTTTGACACATTTTGAAACACTCTGACACTAGAAATTCAACAAAGCATATAAAATTACGACATAGTGTAGTGTTTCAAGGCGTATTGAGTTATGACTAAATAGTTGCATCCGCTGTTGGTTCTCAACTTTTTAACCCTTAATGCGCTGTTTCCGCTTGATTCTGATTCTTGGCGGCTTTCCTCTCTTGTTTGATGGCCTTCTTGTCGGCTGCTTTCTTGGCGTTAGCCTCGTCATCGGCAGGGTTGTCCCACTCCTGTCTTCTGCCGTCAGCGAACACGTTGTAGAATGTGGCGCAGAATATGTAGATCGCGCCGGCGATATAGAACACTTTCTTCCATTGCGCTTGTGTGGGCTGTTGAAGGAAAACGTTTCATATTCAATAAATGTTATTTTAATATAGTATAATACTTTTCCCGGGAACCAAACCCAGAACCTTACGCTCAGCAGCCACGCTTGCGACCCGTAGGTATACCAATGAAGTATTAAAGTTCATGAATATTTTCACTTCTATCTACGTCTTTCGGCTGTAGTAAATTTAGATGGGCATAATTCTAAGGCTAGTATAATAAATAAAACTATGTTCAAGATGCTGCTATCGCATTACGCTGCATATTTTCATGTTTAAAACAAATTCTCCTTTATATTTTTCTTCAAGCCACTATTTTTTTTATTTTAAACTCTACTCACCCTGCCCTCAATTATATATCCAGCAACAATGGGCGCAAGCAATCCGGTCAGGTTGGCCATGCAGTTGGTGAACGCCATCAGAATACCGGCGAAACGCGGTGAGATGTCCAAGTGATTCACCTGAAGAAAATATGACGAGTATTAATACAAACGAATAAGAAATTATATTTAATCTTAACAGCTCTAGAAACAAGTATGAGATAAATATTGTCATTACTGATTTGATAAACAAGCGAGGATGGAGTGCTCTGGCCTACAGCAAGAACCAAATTCACTACGCGTATGATTCATGTAAGGCTTCAATTCATCGTGTCGATATAATAAATTGAAGATAGAACCCGGGAGTGTTGACCATTAAACAATAAAGTGTCCTCACCTTGAAACCAGAGTAGATACCACCGTTGAGACCGACACCCACGGCCAAGATGGCAACGGTAGCGGCAGGGTTGCAGCCAGTGTTAGCTGCGATGAACAGACCAATTGCCGGACCGTATTGACCTGGAATCACACAGAACATTATGAATACGTTTGTTTATATCGACCTGAGACTGGTAAAGATGTGGATGTGAAACAAAAAATGGCGGATTATGGACAACAGCAAAATTCCTTTGCAGTTCGGTTTTAAGAGGTCCAAATTAAATTTCGCTTTAATTAAGAATTATCCAGCTTTTATAGCTCAAAATACCAATTTTTATAATCTCCAAAATGTATCTAACAATACTTTAAGTTTAAATTTTTCAAATTACTTAATAATGTCAACGTCATTTAGATACAACTTACCAATACTGTTTATGACTTTTCTGACTTGCGTGTGGTTGAATCTTCCACTGGACAACATCCAGTCGGCGACCACCGAGATGAACATGGAGAACAGCCACATACACAGGTACGGGAGAGCTGATACGAAGCCGTTCTGGAAGAAATACGTTTATTGATTAACACAGTCTAAGAAAAAGCCTTAACTTAAAACTTATTACATAACGACGCGGTTTGCGCAGTGGCTAAGTGATTAGCTTTCTGCGCTAAGTGTTGCGAGTTCGATTCCCGCACGGAACAAATATTTGTATGATCTACAGATAGTTGTCACTGGTCTGGTTGTGTGCACATGTGACATGTATGTTTGTAAACTGTACCAACGACACAGGAAAAATCTTAGTGTGGGGCAACGTTATTTTTTAAAACATCAACATTAATATCAAATCTAACCCTTGTCGGCTGCAAACCTTGTAGTAATATGACGTCCTTAAACTACGTTTGACGTATAATTTGTCTTTTGAACTCCTCAAGTACATGTCTACACGAGCCTCAAATAGCAGACTGTTAACGTAAACTTATTTTCGTTGGTTATCAGATAAGTTGGAATTAAATACAGAAGCAAATACAAAAGATTTTTGCAGTCTCAATTCTAATTGACCTGCTTTCGCTTCGAAACATCGGAATCTTTTGACGAGAATTTCCCCAGTCACACATTCTTGCTACCAAAGTAACAATTCTGTATTGGTTTTTATTCCTTTTCCCTTCTGTTCTTATCGCAATTATTTAACTCCAAATCATCAGTTACATAAGACATCTATAGCACTTATATAAATTGTTGTAGTCTTTCGTATAAAGTGACGTCATTATTGCGCGTGCGTGGTTCCATACGACACTGTGCACATCCTTTATTATCAGTCATCGTCTCCGGGTATATTCCATGGATCAATCTCAAAGGAACGGGGGCAGTGATTCTACTAATATCTTTACAGGGTTGTCACTCGAACCACTTATACATGTACCTATGTCAATTTTTTATTGTGACATATTTCTGGATTATGTTCTTCATTTATCATTTGTTTTTTCGACCTTCCCTCTAAGGGAGTGAAGATATTTATTTACTCATTTTTTAAATATAAACGGTAATTCTGCCTCTGAATAATAATTAATTCTGTCAACTATAATAGATTTGATCTCACTATTTTAGAGGTTATATATGCGATCTTTTGATCGTTACAATCGTCATTACATTACAAGTAGCACGAGGAAACAATATTTTGAGCGGAACATAATAATAGACGCGTAACGTATAGCCTAAACCTACTCGAAACTTAGTACAAATTAAATGGCAATATGTCTCGTTAGGTGTCAATCCTGTTAGACTATGCAATTGACCGGGCGTGAACTCTCGACCCGGCGACGGCTCGCGTCAAATGATTAATGGCCAGAACGATCCAAATTGTATTACGCTCCCGACACTTATTGCCATAAATAACTCTAGATTGGCCAAAGTGGGCGTTTATTTATTTTATATAGGCGATTTTGTGTATTATGGTCTTATTGCTAGATTATTGAACCAACATTTCGTAAAGGAAGTCATATCTTCGATTTGTATATTTTAGTCATACGCATGCATTCAACCAAGGTATGAAGTAGTACTGATTGATGGACATGTTTTCCTACAGAATTCCATTTGTTGTGTCCAATATCTCCTTCTTCCGCATTGTCACGAGATCTCAAATGGAAATTACTCATACTGTAGTGGATAGTTTAGTCGGCAAGGTCGTTATGGGGTAACAGGAAGAATGCGTCAGATATACCTATTTACCTGGATATTGTGACTCATTCTCCATGCTGTCTACACAGAAAAGAAAAAGAACAAAAGATACTCACATCCTTGATAGAGAAGTGCAGCACTTGTCGCATGAAGGTTGGCAGCTCCGTCATGAGCGTCTCGTAACCATAGTTCTGTCCCATGTGCGCCAACATGATCGCCCAGAATGGTGTTGAGAGCAGGATCTTGGTCCAAGGAATCGGGGGTGACTGCAAAAAAAAAAATTATGAGAACTTAATTCTAATAGGCTAAAGCTATCTGTATAGTTGTCCAAGATCTCCTATATAAGGGTCATTAGATAAAAGATTTTATTATCTGGTAAATCTATGGCATTTCTGGTATCTCAAACCGTATTGTACATTGATATTGATTCCTTGTACAGTTACGTACGTACGTAGTTCGGTTAAGTACATACTGGGAAATAAAATCAGCCTTAGTATTTCTTCCCCAAATCGATGGTTATAGCTATTGATGGGGTTCAGGTTCAAACATACAAGTAACGTACCTAGACGGTATATGTATTTCTCTTATCCTAAAGTAATTCCAAGTAAACTTTTCGAAGAATACTTACACTGGAACCAGCAGCTCCCCACAGCGAGCTCAGGATGTACTTCTTTTCAGCTTCCTTGATCGAGGGACACTGTTCAGGGTCCTCAGACACGAGGAACAAGAAAGCGAGACACCACACAGTGCCGACGAGACCGAACACGTAGAAGATGGACGGCCAGCCGCCGGCGAAGCCGTACGCTGATAGAAGACCGGATAGAGGCATGGAGATCACCGTACCGAATTGAGCACCTGAGAAATAATGTCAGTTAATTTATGCTTGAAATATTTATACCACGTATTTAAGAAGACCTGTAACTTCTCGTAAGTCTTGCAAGAGAGTTCGCTGCATATTTTAATGATGCCACTGTTTCATGGTGAGATGGTTGTAAGGTTCTGGGTTACTGGCACAATGTGTGTGGATTTTTTGTATCCAAATTCTCAGTAGCGACTTAAGAGTTAAAAATTGTGACCGGTGTCTATTATGTCAGACTCAAGCATTTGCGAGATGTGGGTATTCAACACTACACCTCTGCCTAACATTTCAAGAAGTACAGGCGTGATGTTATGTTACGATGATGCCATCTAGTCAGCAGGCAATATGGGAAGTTGTAATCTATCATAGCGTATTGTATCATTCATTATATCTACGTAGCGGTTTTCCGCGAAAGTATTTTTTGTGCTTAAATGTACCTACTTATAACATGACATAATATCTTACCCGCGTATACGGCTGCACCCATCCTACTCCTCTCGTTCGGTGGAATCCACTTGGCCAACATAGCGTGTGTGCATGGTACAATTGGTCCCTTGAAACAAACAATTTGCTGTAGCATCATAAAACATAACAGGTTTATTTAATAGGACATTTCATCGTTTTTGATTGTAGAAAAAATATAGGAGTAGGTTATTTCTCCAAAATGCGGAATTAAAATGCAAGACCATTTACAAATATACGTATTCACATTTCATAACCAAATAGTAGGTAATCCTCATGAAGATAATTACAGTAATCTTTATGCAAAAATACCTCGTTTCGTTCTATGACGCTAAACATCATTTAACGTTAACTGCTCCGTCGAAAATGCTCCTAGCTTTTCTGTACGTTCATAAGTTAAGACAAAATAATTATCACTATGAAGAAACTTACCTCGCCTAAACCTTGGATGAATCGGACCAGGATGAGATATTCGTAGCCAGCCTCAGCAGCGACCGGTACCAGTAGACCGAACACCGAGTTGATCAACATACCGACACCTAGGAAGAGGCGAGCTCCGAACCTGAGACAAAAATATAAATCGTGAAACGCTGCAAGAACTAAAATTAAATATACATCACGACGTTGGTGATTGATTTCCTGTTCATCCTAAACGACTTGATTGGAAATCGGCGACTTGGTACCTCGAATTTGAGGCTCTTAATTTTGTATTGAAATTAATTGTTAGAAGTTTTATTCATTACCAATCGTGTTACATCGGTGATCCGCAGATTGGTCACATAATGATATGAGTTCAAATTACTATTCCGACAGAAAATTCTGGTGTTCACGTTAAACTATAAAATTTTGCAATAGAGTTTACAGTACAAGCAGAATTAGTCACGTAAGTGGAGCACATCCTAGCAATAAGCTGGCATAGCGATAAGACAAAGAAGAATACCTACGTAATTTAAATAAACAAAGACGTAATTATTATAAACATTATGAAACCACGTAGATAAAAACGTTTTCATTATGTTATAATTGTAAATATAAGCGCTTATTTTGATTGATAACTGCAATTTTCAAACATGATAATCGATTTGTTTTACAATGGTGATGACGCTTTTATAAAATCATACAGATAATGAACCTAATAAAAATCACCATTTTTCATTTCTTAGAAGGTAAGATGACGTTGACATAAATAGGTATACAAAACTAAGCTAATCAAGATTCTGCATCCGCTAGGATATTTAAGACACATGATTAACTAGATCTAGAAATTCTCATGGCATTTCTTTATTAAAATATATAAAACCGAAACATACTTTATTTTTATAATTACGAGTAAAAATGAAATTAAATGAAATTATTTATTTTGTTATTAGAATTTTTCAATCACTTTTACACGACTTTTTTATACTAGATGGCGTCGGTATTTCCTACGACTATCCTTGAGAAGAAACGCCGAAACAAACTCAGGAGTCAAGGTCTATTTTAAAGTCCAGACAGTTTATAGTAAGGATTAATCGGTATACGACTACCATTTGCAGGGTTAAAATTGTCTAGGACAAAATATTAAGCTTTTGTATCTCAGCTATTGTTCGAAGGCAAGCAAATTGTTTGCCTTCGAGCATAGTTAACAAATACAATTCGTCTCGCTATTCTCTTATTTATTGTGTATTTAACTAAGTCTAATCTAGCCAACAATTATTTTTAATGCGTTGACATTTTTTGTGACTTGAAACATTATTTCGGTTTCGGTTTAAACATTATTCACAAATCTGTTTTAAAAAAAGAGACTGATGAATGACTGAAGATGACAGATATTGATAACCGGGCCGAATGTAGTTCCTTGGGAAACGCCTATGCCCTGTTGGTTAAAGGATATGGTTAAGATTGTACAAACCTTTTTGACAAGACTCCGAAGGGTATCTGCGTGATGACGTATCCGTAGAAGAAGGAAGATAAGATGTAACCCTGCAACGTCGAACTCCAAACGTACGTGCCGTCTTGTGTTGACGCAGCCTGAATCAATAGGAGACTTATTATTAATGTGTTTCATTATTGAAACGTTAAAATATTGTTCCCGTAAATTACGTTTTGCTGGAATTTGCACTCAATCTCTACCTTCTCCATCTATAGTTTAATAGAGTATACTCATTTGTAATACTATTCTAGGAAATGTTTTTTTTGTGGCATCATTTGGGGTCACTTTATATAAGACGTCATCTCAGAAAAGTTCTCTGTCTTCTCAGTCATATTATGTTTGATACAATCCATCAATCTTTTCTTGGAATCTTAAGTCACTAAATCTATGAAGTAATGAGGTTTCTACTTACACTGGTCTCATTAGATATGACCACTCCGCATTCTGTGTCTGTCGCTTCGGAGATGACTGGAAGCGCTGTGTGGTTGACCATAGCCACGATGGCGACAGACATGTTGGTCCTCATGATGTAGGCGTTCGCCATACCCAAGAACAACATGAATGTCACGAAGTGACGCATGCCGAGGCCACCTGAGACAAAAAGAAAGGTTTGTTAGTAAAATTAAAAAAACGGGATAACGTGAATGCCTTTTTAGGCGTTGGCATAATTGAATACGTATGATTTGGCCTTAGTTTTATCCCTAAATGCATACTCTTCGAATATTGCATTAAGATTTAAAACAAATTTTTGAGAGCCATTAAAACGACATAAAATTAGATTTGGCGATTTTTCGAAATACTGCAGCGAGACATTAAATTAAAAGGAATGCCAATACAGTGTCTGAAAGCAGATGAAACGTGTTGGTACCATTTAATAGTTATTAGTATTAAAAGCTACAAAAAAGTACTACTAATAATATTACAGTTCTTCATAGTATGTATACAAAAAACGATACAAGAGACCAACAGTAAATGCACTCCTGCTAAACGAAAATGTAAACAGTAATGACCTCGAAATAGATAATTAAATAAAGATACTCTGTACACGATTGGATTCGACGCAACCTGATAACGCGTGGCAGAAAATTAGATCGATAGCCCGATAACAACGACTGCATGACGCCGAACAATATAGTCACAAAATAAAAAAAGACCAGGAGGACCAATAATTTTTCTTACATTCGCCAAAGAACTTAAACAAGACACGCCGAACGGAAAGAAAACTCAACTAGAGCGTGGTAAACCATCAATCAAGATACTGAAATTTTCTTGTTGTTTAATTTTTCTGTGGTAGCCCACGTTCGTGCGTGAACCGGTCTTTCTGCACGAAGCTTTTTGTTGTAATTCATGTTATGACGTCATTTTATACACATATTTCAGGACACCAATTCGTTATTCATTGCCATACCTAACCACAAAATGTTTATTATGTTCTATGATCGTTTGTAGCAATGAGAGCCAATACTGTCGTGGTGTTCAAACTATTATTTGTAAATTACAAATGTAGGTATGACACGGGCATGGCAGATTGCCATCAGCATGAGAAATTCAAAAAGTATCCATAAAAAATGAATAACCTGACGATTGTTGTTACTTTCGAAGAAAGAGTCAGGTTCTTAGGATGTCTGACTGTTGACATTTAAAATAGAAATCTGACACAACGACATGCGCTTATAAATTTTTTGATAAGAGGTTATTGAATTGCATATTTATTAGCGACATCAACTACTAAAATTATTTTCTTTAGGGGGCCGGCTGTTGACAATGCAAAATCATGATTTTTTCGCTATCTCCACAAAGCCTACATATCTAAATAGATGATATAGGTGAATATTGTGATTAAGCTGTAATCCGTATAATTTCTAATTTCCCATGATAAGATAAAAAGTAATCTAAAAGATAATTGTTGGATTTTGTTTAATTGCCGCCTTATTGACACTGAGCCAATGTTTATATACCTGTATATTGTGTGTTGTTAGTTTTCTATTACGCATTGAATATCATTGCAGTTTTGTGTAAATTAACATAGTGACTAATTTTGTAAGAGCGACGTTGCTCGAAATGTGATTGAATAATCAAAAAAAAAAAAAATCGGAATTGCACCAGCATATAATGTTTTCGATTCTTAACGTAGGTAGGTACTGCAGTTTGCTGATGACCATTATCAAAACTGGATGACTATAGTAAACGTGTGTGTTGAGGTGCTGATTGTCAAAAGTAAATAAAAATGGTACATTGATACTGCTATAAACTAATCATAGAGAATCTGAGATTTGATGCAGATCACCTGGGTAAACCTAAGTGCTCAGAATTAGCATTACCCCTAAAACACCCAATACCTTCAAATCTATTTATAAACAATCGCCTTCTTAAATTCCCATAAATGCTATTTTTAGTAGAAAAGGACGAACGATTTACGGTCTTCGTAAGTTACGGTAAATGAAATGGTTGAAAAGTTCTTGTACGTCGTATCCAGATATACATAGTTTATATGTGCAAAGCGCAAAGAAAAGCTTTTAAACTGATCACCCATATTGGTAAGCCGCTGACACCCACACACATCATAGCTGTGATGGATAATCACGAAACATTTTTATCTCATCGTGAAGGAGAAAATATGTACCTACTACTGGCTGATACCCACGACGTTGTCTGCGTGTATTTGGTATTTATTATTTCATGAGTGTTTTGCTGCAACAATAAAAAGAAGTCTATGTCCTCCAGGGGTCAGGCTACTTCTTTGTAAACATTACGATCGGTTTAGACGTGATTAGGAAACAGACAGACAGAGTTACTATAGCATTTATAAAAGTGGGTATTGAGCTAGGTATTTTTAATTCACCTATGAACTGATATTATTTAGGTACCGGAAAATACAACCACAATTTTTAAAGCTATTCAATATTAAATTAGGTCACAATCGAAAGCCCTGCCAAACATCATTATATAGGTACATGAGTATATAATTACAATGAACATAAGAACTTTGTCATTTCTTTAATCTTTAATGTTCTATGCTGAAGCACAGGCTGCAGCAAAAAGAAAATCTGTTTTATTAATATGTGCATGTAAAGCCCAAACTTGCAAAAACAGTATAAAGAAACCAGATTATTAAGTTTCTAATTTCAAATGTAAATACTAGCTACTATTAAAGACTATCTGTCTATGTATTTATTCAAAATACAATCTTCCTAGACAAGAGAATTCCGTATGTAAATATATTCAAGTTATCATTATAACTAGTAAAAAATGTACCCAAAATAACATACCGTATCAAAGACGCAAGAAACTATAGATGTGTGTTACCACAAAGTTGGCAATAAAACTTCTTGTAAGAGCCAAAATGTCAATTCCATCGCATAGTATTAATAATATTTCACTAATTCCGGGTAATTAGAAACATGACTAGATCAAGACAGTGATTAAATGTAAACAATTTACGTAAATAAGACGTAGATATTGTTAGAGCGTTTGAAGTGAAGTGGAAATAGGATTTAATTATACATCAATGAGCGTCAAGGAAACAGTTTACAGAAATATAAGTTCTTATGCACAAGGACCCCTCGCGCATTTACAAATGTCCCTTACAAATGTATAATAGAAAATGTTCTAAACAGATACTAATAGTACATCGATTTTGTCCATAGCACAATGCACATTCTGAGGTAAAACATAGGTACTTATGTTAATTTAGAACTGTAGATGTGTTTATGAAATATTTTAAGCTTTTGAATGTAAAAAATACAATCGTTTGCTTTCCTTGATGACGTAAACTACTTATTTTTTGTTCCTTTGATCTCAATCGCTGGATTAGAAAAACACGATACCATGTCTAAAGAAATTAATTGAAGCTGCCTCGAACCGGTTTTTGACAGACCGAAGTTAAAAATAGAACACCATACATAGTTGACATATACAACTGTGGTGTCCATTTGACCAAGAAACCGAGCGAATATTGAAAAAAATCGGCTCCGCTTTCATGTACCTAGTTGCCAAGATAGTTGCATCGCGGTTAAAATTAGAAACGGAAAGAAATGTGAGAGATTCAATATACAGTCAATGTAGCAACCGACGCGCCCGGTATACGGATATTTAGTTTACTTTATACAAGTGTACTATATAAGTAAACTATAAACATAGAAGACAATTTATTTTTAAGATCATTGGTCTTTTTGTCCTCGAAAAAAATTTGATGCCCTTGAACACTTTTTACAAGTGTACTATTTATACATATACAACCATTTATTCTTGAGATGTTGGTCTTTTGGTCCTCGAAAGAAATTGTGATACCCTTGAACACCCCACCTTTTAATTATGGTATCGTGAGAGATCTCAGAAGACGACTCCAGTTTCTACTACTATGTTAGCAGCAATGAACTGCGCTAGACTGTATGTAGTCTATCATTAAGTATATTTTTTATTTAAGTACTCGATTGTCATTATACATAGCTACAGTTTTAAATTGTACACCTTGGATGGTCTATTTTAAATATAAATTTAAGAAATACCTTTGATTAATATTATTTTCAATATTTTGTCATAAGTTTAAAAGAGAGATGGACAAGACTTGGCAAAGCAGCATGATGGTACACCAAGGTAGTTTCCGAATGATCAAGGAAAGGACAGTTGTGAGGTCGTTCGATGATATACTGATAGTGAGAAATAGTGCATTAAATTAATGAACAGGAAGAGGAATTGTTGGAACTGAAAAAGAGGCGTAAACACTCAGAATCCGGTAATAGTTGATGAGTTTAGATTTCAATCCATGATTGTCTTATCATGTAATACAAATATTATGTTTAAGAAAAGTGCTTGCCTATAATATTGTGCTACTATACTCGACCCCTCAAGGACCAAAAAACACATTTGTATTATTGTGTTTAAGTGTGATGTATTCGTAAACTATGTAGACAGCCCAATATCTGTCTCCTTTCTTTCAGTTCATCAAAAGGTTGTCTGGAAGAGATGCCCTTGTGCGATAAAACCGCCCATTGTACACAAATAATTGTATGTCTGTCCTGTCTATGTTATGTGTACAATAAATAAATGAAGTCTAAGTACCTACCTAAGGACGTCACATGATAATCATGGTAGTTCTCACATAATGAGAGTTTATATACTTGTCAACTTTTATTAGAGAACTCGGTTATAATATCTAGATTTTATATCCGAGGAATGTGAACCTACGGAATACTACGAATAAAATACTAATTACTGAATGTTCGATTGGTTATTCCTTTAAGTAATTTAAATAATTACAATGTATTTATGACTGTATGCGCATGTAAGTTCCCAATTACAATGTAATTACTAATCGTGTGCACTTTTATGGTGTCTTTCATATGCCATATGAGGTATTGAAGATGCCATACACATGTCAGTCAAATGACTCCGCTACGCGACGCTGCACTTAAAATGCTTCAGTCTGTGGATACTTATCGATAATAACGTAGACATTGTGTTTCTGTCCGCGAAATAACTTACTTAATATTAGAAAAGGTTTAAAACAAATTACGATGATATTTTCTTTTATTCAGCGGAAAGACGATCGTCTATAATATCGAATATAATTAAAGTTATTTTTACTTATAGTATAGTTAATAAAGATTTAGAAAAACTACGTTATACCAAATGATTTTATGTAAATACATAAAAATAATTTATATTTTGTTTCCTCCTCGTAAACAGTTGTGTCATGTCACAACACTAGAGTTAAATATCAGTTGTCTTTAAATAGACTGGCTAGGTAAGAAAAAATTTTTTTGGCAACATTGACGTCTATAGACTTCTGGCGCACTTTTGGTAAACTTGGCACTTTTGGCACTTTCGGTATTTATCTATTTGTTTATAAACGAAGACTCCTCCGAAATGCTTTTTTTTGTGGTAAGGTTAATTCCACGCAGATTTATTATATTTTTTACGTCAATGATTTGGTATGCTTCATTTACGTTAAAGTATAAAAAAATATTTAGATCACGAAAATCAAGATAAAAAAGATATTTTGTTCAAAATTACTTCGTCTTCTGACTAGGATAGGGAAGAACGCGTAAGAAACGAAACAAGTTCATTCTAGTCATGAAATTGGCCGAAAACTCAGAAATAGGAATAGGTAGGTAGCCCTAAATAAAAAGCTAGACAGGCGATCGTATGCGCACGAAATAATGACATCACTGCTTCAGTCCATCCTAAACGTTTTCAAACAGGCTGCATTGAAGTCCAAGGCCACAAATCAAGGCTATTCGTTGGGGACTCGATAATAAGATCTAATAAATTGTGAACCATTGGAGGGAACTACCTACCTATTACGACAAAAATCAAAACTATAGAATGTTAGGTACATTTTAAACTATCTAGTTAGCTTCAGAGCATTTCGTTTTCATTAGTGTTTGACATAGGAAAAATAAGTACAAAATATAGCTAATATTTCTTAAGCTCATACAAGGAAATTCGATAGCGCTTCGTCCTCTTCATTTAAAATTATGAAAGTAATGGTTGTTCTAAAAATAATATAACCTTGGGAGATATTAATAGATATACCGTATCTGCTATAATTAACATTGATTATGCAAAATATTTCAAATGGTATTTCTATGAGTCCCTCCTTCCAATTACGTAACTCTGCACTGTGTTGCTACAGGTACGCTACGTTGTGAGGTCATTGAACTCTCTTGGAAATCTTTCGCAATTTTGGCGACCTTGAACTTGAATTTATAATTTTATATTCGAATATTTTCAAAGAGTGACTAATGACTTATATTTATGTTCTCATTATGGTTCATTATCGCACTAACCCACTAAAACTAGTATGTTTCTGATAACATCCATCATAAAATTCCAATTTTTCTTCCCGAAACTTTACGTTCTAAATGCGTTAAGTTTTCATTTAAATCAGGCGATAATACAATTCATACATTGATATTCACAATGGAAGCGTCCGTCGTCTGACACAGCAGAATGTATTACATGGATCGCGTATCAAACTGAAATTGTTCGCAGTTCCGCGTAATAATGGCGATCGACTGCAAAAAAGGCGCCAGAGTTTTGAATTGAGAATTCAATACTTATTGGAATTGGATTCCGTAGATAAATGTTAGAAATCGATTCATGATTTTATATGGATATTAATATGAGTATTTCAGAGAAACAATAAGTTTATTTTGGGTACAATAGGTACCAATATGTCTTGTTTCAACGGTTTTTAGAGATGTTTCATTTTGATAAGATTCTTAAACCTGTGTAGGTGGTCTGAAATTTCAACTTAATATAGCTATAACGTACATGTAAGTCAGCAATTATTCTGCGCTATCCATAGATATAGTTATAGGTAGATTGTAACTGTTGGAAGTGAATATAAATATAAAATAGCTAAAGTTATTAAAATCTTGTTGAACAGATTGCTGGGCGATTTTCAGTACCAACCCTAACTACAGGATTGTGTTTAGGCACTATGACATTGTAGACACAATAAAACGTTTTTTACTATACCTCGACGGTTAGATGATCATAGATTATAAAATCACTTTTATGACCACAGACAAAATTTACGAGAGCAATGAAATCGATTCTAATTTTAGAGCTGAAAATTGAAATCCATTTTCCTATTACACTATTAAATATTTTAATAATACTTTTTGACGCGTTTCGTACAGCTATTACGTGATCAAAACATATATATCTGGTCTATGACAGGTTCACGTGCTCTTTATAACTAACACTAAATCGGTAACAAGTACGTATGTCACTTACGTACTTAGTAAATTATACAATTTTATAAAAAATATGCTGTTGACTTTTATTTAACAACTGCAACGAAATTTTTTTAATAAATTGTCATAAACTATTTAATCGAGAAAATGCATCAGTCAGACCAAAGTCTAAAGTCACAACAAAGAGCACTAGCAGACGATTTTTCATCAAATGTTTCTTTACAATCCATAGTGGTTAAAAAGCAAAAAAAACATGAGTTTTTTTTATTACAAAGGATTGGCCAATGTGTGTCTACTAATTAAACCATCGCCTGTAGACACAGAGTGACACAATTCCGCAATAAGCCATATTATCTTATCATCTTTTTTACGCTAAAAGTCAACGCAAACCTTCAATTTGATGATAATTTTGAAATGCTGCATTAATGTTTGAGTCATCATTTCATCAGTCTGCAAATATTAACAGGAGATCAAGATTTTTCCTGCTTTGAATCATTCAGTTAGTAAAGCGTATAACCTACTCAAAAATATATTACGAAAATTAAAGGTGTTTAATATTATATCGAGCCAAAAACTAGCAAAGACTTGGCAAATCTCAATGATTTTTTTGAGAATGAATAGTACAAATAGAAGAATAAACTTATATAACCTTCCTACTTATAGCAAAACCTTTATCATTCTTTTTTAAACTTCAAAAACTTTAACTTTTAACTTAAAAAAACAAGTTATTTAACTTAACTAAGTAATAGTGAACCAAAAATACATTTTTTAAACTACCTAACCAATTTAGCAATTCAAGGAAACGCCAGTCAAGGACGACTAATAACGAAAACACTTGACAATACAACTTTTTGCTTGTTCAGCGAAATGGTTGTAAGCTAACGACTTTTTACATCAGCAATTTTGGTAACAATAACACTCAATTTCCTATTACTAACTCACTTTTTTTATGTTATTATCATAGATCAATCAAATCAAATCTGTTAAAACAATTAACGATTTTATAGCCTATTTAGATTTATATCTAGATTATACAATCTTTATATGACTTCGACCATCTGCAAGACAGTTTGATTTTTAACAATTACTAACGACCCGCCCTGGCTTCGCATGGGGGGTGCAGTTTACGAATTAAGAGACAGCATTCTAGTGGATTTCCAAAAAAATCTTTCATACAAATCTTGTCCTGACAATTACAAACACAACAAAAAAAGAATTAGCCAAATAGGTGAAGCCGTTCTGAAGTTATGCGCATACATACATTTTTGGCAATTGATTTTTATTCATATGATGATGACCGCATAGTTATATATCAATCGAATTCGTCCCTTATTTTAAAGTAATAAAACTCACGAGGCGCGGTCTTACATTGTATACATAATACCCAGATCTACAGATGATGATTCACGAAAAATCATCATCGTCAAAAATTTTATAATTAAGTATATTCTACTGCTTTCTGAACGCCCATTCTAACTTTTCATCTCTTAGAAATGGATAAAATTTAAAGATTTGTACAATTGCGATACAATTTGATTGTACTGGTTTTAAGGACCTTTTATCATCATTACCCATTATCTTTTTTAGACCATAACTTGAGTTAACCGCAAGCGTGACTTACACCGATTTATTGGTGATTCCGCGGGCCAAAGGACATGGTTCATCTTAAAAACATTGTCTTCAATGTTATCAGTAGCAAAGCGATCCAATTTCTCTTGTTTGTAATAGATGTAGCACGATAAGTAAGTATAAAGTAGATTTACACTAATTAAATAATGCCGGTCCGGCGAGCATTTTCGTATTTGAGAATACTTACGACAAATCTGTATATTTTGCCAACTTTCTTTAGAAATTAACTTTGATAAATGCAAAAATAACGTCATAATTAATTAAGATATTCGAATTAACAACAGCCTCTTTTTTAAAGTCGGTTAAAATGTAACTAGAGATCTAAACGGTGGACAATGAATATTATACATGGACCCGCTCGAGCATGACGCCTTTCCTAATGAAAAAAAAATGAAAGAACCTATTCAAACTCTCTTAATAATAAGAGAATAGCGACTTTGAATGATCTAAAACCTGTTTATAATTCTTTCAGAAAGCTAAAATAGAAACATGTTAATGTAAAGCGATTGAAGATTCTGATTCCATTCGCAGAAAAACGCGACACGTGTTACGATGTGATTAATGAAAACATTGAATCGAACGATGCTCAGATTATCGTATTGTTTGCCGCTCTTAAACAGTAGTGTACGATAAAACCCTATAACTGTACAGGATTGTACAATGATACGAACGTCCTTGCCCGTGACGTCACACTCACCCGAGTGGGACTGACTACAGCAGTAGGGCGCTCTGACGCAATTAGTAAACAGACGAAACAAAACTCACCGGCTTTGCCTCCGGGACGCTGGTCTTCCAGGCCAGGCTGCTCCCAAACCAGAACGTGTGAACCGCGGGTGCGCGAAACCATTTTAACGACGAGAGGAAAGCACGTAAAGAATCCTAATTTAACTAGAAAAATAATAAACTAAAAGGCGTCCTCTGCGTTACCACCTACGTAACGTTGGAGAGTGAGCCAACGTTGAGTGGTTGAGAGTGACAGAGGGTTGACATCGCGAGGGTTGCACGTGACGGTAAAGGAAGGCTCTGCTGAAGCAGACTGTTGACCGACTGACGGTTGTGAGCCGACACGACACGTCGGTAAATATAGAGGTGTGCGGGGGCCGTGCGGGGTCGCGGCGGGACGCGGCGCACGCGCTCAGAGCATGCGATGACGTGAGCGGTTCAACTTTTTTACTGAACGCTGAAAGGCGTCTGTAATAGCAAACAGATACCGCTAGGCGACAAAAAATTAGAATGGACGCGACATCAATTGGTATCTATCCTGGAAACTAAAACGGTGCACAGACGGTGATGGTGATGTAAATCAGACTGAAAGTCGAAATTTTTTTAACATCGGTCCTAATTTCCGTAAATGAGTAAGTAGTATATTTACTGAGAGTTTTTGTCGAGTATTGACGGAATTCATAAAGGTAGATCTATGTATAGCGTAGAAACTTCAAATGGCCGATATAAACTAATGTTTTACAGGTAGACCCTGGATAAACTAAACATAAGCAAACTAATGCGTGGTTTGAATTGTTTCGCAGAACGAACGTGACAGCAGAAATCGCTCAAGATTAGCCAATCAGCTATGATGGTATTGAAGCTGACTGTCCAAGGTGTGCCAAACGATGTCAGAGTTAGTCAATCGTGGAGGTTTTTTATTTCTCCAAACGTTTTATGGTCCATTCCCGGAATCTACTTTATAAGTACTACTGTCTCGTTAGGACCGTCGTCATTGAGAAAAAAAAAACTTGTTGATTCCTGCAACTATGTCATCAAACCAAACCCAATTGTTTCAGTATGATGCCTGCATATCTAGTAAAAGTTTTCCTGGACCTCGATCGTTGGTAGAGTAAGCTAAATGTGATAAATGTGCACGCGTTTACGATCGGAATTTACTCAAATAAACTTTTTTTCCCTAGTTTTTTAAACGATAATGCTGATCGAGAGCAAAAACTCATACTAGAACACCCTGATATCATCAGTCTGAAGAGCTGTTACTACCAAGGCCTGTTCCTGTCCTTCGATTACAACTAAGTTATATATAAAAGTATGTACGGCTCGTATCTACCACGTGGCGTTCTATAGTTTTTGCGAATTTTTTTGCGAACTCCGTGGCAAAGAGGCGCGTAATGTGTGTATGATGTAACACTAGCTTCTCACCCAGTCAAGACTTTACGCATCTTAGAAAGAGTCAACAGGTCTTATCAATGCTTGTGACTCATTAGATTACTCGGAAAATCCATCAAAGCGAACACGCCCGCGCCTATACGTCACTGCACTACAATACAACATTGCTATAAATACATTGTGTGTTTTGTTCACTTGCGTTTTGTATAATGATCGTGATGAGAGCAATGTACGAGTAATGATAGCGGACAACAAATTCTTGTTAGAGAACAATGTGCAAATATGCATTGCATAATACCGATTAACTTTAAATACTTCTTCCTAGCGTAAATCCGATATTACCTAGGTCAGCTGTTCGATCAACTTCTCACAAATACTTTAAAATGATCCTCTGCCGTAAGAACTTTCCTATTTTTCAATGGTCGCAATAATTTGGAGTTTCTGACATACCGCTCAGATTTATCAAGCTGAAGTGGAAGTCAAGAGATGGCCCAGTAAACAGGTTTCCAGGTTCAAAGTACCAATAGCCAGAGTAAACCTGTACATCATAAACAAAATAATCTGAATAAAGCACTTGACAGGCTGAATCCGAAAGGGAGAGGACTAGGGTATTCTGGCGGAACTTGAGAGCAATAAGAAAATATCGAATTATACATAACAACCGGTATAACGACATAATAAGGTACATTTGTCAATTAGTCCCGCTAAAGCCTAACCCTTCTCATTCTGAGAAGATACCCGTGCCAAGCACTATGACAGTAATGGGTAGTGGGCGGAATATTATTAACACTTACGCTAAATCGGACCAGACTTACGATACTACTCAACGGTAGGATTTTTAGTACACTAGACCGCATATTTGACTATTGACACAGAAAAAGTAAGCATAAAATAATATTTGTGCACTAGATGATTCAGTTCGAAAGAACGCAAGATAACACTGCAATGGAAGAAAAATGGTCGACTTAGTCATTTTCGAATCGGTACATGCAGTGGCGGACTAAGCCCGTCAGAGGCCCGGGGCGGCAAAGCTGAATGAGGCCACTAGTTTTAGAAGTTGATGTAATTTTACAAGCTTTTTATTCAGTTCACATTTGTACATATATATAAGTGAAATTCAAATTCGATTTAATTAAACATACATAGAATATGGATATGGATGAGGAAAATAAAATACGAATCGATCGGCAAAAAACGATTAGTAAAAACAAAGTAATAGGTTGCGGCGGCCCACGGAATATGAAGTGCAATACATAAATGAAACTGGAACTAAAACTGTATAGACATTAGAAAGGTTATAGTACTTAGTAATTTTATTTTAAAAATTGTAAATTACCGGTTCCGTCTGTATTTATTCATATATATTTTATCTGTAACCAAACCACCTATGGAGGCGTTTGGAGGCCCCAGGACTAGAGGCCCGGGGAAGGCCAACGCCCATTCCCCCCCCCCCTGTTAGTCCGCTACTGGGTACATGTTTTTGGATAAAATCGCTTTAGGGTTTGTAGAATCCTCCTTCGGTCTAGGAACCGCAAAAATCTATTATGACGTCACTTGCAGTATTACAGGAAGGAGAAAGCTCCCTAAAGCATCATTTATTATTATTGTACGGTGTCCTAATACTCCTAATGCAGGGGAAAAATTACTTCCCTCTTTCCACTTATCCTCGTTCAAGGGGACCATTCAATTGACTCGATTAGATTCATGTTACAGCATTCTTTCTCACATTTTAAACCGTGTGCCAAGATAGGTAATTAATTCAGATTCTGGGAATTTACCCTTTTGTGATTGACATAATTTATTTCATGGCGCACCCAAAGTAGAATAATTGTGCAGGTATGTGTTAATTCATGGCATACCTAAGTAGTTCAACACCAAGGGGCAGGGTTGAACTGACATTGTATTTTCATCGGAAAATCTAAAGATTCTTATTTATAATTACTTAGGTAAATGAAGCTCCTTTGAAATACAATCGGTTTGACTTGGAATAAGCTCACGTTATGCCAGGTTCATAAAAAATACATTTACAATAAATTTTCTGCTACCGTCAGCCCTAATTTTAAAGAGCTCCCTATTCTCATACCCCTAAATTAAAAAAATATATCAATTCTGAATTAATTTAAAAACGTACGCATCTATTTATGTGCAGGTGGCAACCCTGTACAAAATATTAAACAAACAAACAGGTCGCAAAAACTGGCAAGTTCAATGACTTATCCCCCGAGGCGATTTCCCAAAATTGCTATTATCATGATCACCTTATAATTTTACATATGTTTATCAGATTATCCAATCTATAAATTATTGAATAATCATTGCCTTCATCATACAAATAAATCGATCTATGTAATAAGAATTTAAGATCTAGATAGGTTAGATTGATTACCTCATTGGTCTAGTGGTCGGGCAAAATGTTATTGGATTTTTCTGTATGGAAATTCTCAGTAGCAACACGGAGTCTGGAACTGTGCCCGGTAGATGACGATAGGCTCGCCCCCTATTACATGGAACTCAATAATGGCATCGGCGTAATGTGGGTGTACAATTATTAGTATGCCTCTGCTTAATCCTTCGGGGAATACAGGCGTGATGCTTTGTTATCTAGATAGGTATTAAGTAGGAAAAATCTTCCATTTTAAATGTCTGCTTATTACCGTAGCATAACTAGAACGAACGGCCGATCGTGACCTTGTACATTTAGCTGATTCAATAATAACAACTCGTATGATTTATGAGTGTCTCATCACATCTTAAAACCGTACCATGAATAGCAAGCGTGATGATATTATTGATAGTGTACGAAATCAGAGTTCGAAATTGTAGCGCCATCTGCTGCCATATTATAAAACGAAATTCAACTGTATTTAGCGCCATCTATTGTTTATTTGAAAAATTAGTTTAGTACCCTTAAAGCTTTTTCACTATTGTTATAGAGGGCGCTTGACTGATGAATTCAGTCTCTCGCTAGATGAGAATTAGGTAAAGGTTAATGTTTTCATCCTAATGAAGAATAAGGACGAAAGTATGAACAACCAATGGAATACCGATAAGAACAAATCCCGAAAAAAGAAACATTCATAATAAGTAGCGTGGACAAAACACTGAATACAACAACTAACATAACTGGTTAAATAACTTAGGTTTGGGTTTTTAGACTGCATTATAACTTTTATATGCACGTGACATATAAGTATCATAAATAACTTGGAGGTGTGAACAAAAAAAAACCCGCAATAGGATGCTGTTGCCAATTAGGTATAGACAATACGCTTTGTATGAAATATCTACTAGCATAAATAAAATAAACAGTAAAAAGGTAGTAGGTATCCACATACACGTTATTTACTGTGAGAGATGTTTACATATTATTACCTTCTTTTTCCCTTAATAAATTGTGAAATTTTATGTTCTATGAGTATGTAATAAAAGATTACAAAACGTAGCTGAATAATGAATAGAACTATGAATATTTCGCTTTCAGATAAATCTTTAAAAACAGCAGCATTTCTAAGAATTTTCACTTAGCTCTCTTCTCGTCAGTCTAGGCTAGGAGCCTACCAAATCTATGATCCCAGGCTTAAATGATCTGTTTACAAACTAATCCCCGGTTGCCCAACATAAGTAGGTACTTCATACATTGTATCACCCTTTGAGTATGTTATTGTGTTAGGATTGAATAACAACTGAATAACATTATGTGGCAGATGAACATAGCCGGACCTCATTGAGTGCCGGATGTCGACGTTTAGAATTAACCCACGCCTTGAAATAGGGCTGTGACTCGACCGGGATTTTCCAGAAATTTCCTTTCTAGGACTACGGAGATAGTTAACAATTTTGCGAAGGATTACGTCTAATAGTAAAAATTGAAAAGGAATCAACTCATTATTTCTTATTCAACAACTAGATAGGAAACTTAAAAAAATACTACATAGTTACTATATTATAATTAATTTCTCACGAAAAAATTTACACGTGTGAATTTAAGATTGATCTAAGTAGAAATTTTTGAAGTCTCATTCTGCTTCAATATACATATTTGGTTGCCAACCCTAACCACACCTAGCGTGTACTGCATGGATGACTACCAAAATTATATGAACTAACGCATTCGAGGAAACACTTATTGAATTGGTAGCTTACTCACGCGAATGTACTACATGTGATTGTGAACTTGCGAGTCAGGGTTAATTATTGGGTTTTTTAGGTTTTTTACATACGTGCATCTCTTATGGACGTACACCCAGACCCGAAACAACTGTCTGTAGATTATACAAATGTTTGTTCCGTGTAGGAATTGAAATCACAACGAGACGCGACGCGTTGTTTAGAAATTGGCCACTGCGCCAACTGGACCGCTCATATTGCTATGCAGCGTTTAGCGTACAACAAGTATAGTTTGATAACAGCTTAGCTATAAATCTTCTTGACTAATACTTAAAGAAAAATTAAGGCTTTTAATTTATGAACACGATATTTTTCATATCTGTATTACTCTGTAGGTACTGTTTTATATTTGTGTATTTATATGATTGACGCCCTTAAATATGCATAGGTACTGCAAACATTCGATCATAAATTATAGTTTCCTCATCTAACTATTTATAAGTTTGGTTCATGTTAAGCCATAGACGCCCAACCTATGGCTCGATCATCAAAAAGGCTATCGTCGCTACAAATTAATTTGATTTTGCCAGGTGTTTCCTTCAGAAAAAAAATCGATTCTGCGGCAGTAAAACAAAAATCCTTACTTTGTTTTGAAACAATATATTATAACCCAAATAATTAAAAAAAAAAACAGGCGTTCTATGAACAATTCATAAATTATGCCTGTCATTGTCAGATTCATATTTAAAATGAAAAGAGATGACAACAGATTTTAAACCGATTTTAGTTATTAGAGCTTTATAAAACGATGATGAATAAGTGTAAAGAGACGAATTCAATTAACAATATTAATTAGCACAATTATTACTTATATGCAATTTTAAAGCCACGTGCAAGGTTGTCGTCGTATTACCTACATCATTGCATGATGCGTTTTGTACACCCACGACAATTATATACAGTTGCAGAACACACCTTTTAGTCATTGGACCTATTCATTCCGTATCAGAGTCGTATTTAAAAGGTTCGAGGACAAGGAAGAATTCCTGGCCCCGAACATTTATGGTAACCAGTTAAGAATAGCTACGATTAAAATGACTACGAAGGATGATTGAAGAATTATGTCGTTTATAATGTTCTTCCGTATTGTAAAATATTATAAAATACTTGAAGGATCTTTGGGGTTAAGATTTTAGGTTTCAACCTTCTAAGATAGTGTTATCATTAAGGTTGATATAAAAATCCTTCGTACAACTAAATGCCTTCTTCCTAAATGTAAGGTCACGCACGAAGGTTTTAATTAAACTCTTCTCAAGCCCAAGTTCACCAACGATATAACATATGGTTAGGACACAAATCAGCCATTTGATATGAAATACTAGTTTCCGCCCGCGTCTTCGCCCGCGTGGATTACGAATCCGTGCATTTTCCCGGGATAAAAAGTAGCATATGTGCTGCTATTCCAGATTATAATCTATCTTTGTGCCAAATTTCATCCAGATCTGTTCAGCCGTTCTTGCGTGAAAGAGTAACAAACATCCATCCATCCATCCATCCATCCATCCTCACAAACTTTCGCATTTATAATATTAGTAGGATTATATGGGGTTTTTGAGCCGTTTTCATTATAAGCCTCCCCTGCATTGTAGATGAATACTTATAGCTTATAGGACTGTGTTATGTTTTGCTATACATATCCGAAGATTTAATTAACTTAATTTTGGACAAGTGTATCTGAGTAAAATTTAGTATACACCTTAAAATATTAATAAAACAGGCAAACTTTTAGTAGGTTTACCGTTCATCATAAGATAATAATGCACATCAATATGTAAGTTCAATAACTGTAACTGCCTTTCAAATCGAAAACAATGATGAACTAGCAAGTAGTCTTCGGATTATTACGGTATTAAACAATGGGGTAGTGACATTCTAGGACGCGAGTATCGTTCTGAATGTCAATGCCTTCAACCAGTGTTTGATCACCTTGACATTGTCCTACACACGGTAATATCATGGCCATTGATATGGTGTCGCGAGTGCCGTTACACATGTTTTATAGCTGTTTATGTTTTTGTATAGCATAGTTTTAGTTTATGAGTAGGAAGGTTTATACGTTTCTACACCACGTTTATTGTTGCTGAGATTGACAAAACTTCTTAACTTAGGATTTCGGCTAGTCTAGAATATTAAAGATTGCAATATCAAGTAGCTTTGTTTTTAAAAATTGTTTAAAGGCAGTTTTAGGCAAAACTGCCTTCATCATCATCATCATCATCCACAGCCCGACTTCGCCCACTGCTGGACATAGGCCTCTCTTTGAAAGTGCCAGTTTCTACGCTCCTGCGCCCATCTCATCCATGTTCAACCCCCGATGGCAACAATATCGTCCGCCCATCTCGCCGCGGGACGACCGACATTCCATAAAAAACAAAACTGCCTTATAAACAGCAAATTCTTGGAAAAACATCATATTATTATCTCGTAGGAAACAAATACGGGTCATCGTTGTGTTAGTACGATTCATGTCACGGTTTTATAATTTCCAATTCGCTGAAGCAACTTCATCCGATAGAGAGTTGAGACTACACTATAGATAGTGCATCCGAACAACGATTGAATGTAGAGAAATGCTTGAAATTTGGAGAAAGTAGCATTCCAAAGTGCATCCTCGAAGGCATTTAATAGATAAGTGACTCGTGCCGACGATGCTTATATGCATTATCAACAAGTCGTTGATAATGCAATCGGACGGCAATTAAGACTATCCTACACATTCAATTCAATTCAATGAAAACAAATAATATCAATATCGATGGACAATGTTGACAGTGTGCAGTACCTACTACAGGTACTTGAATACACTATTGGTGCTTAAAGATTTGTTTTGTGGGTTTTCATAATTACTTATTTTTTATTGGTCTGCTTTACGTAGGTAATAAATGTCCTCCAGACCGATTTCGGTCACGGCGGCCAATCTCACCGGAGATTAACCAACTACGCTGGAGATATTATAGAGCACAAGAGTGTGCGCAAACACAGGTGCTCTCTCTATTCCTTCACTCTCATAGTCCGATGGGACGGCAATCCGACACGACCGGAGAGAGATCAGGCGCAGGACTAACGGCGACACGTGCTTTCCGAGGCACGGTTTGTATTCACATACACAAAGACCCAGACCCGAAACAACTATCTGTAGATCATACAAATATTTGTTCCGTGCGGGAATCGAACCCGCGACACGTAGCACAGCAGTCGATCTCTCAACCACTGCGCCAACCGTGCCGTCACGGTTACGTAGGTACGGTAGGTACGGTCCTGTAAATTTGAAATTATCTAACACTGACTTTTACGCGAGGTAAACAATTACTGGAAAAAAAAAAAAACGAAAATTCACTCCTTTTCTTTTTCCTTTTATGGGTTCTTTAAATATATTATTTATTTATGTATACCGACTTAACTTCTGCACTAATTGATTGTACTGTTAATCAGCACACAATAAATAAAAGTATCTAATTTCAGAAGCTCATGAATACATTATGAATCCTAGGCGTGTTTCGCAGGCATTAGTTAGATTATCACTATTCGATTTCCTATAGCGTGTCTGACACAGCAAGAGTCTAGATTGCTGGAACATTTAGCGATCATGCTATTACAACACGCTAGCTAAAAGAACCATACATTAAACAGAGACCCCGCCCCAATCTCGCATGATTTGTGACAGCAATTCGCCATACTTTCACTTAAGATATAATTAGCACCGTTTAGAATAGATTTGGAATAATTAAAATACGTTAACCAAACTCATCACTAATCCTTTATCTGTTCAATGATCATGGCAGCGTTTGTATGTGATAAACCACCAGTTTTTCTACCGATCATAAATATACAAAAGTACATGTGCTTTTCTTAATATCTGCAGAGTCTTCTTGTTTTAAAATAGCCTGTAAATTCATGTACAGCAGTTCGAATATTTGCAGCGTTCATACCCAGAGAGGTCATTTGTTAATTTCATTTACATGTAAGTAAAGTACCTTGAACTGTCCCATTAGTAAACGCCACTACGTATATAGGTACATAAATGAGTTGTTACGAATAATCTGTCTTGGAAAAATCCTCAACTATTTAAGATTTCCTATTGTTTTGTGCGAGAATACAATGTATAGTTAAAATTATTGCTAAACGGTCAAATACATCTCTGTTGTTGACAATTACCTCTTTTGTTTAAGCGCATAGAATGATTGATGATGTCTTGTTCAAGTCAACGTGAATATTGAAAAAAAAATCTGCTAAGCATTTTGTATAATCTACAGCGGCCCTAATGCCACTGGTACTTCTATCTTTTTGTCCTTCCTACAATGAAAGTTATTGATACAAGTAAATAGATTAAACGGCCCATGTGATTTCGGCTTCATGAAATAGGTACCTACTTTAAAAGCAATGCCTGGGTCTTTGGAAGAAGCGACCCATACTACTGGGTAGCTTTTTTTTTCCTGGGGATGGCGACGGGTGATGTCGGACTTTTACCGACTAAAACCACACGGTGTTCCTGCGGCATACCTGTAGCGCCGGAGATATGGGATTCGCTCGCGCATTCACCGCACCCCCGGCAGGTATCAGCCCGCCAGTGGATGACCTGACAGGCTCCGTCCCATACTACTGGGTACCTACTATAACATCTTCATAAAATAGTGCGAATGAGAACGTGACGTCGTACGAGCAAGGTTATTTTAATACATTAAAAAACGGGCCATTTCCTCGCGCCTGTAAGGACCAAGCCTACAAAACCATCAAAATCGGCTCTCTTTGATAACACAGGTAGCTAGGTACAAATATATACACATGGAAATTAAAACTTAATCCCCTTTACTTACTCCAAAAACTTGATACACATAAGCAAATGGAATGTATACATACATGAGTAATAATGCTGTTAATATACGGTTAGGCAGAGGTGTAGGAACAATCGTGCACCCACATGTGGCCGATGCCATTATTGAGCCTCATGTAATAAGGGGCCAAGCGTATTACCATCTACCGGACATAGTTCCAAACACCAAAATCCAACAAAACTTTACCAGACCTGGGAATTGAACACAAGACCTCACGCTCAGTAATCCTGCTTACGACCACTAAACCTGGATTGGAATATGATACACGGATGATGAATTTAGTCATTGCATACTTTTCTGTTATTATATGACGGCGGAATTTCTAAGAGATAACTGTAATTACATAAGCATTACGTTTACTTTTAGTTGTTTTATAAAGAAGACAGACAGTTGGTAGACTATCTAACGTCTGGTGTTGTAAGTAATAATTATTATTTTAATGATATCTATTCGAATTGTTGCACGTCTATAGGTATTTCGTAATTGTACCTAGTGTAGCAATATTTTATTTTTATTTTAGAACGATTACTTTCCAATCCAAAACACAAAATACGGACGCAGATCAGCTGCCAAGTTAAATGGAACTGGGCTGGTCACATCTACCGAATGCCGGAGGAGCATTGGACAAAAACAACCACATAAGTAATGTCCCGAATAGCAAGAAACGGCAATGTGTCGTGATCACCTGGAATTGGAAAAGACCGGGATAGGGGAACGAAGGGAGGACCTTTGCCCCGCAGTGAGACTCTACAGGCTTATATTGAATATAAATATCCGGATTAATAGATTTATTTGCTTATTAAGATCAGTTTTTATTCTCAATCTCAGTTAAACTCTGAATTTACGATTCGATACATACTTATTTCTTTATAAGCCACATAATAAAAGGTAAATTATGTTTAAATTCACCACGACCCAAGTGGATCTTTGCCTGACAACCGACAGTTATAAGTGTAAAGAAAATATGTAATTCGTATTTTTAAGCACCTATAAATACGCGAATGAGGATACCAACAATGTATTATATATAGTGATGACCATAATTTATATTGTAGTATTATCTACCATAAACCCATAAAAGTAAAGTAATAAATACAATGTTTTAATTTGCTAGTTCTCGTGCTTGAGTGTGGTCATAGAATAACTAAATCAGAAGAGAAATATGAACCTAAGAAAATAACTTAAAGTGACCGACCCAAATAAAATGGGACAAGGGCAGCTGGAAAACGACTCGTTCTGTTGACTTCTCGAAAAAATACCCAATTATTGGGTACATATTGGGAATATGATGATTCTGTAGTGTGATTTCGAGTTATACCTATATGCTTAAGAATAAATAAATAGGTCCTCGAAATGTTCCGCTACTTAATTTTATAGTCATCAAATGTTTCAGTGATTTAAAAACAGCGAGTTAGCTGTTTGTCTTCAATCGGTACGCTTCATTTTATTACCTAAGTGGTCGAATAGCTAATATTACTATATTTATTAATAAACTTGCTTGCTATCTAATCTTTATAAACATGTAAGGAACATTGGTGGTATGAGTTTTAAATTTAAATCCGAAATTAAACTCAAGCTTAAGTAAAAAACCTCGAGGATCACCTAACAAATGCGTCCTTTGTTACTACAGAACTAAGAGAATATAAAAAATAATGATTAGGTAACCTTTAAAATTATCTTATCACGCAAGCGCGGAAAACATACCGTTATATTTAAGAGTGAATAAATACTAGTTAAATCCTAAACATAATATTTATTCTGTACTCGTTTATGCAGTATTTAAACTTTTATGGTTCATTGACTGGTTGGACTTCCGCAATTATTAGACTATGTCATGTACGTTTATACGCAGCTGAAATATATTATTTCAGATTCAAGTGAAACACTAAGATATACTTATCAGTACTTCAGACGGCCCCTCCGCATGACCTTCGCACCTGGTAACACAAGGTTGAAATCGTTACCAGACATTATTTTTGCGGAAAATTCTCTGTGTACTTACTTAACTATTGACATCCTGGTAAACGACTATCAAAGTCAATAACAATGATGATGTTAAAAATCAAATAATTTGAGCATTGAGTATTAAACAAATACTCGAGACATTATAAGTGCCTATTTCAATTTTAAACTCGAATGCGGAAAGTTAACTCATTCGAGATTTCATATACCTTCATTCACTTATTATTTTACTTAAGTAATAGTGTTGTGGTTTCAACACTAACCGCAAAGCGACAATGTAATTTATTAGGGCGTCTGTACACATCGTCCATTTAATAATATTTTATTGGAAAATACGTATTGTAATGTTAAAGTACTCATTCAGGTTTAAGATACGACATTCAGACTGTAGTTAAAGAATCAATTCAATACAATATGTTTAATTATCGTAGAGAGTCCGAGTCGCAATTGCATTACTAATACGATTTCATTACAAGCATAATTAGTTTACTTTAAAATAATTTAAACATATTCTGTGTCTATATTAAACTCTATATCAAAAACAGTATTCGTATCTTAACCATTATCTTGTAGACAAGAAGCTAAGAATTCTTGAAATATGATTAACCGCAGTTGATTATTTATTTCACAACACTCGACGTGACAAAGGTGTTTTCATTGCTTTTTTATTACATGCATCTATAGTTGGAATTTTGCATCTGCAATCGTATTTTACTTACACTTGCCCCCGCGGCGTATTATTAGATAATGTTATTTTATAGATTGCAAGACTTATTGATTGTATTCAGCTACTTGCTGACTTATGTCAAAAATCTTATTCGGAAGTGATTTTATCACTTTATGCATTACTAAATATTATAATGGTTTAGGTAATAAACAACGAATAGAATGTTATTTATTTATCGCGCAATAGTAATTATTTATGAAAAAATCTAAATGGATCCCTGAGGAACTCGTGCCGTGTGGATTTCACATTGCCCTTTCATAAGGTTGATATGCAATGAAGAAAATGTTTTACAATCGGATATCTCCGTTCTTTATTAAATGCAAACTAATCAATTCTTCAATATTGTATTGTGAACTAAGCAATGAATCACTCACATAGATATTTTTTAATAAAATATTATCTTTGAAGGAATTGTGAAGATTTACTGTTCAAACAAAAGTGATCTCGTGGTTTTCTCATTGTCTACGTTGGCGATTTAACATAAACAATATAAATAAATACGCTAGGGAGTGTAGACAATACACAAAGGATGATAATATAAAAGCAATGTACCGAGGTACACACATAGAAAAACAAAGGGTTTTAAATTGTTAACGCGTGCGATTGCAAACAAACATTTTGTTTCTATATCGATATATTTACTTTTACTTGTTATCTTTTCATCGTTTAATGCTTATACAGAAATTTATGAGTTTATAAAAGTAATACAATAGACAGAGATCTTATGTTAATTCTAAATATTAGTGACTTGAAAAGACTGAGAGAAACGTATTTTCAAAAAAAATAGCTTTGTAAACTGTCCAATTCTGATACTGATATTGTGCTTGTGAATAAAAATCAGGATTCATCGTACCAAGATCTTAAGTCTTTTTACTTGATTATTTATCAATCAGTGTGTATTTTTCGAAAAATTGTGTGTCATGAACATCAAACACGTACACAGCTATCGAAATTGTTTGAATTATATTATGATGCTTGGGGGAGGCCTATGTCCAGCAGTGCACGTGTTTCAGGTGAGATATTGATGATATAATCACCGCTTATATTATATTATTTACCTCTCGTTCTTTCAGAATGAAATGTTACAAGATCTTCTTATAGCAAAAGTATTTTTTGATATAATACATAGGTACTTACATGTTCCAAGTTACGATTCATGTCACGATTTCCAACAAACGACCATTTGATACATCATTAGATGACTTACCTGAAACAAAAGCAGTTACATTAAAAAACAATAAACACAGACGACATAATAGTCCGAATAATACAATCAACAATGATTTACTGACATAATATGTCATAACTAATAATCGTTAACCTAATGATGCTAATTTAAAGCATATTATTGAATCAAGAACGATAACCGCCTAAGCCTTAGCCTAAAAATACCAACTTGCCTTAAGCAAACAAAAGACCCAAAATATGACAAGGCTAGAACACCGGAGATCGAAGGTCAAATAGCAGTGGCAGTGAAAATACAAAATATAGGTTAGTATTAGGTTGTGAGCTCAAGAAATGGTAATGATATCATGATACTGCGCTAGCAGGCAAAAGTTAACATGCTTAGTAAATATATATGAATTTAAAATTAATTCCTTCGAACTTAACATAGCAAAGGCAGTGATACTAAGAGAAATAAATTATCGTATTTATCATAGGTGTCAAGATGTTTGTTTTATTTTCTTCATAGATACTATCTGTCGATTTTGTCGACCAGTTTGTACATCGGTACCAAAATGTCAACAAATCACTGGGCTTCATCACTATCACAATCAATCACAAAATAGCTTATCACAATTTAGTACACTTTGCTGGCGATTCTATTCTCTAGCATATATTTTACACTCATCTACAGGTACTGTTCTCTGCAAAATACACTACGCATCGGTCGACAGAAGCCAGAAGTAAGCATGTAATCACAGCCCTTAACATAAGTATTAATTTTTTGTACTTATAGGAATGACGCATGAAATATTGATGTGTGCTAGCAGCAACACAAGCTGTTTTATACGCGCTTGAGTCTTTATTGGTCATGCAAACCGCGTAGTAAATCGTAACGAATCGATCAACTTAATGCATGTTAAATCGATTGAAAATACGATCTCCGGCTGTCGCCATGATGTCTAGACGCATGCGTAGAAAATGTACCGGTTTATGAGACGTACATAAATATGACATATACTGTTACTGCAAAAACACCAGCAAACCTTTTAATATACCTACATATAGCGACATGTATCACGTGTGGCGTAATAGCACTGATTCGGAGTAGCAACTAAAGTAGATGAAACGCAGAAAGTAGAAAAACAGATCTTGCGCACTAGGCGCACCTCGGAAGAGGGATATGGCCAATAGAGAGGACACAGGAGTATTACGCTGATACATTTTGAGATGAAGCGGGCTTTAGCAGCCCGAAACTAACCCTGTTTCTTAGTATACAACAATACAACTTTAAGCAACTAACAGGTTTCCAAATTTTAGATAATGCTAACGTAACCTTAATCCCATACATATAGAAATAAACAAGGAATATCACTGCAAGCTAGCAGTACAAACAACCCTACATCATCTTGGAACAACGTGTGTTACCATACAAGTTAACAGTACGGCCATCTGTAGTTGTATAAATATTCTTCCTGCCTGATCGGAAGCTAACATTATAATTGAATAAATTAACCGATTGTGTACATAAAGCGAACCTTACTGTACAAAATGTGACACTAGTTGAATAGCTCAGAAGGTGGTTGTCCAACTTTAGGTTGTACAGCGATCATTACTTTTTTTACAATCAATTCCATATCACGCGAATGAAACGTACAAACTGTTCACTTTATTGTTCGTTGAAGATTCAAGTATTTCTTTAAAATAAATAGTTTGAATGACTGAGCTTTGACATTTGATTATTATGTATCTAATTCTAATAATTATGTAATGTTAGAATCTTATAAAAGGAAAAGTTTAACTATATAATCTTAAAACTTGTTTTTTGAAGTAAAACGTACTCTGCAGCTTTCTCTTCAAACCATAACAAATTTTCAAAACGGAAGGCATATCTGTTGCGCCGTCGTCGAATAACAAACAAACTTTCAGATTTATGATAATTATATGGCCTAACGAATTTCGCCGACCCACCCTCTTATAGATTTAGCATTCGTGGCTAACGCGAATTTTTCATGCTTTTATTACCGATACAAAATATTATGAATTTCTACGCTGATGTCATGTGGAAAAATACCTATCGTCCGCTCGTAGTTTCACAGATGTGTGTATTATGTAACTGAATTGTAAAGTGACTGCAGATTTATAACTTATGCTTGAATTTTGATTATATATTAATAGTAGGTAATGTAATATAATGATTATGAACTTCCGCCCAGTCCTCAAATAAATAACTTTATGATTAATGAAACTAAAACTAGAGCAGAAATGTCTTGTAGGTAGTCTTATCTGAACTACTAAGCTAAATAGAAAACCAGTATCTTCAAGTAAATAGTAAAATACCTTGAAATAACCACTGGAATGCAGAAGCACCGTGAGATGATGCAAAGTATGAACAATTGGCACTTAAAGACTAGGTGATACCCCAGCTGATAACTCTGAGAACAATACAGTAGGAACTAACCCAGTGACGTAAGCAGGTATAAAACTATAACAGTAACATTAAACTAATTCCAACTTTATTCCGAGGACATGCAGTTCCAATTACTATACCTTGGCCACATGAGAGCCGTTGTACAAAGCGACAGATTTGAAGTGGGCGCATCCCGAGGATGTCGTAAATGGATTCGTCGTAATCCATGCACTTGAAACAATCGGTTATATCTCTACAGATGTATTGGACATAGCATGTGATGTTAGCGCATAAACACACTTACATATATATATACCTACTTAAAGAGATCTTTGTAAATTGTATAGTAAGTTGTGAAGTGTGCCTCGTAAATATTATAACTAGAAAACATACAATTTTCCTTAATAAACGATAATTTCTGATTGCCAATAAAAACCGCAAGTCAAATGTATGGGAATGATATTTACAACTCGAGTGCTGTGGTTTTAATTAGGAAACTTTGCTGAGCCAAATATAATGAGGTACTAAATAATTATTAAGCTATGTCAATTCTTTTTCTAAGTTTCCTTTCTAGCTCACTTATAGAAGAAGAAGAAGAAGATAGTAGGGTTTTGTTTAAAGGTTTAAAGAAAACCAACTATAGCTAAGAACCGTTCAGGTGAACCCATAAGTATAAAAATAACTTCATCAAAATTGATTAAGCCGTATATGAGATAAGTAATTACGAACCATGCCGGAATTTTATATAAAAAGATTAATATAAACTTTGTTATTTTTATTTTAAATTCACGGATGACGTTGATAACCTTGGTGACTATAAACAATGTATAGCGGCAATAAAATTTGCATAACATAAATTCCTTGCCACAAGTTCATTGGGTACATTAACAGTGCTATGGTAAAACATATAAACTACAAATGAACAGATTCTAGACTCTTCAAAATATTTCAGCGCTTGCGCATTTGTGTAATACTATTATGTCAGATCAGTATCGATAATTTGCAACGATGGCATCTCTACATGGATTTTTCATTGTGTTCAGTATTGACCATTTATGTGCCTATGTTTTAAAAACGTGACTTGAGGTAATACTTAATTATGTTAACCGTGAAAACTTTGTAGTTTAATATCCAAATATTATTGCTTTAAATTAACTACGTATTTGCTAAGATGTAGGTTATTCGTGATATAATTTTCGAAAATATCGTATAGAATTTATTTAGAGCTGAATCATTTCAATTATAAATTATAGGTATTGAGGCCCGTTTTTCAATGCCCAGATGAAATTTATATAGCTTTTTAATATGAAATCAGAACATTTTTATACGTATCAGAGGTTTATCCAGCTATTGATATCTCAGTCTTAAGTAACGATATTATAGGTACATCACGATCAGTGGCGTGCGGTGTAAAAGACAAAAAGACACTGCCTACCCTACATAACTCAGATAAATATTTATTATAACATATTTGAGGCGAAAAATTACATACATCATTATTTTATCGACAAGACGACGTACCAATACCAACTTATAATAGTAATATTGGTAAGTATACTTTAAAAAAAAATCTGATTACCCTGTCTAAAAACACTGTGCACGCCGCTGCTCACGATTCATATAGTTAACCTAATACATATATGAGATAATAAAAAGTCTAAATTGCATTTTGTTAATGTATAACTTATATAAAATCAGACTACATAAATCAAAATATTTTTTGTTACATCATCATTATCCTAATAATACCTATTTGTGAGGTTCAAGCCTCCGCTCAGAGATGATAAAGTTTGTTACATTAACTCAATTGTTTTGTTCGAAAATAATATGATCAATGGTTGAAAAATTACAAATTACATAACATAACTACTGCGCATACGTCTCAACTAGATCGTCGTTTTGCTTACAAAATGACAATTGCACCTATACATCAATACATTTGCATAATAATCCATTCATCTGAGCACAAACTGGAAATTCTTCTCACAAATACTATTGTAAGTACCACATGTGGCATTCGCTGTTTACGTTAGGTATTTTATCATGAATGATATTATTCAAGTCAAATAAAATATGATTTTAGACGACGTTACTCGTTCAATAAACATCTACGTATTTGTGCACAAATAAAATGATTCATTGTTTGTGTTTGTGTGTTTTTATGCATTAGAACCTTTTTTTGCATACTTGATTCTGTTCAGATTATCTTATCTTAGAGGGATCCAACCGAAAAATATCCACAAAAAATTACGGATACTTAATTAAAAAAAATAACCATAATGCAAAATAGACGGGTCAAAACCAGGGTTGGGACGTTTGAACTAAAATCTCAACAACATCACCGCCTCTTCCGATATTCCCACCGATTTTCTTCGCAGTTAACTAAGGCTGTTTTAACTTACCACGTATCATCACGCTTGTTTCCAAAGATTAGGCAGAGGTGTACAATTGAACATTCATATTTCGCTGATAAAAAAGCCGCTACATGTATAAAATGAATAAAAAAAGTACCGAATGTTTATAGTTAGATTAGCTTAGTAATCACTGAGTGGTGAAGGTTCAATTTCTTAGATTGTGTTTTTCCACGGGTACCAGAGCCGTGGCCGACAAGGTTAACGATTTGTTATGCGTTTAAATTATAAGGTTTGCATTTATTTCCTACACTAGAATTGAGGTAATGAACGAACGTCAAAAAATAACTTTGCAGTAATAGTTACAGAATTCGGTGTAATTTTTAATATCCATATTGGAGTTATTGTCTACTATTTTGTTAATTTAGATTCCTACAAAAATTTTGCAATATGTACTGGAAATTTATGGACAAATTCATTTTTGGTACCTGTAGGTACACCTGTGCTGTTTCTAATCTACAATTGCTAAAAAATAAAAATGACTACAAAATTGTCATAAGCTGCCGAATAGTAGATTCGTAAATCATGTCAGTCTTATATACTTTGCTGGCGTTGCTTTTCCCTAGCGGTTGTAGATCGCTGCTTTTTTTAGGGAGGCAGGGCTTCCCTAATCGTCTAAGTATGTAAGAGAAATTTATCATCTACCTATAAACTAGTCTCTAATTCTTCCGCACCTTAGCGGCAAAAAGTAAAGCGCCATCTATCGGACTGCAGCTACAACAACAACAACCTGAAACGCACTATGAGAGTTAACACATATACGAATGTCCGACAACAATCGTCGAGCATCGGCCCGCCAGGCTAAGCACCTTGCCTGGTCGGAGGATCCTCCCTTTTCAATCGAGGAACACCATACCTCGTTCCCCCATACTCTCATCCTTTCAGACGTCGTCTTCTACTGGTAATATTACCTACCGGGAGATATTAGATTATTGTATTCGTCCGCTTTGTCCCCGAGGTAATGTCCCCTCTTGTCAATTAATAATAATAACACTTTGACCCCGGCCCCAGCTAAAATATGAGTCCTACGTCCCCACTTCTAAACAAACAGATGTTGTTTAGTACCTAGATGTTGTATTCTGTCCGTCATCCACACTTGGTCGTGCGATGCTAATTGTAGACACACGATCACGTTGCATTGTTTATTACAAGGGGTACAGTAGCGAAGATTTCAATGTATATAGGTAATATTTCTAGATGACCTGACACCGTGTCAATATGGAATCGTTAGTGATTGCAGACTGGTCTATTAGAAATCAGATCCACATCTCAGATAACTTTTAGAAGTAAATAAAATTTACAGCTGTTATACAGAAAGGTAGAAACAGAGAGTTCGAGAGAAAGAAGTTATTTAGAAAGATCGTGTTGTTGGCATTAAAAGGCAGTTTCTATTCCATTCTTAAGTTACGCTTTAGGTATGTTTATGTGTAATAAGGTTGTTAGTATTAGGCATATATTTGTTAGAACATTACTCATTCATCAAGCCATCATCATTCTTCTGCCCTTATCCCATATTATTTGGGTTCGGCGCAATGTCTTTTTCTTCCATTCATCTCTATCAGACGTCATCTCAGAGTTCACTTTCTTGTATACCATGTCACTTTTCACACAATCCATCCATTTTTTCTTGGGTCTACCTCATTCATCAAGCCATAGCAGGTAAAATTTCCAAACAAGTTTACGTCATTTTCATCAATGTACATAAAATGAAAACTATAAACACGAAATGTCAAGAATACTGGAACTGGTCAAATAAAAGTACAAATTGTTCATTGTGAACTATTCTTTATTATTCTTTAACAAATAGACCATAAACTTAATGAATTCATGTTTGTTTTAAATTCGTAGCGAGGCTAATGTCGTGTTTGAAAAATAAAAAGAATTCTAAATTCGAACATTATCTATGGTACTGTTTCTATTCAAAGTAACTTCCAACTCACTTGATCAAATCCACACATACTTACTGTTTATTTTGATATCGTTAAAAAACTCAGTCATAATAACACAGCCTACTAAAAATAATTTATTAGCTCACCCAAAGGTGGGGCTGTTTTCAGTTAAATAAATACATATCTATCCACATCTTGAGAAATATAAAAACAACATTTAGTAATAATTTTGTTTCGAAGAATTAAAAAATTTCAAATGTCTTCGATTTTAATGATTTTAGATGTACCAAAAACTTAAGATTTAACATTTAAAAATTTTGTTTTCATTATCATGACCTCAGTAACCTCGAGTATGATATAAAAAATCTTTCTTTTAACAACATAAAAATACTTAAGTTCCATTAGTTATTATTTGAAACTGTTTGCCGTCTTCATAAGATGCCTAGCAAGACAACAATTTCATGTTACTTTATGTGTAACAAAAGCCCTTAGTGGTGAAATATTATTTTCTAGATATCGGTGCCAGTTTACAGTCCTAAACTCTTTTTTATTTGCCTAATAGACTGTATCTAATAGGCTCTTACAAATCGTCAAGCAGAGAAGAAATCCTTGGTTACTCTATTAAAACCGTCTATTAAGGTTAAGAGAGTTCGTATTCAGTCCAAACATGGTGCAAATCAAAGTGTTGCACGTACAGTAGGACCATGTAAATATGGAACTACATTCATTGATATCCATAGATCAGGCATGCTATTGTTACCCACCAGAACATTTAAATACCATCGCATCATGATAGTTTGAATCATTTCAACAAACAGGCTTATGTAAGGAGTCTTGATTGTATTGATAACAAAAGACAGTGTTCAGTGTATCAATCAAACAAGTCACAAGTGCATATAAACAAACAAAAACACGTGACAAATGTAAATAAACACCGTCAATGCCGTAATGTTGTCAGTTCCGGTAGGCTGGTAAATTGCTACGGCATTTTAGAGGGGAAAAAAGTTCAATTGTGAATAATTGCGATGGGAAGACAAAATAAAGGTCATGCAACGCGGAGCTGACGATATACAAATTACCAAAAGGATTATTGAAACAACATTTTATATAAGAAAACTATAAGCGTTTGCAGCATTTTATATAAGACTAGCGACCCGCCCTGACTTCGCACAGGTAGCAGAGCTTATACGCCTCGTTTTTCTTCTAAAATAATGTTCTTATTTGATAAGGATATATAACTCTATTGGTTTACGCGGCGCACGCCAGTAAAGCTCGCAAAGGCCCAGTCGGCATGTTTCTTTCCGACGATATTCAACGTCATATTCCAGCCAATTTAGACAAAACTTTAATGAGCTATACACCTTCATCTTCCTCATGAATCACTCCGTCCTTTGGTGAAAACCGTATTAAAATCCGTTCCGTAGTTTTTGAATTTATCGCGACAGATTGACGTGGCGGGTAACCGGGACCTTTGTTTTATAATATGTAGTGATAACCTGGTTGGCATGGCAATGACAAGGTTACAGCAAGCCTTAGTGCAGAGGTACAAAATGTTCCCCGACACTTATTACAATAATATAAGTGCCGCAATGGATTTGAAATGCCCCTTTTTTCGACCATCGGAAAGCTTTTAACATGCGCTGCCTTGTCTGTCTTGTAAATCTTTTAGGGCCAAGTTCACCAACAGCTGTTGAAGAAGATCCAATGGTTTAACATTACATTTTTATGGATAAATAGTCGGTATTTTTTTTAAACTTCGGTTTAAGTGATAATCAATTTGTTTATACACCTTTATGGACTATTTAAACCATCCTATAAGTTGTGTGTCATCTAGTTAAAAACGCCACGTAATTTATCTGAAGGATAAGTAGCACCATTCAATTACACAATGATACCATCTATGTAGGTATATTCTTGGTCGAAGATAAATCTTAATGATAAGTGCTTACCTAACGTAAGTTTTTGCAATTTTATACCAGTCTTGTTCATGTGTCATTTGAAAAATAATACCTGTGAAGTAAGTTTTTATTTTACAATATTATACGTCAACTGCACACACACATCAAAACATAATTAATAGATAAGTGAAATTATATTAAAAACAAAATCTTGCACCGTCACTTTGTTTTATTGACCTTCACTGGCTAATATTACGCGAACGACAAATCAAGGTCATAAAATTATACAACGGCCAAATAATGCGAAAAAAGATCAAAATGCTATTGTAATAGTGTCTATTATGTCACCAACTATAACAGGGTTTAAGAACCTTTTTATAAAATGTATTATAATCGTAGCATCGAAGCATCGAGTACCAATCTGACCTGAATATTTTTTTCACAAGACTGACGTGAAAAAACCTTCAGGTATTGAGCGACAATGCATTCAAGTTTATTAGTAAAAATTACACAATCATAATTCATAATTCTCATTAACTTTGATAATAGAGCAGAATCAATTCGGTGCGGTAAATACAATATGTCTCGTGCCACACACGCGTGCCTACAATGCTACCATAAAATACTCTGAATCTACCGTCCCAGGGTTCGTAAACCCTGGAGTACAGAAATTGAATGTTGTTTCGAACAATGAGTTGGTATTGAAAACGAATAAACAATTTAGTCTAAAATTAGAGAAAAGAATGAGTCAAAGATTTGATACTATTATCATCGGTTGAATGGACATTCGACATCCTAAAATAGAATTATCAAATAACAATAGCACTCCGTATTGGTATTGGTGATCGAAACAAGATATTGTAACCCATGTATAATATCCAGGCTTTCAGGCCATTTGTTTAAACCTTTTTGATTAAATTAGTTAAAAAACAAAATTGGGTAGAAACCAACCCGTTCCATGTGCTTGAAATATATTATTTTTGTCTAAATTAAAATTATAAAATTGATACTTTTAAAAGATAATAAACTTGTTTCGCCATGTCTACATTATCTGTGACATTATTGACAACGGCGACATGTTTCAACATTAAAAATAAGTATTTATCATAGTTGCAATGTTGTTTTATCTATTCCAAGTAGGTATTTCTTCTTATTACGACAATGTTTCAGCCAGTTAAAGCATAACTACGGTCATTCCTAGAATAAAACAATGCACGGCTTATCATTGCAAAATGTTGTTTTTTTATTACTAAGTCGTGTCTTTGATAAAACAAACCTTTCTGCAAATAACGTAATTTGTTTATAAATTCTACAAAAATCTTTCAATACCGCAATATCGATTAAATTTCCGAAAAAAAAAAACCTCACTACTCAAAATAAGGATGTTCTAAAAAAAAATGCAAATAAACAATAAACACGTCACGCATGCGCTTTCCACGAACCATTCAAACGCAACAACCTTATGCTATCAACACAAGATTGTTATTGTAGCAAACAAACAGACAATGCGCATGAATCATTGTACCTTTCTACTGGACACTATTCATGAATTTATGGGCATTGTTTGTCAATCCGGAAAAATGTATATCAACAACGTATCGCATCCCAAGAGTGGACATAAGCCTTAGAGGTTATTGTCCATTCGTGGGCTGCGATACTCTCCTCTCGTACAATGTACAAATTAGTCAATGGGATTGGACCCTTCTTATACAATATAGGTACTTATTATTCAATGGACTTCGGTCAGTAATTAGTGTACTAATTAGGCACTAACCACGGAGGCAGACTTTCGCACATATTTGTTGGACATTTTTATAAAAAAATTTAAGCTGTATTAAATAGATGAAACATAGATAAAGATACTTAAAACTCTTTATCGAATACATTAAAAATCGTATTACACCGCATTTTACTGAGGTTCGGAATTCTATCCAGACATATCACTAGGACTCATAAATAAAAATTTGTAGCATTTTAATTGCATCTGCGTGAATATTTTAAAGTATGTAAGTATGTTTGGTATGAGGAAACCTCTCAAGTAATACTTTATCAACACTCCGTTCAACATAGGTATTATAAAAGTTAACGGCATGGCACGGCATTGTCTGGCAAGGCCTACAGCTTTTATTACCAAGGAACCAATTTCGCTTTCCCTTTACAAAGAGCCGTCGAATTAAATATGCATCAACGGGATATTTGTGTTATCTCCAATCCTTAACCATACAAATGGCTGTATGTCTTATTTTTCATGAGCAGACATAAGAAATATGGTAGGTTATATCTGCCAGTCAACCTTTGTGTTATCACTTAGAAAAAAGATACCAAAACAAAGATTATGTTCAAAAATTAAGTAATAGAAAAAAAATGAAGTTTTGCTTAGCTCTTTCAAAGACCTGGGTGGTAACTTTTAGAGAATTAATGTGAAATTGAACATTAATTTGGCAGACTACCAAAAAGAAAGCTCTTAATAGTATACATTTTCGATAGGCGACGGCAAAGGCCGGACTGTTTTAAGTGTTCGGGTCTGTTAAGTGCCTGTGCAAATTTATGATTTTAGCAAATTAATTTTGAATTCCAGTTTTGACAACTCTTGTAAAAAAATAACTCGGACATTTGGAACACTGATGAATATATAAATTTTATGCAGAAAATTAGTGACGTTTACACTTAAAAACCTGCATCACCCCCTTACAACTACCACCGAATACCGAACGGTTGTAAATATATTGTGCTGAATTTCGTAAGAACCTTTAAATAAGAGCATGTAATCTCAAACCGGGCAACCATTTATACTTATAAACGATAATTGCTTTAATAACTGTTAGCAATATTGGCATAATAACAGTTCGTTATTTTATAAATAGTTAAATAGAGGTTGTCTGACGGCTATTTGTGGCCCACTATGGAAAAAACCGGTGACGTCTAAAAACTGGTCGTTAGCAAAACAAAACGTAATTATTCATAGTTTATCAAATTACGATCAACGAAAAAAATATTAATGTCTCGTTTATTTCACATAAAGTGGTCAATAAAATAAATCCAATGGTCATGTATTAGCTGTAGGTATTTATATATTTTGCCTACTATATTTTTTATAAGACATACCAGGTAAGCAGGAACATAAATACTCGCTATTCATAATACGTAATGTCTATGTTTAGATTCTACCTACATTTAGAATTTTATATTTGTCTCGAAGATTCATAAGGTTTTAGTAAAGGTATTAATAAAGATACCTCATTTAAAAATTGCATTAAAATACATCCACACATTTTTTGAAGTTGACGAATGTGAGACAACCGATGGCAAAAAATGGAAAGGGCTTGCTGCCAACAGAAAACCTGTTTTTGGCGAAATTTAGAAGACCAGCAAATTATAAAATAATGATGAACATGTTCGGCCGATCGAAACTCGTTTGAAGTAGTTTTTTTGGTAATGACATACGGTAGGGCTGGCTGTATTATTCGCTACTTTGGCACTATGAAAATTAAAAACTTAAAATTTTTTTGTATGATACCGCTGCGGCCATCCCAGATTTCAATAAAAAAACATAGTTATGTATTTATAACTTAACCCCCCATCTACCGTGGACAATAACGATATCGGAAAGAGGGAAAATTAATCACGGAGGTATCTGGTAGAACCGAATTATGCAGAAGAATGGTCTTAGTTGAAAGAGCTACCATACATATTTATATTTCCGAAGTCAATAAAACTTGGCGTAGGTACCTACCTTAGCTACTCCGATTTTCCCGATAACCCCGATTCGTACTGAGGCGTGCGTGTAAAAAACAAACACAGGTGTGATTGTCACGCAAACATTTATAATAATTTTATTGTTTCGGACCAACACAATGCGGTGATAAATAATTTTGTATGTATTTATTCGCAGTTTGGACAATACAACATTATGTTTCAATGATTAAAATATATATATATATATTAAAAAATTCATTTTAATTTAAAATTTAAATATTAAATAGAAATTGCGTCATTCCTAGTTCAAATTCTTAGCAAACTGAAAAAAAATTAAAATATTTTATGTAAACCTCCTTCGAACATAATAAAATATTTACAGAGACCGAAAGGCTTTTTTAAAGTCTTTTTTTCATAAACTAAGGATAATAAAATGACAATGTTGGCTTAATCATAATCAATAGGTATAGAAGACGGAGCTTATTTGACATAATGTTTTGTTTTGTAAATACGGACGCTGGCAGTTAAGTCTAAGAAGTTGCTATATTATATAAAAAATGCCATATTATATACAAAAAAAATGTACATAAATACACTATAAATCAACTTACAACTTAAAATACATGTTTGTATCGTAAAGTGCTATAAGGTAAAAATACATCTAAATATGTATTCGTGTCTTGAATACACAATTACATTTGTTTTTGACTTCCCGTAATAAAACATTCCCTACGTTTCACCACACAAGACGAAAATATGACGTTTCGCCTTGTCATTATTATGGGCCCTGCCTTTGTGTTGCTTAGATTTAAAATATTGATTATAACAGGCAAACATCTTATAATATGTATTACAATATTAATGTTTATAAATGCATCCTACTTTAGATTATATTGGAAAAAGGACCATTGCGTGTTAAACCATACCGTATGTTCGCCTTCCAAAAAACCCGGATTTTCTCTTGCGAAGAGAAAAACAGAGAGAAGAGAAGGTAAAAACAGAGAAAGATTTTAATTTAAAGAAAGATAATAATTCGATTTGGCTATAAAGAATTTATAACCAAATCAAATTAATATTCATCATCATCATCATCAGCCAGAAGACGTCCACTGCTGAACGAAGGCCTCCCCCAAGGGGGGGGGGGGTTGCCATAATCCCCACGCTTGGCAGGCGGCTTGGGGATCGCAGTGGGTCACCGATTAATGAGAGGACGCTGCTGCCCGTCCTCCGGTGTCTGGCCGCAGTTTTAAGACGTACCCGGGTCAAATTAATATTACCAAAATACAATAAAGAAGTCATTAATTTTGAAGGGTTTGTAGTAATATACATAACCTCCGCGCAGATCCAGTCGATTTGCGAGTCAGCAGCCTCAAAAGTCTGACAACTAGTCTAACCATAGAGTATCAGTGTCTACCAGTAATTGAGTAGCAGAGGTCAGATAGCAGTCGTTCCGTGTAAAATAACGATATTCAGTCGCAACTGGTTAGACTGGGAGCCGAACCCAATGTGGGTGAGAAAAGGCTACGCAAATTATAATTAATTTATTGATTTTAAACATAGGTAGGTAAAGTAGAAATGCCTTCAATAATTTCGTATTTTTCCTGTGCAGTTCATAGTCAGTCATGTTGAAACAATTTTATTAATTGGGAAATACAGTTCCTTAACAATTTAATTTCATGTGGTTTCTTGCAAACAGGGACAGAAACCATTCCTCTGTCGTGTCGGATCAAGATTATTCAGTCAACAATAGTAATATCGAGGCTGAATGTAACTTCTCAGAGTGTGACAGACGGTCTCATGTTTTGTTGCTCATGGAGGCTCCTTGCATCCGCGGCAACTATGGCAATAATAGCACTTTCTTAAAACAGTACTTTCCATTTTTATAACTGAATCGGTATCGGAACTAGTGCGCCGGTTTAAAATAGACGCAAAGGCATGAAATCTTAAGTCCTTGCCCTTACAAATCTCTCTTTTATAATTAAAGTTTACAATTGGCCGCCATCACGTATCGATTGCCCAACTTAAACAAATTGTAAACATTCTAGTTCATGATACGTGACCGAGCTACCTGAATGAACTTATCATGTGGTTCATTATTATTTTCTATTGAAATAGCCCTACTTATTGCTGTTATTACGTTGGTGTCATGTATCTTATGATTTCACCATTAAAGATTGATTGGGGAGACACTGAACGTGCTTTGATGAAACTATAAAATTTATCATGTGATACATTTTCGAAAAAACGGTAGCTATACACTGGTTATTAAATTCTGCTTTCGTTATTCGCAACTGGCAGATAATAAACTCAAAAACCGAAGTCTGGAATTGCATCCAGCTGATAGCAATAGTCGCCCTTATTATACATATATACATCTGCCTAACCCTCTGTAGAATACAGGCTACTATGTAATGTTTTCCTTTTTTTTCTTAGTTCTGTTTTATATATTATTATTGTGTGCCTTTACTTTAGGCCAAATAAACGTATTTTCTTTCTTTCTTTCTTTCGTTATACCCATCTCAACTCAACGTCTGTAGCTTTCTTTGTTGTTAAGACCTGATACTATTTCTGTATCTTTCACAACCGGAAACATTGTGTGACTAAGCAAAGTAAAACAATAAATTATCATCAGGGCTCTTGGTGAATACAAAGAGCCATCAACACGGTAGTGAGTAGCGGCCAAGGAAATGTCCATGGTAATGACGTGATCCGCAACCGCTAACTTAAGGAAAACTAGGAAATCCTTTGTTGTTATTAATAAAATCACTAATGTTTAAGTATTTTCAGTTCACAATACGCACTTGAAAACCTTCGCTTGATCATAATTCTATTGTTTGTTTATAAATAAACTAGCTTTTGCTCGCGACTTCTTCCGAGTAACCTACATGCAATATATTATTTATAGCATATAGCACTCGAATTTTTTAGTATCGCATCATACCCTACATGCAAACAAATTTTACCTCTTTATAATATTAGTACAGATATAGATAATATAAAACGTTTTTCGTTTCGACTGGATTCCTACGGGGCAGATCGCCCAACATAACAAATATTAGTCCTTATTCGTCTTGCAGATTTTAATCGACTAATTCTAGAAGAAATTTTAGTCTATATAAAATAACCCACAGGATAATTACGATACGCCCATAATCGGAATCGTTTTAATTTTAACAGTTCAACAATAATCATCGCGTTATTCCAACTGGTGAGCGTAGTGATTTGTTGTTAAACTGTCAAAATAATATCGATTCCAATTACGAGCATTTTTTTTATGCGAGCTTTCATAACTGAATAATCTGTAAAGAGGATCGATACGCCTAGCTATAATTATCAACCTACTTATAGGTTGATAATTATGTAAGGAAGTACTATAACAATGCAATGTACCATCAAGCTATTCCAAGGAAGATCCGACTTTGAGCAAGACTGATAATTGTCTATATTGTAATCCTCTTTTATTCTCCTCCTCCTCTTTACTGGTAAATCAGTGACTTCAAGTTTTCTTTGACATTCTTGATACGGAATCAAAACCAGTGTTGTCAAGGAAAGATACCTATTCTACTTTCGGTCGATAAATCAGCAAAAATAATAAATAATCTCTTATTACATAACAAAAAACTTGACTTCTTATATTGTAAATTGTCACGTTTCAAATAGATACGAATCAATTTCACCATTAGATATTTTATCGAACAGGAAATTTATATCAGCTCGTCTCAAATAAATCTTATCAGTAATTGACTTCTGAAGTGTCCCTGGACAAGTGCAGTCTTCGATCACTTCATTTGTCAGATAATAATGACGGACTTCAGGAACATGTTATATTCACAAAAAATGATATTATCAAATGGGATTATCACATATCATGACATGCTATCTGAAGAAGGTAGTTGGAGACTTGATGTAAAAGGTGGAGGACTAATACCTAATACACATTAGCTTAGAGGCTACCTGAACCTTTTTTGTGATGAGGCAATTTGCAACATGGTAAGGCCGAAGCTGAACTGATTATTTAATGCAATGTGTGTAGTACACACTATTCTATATAACACTTACTTTACACTGTGTACCTATAACACTTTCGGGTACACAGTGCACCCCAAAGTGATACTGACAAGCAATATGATGTATGAGGCAACGACAGGGGAGTGACATAATAAAAAATAAAATATAAAGCTCATAATACTTTCCGTTAAAAAAATAGCCTAAAGAAATAACGAAGAAGGCAGCTGAGAGATTGTCTGTATACGACACAGGGGCGTATTTTTTAATGGCGATAAATTATATATCCAGTATTGGCCAGAATAAGCTGAACTGATTAATATTATTATTGTAATGTGTCTACCAAAGTTACAGAGAAAACCGACCAGAAATATGGTTACTCATATTTGCATAGTGATGAAGCGACGCGATGTCCGGCGAGTGACAATATCATATAAATTAAAACACCAACGTATTTCTCACAATATCTTCCTCAAAAAAAAATCTTTACAAATTAAATTTCTCACGAATGTATAGTTTCATAATTGTATAATTATCAAATCATTTACTCAAGTAACTGAAAATATGAGAACCTTGAAACCATTGTTACCGAATTTTACCCTTTCTGAATTGCTAATTATTTTCAAGCATATAATTCAATGCTTTTTTACAATGGCATTAATATTTTTTGGCATTTGGACCTATGGATGATGTACTTTATACTAACGATCTGACATTTTGGAATACGTACTAATATCATCATCTGCCTAACCTTTTCCTAAATACATTGTGGTCGGCTTCCACTAACCGATTGCGGCTGAACACCGTAGATCGACTGTAGCGACTACTACTCGCAACATGGCAAAAAGTAAAGCGCCATCTATCGGAGTGAAGCTACAACAACAAACCCTGAATTGCATTATGAAAGTTTACGATTCTAACACATACAAAAATGTCCAACATCAATCGTTGGGCTTCGGCCCGCCAGGCTAACCGCCTTGCCTGGTCGGAGGGTACTCCCTTTTCAATGGAGGAACACCATACCTCGTTCCCCCGTAGACTGATCCGCAAGGTATATTTGTAGCTATACGAGCACCGAGCAACCCGTACTATTATACCGTATATTGAATAATTCTTATACTTATATTATTAATAGACATTTATTGTAACGTTTTCATGTTTAATTTGCATTACGCAATATAAACATTTTTTAATAACTCCTACAATTGAATAAATTCTGTAAAAATACCATAGTACAAGTAAACAAAGAAATTTTATTCTATACTAAATTTCAACAAGATTTTTTTATATGCATATTAGCGGAAATCTATGCCAAACGTTCAATGGGCAAAAATTGCCGTAAACTTTGACCGTTCGCAAAAATCTATTAATTATAACAAAATAGTTATTGAGTCGGTTTATGTTATGCACCTTCGAAAATATTTATCCATATATTAATTTTATTTTATTTGATTTCCTTATATATAATCACGAAAACGTTTATATGAATAATTATTATGAAGATAATTGTGATTGAATAAGATTTCATAATAGATAGATTCATTAATCGGAACTCGCTATCACTACAAAAACTTTAGAATAGTTGTGGTCTAACGATATAATATGAAAGAAAGAAAAATATATTTCTACACAAACAATAATAGACACTGAAACAAAGAACAAAAAACATAAGGTAAAAATCATACAAAAGTACAATTCCATTGTAAAGTTGTATGTTATTGACTTAGCTTTATTAAACCCACTATTTTTTGTTGTCATTAGCCCAATCCACTGCACTTCTTAACTTAATAGGTAAGCAACTCTGACCACAGCGAATCGACTTTATATATCACACGAATATAATTGCCTAATTACTGTAAAGTCATGGTTCAAAAAATATAGTAGGAGTTAATTCTAAATACATTTGTTGTTTTTGGTTATGTACCCTGATTTCTAGAGTTTTGAGGAAAGGTTTCTGTCCACTACAGCGTATCATACAGTCATATAAAGACCGTAATAGGATCGTATCATACAAAAAAATCACAAATCAACTCGCACACACTGGAAATTTAACTCTTAGTTCACTCTCTTAAAGTAGATATTTGTTTGTCTAGTTGGCTCATACAAATCAATAGATTTTTTTTTTTCGATTGCTATTCGTACTAGAAACAGATTCCACGACGACTGTTGGACGATTTTTTTATCTGAAAACTGTCCAAAATTCGCTGGTCGGTTGCTTTTCGATTGCAATTTAGTTACTGTAATCAGCCCCTGAAGTCTCGACACGTGAGTCACACTTGAATTTACCCGGTTAGAACAAACAAAAAATATTTATTTCGCCTGAGGCAACACCGTCATAGTTTTGAATGCCGCCATAATTTATTTATTTATGATTGACCAAAAAGCCGTTTGTGCTAAAAATAGCTCCGCCCAATTATAATTCAACGGACGAATACGTTTCCGCGGGTTTTTACAACCTTCTAATTTTGAATCCATATATAAACTTTTAAGAATAGAATGGCCTGTATCAAATTTAAAATTATTATTACGTGCTTTATACAAGATCGACATCTGTGAGTCAGTTATCTAAACTGGATTGACCGTTACAGATATCAACACAAAATAATTATGAATAAAGCACAAGAAACCGTTTAGTCCTATTTTTATATTTTACTAGCGACCCGCCCCGGCTTCACACGAGTGCAATTTACTAATTAAGAAACTGAGCTTTCCAGTGGATTTTTAAATTCTTTTCTTTCATCCAAACCTTGTCCTGACCATTATAAACAACAAAAAAAGAATTAGCCAAATAGGTGCAGTTGTTTTGAAGTTATGCGCTTACATACATTTTTGGCAATTGATTTTTATTTATATAGATTTTCGGTGAAAGCAATTTTTAGATCAGTTTTCATTGTATACCTACTCAAATTAATTTTAATTTTAAGCAGCTGTTTAGTACAGTACTGTGTTGTGACAGTCACTTTTTGAGGTGGATCGTAGCGACGGAATGAGAGTTATTTAAATCTTTTAAAAGCGTCTTATTACCCGACTCCCGAAAGAGGGTAATGTAATAAACAAATATAATTGTAATTCTTTGCTTATTTTATTCCTTATTGCCTGCAACACCTCTTACATCATTTAACATATAAATTAAAGAGCTTGTTTTTCGGTTTTCAGTTGATCTTTCATAACGCAGTCAATTCTTTTTTTTAATTTACCGTCACTATAACTACGAAATGAAACGTGTTTTTTATCTTTTCCGTATTCAAGCATATATTCTTGCATTAATATGGAATCGCCGGTAGTATAGGGTAGTTGCACACGTGTGTCATTATTTAAAATCACATCACAATCACAAGCGTAACACAACATTACAAGTTTGCATTGCACCCTAACCACTAACTGAACCACCAAAACCTATTAATCGTCACCGAAACGGCTCACTTATTTTCGCAATCTATCAATCAAAGTAATACCGGTATCATGCATAGTCAATTATGACATGTAAAAATGTTATCACCCTGTATATTCAGAGTGAGAAACAAATTGAAAAAAAAATGTATCTTTAAGTGTTAAATCTCTCCCTATTCTATAAACGACATTGTATAATTTTATCCATAAATTAGTTGGTTCAATATTCAAATATAGAACTGACACCCAAAAACTGTCAGGTGCAAAATTTCCTTGAAAGTTGCCACCTTTTTTATCCGTCATACAAACGACGTTCCACATGTAAATTACTAAAATGCAGTACCTACTAATCTTTATTCAGTTTGTTTAAACAACAAACATTACTTTGAGTAACGAATACCTCACCGACCTTACCCATACTTACTTAAGATAAGTGAATGTGCACTCAAATATATATTTTTAATTAGTTACGGCAACTTTGCAAAATGCTGTATCATTGTCGTGGGGTAACTTACAGTTCAGTACAGCCATAAGCCATATAAATCAATGTTTATAGGTAATACGTAGTAAATATTGTGTACCTAACTCGTAAAGGTACCTTTACGGATCTACGCGACTACAAAGTTAAGGCCACTTTTGCAACGTGTAGTATCTTTAAATGCCTATCTTTACATTCACTAGTAGGTGTTCGCCTTGACAATAACTTTAAAAAGTAAATAGGTATTGATACCACGTATAAACATAGGTGACAAAATGAACAAAAAACTTACAGGGAGTTTCTGAAAGAGTAAATATACATTAACACAGGTGTGACAATATACAGCATAGATATTTGTATCCGAATTAATATATGTCGACTTATAATTTATGATATATGTACCTATAATACGTATGTAATGACGTCGAACTAATGTGAAAGAATACGAATAAATGCAATATAACATATTTAATGTTCTAGAAGTGGTTTATTTCGACAAATCCCATGATTGTTCGAATGTCCATCACGGCTAGACAATAACGTCGCTGAATTAGGATTGTGAAACAAGCCCTTAAGCGTCTTTACACACGTAACGTAACATCAAAAGGAAGAAAACGATTTACATCGCCAGATTTCACAATAGTCGTTGCATCTATTGGTTGGACAGCAACAACAGACAAATGAATGGGACGGACGACAATCGGACGAATTGCGAAAAATATCCGATTGTTAACATCAACTGGCATTATTAGCAATGAATACCGATAATTAGAGGCACGCCTGAGTGATTCAGTAACTGGGTATTTAGTATCGGTAATTATTTGTATGGGCATTGAGTTGGACGGGCGCGGAAAATAAGTTAACAATACACGGTATTCGAAGATAAGGGATTATATACTTTCAATATTACTAAGCGACCTGAAAATAAAGCCGTGCGGTCATTAGAAGACAAATTTCCAGCGACACGTGACTCTGAAATCACGCGTAGTCGCTAGACATCACGTGACATCGCCAGAAATCGCATGGTATAATGTCTCCCGCGATTTCAGAGACTACTGTCACAGGACATTAATTTGTCCCGTGGTGAATACACGGTTTCATTTTATATATTTTATAAAGCCACGGTCATGGCAAGGGTACCTTGCAGGTGCAATAGGTACCTAAGTGTAAAAATAATAATCTACAATTATCTTCATTAAATTACCTTCTTGTAAGCAAACGGAGCCCGAAGACACAGTCAACTAATCTAAAAGTCTCTTTTGAATTTTGCTCAGTGTATACATCTTTTTAAGCCTCATCATCATCATCATCATCAGCCAGAAGACGTCCACTGCTGAACGAAGGCCTCCCTCAAGGGGGGGGGTTGCCATAATCCCCACGCTTGGCAAGCGGCTTGGGGATCGCAGTGGCTCACCGATTAGTGAGAGGACGCTGCTGCCCGTCCTCCAGTGTCTGGTCGCAGTTTTAAGACGTACCCGGGTCTCTTTTTAAGCCTAACTTTACCTAAATATAGTAGATTGACCAATATACTAAGCCGTTTCTGAATCTTTTGTAATAAACAAATACCACATTGAGGGTTTTATTGATAACGCGATTATAATAAATTTACACAAAACCGTTCGTTATTTAGCAGACTGCATTTAGCGAAAGTAGACTTTGTTAAATGCTACCTACATTTAACAAAGGCATGTCGTCGAAACCGTTAGGCAAGTGTTAATCTTTGTGACATTTGCTAATGACTAATGACCAACCATTGAAGACTTTCGGTGCAAATGGTACCATTACTGGTTTTTTTTAGTGTGAAATTGTGTCATCTAGTACATTTAGCCAAGCTTAATTTAAACGGGCGTTAGGCTACGTTCAAACTAGAAGCGGTTGACGCGCCATAAAAATAATGTGCGTGGCCAAATCTTTATGATACTCGCACAACTGGCTACCGCAAACAAGCGTCAACAAAACGCGCCGAGACTAAAATATAAGTTTACACTCTTGAAAAGAATACAAGCTCAAGTTCACAAACATCCAATGACAGTTTTATTACGTAGTTCGTATTACGCACTTACTTTGGCCAGACGATCTGAATGCAACACGACAATCACTGACATGATGACACATTCACATGAACCCCAAAAATATAAGCTATGTGCTGTTTACCTACTGGCCAGATAGCTCCATAAATTGACATTTTATAAATATGCAAAATAATAACAATTGCTGGGCACGGATATCCCTCATAATCAGAAAGCCCTAGTCTGGAATGACCCTGGTATGGCGTTGTACTTATAGTGAAATGTGCAAAAATAACTAAAAACTAGCATATTTATGCGACAAAAATACTATTACCCATTATAATTTGTATAACATTCAAATTATGAATATTAATTTTCTCCCTAAGTGTCGAGAGAAGACTTTATTTATCAGTTTTACAAGACCAAGTGCGCGGCCAATCCTTGACATGCATTCCTAAGTATCAATTGAAAATATAATATCAATAACAAAAGAACATTTCGCAAGCTGTTATCGATTCTCTATAACAGTAAACATTGATATATCGGTAAAAAAACTGTTATTGATATTTCGTAATTAGAGCGCACGCGAGGAGAAAAATCGATAAAAAGGTTTTGTTAAATTTCAGAACTGTTAGTGTACCTAATAAGCAAACGTGTAAACCGGTCAAGTGTGCGCAATGGCCTTAGAACGAAGTAATGTTACATTATCATTATCATAATCATAATCACTTGCTTAACTATAAAGATAATTATTTCAACAAGTAATTGATTATGAGTGATTCATCAATTCCTGTGGTTAAAACATGTAAAAGAGGACATATATTCTTAAAGGTCGTAAGTTCTATTTTATTTACAATATCGAGACAAAATAGGAAAGATACTATGGAATATTTTTAAATTAAAATAAAGAAAACATTAAGTTTTAATTTAATTAATCAACTCCGTTATTTCCCCATTTCGCAAATAAAATTTTACCGAGGAAACCTAGGTGATAGGTATATTTAAACAACTTTATCCTTTTATGATAAATATTTATGTTACAACGATTTTAACCTTCATACAGGTTGGAAAAACACCACAAAAAATAATATACTAAAACTAAATAACCTACAAATTACCTATATTTCTAGAATGATTTTTTTTTATTATTATCGCGTGAGCTGTAATAAAAACTGTGTCCAGTAGGCTGGTAGAGGAGAATTATCGCAAAATGTATTGTTCCTACGATTCATTAAGAAGGCGTTCAAAACGAGTAATAGCGTGACCAGCTGCGGTAAACATTACACAACTATTCATAAACACTGAAACGAATAAATCTAGGTTTGTTGTTTTTTTCTTTTTTCTAGAACAATAGGTTCAATGTCTCGATTAAAAATGGAAAAACTTTATTATGTTACTTTATTTGTCGCGGTACGTAACTTTATAAGATATACATTGTCTTATTTTTATTAAAGTATTTATTGTTATTAAGGCCATACGGCCTTTTAGTGTAGAAATACTACAAAGAGACCACAAAATTAAATGTGCTTGGGAAAATCAATATTCAAATTTTCTTTGTAAAAGGTACTTACATATTTCTTAATTACCTACAAAAATATAGAGTATGTGTGTGTATCAATTTCATAATTTATGTATATATGTTGAATCCGAATGTACAGAATCTATATAAATTATTATAATGTATTCAAGATTCCACCCTGTATTCTTCATTCTAATAAGAAAACTGTGCGTTTATTTATTTCCTGTACACAAAGGCTGTTTGTCGGCCCCGCTTCGACTTTCATTCATTGATTCGGAACTAGGTACATTGACAAACCTCTTGTTTACAAATAAAGTGGCAGTCTTGAAGCGAAATGTGTTCAGTGAGAGCCCATTATGAAAGCAGGAGAAATTATCGTAAGCGATCAAGTCGCAGGGATCATTTTAAATTCAAATTTATATTATGCCCGTACCATATGAGTTCACTCAAATGCGTGCGCACGATTTTTTCATACATTTTTGGCTTACGTTAATTATGGTCGAGATCTAGGAAAATAGAAACTAGTAATAAAGCGCCAGAACAGCTAGTAGGTAATAGAGCGCCAGGACAATCCTAGACGGTAAAGCTGTCGCTTATAGAATTTACGCCCAAGTTACTACGCACTCAGATCGCCGAGACGGCGAGATTATAATTTATAACATTGGAAAGTCTTAAAAATACGCAATGTAAATAAAGCCCACATTATCTACCCGCCATAAATGTTACCGATGCATTGTTTCCCAACAACAGACATCCAAACGACCTATTATAAATTTAACGTTGTCTTGATCTAGCATTGTCTGCCCTTCATTCAATAATGAATGAACGTACTAGTAATAGTACCATAGATTCAAATCGCATTTACATAGGCTTTATTATGGCATACGTCACACAGTAAATCCACGTGACATTTTCACTATTATATGAGACGCTTCTTTCATGTAGAATTTGCAAAAATATTAACGTTTCATAAATTATGTGTCTGTCTTTGTCATTTTCATATAAATGAAAAAAAAAAATTAAACCCATTTTAGTCGTTTAGATATTCGTTTATAACACGATTATAAATGAGGGTTGAGTATCTACAAGTTATGTTTATGTCAAAGATATGATTTTATACTATTCTATAATATTTTAGTTTGATGTCGAATGACAGATTGCCAGTTACGGATTTATTCATGAAGCACTTGAGTAAAAGCATTGACTCTGAAGTAGGACACACTTGGACAAGTAGCTATACAGAGTGGTTAGGGATAGACCGAAAAAAATATTTAGTTCTGTTTTAAATAATAATAAAATTGCCCATGAAGCTACTGTCAACTTTTTTCTTTCAATATCTTACTGCCCTTTTTTCGGGTACGTACGATTTCATAACTTTATCAGTCGTGGAATAAACAGGTGACTGACTAATAAAAGAAGGGACGGGAGACTTCGAGCTAGATAGCTAGATATCATCAAAGTTGAACAATATTGAATGTAATAAAAATAATCACTTATATGGGGCATTGTCGCATCCTATACTTAACATCTTCTTTTAAGATACTATTAGAAGTCGAACTTAAAAATATTTGACATCTAACGTTGGATCACCCTGTATGTAAGAAGCAATGGAAATATGACACACAAATTGACACCATATCCAATAATTTATTAACAATTCGGTCCCCTTATTCCATCAAGATACGCCCTTTCTTTCTTCAATAAGGCACCATTTAGGCCGTCAGATGTCACCGTAAATTGGGCATATGCTACTGTAGGTCACTTGTCAATTATGGTTTGATCCAAGGCAAGCGGCACTTTATGCAAAGGTTTATCATTTTTACGTAGGAGCTCTGCTCACCCACCTATTTCTTAGAGTAGAAACTGCTAATGCGATATCATTGACTTAGGTCGATAACATTTTGTAAACTACATGAAAATTGCCTAAAACTGGCTATAAACTGATTACCAAAAATATGAAAAGTAAAGTCACGTATTTTCTGTAATAATAGAAAATGTGTTTGCTTTAATGTTATCACGAAATCAGATCATAAGTTGACGGAAACATTTTTTATGCTAACTGTACATAAATGTAAGTACATATATCACGAATTCTTATTTGCAAAAAATTACTACACAATCATCATAAATTATTATTAGTGATTAGGGTCACCATAAGTCGTGATGTTTGAAGGACAATTCTCTTTTGTGTACATCCTGATTTTTTACCTGGTAATTCAAGTATTAATATACATATTTTTGCGCCTTTTTAAGAGTAAATTTGCATGTCAGTGTGTTCTTAGTGTTTATTGTAAAAGGACATTACATGGACATCATTTACATTACATGTTTATTGTACCGGAAAACTTTTATGGCCATTATTATTTAAAGGAGCTTCCATTTATTTGGATAGTATCAATTCCTTGCTTTAGTAACCTGATCTTAAGATAATAAGATTCTGAGTGGTACTTATACGTAAGAATTAGGTCACTAGAACAGAGAAAGAAAACTAGGGACATTTGAGCAATTATCTACATACTTACCTAATACCGTGAATCTAGGGATGGGACACATTTTTTTAAAGAATTAAAGCAATGTCATCATCTTAAGGTTAATCCTAATTAAGCCTAAATTATTACGTCGTTGTTTCAAATTACATTCGTCATTATATAAACTATAAGTCTTATAAACTTTTGAATTTACTTACGATATGTAAGTTAATGATAGCGTAAACAAATACCTACCTACATTATTCACCGTTAAAAAACGTCAAGACATTAGGTACGTGAAAAAATTAAATTGAAACTTTATAAACAATGACTATGACGGATGTGTGGTGGAATAACCGATAATAATCACAACAATTCCCTTATTAAGGTGGACGATTGTTATCTTCAGAGTCTTGCACAAATATCTACTCAACACATAGGTATATGACTTTCAGATTGGGGAAGTACAACCTATAATTTTCATATAATAATTTAATCATATAAATTAGTCAACAAATTGGAATTTCCTGGATTTACCATTCGCTACTGACATTGGTACGTCCTTTAATCATGGGGCCTCGATATTTATGGGATTGTTAATATCCCAACTTAATGTAATTTCTCCATAGAAACGAATACTAAACACTTCTCTCACTTCTCATTAGTCTTCGCGTTTAATGGGATCGTAACACAGATCGTTTGTAGGAAATCTCATAAACCTGTACGATACGAAACGAATGGTTTTATTAATAGTTTGAAATGCAATTACTTTTATTGTTTCGAATTTTATAAATTTCGCTGGTCGATCTCAGTTTATTAATTTCACATATCTAAGTTGTCTGATATTGTTTTAATGTTTTATATTTTGATCTAATGTTTCGTTATTTTTTGATGCTATACTAAAGTATATTTCATATATTACTGAATTATGTATATTGAACTGTTAATTTACAATAGAATTGAGCCTTGTATCGTAGCATTTTTTTTTATCAATCTACCCCCTAAGTCCTACTATTAAGTACAAAATTTTTATAAAACTTTTTTTTCTTCTTTTATATAAGATATAAAAACAATCAATACGTTTGAGTACATGTATTTTAAATGTAATTATTATCAAATAAACGTTGTTTGTCTAATCAAAAGCAATAAAATTGAAGAAAACTAAATAAAATTTTAATTAACAAATGTTGGGTGTAACGATAATAATTTGTTAAAATACGTTTTATATTATTATGTTTGAAGTTTTGTCGTAACCGAATCACATATAATTGCATACTTTTGATAATATAATCAATTTATTGATGGTACCTACTTAATGTCGACTACAATGCGACTGCCTACACCTGCCAAAACAAGCCTAACAGCACAATTAACTTATTGATTACACTCCAAGTTAATCCACTTTCACAAATAAAAGTTAACTAAATTACTTACTTGGCTTATCCGAGGAGTCATCATCCATGATCGCCAATTTGCTCGGCCTTTTGTCATCTTCCGACTTCAAACCCATTTTCACTGCAACGGTCGGAAAAGTAAAATAAATAAAATTTTAAAAAAGTGCTCGGTATTTCGCGTCGCTCACTTGCACAAACTAAATAAAATTAACCGTCTTATTATTTTTCTTCGAATAATATTTTAATAATAAAAATGAGTTTATAATTTAATTTGTTGATTATTTTTGGTTTTATTTTATACGCGCGCGTCAAATCGCCATGCTCGCGTCTAGTGAGCCTGGCCGCGTACTTCGTCCGCGAAGGTTAGTATCGACTGTCACGGTACAATGGTCTAGCCTTGTTTTTAAGGCACGCGACTTGCAGGCACGCAGCCGGCTCGATCGCTCGCGTATGTCGTAGGTAGGTGCGGATCAGTGAAATTGACATAGTAATTCACGCGATCACGGAGACGAAGGTTGATTTAGATAATCGCATATGTGGGGATTACCTGCTATTTTCATGGGAATCATAAAGGCTGTAAAAATATGTACAAAATTTTCTTTGTGGGACTAAAGAATCAGGCGACTATTTACAAAATGATAAACAACTAATGGGTGCCTACAATTGGGAGAACTGGGAATACTATACATCCATTTTTCGTCCTAGTTCCATCACCTACACGGCGAAATAACGGCGTTCCTCCAAATGGATAATGGAAAAAAATGTTCGGTATTAAATAAAAAAATAAGTACGGTACAGGCTCTTCCCCACATTCTTCACTATTCTGCAATAGCTAACTTAAAATGATGCTTAATCCTGACGAGGCACTCTTTAGAGAACAGTATAAAAAATCATTTAGTTTTAGATGAATGTTCCCGTACGTGCATGAGATAAAAAATATAAATTACCCTAACGTCCCTTTACGTCACTCATTCCTTATCATATTGAATGAGTCCTCAACGATTCATTCAATTAGGTTCATTGAAATTGAATGAAAGGCATGGATTCACGAATAGGAACAAAAAAAATATGAAATGAAATATTCATGGCTATGAAATTTAAATGCTCAACTTTGCTATAAATCGGTTGATTTCTTGCATAATTCTGTGTTATTACGTTATTTTCCATGCTGATAAACGAAATGCTTTCTTTCAGCCTTTCATTGCGTGAAAAAATAATGTTTGATATTTGCTTATCGCTTTGTCAACTAAGAAATATCTAGCTAGTAGCTTGCTAGCTAGTTTTAATACTAAACACCTCTCTTTATTTTCCACTCAATCTTGTATTAAGCTCACCTGATTGCCCTTGATAATCAGCAAATCGTCGATGATCATTGTTGCGCAATATCAAAAGGTTATAGATAATTATTATGTTAACCTATGCGATATTAAGACATCTGTGGATATACCCAATAATCTACAAGCCAGCAAATAAAAGATCTAACCCCGCTGTCGTGTAGCAAATCATAAACAAAATATTAGCTTCGTCAATACTTTTTTTTTTCTATTTACTTTATGCTACATTTTATGATAACCAGATCTTTTCGTGCAACCTAGATAAATCGATAAATCGATATTGATATCGGTCCAAAAACAACTAATCGATTGTCGGTCGAATTGAATAGGCTTAAAACGAGCGGATCGTAAAGAGATACAGCAATTCTCAAAAGTAACACTTTGCAAACTTAAATTAAAATACTTTATTAAATTTGATAGCAAGCACGCTAAATGGTTTGAAGTGCATTCTTTGTTAAGATAATACCAATTAAACAAAGGAATATGAATTACTATGTCGTTATTATGTCGAGTACCTATTTATATATTTATATATAATTTTATATTTTAGTAAATAATAATTTATTTAAAAGTAAATAATGTAAACTGTTTAATATGGAACCGGTTTTTTATGATAAATTTGTATTTGAAGAATTATATTATTTACGTTCTTGGTAGAACCACTTGTGGTTGCACTGAATTAAAATGTTATTTTAATTATTAGTAACACACTTATTTCGTAGTTAAACTGTCAAATGAATAATAATTTCCAATATGAAAATAACTATGAAGCTTTAATCCAATAAATAAGCCTTGGAACTGAAAATATTAAAATAAAAAAGAATATCAGGTACATAAAACAGGACTATCCTGGAATTGTCGAAAGCCTGAATACCCTCCTCAATCCGCATAATTATTTATTTTAATTTTTTTTTGTTTGTGCCTACATAACAATTTTTTCTTCTTGATTGGCACGCGTTTGTCCACTATCTCACCTGATGGTAAGCGATGATGTGGTCGAAAATGTAGCATGCTTGCCTAGAAGTAACCTATTCACTCTTGACTTAAAGACTCCCATGATAAACATTTTGGAATTGGGAAATGGTACCTACTGTAATTTATTTTCTATTTTAAGCAACAGTGTGTTCCCCCCAGTCCTGGTGTCCTTCTCTTTGTAAATTACAAAACTAGACTTACAGGAACGAGGCAACGCCAGCAGAGGATGAATAATCAGACACTGTCGATGACTAACTAATTGGGTGACCCTGTGAGTTTACCTCTGGAATTTGCCTATGGAAAATATTGCCAATAGATTACAAAAAGCTAGAATATTATTGAATGCGTTAATATTACAATTATGTGTGTATATTACCACGTAAATAAAATTCAATTACGTACATATATTGGTAGCAAAATGGCATGAATTATAGGAATACACGTGATATCAGTTGCATATTTATTAGACTAATAATAACTATTATGATTATGCCATAAGTGATGGGTTGAGTCGTTATGGAAATGGAAAACATTAATTCAAAACTGCTAGTGATACCCACTCTGTGCCTAGGTTCTTGAATTACGCAAAACTACTGCAAGTATTAATAAGGAAATTTTACAGAAATATAACAACAAACAGTGACTAAAGTGAAAAGATAAATTATCCTTTGAATTACCTTTATTTCAGTTTCGATGAAAGTTCATTATGACTTGACTACTCAAGTACATTTTTTTAAAACGTTACTCATTTTTGTAAAATGTGTTTTGTGAAAAGTTCATTCAAAAGTGAAAATTGGGAAAAGAATAACAACAATTCAGTTCACTGCTGGACATAGGCCTTCTCAGAATTACAAGGAGGAAGGAAGGTGGGAGCCTTAATCCACCCTTTGAGAACAAAACAAACATTTCTTGGTATATTGTTGTATTTTCTTTGTTACAACCGAGCTACAAAATTTGGTATAAACCAAATTTAATGTTAATCGTAGATCTCGTAGCACGTGGTGTTCTCAATCGTAGCACGCTCGTAGTACCTGCCTACCTCCGCGTGAAGAAGTATAATTGTTATATTGACCTTGTTCGCCTTGTATATACAATATGATTAAATGAATGATTATTTATATAAAGAGAACATTTGTTTATATAAATCACGATGCATTTTATTAATGCAAACACGAGATACGAAGAATTATTATCGTGTAAACTATTATATATCAATACTTGGCATGTGTATTATTTAAATCTATATTTATAGATGTCTCCTTCCATTGCTTGGCTACTGGCCAGGTCCTCTCAAGAGTTTGCTTTTAACTTTGCCATATATTTTATTACTATAAAATACATACAAATACACCTGAGAGGGCCCCATAAAATTATTGATGGTGTGTGAAGACCACCGACTTGCACCAGGCCAGTTTGGTGGACAAACGCCTAATGGTTCTCATACTGAGAATAGACCCTTACACAACAGGAAACAGTAATGGACTGAATTTATATAATTGTATAATTTTGTGTGCATCTGGCAACACCTCATCTGATGGTAAGTGACAATGCTGCCGAGGATGAACCACGCAAGCTCTAATCATCTAATGCAGAAGTTCCCTGCCTTTTATTCTCATAGACCACTTTTAAAATTTAGCTGGTTCCGGTGGACCCCCTGCAGCTACATTTCTACCATATTGTAAATTGAATTGTAAACCCCCATTTTTTTGTCACGCTAACGTAGACCCCTGTCGAGTCTCCCGTGGACCCCTGGGGGTCCACCTGGAACACTTTGGGAACTAATGATCTAATGGAACGTGCTAGTTCAATGCCCAATCCAACAAATTTAATGAAAGGCGTATGATGATAATTCTTTTTATACTTATTTTTGACACGTTATATAAGATCTGTTTTCGGTTCTAAGAAATTTCCACATAATAATACATATTAACAAGATTCTTTACGTGTGTATTTTCCAATCCTTAATATAGCTGAATTGGTATTCAAATACCAAACCTGCTTAGTTGTGCAGGTTTTTTCACGACACCTATTTGGTACTTTGGTGGGTTAATTTGAGTGATTAATAATATTATTGACAGCACACCTCTGTCACTATACGCCGAATATTCAAAAGCAATTTAATTTAAAGGCAACTTTATTGGTCTAGTGGTCAAACGGTCAATGCTGAGCGTATAGTCCTGGATTTGATTTCCGGATCGGGCAAAGTGTTATTTGATTTTGTATGAAAAGTCTCATTAGCAGCTTGGAGTTTGATATAATTGTCAAAGTCAAAGTCAAAAATTTAGGTAATAAATAACGTAAGGATATATGTTATAAAGATAAAAATATACATACATACATAGCATCACGCCTGTATTCCCCTAAGGGCTCGGCAGATGTATATTATTGTACACCCACATTTCGCCAATGCCGTCATTGAGTCCCATGTAATTGGGGGTGAGCCTATTGCCATCTACCGGGCACAGTTCCAGATTCCGTGCTGCTACTGAGAATTTCCATAAGTTGTGAGTATTTCAATAGAAAAACGCCTTAACACTTGCCCGACCCGGGAATCGAACCCGGGACCTCACGCTTAGCAGTCGTGCTTGCGACCACTAGACCAATGAGTCAGTCAAAGATTAAAATCTAAGGACTTCTATGTCTAGCCGATAACGACAAACAAAAAATATCCTTGTTACTAATGACATAAACTAGACATTTGAGTATAATAAACGTCTGTTTCAAATATAATTAAATTGTACGCGGAAGAAACCTACAGATTCGCCTCGTGAGACGTGAGACGTGAGACTTTTCACAACATCTGCGAAATGTGGGTGTAACAGTACATTGCCAGACCTGTGACCTCATGATGTTAAGTTTCATACTATCAGTATCTGAAATCGAGGTGGACTCATACCGACAGAATTTCAGATAAGAGCATCTTTATGTTAATTAATGAGTTTTATTGCAAGCGCGGATCCACCGTTGTGGGCACGATGGGCATACCCACAACCCTAATAGAGTTGTGACGTCACACTATCACGGGCTATTGAGGTCGATAGGCTGATGATGTTATGTCGAACACCTTAATAAAATTTTAAAAAACAATCAATCCTGCGTGAATCGGAAACATCTCCTTTGTAGGAATGCACTGCATTATTAGTTCCCAAAGTGGTCCAGGTGAACCCCTAGGGGTCCACGGGAGACTTGACGGCGGTCTACGTTGGCGTGCCAAAAAAATGGGGGTTTACAATTCAATTTACAATATGGTAGAAATGTAGCTGAAGGGGGTCCACCGGAACCAGCTAAAATTTGAAAGTGGTCTATGATAAAAAAGTCTGGGATCATGAGCGAGTTCATACTCCGACTCGCACTTGGCCGATTTTCGGGTGGATGTGACCACAACCTTTTTTGAGGGCTGGTTCCGCCCCTTTTCTATGATTATTATTTAGGCTGAAATTTTCCAAGCTAGCTAATGTAAAACCACGACAGTGATATTGTATTAGTAGGTAGATATCTATTGCACACATGAAAGTGAAATCATCGCCTACTAACGTCAACAAGGGAAACGTGAAATGTCCCTAATTAACAAAACAAACATTCTGTGAGTAAACAAAAACAACTTTCGACTTTTGTTTAAACAAACATGCTTCGTTTTAATTTTGTTAACGTAAACGATTTTACGTCCGTTGTAATTTGGGACGATTGAAAATTGGAAAACATTAGATACCTACAATAATAACTTAATACAGAGGAAGAAGAGGAGAAGAGAGGAAGCGGTAGAGGATTGTCGTTTTGGCAATAAAACAGTACCCGTTTCATGTTCACGTCAAAAAGTACCTGCTAGTGCAGCCTTACAAAAATCTGTAATCAAAAGATTGCTTTAAATATTTAAAAGCAATTAATATACACGGCAAATAGCTATAGAAATGTTTTTATTCTGTTAAGAAGTATTTAGATGCACGTAAATTGTAAATTAACTTTAATTTTGCATACCAATTTTGGTTAAATGTGTGGTTACTTATTGTGAACTTGTAAAAAACTGTATATTTATTGCAAATAAATATTTGATTTGATTTAGTCATCACTAGTATATTTTGAATAAATGATATTTAAATTTGAATTAACATTTAACGCATATTCCGTACAACCAAACTGCCAATACAATAATTAGTTGTTTGAACTTTATTAGAACCAACCAAAGTTCGAGAATTTTCGACAAGAACACATTTTAAACTTCCTTAAACTAAACACGACGATTTCTCACGTGCATGAACCAAAAACATTGCAAGAATGTGTGATTGGTCATTCGATGCACGTTAAACTAAGTGCTTGTCCCGAAACGTCCCGGCCAGTCTTCACGTTGGGTGACGTCATAACCACAAGACAGGTGACACAGAAGTAGGCAATAAAAATAATAGTGTAGGTACAGTCATTAGTTCATTACACTTGAATCAACTGATTACGAATGTACACACGGTTAAGGAAGGAAAGAAAATTAAGAAAGAATGCGTCACATGCGACGATGTGATTAATGTCGCACTAATTTAAGCATTGAGACTATCAGAGCTCAGTATGCTATACAGGTATCATAGCCATCACGTGTTTTATCCGCATGCGCAGGAGTTTCAAATAAAAAACATCGTCATCACCATTATGAGTTAGCGATAATAATCTAAAAACCACTTTCGCTAAACCATATTGATTTAAAACATCCGTTTGATTTTTTTATTAATGAGCCAATTAAAAAGTTACAAACGCATTTGACAATTCCAGTGCAACCAAATATGTATAAGGATTGCCAAAACAAAGAGAATATCTGTTTATTTGACGTAACCATGAGAACGTTTCGTGAGAGGTGTTATGATGTCAATTGGCTAGCTATATTTGTTGCATAACAGTGTATTGCAACAATTTGCTCTGACCAACAGTTTAACTGCAATTTGAGTAACAGTTTCCTTTTTAAAGACTGTAGCTTGCCGTGAGGATGTTGCCAAATCCTTGCTAAATATTACGATGTGTTCATCCTTGGTAAATATTTTGAAGACGAATAGAATCGCTTATATCACCAGAATTACTTCATCATTATCCGGATATCTTGTCAAATTATATCGGGTTCAGTACAAGACAATCTTCCCTTATTTGCAGACGATAGCACTTCAATAGTTGCATGTATCAATAAAGACTCATACGTAAATGATATCAACCATTCAATCAGCAGTTTAATAAAATGGCTTGACAATAATAACCTAGTTATCAATCTACAAAAAACTAAAACTATGCATTTTCACCAACGAATATCTACAGGTGACATGGATATCAACTATAATGGTCAAACTATCGATAAAGTGAATAGCACAAAATTTTTAGGAATCTTAATTGATAGCCAGTTAACTTGGAAGCCGCAAGCAGAAGATATCTGTAAACGTTTAAGCACAGCCTCGTTTATGTTATATAACCTATCCAAAAAAGTAAATTTGTCAACAATATTAGTGGCCTACCATGGTCTTGTAATTTCTATTTTAAGATTTGGTGTAATATTTTGGGGTTACTGTAGTGAACGAGAAAGCATTTTTAAAGCTCAAAAGCGCTGTTTGAGAGCTATATTTGGCCTCAAAGTTACTGACAGTTGTGTGCCTATATTTAAGTCTCAGAAACTATTAACTTTCCCATGCCTCTATATCCTCGAATTAGCAGTATTTGTAATAACAAATCGAAATTTATTTGCAACAGTAACAGAAACCAGAAAACGAAGTACAGCATTAAGATCACTATATCAGAACTTACTATGCACAGGCACATTTTAAAACTAGCTTATTAAAAAAAAGTGTGATCTGTATGGCTCCTGTTATCTTTAACAAAATTCCCAATCAAATGAAAACCTTGTCATTGATGAAATTTAAAAAATGTTTTACAGAATTACTCGTAGATAAATGTTATTATTATGTTCAGGATTTCCTAGATGATACCTTCCAATAACCTATTTGCCTTATAAATATATAGTTATAGTTGCCTTTAACTTTGTATAATAATTATTGTATTTGCATGCCAACAAGGCAGAATGTACACGGATCTTATTATGTTATTTACCATCCTATTTTGTATGTACCTGCATTCTAAGCAAATAAAGACCTATTCTATTCTATTCTATTCTATTCTATTATATTCCTTTTTTCATTTATTGATGGTATCCTCGATTTTTGCAGCATCGTTTTGTAAAAGTGAATAAATGTTTCTGTCAAAATTATGGTCAGAGTTATCTGATCTGTAGCAAGTAATTATACGGAAGCCATGTTTAGTAGTGGACATTTATTTGCTTTAATAACTGTAGGTATATAAAATTGATCATAGTTCTTGACTTGAATATAAATCTCAGAACAAACAATCAAACTAATCCGCCCTCAAAAACATCAGTTTAGCCTTGTCAGTTAGCTTCTCTGATATCGAGATGTAGCTGCATAGCGCTACCCATTTACCGCACCTATCGATCGTTACAGCAAATACTCTTAGAATTTGGAAGGTTAAAGTCATTATTACACCGATTAGCAAGCGAATTAGTGATAAAGACGAAAAATATTTAATCGCCCGTTAAACTGAGAGTATAAATTCATACGACACGGATGGTGCAACCGATTGCCGCTTTACGTGTCGTGGCTTCTAGTCCGCGAGTTGGCGTCTGGGTGTTTCTGAATATTTGTGTTTGTGCACCCACAATACAGAAATAATTCCCAGTGTGCCAACGTTTTTAAAAACAGAAACAACAAAATACTAATTCAAACTAACATGGACATAAAAACGATAAAGCTATAGCTTGCTCGTAGCACAAATAAATAAATCTTCATAATGCCACAATACAGATAATATATTATATGAACAAACATTGACTGAAGCAATCATTTATGTTATTGTTTTACTGTGATTTATCTATTGTGTTAGAATTTATGATTGTAACATACCTGTAAACTTGTCTCTATGTTCGATTCTGTTTAGAAATTACTGTTTAAGATTAATATAGATATTAATATAGATAGGTACGAGTTTGTGTGAATTCACACAACATTAAAACGTAATCTGTGACTTAGCGAAAATCAGCTGTCTACTACTACATATTTGGAGGATTTGAAGGAAGGCAAACTTGGATAAAAATTGTATCGAATATTAATACTATCAAACAAGAAAAAACTAGCGACTGCGTTAATATAAAAGTCGTTCATGTATGAGAAAATTATTTTTATTATTATACTTAGCCCTAAGTGTCCCATTGTTGGGCAAAGGCCTCCCCCTGAGTCTTCCACTGATCTCTACTGTTAGTCGCTTGTCGCCACTGAAGTTGAAAATTATTATATAAAAATATTATGATTTTCCAAATTATTCATTCAGAAAAATCCGTTCACATTCGGAGATTATTTTACTTCATCGACTCAAGATAGAATTCTAATTAACTTAATACCCGGAATCACATATAAACCGCATACATAATTATTCCGTACGTAATGAAAAATTAACTCCTTTCAAACAATATGTTTTTTTTTTCAGACTGGAGTCAATTGAACTTTTATATAATAAGTAAGACACAATCCAAAATACAAACAGCCTAGAACATAAGAATAACCCGCGGCTGTATCTGAACGAAATAAGAAGAATCACAAAACAAAACATTTGTGAAGACTAAGACAGCAAGATAATATAAAAAAAAAAATAGGAATGAAATTGAAGTTCAAATGAACGATATGTATATCTAAAAACCAATCATGCTAAGTAGATTTTCCTGCTTATCTGATATGCAATCCTAATAAAAGTGGTGCTTGAGTGTTAGAATAAGATGTAGAAGCTTCAGAGCTTAGCACGTCGTAAAGATACAGTATCAGCTATATGCTAACTATTACTGGTATCAGTGTGATGTTTGTGCGTGTACTCGTTGACTGTTGCATGCTATATGTTACAGCTTATTTATTAGGGCTGGCTGTCATGAGGTACATAGCAAGTAATTATATTTTTCAAGTCTAATCACTTCATAAAACGTCTTTTCAAAAAAGAATAGGTTTAGTACTTTTTGACGACTATATAAGACAGTAGCCCAATAAGGCTCACTCTTTACTGCTTGTATTTTATCTGAGAAGAAGGAGCAAGGAACTCACCGTATAGCCCGAGTTTGTGTTGTAATACTTCTTGAAATTTAATAACATCGATGACAATGTTGAGTGTTATACCATATACTTCTTTAAATACACACAGAGGCCCTAGTGTAAGTTTCTTCCGACAAGCTCGATTTACTACATCGAACGCGATCGGCGCTCCGATTGGTGGAGAGCACGAAACAGACCAATCGGAGTGCCGAACGCGTTCGATGTAGTAAATCGAGTTTTTCGAAAGAAACTTACACTAGGGCCTCAGTTCACAGGCAGTTTTCATTTCATCAAGAACACGACTTTCATAATATAGCGATGTGAGCGATGTCCATTCAGGATGGACAAAAGTGGTCATCGTCAGGAAGAAATAGATTTACAGTCTGGTAATTGGACGATGAAAACAAGGACATATGTCGCCGCCGGAAATATGAATTACTGTAAGGGACCAAATGCAAGTTTCGGGAAATCACAAAAAAAAAATTGGATAAAACTTTGTATTTCTTTCAACTTTAATGGTATCATAATACATATATAATATACCATTATTCTTATATTTTGCGCTCTATTTTTCCTATAAAACAGAATTTTGGTAACACTTAGTTTCAGAGATAGCCATTACTGTAAGGGAAATTATTTTCATCAGTGTCCCTTAAGGTAATTTCTTATCAGAAAAATCTTGTAAAGGCTGTTAATTTTTTGTAATTATTTAGGGTATAATACCTTTATATAACGATTTTATTTCGCTTTGAGAGTTACGCTAAGCGTATGTAATATACAAATTTGATGCTTGCTGTTTGTACTTAAGGTTGAATTTATTGTATCTCTACATCAGTATTTATTATCATGCCATGCAATTGTATAAAGATATTAAAAAGTTAAATATACCAATCGATAGAGCTCAATTTTATGAGTAAAATTATATATTTAACTCATTTTCTACAATTTGTCCCTTACGTTAATTCATATTTCCGGTGGCGATGTACATATAAACATTTTATATCAGATTTAATTGAATAACCATAGTTTCTTGCCCATTCTTATCCATAGGAAAACAACACTGGAACATGGCAACTAGAGTCTAACTATTCATAAGTGCTTTTAACTATTCTACATGAATAAAAATATATTTTTTATAATTATTATAGGATATGTTAATTTAAATGTAAGATATTTTATGTCAATAAAACAATCGAAAGAGAAATCTCAGTAAGCTTTTGGTAATCTTGGCATTTTTTCCAAAAAAAACTTTAATACTATTACCTAATCTGTGCTTTATATCTACACGACAAGTATTCTTAATATATATTTGCTTTTATTTAACTAATATCTGTAAGCTTCTTGCTTATTAAGGTTCTTTTGAGGTCGACCAATTCCCAAAAATCTTGTTATTTTAAATTATGTGTTGTTTAAATTCGCTTATATCTGGTTTTTATTATTTTTAGACGTTATAGTACAGTATATCGGTTGTAGTACAGTAGTAGTTACATTTTTGAACGTTTAATCCTAGACTTGACAATCGCAGTCAATATCTGCGTGGAGATTGTGACGTAACTTTGTCGTAATCTTATCAAAGGCTGTGATATCGTCACGTGAGATGACAACGGCATTTTAATACCTTGTGTGAATATCTGTTACTCGGATGGTTTTCTGTTCATCTCACACTTATGTTTGGTATCGACATGGACTTTACACAATAGTTTATTTATACGTAGTGTTGCTACCTGAATTTTCACAATCAATTGAATATAAACCTATCATAGTACTCGATAGATAATTAATCATCCACAACCTCGAGTGCAGATATTAAATCGATGTTGTAACAAATGCAAAATTGTATTATTAAATTCTGATCCGTTGATCACAGACCAAATGGTCAGCGAGAAACTTGACATGCGGGCAACAACTTCAAACACTGTTTCATTCAGTTAGAAAGCACATACGTTTAATGACGTCATAGCTATGGAGAGCTAATTTTGAAAATTCAACTGGAAATTAGGTAAAAATGGATCAAACTATGTATGGAGTTTCAATAACAAACTAGTAAATAGTATCTGAACAAAGTAAAAGTTGTGAATCGTAATTCTTCGGAGAAAACCTTGCAGTATCTATAGAAACAATAAAAATATTCCAAACATCTTTCGTCGTTAAAAACCCTGTATTACAAAATGGTATTTATGTAAAATTAAAACAAAACAATAAGAACTGAGACGTCAAGAACTGCTCCGATGTAGGTACCTGTGTCACGCAAGTTCCTCATTAATGAAGTCGTTCATTTAAACTGACTGAATCACCACAAGTGGGTGATTCACAAAAAATAATAATACTACGTGAAAGAATTTAAACAGTTACATATTTTATCTTAATAAATATTAGTTCCTTACCTGTTGTTGTTCGTCTTATAATTGTAAACGCATCATATATAGGTACGCATACGTACCCAATAAAGGTACTTCACTAAGATATATTTGAATGAATATCTCGCAAGCATAGTCATGAGTTCACGACTTAAACATAATTATTTTAAAGTGTGAGCGGTATTGACACGTCTGTTGGATCATTACGTGGAGACGTGTTGGGTTAAAAGTTCATTCTTACGCAGAAATTACGACGGGCGAACTAAATCCTCACGTTGCCTTTGATGTATAAAGCGTCCTCGATAGCAAAGCTACAACTAGGACAACTTTTAAACCAAGAATGTAACTTCTCTACCTACTTGTTTACTAGGATATTTTAGTGTAAAAACCCATCCAAATTCGGCACCAAGCACACAACTATTTTTAGCCTATAAAAACTTAACACAAAATGCCAGTGCGTCAACCGTGCCGTCAAAATTATAAGTTATAACATCAGCGTACGTCACTAGATGTCTTTATAGTAGAACGCGACTATTTATGATCTCGTGTCCAATAATTATGTACCACACTTGTCAAACGGTGTGTTGTTTACGAAAATTTTAAATAAATTAAGTTCCTGCTTGAGCAACAGCATTTATCGTTACATATGTATCTCGGGACGATTTCTCATTGCTATGTGATTGCTAATGTCGGACGCAGATGGTAAGATACTGGACAACAACTTGCGTAAATGGCCTGACTGAACAAGGCTACAGAGGACCTAATAGAAGCCCAGGATACGCCGGACGAACTTAGGCATGAAAGAGGTTCTTTCCGTGAAATCTATTAACTCATCATTGCCTAGTCTTTTCCCAACTACATGGGTCGGCTTCCAGTCGAATCGGTTGCGGCTGAATATCAGTTTTTTATACGGAGCGAGTGCCATCTGACCTCCACCACCCCATTACTGGGAGACACTGATACTCTAAGGTTAGACTGGTTGAGAGACTTTTTGAGCTGCTAACATCCGTAAGGACTGTCATAGGTATTCGTATGACACCTAGGACCATATAAGATTTCGCTTACTCTAAATATCTATATCTAGGACTAACCGCTTAACGCCCTTTCCGAGGCACGGACGAGTTCGATGAGAGAAAAACGGTCATCCATCCAAGGCCTCACCAATCACCGCTTAAACTCGCAAATCCTCCGATCTACGCGGTAGCTATGTAGCTTCAGCCGAGAATCTATTATAGGAACATAAATACAACTTACATGATGTTTTACTATCCGTGCTAGAGCTGGTTTGAGGGTGTTCGCCCCCCTCATTCATCTCATTTGTATTAAATGTGTTATAATTTTTGAAGAACATTGTACAACACGAACATGACTTCCATGTTATTTTGACACTTTCATTTTTTTATGCGAAATCTTTGTGGTGTTTTGTTAAGAACTTTTTTAGGGAACTGATTTTGACTTTTTGTTAAGAACTTTTTTAGGGAACTGATTGATCCTCGACTTCCTTTTGATTAATCAGATTAATCGGAACCATCGAAAGTATACAACACGATGATATTTTGTTTTTACTTCGTATTTACCATGGATACTATTATTTCCTTAATATTATCCCACCTGGGTGCCTAGATCCCAGCTAGCCATCTTTCAGAGAGAAGAAATAATAGATTACTTGAATTTATCTCCACAAAAATGTCTCGTTTATTTCTATATTTTAATCATCCTATTATTCGACACTTGTCATTGTTTTGAAAGGCGAAATCATTTGATGATATAGTGATGATATTTTTTATATCTTTTCATGATCTATGCGTGCTACTCTCAGTTTTATCAATAAGTACTTCGAACTTTTTGTATCGCATTTCAGTTTCCGCGTTTGATAATATTTTTTTATTTATTTGGAAATACGTCCTAGCTAAACGTCATTTAAATCAGAATTTAATTTAGAAAAAGAAATATCCTTTTTTATCATCTAATGTGGGGAAATGATCTTCAAAAAAATTTGAAAGAGAATGTCCAGACGATTTTTGGTCTAAAATGTTTGGTCCGCTCTGTCTACTGTACTGTATGACTAATATAGGAGACTGTAATTTTCCATTAAAATACCTGAATCTGACAAAAACTTGTTACTATACGTAAAACATGTAAATTATGGTAATTTACCAAATCTAACCTAACCTCAGTTCAACTCAACAATATTAGCTCAACCGCTAATAACATCCTACATTTTTTGTTACGTCAAAGTTTTTAGTAATATCCTAGTTTAATCTTGAAACCGCAAACTTTATTGAACTTCCTTCCGCTCCATTAAACCCCCTTCCTTACCTTTGCTTGGATCTACTTTAGGAAAATTACAAAGGTTTTTGACGTCGGTAGCGGTACTGCACCTGGCAAGGCTGATGACAATTGGTCTATGGTGAAGGTGGCCAAGGATTGCAGGAAGGAATTTCTGTGGAGGATCGCGGGTCTAACCTGGATGTGACTTGTGTAGGAGCATGGCTAAGCTTAGTTGTACGGTACAATGGAAGCCTTACTCTAAATCATGTCATACATACTTGTTACATTGTTATACGAGGCTCCGAAAACAAATCACAATACATCCTGTACTAGATTCTACTGTATTACAGTGGTGTAACGCTCCCTGTTCTAGTGACCATAAAGTATTATGTAGGTAACAAAAAACGGATTATGACAAGACAACTGATTCATGATATTCCATATAGAAAGTACAATACTAATTTATTAGTTTTAATATAATATATGTATGAGATGGCCTTTCTTGTACCAAGCAATAGGTAAAGTCGGGCGCTGTGGATGATGATAGCGACATTGAGAAAATATTTGAGGGTGTAGGTTTCACGTAAAGATTTTCCACTTCGTCAGTTTTCAAGGTACAAAACTTATACGGTAGGTGTAATTGATAAAAGGTTGGGTTCAGTGGATATCTCTAAAAGGATAAAAACTATCTATATATAATATCGCAATACACATGTGGAGTACTATGATGGTGCGCGTGCCGTTGGACAAAAGTGTCTCACAAATTAAGCCATAACAACAGATTCTGTATTTGTTTGTCTTACAATTATTCAAATATCCGTAAAATATTTCTAATACTACAAATGTAAATACGATCGTGAAAAATAGATAGTAATACAGAGAAAAATACTATGAAATACAGAGTGGGTAAAGAACGAGGGATTGTGATAATTAGGTATGTGACAGTTAGTATCAAGCTTTGATGAATAAAAATGTCACAATATAATTGACATACAAAATAATATTTAACATCCTACTTCCTACTATATATATTCACGCCAGAACGGCTGAACGGTTCTGGATGAAATTTGGCACAGAGATAGATTATAGTCTGGAATAACACATAGACTACTCTTTATCCCGGGAAAATGTATGGGGTCATAAACAACGCGGGCGAAGCCGCGGACGGAAGCTAGTATTATAAATGCGAAAGTTTCTGAGGATGGATGGCTGGATAGATGGATCTTTGTTAATCTTTTGCGACAGAACGGCTGAACGGATCTGGATGAAATTTGGCACAAAGCCTACTTTTTATCCCGAGAAAATGTATGGTTTCGTAAACCACGCGGGCGAAGCCGCGGGCGGAAGCTAGTATGTAATAATGTCGAGATTCAACTCGTGTGGTACACTACCTGGTGGTGATGCAACTTCTTGCCCCTAAGTACGAATCGTCGTCGAATGGTGCGCCATTTGCGCAGATGCATCCCATCTGACGATTGGTTTCTTCTCGTACTTATTTTTTACCCACTGATATTATGGGTTTGGTTTACTCTTAAAAAGAGTTATTTTTTTTACATAATCCACACTATTATAAATACGAAAGTAACTCTGTCTATCTGTTTATTGCCCCATCACGACTAAACCAATGAACCGATAAATATGAAATTTTTTGGTAACGTAGGTCCCGTAGAATGACATACTTACAATAATTAGATAATAAACCAAAAAACACGCAGACGGAGTCACCATCATCAGCTAGTTTGGAATAAAGGTAGATTAGTTCGATAGATATCCTTACAATCCCTCGTCTAAAAGTTTACCCTGTATATCTTTTGCCCATCCTTCTTATTTCAGATGCAAATACTTTGTCTCGCGGATTAGTTTTGAAAAGTTCCACAATGTACCTAGACAGTTTTCCTGAAGCCTGTCTAATCTCTTTATCTGTGGTGTTGACTTGGCTGTGGTTGACAATAAAATTACTTGCTTAGTACATGCAACTCCGCGTGGGTAGAGTCAATATACTTAGATAACGTTTATGATGTTTTGATTTGATTTGATCAAAGTATTTTCTTGCGATATTCTTATAGATATTAATAAAATCAGGCAAGTTATAGTTTAAACTTCAAATACCCAACCTACCTTTCGAAATTGTATTCTTTTCCAGGTGCCGTCACCAAAACATGCAACTCAAAACCAATAAAATACGTTCCATTTTGCAATTGAGTTGAAATTGAGAATTGAATTGAAACTGAGTTTCATTCATAATAGGGTTGGCACTGTAATAAATTCGAACGACGAAATAGCGTCTTGCATCGCCATCTTCTCTCCTCCAACTATCTTGAGTTCGGCTCCCAGTGTAGCCAGAAACCGCTGAATATCAGTATTTTCCACGGAGCGGCTGCCATCTGACATCCGGGATCAATTACCGGGAGACACCAATACCATAAGTTTAGATCGGTTGTTAGAATTTTTTGGCGTCTGACTTTCATAAATGCTGCCATAAAAAGATGTCCTGTTGTTAATCTCCGATGACCAGAGTAGCAACCTGCAAATTACCAAGTACATAAATACATACCGAAACAATACACCGATTATTACCTAATCAAATAACACGACACCTGCCTCGATATTCATTGCGATCTAAAATAGACAGACAAACAGACTGCGACGGATATTTACGTTCTCATATAAGGCGTGAGAACCTATCAGTGATTACAATGTATTATTGTGGTTATAGACAGCGACTGGACACATCATTGGTCAAAACATTGAGAGGGTATTTTTTAAACTATTTTTGGTGACATTTGAAGACGTACAGTCAAGGAACTGCTGCGGTAACTTATTGGAATCTTTTAAAACTATGATGGTACATGTTTAAGGACCAATGGTCATAAAGCAGAAGAGTCACAGTAGCAAATTATAACCGATTCGCGTAATTCTAAATACCCCTTAGCCGAATGCTGTAGGGTGAATACTAAAAACGGAAACCGGTCGTGGTTATGCTAAAAGTGATACGTCTCAGTGCCACAACAGACGAGCAGCATCTAGCTACTGAGACTGGCTGCTCGAATGTGCCACAGCTGCGGCGCGCGGTGGTGTGCAAACATTATTCTTTTTTTTATATTGCAACTTCAATTTTGTAGTCCACGAACAGAAGAAATTATATCAGCACTCTCACATCACAGCTCTTCACATCATAACTGCAATAAACAAATTTTCCATCGCCGAAAGTTTCGCGTAGTAGGAATCACAGCTGCAAGATGCTGCTCGTCTGTACCGGCACTAAGCCGTCACTGTTCTTAGAAACATTTGTGTTCAAGACAAATGTGAACTGACACATGTATGAGCAATGTTATTTGCTGTGACTGTTGAAGATCTCAAACACATTAACTTCACATAAGCTGCGTACAAACACCGGCAGCAAACAAACCGATTGCTATTTCATTCTTTTTCGCGAATTATTTTTATATGACATTGTGTTTTGTTTGTCAAACGTGGACGGAAACTACATACATAATTTCCGTCATTTTACAATTACATAATGACGCAGGATTTGACGTCATCGTCTTCTTACACAAATACGAATGTCCGACATCAATCGTCGAACTTCGGCCCGCCATCGCCAGGCTAACCACCTTGCCTGGTCGGAGAATCCTCCCTTTTCAATGGACGAACATACCTCGTTCCTTCATAGATTCTATTCAGCTTGATCACAATAATGCCACAAAAACTAAGGAACTATATTTTTAGAAACGACTTTACAGTGACAAGTGGCAATGACAGTGTTCATCAACAGCCTACAGTAGCCCATTAGCTTGGATCTTCCCCAAAATAAAAATTGCCCCTACACCATGGTGGGCAAGCTAGTTCGTGACTGCAGGGCCCAGCTTTCTGTTTCTGGTGATACTGCAATATTTAGAATGAGAGGTGTGATGTTTATATCTCCTTCTATCCGTCATTAGATCTTTGCCAACGTACAGTAAAGCTAACTGAATAGTACAGTAACACCACAGTAACCCTAAAAGGAAATGCTCATCGATCCGGCAACTTTATCAAGAATCTTCAGCATGCTGAAAAGACTGAAATCTTTTCATGTAAATGTCAGAACAATCAACGACTTTAATGTTTTGTTTAAATCTAAAGCAGAAAGAAACTCATCAAGATATTAGCAAAATGATAAGTATGTACGCACTCAGTCACAACCACACCTTATTTGTTTCGAAACCTCTCGAGACTTAATCTTCCGGACATCGCACTTGAAATGATAAATGTTCGTAGTAGCTGCATTGTCGCCACCAGCCAATGAGGGTTTGCCATTCATTCACGCCTCCGACTCATGAGTGTCATGAGACTCCTATGTGCGGCCCATGCTTCTCTCACAGTCGTGTCACAGAAATATGATAAAATGATAAGTAATCTCTTTAATGCCATGACAAATACGCATCTAAGTCCTGTGTAGCCGTGCCTCCGACTTGTTTTGCGACAGGCTTAGAATATGTTTTGTTATTGCTTTGTTGAGTTTCATTATCAAGTAAAGAGACCTCACAGGTATGCTTTATAAGCAGTAGGGAAACCTGCATACCTGAGAGGTCTCCAAAAAGTTTTTGATGGTGTTTGAAGGCCGCCAACCAACATCAAGCACGCGTGGTGGACTAAGGCAAGGCCGCAGTAGCAATTGGCATATTTATATACACGTGTAAATATAGTATTAAAAACACATATAAAAAAGTAGGGACTAACATTGGGAATGAATTCCAAGCTACATTTAGATACCTAAAGCTCCAAAGAAAGGAACCTCGTCACAAAACGAGTGTGTCGGGGGTCTACAACTGGTCAATATTGCAATATTTTTATGGAGCTATAGTTCTATTTTTGTCGAAGCAGTTCTGCCACACCTTTTATCAACAAACGACCTTTATTATAGTCGAAGGGCTAGTCTGTTCATGAGAATTTTATATTCTAGCATAGGTACACGAGCTAGCGCAGGTATACGGAACTGCCCGAAAGTTTAGGAAAAACTATCGCACACAAAATTTCAATACTGCCAGTATTAATAATTGTGTCCTATGTAACAGAACGAGTACCTAGATTGCAACATAAGCTGATAAACTATTTTTTTTTTAATATAAATTCAATATACATATATAATTTTTGGTTTTCATTGACCATTATGTAAGTTAATACAGCTACGTTATTCTATAAAAAATAATTAAAAACAAATAAAATGTTCAAGTTTTTATTAACAAAAAAACTCGATCTGTTAATTTTGTCGCCGTATCCTTTCGTCCTTTCACTTATGGACTTAACCAATAATCTCATCCTATCGAAGTTCCCTATTATATATTAATCTCCTTTTTCACCCTCTCTTACCGTTGCAGCGTTGCCCTAGTCAGAACAATAACATGCCACAACTATGCCGATCGCAGCGCCGCCGCCGTTTACGGATTTCCGGAGAGTTGAGTTTTCGTCTTATGACGTGAGAAAGTTTCCTGATACTATGGGTTATTCTTTATTTAAACCTAGTAGGAACTACTGCATTGATTCCTACCCAGCAATCATGATGTACAGTATAGTAACACTTCGGTATCTCGGTAGTCGTCATTGTTTACTTAATTATAATAAAAATTTAATTAAATATATTTACAGTTATATTTACATATTAAATTAAATTTTGCGTTCAGCTTCCAGCTATTATTTTATTAGCCTAGAACGGGGGAAATCAGAATTTCAAACAACATCAAGTACTTAGGCATAAGCTATAATAAAAATCCTTCTTTGTACAAATTAAATTATAATGCAGTAGTGACATCTATTGGAGTGATGGGAGGATCCTCCATGTTTTGGGGGACTTAGAACAATAATATTGTCCACCTTAATATCCATTTCCTATTCCATCCTTATAATATATTATGCTCACTACAGGCACTTAAAATAGACCTCTTCTCTGAAATAAGAACAGGGCCGGACCAACTTCTTAAAAAAACATCTAACAAGAGCTAAACAAAAAGAATAATATTATGATATTTATAACTACTTAAAACATTAATGTCATCTAATAAACTATTATGTGGCAAAAGTAAAAAAAAAAAAAAAGAACTGATCAGGCTATGCTAAACGAACACAGCGTCAGAGTACTCCTTCTGAAACTGGCAACATGGCCACTTTCATTGGCATGCTTAAACTTTTTTTTTTTTTTTTTAACCAATGAACAGGCCTGCCTTATGGTAAACCTTTAACAGAACTAGTATTGGTAAGATTTCAGAAGAGCATGACTTTATCACAATATGTTTTACTTAGATAAATAGGTAATTAGTACATAGGTTACAACTATTAGCATAAAGTATTCGGCGAGTAAGCGTGATTTCCATTTATCAGCGGTATGCAAATTAATTTGTTTGACTCAATTTACTTTATTATTCCGAGACGGCGTGCATTACTTTTTTACCAGTATAGGAGCGAATCACCCATGTTACTATGCTACCTGACTGCCTAGCAAATAATACCAAATACTGAGCTGGATTCCGTGGAGTAAACAATTTACGAACATTTTAAATAAAGTAGTTTTTTTTGTAATTTATATTTATTTTTTGTGAAATTAATTGCAATTTGTTCAACTTTAATATGACCCCCAAAGTTACTTTCCTGTTAATATGACCCCCCCCCCTCCCCGCCCCTTAAAGTCTGATTGCGACCGCGCCGGGTTGAATTAATTCCATGCTAGATTTTTCTTTTTTTCTTTCTTAAGTAATGTGTGTATGATTAAATGGTTTAAATATTACATAAGTATTATGATAACGAATTGTGTTGTGCTGTTATCTGATCACGTTGATACACAAACACAATAGTATTGTAAAACCGTGTTATCTGCACCTATGTTCCGGGTTCACAAGTCTGTATTTGCAAGGTTCTTCTTTTTTAATTTAGGAAATCTGCTAGCTCTTGTCGGTGGAGCAATCGCAACTGCTCTTTGAGACTTGCTAGAAACTATCGAATAATATACGTATGAAACTCAGCGCTGCGCCACTAGCGTCTACTGTAGCAACTAAAAGTTGCAAATAAATAAATAAATAATAAAAATACATAGTACTGAACCTAGGCTGTGTAGTATCCAGCCGAGAATAGCCCACATTTTCGTTTTCTTTAAACTTTCGACTAGCTGGGGACACCCTGCGTTGTTGTACAAGCAGGTATCACTGTCCAGTGCTGGTAAGCACCACTGCTGAGCTTGACATTCAGGGTCGAGCCCTATCATATTCATGGGTTCCGGCTCTGTAATGTTGCCTGCCTTCCATATGTCCAATGTGTTTACAGTTTGTGCACATGTTATGGTCCAAAAATGAAATCAGAATCAACTAATTTTAGCTTATTCCTCCACTACTGGCCTTCCGGGGATAGACCACGTAACTTTCCATTTGCCGAGGAAATTATTAATTATCTGTTCCTTTTTTGTGTTCTCTGTATTTGGTTTGTTACCATATAAAAATTCAAACAAATTAAAAAAAAAGGCTATAGAACGTAACTATGTTAAGTTTGCTTAGATATTTCATATTTATAATATTTTTTTACTTTTTGCTTTAAATGTTCTTGGTTATTAATATAATTTAATTTCATATTGCCATAAGTTTTCTTTTTTACAGCATTTACTTCGGGTCTACGAAAAACCGATAAAATATTAAATAAGAATCGAAATCTTATGATTATCTATGGTTGAAGCTGGCGTGGCCTGACTTCAGTTTCATTGACAATTCGTTATCGTGCCGCCATTTTGCGTTGCTTATTCCTTTGCAATATTGTGTGGCTTATTGAATTTATAAATAATAATTATTTTATTATAGCGAAGCTGTGATTGTTAGTAATTAAGTAGTGTATTAATATCTTATTGTTTATACCTTATTTTATTCTAAGTTTTCGTATTTTACGTTACAATGGGCAGAAAGAAGAAGAAGGCATCTAAGCCATGGTGCTGGTATCCTTTTCCAATATATAAGTGGATTACGAAATTAGATTTGCACATGACCTTCGTAATTAGGTCAGTCGTATATAATATACCTTGTATTTTTACTCGAGAGTATCAGATATGTATCCTTAGCCACAGTTCAGGTATTGCAACAGGGAGTTCGACGACGAAAAGATACTGATCCAACATCAAAAAGCGAAGCATTTCAAATGTCACATTTGTCACAAGAAACTGTACACGGGACCTGGATTGTCGATACACTGCATGCAGGTATGTGCGTCAGTGCCGTAGTTTTGGCATCATCCGCCGCGCCCGCCCACGGCCACCGCGCACTTGCTTTTTTTAACTCGCATACTTATATCTATAGATATTTTGGCGCGTCTTACGGGCCCAATTCTGCTCCCATAGTAGTACAATGCAAAATGTCTTTCCCTATTTTCACTTGGGTGGGTAGTACTGACAATAATACATCAAATTCTGTGTTATAAAGCATGTTCATAATCTTTATTATATATGTTACAGGTCCACAAAGAAGCCATAGATAAAGTACCAAATTCATTACCAAATAGGTCAAATATAGAAATAGAAATCTATGGTATGGAAGGTATACCACCAGAAGATGTGAAGGAGCATGAGAAGCAAAAGTCAGGTATAAAAACTTTTTTATTTGGGCATCAACAACCACTTTGGAGTGATGTATGTACAATGTTTCTTTATTATGCTTGGGACACTAGTTATAAATGTATATAGGTGTGTAGTTTGATTGAATGTTCCAACATAAGGTAGGTCAATGCACAATGTTTTGTTTCAGTTTTATTATTCATTGTTATTTATACAGGTGGAGGTAAAGGTTCAGACAGTGAAGATGATGAGCCCGCTGCAAAGAAAAAAGCAACACCAGCTTTGGTAAGCATTATATTTTAGCCTTTTTTACTCGACTGTGTGACAGCAAAGACAGGACTATTGTTTACTTATTCCAAATTTTGTATTAAACATATATACAAAATTTTTTTTATGCAGCTGGGTCCAGGCCCATCACAAGTGACACAGGGCATACTGCCCACACCTATGGGACCAGTCCCACCTGGAATGTACCCGGGACACATGCAAATGCAAATGATGCCTCCATTCATGCAGGCACCTAGGTGAGTTGTCATATTTTAAGGAAGTTTTTAATATATTTGGTCTGGATACTTGGCTAGTGGCATAACATGTTATCAACAATCTAAATACCACCATATTATAGTGCTTTTAGAGTCTGATTAAAGAAAGTAGTTATTGGTGTTAATAGGTATTATATTATCACAATTGATTAGGACCCAAATCCAGTATTATCCCCATAAGCAGGATTTTATTTTTAAGGAATTCATATAAATTAAAATCTAAATATATATATATTCAAACAGAATAGTACAGTTCCATGTTAATAAAACAGTGACTTCAACATGTCATCATTCTATTATTTGTACACATTCCAAGTTATTTTTATTACATCCATATTAGAGAACAATGCTCAGCTGTGAGCTCTACATAAGCACAAATTTGACTCTGTTTTAATATTTTGTATTTAATTCAAATTTGTCCCTCAAATGTTGCTCAAGTAGAGATCACTGCTGAGTGTATGTTGTTCTGTAAACTAGACCTTTAATTATAATCAAATTAAATAATGTGGGGCTTATGCAACAAGCTATAACTTAAGTATGCTGTTTACCTTGATTAACTATTAGTTAGCCCAAGAAGGTCAAATAGTTGCATGTAGATCACATTTTATAGGTATTGAGCATTAAATTAGGCAACTTATGGTGTTAATTTTGTCTCATATTGAACTGTATTGTTTAAAAAAGAGGTGTTCTTCTACTTATGACACTTTCTAAAATCTAAGAGATAGTTCACCTAGATATTGCATGGAAAAAATAACAGCTTAAAACTTTTGACATAATTTTCATGTGACATAGTTATGGAAAAGTGTAAGAACTATTTAGGTCCCTGCCATGACAGACTGAACACATGAATTATAAAAACATGTCATGTCATTGAGGAAATCCTATTTTGATTATTTATTAAACATTAAGAACATTTTATTTTAGCAATTTTCTTATTATAGAAAGAACACAAATAAATAAATAGAGAACACAAACAGAAGATGCTAATTTCAATATTGTAGGACTCAACTTAGGTCTCAAAACATACTCAAGTTCAATGGAACTTGAGTCTAAATATAGCCAACTTTCAGATAATGAACCCTTGAATGAAAATCTACATATAAATAAAATTGGAGTGTCTGTTTGTAATATTGAAATAACCGTTTTTTACTACATGCATATGAATATATATACGGTACATACACCAAAATAACATTTTTTACAATTTTTGTCTGTCTGTCTGTCTGTTTGTATAGGCTAATCTCTGAAATGGCTGGACCGATTTTGACGGGACTTTTATTGGCAGGTAGCTGATGTAATAAGGAGTAACTTAGGCTACTTTTATTTTAGAAAAAATAGGGTTAAGTGCATTTGGTCTCACTAAAAAATACATTGTTAAGTTCCGACATCAACGCGAACGAAATCGCGGGCACAGCTAGTGTATACTATATTCAGACACAGTTTGGAGTTTGTATAACATCATTTATCATAGTTACTGCATAGTGTTTAGGCATATCAATTAACTTAAGCTACCTCATTGAAGTTCCAGTTTCACATTGTCTTTGGCCATTGTAAAATAGGAATAACACTTAATTATTTATTTTTTCAGAATGATGATGCCGGGAATGAGGCCACTATTCCCTGCGGCGAGTATGCCCCCCACATCGACGAGTAAACCCACGTTCCCCGCCTATAGGTATGTCAGATTACTATTATTACAGCTAATTATAAGAACAATACCTTATAAGAGTAAGTCTAAGCTAATATTTGACGCGATAAATTAAACACATGTTTGTTTTATAAAGTTAATTTAATTTGTAAGTGTAAATATTGTAAACTGTTCACATTTTCAAATAATTGCAATTTTCTGATGGAAATATGGACAGAAAGTGATGGGTTTCTTGAAAATACGAATTGTTGACTTGAAACATTTATATTAAAGATAGATTCTATTCTAGTGGAGTAATGGAATTCTAGAATACTCTGTTGATGAAAATATGTAGATCTCTTTTATATCTACTTTTTTTATTTTAGATGTATATACTGCAAGATCATGTCAGTCCTGTAAAATATTTAGATCTAGATAACGATTAGTTAGATAGCTGAATACTTCTTCCTATACAGGCACCATATGGCGCTTGGAATTTGTTTACTAGACATAATCTAAACAAAGAATGAAAAACAAATTACAAGACTTAAAAGATAAATATTTTGGCACCTTCCGTCTGCCAACAAAAATAATTTGTCATATAAAAGTGCCAATTGTACCATTAAAGTGTTCACTAATTACATTGCTTAGTAATTATGTTAATTAGCTTGACAGTTATTACAACTGATGATTATCTAGGAATCTTTATCACAGAAAGGTTGACAATAGATTAAATTTAATAAGTCTTTGTCTTTATCATCGTTTGTCTGACAGCATCACGATACATCTGTGTAAAAGAGACAAACAGTTATACAGAAATGGCGTGTACATGTATAATTATGTCGTTTATATGTTATCTGTAATATGTTAATATTTTTCATTAGAATGGGAATGTGTTTGTCTGTACGATAAATAGTAGAAATGTATGTTTTATCATTAAATATGAGAAACTTTTGCCAAGAGACGCAAATTATGCAGAAGTGTATATGATACAAAAAGACAAATAACCCGTTTTGTTATGCGGAATCGTTTAATTGAGACGTTTATCAGGTTAAGTTTCACGGACAGCTTTTCTTTATGGGTTATGGATGTGGTGTTTGTTTTGGGTGGTGGTTATTTTATAAATGCTTACAACAATGGTCATGAGCCACTATGTCTGATGTTGAGATGGTGTTGCAAAGAAGGCAATATGACACTGAATGAGAGATTTAAATTCAGACAAGGCCCCTACTCGATTGTCTAAAAATGACCTATAAACATAATAATGCATAAAACAAAAACTTGATCACTTTACAACTCCCCACCTCAGTATTTATACTGGATCAAACACTGCCTACTACAGCAACGCGACGATAAGCGCGCCGCCGACGACGACGACGCCGTCCAGCAGTTCTGATCTGAAAGAGAACGGCGAGGTGAAGCCGCCCGCGGCCAACGCGTGTCCGCTGGTGACGGCCACCGGCGCCGGCTCCAAGATCGTGCACCCGCCCGAGGACGTCTCGCTCGAGGAGATCCGCGCCCGCCTCGCGCGGTACCGCCCCGCCCCGCGCCTGCAGCCCGCCCCGCCCGCGCCGCCCAGCACCAGCCACGCTGAGGTATGGGTTAGTGGACTTTGTTATTTATTTATTCTTTATTCTTGTAGCCTTCTGTTACATTAACACGCACTAAGCTAGACATAAAACAACAATTTTAAATTATTCACCTACTACAAATTGACAAAGATCATGTTTAACCAGTATAAGTTCACCATGAAGATCAATAAAACATTTGTTATCTAATATTAAAATCAAATATTTCTATACAAAAAAATCTTATGTAAACTGGTGACAAAAGCTTGTCTAATGTTTGCATTAAACACTGAATGAATAGTTTCTGCATGTTTGATGATAGTTAAAACTCCTAATTACACATTGTGGGTGTCGTTACAGGCGACTGAATGACTCGAGCAGTAATCGGTTCACTAATAATATTGACGTTACTGTTAAATCAGCCTGACGACTTATCAGATATGCTACAGAAGTAGAATCGAGCCCATTGAGAATGATTTGTTTGTGTGTACGGGAGCTGGTGTGTGACAGAGCGTGTTGCGTGCAGGTGCAGGCGCACATGAACGCGGCCGTGGCGCATGCGCGGCAGCAGCACGCGGCCGCGGCGCTGCGGCGCAGCGTGATGGGCGGCATGGTGTCGGTGCTGCCGCCCGGCATGCCGCGCGTGCCGGTGTCGGTGCCGCAGATGCAGTCCATGCCGTCCGTGGTGCCGATGCTGCCCGTCATGCCGCAGTTCAACCTGGTGCGGCCGCTGCAGCCCGGTCAGTACCCGCCTGCCGCAGTGGCATATCGCTAGAACCAGCCCCTTGCCCACGGCGGCATTTGCAAACTGACATGTTTTAGGTTCCTTCTGGCCTGTTTTCGAACCCTTTCTGTTTGATTGAGACGTACCCGAAATTATGCATAGACCCAGTATCCAACTTTCAAAAGCTACTAAAGACATTTTACTACTTCAATGGTCATAGAGCAATTTGCAAACGCCCCCGGGTGCTCGCTGCTCGTGCACCTCCCGTGCCACCCAATAACTTAGAGGACATCTTGTGAAGTCTGATGATGTTTAGACACAGTTTATTAAATGTTTACATCCCCCTTTTTATTATATTTACCAGTGTTTCATAAGGAGTTATATTAGTTGACATACACTGGATAGATCACTGCAGTCTTATCTCTTTACCAATGGTCTCCATTTCTTGTCCGTGTTTAAACCTCTGATGTCCTTTCAGATGACCCCCCAATGAACAGTATTATGATGTATTTGTATGGATATGATATACTCTAACGTAGGACATATCAAAATATTAGGTAACTCATAATAATATATTCTCGTTGTCTTTGATGTTGCACATTAAACATAAATTTAAATGTATTTAATTGTAACAAAATGTATTTTTGATGTTGAAATGGTCCAAAGCCGAGACTCGTTGAAAAAATGTTGTACAATGTAAACCAAAGAAACTATGTAATGTTAAAGGTTAGTTAAAAGACTGGATTTTTTAGAACATTCCGATTTAAAATTCACTATAGTCCATATTTTTATAATTCCATAAAATAATGGCAAATACACAGTTCACAAGTTGAATGTAGCTATGTAACACCATTTGACACATTTTTGCATTTATTGAAGTTAAGAATAATATAGAGTGGGTGGTTTTCTTTAGTAATAATATTTGCTTTACGATAGTTTAGTTAAATAAGAAGACAGTAAATCAATTATTTGTTTTGGATCTTCGTTTTGTTAAACACGCGACTGTGGTTTACAATATTTGAACGTGGAAAATGGAGTGACAAACATTCTGATCATAAAATAAAGTGCATTCACTTGACTGATAATAATTTTCTATTTTCCACGGAATCATGTATGATCTAATTAAGAATTGACTAGATTTAGTTAATTTTGATTGTGTGTAAGGAAAATGATCGCTTATGTTTTAAGAGCGTGGAGCAGCTCTCCACTTAGTTCGCTAATGTTCGAAGGCATCACAAGACACTCAGTGCTTGGCTTTCAGAGCAGGCTGCGGTCATTGTCGTTCGGTGGGTGCCACTTGATTATATTACCATAAGCACTGGAGCTCCGGTGCCGCCCGCGACGACATACACACGTCTCTATCAGTAATATAAACACTTAACAGCTTGTCGGATACTCACACCCCTAACACCCACTAACACGAGTCGATCTCTCACCCCCTAGTTCCGGACCACTGTCCATAGACAAAACACTGTCAAGAGTTAAACTGTGATTTTGATGTGCCATCCGCACTATCGGAGGAACGGAATGAAAAATGAGCGGTAATTTTATTCACATTCCTTAATGGATTTGCTTATTGTAGTAGCTCTTATCTTATTACTGTCTCGATTTTCTCGTAGTGTCATATAAAATGTGACTTTGTCGGTTTACGGGTGGGTACACTAATATTATATTTACGTACAGTAGTTTTGTCGCTTTACAATGTGCATGAACAGAAAGAGTTAATAGTCGTTGGCTGAATTGGATTCTACGAGCAACCATTCTCGGATCACACTGAAACATGCATGAACTACGGATATTACGATTATTACATCGCCGAGTATTTTGAAAGTGTGATTTTTCATGTGAATTATTTATCCTACCTACCTGTGTTCCTTTGCTTATACTGCACCTTATCAGTCGCCACACCTCGGTGCATCCATGTGACCCGACGCACCTGTCGTGCGCATGCATGCGCGGTGGGCCGGGCGAGTCGGGTGACAGGCGATTGTTCAGCAGTCACAACGGCTCCGCCGTGTGTTGGACCCGCACGGTCCCCTGTTGCTTCGTCGCGCCGGGCGCGGCAGCCTAGTGAGCGAGCCTTTGTGTGTGCAGGGATGCTGCTGCCGGGCGGCATGGGCGGCATGATGCCGATGGGAGCCATGTTCCCGAGCGGCATGGCCGGCCTGCCGGTGATGCAGCCGCGCTACCGATAGCCGCCGCCGCCGCACTAATGTATCTGTTGACAGAGCCGCCTGGGAGCGGCCCCGAGCGAAGGTAGGCGCTCGTTCCGTAGTATTCGTTATATACGTCCGCTTGACGGTTGTGTGTCCGAGGCTCGTTGCTAAGCGCGGTGGGGGATACTAACGCAAGGTAAGCGGCGGCGCGGAGCCAGCTAGTGCACGTCGGACAGGTGATGGGCGGTCGCCCGGCGCAGCCGTGGCTGGGCCGGCAGTTCCCTGCGGAGCCGCCCGCAGGCGACGTGTTCCCTGTCACAACAAGTGTTGTTGGATTGGCGGCCCCCTGTCCCTTAGCCATAAGTCATTATAATCCTACCTTACCACTGAGCTCTCACATAGACTGTCAACAGCAGATTTCAGTAGTGAATTCCGTTCTTTATTAAATTTCTGGTGTTAAGAGATGTGTGTAAAAATAATAAATAATTAAATGTTATCTGCCTTGATGATTCTCTAAGCGTTTCCACATTAAAGTTGTGACGTTTGCCTACTCTTGTAGAATTTTGACTATTTTACGCAATAAATGCTCTGGACAATGACATCTTGGTTTTATTTTTACTATTCCTATTTGACATCTAAACTACAGCAGGTTTATTGTTAGTTTCTCAGTCCTGAACCTTTGAAAAATACAAAACAACAGTAGGTCCAGTTAGGGTAAGATACTGTGGATCATCAGTATCCAAATAGAGTACTTATTTGGAAAAATGAACCTTGGATCTATTAAACATAATTATTGTGAACAATCTAAGCAAACCAGTAATCAAGACTAAAATATATTTCCTTATTTTTCGCAGAACAAATCGTAACTGAGACAAAGCTTTGGTATTATTCGATAGAACAAATATATGTAGTTACATGGTGAAATAAATTAAAAGAATTGCATATTAATAAAGCTGTATATTGAATTATAATAATAAAAGGTCTCGACTGTACACATAACACATTTATACATAATACACGACAACTATGCGCTAACTTGTTAGAAGAAATATTAATACAAATATCCTAAAATACATGAATTACAACAGGCTTAATAATATAAAGTAATAATACAATTATTGCATTTAACTAGTATCACCATTAAACGATTCGTTCAACCCAATTAAATCTTGTAAACAATTCACAACATCAAATTTAAAATAAAACAAAAAAAGCTACTTTTTTAAAATAATTTCACAACAAATACTTAACATCTATTTATGGCAACATTTAAAAACGCTATCTGAAATGCAAACACCTCATAAAATTGTATAGTTCGTAAGTGGCATTGATCATATAATTACCTGTTTTGTAACATCTAAGCTAAGCGCATTATACTACTTGGTCTGACGAAATATAAGTAAGTATACAATTCACTGCAAGTTTTATAATTTAGTTAAAAAACTACAAAATTTGAGCTTTCCAAAGTCACAATAAATGTAACCGAATAATTTAAGATTACTACTATTACGTGAATGCTTCGAAAGTTACGATTATACGTCTAGGGGCCCACTGGCCCCCTAATATTGAGGTCCTACTAATATTATAAATTGCCCTTACATAAGGCTACATACATCCTAGAACTAAACAACCAATCTTTGTCGATATGTAACTGTTCGTAATAATTGGGACCTGACGAGGCTAAGAAAATAAATCACAACCCTTCAGCTAAGTGCGAACACACCATTTGGCACGTTCGGTCTATTACAATTCATGTTTTAAATATCAATGTGGACTAGCAACGATCGAATACGAAACGAATACTGTTTACTTTTATAATAGAGGTTACAAAATTTTATCCAGTCACATATTTCTCTAAAGTTAATTCTAAATTGGGCAGCATTCAGCGCCCAGCTTCTCAAAAAGGCAAACTCTTCTGTGGTACCTTATATCACGGTGCACTCAGCCTATCAACCGAGAGGTGGTATGATAACCATCAAACTTGCCAGCATTAACACTTGGTGTGCGGGGCCTGCGCAGTGTGCTTACCTCGATTAGGTAACCTATGTGACCGGGGTGACCGACGAAACGCATAAAGGCATCACATATTCACCTATCCAAGTAAATCTGGCGATGGCGTAATATTCCGGAACACGTCGAGCGAGGGCGAGGCGGAGCGCGCCAGCTCCGGGCAGGGCGTGTTGGTGCGCGTCATGGACTCGAAGCGCTCACGCATGGCGGCCACGTGACCCGCGATTACACACTCTTTCCTCTCGTCTGTATCCTTCATTAGGGGCGCGATGCCTTCTTCGACAGGTGGCCGCTCTGGCAACTCCAGGTCAGATAGTAAAGACACTTCGGAAGACGCGGTATAGTACATTTCGCTGGTCGGCTCGCAGACGGCGAGCACGGGTTCCGTGTCTGAAGGAAGCGTATCCGACTCGTCGTTGGGCGGCGACACGAGCGCGTCACTCCAGCGCTCAGCGCGATATGCCTCTATCGTCCGTATCGACACCTCAGCAGGGCTTACTAAGTCTGCGTCGCATTCTACGACTTGCACCGCCTCGGCTACTTCCACGTCAGCTACACTGATCGTCTCGGCTATACTGACAGCGTTGCTACTGATCGTGTCGATCAGTTCATCGACATCATCCATCTCTGGCGGATCATCCGCGACCTCATCGTACGTCGACGTCCTCATCGTTTCACACAGTCTGTTGATGGCGTCGAACACATCCTTTAGATCACTGACGTCATCGGCGGGCATGATGACCTCGTCGATGGGGAGCACGCCGAGGTCGGCGGGGACTTCGGTGAGTTGCGCGGGCAGCAGCGTGGCCGCCAGCGCGTTGGCGGGGCAGAGCAGCGCGTGCGCGACCGACAGCAGCGCATGCGCAGGGTGCGCGTCGGGGATGAGGTGCGCCGTGCTGCCGGAGCGCGCGGGGCGCGGGGGGGCGGGCGCCCCCCGTGCTCGCTAGCAGGCGCTGGACGTGCGCGTCCAGCCCTCCAGCGGCACGGACAGCGGCGGCGGCGGCGCCTGCGCCTTGCTCACTGCCCATTACACAAATAACATTAGTTAACGTTCATAAAGCCTTATCTTCCTAATAACATCTCTCGGGAAAACGTTCGTTATACAGACAGTTTTGAGGCCCAGGACAACATCCCTTTCTACAATTTAATGTTATAATATTGTTTTTTAGTGATGCCTCGGTACCTCCATTTCCCTTGAGAACAGATATTAAATTCTGGTGTATTATACAAAATGTTATTGTTTTTTTAATGGTCGCAGTAATAATGGTAGTCACAATTCATGAACGCATTTTCATATTATGAGTCTAAATAATATATTCAAGATATTAATAGCTACAGAAATGTATTCGTACAATATTTCAATGTTGGTTATTATGTTATAATTATATACCAGAGTTCAGGCCCTTAATCCATGCTAAATATATACTAACTCAGCCAGAATAAGCGTCAGAAAAGACCTGTTTGCACAACAATATTAATTTAAATCATTATTCTTTCAATTCTACATTCAAGCAGACTGGTGAGTGTCTCCATCTATATTAATAGAGCATGTAGATAATGGAACTTCCGTTTCACTACCAGCTGATTGCCTCTCTACAACTTATTTGACAGAAATAATATAAAATTCATTATCCTCTCGGGTGACCTTTCGGCCTTACCAATCCGCCACCAGTGGTAACAATAGACACGGATTTGACGAGTTAGACCCGACTACTTTCCCGCTGTTAATTTACATATAACTCGTATTCTGGCATCAATTTTATAGTTTACATGCAATGAGTGTTAGAAAGCTGAGCATGCAGAGTTAATACGACTTAAGATGAAGTAATGATATCATGCTGGAAATATAAATTAGAAACTTACCCATGTGACATGCAGATCATAATTGGTTGTAGACCACAACGATACACTTACTTAGGTACTCTACAACACTACCACGTAATATTTGTTATGATTTATGATCATAGAATTATATTATTTACGCTTCTGTAGGTCTAATGAAATTTGATAAGGCTAGTTTCAGGTAGAACGACATTTATGAAGGCTACAATAAAATGAATGCACTATTTTCTACCGTAAATATCACATAAAAATTACTATTATTATTTGAAACTTACAGATTCAATTATACCAAGTTAATTATAGTTATTATAATAGGACCAAATCTGTGATTGTATTCAAGTTATGTTTCTTTTTTTAATCTAGGCAAACGTTTTAGGAATTAAGCTGTAGATAAATTAACTATTTAATTTTTAATTTAATTGAACTAACAGTTAAAAAGTAGAATCACAGAAATCTTTATGAAAAGTACTAATTTAGACTTCCTAATGTCTTACAAAATAGTTTAAAGTTGTATTACGAACCACTACGTTAAATGTTATAATATAGTAACGTAAAGACGTACACAAACAAGCGTTTACGACACTTATGTTAGGACAATAAAATACAGGACAACGATTGGTAATTATTACTCTTTTATTATCCAAAAAATAATATTATAAATACTATGAGCGTCGTACACATCACTATCACAATACCGGTTGCGTTTCAATACATACAAGCGTAATGGTCGGCGCATCACTAAATTTCTTAACTGCGTATAAAATATTATACATAAGGCCCCGATAGTTGATGACTATTTACTTGTGCACATTCCTAAGATATTTAGCGAACCAATTTTGTCAGTCTCCGCGAGTTAGAAAAAGAGGATACTTAATAAATTTATGTTTTTTTTTTTAATTACGGTGAATTTTAATTTTTCGCGCAAGTAAGCCAACTTTACTAATTGGCAGTTAAGCAATTTATTGAGCAACTTAAAAAAAAAAGTGAAATTATATGGGCATGAAGCGATACAGGTACAATAATAGCGTAAAAATCTGCAGTAATGGCACCTCACTATATTAAAAAAGAATCACAACATAGTTCTTAACTCCGTTTACATAAACCTTCCAATATTGCTACATCGTGCAAGCATCCTGACAAGTTACACGAATCAAACAACTGATTCGGTAAAATATATAAACTAAATTATAATAAAAATATAATTACATATAAATATTCTTAATGACTCAACGCGATACATTGGTAAAAGTCCTAACGAATTTTAACGCTAAATAATGAACATAACAATCCGTATATAAAATAAGGCTTATATAATAAATGAAATTATAATTTGGTATTAAGTCGAATGATTTGAAAGATAAGTGATTGACGAATGAATTTGCATTGGTTCTTGGAGCGTTCGAAATCAGAATACTGACTCAACATCAATACATTTTTCTACTGAGATCAGAGCAATAGGGTTGAAATTGGAAATTAAAATCTGATGCCTTGCAAAGGAACAAATAAAGGAAAAAAAATAGAAACCCTTAAGTTTTTATCAGTCGATTTTAAAGCTAAAGATCAACTTCAAGAAGAGTCGAACTTCAATAAAAAATGTATAAAGATAGTTATAGTTAAAATACACATACCAAATACTTTCAGAATGTGAAATAATTAATCGTCAGATAGATAAATTAATTGTCCTGCTACCAAAAGATGTCTGAACTTTACAATAAATATTAATGTGTATTAAGTGAGTCAGTATTTTGAATTGTTTGGTCATTTGTTAGTAACGTTGAACACTATGAATTAAATATGAAATGTTCGTGACCATGATTTTGAAATACTGCGTTAATAAAAAACTACAACCAATAAAATAACAACGCCAAACGTGTTCCTGGAATGACATTTTAAATGCGAACTTTTTGGATCAAAATCACTGTACTTTATACTAAAAAAAAAAATGTACTATAAAAATAATAATTTGGAAAATAATATTACCTGTAAGCATAGGATATAACTAATATCTATACTACTATGTGCAAATTATAGCAAAGTATAGTTCAGTACAAATAAATAACTACCGCGCATTTGGGAATATTGGAGCATCTCTAATACTGTGCAAAAACACAGAAAAAGAATCGATACAAAATGTCAATTCGAACTAGAGCTGATACTCTAATCGATATGTTTTCGTTTCAACAACAAATAATCAGGAGCACATAAGGTGAATTGCTGCCGTTATTCTTTCGAACGGAAACATATCGCGTCAGTAATAAAAAATGCGCGCTAGCCTTAATTTTTAATTCAATTTCAGTCTCCATAAAGACACTTAACCAAGACGTCATGCGGTCATGCACGTAAAAATAAACATTTTAATAACAAAATAATACTTTATCATAATATAACAATTTAATCTTCAAGAGGAAGTATCGTTTACCATCTAAAATTAATATTCATGACTACAATAATCTTACTAAGATATTATGCGCGTCAATTTTGACTTGTACCTATTGCACTTATCGATAAGCCTAATCTATTTAAACTACGTTAATAATATGACTAAGTAGAGCATGCTTGTGCGTTTTGCTCTTTAAATATCTACGCATTGGATATCGATAGTATTTGTAATCTTTGTTTTATAAGCAATATCGATATTCGATCGGAAATATCGATGTTTGTCAAATGCACATCTCTATACATTTGAAACTTGCCATTACATTTCAACTTGTAACAAATTGCCTTTATGCCATGACGACTATATAAATCATACTAAACAGTACATATAAAAAACCTGTATATTCAGGTAAGGAATGTTAGATTCATTCCAATTATTATGAATCAATTTTCATTGATCATAATATGCCACTAATTGATCGCGTTTTATTATTAAATTTTTTTTTTTCTAAAAATACTATTTTCTATCGATCACTGCGGTATTTTGTCGTCTTAATCAACAGTAACGAATATACCACATTTAAAAACGGTGCAATGTTTTCTTTTGTCGGTTCGTAACAGCCCGATCGATCGAATGGACAGTTTTTAATCGACCGAACAGAAAATCTTAACCGAACGATCGAAAAAAATATTCTTAATCGATCGATTGAACAAAAAAATCCGCTTTAGTCAGTGGCGCCATGTATGTTAGGCAGGTAACCCCCAGGAGGTACGATCGGTTCAGTCGTACTTACCGGCGACGGTGGCGCTGCTGTAGCCCTTGGCGATGCGCATGAAGGGGTCCGGGTCGGGGAAGCGCTCGGGCGGCTGGAACAGCTCCGCGAACCGCGCCGCCAGGTCCAGCGCGCGCATGGACGAGCCGCGCACCGGCGGCTGCGGCGCCAAAGGCTCCGACCCGTTTATGCTCTGCAATATTATGCGTACGTCACAATTGGGATACATGGACCTTAAAGCACTCACTGACATATTTTACTCAGGCATCAATTTATTCTATGTGTATTCTGATACTAGATTTTTTTTTCAGAGCTTGCTACAGCTGTTCTGGGTGGTACACAGAGGTACTAACAGATTGTCGGTGGTGCGGCGGTGGCGGCGGCGGCGGCTGCGCGTGACGCGCGGGGGGCGGCGGGGGCGGCGCGCCGGGCGGGGGCGGGGGCACGCCCGGCGGGGGCGGGGGCGCACCAGGCGGGGGCGGGGGGCACACGCCCGGGGGACGCAGACCGCGCGGCGCTCGGAGGGTACCTGTACGACATAGACGAATTTACTTTTAATTGATGATGTACACCACAAAACAATCACATGAGTTTTGTATTGTGTCAGTCGCTTCAACTGCAGCATGAATAATATATGCAAACCAGAAACCTGCAATAGCATTTCGTGGCGACAACATTACTGCTCACAAGGAGTACAAATTATTTTGCCTCATGGCTGCCATCAACATCACTAGTGCGTTCCTTTCATTACATTCCTGATAATACTTCATTAAGAGAAACCTTTGTCAAGCTTCACTCAAAATCTGCCGATTCTTACCGAAATGTGAAGCAGGGTTCTTGGTGCCAATAGGCGGGTTGATGGGCGCGGGCGGCAGATTGAAGGGACGCGAGCCGCCCGTCTGCGGCGACGACGGCGACGTTGGAGGAGACCTAGAAACATAAAATGACCGAAAATATTAGACAGAACTATTTCTGTTAAAAAATATCTCAGAATTGAACAGTAAATTGTCTTAGCACAAACTTTCCCGTAGATATAGTTATCTTCTAAACAGATAAGACCTGGGTATCGTCGTTCGCGGACCCTAATTGAGGCCCTAGGCTTCGGCAACAAGTTTAACTTACTCCTGCACATTTATTTAAGACTAGCTGTGCCCGCGACTTCGTTCGCGTGGATGTCGGAACTTAACAATGTATTTTTTAGTGAGACCAAATGCACTTAACCCTATTTTTTTCTAAAATGAAAGTAGCCTAAGTTACTCCTTATTACATCAGCTACCTGCCAATAAAAGTCCCGTCAAAATCGGTCCAGCCATTTCAGAGATAAAACAAGCAGTGAAAACTTTCTAACTCACCTAGGCATCCTCATACTCTGTGTTCTGGCCGCAATTTTCCCGTTAGTTATCAGCTTCTTCGGCGGCGGAGAGGGCCTGGTATCGTTGTTGGTGGCCGGCGCCAGTTGCGGAGGCTTCGGCGCTAAGTTCGGCTTGCCGTGACTGATTCTTGTGGGCCGATCGCAAAGATCTGATGTGGATAAGGAAGATGCGGGAGTGGGAGTCGGCGACGCGGATGATAGCGATGTCATGCTACCACCTGAAATGGTGAAACGAAATTAATTATTATTGAATTAATATTTAATACTAGCTTTTGCCCGTGACCTCGTACGCCTGGAATTTAGAATCTGATATTTTCTTGCGGTAAACTGGAGCCTATATTTTAAGTCAGACCTCTAGCAATACATCGGTGAAAATTGCATTCAATTCCATGCAGTAGTTTTTGCGTCATGCGTGTACAAACATACAGACAGACAATAATTCTAAAATCTGTTGTTTTGGGATCTGTTGCTCTAATAAAGACTCCCATATTAGTTTTTCTCCAATATCCATAATGTACAGACATCAGCTTGTTAAAATTTTATTATTTGTATAGATTGATACAATTTCGTTGACCAGAACTTCAAGCCACAATAAATAGAGTCAAGGCCATGTTAAACAGTGAACGTTTACGGGCTGATATTAAGAACTTGATTCCTGAATAGTGCAGTATCGGCAGACTGCTGAGTTTAACGTTGGATTAAAGAAACGAGTTGTCCACACGCACAGGTCCAGTATACTGACTGATGTCATAGCAAAAAAACGTGTGTTAAATTATCTCTGTGCATTATGGCAGGAATTCCATAACCTTCATAATACGCAATACTAGATTAAGGTGTAAGCTGCTTACCCAGTGCGCCTTGTCCAGTAGCATGGAGCGAGCTCTTGTTTCTGTGCAGTGTGGATGCGACATGTGGCGCAAGCCCTTGTTCCGACGTCTGCTGCTGAAGGTTGCTGATGCGGTCTAGCACGGAGTTCGTCGTCAACACCGAATCTGACGAACTCTGCAAAAAAATAAATAAACGTAAAGCTAATATGGTCCGAATAAGAATCAACACTTAGTAGTGACTTCTGCTTCTTCTATCGTGTCAGCAACAACTAAATCTACGACATGGTAATGCTTGCCGTAGTAGAAAAAGTAGCCAGTAACGGCAGTGGTCGTAACAATGACTCCGCAAGTTGCCCCAGACGGTCTCGAAACCTGAGGATGTCGGTGCTCCTTTGCACATACGCTGTTTAAATATCGAAGCCGGTTTAAAGAGGCATACATTAGAAAGAATAGATCATAGACTCGCGTCCTATTGACGTCACAATTGCACCTGCGGAGACTATTCCATCAATAATGTTCCATTGTTCCATATGATTTTTTATGGATGGATACTTCCGAAATATTGTTACCGAAACTGGCTATACAGTCAAGTCACATGCTACTGTAAAATGGCCGAGGGCCTTCTAAGCCCACCTTTGTCCAATGATCGATATGGGCGGTTAACTGGTTACACCAACAGACCAAAATTGAGCGAATATCCTAAATCGAACGTATGTATATGTAATATGACCTAGGTTTATCTAGGGTTGGTAGGTTTCGTATAAAAAACAATAGTTTTTATGTATCATCTGCTTATACCGCGTAAAACACAAGGTTACAAGAGATAGTTATTTATGACGTTCATTGGCAGAGAGCCAGCAGTCTGCCACCACTCTTGTCGGCGCAAACTTTAAACACAATAACTTAAGTCTACATATGGTGTCCAACGATACGATCAGTCGTTTTAGATTTAAAGTGCTTATCGCGGTTAGAACACCGCACTGCACAAGGAAAAAATATAATATCAACTTCACATAATACATCGTTAGTTCCCGAAATAGTTAATTTATTATTGTCCTTACAGACGCGCTGGAATAATCTACCAACGGGTCCTAAACATCTAAAAATCTCCAGCCACCCTCATGTGTACACTTCTGTGGCTAATTTATCCTTGGGAATAGGTGCACTTTATGACATCGAGCGGAATGGTGTGGTGGCAGAAGGGGCTGCCCACGACGCCTCTGAATATGTGAGGACATTTCACACCTCTCCCCAAAGGCATTACCAATTAATATTCGTACGCCTTTAATTGGGCTGCTTATGCTAACTTCCCGTTACTACATTAATGGACAGATCAATAAGCCAAGGGCTAGTAGTGCACTTGGCCTTTTGCGTTTCACAGAACGTGATAGATAAGTTCACGCGTCATTTAGGTCTTGCAACTCTGAATCACCAATTCATCACATAAATTACGAAAAAGGGAAATACATCAGCCGCAGTTTATCAAACTCCAGGGATAATAATATTGATACAATAACATTGGCATTAAAATTTATTGCAATAGACGTCCTAATTAGCAATATTGATTATAAGTTATTTAACCAATTACGGTGGTAAATATACAATACACTGATATAATTGTTATCAACGTGTGAGTCAACCGTTGCGAAGTTGTCTGGCCGACAACACCTACCTACGTAGATGCGGAACAGGCTGTGTTATGTTTGAGAGCGGATCATAGTAAAGTGCTCTCCAGTTTTGAACGTACAAGTGACATGTCTAAGATATAAATCGATAATTATTTCCGCCGTACCGCTGTTAATTGATTTATTAGATATAGATTAATAATGAAAGTGTGTCGTTTTTTAATTACACCATAGTTTTTCTTTCGAAATTATTAACACATCAAACGAAATAAATATGAACCATACAAGAAACAAGAGTTCTAGCTAGAGCACTCTAGTTTCGATTGTTTGTTACGTTCGGAAAAACTGCTGAAAAGTTCTTGTTTATAATATACTTAATATACAAAGAGTCCGCTATATGGAAATCCCATAACAAATCCAACATAAAACCGCACAGGGTTTGTTAAACTCGCATCCGTTATAAACATAGCAACACGCTCGCGGGCAGACCTAACCTGGCCCTACCCTGCAACTAATTACAAGTCCTATCACAATGTCACAAGACATGTTTTCCGGTGAATCATTACCAATAATGACTCACTGATGACTCAAATGATTCCTTATTGACACGGTTTACAAGTGAAACCTTAGTTACACTATATCAAGGACTTTTATGTGGTAATGGTGTTGAATCACATCACCTGCGGCCTTTGACCATATACCCGGAACAGAATAATTCCATCTGAGATATAGAAGGTATTCCAATTAATGAGTGAGATGAATCAGAAAACGGAAAAAGGAAACAGCTGTTTGTCTTTGTATCTGAAGAATTAATTTTAAAAAGGCTTTGATTGAACGAATTAGATTGGTCCGCCATTTTGGTGATTTAGGAATTGGTTTAGTGCGTGCAGCTAACTGTAAATTGGATTAGTTTAATCATGATCGTTAATTAAATTACGCCAAAAATAAATTCGTTGTCCTGTTCTGCTCATTGAATTCACTCGATGTATATTTGTTTAAGAGCGCTGCAAAACCTGGCTCGGATTTATACGGCCCTAGAAGTTTCATTATGAATGTAATCTTCTACCTATGTGAATTTTGGCAACCATGTCCAAATTAAAATGCGTTTAGGGTACCAGAACACCAAAACAAAACAGAAATCAAGAACTATATAAAGTATCTATTCTCATAGACTTCCTGACGAAGCAACATAGCCAACGAAACTCATATTCGGCTAACACTGGTGTAATATGAAATTTCGCAAGTTTAAAACTTAATCGAAGATTCGATATTCGCAAAACTTATGTTTGGAAGAACAAGGTGAACTGGGTGTACGGGCTCGTTATGCAACGTTTTTGCCCAATGGAAGTCGGTCGGCTGTTAAAACGATGTTAATGCACCCAGTGCTAATGGCAAACGACCCATACATAAGAAGTTTAAAGAAGTATTTATTCATAAACCTAAATTGCGAATGTATTAATAATGTTCTTGGAAACAGTAAAGACTCAAGACTTAGCGACCAGTTCGGAAACTGAGTCATGGAAAAGAAACTGGCAAAAAACCTGTGTCACTTTTTGCAGGAATCAACTAAACTATCCTGATCAACGAAGATTCAATGTTACTATCTAACTTTTCTACCGCGCGTTGGTCATCTGGAAGAAATTTCTTGATGCAATAAACGCAACAATCCCCACGTGTTAAAACTATTTGGTGTGATTAATAAGAATCATCTTCTGCGCGTTAGTATGAAATCTTGCTGCTCTTGTTCATGCCGTGATGGAGAGCAGGCAGCGAGGTATATAACGGGATTGACTGCCCTGAATGGTAATGAAAATTAACTTTCAAGTTAACCTAAAATATAATGAGTACTTACTTTTTCTAACGGTGCGAGAATGGTTTACTCAAACATGTGACATTGTTTCGGTCAATGACTTTACGTGGCTTACAATTTAAGCCGTAAGCCGTGACTGCTTGATTACTATTTAACTTACTATAAAAACAAAACAAAGAAAATTTGTAAGTGACTCATCATAAAATCTCAGTAACTACAAAGCCTACAAACTTAAAAGCTGGCGTATATGCAATGATTTACAGAACAGCTAGTACAAAGGAAAACAGCGGAATTATATATACAGGACTTAATATTCTGTCAGAAACCAGGAAAACAAAAGCTTCTAACAAGGGCTCACCCGAAGGAAAACAAACAACATTTAATTATATCCAAATTCCAAATAATTAGCCCTCGTTCTAACTTAGACCTCTACGACCAACAAGTGACGGATAAAATTTAAATACAATCTTGTGATTCACAATCATTGATATTCACGGTCAGACGACATGCCTACCTGTTACAATGACTGATATTATCTTTGTGTTTTCATTAGAATTATATGAGACAATGTCAGCTTTAGAACTGACTGATATAAAGGCTCACTTCCTTTTAGCTATGCTCCGGGGACATAATATTCTTGTGGCATTATTTTACTGACCATCTTTGTTCAAGGACTCAAGGGAGTCTATGGTGAGAACAGCAAAAAGTGGCTTTGCCCAGAGTGGATGTATAAGACGTTGAGTAAGTTCGTTTCGTTTCATTTCGGACTTACTGAACCGAGTGTTGAGACCTTGGGAGAGGCTTGCCCGTCTGCAGAATTGTACGGCTGATATAATTGAATGAATCAAAGGGCCAGTCAAGCCAAACTTTTGATTTTACAAGAAAACCACCAGAACAAGTTCTGTTCCTGCCCAAGAACTTAATCCAAATTCCGAGACTAGCTTGACGGTAGCTAGACGCTGCTTCTTAGTTGTACAATTATTGAACCGCTTCTTAAAGCGTATACGGTAAGAACTAGCTATTATTAGGCAGAGACCACACGTTGAAGTCAGAAATAAGCGTGACTGTTGGCAATATTAAAGCGCTTTCATAGCACAAAGGTATAATACTTATTTACAAACTTTAAAAAACTTTCGAACGGTGTCAAAAAATTAGCATCGCCTCAATAATATTGAGAATTGTATAAGTCTCTCTGTAATAATCATTTATCATAATGTTCCGTCCATAATCGGCAGATATGAAGAAATCTATCACGTCAAAGAAAGCATAAATATTTATATATATTCGAAGATTGCATCACATTTAAGTTAAGCATTTAGCACTATAAACAGTATGTTAATGTTTCAAATCAGTATAATAAAAAAAAACTTCTTCCTCATTTATTATTCCAGATGAACATCTGGCGAAGTATTTATGTTCGAAACTCACTTAGCCTTATAAGCGCATGATGAACCGGCGATAGACTGACCACTCACAAAATACAACCTTACAAAAAACAGACGCCCTTTTGGCACGAAAAGAGACATTCAGAAACACAATTAAAAAATCGAATTTGGAAACAGGCGCGTGACATGTCGTATTGAAAAAAAAAAAAAAACGACCTGTCAGACTGCACGAGTGAAAACTTTCAATTTCATGTAGAGTTACAAAACTCACTCACACAAGCCGAATACGTATTACTCACACAAACCGATTTAATTGGGATAATATTTATCTTTCAGCATTTTTTTTGGCTTTATCATTCTTATCTAACGCTTATTTGACATTGGTGTTGCTTCATAAAATCGGAGCAAGGTGGCGAAATTATTTGCTAAGCATCATTCGCTTACGCGTGTCGTATTTACGCCACGTGATACAAGTAATGTTATAACACGTGTAAACAAAAATATATTTTGTTTATGGTAAGGTGGCTGAACTGTCACTACATAAACAGCAAAAGAAAATAGATCATTCCGTTTTATGAGAAATATTTACTTAAGATAAAATCAACATGTAAAATAATATGAATATATGAAAATTATACCATTTTCGGATACTATAGGTTAACTTAATTCAATCTTGCAGGTCAGCTGTGAAATTAATCTTGCATGACACAATACAGTGTTTCCTAGTAATCATTTTAACAGAGACGATAACCTATTTCCGTGTCCATATTGTTTAGTGAAACGCGGTCAAAGTGTAACGTACGGAAAACTAATCAACGTTATAGTTTTATTTCTACGTTCCGTATTTAGAATACCGTGTCTGTTTAAACAATGTTGTTATCACGTTGTTATAATAAAATTGTATGATTAACTGCATACAGTCACTGCATTTCCTTCAGACTTATGGAAAAGAAAGTATGCCATAAGTAAAACACCAAAGCGATGACGGATCCGCACAAGGATTGAGTCAGCTAACTCAGCCACATGAGGAGCTGACCGGTCGTTACTTGCAGCAAGATCACACGCCCACATTCACTCTGAGTGCTTCACTTTCGTTTCACAGTGCTGATAGACCTAATTCTCTACTAAACATCGAGAATCCAACAAAGATACAAAAATAAAGAGAGAGCGGCGAAGAATGAGAATTGATCACCTCAGCAAAAATTTCCAAGCGAATAGTTGGTTCGTGTTTGACCAAATACTCATGAAATGTAAGCACTGAGCACTTAGCTGAAATGTAACATTAGCTAAAATGCTCACTACAAGTGAATGGTCACGTTTATCACGACATTTAGATGGCGGGGCGTCCTACCTTTATATTAGTCACACGAATTTCATTAAATTATCACGGAACCTACAATAAGGGCTTCATTAAATTATCACAATAAATCTAATTAGCAATGATACTGAAATCAGGTGGAACCCAGCACGTAATTAGGAATGGCCTTCAATTCTGGTAAATCACTGAATAATTGGGGACATATTGGAAAGTGATCATAATTATCAGCGTTATCATAATAATTATAAATCCGGCAATTTTGTGTTAATAACAAAAAATACGTAGGTAGTAGCTCTTCGGCTTCGAACAGCGCCACCTGGTGATTCTAGGTCGCTCATTATTCAAATTAAAACTAACAGAAAACATAAGCGATAGCGTAAATTTACTTTAATTTATTGCAGGTAAACACAAAAAACTGAGAAATTAAACACCTATGAAATTCAAACGAAATTACTCGACGCTTAATACGAACAACACTTTCTTTGTCTTGATAATTTCCTTGTACTAAACCCTGACACACATACAATGATGTTTATAATGATCACCATCTTTGTACCCTTTCCTCAAACCCCAAGAACATTGGAACCAGCTTCCAGTCAAACCAATGCAGCTAAATATCATTTACTTACCCGATAAAGATTGTAATTTCCAAAATATACAAACGAATCGTCCATTGCTGTCAAAATACCGTGATAAAGATGAAAATACTGTACGAAAAGTAAATGAAAGCGTACAAAACGTGTTATTGATAATTATCAGATAATACTACAGCCAGCTAACGGGTAGCGCGATAAGAATTCAATCTACAGATACGGTTTTCTGTAATAGTTATAAAATTACGAAGGTACGGAGCACATTTTCATGCATGCCGCTTATAAAGAACCAATTAATGTGCTTACTGGTGTTGTTTTCGGTTCAGAATAGTTCGTGTTATTTTCCTTTCAATGAATGGGTTATGAATATAATTATGTATAAATACCAAGCCGGATGACGTATTAGAATAAAGATAGAGATTGCGAAAATCTGGTATCGCTACAGATTGTAGAGGTCAGACGCCAGTCGTTTTACTCAAACATTTTTTTAGTACCTAAGAACTATCTCCCTGTACATATTTGATTTTTGCAGGGCCTGTTAAACATCCCATCCTGGCACAAAATGTATCTAGCTACGGTAGAAATAACACTTTAAGAACAACGATCCTTAACTCCCAGCGGTCCACATAAACATAGAATGGTATTGAATAATAAAGGATCTTCCAAATTACTGCGCAACCCCCGAATCCCGACCTCCTTGCACAAATCCTTCTCATTAAAGAATAATAAAATGTTTGCGGACCACGCCCAATTTTTCCCCGTTTGACCTCAGTAATCCCTAGTTTGTACCGGAAACATTTTGAATACATGACTCCGCATGATTTGGAGCGTCCGGAATTAATCGTGTGTAGTCCTTTTTGAACTTGTTTATGACCAAAAAGTCTCATTGGTTTTATGGCTATTGAGTACTGACACCTCTGCAATCCTTTGGGGCACAAGATATTCGACGTGCAATATTTTCTTGTACGAAAGGATGCCGTAAATTCAAGAGTCTATAACGGGAATGTGATTCCTCAGGGGAAGACACGGGCAAAAATATACACCTAATAAAATAGCCAAGCCATTGTACGGAAAATGCTTTTCTAACACTAAGGATCGCGGTTCATAAACAGTCATTCTCCACACTAAATCACGATTTTTAATTCTACTCGAAGAATCACGTGAATAGATTTCTAACTGCAATCTAGCCAACAGAGCCACTATCTATTTAATTGACATAATAACAATTGTCGTTAATTATCACGAACTTCGTAATAAGATAGCATGTAACCTTCGAATCTGACTTTACAACTATTCCGTTTATAAATTAAATGTTGGAATGAAGCCATTGTCTTTCCGTCTAAATCTGCAGTTAGGGTCACGTCATCATTAATATGGAAAATTATATATGTACATTGCAAATGGCATGGTTAAAAAGCTTTCAGAAAAAGTAGGTACGTTACTATCATCCTCACATGTAGCCAAATCAAAGTTACAATTTGTGCCAAAACACTACTTAAAACGAGGCATCGTTTGGCACAACTAGGGTAGTTCAATTTAAAGTTTGTTCTAGAGGCTGCTACTACCAGCCAACCAACATCTCGGCGTTTATTCATAGTTAACCTCAGGACTTGTGCTTATAAGATGAATACAATAACAGACTGTCTCATTGGTTTACTGGTTGCTGAGGTACTGGATTTGAATACCAAGCCATGTAGTATTATTTAGTTTTTTCTGTCAGGAAACTGCTACTGAGAGCAGGCTGAGGGTCGGATTTGTGGTCACTGAATAGCAACAGGCTCCCCCTCTATTATATGGGATTGAATTGCCTGCAGTATCAGTGAAATTTAGGCATCCCTAAACCTCCCCCTACGCGTTCGGGGAATAAAGCGAATGCTTTAATCTGTTACAAGAACAGTAATCAGTACGAGTCTTCCTATTTGTTTCCCTAAGGAAAGGCCTACCTTCTGTTTTAGTTGAGGTTTTTGTTGCCGTAACTTCAGCAATATATATAGAAATCATCTAGAAACTTCGATAGAGCTTGGATACGCTCGCAGTAATAAAAACTGCTCAATAGTAAACAGTCGAAAAGTCCTTGAAATTACCCAGAAAGTTGTTAACCGTTAAAAGGACAGTGTCATTGATTATCAGCGGCAATTAATAGAACATTGCAAATATACTGATATTATTTTGTTGTATCTGGTGAAACTAGGATCCAGGACAGGGCAGGACATCCAAGCGAAGACCTCAAACACGATACAAATTAGAGTTCTTTGTTTTTGTATTTCTGTACGACACTCAAAGGCAGATGCTCCATCGAAGATCACATGTCATCAGTTATCAGATGGGATCGTGTTGAATCATGCTCTTCATCAAAATGATACATTTTTGATAGTCTTAAATGTAGGAAACTTAAATCGAATACTTATGTGAAGTAAGGTGGGACTCCAGTATAATAATAATAAATTAATTTCATTAGCCTCTGATGATTAATCTGCGTGTCAAAGGCTACATAAGCAGCGATAAACACTATGATTTAATCAACTTTTACTTTCAAACAAATGGTTATATTTGTGCAAACATAATACGAGAATTTGCGGTCGGGAGTTTCACCTCATTTCTTAATTTCTTAAAGTTATTATTGTTTCTTTTTTTATTTATTAATAGAGGTTTACCCACAGCTAGTGTATACAATATATCTTAAGTATCTAAAAAGTCATAATGGTTGGCGCAGTGGTTGAGAGATCGACTGCTGAGCAACGTGTCGCGGGTTCGATTCCCGCACGGAACAAATATTTGTATGATCTACAGATATTTGTTTCGGGTCTGGGTCTTTGTGTATGTAAATACACACCGTGCCTCGGAAAGCACGTAAAGCCGTTGGTCCTGCGCCTGATCTCTCTCCGGTCGTGTCGGATTGCCGTCCCATCGGACTATGAGATTGAAGGAACAGAGAGAGCACCTGTGTTTACGCACACACTTGTGCTCTATAATATTTCCTGCATGGTTGGCTAATCTCCGGTGAGATTGTCCGCCGTGACCGAAATCTGTCAGGAGGACATTATAATGGTAATAATTTGGTCGAAAGACAACTAAAGACAAGCCATTAATAAGATTCAAAAAAAATATACACTGTAAAACACTAAATTATGCCGCTTAGCCGGTTGAGGAACAAACCTCGTTCACTAGATGGATACAGGACAATGGAAGAACACAGTATCACGCCTATATTCCCCGAAATATTAAGGTGAGGTGTGCTATTGTACACTCAAATTTCGCCGATGCAATGGAGATAACAAACTAAAATCTTATTAACGGCAAGTTACGAAACCAGACATTAGAGAATATAAAAATCATAAATCTGACGCTGTTTTTCTGAACGGTGACAAACAAATATCTGTGTGGTTTGATAAGCATGATCTGTGTTATCAAGGTTACAAGCACTTTGACCCTTACAATTCGTGACAAAACAAGGCATCTTTGAACTCACTGACTCTTTATATGTCATATGTTATCGTAACAGATTTGCGCTTACAAAGAAAACAAAAGATGTTTTAATTATACGAGACCAACATTTTGGGTCTAAGAGAAAATTTGCCTTCGAATTATATATGGCGGTAACTTTGTGATGTTCGAAATTTAAGATTTTGATATCGAAGGACGGACTAAAACATATTGGCTCCATTACTTATAAAAAAATGACAGTTTCTATCGCTAATTAACACGACATTACGTATCCTCGTATGAAGCAAAAAATATGAGCGAGAAAGGGATGCAGTTTCAGCAGTTTTTTGTTCGTTATGGCTGTTTAATTTTTCTTACGTAATCAAGGCGTGTAAAGCGATGTCTAAATTAACTAGAATTACTAGGAGCATGTGGGGTCAAAAACTATATTATCAAACCATTCATCCTAACTTTTTCGAACTGTTTTGCTTACAAGTTTCTAAACTAACCAAATGAGGCAATATATAAATATGTGCATGCAGATTAAAAAAGGTAAGTATAAAGTTTGCGGTGGAGGCAGCGCATCGAACGCACTGGCGCAAAATAAACAAGTTACCAAATCTGTTCGACCCCTCCCACGTGGTGTTATTTCCATTTTTTTTTATTACGACACGTGGCCGTCATCCCCGCTAAGGGTATTTATACATTCACAATACTTGTGTGGGTCGAAAACTTTATTTTTAGTCGAGAACAAAGAATATTTAAATTTTTAACAAGAAGGTTTCGAAGTTTTGAGAATTGATACCGTATTGATCAGGTGATTTTGTACTAGCCTCGTTTAAAGCCATAGGATGTGTCAAATACTGATATGGACATAAATGCCATTAACATAGAGCGTGCCCAAAATCTCTTTTGTTTTTAAATCCATTGTTACGATAAAGGTTATTCGGGCTGGTCATAATCAATTAACTTTCATGTTTTATATACAGGTTGTTTTAGTAAATTTACTTTCACGAAAGTCAACTGACTTTTGTAGCTTAAATTGTAAAAAACCTTGGTGTGAATCCATTGAATGCCACTTTCAGCATAGTATCGGACATTTCTGGGCCACGCCTAGTCGCATTAGTTGTGCTTTTCGTGACAAGGGCGAATCCTAGCTTAGCCTGGATAAATTCTCAAAAACATAGTTTCTCTTTTGTTTAAGGTTTTGACATAACGTACACCTGTTACAACTCTTGAGCACATATAATCACGTATATATCATGACGTAAGCGGCGCGCAAATATTATAATGACGAAGTTCTAACTTTCTCTACGAGCTAACATGTCTGCAGTGTTAATAACAATTGAACAAGACGCTTGCATTTATTAAAACATTATTTTTACGAGTCCCAATAAGGAATAAGCACCACCGACATATTTTAAATGAAGTTTCACGGCATCGTATGAGCCATGTTTGGGAAAAAAGAATTTAAAATATAAGGTTCTACATTAAGTGGGAACTTTTTGTTCGTATTCACTGATTTAAAATTCGTTTTTTTGCGCGTCTGTTGCCTGTTGCTATTTATATGGTACTGTTCGTTTGTATCGTTTTGTATCTCAAGTGACAAACGACAAACAGACCTACATTTCTAGAATTTATTGTAGCCATCATTAAACACTGTCTCAGTCTCCAAGAATTAGTGACAACAACCCGTGAAAGGAAGGCTGGTGTCTGAGAAAAACACGTTTCTTTCTATTAAATAAAACGTACCATTAAGTGTTATTCGACCTATATGGCCGAAGACGTAATTATCATGTGCACCAAACAATGAGAAGGAAAGACTTACAACCTACATAATTTAAAATAATATAATCCATTTAAATTAATTTACAATTTCATAAGCATATTTACTATGGGGAAAAAGGAAAATAACTATAGATGTCTGTAACTGAACTATATTTGTATTTCGGCATTATTAATAGAAAAAAACAAGAGCAAAACTCATAAACATTCTTCCTTTTTTCCGTCAATAGCTAAAGGGTTAAGTGGGTAAATTCCTTTCTCAAAGTCCAAAACGATCTGAATATGTATAAAATAAAACAATAGATAGCTTGACTTACCAAAGGCATCGCCGGTTTCTGCGTGGGCGGCTGAGGCGGGGGCCCTCTTGTCCGAATATCGCTCGGCTGTCTCCTCACCGCGGGCCTCGCCGGCGGTTCCCTTGGCATCTCTCTGGGTACTTCTCTAGAATATTCTCTCGACTCTCTGGTGTCCCGTTCACGCCCTGCCAGTGCTTCTGACAATGCGGCTGATAGAGCCCCAACGTTGCTTGACATAGCAGGTGCGGGAGGCATTGCTGGTCGCACTTTGTCTGGGGAAGTTCTTTGGGGTGGTTGTTGCGGTTGGGGCGGAGGATACCGAGGCGCGTCGGTTTTCACTTGACCGTTGGGTGTGGAGCCTGTTGAAGATTCATATATTCATGAGATTTCATTTAGGTTTATTAAGAAAAAAAAGGTTTCAATATGTAGACTACCTATTTTAGCACTGCACTTTATTACAGTAGTTAAAACCTTTAAAAAAACGGTAGACGGGGCATAGTTAAAGTACGATAGGATACGATATTTGCCGCGGCAGATTTTAAACATACAAGACGCGCGCGCATTGTATTTTGTTTAGAACGCTTTAATGTTTTTTATGTGTAACTGTTTTTCATTTATCTCCAAATAATTATATATTTGCGACTCAAAATATCGTGTGTCGGATCATTTATCACCCCCTGAAGACCTGCGCTAGGCCCTTTCTACAGTTCAGAGATCCCAACTGCAGAAGTTATATTCGTTATAAGTAGGGCTGTCTACACGTGTCACAAGAAATACACAATACTAATAATTTCTTTAATTGTCACATGTGAATGCGAAAATAAGCAGCTATATTCTATTGTTCTTTTTTTTCATTCACTAACCAAGGTAGGTATGTTTTATTTACTTGCCATACATTGTTCATTATAAAAAAAATATTATTTACCGTAGCAATGTGTCTTTGCTTGAGTGCAGTGGTTGTCCATTGACTATGCTTTCGACTTACGTTTCGTATGTTCTAATCATGACAGAATCATACAAGTCGGCCAACTTTATCCAAGACTTATGTGTGAATTATTAATCACTATTGCTCTAAAAGTGATGTTTAACATAATGAGTGTTGGCGGACGGCGGAGGGACACGGTTGGTACAGTGGCTAAGTGATTAGCTTTCTGCGCTTCTTGTCGAGGGTTCGATTTCCGTATGGAACTAATATTTTTATGATCTATAGATAGTTGTTTCGAGTCTGGCTGTGTGTGTATGTGACATGTATGTTTGTATACTGTGCTCACGATACAGGAAAAATACTAGAGAGGGACAATGTTTTTTTTTTTATATAGTTACTGTCCTTCATCCAAAGCATCTAAGACTTGCGATTGCGACAACTTAGGAACTATCTAAGCGTACGTCTAACGGCCGGCCCTGTTACCTAATAATCACGGCATGACCAATTTCCATGTCGGCCAGCTCATGCAGACACTACAGATAATGTTAGGGAACTTCATTTTGACTGTTAAATTAGATCATTCTTATAAATTGCCCATATAAAAATGTGTATAGACATGGGTGTAAGTTGAACTCACAACCTCTGTACATTCATTTTCCAAGTTTTCTTTGTAGTATTTTTGGATTACTCTTGCCCACAACTTCTTTCGCGAGGTTATCATGATGACGTAAAATCCCCATGTGCTAATCCAGGATGTATTCGACCTCCATACTCAAATCCGTTCAGCCGTTTCGTCGTGATTGATCAACATCCATCCATCCATTTTCTAATTGATTATTATAGTATTTTGGTATATCATCACAAAATTTCCATAATAATTTAATAAATGACGTAATTGTTTATTGGACAGCCTATATATGTAAAGTATGTTATCAATTTTCCCATCCAATTTTAAAGCATATCATGTAGTTTGGTTTTCCTTTAAATAAATGTTTATACATTAGTTATAAATAGCTACACCTACCTAGTATAATAAATACATAATTGGTATATCATCATTATTTTTATATATACATACAAATTGAACTTATTTTCCATATTCACAAAAATATTACTATCATTTAGATGTCCAGTGAAAAAAAGAATTGAATAATGGTATCTTCAAATTATTTTTGTTCTATTTAAATTTAATTTATTGTTTTCATTGCCAATTTGCCATTTAGGTTTTAGTGTAAACTTTAAAACCATAGTTATGAACCTGTAAAGTAACAGGTGCCAGCAACCATTTGTCATTATTAATATGATAATAGACATTTATTAAAAACCCACTTAAAATCTTCACCATTTTAATATCATTTACCATTAAAGCTATTACTTTGACATAAGTTAATATGGACATTATGTATTGATGGTGATATTTTGAACAGAAAATGATTATTTCTTGATATGGGTACCTTCTGGGTCTTGAGGAATTATTAATAGTGAAAATGTTTTTATAATTAAGTCCTGAGTGTGTCAAGTATGTCATTTTAGCAGTTGAACACTTATTTTTCATAGGGTATGAATTATAAAGCCAGCCTGCATCTCTTACTTTCAGCTTGTGAAGTGATAATCAGACTGATTTGCACATAAATCAGTCTGATTATCACTTCACTACATATAAAAAAACAAAGTCCCCTGCCGCATCTGTCTGTCTGTCTATTCACGATAAACTCAAAAACTACTGAACGGATTTTCATGCGGTTTTCACCAATAGACAGAGTGATTCATAAGGTTTAGGTGTATAATTTGTTACAATTTTGTGTAAATTGGTTGAAATATGACGATGATGATAGTTGAAGATGTTGGAAAAAATTATGCCAACTGTGAGCTTTACTGGCATGCGCCAAGTGAATGCCCAACGTAACAGGATGATACGACACTACGACAGAAAAAAAAATGAAAGCGTATATGCTCTGCTACCCATGCGAAGGAGGGGCAGATCTAGTTATAATTAAAGGAAAATATCATGAGTAAACCTGAGTGAACTCCATAAAGTTCTCTTCAGTGATGATGTGTGTTGTTTTCCAACCCATGACAGACCAGCATGGTGGACTAAGGCATAATTAAGATGGTAATAAATAGTTGTATATGATACTGAACAGTGAAATAATCTTACCTGCCAGTTTCCCAGTGGGTCTCAGCTTTGGCATTCCACCGGCGAACAGCCCACCCAGTCCAGGCGGAGCCCCACCACCGCCACCATTCTGCAGCGGAGCTGCACTCCTCACACTATTCCCTCCAGGTGAAGCACCACTAGACACATTCGTCACTTTACCAGGTATATATGGACCACTTTTATCCACTGTCTGTGTCTTTTTCAACTTGGCTCCCTGTCGTATAGAACTCAACAAGGCATTTCTGTCATCAGCCCCGCCACCCTTCGAGCCGCCTCCGAACATAGGGGGAGGCGGCGGACCCGGTGGCGGCGGAGGCCCGGGCGGCGGTGGAGGCTTCGGACCCATTACGACACGACACTAACGCACACTATCACCAAATGCCATCAGACGCTAACGAATAAATTACAAACGTCTTGATGTCAAGCAATTCTGTATTCAAGTAACGACTCTGCAAACCTTCACAAAGAGTCTCCGTGTAAGTTTTTGAACGTGATGACAACACTTAATGCATAATACGTCACTGTACACAAATACATACTAATTTACATAAAATATTGAAGAACCTTGCCCCAAAAGATTAATCATAGTAGGAAGTACGTAGGCACTGTGATAGAAATTGTTTTTACTGGGTTCAATCCGTCATATTTAATAACTGCTGTTCGTAATTTGGAACATCGTTTGTTATTCGTTTATAGATTATTACGTAGAATAGAAACGAGTTCAATTAAAATTAAGACAATACATGTACGGCCACCACAAAGTATTAAAATTAACGAAATGAGCTCGATCAAGATTTGTGTAAAGTTCACTTCACAAATGGCCGACCAGAGATGTCAAATAAGAAACACAGATAAGGGAAAACTAGGGTTATCATAGTAAAAAAATAAATAATGATGTGGTATATTTTTAATCATGAAGTATATCAAAAAAGAGTGTAAAAGCTCGATTGAAAACGATCGAGGTCGCTACTTACGCTACTTACTGACTATACCACCTCCACCCGATGTATAGTGGGGTATTGTATAAAGACAATATCTTTATACAATACCCCACTATACATCGGATGGAAGTGGTATAGTTAGCGTCAAATACATAGCTACAGGCTATAGCTATTGTATCATAACTATACTCAAGGTAGGCAAAAGTATTATAGCGGATTAGGATATAGAGGACTCTGGCAGTAGACTGCCACAATCATAGTTGGATACTATGATTGTGGCAGTCTACTGCCAGAGTCAGTATCGATAACAGTCAAAAATTTAATAGTAATGCAATTTTGATAACTCCATAAATCGTATTCGGTATGTCACCATCACCCGAGTCACGATCAACATGATCTGTTGATCGTGACTGCAGTTTAAGCTAATACCCTGGTATTAGCTTAAACTATAGTAAACGGCACTCTTCTCTAATCTTTCTTAACTTCTGTGGCGAACCACACATATTTAAATGTCACCAGTGGTCGCCAGATTATAAACTGACAACACTGATTTTAATCTCTAGACTAGATCGTTTGCTAAGAAGAGACATATTAGGTCGTTTTTCTATCAATAGTGAAAAACTGTAACTATTTGCCTATGTAATTATCATATGTTAAATATGCCAACTGTTGATATATATTACACTTAACATTCTGGAACCGTCGTTTCATTCGTATTAAGCAACCAACTTTGGGCGCCGACTACGCACCTTACTTCCTTCTTCACCGTTAAATAATCGAACTAAGTACCTTGTTTTAATAAATTAAGGCATTATTAAATACAGAAATTGTATATTTTCATCAATGAAATGAAAGTAAAATTAAAACAAAATTCACCTCTTAGTGGCAAAATAAACTGCTTTAGCATTATGAGTAAAATCATTTAAGTTACCTAATTATTACTTTTTAAATTATTTGGTGGAACTACCCCAACTGTAACGGAGTCGTCTACATGCATAGAAGTATACATCACCAAATTTGAATCATAGCTAGCTTCACTACCACCTTGCATCAACAGAGCAGCTTCCATGGCTGCTCTTTCAGCAGCTGCACGTTCCTCAGCAGCTATTATTTCCCTTTCTGCATTTAATTCTTCCTTCTCTCTGGCGCGTGTTTCTTTAAGCTCCATATTTTCTCTGTACTTTACGAGACGAGATGATAAATATTTTATTGGATCTGGAGGCTGGTGTAGCAATACATCAGCAATGCATTCGCGTAAGGCAGCACCAACTGATTGCTTTATATATTTAAAATCTTCAGTCACATGAGCGTCACCAGGGCATGGATCAAATATGTCCATATGGCTGCGTATACGCACAAGATTTCCTAATCCGTCGTTTTCGTATTCACTTACGTGATCTTCGTCCCGATAAATATGTTTACCTTGGTTATCCACATAGTAGCGACCGCAATTATCATAGTAGTATACAACCCCATCTCTTTCTTCTTTTACTTTTAATAATACTCCTGTAGAGTCCATCATATACTCACTAGCAGTTGCGTGAGCTTTATAAACTCGTTGCCTTGTTTTGGTGTCGATAAAGTAGCGACCGCATTCGTCAAAATAATAAACATGATCTATATCGTCATTAACGGGCACCAACTCATTGCGTTCATTTGGTTGATACAGAGTATCATCGTCAGGAATCTTGTATATCTTTCTACTGTGCTCATCTATGTAGAATGTTCCTAGTTCATCAGTAAATTCTTCTTTTATATCAGCAGCACTTAGTATGGAGATTATCGAGTGGCGACTACGTTCACCAAAAACAGCCAGGTCCCATAGATAACATAATTCAGTAACTAATCGTTCACGTTCTTCTAACGGAAGCAAGTGATTAAAAATTCGAAGTTGAAAGAAATCTGGACAAGCACATAAATCTTCTTCTTTATAAACATCATCCCGCAACTTAACCTCCGTAATATTTTGTACACTTTTTAAAGTCGTTTTCAATTTTTCTAGCGAAGCAATCCTCCCTTCTAAATATTCCTTCTTATGACGTAAAGCCATGACGGCAGCACTTGTAGATTCAGATTCCATTCTTTTTATGCGATCATCGAGAATAATTATTTTGTCAAATACTTTACTCATCTCTAAATTGTGCTCAGCAGTACAACGTATCAATGAACCTATTTCTTTACCTTTAGCTTTTAATTCATCTAGCATTTTTTGTGATGCTGGAGTGTCGTTATTTTGAATTTCATCAACAATTTGTTGCAAGGTTTTTGTCAAATCGCCAGTTAAATGTGGTACGTTAACGTTGATGTATTTACTTAATTTCATAGCCAACCCATCATGAATCTTATCAAGCCATTGAAGTAATTCATCAATAGCATCGTTAACATTAATCCTGAACTCTTCGAAACAAACGTAATTCCTGAAACCTTTTAATTTTTCCAATAGTATATGTGTTACATCCTTGTGCATCTCTTCTACTATTTCTAACTCGGTTAGAAGATGAGCTTGTTTATTATTGGATAGAGTAGATCGATATTTTTCCATATATCTTTGATAATACTTAAGGCGATGGCCCATAGCATCTATAGTAAAACTTATGGCATGGTACACTTCATCTCGTTGGAAATTTTCATCCATACGTTTTCTGAATTGTTCTATATCATTAACGGCATGCAACCATTGTAAATGAAAGTCTACTATGAGGTCAATTAGGTGATTCTTATCCGTTTCGTGTAAAGCTGTACGTATACCGCATAACGTATTAAATATTGGATCAGAGTAGTCTTTCTTCGTAATAAATATCATGGCTGTTTCATAAAAATCTTTTATTAGTTTTGATATATCAAATAAAAATTCTACATCTTCATTTGGTTCCAACATTTTGATAGATAAAATCACGGAAAAAATACAATAGTTCGTTATATTAGTACAATTTTGACAAATAATCAACTATTTTTTATTTCTTTTATTTAATAATAATTCAAACACGTGAAAACAAAAACTTATATGCAGCCTTTTTTGAAATAATATTTTAACACTTGATTTTCCAAAGTATAACGTTGTTTATGAGGTGCGAGCAGATGCTAAACAAGCCCATGAACTGGCGTATGCCACCCAAAGAGATCCATTTCAAATCAGTCGGCAGGTATCCTTCCTAGCCAAGATATAAGGTCAGTCAAAATATAAAGCCCCTTCAATAAACAAGGAGTGCTCCAGCACTTAAGTGGAGAACATATTCGCGTTGGTCTGAGTCGATAGCACGCATAATCTCACTACCAGAATATACCCTTTGTGCCGAAATGGCCCTATGCTTTCGAAATCAAGCTCCTTTCGCTCACTCATATCTTCCAAGTTGGTCCTCTTCCACAGCTGTTGTAAAGTTCCGACTCTGGTTTCTATTCTATTTACCGGCTCCGGCAGCAACTCATTGCAGATGTAAAAAAGATCTATACTTTAATTATCTACCAATACGAAAAGTTAATAATATTATAGATAGCGCTGGCAACCCTGTACGCGTCTACGATTTGTTTCTGAAGAGGTCGTCGATGACTTTGCGATTATACAAAATTACAAAGAAAAAGTGTGTCCGTTGTAGTGCTATTTTACTGTTTATCTACGTTTTTTAGTGTAAGCATATAAATATACACAACATGGCCGGAGCGATGTTATTCGAGAGATCGCGCGTCTCGTCGTCGACGAACAGGGACGAGGACGTCCGCATGACCGACAAAATGGTTAGCACTGGCGAGGTGCCCGAAGATGACGAAGAAAACATAAGAGCCAAGGAACAGGGGATCCTGAACCTCGGCGAGAAGTACAAGAAGGAAGGCAAGGCTAAAGAATTAGCGGAACTGATTAAAGCAACTAGACCCTTCCTAAGTCTGATAAGTAAAGCTAAAGCAGCAAAACTAGTGCGTTCTCTCGTCGATTTCTTCCTAGACTTGGAAGCGGGCATTGGCATCGAAGTCCAGTTGTGCAAAGAGTGTATAGAATGGGCCAAGGAGGAGCGCCGTACGTTCTTGCGACAATCTCTCGAAGCGAGATTGATTGCGCTGTACTTCGATACTGGTATGTACACGGAAGCCCTGGATCTCGCCACGGCACTCCTCAGAGAGCTCAAAAAGTTAGATGACAAAAACTTACTAGTTGAAGTACTACTTTTAGAAAGTAAAACTTATCATGCCCTTAGCAATCTGCCTAAAGCCCGTGCCTCGCTGACATCAGCTAGAACCACCGCTAATGCTATTTATTGTCCACCCAAAATGCAGGCTGCACTCGACTTACAGTCTGGTATCCTCCATGCTGCAGATGAACGTGACTTCAAAACTGCTTACTCATACTTTTATGAGGCATTTGAAGGCTATGATGGTGCCGACAGCCCAAAGGCTCTAACAGCTTTGAAATATATGTTATTGTCAAAGATTATGTTGAACAATGCTGAAGAAGTGGGATCAGTTTGTAGCAGTAAGGCCGCACTGAAATATGCAGGTAAAGAACTTGAAGCCATGCGGGCTGTTGCTACTGCTTCCCACAAGAGGTCCCTTGCAGACTTCCAAGCAGCCCTCAAAACATACAAACGTGAATTGGAAGAAGATGCAGTAGTGAGAGCCCACCTTGGAGCTCTCTATGACACAATGTTGGAGCAAAATTTATGTCGCATTGTTGAACCATATATGCGTGTTCAAGTTGATCATGTTGCCCGTTGTATCCGTTTGCCTGTAGTACAAGTAGAGAAGAAACTTTCTCAGATGATTTTGGATAAGAAACTCAATGGTATCCTTGATCAAGGTGAAGGTGTTTTGATTGTGTTTGATGAGTCCCCCCTTGAGAAGACCTATGAGACTGTCCTAGAGACAATCCACCACATGAGCAAGGTTGTTGATACTCTGTACCAGAAAGCTAAGAAACTCTCATAGACCCATCTGTAAATTTGTTGTAGCATTAAAAATAGTAATGTATATCAAAGTAACCATAAATTTTCAGTTTGAACTATTTGTAAATGGAACTATTTTTTGAATGAATTCCAAATTGCATTATTTGTACCACAATGTTGTAAGTGAAATACATCAGAAAATATTTAAAAAAATGTAAAAAATTGCCTAGAAAATGGGGAATTGCTGCAACCCCACTGTTGAGAGCTATGATGGCTCATTGTGTCCATTGGCATGTTACTACTACAAAAATTACGCATTTTTAAATAGATATACTAATCTTTAATTTGATTTTACATTTCCTTTTTTAACATAAGCTAGTTGAAAATTATAATATTCTGTTTTATTGAGATAAATAAAAGGTGTTCTCCAAATGATTGTTTCCTTGGCATCGCCACCCACACATAAATTCTGCAATTGCAAGTCATGTTATTTTAACTTGTTGGCACACTGCAGTGGCCAGTGAATCACACACTGCATACAAATATAATTAAGATGTCCACACACTTGCATGCATTAGTTAACTGTCTTTACCCCAACATGATAGATTTAGGGTTTTTAGTAATACAATAGTTTATTAATCTTTTTCAGATATCAATGATACCATTAAAGTAGTGTACACACCAGACATAAAATGTTAACAAAATGAACCACCTGAATCAGTTCTTTACTAGACAGATGCAGATGCATAAAAATACGTAAAATGATACTTTTCTGATGTACTAAGTAGAATGATTCAATCATGTGAATATTTTTTCAACTAGTATGTACTGAACTTTATAATCTCGACGAACAAGACTTCTTGATATTTCTAGTATTCGTAGCGACCTTATTGCCCATACAAAACGGTGGTTTACATTGAATGAGCTTCATTCTAGACTAGGGTACCAACGGCAGTTAAGACCTATTATGGTGGCTTAGTACTAGCAGCTGTTTGTTCTAATTATAGGATTTATAGGTACCAATTACAAGCTTTTTTTAGAAATTACTTTTGCGCAGTTATATTTACTACAATAACATTATATTCACTATAAATAAATGGATTCATAGATACTATAAACAAATAATTATAAAATGAAACATAATCTTAATTAAATTTACTTTTTATTTTCTAAATATGACAATATTTGTACCTTTACTGACTTAGTGAGTACCCATCGGGTTCATCACCCGCATTAAAAAATGCCACTTTCCCAATTTACATTTCATTGAACTATGTATAGATTAAATTATTGAGGTAATTTACAGTCCTACAGCAAAATTCGACATTTAATAATTTAATTATTACTAGCACCTATAATTATGAAAACAATGTTTAGAATAACACTGTTAGTAAAATAGTTCATACTTTTTATTCCCAATAAATCTGCGACGCAAAAGTGCAGAGGTGTTTTGATGTGTACCGTTACATGACGTCATCGGCAAGTATGGAAGGCGAGCCGGTGATGTTTATCTTGTTTTGTGGCTCGTACAATATAATGTTTAAATCTACATACTTACATATATAAATAATTTACAGTTGATCTATTCGTTGAATTATCTAAAGAAAAGTACTTTTAGTTGGAGTATTTTGATACTTGTGAGTATTCAATACCCGAAAGTATTGGTGTGACTAGGTGCCTAATATTTTTATAAGGCAAACTGGTGCTTGCAATCGTTTAAAAAATACTCTAGGATCCGAATTGATGTAGGAGATATTAATTAAATTAATCCTACTTACGTCTCTCATCAAAAACTTCGGAATCAGATTTACAGCCTTTAGCAGTAATTAATATTTATTACTCTGATTCATCGTTTCTCAACCTCGTTAGTGACCTCACATCCCGAGTATGTAAAATATGAGGAAGTAAGTCTCCCGACCTCCAGTCTAGGTCACAAGCGCGGCTATTGAGCGTGGATTCGATTTTAAGTCGGGCAGAGATATTGCATTCTTCTGTTAGGACATTTGAAGTAGCAGCTCGGAGTTTGAATGTGCCCGGTACATGACAATATACTCACTCCCTATTACATGGAACCCAATAACAGAATCGGCGAAATCTGGGTGTAAAGTCAGTATCAAAAATTGGTTAAAATCATAAAATTTAAATGACTATGTATTTTTATGTATCCGCAGATACTACATAGGTGTGCAATTGGACAAGGTTGGTTTTTCAATCACTATTTCCTCTAAAAATCGCTTTTGCATTTGATTAAGTGTATACATATTTTTAATGTTAACTGTACATCACGATATCTTTATCTAACCCTTCGGGGTATACAGGTGTGTTGCTATTTTATGATGCAGCTGCGACCCTTGTGTTTGCAACACTGGTTGAATAACGATAGGCACTAATATTCGATTAAAAACAAAAATGCTAACAACTGTCAAGCGACATTGTTCTTCCTGTTGAACTCCTCAGTATCTTCAGGTACTTCCCACCGCGGGTTCCAGAAGCCGGGCGGCGTCTTCGGCCGTTCCGTCGGGTTCTGCATACCGCGGTGATGGGAACACTCGTTGATTTTCTTCGCCAACATCTCCGGATCATCTTTGTATAGTTCGCCGAAGAACTAGAAATAATAGCAGTATTAGAGTTCTATAACAAGGATAGGAGTGGTACAGTACATTCTTACAAGCGTAGTTTTGTTCAAAGTGAAGAGTAAAATCAGTGAAATGACAAGAACACAAGGAAATTTGAACTTAAGCCTTAGGTCGAAGAAAGTTGAGAATATTTAAGGGCAGTGAATTTGTTGACCCGCAAGCCTTGCCTTCCTCTATCATAAAAACATGAATAGTCTTTGCGGAAAGATAACCGTCGTGGCGTAGAAGGGAACTAACATTATTATTACAAGTAAATTTAATTGAAACACTTATATATAAGAAACTTAAATTTAAAAGATTATAATGTAGCCTCAAAGTATCAAGATGTTTACAGTCGAACTATAACGAAGTAAGTGTTTTGAACATGACAAATACAGTAAATAAGCACTGCTGCGCCCTCAAATATATCGACTGTGAACTGGCAACTGGTACTATCTTATTTTTGACAACATTACAGAATTAAGAAGAAACTATGATTACTTTATAGTTTTTAAAATATATATTGGCGTCTCATTTTGATTGAAGTAAAATACGCTTTTTGCAGCGCTGCCGGGTATGAAATCATTTTGAATGGTATAACCAACTAAAATCCTCATAAAATCGATATAGGACATGTTGCCAGTTCACAGTCGATATGTTAAATATATCTTAATCTAATATGATGACGGTTCTCTTTCTGCACAGACTCTACTACTCTCTCTCTCCAATTTAAGTGCCAGGCACTTGTCGGTGTAGCATTTTCCATCCTGTTCTGTTCAAAGCTAGCTCCTTCACTTCTTTATATGTCACTGCATTTGCCTTCTCCTTTCTCTACTACTATATTACATATATTAGGTAGGTACTCAGTTTGTAATTGGACTTATTCAAGACATGTACGTTACCCGAGCAGGAGCGCCAGAGTTACTGATTCCTTGACGGCAAAATATTTATTTATTCTCTATATGAACTACATGGTAGTTATGAGCGAAGTTCGGTATATTTTACAATCGGTAAGTGGACTGCACTGGCAACGCCCGAAAGTATCGACTTGCAATCGAGGCCGAGAACAATCTATAATCGACTACTCGGTATAACACATTGCTACTGCATACGCATCTGTTTATAGCGTTCGGAGAATCTTTACTAGGTGTGGTATTTTCATGTACCAAATCACTAATTAAACAATTTGACGGCACGATTCGCGCAGTGGCTAAGTGATTAGCTTTCTGAGCTAGGTGTCACGGGTTTGATCCCTGCACGGAACAAATATTCGTATGATCTACAGATAGTTGTTTCGGGTCTGATTATGTGTGTACATATGTGATATGTATGTTTGTAAACTGTACCCACGATACAGGGGAAATTCTATAAAAAATCTTAAATACTCACGTCTCGACATCTCTCGCAAGTCCATCCTGGCAACAAACGTTTCTCTGCTTTCTTTCTTACTGACGGCTCTTTATATGCCAGCTCTACAAACTCTGGGATTTTTCTAAAACCAAAACATGCCATAGATCTTCATTAGTAACACAATATCGGCAAGTCATCTCTTCTGTGACGTCAAATATGTATATCAGCTCGTAAAGTTCGCCGTCAAATTATTTGAACGGTGCAGTGGCTACGTGATAAGCTTTCAGCGCTAGTTATCTCGGGTTCGATTCCCGCAAGGAACAAATGTTTGTTTGATCTACAAATAGTTGATTCGGGTCTGGTTGTGTGTGTATGTGACATGTACGTTTGTGAAACTGTATGCCTCACGACACACGAGAAATCCAAAAAAAGTCCACTGCTGGACATGATACTACTGGTAAACCGTTTACTTCTGTCGAGTCTGTACGAGCTATCACACAGAATCGCTCATGTTGTAGTTTAAACATTAGCCATTTAGCAATTGTGGTATCGAGGCCGACTGCCCAGGGTGCGCCAAACGACCTCAAGCTTCATTACTAGCCTCTTTGCAAAACTTTGGTAATTTTAGAATTTTATTATTCTCATAATTTTTCTCTCGCATTTTCTCAGCTAATTAAAGGCGAATAGTGAAACCGAAAGGACACCTAATATCTAAAATCTATCAACAATTGCTAGAGAATAGAATGGGCGCAGAATGTATGGAAATGACATATCATCATCATCATCATCAACATCAGCTAAAACACGTCCACTGCTGAACGAAGGCCTCCCCCAAGGCGGGGTTTGCCATAATCCCCACGCTTGGCAGGCGGCTTGGGGATCGCAGTGGCTCACCGATTAGTGAGAGGACGCTGCTGCCCGTCCTCCGGTGTCTGGCCGCAATTTTAAGACGTACCCGGGTCAAATGACATAAGATATCGAATAATATAATCAATCCCATACATATTGCTCGTGTGACGTGACATTGTATCTTTCGTAGCCATATTTGCTGCTAACTACTTGAATACATAATTTATCTTAATGTCCAATTATGATATATTGATAATACTGAAATCTTTGATTAGATAGCCGAATGCCGATGCCTCTATAATGTCTGTACACCAATTTCCGAATAATTCTATAATGTCACTCTTTTCTTGGGCACAGAATCAGCGCCATATTTAATTTAAAATCCGCTGAGTGAATGGGAATGGGATGAATCGGGAGAGGAAGGCGGAGGAACACACCGATGTTAGGACCCAATGTGTGGGGCAACTCGGGAGAGGCCTATGTCCATCAATGGATGGTGTTAGGCGTTGAGTGATTGATAAACGCGTTGAATTTCAACGGACAAATGTAGGATGTGTGACGTCACGGTTGAGCAAACAACCCGGGTCACGGGTTGGATTCCCGCACGTAACAAATATTGGTATAGCCTGCAGAGTTGTTACAGGTCTGGCTATGTGTGTGTAGGATGGATTTAAGTTTAGATATATGCATCAACGACATACAATAAAATATAAATAATAATTAATATTTTATGAAGCCAGGCGGAGTCCTGCTTATCTTTGTTTGCGGCTTGCGGTGGGTCGAAATGATTATTGTTGGTAAAAATTGTATACGGCCACAACCATTGTATAATAAAAAAAAATATCATAGTGGTCGTTAGTGCGACTGCTAAGGGTGAGGTCCTAAGTTCGATTCCCGGGTCGGGTAGTGTTATTGGGTTTTGTTTTTCTGTATGGACATCCGCAGTAGCAGCCCGGAGTTTGGAACTGTGCCCGGTAGATAGCAATAGGCTCGCCCCCTATTACATGGGACTCAATAACGGCATCGGAGGTGGGTGTACAATAGCACACTTCTGTTTAACCCTTCGGGGAATACAGGCATCATGCTATGTAATATTATGTTACTATACATTATTTTAGGGGTGCGTTCACAAGAATACGTTAAAAAACGCCGCGACGGTGGCCCACAAACAACAGACTTGTCTACTTTAAGGCAATTGTTGGACTAAAAAATATTTAAATAAAAACATGATGGTTTAATTTCCTTACCTTTTAACATTTTCGACGTCATCTTTACCGACTTTCGGCTCTCGTTGCAGTAAAGACATGCTATGTTGTATATCTTCGTCCTCTGGCATATTTGTTACATTAATGTTCTCAGCTAGCGGTCTCTTGGTGGGGCTGAAATTAACATGAACATGTCACACAGCGTCAAAAATATGTATACACGTAGCGAAATTCAAACGCTTATTCTTGGAAAACTATTAGTTAAATTCATAAAATTTTGATGGCTAAATATTTTTATGTATCCGAATATACTCTGTGTAAAATTGGTCAAGATAGTGTGCCGGACCCCTACCGACTAAACTCACCACGGTGGACCACCGTCTCGACACTATATGGTGGGCTTCGGGAACTCTTAGAAGACCACACCGAAGCCCACCACGGTGCCACGACATCAAGGGCACTTCCCGGAGAGGATGACTGAAAAGAGGCCACCCTCTCGTGCACGTCCCGGGGGAGACTGTAGAGATCCCTCCGTTACCCTCGCTGGGTGCTGTGCACGGCAGTCGCCAGACGAGAGCGCGCAGAGTAATATCTCACCTGAACTCTTTCCCCTCTTGACGATTGTCTTCCAGCTGTTCAACGTGACGTAACAGAGATATACTAGACTGCGTGTCACAGAATGTTTCGTCCGTGTACCGTTCCTGCTTTACTGGGGAACGCTTTATGAGATTGTTTGGTAGTCTGTAACGGAGATAACGAGTTAAGTTTTGAACGACTGCAAAGGTCAGGATTATGCAAGTAGAATTTCTAGTGTGTACAATAGGCGTATAACAGTAGAGCAGTGATAGCCTAGCGGTTAAATGCTTGCCTTTTATGCAGGAGGGTGTGAGTTCAAACCTGGCCTGGCTTTTTTTTTATTATTATACAGTAAGTAAAGACCCTAAACTAATTTTTTAAGTTCGTAGAGCTGCGATCAAACTGATGCAAATCAACTAGCAGGCCGCCCGCGCTGCAATTGTTTTCATAGAAATGTCTCTTAAGTAGAGACAGAGAGCGGGCAACACATGAGCGGATACGCATCAGTCTAAGTGCAGCTTAAAAAGTGTAATGTAAGACTAGAAAATGGGTCATCGTTTTGATGATGGGATTTCATACATTTTACGTGTCCCATTACCATAATATTTTCCGGTACCGAATTCGAATCGGATAATGTGTAAACACTCTTATAGTGATGAAATATTTCTGAAACTTTTTTCAGAACATGACATTAATATATAAAATTGCGGTGTATGTGTGTTCGTAATTTTTTTAATCCAAAACGGCTTGATCAATTTTGATGAATTTTTTGTTGTACTTATGGCGTCACTTGGATCTTTCTTAGCTATAGTTGGACCCAGTAGGTGGCGCTGTTATCGAGATCCAGAAAACAAAATACACGCACACGTAGTTGTGGGCAACACAGGTCGTTGTCTGTACATTATAGATATTGGAGAAAAGGTCGTTATTAGAGCAACAGAAGCCAAAAACAACAGTTCTTAGAATTTTTGTCTGTCTGTATGTTTGTACACGCATGACCCAAAAACTACTGCATGGAATAGAATGCAGTTTTCACCGATGTATTACTAGAGGTCTAACTTAAAATATAAGCTTCATTTTACCGCAAGAAAATATCAGATTCTAAATTCCACGTGTACAAAGTCGCGGGTAAAAGCTGGTAAAAGATATCAATAAATAAATCATGATTTTTATTAAATTACCTTTTAGGGTTCAAAATGTTGATAGAATCCTCTTGAGTAAACGTAACACTGTTGTTCATCTTTATATCACTGACCAATTTGTTTTCCAAGTTTTGTTCCAGTTTTATAATAGCTTTGTTTGCACTTTGATCAGCCTTTTTTGGAGTCTTGTTATTGTTTTCACTTTTAATTTTCAAACTTAATTGGGGCTTCTTGAATTTCATTGGGCTCTCTTTCGACTTGAAACTAAAGGAAAAAAAAAAGCGTGTATGTACTTATGTACGCACGTAAGAAGTTATACTTCTTATTTATTTTTTTATTTCCACTGATATGAAACACGTGTTACAGATGCACAAATATTTCAATAACTACTTTGAATATAGCTATCAATTCCCAAGAAAATTTAAGAGACATTTACCAGCCAACTTCATGGTGTCGCTTTTATCTGTCGGTGTGCGCGCGCATCGTAAGAATTCACTCTGATCAAGCGCGCCTAAAGAAGTTATACTTCAAAAATATAATATAACACTGCATCACGCCTGTATTCCCCGAAGGGTTAGGCAGAGGTGTACTATTGTACACCCCATGTCCCATGTAATAGGGGGCCTAGCCCATTGCCATCTACCGGGCACAGTTCCATCTGCTGCTGCTACTGAGAATTTCCATGCAGAAAAACCCAATAACACTTTGCCCGATCCGGGAATCGAACCCAGGACCTCACGCTCATCAGTCGCGCTTACGACCACTAAACAATGAGGCAGGCAGGAAAAAATATTTTAATGATTTTAATTAGGGAACAACAGGACTTTATTTCAAACAAAACAACATCACGCCTGTATACCCCGAAGGATTAGGCAGAATTGTAGCTTGCTTCAGGCACCAAGACCGATGAGGTAGTTAGTATAAAATTAACAGCGAAGCTCATAATAATATTAACACATCGATAACCAGAATATATAAAAAAAATATTACTTACATAAAGTTAGTAGGCCCACTAGTGGGCGAAGGTAAAATGGTATCATCGTTTTCTACTGATTCTTTCTTGATGAGCACCTGAAAGAAAAAAATTAATTACTTATGAATTATGAAACTGTGATTCATTAACTATTAGGTGGACTGACGACAATGTGAAAGTCGCGGGCAACCAATGTATGCAAGTGGCGGAATATCGTTCGATCTGGTGGTTTAAGGGGGAGGCCTTCGTTCAGCAGCATTAACAAATATCTGCTCATCTACAATTTCAATGTTAATTTAATAGCTCCATCGTAATATGACAATGATTCTGCACATATCAAGGTTGAGTAAAAATGATGGGGCTGCCGCGGTTCTGTAGCGCGACTGGCATGTTCGCAGAAGCGCACGTGGACGGCTTCCACGCGATAATACGTAAGCGCTGTGCTTCGATGCTGGCGCGGGTTCGCGGCAGCCCCAGCGCCATCCTGGGCGCGTGCGCCGGCCGATGGGATTCTGAACTGATGGCGCATTGGATAGGCCTGCACGTGAGAGCAAGCGCCTGATTTTTACGTAATACTTGTACTAACTATAGGCTAAGAACATTGTTACTAACAAATATATGGACAAAGTCTGAAATAAATTATTATTATTATTATTATAAAAAGCGTCTGGTCCTCTATTGAGTGTTTGTCGCCAGGAGACACGTGGTAGATAGTTGTTTCAAATCTATACACTACTATACAAGGTCAACACATACTTAGACGGTTTTCTTCAAGAAATTACAGATGAATTCGAGATATACTACATGATTTAATTAAAAGACATAGTTGAGGCTAGTAGCTACATAACTGCTGTACAGATAATTTGATCTGCGAGGTTAAGCAGCGCTTGCTAAGGTCAGTCCTTGGATTGGTGAGATTTTCAAACCGCAACTGGATAGACTGGGAGCCGACCCCAATGTAGTTGCAAGGGCTAGGCAGATGACGATTAATAAAAAAACATAGTGAATACTGATGACTATAATTATATTAAATCAATCACCAGTTCTTCAGAAAACTTCATCAAAATCCTGATGACTACATCTATCTCTTACTTCCCCTGTACATCTATCTCTTTCTTGCACTGTACATGATTGTAAGATACCCCAAGGGGGGTCATATTAAAGTTGAGCAAATTAGAATTTATTTCTTAAAAAAAAAAAATTATAAATAAAAAAGCTACCTATTTTTGATTTCATTGTTTAGACGTTTTAGCTAGGAATTTAATAATTTGTTTAAAATTATCATAATTTGTCTATTTTTAGGCGGTTTGTCAATTTTACGTGTACGATTTGGGTGGTCATGACCCCCACGACCCCCCGCCCTCTCGGACCGCTACTGAGTACAGTGTGGTCCCAGAAATTTCAGCTACCTGCGTTCATGTCCTTACCTGTATATTACTATCATTGTCACTTCTGCTCCTGCACCCACCACTAAATTCCGGTGAACTAGTGATGTCTATAATATCTGCTTCTTTCACTTTGACTACATTGAGGCGTGCTTGTCGATACCTGCCGTTTGGTTTGCCTCTCGTTGGTGTCGTGTAAGAGAGCTTTAAAGCTTTCTTCTCTGGGGTGGGCCTGTGAAGATGGACAACATTTGAAGAACAATCAATTTAAAGAAGTTAAGGCTCATTTCAACATGACATTTTCAGAAATAAAAAAAAAATCGTATAGAAAACTCAAATGAAAAAAAAAAAATAAGCTAAAATTGGTTGAACTACGGGTCGCGGGTTCGATTCCTACACGGAACAAATATTTGTATAATCTATAGACAGTTGTTTCGGGTCTAGTCTAGGTGTACCTATGTGTAAATGTAATGTGAGACAGATTTATAAAAAAAAAGAGTAAATTTATGATGAAGCTTTCAAATGAGTGGGGTTGATGATTCAGAATTACGTGTAATTATCATCTTATGCATTGTAACTTACCTCAAGTAAGATGAAATTAACTAGAACATCCTTACTAATATTAAAAATGCGAAAGTAAGTTTGTTTGTTTGTTACTTTTTCACGCCCAAAGAAGGGTATAGAAAAGGACATAGGGTACCTTTCATCCAGAAAAAAAAGTACTTTTCCCGAGGGAAAGAACAATAACTTTCGACGCTTACAATTGCTTTAGGACGCTAGATGGCGCTACTTGTGTCCGGAAAAAAATGTACGGGTTCGTAATCAATGCGAGCGAGGTCGCGTGCAGAAGCTAGTAATTTATAAAGAAAACAATCATTTTTTATTGTTCACTCACCATGCATCTGGACATTTTTTCTTATCTCTAAAATCAGTTGAAGTTATCAAAGAACTCTTCAGTTTTTTCGTCTGTATAATGGGGCTGGTGCGCCCAGTCGGCGTTCCTTCAATCTCCGACACAGACTCATCTCTAAACGACAAGTTCTCAGCTGAAGAATATAACTCCTTTTTCACACTTATTGGTGATATTTTTTTACTATCCTTACAATTTATGGTTTCTTGGTAAGATGGCACAGGGGCTGGAGTTTCTCCGAATATTATTTTGAATACTTCATCTAATATTTTCAAGTCTTTTGTTTCATTTAATCTAGTTAGGGTCGATGCTGACAAAGGAAGATAGTTTATGTCTGTTACAATGGGTTAAATACTTCTACTGCCTTATTAGTATGGTCACAACAAGGGCTTCAGAACATGAGGTGTGAGACTTTTTGTTGAAAAGTATCAGTAGCAGCTACGAGTTTGAAATTGAGCACTATTAAATTGCACCTAATATCTAGATTGTGGAAATATTGGTGTACAATAGAACACATTTAACTATTTGGGGACTACTGACATGTTGCTATGTTGTACTCAAGGACAACATATGAATAGGGAATAGGCATGTATTGTTTTTATTTGCTCAATAAAATATTTATAATCTCTAGTAAATAACTGTGAAAGAATTTTTAAAATATCTTCATCAGCGAAAAAGTTATAAAGCATTGAAGTGATGAATTAGAAAGAGAGGTCCGACGTGTTATCTGACGTCAAATTACATCACGCCCATAGAACTGCCATAGAAAACAGCATTTTTTGCGAAAATATTCATTTAAATTGGTAATATCTCATTTGTTTTTCGAACAATTTTGATTATGATTTCACGATTTTTTGATTAACTGGTTAGATTACAAATATTTTTTCATGCATATTCCCTATTCATTCATATTGTATAGTGTCATGATTGGTCCACTTACAGTTATGGGAGAATTAATACACATAAAGAGTGTTACTCAGAAATTATTTCAATAATGCACTTTCCAGTAAAAGCAGTTTATTTCCACGAAAAGACCAGTTTTGTCAGGTTTGTAGTGTCAGGATAGACAAATAATTAAGTGTTCAATAACTTACCAACTAATTGTATTATATTGTCTTTGGATTCAATTATCTTTTTGAGAGCTTCAGCACTGCTACAACTGTTACTGAAATGATTCAATATACAAAAGTATTACCAAGATTTTCATTAAAAAAATTCTCCAAATAATCAGTTTAAGATTTATTTGAGTATTGTAATAGAAATCTTCACTCACACAAACAACCAGATCCAAATAAATATTTGTATGGGTGTGTGCATTATAATGGTTTGTGTTACAGGAATAATTCCAAGGGGAGGGGGAGGGGAACAAGATAAAAAATAATAATTATAGGTATAAACGGGCAGATTTTTGCAAATCTTTTTAGTTAAAGAAAATATTAGGGATATTTTTTACATACCTCTCACATCTTTGTTTCTGTTTAATAAATTGTGTTTTGTGATTATCAGATTCAATGTGGAGCTGTTCAAAATCAGACAAAAGTTCTGAAAATAAATTAAACAAATACCAAATTAATTTATGGTAAATATACTTGGTTATTTGTTGTTTGTGGTGTTATTTATTAGACATTAGAACTAATGAGTTTTAATATTTACTAATTAATATAAATCCCAGATGTTATATAAAAATGTGTATTTCAATCTAACATAGAGAAAACAGACTAAATATTCTGCCCCTAATACCAAACATTGAAACAAATATAAAAAAAAGGATCAAGCCAAAATCCTTTCTAATCATATCCAAACTTCTGCATCAATTCTATTTAATTTGTAATCGGCACAATGTGTAGTTTTCCCCCATAAGCACATTTTTTGCGTTAGAGTTTTCCCCCATTCATCTCTATTAGACACCATTTCAACGAATACATAATATATATTTTTGAATTACTTCTTTAGACAGCAGACTAATAATTTGGTATTATTGGGATCAATAAAACTATGCTATATGTATATTATAACAAACACTTAAGTGTTAAATAATCAACTTAGTGCCATAGTTAAGCCTTCGAATCTGTGTCCTTCAATAACCAGTATACATTGCATAAATAAAACATAATTCAATTTAGGTACCTTTGAAGTCATGTAAGGGCTGTTGCAACGACTTTTCAAGTGCTAAAACTTTCGTATTATTTGATACTACCGCAGAAAAGGAATTAGTTATGTTTAAGAAACCCATTTTCACGATGTTTCATAAAATAACAGAGATTTAAGCTTATAAACATTTAGCGCCAAAGAGGAATAACTATCAGTGAGAAATTTACGCCCGTGATCTAAGCTCGACTATGTAGTAAATTGTGTATTCTCCACGCACACGTAATGTTTTACAGTAATTAACTAATAAAACTTGTCTTATTAGTGAATAAAAATACAAAGTTCTAAACTTTCACGATAAAGCAGATAATATTCATGACAGTTTATACTTGACAGTAGGACAGTCTATAGTTTGTAACTGTCAAAGTGTCAATAAACCTGAGCAATGAACTACATTCAGCCACAGGTACAAATAAATGTAACGAAATAAAGATAACGTTGACACTGGTTGAACCTGGTTGAAAGCAATGAATTTTTTTTTTTCATAAGTAGTATTAAGGCCTATAAAAGTTCTTAAATTTAAGATTACAAATATTAAATAAAATGTTATGTTTATTCGTAAATGTAATAAAATGATTCTACATCAAATAAATAAAAACACTAATTTATTTTTTATCTGCGATCGAAAGTCAGGCAAAGGAAAAAAGCGACTTACGTTGTAATTTTCCTGCGATGTTTATTGTGAATCGTATACCTTGTAATAATAGTGAAATATTGAAAAATAGGTAAGTAAACCATGTACTTTTAATTTTGCTATAGCTTAATGAGAATGTATCATTTTTTACTTACTTACCTAGGTATTATAAATATAGACCTTTGCTTAGTTTCCTGAAAAATTTATAATGGCGCTCATTGTGGTTGTCAAAATAATTTGAAAATATTTATATTTATATTAATTGCTTCTAAAGAATGCTTTTAATAAGAGGAACTGTAGTTTATTTGCAGGTTATAATATATGAAATTGGTTGAACGGTGAGCTATGGAGGCTGAAGACGATATGATTGTTTTGGTTGTTGTCGACGACGATGACGAAAGTAGGAAGACTAACGACACGGAACCTTCAGCCTCTGGAGCCTGTATGGAAGTAAATGATATCATCAAAACAGCTCAGAAACATGGGCAGTTTATTGAAGTAAAGTCGGAGCCCCTGGATGATTATCCGTGCGATTATCTTGAAGATGATAATATTTCGAGTTCAGAAGTATGAACTTATTTTAAGAATAATGTTTAAGAATAATGTTCAATCATTCTGTTCAATGAAATCGAGTCCTCAAATACACCGCTGTAGCTACTTTGTCTTCCTTTTTGGGTATTTACACTCTTATAGACTCCCTATTTGCTATAGATAATAATAATAGAAGTTGCTGGGGTTAAGGTCTTGGGTTCGTGTAAATTAATGTGATATTCTTATATGAAATTCTCTGTAGCGATACCGAGTTTGGAAATGTATTAATTAATGGCTTTCATAATATTCAATGGGTTTCAATAATGTCAGTGTTACATATAACTCTGCTTAATGCTTCACAGAATTTAGTTGATTACCTCAACATTTAAAATTTTCCTATTTTGTAATACCATATTTGGAATTATTCCTCATTTGAAACTGGTTGGAAGTATCTTTTAACTGTAAAATTGCAACAATACATATTGCAAACAATTGATTACACACAAACCACCTGCATGTCTTGCAAAGTTAAATGATTGTTTAACAATACATTGCTACATAACAAACAATAAATAAAATAATGCTGCATATATACTGCACTGAAAATAGTACTTTTGTACCTATATACAACCAGGCACGGTTGCAGTCAAAGACCGAGAGGGTAGTATTTACACTAAAGTGATTTGGGGGAGGGCTTAATTAAAGTTGAGCAAAATTATAATTTATTTCACAAAAAAATGTAAATAATAAAAAAACCTACCTATTTTTTATTTAATTGTTTACCCGTTTTAAGCAGGAACTTAATAATTTATTTATTTATTTTATTTTTGAAATAATGCAATGCTCAGATTTGTTTTTGTAAACAATATTTTGACTGTACTTACAAATTTCTAGAAAGAGATAAAAGCAGAACCCAAATACGAGCAGTATGAGGATGATGATGATTACATTCCTGATGATGAAGAATACCTACAGACAGATGATTTGGCCACATCTAAGGGCCCAGATAAACACCGTTTCTCAATGCTAAAGCCCTGGCAGCAGAGGTCGTTTGTAGCAGAACTGAGGCAGGAGTATGAAGAACTGAGGGATGATGAAGAGTTGCTCATCAATACTTTGGAGCGGATCATGAGAATGGTGAAGGCTCCACTGCCACCTAAGGATTTCTATATCATGAATGGTATTATGTTTGAGTAAGTAGTGGCCGAGTTCTCCCACTTTTTATTTTTATTGAAAAACTTCTTAGGGGTAGTCATAGGAAACGCCGAGGCCATCTAGTTTAATAAAACAGACGTGTAATAGTGATTGAAAAATCAAATCAAATCTAAATAAACAAATTTAATTTTGAACTCTGTATGTGTTGTCTTGTTCAACTCAAACTTTGTAAAGACTTCACCAGACTTCAGCTGATCAAATTACTTCGTAAGAACAATTTCGAAACAACTCTTGATGATTTTGATATAATATCAGGTCTAATTATATTAGTAGATAAAAAAATATACTGAAGGTCACTGCTGGCAGCCAAGGCTCTCTCTCTCTCTCTATTTACTTATTTGCTTGCACTGATCCTGATCTAGTCTCATCCAATGATATTCTGTGTTTTTCACTATGTTGTCAGACCATTTATCTGACAGTTATAATCACTTCCGATTTTTTTGTTTCTCTATGCCAATTCTTATTTTCACTTGGTACTTACACAATGTTTGTGTATGACAGGTGTGTGATATGCAGAGTGTTGTTGGACACGATCCCAGCAGCTGGTCGGCACTACCAGGAGAAGCATGGACAACGGTACTTAGTGTGCTACGCGTGTGGCGTGGACTTTAGAAGGTAAGCTTTATTTTTATTCCTGCACAAATTTCTTTATTTTTGTTGACTGTACCAAAAATTGGCGGACCTGCGTGGTGTTTCATGGTTCAATTTCTCTCACGAGAGGAGTCTTGTCCTAGCAGAAGAGATATTAATAAGCTACTGATTGATTTGCAGCACAACAAATCTGTACAAGCACGAGAAGCGTTGCATCGCGCCGGACGCGAGCGTGGTGCTGAAGGCGCGCGCCGCGTTCCTGGGCCGCAAGGGGCGCAGCCGCCCATACCTCACGCGGAACAAGTTCTACAGGAACAATAACAAGCAAACCAAGTGAGTCCCATCAAACTGAAGTAGCGAGAAACTTAACACTTATAAGAGCAACTCCTTTTATTGTGATGGAGCCTAAATTAATGTAATCAATGGTTTATGAAATGTCAGGAAATAGAAGTTTTTTTCTTTTTAGAGGAAGCCAAACTTTATTATTAACTAGCTTTTGCCCGCGACTTCGTAGGCGTGGAATTTATAATCCGATATTTTTCTGTGGTAAAATGGAGCCTACATTTTAAGTTAGACCTCTACCAATACATTGGTGAAAACTGCATTCAATTCCATGCAGTAGCTTTTGCGTGATGCGTGTAAAAACTTACAGACAGATGGACAGACGAAAATTCTTAAAACTGTTGTTTTGGCTTCAGTTGCTCTAATAAAGACCCCTCATATTAGTTTTACTCCAAAATCTATTATGTACACACATTGGCCTGTTTTAATTTTATTATATGATATATAGATTAGTTAAACTTGCAATGCATTGTGTTCCTCACATTTTACTGACTGTTCCAACCCCTCATGTTTCTTTGTTGACCATATACATTGTTTCCTAGGTTCCCATGCCAGCTGTGTTCTGCAGTCTTCATAACGAAGAGTAACCTGGAGTCCCACGAGAACTTACATCGAGGCGAGCGACCTTACCGATGCCACGCGTGCCCCTGCGCGTACACGTCTTATTCAGCGTTGTCGGTAAGATTTCTAACTTCCCAATAAATATTGGAATCCTTCTTAGTTTCGCTTGAAAAAAAGAAACTTAATATCAAATTGCATTATCATCTAGACTAAACATAAAATCAAACTTTGCTTTTGTTTACATATCATTCTATTTTTATTTATTTATTCATTGGAGATATTTTAAATGAAGGGATAATTTCGATATATCTCCAGCCAACTGCAGTTGCAGTGTAGTCAGTTTTTTATATCAGCTATGCCTTTTCAGGCACTTTTAAAAAGTCGAGAATCTAGGCACAAGGTTCCAAATCCATGGAGTTTCTTGCCAGTCTCTTCTCCATAGGAGCTACGGGGGCTAGCTCCTATGGTCTATATATTATATTATTTATGGCTATAGTTTTTTCAAAAAGTAAAAAGTTAATTTACAATAAAAAAATCTTACCTTAACATGCATTATATAACAAAAATACGAACTTATTGAAACGTTACATTACATAATGAGGTAATACAATACAAGTTATACAAGTTTTTCGAATAGAAAACAAAAACGGCATAAACAGTTCAAAGGGGATAAAAAAAAAGAAAAGCATGTGAAGTGTATCTTATGTCAAATAGAACTAGTAGATACTATGGATAACCAGGGAAGCCACAAGTGGAGAAGATAGCGCCAAACGTCTTTATCGTCTAGTCCAAAAGTTTGTGAACCGCTGGTCTAGTCTATAGTTGGACTTACCTATGTTTTACAAGAAGTCTGAAACACAAAAATAACTTGAAAGTCTATACTGATTCTTTGTTTTCCAGCGTCACGCCAAGAAACACACGGACGTTCAGTTCATATGCGACCACTGCAGCCGCTCGTTCAAGATCAAAGCTGCTTTAGTCGCGCATATGGACACACATAAACGTAAGTTATATTTCAATAAAATCTTTTGTGTTTTATTAATCGTTTGTAGCCCATTTCGTATTTCATGCATCAGTATAAAAGGATCATTATGAATTAAATTTATTTCGTTGTAACTACACATGTGACAGAATGCTAGAGAAAGACGGTGTCAAAGCAAGTTTGTCGTGCAAATATATATATACTAGGGTGTCCCATAAATTTCAAGTGCGATTTTTTTTTACGCATACCTTCTAAAAAGTTTCTAAGTTCTTCTAAAAATTTGTCATTTCATACGTGATTTTTAGAATATTAGTACGCTGTTATTTCTTGCATAAAGATGTCAGTTGAATTACGGAGTGATAAACAAAGTATTTTTCTTATCGGACTTCCAAAACCATTTAATAAATGGTGTAAAATTACCATCTAATCGACAAGTTCTCGCTGTCTTGTTTGACAATATTCGCGAAGTCAAACGACTTTTAGTGAAAGTGCTAATGTTGTGATTAGGAAGTGCATTATATTTTGGAAAAACATAAGAATTCCTACAAAAACCACGTTTGGAGAGAGCTGCAAAAAATTGTAAAAGAACTCAGAAAATAATTGTGAAAGACACCTTGATAACTTATTTGATATTGCACATGCCGATGCCTTTAAAAGAATGAAAATAGAGGAAGACAAAGTATTTTTGAGAATCAGAGAGAGCCAGGTCGACCGGGATGCTTACCTGATGTACACAAAAACTTGGCGGACAAAGACAAAAGAGCTAGACTAAGACGATTAGAGGAAAAGGAAAGAAAACTAAGACAAAAAGAGTTACTGGCTCTTGCATGGACTTCTACTACACATAACTTGGAATATCCACATGATTCAGACGAAGTCAGCTTGCCAGCGGAAAGAATCTGATAACACCTAAACTCGTCGTAGCTTTAGATCGATGCCAGCTAAGCATATGAGACTCCGTTTACATTCTTCATGCGCTCGTAGAAGCGCTTGGTCTGAACATCGATCACATCTCCATTAACAAATCCTCGATTCAGCAAATTCGCCAATTCGCTAAAACCATCTCAACTACCCTCTATAACTGGAATGTTAATGACAAGGTACAAATAATGTGTTGCGACACAACATCTTCGAATACTGGACGTTTCAATGGAGCTTGTGCTCTTTTGGAGCAAACTTTAGAAAGAGAATTGTTACTTTTCGCTTGTCGTCATCATTTTTATGAGTTGGTTCATAAAACTGTAACAAGATAAAGCAAATTACTAGCACACCAGATATTCCGATCTTTAAAAAGTTCAGATACAATTGGAAAAACATCGATTCAAATAACATTGAAAAATGCCTTAATTTCGTAAAATACCATGTTGCTGAGACAAACATTACATCTTTGTTAATGTTTTTTATAGCACAACTGAACAAAGCTTTAATAAGAGATGATTATCACGAATCGGTCGAACTATGCGTAGTGTTTTTGAGGGGGAAATTCGGATAGAAAAGAAGAAAAATAAAAATCTCGACTGAAGATCGACGATATTTTTTTTCAAGAATATGTGCCTTGGGAATATAATGCTGCTTTTCTGGAAACTAAAAGAAGAATAACTCGTTTGAAGATTTTAAATGACACTGCTGAAAGAACTGTCAAATTAATGCAAGATTTTACGGACTTATCACGGCTAAAGAAGAGCAAAAATAATTCCTGTTGTGTTGTATCCAGGAACATAGAAATTTTTATCCAGACTGTAAAAAACATACCCTAAAGAGAAATTACCCTGGCTGATTGTTGTTATTTTATGTGTTTAAATAAAGATAAATATTTCTCTAATTTAATTTTGTCTTTTATTTACTTCATTTATTGCATTTTTATTAATTTTATAGGAGAACCAAATATTAACATTAAACATGAGATTTGATAAACTTTGTGGCTCGGTCGGCACGGATTGCAATCGTGCTAGAATGATAAAATTTCATATTTGAGTATGGTTTTGCATTTATAAAAGATATAGAGGGTATGCATTGCAAAATTCGAAAAAAAATTTTTTTTTGACCTATTTGGGACACCCTAATATATACATATATTTTATGGTTTCTATAAAAACCGTTAATTTTGTCCAATTTAAGACTTTGAAAACAGCGAAACGACATAATACCTAAAACATTTCATGCGGATCCTGTTTCTGTTAAACATTAAAAAATATATTTTTAAAAACACTCTTATATATCATCTAGGATCACAGTACTAGTAAAGACAAATCAAACAAGCCCAAACTCGATGTGATTACGTCGTTTCACCTTCTGGTTCCATCATCAGATCAGCTCGAAAGTATCATAATATTGTATCGTCATCGAACTTACAAAAGCGTGCAAAATTTCAGCTCAATCGGTTGAGAATAACTGCTTTAAAATTCAGTTGCAACATTTGACCCGAACAAACAGAAACATTGCAAGTTAGATAAAAGCGTGTAATAATGAATTTGTCGGCAGCAATGCGCAAGTACGGTTGCGATGAGTGCAGCCGCCGCTTCGCACAGAAGTCTGCGCTCATGCTGCACGTCAACAGGGTGCACAGGAACCTGCCGCCCCCCTGCGGCTGCCAGATATGTCCCAAGAGGTCACTACCTATTAGTATTACTACATATTTGAATTATAATGATAGGTAAAACATGCTTGTTTATTTTAGTGCCCATTCACATGGCGCCAACTGACTAAATAACACATTATATATGAAAATTCAACGCTGCATTAACGCATCGACGGTTGTAAATGGTAACAGTACGTGCATCATCTGCGTAGTATTGTCCCAACTACATCAAGGTCGGCTTACAATCTAACCGGCTACGACTGAATATCAGTGTTTTACACGGAACGACAGCCTTCTGACCTCCGCCACCTAAATACTAGGAGACACTGACACTCTGAGGTCATAGTGGTTGTCAAACTTTTTGGGCTACTGACACCTGTAACGACTGTCATAGGTCTTCGTATGACACCCGGGATCAACTGTTTAACGTGCTTTTTGAGGCACGGAGGGGTCTCGATATGTTGCACCAAATGAGCGATGTGCAAAATTGTCACCCATCCAATCCATCACCGCATTAAGTGCTGCTTAACATCGCAGAACGATTGATCTGTGCAGTAGCTATGTAGCTACGAGCCCCTCATATCAGACACAGTAAATGGTTACATATGGCGTCAGTATTATTTCTGTCACTAAGTGACTTATGATGGACATTGCTTTACAGCTATATAATTTTCCAGATACCCGCGAATGTCACTACTCAAAGCACACATGAAACGAGCCCACGGAATGTCGATAATAACACGCAAGGTAAGTACTGGCGACATGGTATTTTCTTTATACGTATTTTATCTTACGGCTTTCTAAGACTGACTTCACAGTTTGCAGCTAACAAATTCGGTATGTTAACTCATTGTTTTATGAGATTTTTTTTTTTATATATGTACCTCCCGTCTCAAATACATCAACATTATTTAACAGTATTTCAGTTGACCCATGATTATGAAAAAATATGAAACTTTACGTTTTAAACTCTCATAGAATAATATACAAGATTTTAATTAAAACAGAAAATATTGATATAGGCTAAGTTTATCAATACTCCTTGAATTCAAATGGTGTTCTAAAGAATACGTAAAAATTTCAGATGTTCTTCAAATCCTTGCCAACAATGACCGAGTTAGAAGTGAAACAATCGAAAATCATCCTGAAATATGATGATGACTTATTAGAGTACCCGCACCCAATGAAAACAGAACCGAAAACCGAAGAATATAAACAAGAATACGAAGAGCATTATGCAGAAAGTGACAAAGAAATGAACAACGATGACAATGAGGAATCACATGAAATAACAGTGAGTGAACTTATGCAATATGTCACGAAGGGTGACCAAGAAATAGGTTCAAATGTGGTTTATATACAAAACGGTGAGATAGTCCAAATGGAGGGGGAATGTGTTCCTCAGGAAAACATGATATTAGAAGTAGAAGCTTTAGCAGATGGACACATATTTGTCCAAACTAAGAATGCAAGAACGTAAATATGTAATACACGGCTACAAAGTGGTGCATTTTACGGAATACAGGTAGATATAAACTGTCTTAACTAATTAAAATTCGTGACTCTGATTATATATGTGCTATCCTTTTTTGTTCTAAATTAAATGACAGAGAGATGTAGTTTCTCATCCAGGTTCATCCTTTGGTTTGTTAATATAAACGAAATAATAAAGCAAGATTTTTGTGCTGAATTAGACATATGAAATTGGCGATTGTACTGTTTTGTGCAATTCAATGTTGATGTCGCTTCATCAGAATATAAGAACGCTTATAGATTGGGAGTATTTTGCCTTTATATGTAACTTGCGGGCACCGGCGCAACTTAACGAATTAACTTAATAATTTTAATGGAGGAATTTATCATATATAATAAACCCCGTCGACGCTTTCCTAGTATGTTATTTATACAATGTTACTTTTAATGCTTTTATCTTGTCTCTTTCGATGAAATAAAAACTATTTTAACACGAGTTAAATTACTTAGTAGTTATAAAAATGTATTGAGACTGAAAACTGTTCTTAATTATATAATTTAATGTTATACGTCACTTTTTAGAAATGAAGGGAACTCTTCACTCCTATTGTTACAAGTACAATCTTATGCGTGTATAAGTTGCTTTGTCTCGTCTTTTGACTAAGCTTACGTAATAATTTTTAGTGAAAAAATTTGTGGGATAACATTAAGCTATATTTCGTATGGGCTGCCAATAATATTAATTTCACAATTCGTATGAAAATATGAGACGGGAATTTACCTTTGGATCGCTAGACGTTTTTCTGGGTTGTACTCAGTGCCGGATTCACCACGTAGCAAGTGTAGCAATTGCTACAGGCCCCGCGCAAAATGGGTCTCGTGTCCAAACTCGCCCACCTCCACTTCAACGTAATTTTTTGGGTGAAACTTATTAAGGAAATATAACACAGAATTTCTTACGCTAAACGCACAAGTTCTACAAAAAGTCACTTTATACTTAAGAGGCCATAGCAGACCAAGGGATCGATAGAATTTGCTACGGGCCCCGCGTTTGCTCAATCCGGCACTGGTTGTTCTGGACGGTTACATGAAGACTAAAGCAATGAAATGCGAAAATCACTCTGAGGTAGATTCGTTTACATCTACCCCCATTTTTTCATTAGGATCGTGACACATTACACTCACCGCGTCCGTTTAGTGATACTGCAAATAGCGTACTAATTCTCGTATTCTATTTTCATTATAATGCAACGCGAGCGTTTTAAAACAATTATTCGTATTTTTATGCAGAGGAGATTGAAGTATCCATTTATTATATTTTAGTACCAGAGCCTGTTTCTGCCAATAATTCATTTCGTCAAAGACATGGAGACATAACTTTTGCTTACAACATATTAATTTACCCAATGTGGATTACAGAGGCGATCTCGAGTCCGATCGCGAGCGAATAGAATCGGCAGCAATGTAGGTACTGAATTGACGTGGTTTGTGAACGGTCACGTACTACGTTATTAGAGCTATTATTCTATGACTATCAGATGTCACCGTGTCTATGAGATAGTATTAAATAGAAAGACGAAAATATTTTTATCATTTTAGTCGGTGCTTTGCATAATTTGCGCCTGCTTTAATATCCTACTTAATGAATTTGATTACAACGTTGTTGATTTTTATTGGAATGATTTTTGAGATATTTTATAATTTATTGTGATTGATTGTTTATGTAGGTATCGAAATTCATAGTTTTTACTGGTAATAATAATAATGAACATGTAAATTCCTACCGTACTGCGGTTCTTGATGGCCGGCGTTACCCTAGCAGGACCATCTTTTGTGTCTTAGGAGGTTCTTGATTGTCGTGCTCTCAGGGGTTCAACGTATACTGGTTCTTCTGCTGGGGTAACGCCAACTTACCATTGATAAATGTGACGGTACTAGTGGAGATGGATCTCCCATATAGAACCTTCAATTATTTATAAGACTTAGGTATTGCAAGTGATTTTATAACAGAATAGGATGAATGTAATTTATATAACTAATTGTTACATAAATAAAAATGCCAAAGTATTTTTTTAATACGAAAATGTGTTTTATTACGCACTTATTATTTCAACCAAATATGTTTATTCATCTATAGCATAATGCGTACACAATCGTTAGAAGACACCACGAATTTTTTTTTTATAATGCATCATTACATACTAGGAAAATACAAAAATATTAAGCGGTTTCTTGGTAAACAACTACTCGGGATACCTTAAAAATATGCGAAATGTACACATACTTAATGAAATGCACCATTTTATAATACGCTGATCATTCATCTTGGTCATCAGTTAACACTCCAAGACCTTTATGTTTTTGGGCTTCGAAAAGGTGCAGTCTATTTGCACGTAAAAATGTACCTTGGAATCTTGCTTTAAAGTCTTGTGTCCTTTTCGTTGTAAGCAAAAGACTGACGAACAGAATTTGATCATAATACCAATAGCACGATTCATTATAAAATTAGATGAATCGATGTGATTGGTTCATGCAATATGTCTTAAGTGATTATTGTTACATCTTTTAGAAGCCCATTAACTACGGTTAAGTGTATGGGTGCATCATTTAGAGCTAGAAAAGCGTTTTTCTCTAATCTCGACAACAACAATCATTTCGACCAACAATCACAAAAACTAACATCAAATCTTAATCTTCACTCCACAATACTGATCATAGTTTTATCTTAACAATGGTCCAAAAATATCTAATAGCATTCCTAAACGATCAAGTAGAAAAATACTTTAATTATGCCTCACAGAAATCTAGCTTCATTTGTTTTTCCCTCACTATCGTCAAGATATAATTTCTTTTAATATTTATTTTCTCCCGTGTCTTGTCGAATTGCGTCAAAGAATACAATGTGGGTCTAAGAGTGTTAATCTATACTACTGTGACAAACTCTGATATTCTCGATTATCGTGTTGCATAATGTTCAGGATGAAAATATTACATCACTCTGTATAAAACTAAACATTTATATATATCGGTAGACACAACGGAGACTTAAAGCATTTTTTGTTATATATATTTTGTTTTGTCTATCGATATACGATTGTAATCCACAGCATCGATATATCTAGATCTATATTAGGACTTCTGAAATACTGCACGTAATTTCTCGAGAATCACAAAATTCTGCGTCTACTTTAAGGAAACGAAAAATTGCATCCAGTATTTTAGTAGCGATCTCTATAACCTTCCGCAAATTACTTGAACGTTTTTTTTTACAATGTGTCTAATGATAAGATGAACGTCACTGCCTTAAAAAATATTTTATTAAATATGTGCCCAGTTTTCAAGTATCACACAAGACAACAAATATTTTTCAATATTACCGAAACATAAACAAGGCGGACATGAGATTTCTAGCGTGTTGCACACATCAGATAAATTCGTATACACGTGAAATGATTTTTAATAAACATAGTAATTAGTCAGCACGGTGGCAACATTGCAGTTCGTATATTAATCCTAGTGGTGGGGCGATGTGACCACAAATAAAAATTATGAAGATGTCACAGATTCTATAAATCAATATTCTTTCACATTGAAGACCACACTGACCAACATGTCTTTATACAATGGGGTTTTTACCTAACCACTACCATTCAGCCTCTTAAACATTTTCATTGAACATTGTGCATCAAAATCTTAACATTAACCCTAAGATAACAGTTAACACGATTACATTAAACAGACAATATTGTGAACTTGTAATGCATTATCGTTTGACCTTATTTTTACGTTGAATATGTTTTTGAAAAGACGTATCTGTTAGCCTTAAGATCTCTCCGTTGGTCAAAAAAGACTGATAGATGTGAAGGCCCCTTCGTAAACGTGCGTTTTTTATGTGTCAATATTTAGGACAACTATTTAAAGTATTAGAACAATTGTGTTCTTGAATAGCAAGAGGAATACAGTTAATAAATGCTGTATTTTTTAAATTCCGGTAATCTAAATCGGTCTGTATCTGTGTCTGGTCTGTGTAGGGTCCAACCTTTCTGATGCAAAAAGTAGCCAGTATTTAGATTCCTAAACAAATTTCAAAAACAGTTATTTTAAATTCAAAAAGCTGCTTTGCACATTGCTTCGGAAGGAATTTTACATAATAATATTCTTGCGATTCAAGAAAATGAACACACGTATTGAGCTGTACATCGTTATTTTTGTAGTCTGGTTGGTAATCAGAATGTTATATGATTTTTTTTCAATTTCAGTTTCAAACCTTGCAACTAATTCAAATACGTCTTTCAATTACATAAAATGATATTAGAATGTTCTTACATTCTAAAACCAAATCCAAAGTCTAGTAGCCATCTAAGTTAGATATTATTGTAAAAATAAGTTTGTTAAAAAAACTGTTTGTCCTTACAGAATAATAATAAAATTGACTGCGTTTCAATGATTTATATTTTAGATTGGTTCGTATTTTTTTGTCATGTTTATTATCTCTGTTACTATGAATTGCATTTCTGGTGTTGCCGATTGCATTATCGAGTAATGTTGAATACAATAAATATTCCTTAAAAATTAGTATTGACGGAAGTGCGACGCAGCCAAATGTATTATCAGAATGTTCAGCCAGACAGAACTTTTAAGGGCAGAGTCCTCTATCACCGCGTTGCAGTGCAATGGCCGGTTATTGTTGATAACAAAACCTTATATACAACGCTGGCTAATTAGACAGACGACTCCGAATGTTAAGATAGTTCTGGACAAATTTAGTGAAAATATTGCCATTTTTTGACTAAAATTCTCGAATCTACATGTTTATTTGTACACAATACATAATAAGTCGTAATCGTTTTTGAGTATAATGTAAATATAAAGATATATAATTTATATATCAAATAATATTGAACCCGTTGTACGTTTCACATTAAATGTGTCCAGAAACAACACATTATGTAAATCAAACGAGCGCTCACTTACGATGAGTGTATTATATTATGTATTTTACAATTGTATATACTAGTGGCAGTTATCAACGCTCATGATATTCAACTGGTAGTTTAAAAGCTCACTAAGCTAATCTCGTCTACAAGGACTTTTATTTTCCAATCTATACTTAACGAGTTTAAGGCCTTAAGAGTGGTATAAATGGATGCACTCGTGTTTAGAACATATACCACATATATTAGAATGCGCTAGTTATCCATACCGATCATAGATATCACCGATTAAATTATTAAAAACTATATACTTACTTGATTTTTTTATGTGGATAAATCTTTGTGAGACAATCGCTTAGTGAGCTTCCACACTTTTGTGACGGCAAAGTCATACAATACAAATACAAAAAGTACTCCAATTACATCACTATGAAGTCGGACGTCAAGTTAGTCGATTATTATTATAATATCGATTTCGGGAAATCAATCAGTGCGTATGAGTTACGATTGATAGACATAATCGTAGATAATCGAAGCTCATGCAATTTCTTACAATAAATTTTACAATCATAAATGAAGTACCATGTGATTAAGATAAAATATACGGGTATATGCATGTATCTAATTCATAATATTAAATGGAAACAATAAATGAATAATAAAACCGTCCGATGGCTAACTCACCGCATTCGTTTATATCAAAATGAGCTCAGAATCCGTACTTCCCGGCCGCCAGCAAATTCAAACAAAAAAATATTTTAGAGAAACAAAATTGCGTGGAATATCCAAATATAACGAGGAACAGTCGAAATATTGTTACAATTACTAACTAAAAATCACTAAATCAGGCGCAAAGTAAAATAAAATGGAAATGTTCTTCCCACAACACATTCAAGATTCGACTAGTTTCCTCACAAATAAAACAAAATAAAAAGCAAATTGTACAGCTGAAATCATTAGGAACATACAACTGACATTATCTGAGCAACTTCTTGAAAGAATACGTTCAAGAAATTCAAAATTTCTATTACTAACATACTTATCACAGGTTAAAAGGGACAAGAGAAAGTATTAGTGTTCTCTCAATACAGTACATACGTAGCTACATAATATAAAAACTAAGACAACTTACGATGTACTAACGTCCGCGCCGAGCAGACGGCGGCGGCGCGGCGTGAATGAAATCGTTTTTAAAATTAATAATAAATTCTAAGCCCATAGCCCCTTACGTGGGGCGGTTGAGATCGATTACTTACATTTATAACAATATAACATTACGTTGACTGGCGGTGCCAAAGCGCTGAAGCCGATTAAAAGTAAAAGAGCACATAAGGCGATATCCTCACTGTGATCTACACACGGACAGTCGAACGCGCTGGGCAAATCGGTCAGCTTCAATCTCCCAATAATAATTAGTTGTGATAAAAATAATATATAATCGAACCTGACCGATTTACGCGACGACGTTGAATCTGTACAGCTACAGAAGCTTTAAAGATTGGACCCTCTACGCCAAAGCGCTTTATTTCTAATTGGTATCAATTTCTAGGCTTTGGCGTATAGGGTAGACTGTTCCCGATTGTCCCATGGACTAAGGCGAGCGTTACCGTCCAACTCGCCTGACACGTCATCACGAAGGCTCTAGCTCGCGGCGGGAGTTCATCGTTGCTGGCCTATGTCGGCCTTACGGCCGTTAAGGAACACTCGTGGTGCATATCAGCTGTGTGTGTGTAATTGACGCTTCGGAAATGTAGAGTCGCGCCGGCGCAGGTCGCATCGCTTGGCCACCAATCGTATCACAACAGCACTGTAGGTACAAGTCACTGGGCGGGGCCCGAACAACACTCGTCAGGTCGCTTAGTCCCACCCGTTCTCCTTCACCATGTGAGCCAGTTCTATTATGAACTTGCCCTCTTTGTATTTCTGACTTGACTCGAACGCGTGCTCCTGAAAAGAGAAGGGTGAACATCAGCAAAAAAAGAACTCATTTTTACGTTTTGTGTCTTCAATTTGAATGCTACTGGCACCTGGCACGTGCCAGCTGTCAACGGATTTAAATCAGATTGCAACTGAATAAAGGCTGAATTAAAGAGGGGTGACATGAATTGACATTATCTGTCTGCGCGATAAGGTAATGTAAAGAGTTTCGAATGATCTCGTAGAACCAGTTGTATTTGACATTATTTCAAAACCTTCTCGGTATGTACAAGTTAGATTTTGAGTATTGACCATTAGCTGATCCCGGGTTTATCCAGTAAGGACAGTTCCAAACAAGAAATTTTTTGAAGGATGCGCAATAATTCTTAGCGTCGCCGCCAAGTTCAAAGGTGATTACGGTGGCACAATATGGAGGGCTCTCGTTTGCAAACATTGAATTATTCTTAGTAGATTCGTACACGAAATGAGGATTGTGAGACTATGTTACGATTCAAATACTACAATACATGGTGAGTTTAAATATAAAGCAAGAAGAAACTAGAAAAATCTTCTTGGACCTAGGCCAATTTGTAATCCTGAGGACCTTTATCTATGCAACTTTGGATGGCTATTATAAAGTAAGCATTAGTACCTAAATTTTTACTAGAGGCTTGCTTCATACATATACTTATCGACGGTACAATTGGTGCAGTAGCTATGCGATTAGCTTTCTGCGCTACACGTCACTGTTTCGATTCCTTTGCACGAAACAAAATATTTGTATGGCGTACACATAGTTGTTCTGGGTTTGTTTAGCTGCGTGTGAGATGCATGTTTGTAAAATGTACCCATGATGCGCAGTGTGGGACAATGTTTTTAAAAATATCTTGCACACCACATACTTACGATTTCTATAATGAATGTGTGTATGTAAAGTCAGCATCGAAAAGATGTATACACGTAGCGAAATTTAAAAGCGAGTTTTAGAGGAAATAGTGATTGAAATCTTGATCAATTACATACATAGCATTTGCGGATATATAAAAATACATCATTATTTAAAATTTATGATTTTAACCAATACCTTTCCAAGTATAAGCGTTTGAATTTCGCTACGTTTAACATATTTTTGGTGCTGACTGTGCATATCGCACATCGGCAACGAGAGTCACAACACAAAATACGAAGTATCCCATGAGAAAGAAAGTCACAAATGTTATCTGCTAAAAGTGCGATTCCTCGCCGAGAGGTGGCATGACTTCCGACATACACTTTCAGAAAAAAAAAGGAATTATAAGTAATAAAAAAAGGAAATAGTGATTTCCCAAAAAGTACATATAACGTGTTGTGACCCTTTTCTTGCCGATGTGCGATATGTTCCCTATGGACTCCAGCACGGCTGGAGCGATTTTAATGAAATTTTTAGGTAATCTCCAGATTAACCCAGTGATCCTGTGGTGTGAAGATTGGGAGCGATCGGATGAAAAAAAATTTTTTTTTTTTGCTTTTTTGTTTTGTGTGCTACCCACGCGAAGCCGGGCGGCAGGCGCTAGTGTCTAATAAAGTATTATTAAATATGTATGGCGTTGCAAATTGCGTCGTATTAAAGTTGTTCCTAAATCGATAAAAAATAACATTACGTTTATTAGAAGGTTATCTACTTCTGTCCTATAGCAGTGGAAGGGTCATTTGAACGTTAATTAATATCTAATCAATATGTATTGATACCAGGCGGGTCTCGAATGGCCTGACCTGACCTTACTTATAAAATGTTACTTTCAATAATGAAAATCGATTATTATAAGCGGTCTGCTTTCAGATTTTAAAATGAAAGGATATTAAGGGCGAGTTTATCTAAATTTAATATTGGTGTTCGAGACTATTTTGGGATTCTAATTAGGAGCGAACATACCTGTATGAAATTTTCTAAAGGGTTTTTAAATTATTCACAATCACAGTTTTGGTTTTATTAAACAGTCAGACAAATATTGTTATTATTTTCCAATCAATTTTCTTATCATCTTGCAGTTAAGAGAATATTAAACTAGATTCTTTCTTTTAAACTGAGTTTAGTTGGACCGTGACTATATAGATGGTACCTATTCAAAATCTACTTTTCCCTTAACGTGAAGAGAGTAGGTACCAATCAACTGATTGAAAATTCCGCTAACGTCATAGGTCATTGTGTGCAGGATAATAAAGATGAAATAATAAAACAATAGAAGGGTTGACACTAACATATTTCCATCCGAGCATCGTCTTGCAGCACTCGCAGTAGATGTCAGCGACCGCGTGCAGCCCTGTCAGAAGCACGCGCTCTTCTGCCGGACCGCAACCCACGTTTACACTGGAAAATTATAAAAAAAACGAACGTTATTGTCTTATAAGCAGTGATAGCCTAGTGGCCTACACCTCTGACTTTTTGGAATCATGTGTGGATCAGAATTTGACTATCACTTGCGTTAACGGTAAAGGATAACATCGTGAGGAAACCTTAATAACAGAGAGGACTCTATAAAATTCTCGATGGTGAGTGTAGTCCGCCAACCCGTACCGGGCCAGCGTGGTGGACTAAAACCTAACTTGCCCTGCAGTGGGACAGAAATGAGCTGAATGTATTTTTTTATTGTCTATAGATCTAGAGGTATAATGAAGATTCCTACGTCGATAAAAAGTCAGAATACTATAGACAATTTTTATTTCCATCGGTCTTTTTTTTGAACGTACCTAATATAAGTGTGCATTTCTAAAATAAAAATTCGCGTCATGTTTGTTTTCGTTTACACTTCCTAGTCTCATTATTTGCTTGATGGTCAAATATTAGACATCATCTCATTTGCTATTGAAATATCAAGTGTTATAAAGCCTAAAAGGCTTGTATGTATAGTTAATTACAAATATTTTATCATCTCAAGGATTTCAAGGCAAATATTTGTGAAATTTTTTGACCGTGACATTTGAACGACACGCGGCAATTCACATTGTCAAGAAAATATAACAAGCGTTTACCAATACGCTAAAAAAAAAAAAAAAAAAAAAAAAAAAAATACCGTTGAAGGTGACACTACCAATTTAATACTTACTTATTTCAAAGGAAAAATAGCTGAGGTTGCAGCAATGCACTGTGCACATAGCAATAGCTAGTCGTGGACTAGCGACTGAAGGACGCGCATCAAATTTCAATCATTTAGCAATATTTACCGCCAAGTGCGAATATAATCTCGATAACGGCTTATTTGTTTACGAAACTGTCTATAAACGCTATAGGATATTGTAAGTTAGCACTCGTGCTGAATAATGCTAATATGGGTATAATGTTGAAATCCTAGCAGCGTGCGGGTCGCTTACATGAAATATGCATGACTAAAGTAGCCTAGTATAAAGTAACGTTGATATTATTATACTCACACTGAATTGAAAAGGTACGCGCGCCCCTGGCTGCCTTGGAACGACTGGAAAATACAAAGAAATTTCGTTACTGTTAAATGTTATTGAAATTTGGGTCGGCAATGCAGTTACAGAAGAAATGTATTCGTATAAAATAGCATACCTAATCGAAAAATTGTTTCATTATGAATTAGTAAAAATAAAAGCTTTTGAAGCGGAGACTGGAGAAGCAACAGGCGTTTGCTTTAATTAAAAAGTTATGAAATAAAACCACCCTTTTCTTGGAGACACAAGAGTGTAATTAAAGTTATTCTCAAATGGAGTACATTGGAGTAAAGACGGGTCATGAAAAAGAAAATGAACACAAAGAAAATGTAAGTCTAATGAATTCAGAGGATGATATGAGCGAAGCCGGTGCGTCGACCTAATTAATAAACATTTCATTGTGGTAGGCCATGAAGCACTTCATACAAATGAAGATTAATTAGTGAATGTTTTTAATTTTCATGAAGCTTGCGAGGTATTTCTGTCTATTTTTAGACCACACCATTTATTTAAATTGTTTTCAATAATAGAAACCGAAAAAAGGTTTTAAATATAAAAATTATTCTAAATTCCTTGTAACTTTTATTAACTACCGATTTATATATAAATAAATTAGTTTGTGTATTATACTGAAAACCGAACCTAAGCTATGTTCGATATACCATGGTTGGGCTATGGTGAGGTTGAAGAAGAAGGAAAAACTAAATAAAAAAAAAATCGAATGAAGACGAGGGTGCTGTTGGATGAAAGCGGCTCAAGACTGTTCTGTTGTTGGAGGCATGCATACAGTAATGAATGTCTTTCGGGTGTAAAGTTAAAAAAATAAAAAAGTATACCTTAGATATAAGCTCGTCATGGCTGGCCAAGTGCGCGCGGCAGTGTATACAGCTGTAGGTGCGGTGCGCCGGCGGCAGGTACGCCTGGAAGGTCTTGACGGGGGTGCGCGCGGCCGTGGCGCTGCCGCCGCCCTCGCCTGCCACCCCGGCTCGGTTAGTCACCCCGTCACGCATGAGTGCCTGCTAGCTACCAACACACACCGCCGTCAGCTACGCGGCTGGCGGGCGCCCTAAGTGCACTATGAATGGCCGCCATGGAGATTGTTGGGCTCTTTGTGGTTCAGGGATGTTGGTGGGGCTCATCAAATGAGAGTATTTGGTAAACTTTTTCTGAATACCTTTCGGTGAGGATTTGGATTTTTTATAGTTTAGGTAAAGCAGCGTGCGTTCGCTAATAGATTGGAATTAAAGTAGGAAATACGAATAGAAGCTTCGGAAGTGTTTTTGGGTTGAATTTTTGGATGAAGTGAAAATAAGATGAAGCGAAATAGAGAAGTTGCTATGCTTTGATAGAACTTAGGTCCTAGTAAGGTGATAAGAATTCAGATAAATCGCAGGAGCTTCCAATATTCTATGAGATCACTGATTTTGAATTGGAACGTTGCAGGTAATGCGCAAAAATGTAATTTTTAACACCACTCGCGGCTTGGAATTCATCCAAAATTATGACTCGCAAAGGAAAGAAAATTTACCAAACCAATGGTTTTACTCGACAAGAGATTAGCTAGGTAGGGAGATTAGAGCTATTTCACAAAGAGCGTATACAGTAAGAAAGTTACCAATAGCTTCGAAAATTATTCCAATAGAGGATTCAGATATCAGATTTTAAAACTTTGCAATTTGTAATCTCAATCGCGGCCATGGAGGTATAGTGCACGTGGGGCGAAGTTAACAGCACTCATGGGACAGTAAGTTACATGACGGTAAATAAGATCGGAACCGTTTGAAACTCTATCCATTATAATAATAGCCCTACTCGTTAGGTCATAAGATTACGTGTACTATGCCATCAGTCATCAGCCACACCTTACCTATATAAATACACAGACTGTTGATATTTACGAGACGAGAACTGTTCCACAATAAATTTTTCGGAAGAGGCCATTTAAGTCTTTATTTTTGTTCGAATAAGTACATATGCGCCTAAGTTTTTTTGCTATATTACGTTTTGTTATGTCTCTTTCTAATTTACGAAAAACAACCTGCTAATGTGATATTCAATAATTCACACATAGTGGGTATGGCCAGACGAGTCATTAATTTACTTTAATTAATGTCTGTCTACACATTAAATTAACCTGTTATACCAAGAAGTCTGGCTTTATATGTTGTTAGACCTTTTTATTTATTCGTGACTCAAAATTTGAAATACAGACTAGACTTTCTTTTGACAATCAAAAGTAATTCAAGGTTAAAGTTTTTATTAGGCATTCTGTGTTAAAGGTAATTCAGAGTTCAGTAAGATCAAAGTAAAATATATATAAAGACCTAACGAAGCCTTTATTTCGTATAAATATATATATTTCGCATATAATAAATGTATTTTTACAATAATATTGCAAAAAATTTACAGAATAAGGTATCTACAGAATTTTTGCGGTTTCGATAAAGCCTCGATTCGTATTCGACATTACTAATCTAAATAATTAAAACCCTAGGTATTTCGGAGGTATACCAAATTGTTTATGACCATGTCCCGATTTTATCTTTAACATCACTTTAGTGACGTTAAATTGTGATAGCGGTGATAGCCAAAAGCAATATACTGCCACATGACATGTATAAAAACGTATAGACCAATAAGCCACGTTAGATATTATGTACCCACTGTTAACTTCCAGCTGATTTGATGGCATAGCTCACTTCTCTTACATTCTAAGGATTACCAGTGATATTTATATTTATAATACCAACCAAAGCTTAGATAACCGTAGCGTATCAGTAATTTGGTATTGGAGGTCAGGTAGCAGTTGCTCCGCGTAAAATACTGATATTCAGCCGCAGCCGCGCATCTGGTTATCGTAAGAAAAGGCTAGACAGATGATGAGTACCAAAGCTAAGACACAGACCTGCCTGGCGCGAGCAGCAAGCGCTCGCCGCCCACATCAGCCGGGAAGACCGTCGGTCACCTGCCGCGCGCGCTCTCGCACCGCGCCGCGCGCACACACTTTGTACCCGCCACCCTCTGTGGACAAATGGAGAGGAACCATTAGAGTTTGTGGAAAAACATATTATATTTTTTTAAATAAAGAACATCGGGACGCCTTTATAGACAGTACACAGATATTAATTTTTTAATTTTTATAATAGGTAGGAGTATTTAGCGTCTCGTTTCGGTCCGTTACAACTCATTCGCGACTGCGATCAGATTGATCTGAATCTGATCGCGATAGAGTGACTACCTATTTGTCAAAGAGGGGTCAGTCATCTTGTTGGAACCAGTCGTGCCGTGCTAAACTAAGTTAAAATATTTTTTACATTGTTCCATAGTATCTTGGGATTTTGATAACTACTCAGGTGCCCAAAATCAAAATCATAACATTTAATCATGTGTGATAGTATTTTGAATTCATCCTTTTTTCACAAATATATACAAATTTTGCTGCAATGCAAAAAATGGCAGCGAGCATTAAGCAAACAACATTAGTTTGTTTTACTTGATATTTAAATGAAAACGAAGCTGCATTGTTTTGGCGAGATGCCAGAGCCTTTAGTGAATACCATATTTGTAATTGCTTTTACTTATTAGCTTTGAAACTAAATGAAATGCAAATAAAATTAGCTAACTACAAGGATATAATAAAGATTTTTGTTGAGCAAATTATCCAATCTAAATTTCAATTAAGTATTCGACAAATAAGATAGATAACACGGATCTTTTTTAATTTGCCGATCGTTGAACTGTCTACAAGGTTCAAATACGATTAATTACAAAAACAATCACGTGGTTGAATGCTTCGAGAATACGAATCATTAATACTTAGCGACTAGTAGGCGCAGGCCATAGCTCGACTTTCGAGCAGCCAAGCGCCAAGGCCAGCGCGGCTCGTGTGACGAGCATTGACCAGCAGGTGAAGAACCTAGCCTGTCCATGGGACTGTACGACGCCTATGAACGTGGTTTTTTGTGTAGAGGTCCATGTCATCGGTACTATTGACGCCTGAATAAGAGCAAGTGTAAAAACGACTTGATTCTGTTGTGGCAGATAGAACACTTGTCCAACCTTGATTTTATTAAGCGCATTATGAAGAACCGCGAGACGATAGATGGGTTAAGGTACCGGTATTTCTCCTGTATCACACGCGGTGTGCGTGTGATTAGCATACGACGCAGCCTGACAGAAACTTTAGTAGGATTAAAAACCTAAAATACCGTAAAATATGCGCATATTGAAACTAACAGAAAAATGTGGTTCGATCATAATGAAATGTTAGAATATAATTCTGTTCTGGTCCAGTTATCACTCGACCACAATCTTAACCTTGTGATGTTTTATAAATGTCACTGCAATCGAAATGTAGGTACTGTAGTATCTGTACGTATCTGTAGCATTTATTTGTAAAATCATTAGTAGCTAATAGTAGGACATTATGGTATAAGTTATAAAACATAATAAAACAATAATAAACCTAAAACAAAACAATAAGTAATTTGTCAAATCAAAACTTAAAAGGATTTCAAGATATCTTTTTTTTCTTCTAGTTTAAACAAAATCGGTTTCCGAAAAGACTTACCTATATTTTAAATTATGTTAAAATTTAGGTACGAAGCATTATGGAAACAGAAACATTGTGCTAAAAAAACAGTTTTTTAGTAGAATACTGATTCTACAAGGCACAAGAGCTCATTTTTCTCACAAAATTATATTCACTATTTCACAAACCCTTTGGCGAATACATGCATGACGCTATGTTAAGACGGTAGGTTTCTATAGGTACTACCTACATTAATAAAAATAATTAGTGTAGCGTGCCATAGATAATGCTTAGCCATATCCGTGTATATTATTATGATCGCTATTCAAATGAACTAACAATAGGAACGTCAACAATAAAATGACATGGTTGGCGCAGTGGGTAGGTAGGCGATAGCCTTTCTACGCTACAGGTCGCGGGTCCGATTCCCGCACGGAACAAATATTTGTAAGACAATAGTTTCGAGTCTGGGCGTATGTGCATGTGATATGTTTGTAAACTTTACCCAAAATAAAAGAGAAATCAAAACCCAAACACACCAATACGTTAAAAAAAAAACCAAAAGAATTGCTTACGCGTTGATTGCAGAAATTATATTTACATCAACAACCTTATTTTTGTCTTGGTAATCCAGGCCTTGCTCATTTACACAAACAAACAAAACATACCCCGTCAATCAAAACAATGTCTGTACGCTACTTAATAATACAATTATTATACAATACAACTGTTGTAATATACAAATTGTGGTATAAAAATAATATTATCGTGTTTTAGTAACGGAATAAGGAAGGAGTGTTTAAAATGCGAAAGCCGTAGCCGCCATCGAGTTTTCGAGAGAAATGCTATTTCTAATGGTGTTCGACGGTGTGTAACGTTTCAATGTAAGTTATAACGACGTTAATGCTACATACCTCACAATACCGTTCGCGCTAATTCCCAAGCTCAGAAAAAACAAAAGGAAGTTATTAGAGACAAATGTAGGATGAGAATATTATAACTGTTTATTTTAGATTAGAATAGGTCACCTGGTTTCTCATAGATGTCCGAAGACTAAATTTTTAGTTTGTTTTCATAATAGGTGGAAACGGAGATGACGATGAGATCACTGACAGCATTGTATTCTAAATATGAGTTATAATTTTGTGTCTGGGGTTACGAAGGCAAATTCGGATAGCAGCCATTATTTGTAAAGCAGATCACAGTCACATAAATCTTGTAACTGTGGTAATTAATTTTGTATATTTCTTCACTGTGGTCATTTCGTTCCCAAGTTTATTTAATCTTCGTCTCCTCTACAATTTTTATTAAGGTCACTTACTTCGTTTACGCCTACAAGAATCGAAAAAAACACAAGATATTTTAACGTTAGATTCAATTTTAATTTATGTATCTACAGGCGGAAGCTTCAGATACATACTATACATATTACTCATTGTTTGCACCAATTAATAATGCTCTATGCTACACACCAAATAAAATGGTATTAGACGAAAGACAAAGGTGAACAGAAACATGTATATTTTATAAAACAATGTCATTGTGTCGGCTCTTACTAAGTAAAGTTTACTTTCAATGTTCATTCACGAGATTCAATTGAAATGTTTATATTTTTTTTTGTTCTTTCGCGACTTTATTCTGCGACTGTACGAGCATTTGACGTTTGTAATGTCTATCGCTTTTTACGTCATAAAGTTTTTGATGGGCCTAAGTTAGAGTCGAGAACAGTCAAATTATTATAGTCTGTTCAACAATAACTTTAATCTGTAAAATGTATAAAATATTTTAAAATGTGGAACGGCTAAAAAGTATTCAAATAAGTTTTGGACACCACAAGATTACTTATGACAATATCTGGATCTTTAGACCGAGCAAAATTGCTTAAAAAAATTATATTATCTGTGTTACAGATAATAAAGTTATTTGACAATAGATATATTTTCAGTTTCAGTTGTTGATTAATCTGTACTAGTATAGCAGTATAGCATAGCTCGTGTTGACTGGAAAAAATAAAAAATTAGGTAATATACACCGTTTTGGTTTGCCCATATACATTTAAAGTAACCACCTAAGAATTGTATGTACCTTTACATAAAATCCTTGAAAAACCCTACTTATACCGTTGAATAAGAACATTTTCCTTGTCAAAAGAAAACGTATTGTTTCACCAATGTTTTGAATATCAACATTTGCCTCGCGCCGGCAAATGCGCAGTTATTGTTTGTAATCGTTTTATTTACGCGCCTTTTATTATCACTCGCCGTTTGTCACGCATCAATAATAAAACGTTTATTTTGAATACGATTCACGTTTTTGTAACCAACGTAAGGTCATGTTTGATGTTCTACATGTACAAAAACAATCACTAGCTTAGCCTTATTCACAATTGTATGTTGGGGTCGAGTTCAGTTGGCTTCCAGTTTAAACACATGCAGTTGAAACACTCAGTTCTACATATTTGTGGGTTTATTCAAACATAACATAGCATCACGGCTGTATTCCCCGAAGAGTTAGGCAGAGGTGTACTATTGTACCTTTCGCCGATGCTGTTATTGAGTTTCATGTAATAGGGGGCGAGCATATTACCATCTATCGGGCACAGTTCCAGACTCTGTGCTGCTACTGAAAATTTCCATACGGAAAAACCCAATATCAATTTGCCCGACCTGGGAATCGAACCCAGGACCTCACGCTCACATGTCAGTGGATAAATACAATTCTTTGTTTTCTTTGTTCTATTTGGTTACAATATTGGCTCCTACGTTTCGTGACGTAGTACAAGTGTTACTCATACAGAACACATGATCTTTATAATTTATTATCCTTTTATGATTCTCAATCAGCGCATTGTGCTCAATTAGAGATGATAAATGTAATGTAAATAATATTAATCAAAATATATTGGTGTCCGGGAATTCTTATTAATTTTAATATTTTACTCTGTATGTATTTATTCTCTCTTAATTCTGTAGATATTGAGTAAAAAACGGTCTTATTGGTATAAGGTGTGTTATTGTTTTTTTTTTTTATATGGGAAATTCTCAGTTATATCTGGACTTTGGAATAATGTCCAATAGATTGCAATATACTCGTCCTCTACTTCATGGCGCTCAATAAAGGCATTGCCGAAATGTACTTACAACAGTATACTCTCTACTCTACTCTACTCTCTGCCTAGCCCTCTGGAAAATACTAGCGTGATGCTGTTATGTTACAGAGTGAAAATTTGCCACCGCGAAAAGAGAACATTCACGTATTTGCAGCTATTAAATCAAACCTATAATAAATCCAATTAGTATAACCTATTATAATTTAAAATCGAACCCCAAAAACAAGAAGGTTCATTCCGCTAATGACTGCAGTTCCATTTCAATGTACAGATTAGCCGTTAAGCTTGACTATTTGGAATTTTGGAATAAATCCAGTTGACCCAATTTGTGTGCGGGCCACAAACAGTGTTGTTACTTACACATAACTTAAAAGCTTTAAATTCCAACAAACAAACATTTAGGTTTCACTTAATGACTCGTCTGTATTGTACAATTTTGGTTTAAAAGTTAGTATAGTTTGATACAATAGTTCATGAAATTTAACATCGACTCTGGTTATATAAAAAGTTAAACGGAAAAAAATGAAGATGTTTAAAAAAGAAAGATAATAAAATCACAGACATTAATAATAGTATAATGAATCGTTTTCCCATCGTTACAAAGATTCTAGTTCTAATCACCGACAACAGAGCATAAAAGGATTTGCAAGAATCTAAGACATTACTAATCAATTTGCCATCCTCGCACAAATTGTATTTTAATAGATTTCGTTCATATATCGAGTCCTCCAGCTATTATTTATTCATTTTGCACGGTATAAACACGAGTTAGATACGATTGGAGCTGGTCACGATCTGATACAGTCATAGTTTGTTAGAGCAGCTTCATGAGATTCTAATGTTCTAGGATTCATCGGTACTTTGTTAGTATGTCAAGTAGTTGCTGTAAGAAAACATAGGTCATTTATTTATCAGACATCGTGGCTGCAGTCATATGATTAAAAGTTTTGAGGTTATTAGAGGTTACGGCTCATAATATTTTCATTTCTTGTAAATATATCCTCAACATCATCCAAAAATAAACACAATTACATGTTCAACGACGTTGCAGTAAAATCTGATCTGAACTCGATTACACCCTTGTTGAACAATGTTAGAATCAAAGCTCTGAACTCAAGTACTAGCATTGACCTCATAATTTATTTCTGTCTCATTTAATAATGTTCGTTCACCTCTGAGACGTGAATTGCGTTAATCTTATTTTTTTCGTCACTTTCATCCTCACTATTATCATTAATGTTATGAATACTAAACTTTGTCTACAGTTTGTTGACTGTGATCATAAAATTGCATATCACATTAGGATCACTTTGAAAAAGATTCTATATACAGACTTTAAATAAATTCAACCCATTACTGTCCCACTGCTGGGCAAGGGTATCTTCTCAGAACGAGAAGGGGTTAGGCTTTAGTCCACGCTGGCCCAGTGCGGGTTGGCGGACTACACACACTGTCAAGAACTTTATGGAGCGCTCTCAGGTGTGCAGGTTTCCTCACGATGTTTTCCTTCACCGTAAACGTAAGTGATAATCAAATTCTGATCCGCACATGATTCCGAAAAGTCAGAGGTGCGGGCCGGGTTCGAGCTCAGACCCTCCTGCAAGGAAGGTAAGCGTTCAACCGCTAGGCTATCACTGCTACAGACTTTATGTTACTAGATTCATTCATAATAAATACAATCTAAAGACAATTTTTTTAACTGTCCTGTTGATACTACAGAGTTTCATTTTATTATAGCACACACAATTTCACAATTTCTTTGAAATTTACCATTGGAAATCTAAACAAATATCATGGTTTGATTGATTGAATATCTAATAAAAGAACTGGCTCCGTTATTAAGGTGTCGATGGAAAATCTTTAGAGAAAGATCAGAAACTTAATTTCTTTTCTTATGCGACTCAAAATGAAATAGTTTTCTTTCTTTCTTTAATTCCTTAAAGCAAAGAGGTCCTCGGTAAAAATATGGTTATATTTGTATTAAATATATCTACTTCTTCGTCCATTTTATTTGAAGTACCTATTACAGACATAGGCTCAACAATCGAAATCGTGCAATCACATTGACTGCAACAAATGTTCTAAATATAGTTAATAAGTCTACCTTAAGTCCTTTATTTAGTTGATAAAAGCTAATAATTTACCTTTCACAGTCCATTATACAATTGGTGCAGAAACAGTTGCGAAATTCAAGCACACGTGCGTTGTTGCGATATCCAGGGTCTCTGTTTTGTGTTTGTATTCGCCTATTTGAGCGCCGAGCTTACAAATACTATGGAAATAGAGTTCGCCTGAATTGATTGCCTGTTTGGATAGGCTTGTTATAGCTCGATGTAGGCGTTTTTAGTTGTATGCCTTTGACTTTATTGGATTGATTGTTAGCTGATCTCTGTTTTGTTTTGTTGCCATTCAGAGAATATAGTTTCGGTATTTTGTAATCATATTTCTTTTCTTATCAACAGATAACTTTCTCTTTTCAAATTTTGTCCCCTGATAATAAATATATTTAATTCTAATTTTATCATCTATGTTTGCAAATGTAAAACGGCGGGAAGTTTTTATACGCCATACGTTCCATAGCTAATTATATTACCGATTGTCTTATCGTGTCGCAAGTCAGGTCAGTGTCGCATTGTTCCTTAGAGTGTTGCAGCAACACCCATAGTAGCGTTTGTCCACAATGCATATTGTTCGTGTATTCGTGTAATAATGACGCTTGGGAAATTACCACTTTATGTTGCGACACCACGTCCCTTGTTAATCAGCTAATGAGTGTTGGTTTAATCACTTTTACATTACATTCCGATAACATTCATTCGTCAATTCTTGCGTTTGATAAATAACAAAATTATATCAATAACACGCAAGAGTTGTATAAGAAATAATCTATTACTTATTCTTTCACCTTCTAGATGTTCATCGGTTTCCGAGCCGATGATTAGTCTATTTAAGGAAATCGAAGCTTTTGGGATTATGATACCAATTAAAAGTTACGTTGTTTATTTGTTTTCAATCCCGATTAGATTGTTTATTAATTTGTCCGTCTGTAACTTTGTGTAGATTATATTCCAATGAACTTAATTTACTATTAAGTTGTTTCAACAGAATTTAATTCTCATATTTCGTGTCGCTAACCCTATTCATATTCTTTAAAACGCTTTACATTCATCCACTTTTTTCGTATTCATTAGTTTGTTTGAGTAACAGCGCACATGTTATTGCACTTTGCCTAGTCTGATTAACAATTTAATTAGATTTATGTTCATTGTTTGACTCGCTCGTAAATTGCAAATAAACTAGTTGTTTTCCTTTTGGCAAATATTTCTTGACAAATATCATAAAATTTTCTTTGCTCAACAAATATTAGTTTGAAAGCGCGATGCAGTACAACTTTTCAACGAGATTTCATTAAATTGCTAGTGATTTCCCGTTACTTTTTTGCTCAATGCGATTACGGTATCAGGTAATAATGTGTGCCTACGGTTTTATATATCTAAGTCGGATTAAACACTTTCGAAGTTATTAAACATTTGTTTCTAAAAATTGTTTGACATTTTCATCAGTACTTCTTAGTTTCTTCAGGACGTTTGTGGCAAATTGTAGTGGTTCTAGTACGAAATGGTTGAATTCACTACAGCGTCAATAAATACAGGCAATCCATCAACATTTGTCAATTACGAAATCATTTTTAAACCCCAACTAAATATAAAACGAGAACGTTCATAAGATACGCAAAAAACTTGCTTAAGTGTTAATTCACAAGAGATTTTTTTGTTAGGACCAAAATATAAAATTAAACTACTATTTTTATAAACTTGAAATTACGCTTGAATTTTTATGTGAACATTAAATAAACGTTGTTTCTATTAGAGGTTATGTCAAATTCACATCACGTTTTCGTTATATTTGACATTAAACTACTTATGTACAACCGTACGTCTCGACGTAGTTACTAGACTGATTAGTCATGCAACCTTCCAGTCATATTTTATGGGTTTACAGGGGCTGCGATTACTCGAAATATTAAATGATACAAAAAAAATTAACCAACGTAATTACTTTTGTTGAGAATAGGTACTGCAGACTGAGTGAAGTAGAGAATTCAGAATATATAGGAATACTGAGGCCCTGAGCGTAAGTTTCTTCTAGCAATCTCGATTTTACGCATTGACCGCCCAATTGGTACGCATGAGTCATAACACAGTCGATGCGTAAAATCGAGATTGTTAACGAAATCTTACACTAGGGCCTCTGGTTGCACTCAAAGGGCCGGAATAATGATGAGACAACATTATAAAAATATAATAGGGCATCCCTACTGTTAGTTGTGAAGATTCAAGATCAAGAGGTCAAGATTTTTTATTGAAAACGTATTAATATATAAACAGAGGCTGATCAATTTTTCAATACAAAATATCTACAAGTTCTGGTTTAATTCTAAGCGCGAATATTCGTACCATAAACTGGTAACCAAACATATATTGTTTCCTTTCTCATTACCCCTTGGTGTTATAAACCCTTGACCCAGAGGAACAGATGACCTATTCGACCCGATCATACGATAATAAAATAATTACGTCGCTTATTACGCACAAATAATTAGAGAATTATGTCGACGGGGAACTGTATCCAGCTGATAACACGTCCTTGGAACGAGTTTATCAGTCATATCGGTCATCGGTATATTAAAATGTGCCCTACATATATTATTTTAATTTATATTATTAACTGACCCGACAGACGTTGTATCTTCCTAGTCTTGAGTTTATACAAAAATCTCATAGAAAAACCACTTTTGGCAAATTCCAATCTTCTGGGAACATTTTCTAATTTTTCTTTCGATAATTACGAAAATTTCAAAATAAGAAATTGCCCAATCCGTTCAGCTGTTCTCAAGTGATGCGCTTATCAACGAACAGCATTTCATTCTTATTTATATACATAGATAGGATAAATATATGAATAATTGTCTCCTGACAGACTAAGCCCGAAAGCAGCCTAGGAACACAAATACACTGATGATACAAATAAAAATGGATTTAATTCGTAAGATTTCCTAAGTATTTTTTTTTTTCTATGTACCGCAAAGGCACTATAGCATGATTGCCCCAGTGGTTACCGCTGCGCTACGTGTCACGGGTCCGATTTTCGAGCGAAAATATATTTTGTGGAAGAAACCTAAATGGTATAGTAATTATATCAATTATTTCTTAATATGTTAACAATCCTTTGTAAACATTTATCTAGCCAGTAGTTTAGCCACCCATCACCGGAACCACCGGAATACAAGTAGCGTCGCAAAACAATAACAACAAAGAAAAAAAAAACAAAGTGTTATCACTATCTAATCGAGTTTTTATCTTTTTAGGGTAACAAATAAAGAACAAACAATGATACTTACGTAGGTGATAATTACTCAAAAACACATTAGTGACGTCTTGTACTAATAACAATGAAAGGACGTATAACATTATAACAGCCGGATTGTATAACAGTACAAAGTGAAGCACCTCGAGTGTACGATTTTTCTGCGAAACAGCGGACGATCGGCACCTATTATTGTGAATGTGTGCGTGAGTTGGGTGGAATCTTTTGTTTTGATGCAACTGGCTGTAAGTGGTGAATATGAAGGTGAAATGATCGGTACGTGCTTATTACAATCAGCACCAGATGATTAGATTATGGCATTACCTATCAAAAAGCAATCAAGTGCAGTTGTTATGTATTTTGATGTTTCAAGTGTAGTGGATAATATTCATGGACTCATGGATTCAACACATATCTATAACAAAAATTTTCAGGACGACAGGAAAGCCTTCATGAGCGAGCAAGTGGCAAGTCAGCCACAATCCCATCATTGCAGGCTGCCTAAGCTTTCCACTAAGAAGTGAGCGATTTCCATGTGACGGCCCGACACGGCAGAAGACGTCTCACTTTCAATAGAAGAATCTTATACCCGTCTTGGCACAGGTGAGGAAGTCAGCTGATTGTACCTTTACCTGAACTTTGAACAGGATGGACACGACTTGGCAACTATGAGGTTGTGAATGTGTAATTTAATGTTTAACATATAATTAGAATAAATCTATTCCCAAGGTCATGTCCGCACAAACCTTACTTACATGGATGAATTAAATAATAAATAAATTCAACCCATTACTGTCCCAATGCTGGGTAAGGGTCTCTTCTCAGAATGAGAAGGGGTTAGGCCTTAGTACACCAAGCTGGCCCGGTACGGGTTGGCGGACTACACACCCCATCCAGAACTTTATGGAGCCCTCTCAGGTGTGTAGGTTTCCTCAGGATGTTTTCCTTCACCGTAAACGCAAGTGATAATTAAATTCTGATCCGCACATGATTCCGATAATTGCGGGCCAGGTTTGAATTCAGATCCTCCTGCATAGATGGTAAGCATTCAACCGCTAGGCTGTGACTGCTTCACATGGATGAATAATTAAAAATAACTGCAGGGTGATGTATAGATAAAGAGAGTATAAAAGCTGGCCATAATTTTCAGTCTGTATTTGTTTGGGATGCCACTGTTATCGAGCCACAATATTTTGTAGTTCAAGCGACGACGTATCGTCTAGTGATTCTTGCCAAATACCAAATAGTCACTTGACGTATGAGCTCGGCCTCTTCGTGGGCGTCGAAGGGGTTACATAAAGATGAATAGCTCAGGTACTTCTAACCCAAGTACCAAGCAAAAACGGGAGCACTGAGGCTGACCAGACGAGCGCAATTTTGTTGAATTGCGAATAGAGTTTTTTGTATAACACAGATTGATAATACATTTGCCTACCATTTTAATAACCTATCTTTGGAGTTTGCCTCATTTAATGATAGTTTTACATAACGTACTATTATGTCTGATTATCATTCGTACGACTAACCACTGACAGAAGGTTATTGAAAACAGCCGTAAGTGGATCTTCTATCCTTGAAGTATCACATACGTTTAATGTATTATTAACGCTGCGATTACCAGCATTTTCCTTTACGTGATAGTGTGGTGGTAGTAAATTATTAACTTGTATCGTGCAGTGAATTCCGGCTGCACGCCACCCGAAGGTCAAACGGATACAAGAGTGACCGCGCAAATTATAATAATACTAGAATTCTGTAATACGATTCCTGTTTGTCACAACTATATGTAAATTAAGCATGATTTATTGAAAAAGTAAAAACAAAGGTGTAAATGGAATTATTATTAAAGCACTTAAAACAAAAGACGACGATACAGAAATGGCTACAGCTGTTCTAATTTTAACGCCAATCTCAGCTGATCACTACAATAGAACCATATCTATGAATAGTATCAAATGAAGTTTGTAGATAAATTGTGATGTCAGTCTATTGAATGGTTAGGTTAGATGACTCCGGTCCGGATACTCTCCTGCGTTTTAACAATCTGCAAATTGGCCATGGTCTCGTGGCATGAACGTCTGCTTCGGGAGATATCTTTTGCATTGGTACCTACAGCATTTATTACGTCGCGGAAACTTGAGACATCAAATGTCAAAATAAATATATTGTTTGGAATTAGTCAACAAACATTCTTTTTTGACCATATGTGAATGACATTCAGAAATTGGCAGCTAACTTAGGATATAAAAAATTTACTATGATCGTGTCAATGGTTGAACTAATAAAGACAAACAATAATTTAGTGAGCCTATCATGAGCAGTAAGGGCCAATGCAATTGTTTAATATTGTCACTGAAGGTTCACTCGTCAAAATATAGTTATCAACCCAATGTTGTGTCACATCGCAGAACATACCACAGAACTAAACCTGGAAGATGATCTAAGCATGGAAAGAGTCTCTTTGAGCGACGATAACTGTCTTACTACCGCAGTTTGATAAGCTCCGTTACCAAATTTTCTGACTGACTGTCCAACACGGCATGAACTATTTTCATCGGAGATCTTACACTCCGACACGAGGGAAGAAAAGATCTATCCCTAAAATCCCTGTCACGGAGGTCGCTTTCAAACAAGTCAATGACATAGCACTCCTGACTTTAACAGCTGATACTATTCTTAAAAGCATACGGAAAATAACTACAAGTATGTACATAAATATGCAACCATTGACTAGAAATACTCGTTTATTTATTTTTGCAATTTGAAAGCGTCTGCAAATTGCTTCCGTTAGACTCGTCTTACTTAATGATATTTCAATAGTTCTTACATTGTTGTACGATAGCCAATGGTACCTATTTTGTAAGGCAACGATTTAATAAAGGTAATTAATTTAGTATTGTTATTTATCTTAGGAGTTACGAGACGAATTTAAAAAAATGTTGACTAAGCTAAATCTACATATACATCAAAAATTACGTTTAAAATAATATGCCGAAGTTCCAAATGTCAATTAATTTGTCTGTCAACTAACTTGACAGTTCTAGATATCTTACGTCTCATTCTTGTTTCACTTGTTAGAAAAAGACGAAAGTAATTGTCTTGTAGAATCGATCGCTAAACTTACACTAAGTATGAATGACTGAAATGCTGAATTAACCGTAAACAGGTATTGATCTTGAAAACTAAATTGGCACCAAGGTTGCTCGAGAAGATCATCTGTGTTCCTAATTATAGGCGTCTTTAAATAGACTAGGCGTTGGCGAATTTGCTGTATCCAGATAAACAGATCTTGAACATGTTTCGTACTACGTTTTGAGACAAGTCTGGCACGTATGACATTTGTTTAGTCAATAAAGATTTTACTGACATAATTAGTGAAATTGTGAAGATATAAAATGCAACTGACCTCATACAGTCAATATTGGGAACACTATAAATCACGTATAATTAAGTAAATGGATTGCTAATACGCTTATTTTTCCTTTAATTAAACATTAACGATTTGACCCTTTTGGTCTAAAAAAAATGATGAAAACAGTCATAGACAGTTCACAGATATAAATCGTATAAAAAGTTCCGCAAAAATCGGATTAAATAACAAAACGGCTTCAATTCTATTTTGCGAAGAACTGTCCATTGGGATAAGAAGTACAATATGGTCTTATTGACGTACGGTGCCTTTGTGCTAACAATGGAGGTTCCATTGTTAACAGCTCTGTGTCGGGATGTGAACGAGTCAAAGAATCTATCACGCTTTCTTCAGCATTTATTACAACTTACATCAGAATTTCTTCACAAATCTGTATGGGACAGACAGTCGGACACAAAAATTTCTTAGAATTGCTATCAAAGGTTAGCATTAGGTACCTACAATTATTCTTATTAATCCTTCTAAGTTTCATGATTTATTTTTTAACTAGAGCGATTTTTTTTCTTTAATAAAAAATACATACATAGCATCAGGCCTGTATTCCCCGAAGGGTTAGGCAGAGGTGTACTATTGTACACCCACATTTCGCCGATGCTGTTATTGAGTTCCATGTAATAGGGGGCGAGCCTATTGCCATCTACCGGGCACAGTGCCAGACTCCGTGGTGCTACTGGGAATTTAAACTCAATAACACTCTGCTCGACCCGGGAATGAACCCAGGACCCCACGCTCAGCAGTCCCACTTGCAACCACTAGACCAATGAGGCAATTAATAAAAATATTTACAAGAATATTGTTCTGTAATTTTTTAATTACTATATTGTCTCTATAATATTAACTTTTAAAACAAACAAATTATGGACGTAATGTATTCGTATACAATAATAATAACAAAGAATAAAGGATTTTTTTTTTAGATTTATAAACTTTGCCCACATTTAACTTCACTTTGTCTTTTATCTGCCAACGTATATAGCCTTCTAAAGTCCTATTAAAGTCGTGTGTTTTCCACTTTATCGCAATTATGACAATTTGCCATTTACCGAGTGCGTTTCATTTGACAAAGAGATAAGTTTATCAACCTTTTTAAAGAAGCTAGATTATGATTTTCAGTCCAATCAGATGAGGTACACGGTCTTTGGTAACACAGAAATATTATAAGGACCAAAAGGTATTTGTCCTCGAAGGGAAAATCTTCAAGACGCATTATAGACGCAAATAAAAACGATAATAAAAGTGATATGTATCGTCATCGACGAACTTTCTCCAATATGAATAGATAAGAACGAGAACAACACCACTAAAACATCCGACATTTGAAATGTTTATCTCTCAACTCACGCTACTGTTCGTACTGTACCAAGTATTTCCTGAATTTCCCTTCGTCTATTAATAATTCTGTCTGGCGAATCCACTGTTTACCTGAACAACTTGATTTAATATCTTACGGAAACACCAAAGTAGATACACGAACTACGGTGAACACGGAAACATTTTTTTTTTCTTTTAACTCCCTTCGAAAGTTCATTGTTCGCTCAGGTGTTCTGTCAATATTCTTGTGGACTTAATCCGTTTATTTTGATGACGATAAATGTAATTTTTCGTGTAATCGTGTAGTACGTATCGTCTCGGGTTCAGAGCGCAATTGCGTCAGATAAACGCGCCTGAACAACAACTGATAAAGACAATGCTCCTCACTCTTATGCAACTAGATAACGTTGGCTGCGCATTAACCCTACAACATACCAATATGATCCCTATACCTTCATTAATACAGCACATAATCAGCTGGAACCTACGATAAACTCTTTTACAGAGTAGAGCACGCTGGCTCCCAGCTGTGTAATGTGTATACCATTTACATAATCTGGCCGAAGCGAAACCGGCTGCGATGTTTATTGGCAATCAATTTTCAATCTAATTACGAAGCGGTAGGGTGCACTTTGTAGTGGTAGCCACAAAGGCTTATGTTTCCTTTGATTAGCGCGTGCAAACAGTTGCAGAGTCGACATATAGAAACAACTTCCGCGGTAATAAGTGAGTTTCTACTTGATTATCAAGTAAGTACATGACGATGGCATTTAAGATTTACCACACACAACGACGGAGTGTGGAAAATCATAGCAAATCACCAGCTGCGTACGTTTCTAGATAATACTGTTTTACGTGCTTAGTGACGTGACTCGTTTACCTAGCACTAACATATCAATTTCAAGTATTGTTTTAAATCACATCATTAACATCCAAAAAATGCTTTTCCGGCTATTTATTATAATCTCCTTTAACACGACGATTCCAGTAATTTTTGGACACTCAACTAATGCAACTTTTGGGGACTTACCTAAATTTTCCCCAAAACATGTTTCTTATTATCCAACACGGAAAATTTCGCACAGGACACACAGTTGGTACACAACTAGGAACCAGAGACACATCAGCTATAATGAGAACACACGCGGAATAAATTAATAGAGATACGATCGTGCCGAGAATTGATACAATTGAAAGAAACAAGCTTTGAAAATGACAAACAATATGAATGTTGAGGGCAGTAGACAAACTAAATACTATATTGCTTATCATCCCGCAAAACGTAAATATCATATTATAAACTTTGGTTCGGCATTGGAAAGCCAAGTGATATTAAACTGATAGTTCGAGTTTAAGTTGTACAGTTTGCTTTTGAACAAGTGCTTAGATTTGTTCGACGTCTGACCCTTTCTTAAAGTCCTACTTGTGACCAATGTTCTTTCAAGTCATACTGCTATCGCTAATTGTAACTTTGAAGATAATTAGAGAAATATTAATGATATTATTACAGTAACTAAATGGGAGGCAAGAACAGTTTTCGAAAAGAGGTTTTTAAAAGAATTCTACACCCAATAAAGGACATGAAAACATTTAAGTCTTTACGCATGATAATAGGAAATAATGGTTCTAGGCATGCCCCGTGTAACCGCTCAAAAGAATACACGAATCGATTATAATTTCGAATAACCGATTCTCCGCGCTCATTCGTCACTGAAATAAAGATATTTATAATGCACACGCGAAATGTCAATGAACGTAGGGCTACAGCTTGTGCCAAGAATGTGCTAATTAAGCGACACGTAAGATTTTGACGCCAACGCATTGACCTATGCAAACTTGAGGGTATGGTGGGTTCAGATAAGTGCAACATGCAGGATAATCAGTGATGTAGTGCAACGTAACTGCATACATGTTTAACGAAAACAGTGTGAAAGAACGATGAAAAACTTCAAATGTTCACATCACTACGCCATCGAAATTAGCGAATTTTATCACCTTACATCACTGTTACATGTTATCAAATACTGTGAGTAGTGCACGATGGCTAATAAACTAATAAATTATTTGAATAAATTCTACAAATTGTATTATAGTTCATACATTAGAGAAATTCGGAAACGATTCAGAAGTCTGCTTATATCGTAATGGCCTAGTAAATTAGATTTAAGTGTGAACATGTGTGTTAAATTCCAGCTAGGTATTGCGATAAATTCCAATGTTAATATTTTCGAATACTTCACTTTATTAATCAGACATAAAATAAATTAGAACAAAAGGAAAATTATGAGTAACGTGAGGGTGAGACAGAACTCGGGTAGTAAGATTAAATAATATGATCTACACAGTAAACTAGCATTTATCAAATAAATAAATCCTTCCCTAACAAATAAATAAATAAAGCCTTAGCTTGATTTATTTATTTGTTAAGGACCTCAAACAAACGACATAAAATAAAATCACAAGATAATAATTTTCGGCTATGCTAAAATATAACAAAATTTGAAAAATAATATGTAATAAAATTGAAGTAAATTTAATCTATATCTATATAAACAAAAATGAATCGCCAAATGTGTTGCTAAGCGCAAAACTTCAGAACGGCTGCACCTATTTGGCTAATTATTTTTTTGTTGTGTTTGTAATAGTCAGGACAAGGTTTATAAGAAATCTCAATAGCCTCTCATTTTCTTCATTACTAAATTGCACCCGTGCGAAGCCGGGGCGGTTCGCTAGTTATACATATCAATTCTTATAAGGAAAATTGTAATGTAAATTCAAATTAAAGAACCATAAATTTATCATCAAACGATTTAAATATCAACATCACTATTAAACTCAACGTCGTATTTAAATGAACTCTACAGAACAACTTTCGTAACAAAACAGACATATCCAGAAATATAACTTAAAATATCAAGTTATCATTCCGAATTGTTTCAAGAATTATTTTTGTATACTTAGTTTACTAATTCTGTGTTTATTGTAAAATTTCTGAAAATAATAAAAACAAGTTTTCCAATTGTTTCTTGTGCCGTAGTCAGTTTACTGTATATAAACTTTACTTATAAATTTGCCGACATTATTTCATTTGATTGTTCTTAGAATTTACTGGCTCATTTTAAATATAAAATATGCTAGAGTCTTCACTGTTTATGGACAGTCTAGACTAGACTATCGTATTCAAATTAGTAAGCCAAGTAAACTACTATCAACCGACGATCGAATAAAAATTCAATGTGCGACGTTTTTATACCAAGTACTGTGTAGTTATATGTTAGACATTCAAATCGGAATAGATTTAGTAATGCAAGCGTTGATGTTTTTGCTTTATGGAAATACCGTGAAGTTATATACGAAGTTAAATTTTTTGTGATTCTTTTTTGTTTATTTATATTTTATTTCCTGGTAACTCGTTATTAGGTGCTTATTTCGTTGATGGAGTGTTTAGTGATTTATTATTATATATACATCAATAAAAAAAAACAATGCTTCTTTATTAACCTATATTACTAGTAACTCAAAATTCCACAAATGATTTTAAACGAAAGTCAATAGCATAACGTGAAAGCTTGAACTGATTTCGAATTAAATTCGTATGACTAGAAGCCGATAAGTGGAAAACTTAAATATAAATCCGACGGTATTAAATATGGCGGGTGAATATGGCGGTTATTATTCTTTTTTAATGCTCTTTACTTTCTTTTGCGATATTTAAACCAATTATTTTTTCTGTCGGTTGTTACGTCCTAATTTGAAGGATATACAAAAAAATATGGATCAAAAGAAAAAGTCTTTGAAATCAAAAGTGGTCGACGCCGTCGTAATTTGAAGAATTATGACAGCTGAGTCATTTTAGCAATTAACCTTAAATGTACGTGTGCGTATATAACGGATTTAAATAACTGTATTTTGGAGATACACGACCTTGTAACTGCGACCTCTACGTTTGAATATTTTCATTATCCAATAAATTTAACCAATCTGTTTGTTTACTAAGTAGGATAATAATTATTCTGGTATAAATTGTAAACAAATCCTTCGCTAATATGAAATTCAACGTCTACGCACACTCAATCCCGTCACACATCCTGCCAGTCATTTTGACTTCCTTTAAGGCATCATTCTGATCCACTTTTAAGGACTGACTTTGACATTTGACGGAGACAGAAGCAACAGGCGAAGCTGATACAGAATATTAAATGACAGGTGATGTACCAACAACGTTAGTTAAATATGCAATGTTAAAAGAAGAAGTGTTTAGTAGGTCTGTGTAGAAGTTAACAATGATTAGGAAAAAGACTCGAAGATAAGTTGAGCACTCTGGCAACGAAACGGGAAAGTAAGAAGCTATAGAGAAGCAAGTTAGACAAGCAAGCAAGACGTAAGAACAGAGGACGCCTTTGCTAAGGAGATAAAAATAAGAACAGCAAAGATGATGAGCAATCAAAATGAAACCTAAAAACTATTCGGTTTAAAGTTTATACTACGAATAAGAACAACATAATCTGTTGTTGGCGTCCTTCAAAACTGATTATGTATGTGCGAAATACAATTTAACTTAATCTTCCAATCATGCTTACGAATCCATCAAGACGTTAAGGACTATAGCTCCCAAATTCAATTAATCCCTATTTACGGCACGAGCATCGTTTATATTTGTATTCATGTGTCTAACGTCACGTTGTTTCGCTTCATGAGTAGAATATAAAGTATTCCTCATGTTTCTTATTATATGTACCTTTATTGAATATAATATTAATCCGTACTGTCTCTGGTGGGCTTAATTCGGTCTTCATTCTTTTTACTTATAATTCCTTGGCGTAGTAAACTAATCTTTCATAAAAGCTTTCAATTCGTCTAGCTTCAGTGTTATTATGTGCTATCCGTTAGGACTTACTATGACGTCATTTTCTTCTTAAATCTTCATATTTTTTTTAGCAACGATACTTATAGTCTAGTTACGTTTGTTATATTTTCCGATGTTACCATTACTAAAACTTAAAGATAAATTGCACTTATAAGTACAACTGCAGGGAATTGCAGTAAAGTCAGCACAGTGCATTTAGCAGTATAGTTTACAAGAACTGTAGAAGTTGTCCTAGATTAGGATTTTGATTAGGATTGATATTTTATTGTCGTTCCCAGCCTGTCAGGGAAATATTTCATATCACTTGTCAGCCATATGGTATGTTCTGACATAAAAGGCTTAAGTAAGTTGAAGTTTAGTAAAGTAGTCTTTCACTCAATTTGTTCCTAATCGAGCGTGAATGAGTTGCCAAGGTTAACTTTGCGCTTGACTTCAATACGGCGAAAATTGTTGTTATACGTCGAATAATAAAATAGAGAATAAATGAATTTAAACTAAAAAATAAAAGAATTTAATAGAATTTTTATTGAAGATCTTGAAGAACCATTAGAAGATTTAGCCATGATCGGTAATAGACCCTTTGTGATCATTTGAGCCTTTCACTGAATATGACTTAGAACCTATAGCAACATCTGCTGGTGATATAATATTGAAATGCAATCATGGAAAGGAGAAAAAGCTCAAATGACCAATATTCTGTAGATCTGTTTGTTACAGTCGAATCAATTTGGAATGGAAAACAGGCAATTATTTTCTTTCCGAACATCCAATAATCATAAAATATCATAGTAAACGACATTATTATAACTAACGCTAGCATAACACTGCCACAAATATCAATTGGCTCAGCAATGCTACTAAACTTTGTTAGGTCGTCTGTTTCAACGTAATATATGAATTCAGTAGGACCACTCATCAATTCACGATAACAACGCGATCATCCACACAGGCTGCAAACTACTTCAGATATCTGCAACCACTACTATAGACGATAGATGCTGTCAAATAAGCCTCTGACAAATATTATTTCTTACTCGACTTATCATTGTTGTTGTGTTCGCTGATATGTAATAACCCTGCCGATTTGAAGAAGTTTGTAGCCTATGAGCGTTCTAACTATAGAAAAGTAAATCTAAAAAAAAAACTTTGTAGCATTAGAGTGCTTGGAATCGCGACTGGTTTAATCAGCTTTTTCGAAGATGTTGCCCGTCCACGATATGAGTTTCGTGCATATCATGAAGTGGTCCTTCGGTACCATCTATTTAGTATCTAAAATTCTGCAAACTCATAATCTAATAAACCTGATTCAATTTCATTCTCCTCGTTCGACGAGTGTAAACAAAATTGGTGATGCTATTAATAGGGTGTCTATTCAGAAAAAATATTGAATTATGTCCCGGCTCGGTACGATCGATTGCAGATAAATTGATGTCTATGTCTGCAGCTGATGATAATAGAATATTAAAGCGATATTTTCGTTTTTGTGGTAGGACAGAGGTCGTTCAAGGTACATGTATTGGGCATTATGAGCAGGATAGTAGTTGTAATATTTTTGTGACACTTTTATTAAGTGGCCTATATCTTTCGTGCACAATTCCAGACTCCGAGCTGAGAATTTTCTAACCGCAAAACTCAATAACACTGACTGATCTGGGAATCAACCCAGGACCTCACGTGCAACCACTAGACCAATGAAGCAATATGAGGCAATTGATACTTAATTGTTAGTTTTAGAATATTTTAAATAACGTAAAATTTTTGGTTACTTTCATTATTTTAGTGAAGCCTATTTACTGCAATTATTTCGTTTACTATCGAGGTCTCCAGCATTTGAGAATGTCACTTCAAAAGTGATTGGCATTATTGCTTCTGCTCCACTAAGCGTGTCAATTCAAAGTAAGACCCTTCTATGAAATTCAATTACCATAAACGATTGTCGTTTCACCACTGATTTGATTACCACTTCTTGCACCATAAACGCAGTATCAAACCGTCATATCTCCGACTCTCTCATAGACTTTTTATCAAAAGCATCATCCTTGTATTCCCTGAAGGATTTGATGAAGATACACCCATATTTCGACGATGTAATATGGGGCAGAGCCTATTGACATCTACTGGTCACCATTCCAAACACCTTGCAGCTATTGAGAATCTTTATACAGAAAAACCCACTAACACTTTGACCGACTCGAAATCCGAACCTAAGACCTTACGCTTACTAATCGCGCTTATGACAAAAGACAAATAAAGTTATATGGTCCTTTTAAATATTTGCATGCCTTATTCTCACTACATTTTTGACCTGTTACCATAATCCTAACTTAACCTATCAATAGCGCGATAGCCCAGTTTAATTAATCCTTATATTTGCCGACCCATTCGAATGTTGAGATAACACGATCAGACTATCATGTCGTGGTATTGATAAGATAGCGAGGACAGCCTTTTCATTTCATAAATTATACAATTCTGTTCTATAAACCTGTATACAGTTCGTTAGCAAGAATTATGGATATGGAGATAATGAATTTCTCAATTAAGAAAATGGTCAAACGCGTGTTAACGAGAATTCTACTGTTTTTGTGAATAATAACAAATCTTTATAAACAAAGAAAAATATTACGCACAAAATATAGAAAATAAAAAGACAAGAAGGCATTATGAAAAACTAATTTTACACATTTTCGTTTTATATTTGAAAATTAAGATGATCTGACTGAACACATTATAAACATAAGAGGAAAGAACAACTACTATGTGAAAATCGCGTTAAGCCTACATCAATAAATATAATGTTATTGTAATAATTTAGCGCTTCACGGGCTTTTCTTAGAATGAGGATGATCATAGTCATCCACGCCGGCCGCCTACATGGACTGAGCGTGCAGATTTCCTCAAGATGTTTTCCTTCAGCGTAACGCTAGTGATGGTCCAGGAGACGAATTCGAAAAGTAGTCGATGTGCTGGTCGGATTTGTACTGAAGTCTCCTGCATTAGAAGGCAAGTGTAAGTGGCAGAAGGCAAGTTTAACCGCTAGGCTAACTCTTTCAGAGGTCATATTATCTTATCTTAACTTTCATACTAATATCTGGTCATATCGATTTCAATAATAGTAGAAAGCGGGCGAACGTCTCTTTGTAAGGTAAGGTAATGTACCATGCGGGTGGTCTTCCGAACGATTGGCTATTATTACCACGATGCTACACAATAGCTGTCAGTGAAGCATTTTTAAAGTACATCGATAGGATAGTAAGTACTCGCGCTAGCTTCGTGTATATAAAGGCAGCAATGGATATCAAATGGCTATCAGTTCCCTTTGTGTAAAAAAGCCATTAGACTCTAAGCAGGTCGGTTTGACCTTTAAGTCTTTATTTAAACTTCGATGTGTATTTTTTAATGTTGATTTTTGTTTGACGTGTTTGTGTGAAATTGAACAGAGTTTATTCAATTAGTGGGTTTGAACACTGACCCAAATCCATGTTTTTCGAGCATCAAAGGACCAAATTCTGATTGACATGAAAATGATGGATACACCAACTTCTACTTTATAGTTTATTTTGTTCTTGAATAGGTTTAATTTTACATGCATGGTGGTGCCTTGCTTCTATAACCAGTCTCTAGGAGCCACTACGACGTACCGAGGACTTTGACAGTACACCTACGCTATAAACACGAACGCAACTGCGCAGTTGAAAGGCTACGTGCGAATATTGCGTATAACCTTTACCACAGTGTTCTAAAACCAAAATACAATGAGTCACAACTTCTCAAGCGAAATCCTTCTAAAACGTAATAACAAAGTACAAAGAACTGTTACGGAGTTAACAGTTGTCATCAAAACTGTTGTCTCATATATTTACAGAACCGATTATGACTGTTATCAGGCCACGTGTGGAGCTGAATGTGGAACATTCGCTAAATGGGACAGAGATAGCACAGCTAAACTCGTAAAACCACGAAATGAGATAGAACAGAAAACCGACTTAACAGATAAGAAAATCAGTAAAATGAAATAGGAGGAAGTGCAGTTTATATGTTCGAAAGACAAATCCGTCATCACGAAATAAGATCTTTAACATGCTTAATCGTTAACATGGTTCCAATTTTGATTTACGGTATGTTCCAAGTTTAAATGTATTTTTAAAATTCTATAAATTTGACAAATGTCCGCCATATTGAGTGTAGTGAGAATTTAATCCTTAGGCATATCGACTGTTTACTTTTTTCAATGACCTTCCAGCGTTATTTTTTCGTTGGCGTTTCGATCTTTCTCTCGCATACTGAACAAAGGCAACCTTCTGTACCTATATCTAATGTGTATCGTTCAGAAATATATAAACCCACGTGCTAAAGAGGCAAACACTAGCGGTAAAAGGAAAAATAAACCGGTTTCGTGCCATAATTGACATTAATATGGCCTTAGTTATTCGGCGGGAGACGTAAAACGAGTATCGGTAATTTATACCGTACAACTTGACATGAATCATAAAACCGAGACATATTTATTTGGTAATTTGTAAGCTGTTTTGGTGTTTATCGGTGACGTGTTTAGTATTTTTAACTGTATCTGTTTTATTTTATCGCACTGTAATCGTGAAATCAAACAAACAATAGTATTAGCACTTTAGCAAGTAAAACAAGTTTAAAAACATGTGGAATTTAATATTTGTTGTCTTGCAAAAAACAGCAAAACTATGGGTATAGTTATTATATTATTATGATTTTGTGAAGCAGACAAACCACATATAAAGTATTTATATCTTAATATTAGTAGATTATCGCTTACCGATAATATTATAGTAGTCAGCTAACTAAGAGTGAAGCACATTTCTTGTTTTATTCCAAAAGAAATTACCTGAAAAAATACAAACAAAAAAATTACTAAACAATTCATTAATATGGACAATATTTATGATCACAACACTACAATATCCATGTTTACATAATTATAGAGTTTATCTCCACGACATAAAAGCGAAAGTCGTTTACAGATGCTAGTCAGCTGATCAGATGACCACAGACAAACGGCCGTGAACTCTTGTCAGACAGCTGTTAGGGATTAGAGATGAGACATTGTTTCATAAAAGTTTTCTAAGAATCTATGGATTAAATAAAATTATATATTTGTAAAAATGGAAAATGATAGCATGACCAAGAACGTAGTATTATTTATTATAATAGTCTTTATCATATTCTTACATGAAAATAAAATCTGAACAAGTAGGTTATTATAGAGTGAGAGTGGACCCGGGTACGTCTTAAAACTACGGCCTGACACCGGAGGACGGGCAGCAACGTCCTCTCACTAATCGGTGAACAACCGCGATCCCCAAGCCGCCTGCCAAGCCTAGGCATTATGGCAAACCCCCCCTTGAGAGAGGCCTTCGTTCAGCAGTGGACGTCTTCTGGCTGATGATGATGAGGTTATTATATCCAAAAATAATTATTTTTAACAAATAAATTCAGCACTTATCTTCCAAGTACATAAAGCATATTTACTAATATTAAAACTTAATTCCAGAGCAGACAAGTGGCAATTAAAGACATGTCTTCGGCACACAAATTGAATTTTTATCAAAAATATTCACGAATCATATAAAAATTCTCAAAATTAATTTGCATTAGCGATAAATATAAATAGCTTAAGAGAGCTCTTGATCCATTTAAATATAGAGATCAGACAAATGAAATTTTGAGACTTAGGGACTCGTAAGGTCAGTAATTATTAATGTCTGAGTTTTTAATTAATTTTAATTCGAGACGCAATTGGTTTCTTTGTGCATTCAATTGGATTTAACTCATGACTTCTGTATATAATTGGCTTTTAGACCATATTTTAATCTTTTTTAAGTGCGGCTGCTTAACGTGAGCTTCTGGGTTCGATTCCCGGGTCGGGCAAAATGTTATTCGATTTTTCTGTTACAAAATTTTGGAATTGTGTCCGGTAGATAGAAATTTTGAGCCCCTTTTAGTGATTGATTTTACAGTATAAGAAATCTACTTTATGTTTACCTAAATTTGTTATTGAAGTAGGTTAATTTATATACATTGCAAACTACAGGGGACTCAAAAACAGCATCCGTAAAATGTGGGTGTACAAATATGTGTGTCTCTTTGTACACGCTTAATCCTTCGGGGAATACAAGAGTAATGCTATATAAATTAATGTTTGAAATCCTTTGATGGATGGTCATGCATTGCATGTGCATGCACCTACACTGCTACTGTCTGATTAGTTTTAGTGCAAATTCTCGGACTCAAAATGAGCAGAGGAGCAGTGCTCATTTCGAAAACTTCACAAATTAATACAGAGATGCTTATATATAAAATTCAATGTGGTAGGTACATGTTTAGCAATCTTCGTTAAAGATTTTATAATCGAGGGCACAATTCTAAACACCAGAACGATTCTGAGAATTTCTTAAGAAACCAACAGCACGTGGATTTTTGCTTCGGGAAAATGCATAAGACGACACACAAGCCTTCATTACCTATATAATCATTATTTATTATCAGATTATTAGAAGATTACCGTTCCACAGTTGGGCATAAGTTTTTTATCAGCAAAGAAAGACTAAGCCTTACGCCAGACAAACTTAAATTGCATGGTTTGTAAAGATCATTTGTCATATATTCTGTGGAAAATGTCGATGGTCACACATTAGCTCATATTTGTTTATATTATATTATGTAAGGTGTAATGTGTTACTGTTTGTTTTCCCCAATAAATAAAAAAAATAAAAATAATGACTTCACACAGACCCACGGTGGCTTGCAGCGGGTTGGTAGAGTACACACATTGTCGAGAACTATATAGAATCTTCTCAGGTGAGCAGGTTTCAATATTATCTTCACCGTAAAGTAAATGCAAAGGTTTCTCATTTCCATGGATAAGTTGGTTGAATAATAATACTAGAGTTTATTGCCTATGGTCGTAACTTGTTAAGGGAGGCTCCGACTAGACTGAAGCCCGACTGGTCGAACCGGTTTCTTTATAGGTATCTCGCTCTTCCGCCTACTGCACGTGTATTTAAAACAAATTGAATTATACAACTATTACGAAATAATTAGAAGAAAATTTATAACTAACATAACAAAACGCCGAACACCTGCAATAATTTGTGATTGCAATTATAAATTATGTAATTGCAAATTGTAATAATTGCAATAATACGCGCGTGCTATGATTGCAGATTTTATTGTCATTGGACTCAAATGACAATGATCGCTATGTAAGTGTTGTGAAATTACTTTACAGCAAAGAAATTAGTTTTGTTAGATAATAAACTAGAGATATATTCCTCTATTTCAGATCTAAAGATAGAAAACCACGTGGTTCTTCACGTGATACTTACATAGGTCAAATAGTATTGCACTCCCTCTTTAAGTGAATAGGGATTTTGAAAGTGACGAATGACTCATGGAGTTTTACTCCTGGGTTGTTGTTCAACAAATGTTTTGTGAAAGTAAACAAACATCGTACTAAATAAATACATTGTGAGTCAATGAATCGATGACAATAATACGTGGATCGGAATTTTCGGTGAATCAGAAAGATTAAGGAACACGCATCACGCTGCACATTGTGTCAAAACCACCGAATGAATAGGCAACTATGATTTTATGTAGAGATGAACTGCACTGCAAGTTTTAGATAAGAAACGTACAGCTCGTTATTATAAACTAATGCTATATTATATACTAGCTTCCGCTCGCGGCTTCGCCCGCGTGCATTTTCCCGGTCAAAAAGTAGCCTATGTGCTATTCCAGACTATAATTTATCTTTGTGCCAAATTTCATCCAGATCCGTTCAGCCGTTCTGGCGTGAAAGAATAACAAAGATCCATCCATCCATCCATCCATCCTTACAAACTTTCACATTTATAATATTAGTAGGATAGGATGAGCGTTAAGAAGGGATTGGTTAATGCACGAAGGGTTAAGCAGAGGTATACTATTGTACAAGTATATTTCGCCGATGCCGTTATTGAATGTCATGTAATAGGGGGCGAGGCTATTGCTATTTACCACAGTTCTAAACTTCGTGCTGCTACAGGGCATGTCCAATCTGTTCATACAGACAATCCCCAAAACTTTGACCGACACGGAAATCCAACTCATTCCCTCACACTCAACATTCGCGCTTGTGACCACTGGACCAGTGAGGTATATGACTTTGAATTTTATTACCAAATGCACGACCAGTTGTTGAAGCAAGTTTCCAAACCTATCTAAAAACAGCTGAACAATTTATAAATATTAATAATAAACACCGACCTATCAAGGTTAAGTCATTAATTGTATGTGGCGCCAGATTTTGAAGTAATTTGGTTACCTTGGAGGCGTCGTGGTCTGTTTTAATATGTGCCTCAATATAATTTAAAGCTTTAACATGACCAATGAATTTTATACAGTACATAAAAATATAAGGAGCAAAAATTATATAGTTAAATTATCGGTTGCATTTTAAAGTATATTAGGCTACATGATCGTTGAAAAAAAAAAAAAAGTGCTAATGAACTCTGAAGTAAATATACTATCATCCTGTATTTATCTTGGCTGTAATCCTCAGGTCTTAAATTAGCACGTCTTGATAGGCCTTCCTCACGTTTCATTGGACGTTCGTTGAATTAATTGAGACATCGGAATACAAATATATTGAAAAAAGTGGAACTAAGTATGTTTTGTTAAATAATATTAATGATGTTATAGAAAATATGAATGTCTTTGGAAGGTAATGAAATTATGAAAATAGGCTAGATGACTGCATCAAAAATAAATTCTGAAATCTTGTTTGGTAAATAGTTTTCCTTCTAAAAATTCAGTAAAACTTAACCTCTTGCTTATCTTTGGTGTTTTCAATTTTTTATTTATCAAAATCAAACTATATATATTATGTCAACGGCAATGAAAAACTATGACGTCACGCCTTGCTATTCCAAACATTTTAGAACAAAATGTCGTTTAACTTTAGTTTTTTTTTTAAATATAGCCCCACACTACGATTTCTCCTGTATCGTGGGTACAGTTTACAAACATACATGTCACATACACACACAACCAGATCCGAAACAATTATCTGTAGATCATACAAATATTTGCTTCGTACGAGAATCGAACCCGCGACACGTAGCGCAGCGGTCGATCGCTCAACCACTGCGCCAATCGTGCCGTCTTTTTGACAGTTCGGTTTAAAGAAATTTATTTTCTTATAAAAACTGTACAGTTCATTTAAAATAAGATATGCACAACAAACTCAATTAAAATATAGTATAGTATCTCCAGCGCTTATTACTATTTATTATACATTCATATATTTATTAGTTCATAAAATGTAACTCAAATGATTACCGGATTCTGTGCACGGTATGGTAGTTTGTATGGCTCTATAGATGAATAGAGAAATGCTGCCAATGAAACTCCATAAAGACGATTAAAAAACATGTGAAAGCATGTGTAAATATTGACACAACTACAAGACTTTTTCAAGTAGAAAGTTTATACTAAACGGAATCGTAAACAAGTCATCATGGACAGTGATCAGCGAAAAAAAATCACAGAATGCTGAGTTGCTAACGTGCATACAATCCCACGGCTGATTTTGCAATCATAAACAGTTTTTCTAATAGACAGCGCGAATTCCATTGAATTGATCGAGATTATTTTTATATCACTAATTACTGTACCTACTTCAGTTTATTCTACGAATATAAACTGTTTTATTAGGATAACGTTGAATATTTATTAAATTTCTTACTTGAATTCTATATAATATATAGAAATCAAAACTAGTAGTAACACTATTAATAAAAAATATGAATTTGATTACCAACCACAATAAATATTATTATGAAACTGGATGCAACCAAATCAACGGGACGATAATGATGGAGCGACACATTAATAAATTGTTAATACATTTCCAAATTAATGAATAATTATAGTGTAAATTAGAAACTAATTAAATTTACCATTTCATTGATTTAGTTGCAGTAAGAATTGTAACTATACAGTCCAAAAACTACTTTTACACTTAAACGGTCCAGTGAATAAGTGTCAAGTAATCAAAGAGTTAAAACATGCATAATTAAGTTGCGTTTAAGTAAATCTCAGATTCTAAAAGCAGCATAAAGTAAACACACTGGAAAATGTTTTCAGAATTTATCAGACGTAGATTGAGTCAATATTAGTAAATAGCGAGGAGTTAACAACCTTCGGTAACTTTTGGGGGTTAATAGAGTGTTATTCAAAATCGCGGCTTCTCGAATCCCTACTGATTTCGAAACGAGTACATTGCTCCTTCGATACATCGGTACATATTGTGGGGTGAATGAATTCGTACAAACGCAGCAATCGATTGACGACACGATGTTGGCGGGTCATTGAATCGAGTCACCGGTTCTATGCAAATTAGCCGTTTTACTAACATAACGCGATCGTGACGGTTTTTAGATCACACACGGTTTGACTACGCTTTGTTTATTTATGAGCTGCTGTCATTCTCGTGAAGGAAACTCATGAATACATTATTAAGACCTTCCGTTTCCAGTTATTATAAAATGTATACTTTTAAAATGCTAAGACCAGTTAGCAAAGTACGTGACAGCCAATAATCAGGTCAAACGTCAGTCAATAATTCACAGACGATAATAAATCACACAACAATCAATAATATATTTTTGAAGTTATACTTCTTTTGGCGCGCTTGATGAGAGTGAATTACGATGCGCGCGCACACCGACAGATAAAAGCGACACCATGAAGTTGGCTAGTAAATATCTCATAAATTTTCTTGGGAATTGATAGCTATATTCAAGGTAGTTATTGAAATATTTGTGCATCTGTAACACATGTTTTATATCAGTGGAAAAAAATAATAAAAAAAATATATACTTCTTACGTGCGTACATAATTTTTCTTATAGTTTATTCTGGTTGATATTAATAACAAGAAATTGATATGTAAAGCCGTTTATACAAGTAATCAAAACAAAAAATAACTTTAACAATTTTTCTCTTGATATAAGTGAAAAATTAAGTATAAAGTAACATAACAATGCCGTTTTAAACTTAGATTTTTTGGAATATAGTCTTATTTTAATTAATTAAGATCTAATGCCCGTTTTCGTAACGAGTAACAACATTAATGACTATATTTTTGAAAGCTATAAAAATGTTTGTTTATAATTTAAAAATAAACTTATTTATACGGTGGGCATCCCTTGTGCCCTTTAAAAATAAGGTTGTCACATGATGTCACATTGATAATATAATTTAAGGCTATCATGACGAATACGAATAAATTGAATTTGGAACATTTTAGTATTAGAACCGAATTATATGAAACTCAAAGAGATGGGATAGAATTGAAGTTTTAACTTAATTCAATGTATACCACTAAAAGCATGTGAACACGAATATTGAGTTATGTAGTTGTTGGTGAAAAAATAAAAAGTGTTCCAATTTTGGACTAAGATACAAATTCTTTAGCTACCACTATGCGATGTCACTGCGCAGTACCTAACTGTGATCTATTGTGTCAAGCATTATCTGCAGCGGTCCAGTTAAACGTAGTGACAACTACAATAGTAATTGTCAATATTGCTATCAGCGAATCACGGACGATGTCAAATTCCAAGTCCGTCCAGTATACTCCAGATCTGTCAACCTTATTTCAAGTACCGTCGGTTAGTGCCCCCAAAATCTTCCAGTTAACTGTCCTCGCAGTGGATGAATCACCAGATTTATATCTGAATTCTCGATCATGATGAATAATAATATATTGGAATTCCAATTCGACTCTTTATTTTTAAAGTTATAGCGGAAGGTATTTGTTGTTATTTTTAATGATTGGAGATTTTGGAGAAGTTAGAATCAGACATAAGTATATGGAGTTTAATATCCGATAACCAAATTTGTAAAAAAAATACATTGAATCTAATAAAACGTAATTTTTCCTTGAAGTTATCTTAAATATTTGTATATAGGTACTGTTTTTATTCCAATCAATTAGTCTGAAGGTAAATAAAAACGATCATATCATTATCACGAAGAAAAAATAATGAGCTGTAATCATTTCTACAGGTCGTAGGCAACTATTATATTTATTATTATGTAAGAAGTTCGAGAATCAGCGGACGATGACATAAAAAAATAATGACAATGATAAATCGTGTTACGCATAAAAGGCTGTTGTCATAGTTGCATACAGCAGTCACCTTCAACGAGAATGCTTGATGGTACCATGACAAAATAGGAAGAAGATCAATTCATATTAAAACGCTATAAGCAGTTCAACCACACAATGAAGTCGAAAATTCGAAAGTCGAAAATTAATAGGATAATTTCACACAAAACTGAAATTATCTGCAATGGTTTTAACGAAGTTTTAGTTTCATTTGAATTTCGAGTTAATCTTCTGCGCTGTTCTTTATATTGTTTGATTAGAATACTCGTTTGAACAACCGATTGATGGCCGACTAACCCACACGAGTCGTGACATTGGATATATTTAGAATTTAATAACAAACTAGTATTATCTATTATTGTTAGATATAATTATATAAAAAACGTACCTACCTACTGTTTTTATTATATTTAACTTTTTCGTTACGTACAAACCAATCTGTAGAATATTCCGATAGTAATCATCATTTTTAGGTTAGTATGGAATACTAAGATTAGAGTACATATAGAACTAAACAAAGACGAAGTCATATCAAGTTACGATACATGAAAGTAATATAACGACTAGAAAGGTATTATAAAATAATCTAATTTGATTGTATCAATATATACGAGACCATAAAATAACGATGCCAAGTGCTTATCTCTCAAATCTTACGATTCAACGCTTACCCAAACAGAGTTTAGTAGGATTACTCAATTTACAAATTGCTACAACTCCACCTTTGAATTGCATTTAGATGCAAATTGTATCAAGCGTAACAAATTAATGTGCAGTGATGATTTTAGAAGGATTTAGAGATACGATGTAAAGAATCACATGATTGGAGACTTGTTAAATGAAGGAGAAACATCCAATATTCGAGAAACCTCAGTCTCACATCTCAAAGAATACTGCAAACGGCTGCATTCAATTTAAAATAATTAGTACTTTCAATCTCAGTAAGACACAGGTCTAAACTAACTAAGAAATAAATTTAATATCTCCAATCAGGGATTAGACTAAAACAAAAAGATAAGTAATGAGTTTGCAAAAAAAGAAAATCCATAATTACATAAGTCTAAAATAAAGAAAACAAAAAGAACAATAAACTCAGAGACGAGACAGGTAAAGGGCTTAAAAAGGAACAAAGAGAGCGTTTAATATGTATGTGTAGATCAACAGAGTCCAAGGACTGGCTGAATGTTATTACACAAGTTGGCCCGCCCGTCTAGACAGGACACAATAGCCAGACATTTAAATTCTCCAAACGCTTCGCCAGTTTCATTTTATCGCTCAAACTTAGTCAATACATACAAGGAAGAAGATTATTATAAAAATTCAATTGAAAACTCTCCAGACGGTTTTCGCTACAATTTTATCTTGATGCAGTGGAAAATAAGGATAGTAATTTCGCTGCAGACAGGGGAAAGGGAGATAGTTTCAAGTTTAATGCACGCACGTCTAGACGGGTGAATGCAGACAAAATTTATTGGAACAATATTATGTAAGTACACTCAACTGTCTGGGTATAAACCACATGAAAATAGATTTTATATCTAGTTAAATAAAGTTCGCTTTTCGTGAATTTATATTGTTCTATAAAATTCTGTTTACTATAATCATAATTTTCTACGAATTTTTTATTCATCTTTAAATTCTTGGGAAGCTCATGCTTCATACAGACAACAATGAAAATAAATCTTACTGTTTACGTACGGCGTTCTAGTAATAAGTGACGTAACAAAGACATATTCTGCAGTTTAAGAACAAAATGGAACAGGATTTTAATTAAGTAAAGTTAGGGTGTAGACTAATGACATACAATATAAATTTTATAACACTACTACTCGTATAGAAATGAGGATTAGCTTATTACAGACGGAGATAATCTTTCGTAACAAAGAACATTTAGAAGTAGTAGTCTCACGATTTATTTTAGGTTAGATACGCAATAGGAAAGAGTGAGCACGTTGTTACTGCAAAGGGTTGCAGTATTTCAAGTCGCCTTCATGTAAATATTTGCCTTAAATTCGTTGGATAGAAGCCAAATTCCCGAGACGAGTTTAAACCTTAAAATTACTTTACTTAGGTGATTATTTTCTCTCAGTCGAGCGGTGCAACGGTATTGATACCCGTTACAGTAACGAAGGACCGGTTACCAACGTGGATTTCACTTTAATAACATGAATTTGGTAATTTGCGATCAATGTCAAGTGTAACTGTTACGATGATAGCAGTAAGGGCCTGTATTACGACGACGTTTTTGAAGTGATGTACCATCGATACGGTCGCAAAAAGTTGCGATTCATCGCTCTCTTTTTATTTTTCACAGACACCATTGTTCTGACAATCGCGAAACTGGAATGCGGTTCAGATTCAGCAGTAATACAAACGTGCGTTTAATGTATTTTGACATTAGCCTTACCAATTCCTGAGCGGCACCGCTGCGTTTAGTTCATCGATGCAATTGCGTTACTGAACTCAGCGTTGTACTTGTGCGATTGTTGTTACAAAAACGTCGCTATATGAAAACTCTTTAGTTGTCACTAGTTAATATCAGGGTTACAACAACTTCCTTGTATCGATAAGTGTTTACACAACATGCGGGATAATGCCTTACATCATTATGTCCTACTACGTGATTACTGATATCCGTTTTTTCTTTGTCTTTACCGTATTCCATATCTCCAAGGTCATCTAGACTAGCAAGGGGAATATTAAAGTTCGTCTGCAATTTCAGCTCCATTATGGTTTTGCTGCGGTTTTATATTTCAAATAAAACTTCTTACGAAAATGCTATGCAGTTCTTTGTCGTTTTGTCTTTCCATAGCTTGTATATCAAGATATTTGAATAAGAATTCGTTTTTAACCTTGATATCTCCGAGGTCTAGACCGTACCGTCTCCGTTATGAAATATGCCACTTAATACATTAAAAAACATTTCGTCATATTTTTTTTTTTAAATATTTTCCACATTCTTGTAGATTCCGTTAAAATAAGCGGAAGTGTCAGAAGAATGGGCAGGAGTATCCTTCTTGCCAAGGGTGATTTGGCAACTCCTTAGTTGTATGTAGGTGTGAATCAAAGAAAGTTCATTCTAGCTGTTTGTTGGGTTTCGTTAAGAAGTTTTTTATTAGTACCAATTTTAAAGTTCTGACAAGTTTTACGACAAATCTTTGAACTGAAAAAGTAGCCTCTTTAGATTGTTCGTTGTTACATTATCTTGGGATCACAATTTAATATCGCTACGATCGACGAACAAGATCAATCTACGTAAGCTAGTCGTGCATTTTGGTCATTCACTCATGCAGCCATGATCCAAAGATAGCAGAGATTAGCTCTGTGGTTTATTTTATTAGTCTCCCATATGTTTCGACTGTTAGGTTGAATTGGATTTAGTATTGGTTCGCAAATAATTTAAGGCTTGTTGCAGACCTGTGAAAATAGACCTGGACTTTTGTAAATGAATCATTGGTATTATAAAAAGGAAATATGATGCTTTTCGATTATTCATAAAAATCGATATGTGAATATACACTAAGACCTAGAAAATCCGACTAGTGACAGGAAAACTAAAATACGTAGGGACATAACAAAAACATGAGCAGGCACTAACAAAAAGTCCCCGTGAGTAATAAACGGTAAGTAAATCACCTGTAATTTCATCAAGACGTTGCAGGAATCCATTGTAGCGCGAACTACAGTTAATTACAAAAGATTTAAGGTATTACAAAGACGTACACGTTCTTTGGATTACAGCCAACAGCCAAATGTATAAAGTACAGGAACTTTCTCTGTGTGAATCACATCTTTGTTGACCTGGCCATCTCGTGGAAGTCTCGGGTTCTGGAAAGATTGATTGGTGCTGCCTCAGTTTGTTATTACCAGAATGTGGAATATGCATGAATCATCAGCTGCATTATTTGAATAGCAGAGAGCCGGATTCAGATAACTTGAAATAAATACCTCATTTGAATATTTGTAAAAACAAGACTTTTTAGCTGGAAGTTTGAAATTTTGGGTTCGAAGTTAGGTCCTGCAATAAGCATAAATGGAGTTTTCTGCTTTAGTAAAACAATATTTTATTTAACCCAAGATTGGAATTGAGATTTATGATGACACATGCGACTGAATATATTTAATGAATGAACTGTGGAATAGCTCGATATCTGCAAAGGGTTTTACTCTGCATACCCTTGCGGAATGTAGCTATGATGTTAGAGTTACATTGCTCTATTTGACTTTTCTATGTGTGAAGTTCATAAACTCCATAACATGATTGTTCGTGACGAGGAATGAATGTATTCAAATCATAACGACAAGGATGCAAAATTGAGTGTTACTTAATCACTTAATGTTAACATAGTTAAAAGAGTAGATTCTTTTTTAAGCAAACAAGCCGAAGTTGACACGACTATGTTGAAAAAAAAAAACAGATGAAGGAAGAAATCATAAAAAGGCCGACTAAGAGTAAAATTTGATAAGGACATGATCATGATGTTAATTTTAAACCTGAAATTGGACCAAAAGACCATTTTGACAAACTTTACACTGACAGAAAACTAAACAATATAAAACAAAGAGCACATGTAGATCCTAAATTTAGAATTTATATCAATTAAGAAAATTGCTTACTTACTAACGTGTCGAGTAGTATACGACACTTATTTCGTTGACAGGGTTATAAACTTGACTAGTGTTATAGTAAAAATACATTAAATAGTGATTTGAAGGCGCCTAAAGCATTGATACAAGTTTTACTGTATCATGGAGTTTTACTATGACATCATATGTATTTTCAAAGACGGTGGACAGTCGATTAAAAAAGCTACAGTAATTACTGATGCTAAAATTAGACTTTACTGTCGTCTGCTATTGTATGTACACATAAATCACAGTCATCGAGATTCGTAATAACCATCTGTGTAAATCGATGATACAAAACATTCATTTGTTTCCGGAATTGAACTCAAAGCAGACACAGACAATGTTTTATTAGTAACTTCTTCTGTAAGTTTGTTTTTCTGTTTACATTTTTGACGTTAAGTGATGATGCGGTTGACGATGATGCACGTTTGGCAAGACATTCATTTATTTTGGGTATTTTGATTTTCCTTTCTTTCAAATGTATTCCATATTTAATTGCTACCAGGCTATGAGCAATACGTTGTAAACAAAACGATAATAAACCTTTTCATTAATTGACTTTTACAACGCGATAATAAATATTTGAAATTATATGTTTTTCTTTCGCTTACAGTTTCAGCGTGTAAACATCAGAAGTACTGCGTAGTTCTTCTACAAAATAAATGTTTTCTATTTTCCTCATCACATTGACAATCAGCTGACATTTTTATATTTGTTCTTCTCAGTTCATAACAGTGACATAAACAGACTGTCTGAGCCAAAAACATTAGAAATATAGAACATAATATTATCGGTCATAAATATTATTAAAATACGCATTCGACTTTCACTGGATTATTTTTATCCCAGAAGCGTTCCTACAAAGCAATCATGGCTGCCCGAGAGGTCAATAGACTACACCGAGATAAAATTCCTTAAGTATTTAAAACTATGGATTTTAACTTTACTAAAGCGTTTAAAATTGCTTTTGAACAATCCAAAGATCCCCGTGAATGAACCGCGCGCTCCACAAAAGAATTACTTAACACGAAATTCATTGAAAATAGTGTTAAATGTTAGAAAAGCCTTTTAAAGGCAATACGAGTATTTAAAACATAAAAAGAAAGTACAAAGTTTTGGTGCCATTGTTTGCAGGTTACCTGAGAAGGTTTTTATAAAACTTTGAAAAGTGTGCGATTACAAAAGAGGTTTGTAAGACTTTTACAACCTCTTCTGTCGGTAATTAAGAAGAAGAATATACTACCTACTCGACACTGGCAGAATAGTCATCATCAGCTCAGTTGCCATAAAAATAATAATTAAATAATACGAACGGTTGCAAGGAACTGCACTGAATTTACAAGTAGGTTCGCTTATCTCAGTTACATTATGCACATAATTATTGTCAGTGACAAGTTCACGACTTGTAAATTATATGATAATAGTATAAATAAACAAAGGATAACTTTATTTTTACGACCTCTCATTGACAGTAATAGCTCTGTCGTTTGAAATAAGGAAAAGACTTAGAGGCATCGTTCTATTTTATTAAAATTACGGACAAATAATTGTAGACTTATATTTGTTTACTATAAATACGTAGGTATATAGGTAACTGTAAATTGACCGCATCTGTGCCTTACGGTTCAGCTGACCGCAAAATTGAATCATCGTGTCACTAGTACTGGTAATTGTTTGTGTATGTGATGTGAGATACTACGTACGGTGCAATAAATTTACCGTTACCCCAGAGACGAGTTACCAGGCCACCAGGCGACCATAAGAGGTACCGCTAGTCGCCTTCTACGGCAACCGGCCAAATTATAACTGTATCTAGTCGCAAGTCGCAACATAAGCGTTTCTGCGCAACTTTGTCTTTAAGTCGCTCGTGTGCAAGCATCTCATTTGCGGTGAAATCGTGCGGTGAGTGCCACACTTAATGACCATGCCCGAACTCACTTTCCAATCCTCGTCCTGACATTTCGCGATGATCAATCGACTGTGTGAATGTGTACACTGTGTATACCTTTGTTGTTTGTATAAAAGACGACGTTATGAGCAATGCACGCATTTGCATTGAAAGGCATCAATATGTATTGATGAGTTCACTGATATAAATTTCCTACAGTCGTGATATAAAATAACAGATAAACCTCTCTGAATTGCCATTGGAGTAGGTAACAGTCGTCGAGTGCCGTATATTACGTACAATGCCCAAGAAAAATAAAAGAAAAACGAATTACCTTCTGGCACAGTAGCGAATGCGTAATTTTAGATATGGATGAAATCTTCGGCACGAACGCTGACAGGTCAGAGCTCCACAAAACAACACTTCACAGTAATATTGCGCAGAAGAGGAAAAAAATCTTTAAAATAACTGCACTAAATTTAGCCGATATACGCGATAACACGATAGCTCTAAACAAAGTAAGTTTCAACGCGATGCACGTCCGTCGCGCACGACGTTCATACGCGAATAGAACAGCTTGTTGAGTTGAGCACTCGGCTTGTCAACAAACAAAGAGGGCTCGATCGCGAGCGTTCTGCGCAGGCGCAACGACGCCACACGCACACAATACAACGCGTGTGAATGAACACGTAAACATTGAGTAAATTAGTAGATTTTGGTGTACTAGAATTCGCTATGAAATTGAAGAAATCGCGTCCGCCAGTTCAAGCAAATTAAAACGGTTTTCAGAAGCTTTTCGTGTCAGCCGCGAGCGTTAGTAGGGAAACATATTTTTGATATTACTTTGACGATAGAGATTGTCGAATCGATGCGAACACGACGCGGTCAAGAACTCACACGAGGGCATCAAAACAATAATACGAGCGTTATCGGGGTGCGTGGTATCGAAGTGTTATCGGCAGCTATAAAACATATTAGGTAGGTAGGTACGTGCGAGTTGTCTAGACTGTCTGACAGAACAACTGGTTCCATATAATTATGCGGCGATAGTTCGTAGTGAGAAAAGTAAGTCGTGAAAGGTCACGAAGCACGATTTCTAGTTGTAATGTTGGCACGCGATACGTAAATAACTAAGTAGCCGTGAACCTGAAGATGTGTGTAGGAAAGAAATTCGGTCCAAATGCGGGGGCGAGGTAGGGTTAACAACTAGGAAATTGTGCGGAGACAATTTATCGAACAAAAACGTGAAGGTGCCAATAGCTCGTATTATGCCGACTGACACGTACATTTTGCAATTGGAATTGCTTTTCTAGGTATAAATTTTGATTAATTTAATTTTATACATCCAGTCCAAGTGTCTAGATATTCTAGAATTAGTGTCCTCAAGCGCGGGTACCGACCCTTAGGACCGGAGCCTAATCCGCGGGTCGGGTAAAATAATAATGTAGTGTTCGTCTGTTAGAAAATTCTCAGTAAATTTTCCAGCTCGCCCCCTTTTAAATGCGAGGTATAACGGCAACGGCGAAATGTATCTACAACATACATATGTATGTACAATTGCTTAAGCCTTTGGAAAATAAATGTATTACGTTATGTTATTTAAATATATTCATATTTTTTTTGTATTTTGTATTGAGAAAACATCAGCTAATTATAGAAAGTCCGCCTTTTTCTAAACTCCTGGTTACTCTACCGCCAATGTCCTAGAAATATAATCGAAAAAATATATTGCGAGTCAACGACACGTGTAAACATTTGGCCAAATAAATTCCATCAAGCGAGTATAGAGCTGAATGAAAGGGATCGTTTGCATTTCACTGCTAGACAGTCCCAAATCGTCCCAAAAAACTGAAAACCTTGGTGAAAAGGCTCGAAGGACCAGTGTACCGGAACGAAGACACGATATGAACAAAGGCTGGCATATGGCTAAACACTTCTACATTAAAATGTGTCATCCCAGATTTTGAGACTCGAAGGATCATATACAGACAGCAAATGGATTCGTCGTGAACGATGTAAAGGCCGAAAAGTGACTTAAACATGTCAACGAACTTTGAGAGTACGGGGACGTACTTCAAGTTACCAATAGCCTATCTTGCGTCAAGGTGATATTATTGTGAAATAAATGTTTATCTCATTTCAATGATACGTGATCTGGTGAAAAGCAACGTCATTTACATCTTTTGGGTGTTTTGATAATGCTGAAAATTAATAGGGATGCGTATTTTACGCAATGATGAAGGGAAAGGCTTTTAAAAATATATTCAAAGCAAACAAAGAAAAGTTATGATTTTATTTGCAGGTGTAAATAATTCATGATGTTATGTAATATGTACATTATGCGAAGGGGTATTTTCCATCTTCAATAGATGTATCCTCCAACTTAAGCTACTTTTTTGCTTGAACAACCTCAATATATTTTACATAATTTATAGATTTAGATGGTCTACTTTCACTCAGTTTAAAACATAAAAAATTAAAACGCTTATTCACAAAAACTGGCTTATTACGAATTATACATACATTTAAAGATGAAAAGATATAAGAACATATGTTAATGCTATTTTAGTTATAAGAGTGTTTTAAAAGACTTTAGAATAATGAAATCATGAATTAGAAGTTCGTCACTAATGACCTACATGAAGGATACAAATGCATTTATGTAAATACTGATATAGCTAATGTCACAATCACCTCGTCAAGGAAAATATCATGACACTTATGTATTATCGTTGACGGATAACAAAGATACTGTGCTACGCAAATTAATACAGTGAAAATAATACGTTCGGAAAACATTGTAGTCATGCTTCGTACATTTCCAAACGACCTAGAACGTCCAATGCCCCGTATTTTAGGAATTGATTTTTAAATTGAAAATCGATTACAAATAAAGAACAACAAACGATTTTCGTTGGTGTATGTACTGAGATCAGAGTATTTATCAACGGATTCTTTTTGGGATTGGGAACAAAACATATCAATGTAAATTTGTCATATAATATTCTTTTATGTGTTTGATCGAGTCGTACACGTGTTTCAACGAAGAGAAGAACAGTGCTAAGTACTTAAATACATATTATTTCAAGTAAGTCTAACCCTCACGATTACATAATACTGAGTCTTTAAGTTTAACCATCCTAATCGAAGCAGGTCTTTTTAGGCTTCCTCTTTTGTGCGGAGACGATTAACCAAGTTTTAAACAGTTTACAAAACCTTCGGAGCCGGTTTCCTCGAAGGTCTGTCTATATTGCATTATTACCACTCTTTCCTTTGATAATATTAAACCGCCTGTTTTTCCGGGGTCTCCAAAACAAATTATCAGAAATAAACCGTAGCTGTCGAGCGTAGTGCGTCTTACTGCACGGTTGGCACAGTGGCTAAGCGTTTGGGTTACGTGCTGCGGGATCGATTACTGTACGGAAAAATTATTTGTATGGTCTACAGACAGTTGGTCCTGGCGTGTGCAAGTGAGATTATCTTTGTAACCTCTACTCACTATACACGTTTACGATGTCGTTTGTGAAGTCTAGGGAGGGGAAACTATTATAAAAATATATCTAGCAAGCAAGACGTAGGTTTAGTAACAAAATGCTACTTCTATTACGTCTCTCCGATAGACCAAACTTTAGAATGTATTTACAATTACGTACAGCCTGCGTAGATTGTCATTGTTAAAGGGCAACAATCTCTATAAAGACGAAAAGAATAACCCCACAATCCAGGAGTGGCACAAGAGATGGCAATATGCCTTGATGGAAAATAGCTTTAAAAAGGCGCATGCGGCATGGTTCAGTGACGCCAACTACGCCAATAACAGCTCTATGCTGTTAAGCACGTGGTATTATAATGATAAATCCAGCCCACTATTGAGCACGAGACTTCCCGGTAAGAGAAGTGTTAAGGCTTTAGTCCACTAAGTTGTCCTGGCATTGGTGGACTTGGGTGTTGGTTGGCGGACTACAAAATGTGTACGATTTCTCATTATGTATTCCTTTACCGAGTGATAATCAAATTTTGATCCGCACCACCCGCATATAAATTGGAAAAGTGTGGTTTGGCCGGTTTTGTATTTAAACCTTCCCGCATGGAAGGCAATCCTTAAACCGCTAATCTATAATTGAAAATCATAGCCAATGTTTAGTTCAACGAAGGCAATGTTTAGTTAATGTGTGCCATCGTTTTACACAACGCACACAATCCTATTATAAGTAACTATTGGATAGACAATAATATTTATTTCCTATTTATATAACTTTGTGTAGGGCTGTCAAAGTTTATTACAGATTGTTATGATTAGGTACGTCCCTTTGCTTGTTTATGATGTTATCGGTTAACACGTAATATATAGTATATTTTAATTTTAATGATCCGATCCATTTTAGTTTCTATGACACTCAGAAACCGTGTTTGCGAACATTATACAGCTAATGAGGAACTGAGTTGGTTGGTTCGTTGCCCTGGTCAGGAAAAGTGTTATTGGGTTTGTCTGAGAGAAAATTCTCAGTAGCAGCCCGGGGTTTGGGATCCCCGAAATATGAATGTACATTTAATACATCTCTGTCTATCCGTTCAGGGAATACAGGTGTGATGGTAATGTAACAATTTTAATTGTAGGTCTTTCTTATGTCAGCTCATTTAATACTAATTTCGCATTATTCGCTGTGAAGACGGTTTAGTACGATACAATATAGATCTTCTTTCTTCAATTTAAGAGCTTAGCTCTCTATTCTGCCTTCGTTTTGACCTCTTGATACGACTTTACCCCTACTTTCTCCTTTACTTGTTGTGCAAAGCTTCGCCTAGGCCATCCCCTTCCTCTCTTGGCTTCAATTGAAGAAAGACAGTTGTTAAGAACCATAGATAACAAGAGAGGAAAAATTATTGGCCACTTGATACGACACAATATGGATACATACCATATAATTATTACCATATTATCCATTAATGGACAGTAAGATTATATATAGAAACATTAAGAAATAGGGTTGCCTATTTCTTGACGCTTCTAGCCAGTAATGATAAAAGTATAACTTAATAGGATACTGTGCATATCTTAATTGAATTTAAAATGTATTTTCATTCCAAATTCGTTTTAGATATGCACACAGGATATTATGAAATCTGAGATAACATTTTAGGAGTAGAACGATAAAAACTTAAAAATATTGTATAAAAAAATACAAAATGCGATACGCCTTGAAGGTATCTCTATCACGCCGTTTACAAAAACGTTTACGAAAATGGATACTGTAGTACATAAGTAGAGTACATTACTAAGCTTTTCAGTATAGTAATGATGTGGTTATGTGAGGTACTTACGATCGATGTGTTACTAAATGTAGCGTGTCTTGTTAAACTACGCGAAAGAACGATTATAGTACCATTTGTATGAAAGTATCTGAAATATTCGTAAAAAACTATACTCTGCTATAGTAATATTCCGAATTAGTGTGTACTGAAAAGTTGTAAGATCCATAAAATAGGATAACTTTCGAAAAAAAAAAAAAAAAAAAAAAAAAAAGGTAATATTTGATAGTTTTGATCGTATGAAATAAAGACGCGATATGACAAATAAAAAAAAAGTATAATGGACATTTCGATTGCATTAGAATGGATGCAAAACCCGTGGCAATGGATTGCTGCAGCGCTTGGAAGCAAGTTTATTCTAAATTGATTGATAGATCCTTGTTTTCAGGAGTTGCAGTGGAAGCATCTGTTGCTGTACCGCCATTTTAGAATTTAATATATCAAAAAGGATTGAGAAAATATTTACAACTGGAACTTTAAGAAAATGCTTTTACACAGTTGAAGGTTAAATATCCCACAACCGTGGTCCAGGAATTGCATTGGTTCGTCTTCCATTCTGCGAAACAGAATAGCAATACACTTTGTATAGCAATAAAATAGACGGTTCCAAAAAGCCACGTTTCACCCTCATGCTTCGTCGAACCGATGGAAATTCGTGGAAGTCCGCTATAGACTAGACAAGTTAATTACATCAGCCAGTGACGTAACATTCGATATTTGAATATTTTTTGAAGCCTAAAAAGGGCAAGGGTTTCTTGATTGGTTTATTTGTTCATGTATTAGCTATGCTATTCGGTAGAAAGTACCTTTAGGTGTACCTAATTACATGCTACGCATTCCTCGAGGGTTGTTTAGTGATTCTCAGTGATTCTTCTAAGTGATTAAATCGAGAGTAATAATATTATTATTTGTATAGCCATGATCATAACCTAGCAAAAAAGCTGAGGTAATAAGTACTTAACTGTTTTTTATTTGACTTAAACTCCCAAAGGTGAACATCTATTTTCAAGTTTTGGTCCTTAGATTCGCAGCCATTGCTCCCCGTAGATTAATATGATGGTGTAAGTAGTAAGATAGATAGATATATAAAAATGCAAACGTGGTCGACTATAGGTTTGGCACAAATTGTAACTGCTCAACCCGCCAAGGATCTTAAGCGAGATTTTATGTATTTATGTAACAAAGATGTGTGTAAACTGTCTGGAAGTCAAGGATAAAACAGTATATGATAACTATTCCTCACTCCACATTAGCGTTCCCTTCATAAGAGCGTCTCCATACTAAACATTATGATAGCCAGCCGACGAGCGTGGTATTCTTGTATGACGTTCTCCATACATTTTGCATATAGAGTTTGGACTGAACTGACTGGTTCAGTCCACTTCGCTCTTCCGACTATCAAACGCAACTCTACACTGTAGGAAAAGTGTGGACGCAACTGGATTCTTACTGTCGCATTCCTGTCCGCCAGTAAGTAGTGCGTAGTGTGAATGCACCCTTCCTCCCAAGTGTTACATTTTGCTTATACTTTCAAGCCTTTATTTCAGAGTGCGTAACAGTGTCAACCCGTTTTTGCTTACGAAATAACCGTTTGCGAATGAAATGTTCGCCGAGAAAACGCTCAGTGATATCCTAAAAAAAGTAAGTAAAAAGGTCCTGAATATTCAGGACCTTTTTTATTCAGCAAAATTGCTAAATGAAAATTAGTTAATAAAAAGAAATAACAAATCCATCCAGACCATATACATATAAAAGCTTGTTAGTAGTATTAATTTATAATAATTATGACTTTTGGAAATGTGTGCCAAGTGTATTGGTCCTTTGGTCGTGTCTCGTCATGCTAAAAATGTATTATTTCAAAACGTCTCTGGCATATAAGGTCCAACATGCTATCCCAAATTAATGCATATGGGTGGTGGGTAGCAGGCTCATTGGTACGAAAGGGTTAGCGAAATAATAGCCAAAACACACTTGCCCTAATATCTACGGTCTTCAGGAGAGGCACGATATCCTGTTGATAAACACGAGTACGAAGAACAGATCAATCGCAACCGCAACCATCCATCACTCTATACCGTAATAAACCGTTATCCAAGACGTTAAACAACATCAGATCACTCCTTGACAAGTCGTTACAAAGATTACCACAGATCGGAAGTCCCCAATCAGTATCGCACCTTGACCCACGCTATCTTCTGGTTAGATCTGGTACAGTCCTTGACACCAGTAGCGTGCAGGCCAATTGTGTTATGTGTAATCTGATCTATTATCAGCATGTTGTGATGGTGTATGGGTACCAATAATGTGTATGGAAATGGGGTTGTTGGGTACAGTTCAACGTTGGTTGGTCCGATTAATATATTAATGGAACTTTGATAATGTAAGGCAAGGACTATGGTATTTGGTTTAACTGTGGTCCAATTATATTATCAATCGTGATTTCGCGAATAGCGGTCAGCAAATCGCTTGACTAGTGTTGGGGGCATTGCTTTTCATTACCAAAGGGGCCAAAGTACAGCAACTGGAGAGGGTGGAGTAGACTTAAGATGAAGTTGGTCCTAATAAAACTAGAATGTTGAAAAGAGACCAACATACGCATACTGATTTCAATGCTCAACAAACAACTCAAAAAACAAAGCGAAGCGTACCCTTTTTACGCTATCATAACTACATAATCTTTAACGTATCGTGATATGATCTGGAATCGCTGGAAATGATGCAGGAATTACTTGAATATACATACTTCCTTCTTTTTTAGTAGCACATTCTTCGTAGAATTGTGCAGCTTTGAAATCAAGGAAAAATACAACTTGTAGTCGGGAAACTAGACTAAAATGAATTCATACGTAGTGAAGTAAAGTTTAATGTGCGCCGCGTGTGTAATAAATGATTACGAAGTGTAAAAAGGATGTCTGATTAAAAAGTATGAATGTGTTAATATTTACAAAAGAAAATGCTATACATGCTATTCTTTCATTCAATTCTGTGCAAAAATTAAAATACCTAGTTTACGAATATTCGAAAATTCACACTATTCGAAAATTTCAAGACAGAACTCGGTTTCAAATGGAGAACAATACTTTTAACCGTTGCTTGGTTCCATGTGTGACAGAAAACTACCATAAACAAAATAACACTGACAGCTAATTTTATTTTTTACACACGTTCACTTTTCAAACACACACTTAAAGTCAGTTGGAGGACCGCAAAAAAATATAAATTTCTTAGCCGTCATTGTACCACAGTTTTGATATAGTTCTCGGGAAAATAGCCCACAAAAACTACGAAATATTCAGTTAAATGGATCTGTGAGTAAAAAACTGGGGCATGTCGAGAGCACCACAATCCACATTCATATCATATCGGTCACCGGTTTGTACATTATTATGGACACTTGACCTCATTTCGGGGCAAATTTTCATTCAGTATTCATTTTTAAAGGCACAGATTATTATGGCCTGTGCTAGCCTATGTTGGAGGTTAATGTGCATGGCGATTATTATAGTGCCTAGTTACATGACCGGTTTTTATGTTGTTTCTGGTGTTGATTTTTTTCGTTTTGTTTTATATTTAGTTACGCAAAGCGCGGTTTTGCACTGTTGTTATATTTTGATTGTATTCGTTGTCCAGAATAATTAAAAAATAACCATTTTAAATATCCTCATATAAAAAAATCTTTGTCAGTATAAAGATTATCTGTGAGTAAAAGTTTTCAAATTGATATGACCACTAACACTATTATTATAACTTAAAATGTTGGGGTCAAAAATACCCTTATTAATTTTACTTTCGAGTTTTTATAGTTTCTTTTTAAAAACGAATTAAGTATTTCTTAGCGTTGTATCATAGACATTTTTAGTGACAACAGGCCTAAGCCACTTAAAAGGCAAACTTCCTTTAACCAAGGTTCATAATTATATTAGAGTTCCTGTAATAAGTCATTAGAAAATAGAAAGTCAGCTAGTTGCGTGCTTGCTGTTAACTTTGACCTTTTACCAAACCGTAGTAAAAACTTGTTTTTGTTTACCAACATAACGGGCGATTCGTTTTTAGAAATCTATTAAGGAAATTAAATAAACAAGTCTATTAGTAAATAGAGGATTATAATTGAGTTTTACGTGCTGCAAAACTGAAAAGATTTATTTTTATTTTTGTCAACCAAAATAAAAACAATTTTGTGCATAAACCACTATAGTGACAGATTGGATCTGATAGTGTTTCACCACCAGATTCACAACTATTTGTAGATCATACAAATATTTGTACCGCGTGGAAATCGAATCCATACCCCATAGCTCAGAAAGTCAATGGCGTAGCCACTCACCAACTAAGCCGTTGATTCTATTCTATTTAAACATTGTTTTTACACAAAGAACAATTACTCTACAAAAAAAAAAAGGATTTATTTTTAAGTCAGCAATTTCTCATTTGGAAAATTTGTAAATAAGCACTGTTTAATAGCCAGGCCAAAGTAAAGTCAAATAAGTCTGTGTACTCGTACTATACATTATACTGACAGACAAATTGTTTAGTTAAAGTAAAAAATAAAAGCTAAGCTATGTTTAAGTTAGGTACATTTTCTTAGCAAATAAAGCTTAATTATTTTCTTATATATTTTTATTTCTATTGCCCTTAAAGTGCTTCGCAACCTTTAGAGTAAAGGGTCACTGAACTATGCTTTTAAATTTCATTAATCCATTGTTAATTACATTTTCTTTTGAGTTTTTCATCACATTTCACATGCCGTATTAGAAATATTAAACAGTCAGCAATAGCGGTGTCGAGGCTGACTAATCAGACCAGCACCAGAGTATCTCAGGTTTCGTCAATGTCACCTACTGCCTACTAAACATGATAAGTGATAATTAATATTTCACCAGATATCACTAGGAGTCAGCTTAATTTCCTTTATTTCCCTTAGAAACGATTTTATGCAAATGGTCCTTTTATTCGAATTTCCATACAGAAAAATCCAATAACACTTCTCGACCCGGGAACCGAACCTAGGACCTCACGCTCAGCAGTCGCGCTGCCGACGACTAGACCAGGCAGTCTTTTTATTCGCATATAAGTTTAAAAACCAAACAAATCTACGAACTATTTAGGTGTACTAAACTGTTATAAACGTGATTGATTAAACTGAACCTCGATAATTCCTCAAAAAATCACATTTTAGACTACGGTAGACACAGTTAGACCCAGTCAAACATAGTGATTGACAAACATACGTGCTGCCGTCATAAATCACATCGCACCTGTATTCTTAAAGCCTAATGACACGTGTCGTTTTTTAACTACATGGGAAATCGATGAATGACGTCATGCATGATTGAACCACCGATATGTACCATTAGTGTCAGCCCGACATGACATTTTGTTATGGAAAAATGTGTACATATGGGAATGTTTATTTTTATAAGGAGGTAGGTACCGCGTTTCTGATTCTTTATGGACCAGGTTGTGCACTTTATTGGTGGCCCAAACGTGATATTTTTGCGTTTTTTTGTAAAACATTTTGATATTTTGAAGTGTTGTTGAACTTTTTTGCCGTCTAATGTGGGTGTTTTATGTTTTCTGGTATTGACTTCAAAATAATATGAGGTTCAGAAGCAGGGTCGCAGAAATCGGAAACATATAACAAAATGTAGCACCACACCTGTTTTCTTTGAAGGGTTAGGCAGAGTCAAGTATTGTACGCCCACATTTTACCGATGCCGTCTAATGTAGGGCGAGTTTGTTGCTAGCTATCAGGCATAATTCTAAACCCCCTCTTGCTTGCAACGAAAAATATTCGGAAATATGTTTTCTATGTATATTGAACTAGTTTTTTTTGTTGTTCAATTAACAAAACACTCAACTTGAAAGCATGCATCATCAACAAATATTCAAGAGTGACTTGTTACAGAGACACTAATAGATGTATCCGTTTAAGAAAACGGACATTCAACTCAAATGCTTTCAAAATGAGACACTCTTGGCTTCAGTCTGAAACGTTTTTAAGTAATTCACAATTAGTCAACGTTTCCAAATTTCGAATGACTCAGATTTCGAATTAAACGCTTTTTTTAAAGTGCCCTGTTCAATGATGATATACTTGCACTCTTTAATGTTAACTGTGGCTGCTGACCGACGGACCGACGTCCATCGGTTTCAATTCCTAGGTCGGGCCGAATGTTGTTGGGATTTTCTACAATTCTCAGTAACAGCCCGGAGTATGGAATGGTGTCTATTCTATGGATGAAACATAACAACGACTTCTAATTGTGGGTGTACAATATAATAAACCTCTGCCTAGCCCTTCAGGGTATAAGGAAGTGATGCTATGTTACGTTATGTTTAAAGTAACTATATTGGTCTGAAAATGTTACATATGTTATATGAACATGAACATTTAATATGTTATACGGCTCACAGCTTTAATGACCACAGTCAACTAATTTGGTCAATAATATAACAAGGTATAATGTCTAAACTACCCTGTGTTTATTTAAGAAAATTCTACAAAAGATATCTTGTCGATTCATAAATACAATACAGTTTCACAGTTTGTGTTTATATAAACTATTGCATTCAAAATTTGAATGAAATAACACTTTAAAATTAGTTATACAAACGAACATAAAAGCCATAAGCAGGTCAAACTTAGATTATGAATTCTGTATTCAAACCATAAGAGGGCAAACTGCCTCACTTAAGTGGATTAAGTTCTTGAGAACTTTCATAAAAAAAATCACCAGGTATTGCCGCTGCGGTAGTGAAAATTACCCATAATTTCTTCAATGGCTTTTCCGCGTGCATTTCTACTCAATTTTCCTTTTATCAAAGTTTTTACTCAATATGACTAGCTCTTGGTTTCTTAACCTTACGATTTAATTTACTATGAAATCAATATCTTCAAATATTTTTGGCCATTACCATAAAGGTCGGCCCGCAATAATCCGATATTCCTAGAAGATTAAAAACGGCTTTACTTACTTAAATTGGTAACGCTTATGATGTTAGGGCTTCAAACAACTTTATATTGAAGTTTTCTTGTGAATATTTATTTGATCAAAGAGTGAAATTTAAGTATTTGAAGACTCAAATTTAAATTTTTAACATAGTTTGTTGTCATCAAATTCAATTTTAAAATATTTAATGTTTGATTGTGAAAAAACGTGTTCTAAGAATCTATAAAAGATTCTAAGAACACATATTTTGACACACATGTCAAAAGTTATGTTGGATCAGACAGATTAAAATATAATTAATTATTCTGCTGCCTGGTTTGTTAAAATAATAATACGTGGAATTCCAAACAGTCATTATTAAATCTTTATACTTTTAATTTTTTTTGGAAGAATAGATCAAAGGGATCTTTAGATAAATAATTACAAAAAAAAATGGAAATTTATCCTCGTACTTATGAAAAAGTATTTTCAACAGAGCTCCGACTTCGTTCCGTAAAACTTTAACCACACAGACCAACGTAATCCAAACTTGAACAAAATAAGCAAAACCACAAAAATTAAAACATTTCCAAATAAATAAACCCACCTCTTTGTTCGGCGGCGAAGCCAACAATCCGTCAGTAAATACCACAGAACTACGAAAGCAAACCACAAACTTTTTGGATGAGCGATAAACACAGGCACGCGCGAGCGTCCGGCGCGGGCAGATGACGATCACAACTGAGTGCATCATGCAGAGGTCCTGTGCATGCCGTTACATTACCAGACGGTGCCGATGGAGGCGACCAGACACATAAATTCAACAACCTTCGCGGTACCGTCGCCTGTTGAAATTATGTAAATTCGCGTCTCACTGCGCTAATGTAGGAAACTGGAAAAATAACTTTTATTTTTAAATTGTTACGCTATTAATACGTAAATAAAATTTGCATTTACAGGTTTCTGAATAAACTTTGGGTATATGACTTCTCCCGATGTGCGAAAACTGTGTGGGTGGGAAAGACACTTATTATGTTAATGTTTGTGTAGGTATTTCTCATCAAACAATGTTATAATATTAATTTAATATGGCGTTTTAAATAATCGCTCTGAATGTTATATCGTCTATTAAGGACAGAGACATGCAACTTTTGGAAACCATAAATACCTAGTAAATGTAATTTTGTCTGATTTCATTTGCAGTCATGAATATATCTGACGTTGCCCGTTTAATAAAATACCACGTCGGTCGGACGACGCGTTGGTTGTTGAAAAGGTTTCTAATATAAGGCTAAAATAAGAGCTTTATAATTAGGTTTCTGCTGTTATAAACATTTTAATTTTTGACTACACGGTTGGCGCAGTGGCTAATCGATTAGCTTTCTGCGCTACGTGTCGCGGGTTCGATCCCCGCACGGAACAAATATTTGTATGATCTACAGATAGTTATTTCGGGTCTGGTTGTGTGTTGATGTGTGATGTTTGTAAACTGTACCCACGATACAGGAGAAATCCTATTGCCGTATATCGTTAAAACATAGGAAAATATTTTTACGGAGCTGCTTTGCAAGAAACTAGTGTTTGTGACTGTGTAATATTCAATTAGGATCTCAAAATTAGGATTAATAGAAAAGTGAAGGGAAACATCTACACATGAAATTTTTCACGTCACACTAAAATCTAAAACAGCCATATCTACGACTGTGCTCACTCCCTTAGTACTTTTTGTGCCGGCCGCAGACGGGTTGCACTGTATTCGATCGGTGCAAGACAAAGCGATGTCAACGTCCCGACGGAACGACGAGCGGCGAGCGATGACCGCACGACGGAAACGATCCAGGTAGCATACCATTCCATTGGCAAAAAGTTTCAGTATGTGCCAAAAGGACCAGTTTGTTTTGAGTCCTATATCGTGAGATACGACTTGCATTAGTCCCGTCTCTCCATTGTTTAGGTTAGTGATCTAACTAGGTAAGTATATTACTATACTATGAAAATATGGATCGAGCGGAATTGATCCGTAACATTTATTGGATACAGTTACAAAATGTACAAAAGGACCAATTTATAATTCGACGAGATTTAACTAGGATTACTTTGACATCTGCCAATCTTCAGTTTAGGTTCTCCGCTATACTATGAAGCCAACGAATCAGTAAACGATGACCATACAAAAAGCAAAAGGTTTCAGAATGTGGCAAAAGGACAAATACATTTTGTGTCATGAATTGTGAAAGAGATGCAATGAAGATAAGTTTGTTGTCTCTAAAAGCTTAAAGCTCTAAGCTTAGAGATCTCGACGCTATAAAGCCGTATATACTAACGATGACATGATAGAAACGATCCCATGTAAAAAAGTATTTCACCATCATAGAGAGGTTCAGATAATAATGTTATTAAGTTTACCTCGTAACGCCCGGTGCTAGGCATTGACCACACTACGGAAATGATAATAGCTGATGAAGGTTGCTACAAAATATTGAAACTTGTGAAAAGGGACCGGCAGTGAAAAGGCCAGGCACTTAAGCGCGTGTAAATGTGAATTGGTAATACTCTATACATTAGTTATGATGAAACGCATTCTCAATGGGATTGACTCGTAACATGAAAACACAGGTCAATGAAGAATGGATGCTATGGCTGCTATACTATGCTATGCTATGGAATGGAGCTTAGTTAGTTTAAAACAATTCTGTTTAACAGTTGACATTTGAATTATTATTGATATGTGTGACATTGACAGCAATTCCTCTAATTTGATATTCTGTGCCAACATTTGCTTGCCGACAGGTTGTATACATGCTTAAACTGTTTAACTTTACATCAAAATGTACCCATATTATACAATTAAGAAATGATTGATTGATTGGTTAAAAACGCTTTCTGCAGTTAATTTAGACGTATGACATTCTGTTTTATTAAAGATCCTGCTATGAGAGACACTCTCGGCTAAATTCGTTAATTTTTTGTACAAACCTCTTTTTTATGGAAATATAACAGGCAGGACATACCTGTAACAGAAGAAAATATGAATTAAGTTTTTTTTTTTGGTAATGATTGCCCTACGCTACGATTTCTTATATGTATAGTGTGGATAATACGAACCAAGCCCTGGAATGATTATCTGTAAGCTGTAGGCTATATAAATATGTGCAATGAGTGGAATCCGAACGTGCTACCTGATACAGATCCCTAGTTGTTCCCCCACCAACCCCCTAAGCCGAGGCCCGATTCCCATTAGCAGGCGCAACTTATTAACTGGTGCTTAGTTTATAGTCTAAATTGCTCGGCTGGGAGTCGTCTCAGTAAACAACGAGAGACCATTAAACAAAAATAAAGAAATTGAACGCGCGACAGATTGCGTAGAAAGCCAAACGCTCAACCACTGCTTAAATAGTGCCATCCGTCCAAGGAATTTGAATGAATAAGTGACACATGAATTTATTGTTCTATTAGCTTCCGCCCGCGGCTTCGCCCGCATTGATTACGAACTCGTGCATTTTTTCGGGTCACACGTAGCGCCATCTAGCGTCCTAAAGCAATTGTGACCGTCGAAAGTTATTGTTATTTCCCTCGGGAACAGTACTTTTTTCTGGATGAAATGTACCCTATGTCCTTTTCTGTGCCCCTGACCACGTATAAGCAAAATTTCATAATGATCGGTTTAATGGTTTAGGCGTGAAAAGGTAACTAACAAACAAACTTACTCTCGCATTTATAATATTAGTTACGATAACATTACTACATGGTCAAGTCAATAACATCGAAGAGATCTACATCCATATAGAATACGCGACAAACACGAAGATCGTAACATCGCGAGTGGATAGCACGAGTGTTGGTGTTCAATATCCTATCCATCGCGCGATCCCCAGGGGGCGGACAAATGGAATGCTTCGAACCAAGTGCGATGGCTGGAGACCTGTTTATTTTCAATTTAGGGATCTTTCCTTACGTCTAGCGAGTTTTCTTGACAAATATGCCAGAAAAAGTTGTATTTCAGGGTATTTATCTTTGCGCGACTATTAAATGGTTACGAGGTACGTACATGTGCCTTATCCATAAAAAAAGTAACTTGTATGCATCATCATCTCGCCAACAATCCACAGTTTTAATACTTAGCAGATATCGCAGAGGATGATTAAATCTAACTAAACGTCATGTGAACCGATATGATTGGTTGTTGAATTGGTTGTTAATACTGGTCAACCAATCACAACAGGTTGACCTTTGAAACGATCAGAGACCTTACCATGTTTTGGAAACTGTGGAAAGCTTCCTATTAAACATGTTTTGCAAGCTATATTAACCAAATATACGAGTAAGTTAAAAGCCCAACTTACTAAGGGCAACAAAGAGTAGAACGTCTAATATCTAGACTTAGGATAGGCCGCTCACCTAACCTTGTACATTCAACACTTAAATATCGACGTCTGTATGTATGTATGAAATTTCGCCCTGACACCGATATAGAATAACGAAACATAACCAAGACCGATATGCAGTTGCTGCAGGGCTGGCACGCCGTGATTTACTGTGCCACTTATTTATGTTCACAAGATAGTTCTTAAAACACTTAATAACACAGTATTATGAAGGACTGGCCACATTGTTGCAAAATGTAAACGCTAATTCAAAAAGTTTGCTCATTTGAATTCTTGGCTTGGCTGTTGCAAAGTCGTTGTATTAAATCCACTGATTGCATTTTATGTGGCACATATGTAAACTTTAATACATTATAAGAAGCGAGCTTGTAAGGTAGTAACATAATGTTTAGAACCGACATCAAAACTCTATTTTGACGGAAGGAACAAAAACAACGTACTTGAAATGTAATCAATTAATTCTAATAAATTAGTAAACCCACTTTAACTTTTTGTGGGGCAGCGAAAAAAATGTCATTGATTCGGTCATAGAATGATCACAAAAACTCATATTCAGGACTGAGTGGTCAATGACTGCTGATTAAGTACTAGTTTTTATTGTATATCTAATTTGATTGTGATATTAAACTTTTTATGTGTCTACCAAAACAAATTATTTTGATCGAAAAGGCTAGATTTTAAAACGATTGCTTACACGACGAATCTAAAAATGCTATAATAACTATACAAAAGCCAACGTTCACGACTGAGGAGACTAAGAAATTCACAGATGGGGACAGAAGCCTCCACTTAAAAGCAAGTATCTCATACATAATTAAGCCGTCTGCTGTGGTCAATAAGGGCGATCATATTCAAAAACCTTGTGATATGAAGTGACAATAATTTTAAAAACATAAGTGACAGCCCTAAGCCCTCACATTCGTACAAAGTCTAACGTTACACTTGATCAAAGAAAAACTTGCACATGCACATAGCCCGTTTTACGTGTCACACTAGTGGCATAATGTGGCGGAATATAAAAAGGGTTATCATTGCATTTATCACGGGATGACTAGGGACTTTTAAAACGTTATAGGACTCTAGTTGCACGGTTCCAAAAAGTTGTTCCTATGGAGAAGAAGCAGCAAGAAACTACAGCGATACTTTTTTAATTTTGAGAACCGTCGTGGTTACGACTATATCAGTACTGATGTGACTTCTTTTCAGCATTCAACATATTGAATTAGCGACCTGCCAATTAGGAATGACTTTATCATTAGAAGAGGCTGCACTGTGAATGAAGAGGCCCTAGTTCTGCAGTGGGATGATTGCGGTATCAAGAGGCATTTAGTTCGAAACAATTGAAACTCTGCCTTCACCGCCAAGAATATTAAGCGTGTTTTTATGTCCTTATGTGTGTCAACATCAATTGATTTCACAACACGCCGACATCCGGCCGTTTGTCACGCTGCAAATCATCGGCTGTTCCGGCAGCTGATGTTTGGGACAACTGTCACGTAGACATTGTCACGTTATAATAAATTGAAGTTAATATATCTTCATAATAGATACGGAGCAGATGTTACACAACTACTGGTGGTGATGTCGTTTAATTTGCAGGTTATTTCTACATTGACAATTAACCTATGGCCAGCTTTGATGCGGAAAGCAAATTATAGATTTGATTGTAAAAACGCCAGGGCGAAAACGTCCGTATTTGAACCCGGAATTTTACCGACCTGCTAGCGTTGTGAGTGCTGTAAATTTTTATTTTAGGAAGCGATCTAACAATTCTAATACCCAAGCAGAATACGAACTTAGTTGGAGAAGAAAATAAACAACAACATACATATAAAATACAATAATATAATAATAATAATATAATAATAATTTATTCAAAAATCATTACAAGATAAAATTATACAGAGGTGCTTAAATGTTAATTATATTCCTAATTCTTACGTGCCTGAACTAGGTAAATCCTGTGTTTCAGGCAAGAAGAGCTAAAACAGTCTAAAGTAATTAATAAACAATCAAAGAGTTATTACATAATGTTCAAAAAGAAAATAATCCTAAATTATACAGATTATAATTTTAAATAGGCTAATTTTTAGTTCCTAAATTAACTAAATGCTTAGTGTAGGTGAAAATTTGTATACTTAAATATATTTACTTCGGCACAACTAGTAGATTCTCTGTATCTTCGTAGGACATACTTTGAAGAGAATCCTTGAGAATTCTCTTACAATTAGTGTGATTCAGGGAATAAATATTCGCTATAGAGTTTAATCTATTATAGAGGAGAGGACCCAGGAACATGTAAAATTTTGATGTAAAAGAATGTTTTGTTTGATTTTGAGGACAGACTAGATCTTTACGTCTTTTATTAGTATGTTCAGTGCTGTATGGTAGAGCTGCGTGTTGTTTTAATACAATGCCCATTATAAATAGCTGTCTAACTGTTAATACTTCACAATATTTGTATAGGAGGTTAGTGGGAAAAAGGAAAGGTCGGAAAGTAGACACTTTGAGAATCGCCCTCTGAGCTCTCTCAATGGTTAGTAATAGTGTTTTACCCGCTCCTCCCCATGTGGTAATACAGTAAGTTAGTAAAGATTGGCATAGAGCAAAGTAGACTTGTCTAATTATTTTTGGGTCTGCAATATTGCGTAACTTTTTAAAAACAAATATCAACTTCCGAATTTTGTTATTTAAGGCTTCTATATGTTGTTTGAATGAAAGTGTTTGATCAATTATAATACCAAGATATTTTATCGTATTTGACATTTTAATGTTGGGACAAACACATTGGTTATTTGTGGGACCTGTGCAGTGATGAGCAGACAATTTTGACTTAGTGCCACTTGATTTTTGCTTGTGCATCGAAAACTTAATGTAATTTGTTTTGTCACTATTTAGGGTTAGTGAATTTTGATGAAGCCATCAACACCAGAATTTTGTTGAAGCCACAATAACATCATATCATTAAAAGATACATCTTTAGAACAATACCAAGAGATAATAGTCATTAAACGACAAAAAGAATACAACTGTTCTCGTGAAACTACACAATTTCGAGAAAATATGTGCATGCTTTCGAAAGATCTCCAGAACAATGTCAAAAACTTATATTCGAACGTCAGAAGGTTTCTCGTGAAAATGCAGAATAATGTACCACAATAACTTAAGCAGCTCCATCTATGTCGAGGAAATATGTCATTGTGCTCTGCCCATAACTTCTTAACTACTGATTGCGTTATTGAAGCCGGCCATAACAAGATATAGCGGGAAACGGAAAAATTCATCGTTATGAACAATACAGACATTTTTATTTGCACAACGTAGAATTACATCGTTTATGTTTGTTTAGTAATTAGTGGGGCTCGTAGCTACATAAAAGGCACGCGGGTAGTCGACCTATGAGGTTAAACACCGCTTGCTGAGGTCAGTCCTTGGATGGGTGACCGTTCTTCATACATCGATATGTTAAGTAGCTGTACGAATACTTATGACAATCGTTACGGGTGTCAGCAGCTTAAAAAGACTGACAGCCGGTCTAATCTTAGAGTATCCGTGTCTTCCAGTAATTGGGTGGCGGGGGTCAGGCAGTTGCTTCGAGTAAAATACTGGTAGTTAGCCGCACCTGGTGAGACTGAGAGCCGGCCCCGAAATCATTGGGAACATGGCCATATAAATATTTATTCCACACGGCGATTGAACTCGTGGCACATTACGCAGAAAGCCAATCGCGTCATCAAAAAACATAAGAAAGGTAAATTTAATATTTTAACATCCTTTAGGTAAATAAACTCATATGTAGGTTAAATCCCTTGACTCTAAGTTCAACACAAAATTAGCTTGTGTAATGAGAGGGTTATTAAAGTTAACCCTTACTCGAAGTTACTTCGAGGACAACCTCGAAGGGAACCCAAAGAAAGGGTTTAATTAAAGTTGTTGCAACTACGAAGCTAAAGTAGTATTGTAAGCAAACTTTATGACTTTTAAATGGACAAAACTATGTTTACGGTTGAAATCGTGCCAATAGCCATCAGTCATATAAATTAAATCGCTAGGGCTGACTGCAATTGAAGGTGCCGAAAAGGGATTTGAAGGCATTATGTGAATATGAAAAATCTTTCTTCTTACAGAAGGATTTCTAATTAATTGTGGGTACGGATTACAAACGTACATCTTTGCGCACACCCAGATCTGGAAAAACCATCTGTTGGTCATACAAATATGTTTCGTGCGGGGATAGAAGCTGCGACGGCATGTAGCCAATAACTTAGCGATTGTGCCAGCCCTGACATCAATAAAATTTAAACGAATAAATTCAATTTTTAAAACAATTAAATATACGATTATTATACAAACTACAAAGTGTTTAAAGTTTTACGTTTCACGAAACCTTCAATAAAAACTGTTAAAATATTCGCAGTTCGTTTTGAATCTTCTTTCGTTCCTTTAATCATGGCGAGACGAAAACAATTGTTCAACCAAATTATCATTGTATTTCAAAAAGAATTCATAATAGTCAAAAGAGCTTATTTCTTTGTAGGTAATGAGTAAGCTATAGAGACAGCTATTTACATAAGACAATTTAGTCGACTACTCGAAGTCGAAAGTTTTTTATTTCAACTTGCAGGCAATTTTAATAGATCGAGAATTTAGACCCACGGTTCCAAAAGTAGGTTAGAATAATGGAGAAGAGATCGGCAAGAAACTCCACGGATACTCTTTACAAAATCAAGTCTTCAGATTTAAATGTGCTATATAAATAATAAAAATAGATGTCTTGTTTCTAGTGTTCATTGTTTTCTTCAAGTGATAGTCTAACTGCAGCCTTGATTATGGTCCGCACAGATGCTTATAGAACACAACATCGATAAAAACATGACAAAATTACTGTATTATAAGCTCAGTCACACTTAGTCCATAACAGATCACAATCAGTTGGGATTCGCAGAAACACTCACAAATAAAAAACAAAGAGCTTTCAGACGTCTTGTGTCTAATCAAGTGATTCACTCTATCATAATATAAATATTGAAGAGGCAATAACCAAGAATGTACCGAAGGACCAATCCGATCTAGAGCTTATTTTTTTTACTTTTTTTTGAGGTGTGTAATAAAGGTGTCATATTTAGTTACTATACATTAGGCAGCAGCTTCGTATTATGATAAAAACAGTATGTTTTATGTGTGTTACGTTTTCTACAGTCGGGAATGGCGTGCATTGGTTTCTGAGGAAGGTCTGTCTATGGTCCCCTTTTCAACAGTGGCCGTTGCTCTTGCTGATCATTCCATTTGAGATCAAAGTGCAGTTCTTATTCGAACTGAACCGTTGTAATTTGTAAGCTATCGCAATTATTTTGTGTATTGTATTGACGCTTACATATTTATCGTGTTGTTAAGGAGATGCTAAAAGGCTGGCTCGTTTGTTCTTCACTCGGGCTTTAAATCGCGCATTGTGTAGTGGACCTTTTGTATTATCTATATTGTGAAAGAGGCGAGGACCTCCTGCCCTTGAGATCTGTCTCGGGTTGCGGGCCAAAGGAACGGCGGCGGCGTATGAATGGGTCATATCTGATTTACTCAACTGTTAATTTTCCTGGAAACGAGTTATATTAATACGACATCCATATGAATACATTACGAAGGTATATTTTTTGTATTAACGTTTAAAATATAAACTCAACTAACTGAATGAATATAAAAGTAAATATCATAAAATAACACAGCATCACGCCTAATTTTCCCGAAGAGTTAGGTAAACGTATAGTTCTACACTCAAATTTCTCCAATGCTGTTTTATAGTACCACTAGATTCCGCCCGCGGCTTCACCCGCGTGCTTTACGAACCCGTATATTTTTCCGGGATAAAGAGTAGCCTATGTGCCTATATAGCCTATTCCAGACTATAATCTATCTCTGTTCCAAATTTCATCTAGATCCGTTCAGCCGTTCTGGCGTAAAAGAGTAACAAAGATCCATCCATCCTCACAACCTCAAAAACTTTCACATTTATAACATTAGTAGGAAGTAGGATTAGTAGGATATTAAAAGTACGATGTTAGAGGGCGAGACCGATAAAAGTATTTTTTTAGATTGATGCCATAGCGAGACGAGTTCATTTACAACCTATTGCAGATCGCATATTGCCTATATTTATAGACATCATGTCTAGCAACGCAATACCCGAAAGTCGTCTAAAATTGTATAATATTATTTTAAACCGACAACAAAGTTAAACTAATTAATATTGGTTTAGTCCTTGACACGGGATGCCATTGACCTTTACGACACGGAGAATAAAAGTAATAGGTTTTTTTTTATAATCGATATTATTTAAATCAAATCATTTTTATAATGATTGTTACTAGCAGTGACAAGAAACAATAACTGCAACACGAACCGTAGCAATCTGCTACGCGGCGTTTAGCAGTAGCCGACTGATGCATAATAATTATTGTATGAATTTTAATAGGAGTTTCATGCCCTTTCTTCTCCATTGGAAAACGTTGCAACTAAAGTCTGACTATTCATAAGTGGAAATGGAAATGATTTGCATGAATATAAACAGTTATGACTTTAAAAAAATGGAAATCTGCGTTACCTATAAATAAATAAATAAATTCAGCCCATTACTGTCCCACTGCTGGGCAAGGGCCTCTTCTCATATAGAGAAAGATAAGGCCTTAGTCCACCACGCTGGCCTGGTGCGGGTTGGCGGACTACACACACCATCAAGAACTTTATGGAGCCCTTTCAGGTGTGCAGGTTTCCTCACGATGTTATCCTTCACCGTTAACTCAAATGATAATCAAATTCTGATCCGCACATGATTCCGAAAAGTCAGAGGTGCGGGCTGGGTTTGAACTCGGACCCTCTTGAAGGCAGGCAAAAGTTCAACCACTAGGCTATCACTGCTTGTTACGTATATTCTCTTTATTTTTATCTTTTTTATCAAGCTTTTGTGTGACCCATTTATTTTTTAATTAATTACTGTTATTGCCGTAAAACTATTGATTGATTAAAAATATATGTTCGTACAATTTTCGTTTATATTTTTATTTTATTTTTGTATATATTTTTATATGGCCGTCATCTACCAACTTGACAACACAATAAACTATGACAAGACTTTGGTATTGCACAGGTCGAGGCAACTTTCATTCGACTTAAGCATGGCTGTCAAACTTTAAGCCTATAATTTCCAGGACCAGCTTTCCATATAAGTCCTCCACACTTTGTTGGGTCTTATGCATCCTCCATAATATTGGTGGCATTATATGGAATATTACTACGACCAGCACCATCTGACCCTCCGCTCCACGGTGTACAAGCTCTCTTGAATTACGACACACGACAAACTTAAAGCTCATTTAAACTGCTTGCGAACTACACTTTATATAATAATATAAAGCCTCATCTATCTAATGGGTTCCTTAGGTGTCAAAGAGAGTCAATGAATTTTCTAGCCATAGAAATTATAGTAGAAAATTCAAAATCAGGAGCAATTTGGATTTTTTTTTAGTTAAGTTGGACTAACAATCATAAGTGCACGACAGTATAGATGTACTTTTGCTTTCCGAAATCGTCTGCTTCACCTTGGGCCGTCAGCCTCGATAACACCATTCCTGACTGGCGAATATTTCCACTACGGCATGAACAATTTCCATGTAATAGCTCACGAAAGAAAAACAAGAAGAAAGGAATCCCTAAGCCACTATAATATAATACCTACAGGTAGAGACGTGACCCAAGTTATTCAAATGTTCCCCAGGATAAACTAGTGAAGCGTTTAGTCAGATTTTATGAATATTTGAATGAAACGAGCTGCATATTAAGAGGTGTTGTGACTGAGCGTCGGTAGATGAGACCTCTTGTAGTTTTTTGAGTATTGGAGTAGAGTTTTTAGTGGTTACTGTACTCGTGTTTTAAGCTTCTAGTACGTGGTAACACCTGTCTATGTCAATAAAGACATAAATTTACTTAATTACCCGCTTTATTGGTCTAATAGTCGTGAGCGCGACCGCTGATCATGAGGTCCTATGTTCAATTCCCAGGTCGGGCATAGTGTAAATGAAATTTTCTCAAATTCAATAGTCAATAGGCTCATCATAATAATATCATAAGCGAAATATGGGTGTACAAAAAGTACAATTCTGCCTCACCCTTCGCTATATGGAATTTAGGTGTGATGTTATGTATATGTATATATATTATGTGTGTTATTACTTAATTATAAAATTTTGACTAACTGTTTTTTAACCTACGAACAAATGTATTTTTTTTTTAAATAGATGCCCATTCTGTTTTTAAAAATGGTAAAAACAAATACAACACAATTTCCTCGATGGTGGTGACGGCGACATTATCACCACCCGACTTTATCCACTGATGGGCAAATGGCTCCACCGACCCACGTTAACCACAATATTGTCCATCGATCTCACCTATCAAAGTCCTGCTACAAGTCATAGGCCACCTCTCAATCACCGCGTCGGCTGCACCACCTGACCTTTACAACTGTGAACTGAACAGACAGCTTTTAAAACAATAATTATTATCTAAAGCCTCGTCTACAACAGACTGATAGACGCCCGTTAAACTTACTTATACGTAAGTAGGTACACTAAGTACGTACGAAGGTAATTCAAACTCGAGGGTTTCAAAGTTATTCAAGTGTGCCAGACTGGAATGCTAATCTTATTCAAGTGTATCTATAATATGAAGATATAAATTTAATATCATATGTTTTAGTTTTCACAGACATAACACAAACATAACATCACGTCTGTATCCCCGAAGGGTTAGACATTTACAATTGTGCCCCTACATTTCGCCGATACTGTTAATAAGTCCCATGTAATAGGGGCGAGCCTACTGCCATCAACCGGACACAGTTCCAAACGCCGTGCTGCTACTGAGAATTTCTATACAGTAAAACCCAATAGGCCGACATAAAACCAGACCCGGGAATCGAAGCCAGGACCTCACGTTCAGCAGTTGCACTTGCGACCACTCCACCAATGTGGCTGTCTTTACAGACCTGCAGAAAAAAGAGCTCAATTTTTTCTCGATCCTATGTTGGCCTAATGTGACGCCGCGACAAAAGTTTGTCGACATGACAAGCCGGTATCTGGCCGACAAAATTTTGTCGCGGCGATCATGTTAACCGGGCCGGTCGAAATATGAGAATTGTCTTCGACACTATGATGAACTGTTTGTAGCTTTAACGTTGGGTAGGCAACTTATTATGATGGTCTGAAAAGCAATGATAGTAACATCAATAACATACAAACAGAACGCCACGTGCTTTTTATTTAGGTATACTATTTCAACGGCATCGACGAAGTGTTCCTTACCCAACCCTTCGAAGAATACAGGGACGATGGCGTGGTGCTTATCATCACTACATATTATAAAACAAAGTCCCCCCGATCTGTCTGTCTGAACGCGATAAACTCTAAAACGACTGAACGGATTTTCATACGGTTTTCACGGATAGACGGAGTGATTCACGAGGAAGGTTCGGGTGTATAATTCATTAAGGTTCTGTGAAATTGGCTGAAATATGACGATGATTGTTGAAGATGTCGGAAAAAATCATGCCAACTGGGAACTTTAGTGACGTGCACCGCGTAAACCAATAGAGTTGTATATCGTTATTAAATCAAATTATAGTTTTAGAAAAAAAAAGTAGGCCTAAATGCTATGCTATCCGTGTGAAGCCGGGCGGGTCACTAGTATTTTCATAGTATCGTATTTTTATGTAAGTCGTAATATAACTTGTCGTACCTACTATTTACAATTGTAGTCATATTCGTATTGTACTGTTTTATGATAGGTATTTCTTTTATAGGTCTTAATGCCCATTTTTTTTTTCAAATCATTCCTTAAACGCAATTTCACCTTATATTTTGTATCAAGACTGCGCCGAAATTTTCGACTAAATATAGACATTTGGCAAAAACGCCGGACAATCTGAAAGATTTCTTTTGTCCTCGCATACATTTAAAGTTCACCGCTCTATTCATAAAATGTATATATATACAAAAGCTCTCAAATTCTTAGAAAGCTATAAAAACATATTGATACTTTGATGGCCGATGCGAATCGTATTGTTTAAGTTTACATTGCAATACCATTTTATAACTGCAGTCCTAAAACAAAGTAAATTCTTTTACTGGTCTTTCACTGGACTTTAAACATATTTAATCTTACAAATTAAGTGAATAAAATTCAACATTAGGATACGCAAGTAATTTGTGGCCTGCGGGTGGCGGATTTGGGGCTGTAAGTCACTCGAGCAGCAGCAGGCCTGAGACGGTGGCGCGAGTGTGTTCCACGCGCGCCTCTATAACATGTGCAGCTATAGATTAGCTGCACAATGGGACGGAGCCTGCCAGGTCATCCACTGGCGGGCCGATACCTGCCGGGGGTGCGGTAAATGCGCGCGCGAATCCCATATCTCCGGCGCTACAGGTATGCCGCAGGAACACCGTGTGGTTTTAGTCGGTAAAAGTCCGACATCACCCGTCGCCATCCCCAGGGCGGCGGGTATGCATGAGCATTTCCACACGTAAACGAACACACGTTACGAACCTGTACATTTTCCCGGATAAATAACCTATGTGCTATTCCAGACTATAATCTATCTCTGTGCCAAATTTCATCCAGATCCGTTCAGCCGTTCTGGCGTGAAAGAGTAACAAAGTTCCATCCATCCATCCATCCTCACAAACTTTCACATTCATAATATTATTAGGATAAAAAGTAACCTATGTGCTATTCCAGACTATAATCTATCTCTGTGCCAAATTTCATCCAGATTCGTTCAGCCGTTCTGGCGTAAAAGAGTAACAAAGATCCATACATCCATCCATCCATCCTCACAAACTTTCACATTTATAATATTAGTCGAATAGGATACTCGTGATTACGTACTAACTATGCTGCATAAACTCAAAAGTATCTGGTTCATATTCTAAGCGCTGACTTATAGCTGGATAAATTTTAGAAAAGTTATTCTGTGATAATCCATACAAAATCTAACTTTTTTAACGTAACTTTTTTAAGCCAAGTTTAATCATTGCTTTGGATGAATAACCAAGAATGTTGGTATGTTAAAAAAAATGTTTACTTGTATTCTCATTTGAATTGCTTCATTGGTCTAGTGCTTGCAGGCGCGGCGGAGGTTCTCGGTTCGATACCCAAGACGCACAAAGATTTTGAGATTTTCTAAAATTGTTAATAGCAGCCTGGAGTTTGAAAATATTCTTGGTAGGTGGCAATAAGCCCTCTATTAGATAGAACAAGGAAACATGGGGAATATAGACGTGATGCTAATATATTTCTTTTTGCATATACAATAGCAATATAGAGATGGCGGTCCTTAGGGCCTTTAGGCAGTAGAAACGCGCATTTTAGCAATCTTTTAAAGCTAAATGCAGCCAACGAACGCGTAAACGTTTCTGCTGCAAAAAGGAGCCGGTCTCCTAAACCCTTAAACTCATCCTTTATTTATGCAAACGGACTCAACTCCACAGATTTACTAGTCCGTTCCCACTGCTCGTAAAATGTCATATCTAGCTAAAGTGTGGTCACTAACCCCGAATAAAATAGAAATAGTGTATCTGTTTATGGTTTATCTGTATCGGGATTTATTTAAATTGTATTGAGTTAGTAATATAAACTTAAGCCTAACGTCCTTTTGACGTTAAAGTTTAAGTTGGTTTGTGGTTTTTTGCAGTCCGCAATATCTACTGTGTAGGACTGTGTATAAAATTCGTTACGATTCCTAATAAAAATTTATGTATTAAAATTGGAGAAAATAACATCATCTCTCTACTTAAAAGCAAACAAACATAGACACAAACGCATATATTCATGAATTATTATATTATTTTTCTATTTAAATTACCTTATTGCTCTAGCAAACGCTGAGCTAAGCATGAGGTCCTGGATTTTAACCCTGGGTGTGTCAAAGTGTGCCAAAGTGCCAAAGTGTTTTTTTTGGATGAGAGTTTTTGCCTTAAATTTGGAATTGTGAAGTATGGTAGTAAGCGCGTCATTTATAACATGCCTACACTGCTGCTCTGTCTTCCGAAATATATAGGCGTGATTGATACTCGTTAAACATTTACGAAGTAAGCTTTATATTACATTTTTACTCTCCAGACACATTCATACATCCAGTTCTAAGCACTTGGATAAAATATATAAACGCACAGGGATTCCAGAGAACAACCGGTGATTTACGGTAATACCGCCTCGGCCATCATTTGTAATATTAGCGGTTTTGCTCGAAAATTAAGAGCGAAGGCTCGAGGATTAAGGAGTACCTATTCATTCAAGTTATATGTTATTATTGTAGTTGTAACTATGTTGAAAATAAAGGCTATATTATTATTATATTGTATTGTGAGATTATACAGGGGATAGTGGCAAGTATAAGATTCAATGTTTGCCCTTTGTTGTATTATATTTATATCAAAGTTAGTTTATTAAAAAAAAAAAAACTGTTATCTTATCTTTTAAAACATACAACAAAACATTGTTTTTTGCTTTCGAACCATATCTTGTGGGTAAATAAGACGAATTTTCCTCATTTTCCATGACTTTCCCAAGATATCATCACGCCTGTTTTCCTCGAAGGATTCCGCGAAGGTGTACTGTTAATTATATTCAAGTACCCATTAATCCAATCGGGGGCGAACCTATTTTGCTGCTATTAAGAAACCATACTGAAAACCGAATAAAGCCGGGTTAATTCTGACGCGAAACCCCTTGCGTACCGCTCACGCTGCGAATTCAAGACCTTAGATCATAAGAAACACTCAAAATCAGCTTAAACTTTTGCCAGACCTTGAAATCAAATTTAAGACCTCACGCTTAGCAGCCACACTTGTGTGACCACTTGTGACGAGACTAATGAGTGTTAACTAATGAATGAACAAAATATACTTTGCGGTAATTTTATTGAAATAAAATAAACGAGTCATTGTTATATTCCAATTGAGGTGCATCTGGTCAGGAGTATATTCTCTCACATATCATCATCATCTGCCTAGTCTTTTCTCAACTACATTGGGGTAGGCTTCCAATCTTACCGGTTTCGGCTGAATATCAGTATTTTACACGGAGCGACTGCTTTCTGACCTCCGCCACCCAATTACTGGGAGACACTCTTACTCTAAGGTTAGATTGGCTTTCAGACTTTATGGGCTACTGACATCCGTAACGACTGTCATAGGTCTTCGTATGACACCCAGGACCAACTGCTTAACTTGCTTTCCGAGACACCTATCCAAGGACTAAACTCTTCAACTGCTTAAACGCGCAGATCAACCGATCTGCGCGGTAGCTACGTAGCCACGAGCCCCTCACATCGTGGTTAACAACAACATCATCATCATTATCAGCCAGAAGACGTCCACTGCTGAACGAAGGCCTCCCCCTTATTTGGGTAGGGGGGTTGCCATTATCCCCACGCTTGGCAGGCGGCTTGGGGATCGCAGTGGCTCACCGATTAGTGAGAGGCTGCTGCTGCCCGTCCTCCGGTGCCTGGCCGCAGTTTTAGGACGTACCCGGGTGGGTTCCAGGTGGTTAACAACGTCGACACAGAATTGGTTTCAGGGGGCAAGCTCGGTCACGTATTATCCCTATACCAATACCATTATGGAAATAAATCATTAATACAAATTATATTGTTTACAATTTCATGAAAATAATACCCGTTGCATAAAACAAGAGTGACACAATTGAATGCATACTATGTTGTTGTTTACGCTATTGGGTCAGGTACATGCGTTTCGGGATGCACCAACTTGTTATACAATTGCACTTTCTACTATATCATATATATATATTTGTGAGGATGTATGTTTGTTACTCTTTCAAGCAAAAACTACTGAACGGATTTGATTGAAATTTGGAATGGAGATAGCTTATACGCTGGATTAACACATAGGCTACCTTTGATCCCGAAAAACACTGTCACCGTGGGCTGGTCAGCTTCACTTTAAACCGCGGGGCAGCTATCTATAATATTTTATTAATATTATAAATCTGAAGAGATTGTTTGTTTGTTTAAACGCGTTAATCTCAAGGACTAACAACAGTCCGATTTGAAATAATATTTTTGCATGTTATAGCCTATTTATTGAAGAAAGATGAGGTTGCTTTTTACGTTTTTAAAAAATTCACGTGGGCGAAGCCGCGGACGGAAGGTAATACATATACTTGTCTGTTGTGAAAATATATCTACGTGATCTGGGTTTAATAATATAACTTGCAATGTATATATTTCTTACACAAGTGAAGAGTAGGCCTCACTCACATTTATGAAGTTTTGAGTCTATAGTAGTAGTAGTAGTTTCTCTCTATGTTTACGTCATTATGTCATAGTAAATATTTGCAACCAGAAGCTCGTCAAAATATGAACATAATTAAAGACAAACAGCTGCCTCATTGGGAAGCAAGAGTGTGGAGAGTCCTAGGTTCTGGGTAATACAAAAAAAAAGAAGAAGAAGAGTTAAAAAATTCACGGGTCAATCATATAAATCTGCTTGACCCTCCAAGTATACAAGCGTGACTTTGTGTTATGATCTAAGAATATTGACAAACTCAGATATAGCAATTCGCTCTTTGTTCGATACTACATGCTGATGTCATCAGATAATTGTATGGTAACATGGACACGACGGGGGCTCGGTCGCAGCCGGCATACACCCACCCACGCAGCTCCAATTATCTCTTTATTAGATGCAGTTTTACCGTGATGGATGCACTTGCGCGGAGGGCTGTTGAACTTTGACCACGAAACGTGGGTACACCGTTACTTTGATCGCAGTTAAGCCGCTGAAGCGCTAGGGATCTGAACACAGATAAGCTGGATTGCTAGTCAACTTGCTGAAAGGATTATGAAAACACAAGCGGAACTAAGTGCTGAAAAAACTTTAAGCTTTGAAATTACTTCGAAATGTCAGGGGAGCTTCTTAGTTAAGTCCAAAGACCAACTGTGGATTTCCTCTTATTGTTTTGTCGGAATATCTGAACTACATACAAACAAATTTTAATTTAAGTTTAGAACTTGGCAATCAATTATGTGAGGGATTAATTCTTGATCTCTCAATATTGTAGTAGAATTTGATGATGAAGTCGTCCACCTTGGCGGATTCCGTCAAATTACTTGTCTTTCTTTTTAAACTGAGAACCTTTTCAACTTTAATAATAAACGCGAATATGGTACTGGCGAAATTCACTTAGATGTAAGATCAGCTTCGGTATTCTGCCTAAAGACAAAACCCAAAAACAATTTAAAAACGGAAAAGATTTGATTTAAATTCAAACAAAGCAAGAGCTTGAAGTTTAAATTTTGTTTCTAATTATAGAACTTACGCTTTCGGTTCTTCGGTTCATGGTAATTAGGATATGATAATACAAAGGTATTGTATACCTACGTAATCCCTAACATATAAATAACATTGGAGTGTCTGTTTGTAATATTGAAATAACCGTTTTTTACTACATGCATATGAATATATATACGGTACATACACCAAAATAACATTTTTTACAATTTTTGTCTGTCTGTCTGTCTGTTTGTATAGGCTAATCTCTGAAATGGCTGGACAGATTTTGACGGGACTTTTATTGGCAAGTAGCTGATGTAATAAGGAGTAACTACTTTTATTTTAGAAAAAATCTTTTATTTTAGAAAAAAATAGGGTTAAGTGCATTTGGTCTTCTTAACTTCACGTAACTTTTATAATTATTTTTTTTTAAATGGCGTTTCGCACAAAAAAATACATTGTTAAGTTCCGACATCCACGCGAACGAAGTCGCGGTCACAGCTAGTACTTTACAAAGTACAAACTAATAGAAGTAGTTCAGACCTGACATTGGAATGTTATAGTAAGACTAACTGCCTAATGTACTACAGGAAATACAAATTATGATTTTTGATTTTTGTTTTCTTTTTTAACTATATAAAAACCTTAAGTACCAAATTGAGTACAAAATATTATTGAGTATTTTCGTCATAATGTAGTGTAAAGTATATTAAACATACTAAAAACTATATGAACAAACAGTTATCATCTCTAAAATTGCAGCAACAGGAATCTTCCTCGGTTTGAAGCACTATTCTTAGTTTGTACTTTTTGTAGTACACACAAAAACAGAGGTCTTACGAGGATATTATATTGTGAACACGCCTAAGAACCACAGATTATTTGTCGCAAACTACACGACAATCCGTAGTACTTACGACATATATCATCTCTAAGATCAACGCTGCATGATTGTCACTTTATAAGTAACTAGCTTCTCCGCGTGGTTTACGAACCCGTACATTTTTCCGGGATAAAAAGTAGCCTATGTGCTATTCCAGACTATAATCTATCTCTGTGCCAAATTTCATCCAGATCCTTAAAGTAGTTTTTGCGTGAAACAGTAACAAACATCCATCCATCCATCCTCACAAACTTTCACATTTTGTAATATTAAGTAGGAGGTAGGATAATAAATTTATGCAACACCCAAAGAAACTAAACGTTCCTTCAAAATTTGCCAGACGGTGACGTCATGTAAACGTATTCCACAAAATTTGTCGTGACTCTAACAATGGTGTTGATTCATACGGCGAGACTCACTACCGGTGCAGACTACAGACTGCAGACTTGCCAAGTATATATTATTATAGTCTGTGCTACAGACTGACGGTGGCGGTGCACAGTGCAGACAACAAAGGAAGGCGATAAGGCGACGTGATTAATTTGACGGGATAAGAGATGTCCTACCTTACGTATTATATTACCTAATTTTTTTATTAGAGTAGGTTAAGTTATACTCCCGGTTTAGACTGCACACAGAAGATGGAGGGCAGATGACAAAAGAAGACTGATACGCGATTCATTGACGGGACAAGGGACGCTCATTGTATTTCAATTATGTGCGGTCGAAAAAAGGTATTAAAGATATCGTAAATAAATATTTTAAACTATTTATATATATTCATAATAATAATATATTACATGATTGCATCCATAATTTCTTAAATCTATAATTTTTTGTGAAAACTTCATCTACACTGCCTCATTGGTCTAGTGGTCGTAAGCGCGACTGCTGAGCGTGAGGTCCCGGGTTCGATTTCCGGGTTGGGCAAAGTGTTATTGGTTTTGCTGTAGAGATATTCTGAGTAGCAGCACAGAGTTTGGAACTGAGCCCGACTAACGGCAACAGACTCGCCACCTTATTCATCATCATCAGTCAGAAGGCGTCCAACTGCTGAACGAAGGCCTCCCCCTTAGACCACCACATCGAAAGATATTCCGCCACTTGCATCCTTCGGTTGCCCGCGACTTTCACAATGTCGTCGGTCCATCTAGTAGGAGGCTTTCCTACGCTGCGTCATTACATGGTATCTAATAACGGCGAAATGTGGGTGCACAATAGTACACGTCCGCGTAATCCTTCTGGGTTACAAGCGTGATGCTATTTGTATGTGTGTGTATGACAGGGGCAAAGTGCAGACAACAAAAGATAGTGTTGACACATGGTTAATTACGAGACAAGGAACCCCTATGCAGAAAGTTCCAAGCGGAAAGTTTCTAGGCAGAGATTGGACTATATCTGATGCGGTTCAATCATGACACTGCTCAGGTAAAACTGCAGTACCTAATTTATTTTAGCGACTACTTGGTATATTACATACTTATCAATGGACTTCCACACTAAAAATAACATGGATTTAACACCTAGTTTCAGTTACATCAAAATATGTTTCCAAGTGTCACAGTGAACGAACAATCATATAAGAACATAAAATGAATGGAACACAATCTTAGAGAAATAAAATCCCTATTCACATTTATTTTTATGAGATTTATTGCATTATTGGCCACCGGTGCAGGGTGCATGCAGACAACAAAGAACCGAAGCAGAATAGACGACTCGACGTGATTGGGTGGCGGGCTGGCGTGACACCCATTTATGTAAAAACGGTAAAAGGGTACGCCATAATGGAGTTATGGCAGGATCTGTAGAGGGCTAGACGTTTAGGGTTATGTTTTATGAAATAGTACGAGTCACTTCGAAGGCGCAACGTTTCCTTTCCTATTGAATAGTGTAGGAATAGACTCTAGCCGCCTTCAAGAAACCAAGATCATCCGAGTATTAGCGATTGAAGGATAATCCAAGGTGTAACTTACAGAGAACGAAAAAGGATAACATACTGAGCCGAGTATTATATTTTATAGAAAAGACAATAAATATGCCTTACTGTTTACCAGAATTATTGGCCACGCCGGGGTGCAGAGTGAACGCAGACAACAAAGAACCCAAACCGAATAGACGACTCGACGTGATTGGGTGGCGGGTTGGCGTGACACTCAGTTACATAAAAGCGGTAAAAGGGTACGTTTTACTAAAGTTATCTCGTGATCGGTAGACGACTAGACGTGTTACTTATAAGACAATATTGTGGCTTCCAAGACGCAGTGTCTTTTAGTCAGCGTTCTACTAGAGTTTTGGCGAATGGATTTTAATATGGTGTAGTTTGGAGATATGCGCGGCTAACAATTCTGAAGTGGTTCGGTCACATGCCGCAGCTCTAGGGATTGTGTCGGTAGGACATACTCCCCTAAACTTGTCCCTGGAGGACGATCTCGTGGCCGTCCTAAAAGGCGCTGGCTGGATATGAAGAATGATAGACAACAACAGACAACATACAGACTAAAGAAGACGTACAAAACCATTAAAGGTAGCAAAAAAGCGGATTAAAAACACCAAGCAGAAGAAAACCAGGCGCTGTCTAAATTACTAATAGGTACTTACCGAGAATCTTTTAACATACAATCCCAGTAACACTTTCCTTGATCTGAGAATTGAATTCTAGAACTCACACTTAACAGCTGAGTTTTTGACCATTAAACTAATACGACTGTTTTTGAAGGAATTAAGTAAGTATGTAAGTACTTATGTATATCTAAGCAATTAGAGAAGCTCGCTTGTGTGTGTATTTACATGAAACGTTTTAGGCAGTTCTTTCCTCTATAACTCGAGCCCCTATTAGGGTAGAGACACTTGTTTCACGCCCCCGTCCCATTAGTTCCGTCTAATGGTAATTGGGTACCTATATTTATATCCATTGTAATATGTGTTTGTTGGGCAGAGAGCTTAGCGGTTAAATTCTCGCCATTCACAAAAGAGGGTCCGTTAACCGTGAAGGAAAACATCGTGAGGATACCTGCACACTCGAAAGAGCTCCAAAATGTTCTTGATAGTGTGCGTACCAACCTTCGTCCACCAACCTGCACCAGGCCAGTTTGGTGGACTTATACTGTTACCCTTTTCATTCTAACAAGAGACATTTGAAAACACAACTGAGGCCCTAGTGTAAGTTTCTTTTGATAAAATCGATTTAATGCAAACGTATTCCTAGTACATTTAACTTAATGTTTTTTACAACTGAACAAAAATAAAATTAAAATTATTTACTTTATAAATTTACCTTTGTCATCTTTCTTCCTTTAATTGTTTAATGTGCGGATGTGTTTGAAGAATCTTTGTCTACAAATAAACAGAAATAGGTATATTTAAATATTTTTAAATGTAGATTAGAGGAAGCTCCATTAATTGTAAACAGAACCAAATCCACACATATTAATATCGTTTTCTTATTTCAAACTCTTCACCAAAATTAAGCCTATACCCACTTAATTTTTTAATTCGTTAACTTTCTAACACTAAAAAATAAACCACAAACAATAAATCACATATGGCTAATAATATAAATATAATAAACAAATCTCATCAGTATGCACGCTACAAAGGATACGAGTGCAACCGAAGTTCATGGCTCCTCATTCCAAATTCAAATTACGTAAATTAAAACAACGCGACGCTTGCGCATCAAAAGTTTAATTATGTATTCGTTAAATCGTATTTCAAGGCTACAATGAAACAGTTTAGTTTAGAACAAATATAGCCTATATATTGTTAGATAATATTAGTTGTTTATAGATTATTTTTGGGATCCCGATAAATGCGTTGCCTCATTGGTTTTAGTGGCCGCAAGCGCGACTGCCGAGTGTGAGGTCCTGATTCCGATCGGGCAGTGTTATTGGGTCTTTCTATATATAAATTTTCAGTAGCAGCACGGAGTTTGGAACTATGCCTGGTTGATGGCAATATGCTCACCCACTATTACATTGGATTGAATAACAGCATTGGCAAAATGTACACAATGTTTGCAATAGTACACCTCTGCCTAACCCTTCGAGGATACAGACGCCATACTATATTATGCGATAAACGCATGCACATTTATAAACCTAAGAATGATATTACATCATTTGAATGTAATATTCTGTGAATTATCTTTATTCTGCACTAGCTTTTGCCCGCGACTTCGTACGCGTGGAATTTAGAATCTGATATTTCGTGTGGTAAAATAGGGCATATACTTTAAGTTAGACCTCTAGCAATACATCGGTGAAAACTGCATTCAATTCCATGCAGTAGTTTTTGCGTGATGCGTGTACAAACATACAGACAGACAGATAAAAATTCTAAAAACTGTTGTTTTGGCTTCTGTTGCTCTAATAAAGACCCCATATTAGTTTTTCTCCAATATCTATAATGTCGGCATGTTATAATGTTATTATATGTACCTATAGATAAGTAGTGATTACAAAACATTTAATCTTCAACAACGTGTTACAACATGAACACAATGTAAATGTTAATTTTGTGGTAACAAGTAACTCTACAGTCACTGATTAAGATCTCGACTGTGGCGATACAGTTCTACCACTGCCTCGTCACCTGACACGGCAACTAGTTGTTGCCTAGGATAGGAACAGCCAGTGATATCACTTCATATTATAAAACAAAGTCCCCCGCCGCGTTTGTCTGTCTGTCTGTTCGCGATAAACTCAAAAACTACTCAACGGATTTTCATGCATTCACCAATACACAGAGTGATTCATGAGGAAGGTTTAGTGTGTAATTTGGCTGAAATATTGTTGACGATGATAGTTGAAGATGTCGGAAAAAATCATGCCGGGAGCTTTATTGGCGTGCGCCGAATAAATGCTCGACGTAACAGGCTGATACGACACTACGACAGGAAAAAAATGAAGGCGTATATGCTCTGCTACCCGTGCGAAGCCGGGGCGAGTCGCTAGTAAGTGGCAAAATAAAAGACATAACATAACATTGCATCACGCCTGTGTTCCTCGAAGGGTTACGCAGAGGTGTAAGTACTATTGAACACCCACATTTCACAGATGCCGTTATTGAATCTCATGTAATAGGAGGCAACCCTATTGCCATCTACTAGGCACAGTTCCAGACTCCGTGCGAAAATTTCGAATCCGGGAATCGAACCCAGGACCTCAGCTAAGCGGTCTCGATTGCGACCACTTGACCAATAAAGTATAAAAAAAAGAAATTTCAGTTTTATGTAAAGTCACAATTTTTGGTACGATACGTATACACAGATTTGCCGTAAAGCGCGCGTCACACAGAAGGCGAAGTGGCAGAGTGCCAGCGGGCTTGTGGCGATATTTAACACTCTGATTGTAAAGTTCGATATTCCATGAAATTGCCGCAGGGCTGATGCGATCCCACAGAAAGTCCTGCGGTCAACCTGCTTGCCTATTCAGTTCTTGTTCTCTCGTATTACCATGATCTTTCTAATGGAAATCGCTCACGCTATGGTGGAGAGATTAGCCAGTTTACTAGCCGAAGCTGACTGCTCAGGATGTACCGGAGGAGGAGTCCAGATTCTGTCAGTGTATCACTTCCCTTGTTTAAAAAGTCTTATGTTCAGCAATAGGCTAGAAGACTTCATCAAAAATAAATTCTAAAATATTGTTTGGTAAATATTAATATTTTTCGTTCTAAAAACTCAGTAAAACTTAATCTCTTGCTTATCTTTGGCGTTTTCACTTTTTAATTTATCAAAATCACACTATAAGTATTTCAATGGGAATGAAAAACTATGACGTCACGCTTTTGTATTCCAAAAATGTTTAGAACAAAATGTCATTTTTGACGGTTCATAAAAAGTAACTCAGATGACTAGTAGTAATCTACCGGATTGTATGATGCGTGGATATCTTATCTACGAGTTGGTATTACGATATGACTTTTTGCGTCTTAAATAGGCAAATAAAACAAAGCATTTAACGAAACCAGAATGCATCTAAACAAAATTTCTTACAATAATAGCTATCATTTAAATATTGACTTCGAAGATGGCATCATATTTCTGACCTGTGATATTTTATGACTTGCATGTTTTAATACTTCAAAAGGCCAAATTCGTGTCGCAGAAATATCGAGAACGCATTTTATTATTTTTATTTTATATTTTTATAAAAATATATATCCTTTCTCCATAGCATTTCGTATTTTCTACCTATCGATGGTGATTCCGAATTTAACCTGACAGTTTTTTTAACGTACTACTCTGGTAATAATTTCTATATCGTGGGTGCATTTACAAACACAAATATTCACACATCAAATACACCCAGACTACATCATTAGGTCATACAAATATTAGTTTCGTGCGGGAATCGAACCCGCGACACGTAACCGTACCGTCAAAGTTCTCAGCTTACTTTTTTTCCACAGCATTAATTCCCCAAACTTACGTAAGTTAGACACTGCCTATTCTTAGACCAGACAAAGACTACACTACCTATATTCAAACGTTTATCAAATCATCATGACGACACGGTTGGCGCAGTGGCTAAGCGATTAGCTTCTGCGCTAAGTGTCGCGGGTTCGATCCCCGCACGGAACAAATATTTGTATGATCTACAGATAATTGTTTCGGGTCTGGATGTTTGTGTATGTGAATATATGTGTTTGTAAACGCACCCACGATACAGGAATTATTCCTAGTGTGGGGCAACGTTTTTTAAAAAAAGAAAATAAAAAAAGAAAAAGAAATAAGAAGAAATCACAAATCGATAGTACCTACTTTTGTTCGCACCGACTTTCGCTCGTATTCATTGACTGATTTATTTTTCGACATACCATTTACCGACAAAAAGTTCCTTTAGTAGATTGATCGGATCATCTGCAGATAGATGGAGAATTGAATTGGTAAATCAGACTGATTGATTCAATTCAGATGAAAGCGGTAAATTGTAAGTGTAATTAGATTTAAGCTTGTTTTTTGCATAAGCGTAAGTGTTAAACGGTTCACTTGTTGGTAATAATTAACTTAGACTATGCCTTGCGACAAGAAGGATATGATTTATTTAATGTTTGTTTACTCTAATAGAGAAAAGTGAAAACTTTATTATGAGTGAAATTTTCTGATGAATTTCATTGCCAATCCGCCATAATTCCAACATTTTCACGGTGAAGGAAAACATCGTTAGGTACCCCATACAGTTTTCAGTGGCCAGCGTAGTGGATAAATGCCTAAACCCTTCTCATTCTGAGAAGAGGCCCGTGGCCAGCAGTGGAACAATAATATGCTTTATTATTATTATTAAGAGTATCTTTTAGCTGCCGGCTTCTGATAAAATTGCCTTGAAATAACGCAAAAAATAACTTGAATAAACGCGTAAAATTGGTGGTTTAGCGTTAAAGTTAGTTTAGTTAGTTAAAGTTACATCGAAATCTTAACGAGTTAATTTGATTTTGGTCTCTATTGTTTTGTCAGGTTATAAACAAGATCAAAATGTTTCGTTTTTCTTCAATTTTCGTTTTTATTAATTTAATCATAATCACGAGATAAGTATAAGGAAGATTTTTAGTTTAAAAAATGCATTTTGAGGGTTAATTATTTCTCAATCTATACACAATATCAAAAAAACAAAAACGTGACGACCTAGTTTTTTCTTGTGTCTATAACATATAAAAAAAAACAGCAAAATCAACTCATGTTTAGTGGGGTAAAAACGTTGACGCATTTTGTATGAAAACTTTTAGCTAAACTATAGTCTTAACAGCCATCATATAAAGTCACGTAACCACATCATAAAGCTTCTTTTTATACAATTTCCAATTATAGGGACAGTTCTATAAGACATGCAAGGTAAACACTCTTCTTGTGACCGAGACAATAATCTTACTAACAATTACGGTGACTAACATTATTATTTTTAATTTCATAATCCCTATTACATTCTTCTTTATTACCACAAACTACACGCAATTATTCCGATCGTTTTATTTTGCCTATCTCCATCACGTCAACGAGTCGTTTGTTAATCATTAGTCAAGCTAACCTAGTTGTCAGTGGATAGGTGTAATAACAGTACTCGTCGATTAGTGTGTGTCCCGTTTAATGTCATAACGGGGCCCAGTATTAACGTACGATAATTCCGCGACCCTATTCGCTAATGTTGCTCATATTAGTACTGAGACATAGGACAGTTATGTTAAAACAAACGTTGCCCGTTGTTGAAATAATTCCCGTATCGTGGGTGCGTTTACAAAAACAAATATTCACACAGACATACACCAAAACCAGAAACAACCATGTGTTGATCATATAAATATTTGATCCTCCTGTGTACCGTCCAGATCAGAAGGAAGAACTAACCAAAACATTTTTTTTTCGCTAGGCTTTTTCTTGGTTAAAATCATAAAATTTATGTGACCATGTATTTTTATGTATCCGCAGATTCCTCTAGCACTCGCTTTTAAATTTCTATGTGTGTACATCTTTTTGCTGCCGACTGTACTTAACCATCACTTACCATCCCAGGCCCTTATTCACTATGCCATGGGGAAAAAATTGCGCGTTGATATCTCTATTTTTTATACTTTGATTTAGTTGTCTTTTCCACGCCAGCCACTATTTTTTTGTTGCCACAAGCTACAACCATCTTTTGTTTTATTGCTCAAAGACTTTGGGTGCTATAGATATCGAAATCTTTAAACTGCTTTGTAACATAATCTGCAGTAGAAGTTTGATAACCGATTTAAAATTAACTGACTGCTTCATTGGTTTAGTTAGTAGTTTAGTGTTGAGCGTGAGGTTTTGAGTTCGATTCCCGGGTCGGACAAAGTGTTATTGGGTTTTTCAGTTCTAGACTCCCCCAGAGCCCCCTATTACATGGGACTCAATAAGGTCTTCAGCGAAATGTGGGTGTACAATAGTACATCTCTGCCTAACCCTTCGGGGAATACAGGCGTGATGCATTGCTATGTTATGTTATTTAAATTAACTACGACTCAGAAAACAAAAAAAAAATTGAAACTAGTTGCTAGAAATATTCGAATCTTTCAAATAAAAATACTAAATGAATACCTAAAACAAAACAGCATACAAAATTAATATACAACCACTAGGTATTACAAAGTTCAGTAATGGACAATGAAGGCATAACAATCCTAAGCAACACCATTCACCTGAGCTGATGACATACTGCAGTTATCAATCTGTCTGCCAAGCGTGGTTAAGGCTTTATCCTCTCAAAATTGATCACTGTAGAGCTCAGCGGAGGCTCATGTTGACGAGACGTGTACGGGCCGTTTATTAGACAGAAAACGGGACAGATATATTAAATAGGAGGGTTATGGGCTACGAAGGTCAGAGGGCTGTCGCTCTGTGTAAAATATTGATGTTCAGCCGCATCTGGTTAGACTGAAGGCGACGTCAAGTTGAAAGTATAGATTATTTCAGAAATGTCCAAGAATTTTTGTAGCCATATAATATTAAGACACTGTCTTAGTGTTGTAGTATTTGCGTGTGCGGCTGTTGAGCGTGAAGTCCTAGATACGATTCCCCATTTAGGAAAATTAGAATCTCCGGTTAGGAAATCCGCAATACAGTAATCCTCAACAAAAAATATTCATTTAGCAATAAAAAGTGAGTTTAAGAAGAAATCGTGATTGAAAACTTGCCAAATTTTACACGTATGCACTTGTAGCTTCACTCCGATAGATGGCGCTTTACTTTTTGCTATGTTGCGAGTAGTAGTCGCTACACTTTATACAAAATTTCATACACTTAACAAAATGCAAGGTACTTGGTACTACAAGGTAAACTTTTTCAGCCTGACTATACTAGCTCAGTGTTTGGAGCTATGCCCGTTGGATTGCAATAGGCTCCCTCTAATAACAAGGGACAATTGGCAAAATATTTGTATAGACCAGTCCCTACATACGCCTTTACCTTATTATTCTACTTACATTTGAAGAATGGAAATGAAACAGACGGGTCAATCATTTAACGAATACGAGATTACCTCGGTATATGTAACTGCTGAAAATAAACCCGATGCATCGGTTTACTTGCGCTGGATTGCGGTAGTAAAATACACCGCATATGAACCACTTTCGGCAGTGTTGCCATTAAAATTTATCAAATTTATTACGCCAGTTATTTACAAGGAACATATAGAGGATTTTAGGTATTAATGTCTGGGGGCGGGTGGAAAAACTGCTGATGTAATGAAGTGATATCTTAGTGCTAGTAGAGTTTCATGTTAGTTTTGACTGGGGAAGTACAACAATTTAAGCTATTATATTTTGCAGCTATATTTATTTATTTATTTATTTATTCAGTAACAATATAAACTCCCAGTATAAAGCCAAAACGCTTATATGTTGGAAAAAAATAGATACGTTGACGACAGTTTACACTCAGATACTTAATTAATAAAATATTAAATGTAACATATATTTTTATATGAAATACACACAAAATGCAGACAAAAAAAAAACAACTTTCTTTTGAACTCTGCCCCACACTAGGATTTCTCCTCCGTATCGTGGGTACAGTTTACAAACATATATGTCACATGCACACACAGCCAGACCCGAGACAACTATCTGTAGATCAAACAAATATTTGTTACGTGCATGGATCGAACCCGCGACACGTAGCGCAGAAAGCTAATCGCTTAGCCACTGCGCCAATCGTGTCGTCACCATGTGTAGGTGTTGTCGTATTTCGAGTGATAAGTAGGAACAAGCAGTGAAATAATCCGAGAAAAAGGGATTCCCACCTTAATCTTATGTCGACAACACATTCGTATTCATAAACGATATTTTGATATTCTCATTCTCCAAATTAACGGTGCCAAACTGCCAAACTAATTCCAAAATCATTCAAATATTCTATGTTTTGAGAGACCAACAAGACATAGGGGCTACTTAAATCATGCACATAAGCAGCTGACTTTCAAAACTCGCCTCTAATAAACAACCATCTCCAAAAAATAAAATGAATAAACATATTTTCATAAACGATCGATACTCGACGAATTGAACCCGTCCGAACCCTAGCGTCTGTTAAGAAAATCCAATACAAGACTTTTATAAAGGGCATATCAAAATGAAAAATTCAAGCGAAATAAATTGAGGATTGGCTGACAGTAGGGCTGTGCAAATTATAGCAACTTTACAAGGGACATTTCATTTGGGCCGAAGACAACATAATTTGTATGAATAACGTTTTTCTCTATATATGTATATTCAAGTTTCAAGCGTGACGGTAACCGCTTATCATAAGACGGGCCGTATGCTTATTGCCACCTTAGATGTATAAAAAAATCCTTTGAATATCATATATTCATCTCATATATATAGGGACAATCCGTGATGGCTAAGTCCTTAGTGTCCAATCGAACGCCGAGCAAAGTTCCAAACTCCGTGCTATAAGTACTAAGAATTTCTATACAGAAAACCCAATAACACTTTACCGAACTCGGGAATCGAAAATATACAGGGTAGCAACCGCCGACCAAGGACCAAGTGTTTTAAATATTTTGGGGAATACTTTTGTGATAAATAAACTCTACAATTAAGACGTTTGTGTAAAATTCAGAACAAAATACATACAATCATTTGTTGTTACGTCACGTCACGTCATACGTGTCCCCAGAGATAATTTCTAGCTTTCATTTTGTTTTAAAACAAAATTTCCCTAACACGAATGTCCCAAAAGGTAGGGATGTTTCCCAACCCTAATGAGGAGACGAGGTGAACGAACCATCTGTCCTTTGCAACTGAGATGTTACCTAAAAACCGCGAGTCTATTAAACAACGGATTGTATTAACGTAGGTTTGCAGACTTTCGAATTTCATTACACGAACCAATTTTGAAATTATTTAAAGGTTCGTATTAAATTACGGAGCGATCTTTTGTTGTTTTTATTTCTATATGAATTACAGTGGTCACAGAATTGGTTCAATTGAATAATGAAGAGAGTGTTGGACGACAAATAACCCGGGTTTTAAATTGCATGAGGAGTCACTGCTTTTGAGTAGGATGTCAATTTTTTATTATGAGCCCTTAAATATCCATTGGTAAATATCGCCTCCTCCAGTTCTAAAAAGCGAAACATGGGAAGGACCATGCTTGGGTAATGGATTAATGATAGCAGTATGTTGTTACTAACGAATTCAATATAAAGATTTTAGTCACCTTGCCTATTGTATACACTTCGGAAAAAAGGTTAGACTTATGTTTTGAAAAGCATCAAACGTCAAACTGTATTTCAATAATTTATAAATAAATATGTTATATTCATCGAATTTCGTATCTATCAATGTGAGATCGGGCAGAAAGCGTCCTTAGTAAATAAGACCAAAAAGGTATGATACAAGAAAAATTGAGAGAAGTTCTTTTGAATCAACTACACAATTTGAATTGAAAGAGGTAATAAAACTAGATATGAATTCAATCTAAAATAACAAAAATGCGGACCGAAGAACTGCAATCCGTGTACATTGGCTGTAAGTCATGTCACAAATAAGGATTTGCATTTTTATTGCGACAAAAATAAGTGCCGCCATATTTTCCCAGTCAAACTTCCGTAAACACTCAAGCAAAAATAAAAAATAATAAAACCCGACGCACGTTCAAATAACTGGAAATATAACTAACAACCAGAGATTTGAAATCAAGAGGTTTCAAGATATTTCGCATTAAAATGATGATTTATTAAAATCTGATAAGGCTAACCTGCCACTGCACAACACAACACAAGACAAGAGGGGATAAGAAATCGGATATTCTTGTATCCAATTTCTTGCGTCATCTAAGTATTTTATTATTTGTTTAGGATAAAATTATTGAATAGTGAACACCGTTTTATAAAGAGTATATACAGAAATATATGGAAGAATTGCGAGTGTTTTTGACCCCCTAAAATACCACATCTTTAACAAGTTGACGACACGGTTGGCGCAGTGGCTAAGCGATTAGCTTTCAGCGCTAGGTGTCGCGGGTTCGATCCCCGCACGGAACAAATATTTGTATGATCTACAGATAGTTGTTTCGGGTCTGGTTGTGTGTGCATGTGACATGTATGTTTGTAAACTGTATACGGATACAGGAGAAAATCTAGTGTGGGGCAACGATTAAAAAAAAAAATAGTAACAACCTCTTAACTGAATCAAAGTATGTCTGAAAGATAAGGCACTAGAGGCCATAAAAAGCTCATGAATATTTGAAAAAATAAACAATTATTCAATATTACTCTTTAACTTTATTTCTCACAAAACGATATATTCACATTGATCCTTTATTTATTTGGTGTATGTGCTATTTTCCTGGGTACATATGGAGGTGTGCTCATAGAAATCTAAATATTATTACAGGCTAAACTCACTACGGCGGACCACTTCGGCACCTGATAGTGGACCTCGGGAACACTAAGGAGACAAGCAGAAGCCCACTACGGTGCCACGCCCAATATAAGGTAAATCCAGAGGCAGACTGAAAAGACCGTTATTTCAGACAAACAATAACAGCATTATACGATAAGCGATATCCACGGCTAACCAATCACAAACATCGTATGAATAGGTTCTGCTTGTATCAAATCGTAGATAGTAACCTGGAGTAGCATAAACAAAGGAACCATATACGCAATTTAACTAAGTAACCGACGACAGTCATTGTTGAGAACAGGCGTGGAATAGGATCATTAGTCACAAACCATAGCAAGACCATTGTATTGTGGAACCACTCCTGATAGTATCCAGACCAATTAGCAACACTTCACGTAGCTATTGTTGAGTACTGGGTATTACATGATGCCCTAGTAACGTGTCATCATGAAAATGTATGGAAAATCTCATCACTATACATTATTACTGCGGGCGTTCTAGGATTAATGTAATTTGAACATAACGTAGCATCGCGCCTGTATTGCCCAAAGGGTTCTGCAGATCTGGTATTGTATACCCACATATTTCGTTAATACAGTTTTTAAGTCCCATGTAATATTATACATATGTGCAGGTTTCTTAGCGATGTTTTCCTTCTTCGTTAAAGCAATTTATGGTTAAATTGTGATTCGCAGATGGTTTCAAAAAGTCTGAGGTGCTTGTAGGATTCGAACTCAAACCTTCCAGCATAAATAGCAAACGTGCAACAGCTAGGCTGTCACTGCTGCCTAGGTGTACATAAAAATGTAGCTTACAATTAAATAATACACAAACACTTATCCGAGAGCGATGTTCGTAAGTACGTATACATATTTATATTTCTGCCTACCCTACAAAATCCCTCTTTAAAGATACAAATAGCGGCACTTAGTGACGGAACGTTATTGCTACTGTAGCTCAAGTGGGCCAATACATTATTTACTTACTATGTGTGTGTATGTGGAGGTCTGTTTACTTTACAAGCAAACATTAAGGGTGCGTGAATAGCTTGGGTTGGATAACTTGTTGATGAGTCTTGTCAAATCACTTGCCTAGAGACTGTAACTCCTGCTAGGCTATGAGCAACGTGACAATTTTCTCGTCGTACTAAGACGAGATTATGCATTTATAAACTAGTTTCCGGGCGAGTTAATGCGATGACAATTTTTTGTCGAAGCATTCATGTAGCCGGTTGCCAAATCGAGCATGTTTAGAGTGTCGAGGATGCATAAGATCGAGTGAAGTAGGAAATGCGATATTAGGAGTTGAGAGAACTTTGGCATAAAATCAGGATAATTTTGCACAGAAGAATATATAAGAACAGATTTCGGTAAGAAATGTGGCCTTATAAGAAACAGGATCGATTGGCATCAAGAAACGTTTCTGTGTAAACTGAAAATTTCCTTGCTGATTGTACATCTTTTCCAAAATCGGTAAATTCAGTTCAAAATTAAGGACAATCTTCCAGCAGTTACGAGCAGGTACAGTAAACTTTTTTAGTTTTCTGTACCTGCCCTTACTACCACGTCTCAAAAATTCCACCCTGTATGTCCTCCATAAAATGTTTCAATTTCCTTTTAGATACATTATAGAAAACAGACGCTTTGTCTAACTGTGCGTCTAAATGCACGCTCATCTAGTTAGTGAGATTAACTGGGTCAATTTTAATGGGGCCGTGTCACTGGATCCAGTTCAGTGCAGTATTTTATACTACACTCTTTTTGCTTTCAAAGCGAGACGCATCCGCAAACTACCCGCCAAAATACGAGTACTTTGCGGAATGAAAAGTGTTTTTCACGCTCCGGTTTCTTTACAGGGTGAACAAAATTTTCGAAATTGAATTGCGTAACAAAAAATATATATACTCGCATTAAAAACAATACAGAGAATATGTTGTTGATCGTCTTAATTTAAATAATAACAAGTTTAACAGGTACCACTTCGATGAAGAATATATTTTTGATCGAAGGTACTCCACGATAAAAATCATTCTTTGTTTACAAACCTTCACTGAAATACACGATTTTCAGACAGATAATTAAAAATGGCAGTCAAGGTTAAACGTCTACATCAGAAATCGCCAATATGTACGCTAAAAAAGAATATAAACAAAACTAATTGCATACAAAATTAATAAAATAAGGTGCGCGCGTAAATAACATTCTAATTTTAAATCATGAAAACATTGCAATAAAGAATGTTTGCAGACACGCTCGAAGAATGGCGGGCGCGACCTATATTTAGCGGAGCGACTGTTGACCCCGTGCCCTCGCCCTGCATCTCTGTTGACGAAATGTGTCGATATACTTTCTTCGATCTATGCGAGCCTGGTAATTATTGATTCTCGTTCGTCTGGTGTTGGCGGCATGTTTCGTCATGGCTTTTCTTGCAAGCTTTGAGTGTGTGATGTAGGTGTTTGTATGTATACATACGATTTCATCACAGAAAATATTTACAATTTTCTTTTACTGTTTAAGCATTTTAGTCCAAAAGTTAGTTTATTAACTTTAAAAACAGGTGTATACTTACTCTATGTATTTTTTTTTGTATCAGAAAAATAATTATTTCATTTTATATACATAAAACATAAAGAAAAAATAAAAGCGACACGAACTCACCCCTTTACGATAGTAATAACTAAAGCTCTGCCGCACTTTTTATTCCACGAAAAGATAAAATTATTCAGTATTCATTCACATTCATAAACTCAGAGTACTCCACATTGCTTTGTCTTTGAGCAGGAGTAAACGAACTCCTTGCTATTCTGTACCCCTCGTTATTATTGGTGTAATAAAAAGATTTGACGGGAAGAGAGCTGGCTTTCATATTCAGCATTTGTTTTGAAGAATATTGTCGTGTTTGTTGACCCCTGGCTAAGTTATAACATAATATAATTATTCTCGACATTTTCCCTATCTCTCGAAGTGGAAAGCGAACCTAACACACCTCATAATTCCAATTTTGAATATTAACGAGTCGAGTTGTAATGTAAGAAAAATAAATCGATTGAAACTTGATACCTTTATTTTCTTGTACATACTTGTTGATTTTCTCCATAAACGTAGGAAGCTATCCCCATGAAAATTTACCTGTAATAAAAAGAAATGGATTTGTTAAAAATGTACTAACATACGGGAAAATCTGACAACACTAACTTAAAGTCGAAACCGACATTTATAGGGGACTCTAAAATTGCCTAGTGAGCATCGTGCATAATTCACCGCGGTTTATTTTGATAACCATCTTACGCAAGCAGTAGCCTGTGACCTAGTTAGGATGACCCGAGTTGACCTCTCAACCTAGGTCGCGCCGCCCGCAACCCTCTGGCCACTGCCAGACCTATCTGCTGAAATCTCCACTCGGTCGTGTGATCCTGGTACTTTATCCACGCAAATCTTCTACGGTTGCGGTAGATTTTGTGAAGTAAACTTTTTATTCTACCGTTTTGCATAAAGACATTTACTCTCAGGTTCTAATTTTTTATACATACATATATGAGGTTGGAAATTGTTAAATTTTCTCATAAAAGCGAGATTCAGGTTGATTCGAGTTTATTGTTTGAGTTTTATTATCTTGACGTCGTGATTTTTCCCCTTTACAGCAGTGTCTACGCTTTACGGACACAATTTCATATTAGGCATATTTTATTTAACCTAAAATTCGGTCCCATTTGTCTTTCCGTTGTAAAGCGTACTTTTCCTGTAAATACTTCTGGAGACGCCCTCTTTTCCGTTTTATTTATACCTCAGTACCACTTAATAATTTATCACCGCAAGAATATTTTCGTCGTTCCGCGAACCTCCTACAGTAAACTAAACCTAAAGTGGGCCGCAACATGTTCCGTTACGAATCGCGTTCTAGTAACTCTAACAATAAGTCTGTTTTAATAGTTCAGTAAGCGATGATTGCACAATAGGTGCCCGCCATCCATGTAATTGACGTTGACGGTAAACCTGTGTTCATTAGTGGGACGGGCGAGGATGCAAGGAGCGTCGACCTGAGACCCTGACTACACCGGATTACTTCGGCTCGAAGCAGTCGTATAACAGCTAAATTGGAGTAATAAGACCCACCCTTTATATGCTAATTTTCTTTATTATTCACAAGTCAAATGTACGTTTCGAGTGGAAAGCGGTTATATACGGCTGTGGTTTTGCTCTGTCGCTAGTCTCGCACAATTCGACTGAATCTGTAACTGAAATGTTTCAGAAATACGTATGCAGAAGTTAATACCCATGAGTGCATTGTCTTCAGTTATTTATCATTGATACGTCCTTCTTTAAGGTAATTGGACATAAAAAGACAATGCTAATTAAATATCACAAACGTATAATCATGAAGTCAGCTTTACGTGTTTACACAGTACTATTTGCGAACAAGGAAAACTATTCAGTGCTTGTTTCCGATATTTCTTTGTAGCACGTTGCCTTTATTTACAGCATCTCGTTAAAACGTTAATTTAAATGTTCTGTTACCAACCAACATTACACCTAGCCACTTATGTGCTCCTAGTACAATAAGATGAACGGGAAATCGTGTGAAAATTTCCCATGAATTAAAAAATTATATAAGCTATTGCGTTCCAAATATGGTGGAATAAAATAGTTGTGCCAAGACGGTTATTTCATAGAACCAGTGACTAACTCCCCTTATTCGTTGTTGTAGGACAAAGAACCGTACGCAGCCATTTATACGTGAATCATTCGGTATCGCCAAGAATACTGACGACCTTGCTGCCGAGGACGAATTTTCAAAAGTATTTATACATTGCCGCGAATGTTCATGAGATCAACCAGTTGTTCAGGTTCACTGAACGTGTTCTGATGGACCAATTTAATGGCAGGTAACAGTTATTAGTTATTGTTACTATTAACACTCTTGGCAATGATTTAGCAGATTAGTTATCGTGGTACGAGGATTGCGGAAACTAATGCCAAATCCCTTCCAACTAACAAATCCCTTATTATGCTTATTATAATTACAAGGCATGGTTTATCTTTACACAATGCTAACCTTTGCTCATCCGCCATTATGTTTTGGAGATTCTAGCTTTACCTGAAGTAAGTCATTCCCCGACCGGTGACCCTGAAACTCCTAAATTAATTCAGTGCATTATTGTCCTATAACTGGACAAGGGCCTCTGCTCAGAATAAGAAGGTCACACCAGGCCAGTCCACCACGCTGGCCTGGTGCGGGTTGGCAAACTGCACACACCATCGAGAACTTTATGGAGCCCTCTCAGGTGTGCAGGTTTCCTCACGATGTTTTCCTTCACCTTTAACGCAAGTGATAATCAAATTCTGATCTGCAAATGACTCCGAAAAGTCAGAGCTGCGGGCCGGGTTTGAACTCACACCCTCCTGCATGGAAGGTAAGCGTTCAACCACTAAGCTCTCTTGCACCAGGGATTTAAAAAAATCTAAACGTACTTAATGCCCATACAATTCCAGAGTTATCTTTAACTAACACCAAAACGTAGATTTTATTAGTCAAGATAATTATTTCTGATCGTCCAGCTTTTCGTTCCTATTCTTTGCTTAAAAGCATAACCAAAAACATATATTAACATCTTTTTAAATTTCCGGAATTTCGTATTTTGTAACAATGAATTACATGTACATAACGTAACGTTATTTACACCTGCACATAACGTACCAAATCTTCCTTCCACTGGCGTCATGCATTCTATAAATATCCCATACATTGCACAGTGGACATCAACAAGCAACAATGATACAAATTCCATTGCTGGATGACAGGGACGTAATTAGATCTAGATTTGATTTATATAAGCCTGCACCTGTACCGTAACTGACCACCGACAACGTAGCAATATGGAAATTAATTTTCATGGTACAAAGAACACATTTCATAACCCGTAATTAAAAAGCATAGTTTAGTGGTTGAACGCTTGCCTTCCATGCAGGACGGTCGAGTTTGATTCCAGCCCGCACCTCTGACTTTTTGAAAACACCATAAAGAACCCGACACACCTGTGAGGGCTCCAAAATTTTCTGGTTGGTGTGTATCTGTCCAAGACCTTAACCCTTCTCATTCCGAGAAGCCGCCCGTTTAAATTCGGATATCATGAATAGGTATTGGTAACTTCGATTATACGAACAATATCACAAGTTCTACTGTCCTAATAACAGGGTATGTGTATTTTTATTCGACAAGTAGACAGTGCGTGCGTCATAGAATTACTTCGCTTTTAATAGGTAATGACGGTTTTCTATTTCAGATATAATTAAAGGTTATTTGTTGTGAATCATATGTCACAATTTCTATAGAAGTCTTCCACAGCGGTAATACGGTAAAATTATACGTATAGCATTTTTTGTCTACCTGCCTATTATTTAGAGATTGTTCTGCTTAATGCTCATTGACTGCTCCTTTCTTCGTCTATCGTATCGATGGTCCGAAGACAACACATAATTTTGTTAGGTGACCCTTTTTAATATTAATAAAGGCAAGTTTTTTTTTATAGGCATGTAGACGTTTTCGAAGTATATTTCGGGACCAATGGGTGGGAAATGAATGAAATTTTTATAAGCAACTTTCAGCTACCTTCTAGAACCTTTCAACTGAAAAAATCCTCTAGTCGTGCACACATAGTGGGAATTAAATGATTTTCAATGTCGTACCAACTTGTCATTTGAAAAAAAAAAACAAAATAATTAACTTAATTATAAAATACTAACTGTTGTTCACGACTTCGTGTGTATATTTTGTATTTATTATCGAATTAGTGTTTTGCTGCAAAAGTAAAAATAAGCTTACTCCAGTACCCAGGCTACAGCTTTATAAAATTTCATAACGATTGGTTCAGTGGTTTAAACAGTCGTGATGAGGTAACAAACAGACAGATACAGGTACTTACTTTCATATTTATAACAGTGTGGATGTCATAATTCGAATAAAACTATCATATTTGTTACAAGGTACTCGTAGAGGTGAATGCGGCCCTGTACCTCGATAACCGCGCTCAGCACATAATATCCGCTCAGAGCTCATTACTGACTGTTTGATGCTCTTGTTTATTTGTATATCACTTTATTAATAATACAGTTCATTAAAAAGGGATTTGTTCTAGTCTCTATATCTATCTATGCAATTCATTAAATTATCACAATGAGTTCAAACACACGTTTCATTAGTATCCTCCATAAATGTTATCAAAACAGGCAGACGTGGCTTTTTGAAAACCTTCATTAAATGTATTGACAAGTATAATTATATGATAAATCTCTACAACTTGATTCTATGTTTTAGTATAAGATTAAAGAATTTGAGAATGACCCATTTTAGTTTTACTGAGAAGAATATTAATCAATTTCAATCTTAATATTGATCCAGGCAAGGCTGAAAACTCACAACTCTTCTCTATCAAGAAAGAAAAAGACTATAATTTATTTTAGTCGTCTTGGAAGACAAAGGAACACAAAGCAACCAATCATAATTGATTGAGAAGGTACACACACCACAAGTCCACAACACGGGTACCTACGTGTGCGGTAATGGCCGGCGCATATTATCCTGTAGTTCATTAACAAGCACACATTACTCGTTATTTGCTGTGTCGTATGATGAGATATGGCCTGTTTACTGTTTACTATGGATCGAAGTATACGTGTGTGGCAGTTTCATAGTATATGAGCGATTCCTGTGATTAGGGATTCTGATACGACTGTAGATGATGTTTTACGTTCTACAGAGACAGTAAACTTGTACTAAACTAAACGAAGTGGAAGAGGTAAATGAATATATTTATAATGTAGATAGATAGGTAAATATAAGGATACTGGGAAGTATGCAAGAGCATTTTCATATTACCAGCCTGGATATCCCAGCTGAGTATATATTTATCTGGGATTTTAGGAGCTGTCGCTGTCATTCGGGTGTTAATTAGTGAAACGTAAATAGAAATAGATACATATTACCTAAGCTGGAACTGTAATTACGAGAAGTTCGTAATTTAAATCGATTCAGTTCAACCATTGTACATTGCGTTGTTTTTAATGTCCAGCGTAGTGATTTATAAAGCATTGTGCGCAATGTACAATCATTAAATTGTCATAATGGATCATGTCGATATCGATTCCGATAACGAGCGTGTATAGTAAGTAATAAAATTACATTCCTGGTTAAAGGGAAAGAGCTTTAAATTACGACTTAAAAACATTAATTCAACAAGATACTTCTCTATCATCAGCGTAGAAACAGTCTAAAGTAATCAAGGCACATTTTCCAACAGCTAGTAAAACTTGCTAATAGTCAGGTCGCATCTCAATCAATTAATTGCTTTGCGTTTACCAAATCAATTAGTTGATTGATAGATAGAGCTAGTCAGCAACTGCAGGTGGGTGTGAAACTAAACTATACAGAATGGATCCCATTTAATGGTTTAAATTAATTTATTAGCTTGTTCTAGAGGCAATGTCGGGCGGCACAAAGTGGACTGAATATAACCTAGCAACAGGTCGCTGTAAAAAATGTTAAATAAATTATAAGGATAAATATAAGGATAGCTCACCAGACATGGCTCAGAACCAGCCTTCGACGTCTTACAGAAGTAGGATAATATAAGTTTTAAATATGCGTGCGTCGAAAATCCCTACTCTGCATACTCGGTCCCGTTTCGAACCTTTCTCGACTAGCTAATCTATTGATTAGAGAAAGGGCCATCCTCATATTGTGACAGTTTACGGGTCAAGACGTAACGTCTAAAGATGCGTGCAGCGTAGTGGTGCTACGCTTTGCTACACGTTACTACGCACGTAGCCGCGGTTCTACGCGCGTCGTTACGCCGCTGATATTATTAAACTAGTCGTGATTATGCGTCCAATTATGCGTAATTGCTAAGTTGGTGACCATTTCGGCATAGTGAGCAAAGCACATTTTAAAATGGTGTTAGTTTTTTTTTTACAAGTTATTCCCCACACTAAGATTTCTCCTGTATCGTAGATACAGTTTACAAACAATGTCACATGCACACACAACCAGACCCGATACAACTATCTGTAGGTATATCAAACAAATATTTTTTCCGTGCGGGCGACACATAGCGTATAAAGCTAAACTTAACCACTGCGCAACCGTGTCCTCAGAATTATTTTAGTTTTTAATTTTCCTTCTTTTTTTATTGTGTTTTCAATATTTCTTACTGAATAAATGTTATTTTATTATAAATTTAATGTTATTTTATATAAATTTTACCTGGTATTTGATCCTTCTAATCCTACTATCCTACTTCCTACTAATATTATAAATGCGAAAGTTTGTGAGGATGGATGGATGGATGGATCTTTGTTACTCTCTCACGCCAGAACGGCTGAACGGATCTGGATGAAATTTGGCACAGAGATAGATTATAGTCTGGAATAGCATATAGGCTACTTTTTATCCCGAGAAAATTTACGGGTTCGTAAACCACGCGGGCGAAGCCGCGCGCGGAAACTTAGTATTATAAATGTGAAAGTTTGTGAGGATGGATGGATGGATCTTTGTTACTCTTTCACGCCAGAACCGCTGAACGGATCTGGATGAAATTTGGCACAGACATAGATTATAGTCTGGAATAGCACATAGGCTTTTTATCCCGAGAAAATGTACGGGTTCGTAAACCACGCGGGCGAAGCCGCGAGCGGAAGCTATTTTTTGTATAATTTTAAGCGCCTTACTGTATATTCCTTGTGTAAAATCATCTGAAAATATTTTCTCACACTTTACTTTTATACTTTATCGCGCAATACATTTTATGTATAATTCTATCACTTCTGAAATATAAAACTGAGACGTATCCAGTAAACACAGATGTTGTTTTTATCGTATAACAACATTCCCTGCGTGTTGTAAACGATAAGATAACACGACGCCTATCGGGTTCATAAATACGAACGAGACGACATGGCGTCTGTTATTGTATGTCATCGCATAAATGTCTCGTGATATAGATATTATAGTGACAGTTTATAAGGTACTGTAATTTCTCAATCTAGAAGGGAAACAAAGTGACTAAGGCCTTTTCACACAAACGTCAGCTATAACGCCGACGTCAACGCTCAAAAAATTTCATACGTCAGCGCTGTCGTTGCGTTGATGACGACAAAACAAGAAATGATATTTGGCTTAGTTAGCTTAACATTTTATACATATACGCATCCTACTATTATATGGCGATAGCTACATTGAAATAGTATTCAGTTTCAATAAGTAACTCTTTGGTGCGAACTATACTTCGAAGCGAATCTTTATTTATGTCCCTCATTAGTAACTCACCCTTACAAGACATATTACATCTATGGCAACAATACGGCAACCAATAGGGCTATCGATGTCTATAAATATTGGTCAGGAGTATGAGAGCCCAGGATTGACACACAAAAAGAACATAACATAGCATCACGCCTGTATTCCCCGAAGGGTTAGGCAGAGGTGTACTATTGTACACTCACATTTCGCCGATGTCGTTATTGAGTCCCATGTTATAGGTGGCGAGCCTATTATTGCCATCTACCGGGCACAGTTACAGACATCGTGCTGCTACTGAGAATTTCCATACAGAAACCCCAATAACACTTTGACCGACCTGGGAATCGAACTTTACATGTAGTGAGATTTTCTATCCATATTACTATAATTTTTGTACATATCACCAAATTAATCTATTCTCATAATGAACAAAGAAACAATAGCAGTACATTCAACTTAACAAAAAGATGGCGAACAATGTCTTGTAATCGTTATACTCAATGAAGTTCAGATTTTTATCTCTGTGATAATGCGAATTAATATTAATTGTTCGAGCTAATTGCAGATGATGACAAATTAAAACATGTAGGTACAATGAACATTGAACTTCGTTTTTTGTTGTTATATTACTTATCAAGTCGATTAAATAATAATAAATGTAATTTCGATTAAATTTAAATGATATTTTAAATTTAAATATACACATTAATTCTCACGATGACTGATCCATGCTTGCCCTCTGTTGCGACATGGCACTTTCTTCAAAAGGCCATTTCACCCTATATTTGTCTCACATAAATCCTTACTATAATCTGTCTGCAGTTTAAATATACCTTGACCACTGAGTTTGTTTCGGCGTTTCTTCTCAGAGATAGTCATAGGAAATGGCGATGCCATCTAGTTTAAAAAAGACGTGTACAAGTGATTGAAAAATCTTAATTGCAAAATACAATTATTTCATTTCACTTCATTTCAAGCATGTCTGAAAACAGCTGAATTTCCGTCTTAATCCGATTATCATTATGATTTATTTTGAGATACATTACATTAATTGATTATTATAGATTTTACGGTAACTGCTTCATTGGTCTTAAGGGGACCAAGCGCGGCTTCAGAGCGTGAGGAAGATTCGCTCACACAAACGAAACCATACCTGCTACAAAAAACGGAAAAAAAAATGCTTAACAAAATATGAGCTCACATCTTCTTTATTTTGGTATAAACAACATTCCGTTTGAAATCTGAAATAATTGTGTCTTGCTTGGGCGCATTATTTTTATGACGCAAAACGCTCTACGGGCGCTCACAATCAGCTTATTTGCAACAAGTTATATGCATAATTGCGGTAAACCGACGACGTGTTTTCACAGTGATTGGTACGTACTTAACAGTCCATTTCTTGATAACTACTGAACCAATTTTGATAAAACTTGCAGAGTGTCCTAAGTTGAAAAATATTAAAATCACAACATAATTATTAGAAATACGTGGACATGCATACATACACTTATGCCATTTGGCATACCTGTTTAGAAGCCCACAGACACAACACATATATGTATACAAATAAATAAAAATAACATATATATGTATACAAATACTGTGCAATTCTAGCTAAAATTTAAAACCTGTTTTTAATTCGGTTAAAAATATTGAGCTCGCATTTTTGTTTCTTTTAGTATAAAAAACATTCCATTTGAAATAAGCATGTTTTGCTTGGATGTATTATTTTTATGACAGGCGGACGGCTCTACGAGTGTTCTCAATCGGCTAATTTGCTATGAAACGTATAGAAGGATCAAATAACTTTATAAATATATTTTTCTATATATATATTTCTCTACTCTTACTGTTATATATATAGTAACAACTTTTATAGGTTCTAATATACGCTCTTTTATAGGCATCGAGGTAGTTCATTTCCCCCAGGCGGCGTTTCTGCCAGACAGAGGAAAATGTTACGCTTTCCTTCATTAACTGATAAGTTAAGAACATACGTGGGCCGTGCCGTGTTTATTTTCTCTTATTTTTATAACACGGTTACAAAACTGAAGGATCTGGAAGGATATGCTGAGTGTGTGTTGTGTACAGCCTTTGATGGAGATCCTTAAACTAAATAAATATGTTCCAATACCAAAATATAGCGAGAATGATTTTCGCAAAAAAAAAATCTTTAGGTATCCCGATGGGTTGGACCAGATGTTTTAGTATATAATTCTATTAAAAAAAATTGGTATACTTAAGTATACCAATGTTTTTTTTAATAGAATCCGTAATACATTGGTCAATAAAACACTCATGTTTAATACATTATTAAAAAAATCAGTAGGTTGAGGAGGCTTTGAAACCTAACCAATAAAATCAAGACAGCTCAAGAAGTATCTATACAATTCCATAATAAAGACATTGGTGGCCCTGAAATTAATCACCACAGAAATTAGAGATCATCGTCCTCAAGACTTGAAGCCTTGTGACATCTACCAATTTACATAGGTCCGCGTATGAAAAGGTTTGGACCCACTGGGAAAATTAATAGGTTGATGAAGAGGTCAACACCCCTTGCAAAGACCAAAGAGGTTAATGATCGAGCTACTAACAAAAGCACTTTTCTAATTGCGACGTTCTTTTTTATGTCCAGCGCAAGTGTCTTTATTTAATGAACATTATATCAGTGCAACAGTTTAACGTGTGTACGTGTGTGTGCAAACACCGACACGTGTTACATTTATCATTTACGTCGCCTCAGTTTATCACATGTAAACTCGTGTTTGTAAACATTTTGCTTGATATAACAAGCTAATGTTTTTACTATTGCGTAGCACGCGATTGAAGTACTACGCTTGTTCTGCGGGTCTACGAGATTTCATTACGTGATTGGCTAAAGAACCTTCCGAAGTTAATATATAAGTACATTCGGAAGACGGGCAGTCAGCGCCTGCGCAGTTACAGACTTCGCTGACTGGGTAATACTTCTACTACGGTATTAAATTCTCAAGATACTATATAAGCAGAAGTAGCCATACTCCTTCCTATTTACGTTTAGCAAACTTACACATACACAAAAATTCAATCATATAAAAATGAACGCTTCAAATCGATATAGGTACAGAATTTAAAACCTTTATTACACAACAAAATAAATAAAATATGCTGCTCTGCTAACACCAGAACAAATTAAAGAGAGTGATAGTAAAGTGGGACGAATACACGAACAGCACATGAATACAATCAGTGTAAAGTGTCGCAATGTAAACTAAGCTTAAGTATAACCGTATATTTGTCCTCCCACACTATTTTCAAGCGATAAGTAGCTAAGCTAAGCTAACTAAGAAACCCGAGTACGCAAGAAAGCTTATGAAGCAGTTTAACACAAAGAATGGCTTCGGAATGAAAGCCGAGCTGATTAGGGCTTAATGCACGACCACCCAGCCCCTCTACCTGTAGTAAGAGGAGGGTTAGATTCCAATTAGTAAGAAAATATACGTGAAACACCTTTTTCAGTTACATAGATGAATGCTACAATTTGGAGGTGCTTTAAGGAATCTTGAAAATCGTGATGAATGGAAATTTCAGAGTAGCATAATTGGAAAAAGCAATTTAAGTGAATATAAAATATATTATGTAGTGCCTCATTGGTCTAGTGATCGCAAGCGCGACAGCTGAGCTTGAGGTCCTGGGTTAGATTCGCGGATCGGGCAGTGTTATTGGGTTTTTCTTTTTTTTGTTCTGTATGAAAACTCTCAGTAGGTATTCTATTTCTTTCAGCCACCTATTACATGAGACTTAATATCGCATCGGCGAAATTTGGGTGTAATAGGTGTAGCTCAGAGGTGCCCAGACTATTTTTCTCATAGACCACTTTCAAAATTTTGCTGGTTCCGGTGGACCCCCTGCAGCTACATTTCTACCATACTGTAAATTGAATTGTAAACCCCCATTTTTTTGTCACGGCAACGTAGATATCCGTTGAGTCTCCTGTGGACCCCTGGACACTTTGGGAACTAATGGTGTAGCTCTTCGGGGAACACAAGAGTGATGCAATGTTATGTTATAAAATATGTATTTAGAGACCATATTGACTCGCAAATCGGGACGGAAAGATTTGAAAGTGAAACACCGGTGTGCCCTAAATAAAGTGTTTGCTTAGCCAATTTATGTACAAAACAACACATTGTTTTCGGTTCTAACAAATGGTTTAAGAGAAAATTACCATATAACTTCGACATACATTGGTGAGTTATTGGGATGTATTCATGTACCTCATAATAAAATATCTTTGAATGAATAAAGTTCCTCATTCGTTTTCTTTTCTGTCCAACTGACCTTTTCCATTCTTCTCCAGCACCACATTTCAAAAGCCTCTAGTCTTTCTCTGTCCTTTCATCGTCCACGTTTCACAACCGTATAATGCTATGCTCCAGACATAGGTCTTGATCTGTTGTTTCCTTATTTTGGTTTTTATAGTCGCTTTACAAAGATGTTTTTTTCGGTTGAAAGCTTATTTGGCCATTGGTCACTTTTTCAAGAAAATTTTAGAAGGAAAAAATCAAGGAAAGTGACGGAGGGGAAGGCCTAGACGTAGCTTTGCACAAGTAAAGTAGAAAGTAGGGGTAGAGTCGTACCAAGAGGTCAAAATGAAGGCAGAAAACAGAGAGCAGTGGCGATTGCTCCACCGACAAGAGCTAAGCTCTTAAATAAAAGAAGAAGAAATAAAGTTCCATTTTGTTAGAGTGGCCAGTTTTAAGACCCACTATACCTAACTGCACTACAGCAGAAAATCATAGACTAGCTAACTCTAAGACGGTAAAGTTCAAGAGGGTTTAGCTATTCATGAGCACTGCTAACCTCTACAGGCAGTAAACCTCTTCAAAATGTATCAACGTGTAACTATGAAACATTTAAGTCTTTATGTAATTGAACCTAATAATGAGAGATCGACTGCTGCGCTATGTGTCGCGGATTCGATTCCCACATGGAACAAATATTTGTATGATCTACAGATAGTTGTTTCGGGTCTTGGTCTTTGTGTATGTAAGTATGTATATGTCTTTGTAAACGCATCCTCGGATACAGGAATTATTAATAGTGTGGGGAAACGTTTTTTTTTTAAAGCAGAAGCAGAACATAATTATAAAATAATTATACCTATAATATAGATATATAATATTTCCACCAAATATGAAGCACATTTGAGATAATGCAAAGTTCAATAGAGCTTCCGTAGATGTCCTAAGGTGCACAATATTAACCACGAATATGTAAGAGTTAACACGCTAGGCAACTGCCTAACGAAGCGTGAGCTGATTGGCTGACGCTGCCCGTCTGCGATCATCTGATTGGTTGAAGCAGTTCGGTGCACCGTCCGCTTGGTCAACTTAGCCAGGTGCTGGGTTGAATGGGTAAAGGCCGCATGTTGCATAAATGTCATGTTGTTAAGCCGATATTTAATGGACTTTATCAGGTTGCGTGGTAGGGCATGCAGCTGATAAAGTATAATAGTTGTATATCATTTAAATGCAATTAAAGCCTTTTGCCCTGTATTACGTTGTAATTTTGAATCGAAATGACTATTGCTCAACATAAAACGTCAAAAATATAGCATCACGCCTATATTCTCCGAAGGGTTAGGCAGAGGTGTTATAAGTTCCCAGATGAATGGATTAACAAATATATCCCTGCTGAAAGGGCTACAGAAACTTTACATTCTTTCAACGCACTTACGCAATTGCGATAAAATATTAGATATTCTTTTATTTAGTTGCTGATCACTTGTTGTTGTTTAGTTGGACATCACTATTAGTATTTCATGAAGAGCATGTTCTTACAATATATTTGGACATCACCAATGTTTACAAATTTCCATATTTATGTGTATTTAGCGGCCGAAATGCCTCTCTCAAACTAGGTTTACACGAAGCCAATATCACCCACAAATCCATCGGCCGAACATTTCAATATCAGTGGATTCATCCATAGTGCGCGACCAACTTTACATATTCAAATAAAAAACGGTCAAATGGGACTCACCGTATTTTCGAAACATGTTAGAAAAAGGGCCAACCCTCGTCATTCCTGCGGCCTACTTCCTACGCCCCATGTTGAATTATACATCATGTTTTAGCAGAACAGAAATAAACACAAATACTGTTGGCGGACATACCAAGAAACGGCAAATATGCAATAGCAAATGAATATCGATGTGTGTGTCCTGTGCTTTCGGTACTTCGCATAATTGATAACTTTAGGCTGTTATTCAGAACGGTGCGCTAAATTAGTGATTTGAAAACCGTTAACATTTCCGAAATGTCGGTTTCGCAAATTATTCCTATAAAAGTTTCGTTAACTCCCTAATTTAGGTATTTATAGAGACAAACCCAAAACAATAAATCGTGGCCACATCAAAACTTTTTGAATTTATCGCCGTAAAAACAAATAATTGAATAAACTTTCTCATTTCTATATTAGAAGAATATTTAATGATGTGTATTGTGGTAAATTAGAAATATCACTATTATTTTACGCGACGATTCGAATAGCAAAAAAATCGCGACAACAATAACTTGTAAGAACATCTTCCTTATACATAACCGATGAGAAATAGTCCATACAAATATATTCTGAAGTACACATACAGTAACAGTACAATCACACGTGACCTAAACAAATCATACGCTATTTTTCAAACAAACATTCTCGCTGCGTTGCACAATGTTTAAACGCAAATGCAAATAGATACAGTGACGCTAATCCATCGGTTAACTGATGCGTTTAAATTGGGCCAGATACGTGTCGAAATTCCGTCGAATACGGCTTTCGCTCCAGAACTTGCGACATCTTAGTGTATCGTGTGATGCGCCCTGGTTAAAGATTTCGTCATAGGATGTTTGGACGGCTTAAAATAATAAATGGTGAGACGTTTTTTTGCTTGGTGGTTTAGTTAACCAAATAGGAAGAGGATGTGTTTGTAATAGAACTTTTGAACATTTTGGAAATGGAACATGAAGTAACGATATGTGGTTTGAAAAGGTTATTTTTGAATTTTCGATTGATGTGACAGGACGGTGACAGAAAGGAACCGTTTAAATTCAAACAGAGATTAGTCGTCTGTTTGTGTTGCCTGCCTCTATTTTTATTGATACTAATAACAATATTTTGTTTTTCTGTTTGACAAAGACCGTGCCTGCCTAATTTGCACACTTTCTAGTCTTGAATTGGCCTAGCTTATAATCTTGGGATATTAAAATGAAGCCAAGCAAGGGTACCTATAGGCTTATATTTTCTCTCACCTAGACTATCACCTCTACTAATATATTCAGGTCTTACAGATAGCCTCATATAAAAACTTTCATACAAAACAGAACACGGATTGCGCTAATTTGCACTTCTTCACATAAACACTAAACACCCATTCCCTATTATTCTCTTAAATAGGGCTGCTGTACACTTGAGCATACTACTGTCTTAAATTAAAATTAGATAAAAGAAGAAAAATAAAACTGGTAGAAAATAAATACGTTGCAAATGTTCAATCAAACTTTTTATAAACTTTTTATTGTAGTTATCGGATTTTACGATCTATCAATTACCCAATAAAATAATAAAAAAATGTCCGATAAAATTCTGGGCCAAAATTTTCCAGTTGGAATATTTCAAAACCAATTTCCTCTTAAATGAAATACCGTAATTCTATTTGATACGCGCTTCACTAAAATGCATTTCGGAACATATGAGCTCCTATACAGTACAGTCGGACATGGACTGTAGGTTGGATATAGGTTTACGACGGGATGCATCCAGTACGATAGTTCTGGAGTTACTAAAGAGAAAAGCTCTGCTAACGTCTTCCGAGAAGTCACATGCATATCCTCATTAAAGACTCATAGGTAATCAATATTCCGTTAGTTTTCGAAAACCACGAAATATTTCAGACTTCATCGTTTTGCAGTATAGAAAAATAACAGCTAAATTAAAATGTGTCAGAACGGTCTACTATGTAAGCCTAAGAACTGACTCGGTTTCGGTTGTCATACGAATAACTATGACGTTCATTACGCACAGTCAGACTTCCGAAAAGTTTGAAAACCACTTGAATCTGGTAATCCCACTCCACAACTGTCGAAACCTGATTTCATCTTGCGCAGTGGGTAGCCAGCCTAGCTAGACTGGGACAACAAATTGAAAAATTCCAAGCCAGATGATGAATTTGGTAATATACTAGGTAGTTGTACATTATCTGGCAACCCTGGGTAAGTAGGACATGTAATCTGTGAGTTCCTCTTGCAACACAGTCAAGCTTCGTTACCACAGTTTACAAGTAGTCGTAAAATTCGTGTGATTTAATAGCGGCGTGGGTGTGAAATAGCCGCTATTTACGCATGTTCTATAGCGTAGCTACATTGTACCAAAAAGGTTAGCGGTTAGAGTGTTAAGATTTTACGTTTTATTGACGAAGTTATTGCTGGTTTTGTCAGGAATCATTGCGGCAATTATGAAGTGTATACGTGATAAAATTATGGCCAACTCTCTGCAGTTCTGAAAAGGGAAATTTTTATTGCATACTTTTTTTTTTGCTGTCGTATCGCCATGTCACCCATGCCGTAGCGGATAGATTAAATTTGTCATACAGCGACGTTGTTATCGAGGCTGACTGCGCAGGGTGCGCAAAACGAACTCAGGTGACTCTTTCCTTAAACAAGAAGATTAATATTTGAGAGTACTTATTTCCATAGGTACTCTTAAATCTTATTACAACAATCAAAACTTGTAGAAATCTTCCGGACTCTTTCGCACATCCTGCCGCTTCTTTCTGCTTTTGATGCGTTTCAATATGATTTCATAAATGTATGATCTTTGAACTTCAACGAGCTTAAAACGGCAACGGCAAAAATCGTCATCGTAGATCAAGAAAACTAGTGGCAACCCAAATTAATGTAACGTAACCCGTTACACAAATTGTTACGCAATTATTTATCTCCAAAGCGATTTGCCAAATGGACAGCCCAGTTGCTATGGTATCGGTTATCGTTCAATTTGCGAGAGAATTGGAGCCAATTGCCATCAACCATCTCATTAGATGACGTTGGACGGACCGTGGTGCAGTTTGAAAGGCCTGTTCTGTATAATTTGCTATTGCTCATGCTGGGACTGGGTTAATCAAAACGCGTTCGTTTCTTGACACGTTCGGGTTAATGGGTTTTGATTTTTTTATTGGCCTGATGAAATGTAGGCATTCGTATACTTTGCTGGCTACTGGTGTCTTGCCGCAAATTAAGGTATTCAGGCATTATAGAATACTTTAAGCTGGGGTGTAAAGTAAGCGCCTCCACGAGTGATGAACCCTAAATATCAACGCAATATCAGAACCTCGGGGCACTCTCGCTCAGGTCATAAAGCCATCATCATATGTCGAATAGTTATCTGGCTACTTGAGAGAAAGCTGGATACGCTACCCTATCCTATTATAAAGTGTGCAACGGAATCGAAATCACGACCATGCGATCAGAAGTCCACGTTCAAGTCATTACACGCTACGTTTGGTTTTGTTGCTTTTCCAGTGTTCCGTGAAATGTTGGCTCACGATATTATCACGGCCTTGAAATAATAGTGAATATGGGTAAATGAATAAACTGTTACTCCGCGAAGGGTAAGACAGAGGTGTATATATTGAGGTGTTGAAACAGAAGCGAGACAATAGATCTACATCATATGGTCGCTGGTAACAAGGGGCTTCGATAGCAACTACACTTTTTGTTCTATGAGTACACACACACACTACACTTTTTGTTGATATTTTGACGTTGTTGATAACTTCCAATACCCCGTTAGAGCGGACACAGTCACCCCAGGCTTTCGTTACCCAATAGACTATATTGTTATCTACCTTTTAATAGGTACAAAATACAAAAACAACCCACAGGCAGCGGTTTCTTTTTTCAAAGAACTACTCGAGCATATTTTTTGTGAAGTTTTTAAAGAGATATTAATGGACCTCTTTTTTGATATTATAACATAACATAGCATCACGCCTGTATTCCCCGAAGGATTAAGCAGAGGTGTACTATTGTACACCCACATTATGCTGTTATTGAGTCCCATGTTATAGGGGGCGAGCCTATTGCCATCTACCGGGCACAGCTCCATACTCCGTGCTGCTACTGAGAATTTCCATACAGAAAAACCCAATAAAACTTTGCCTGACCCGGGAATCGAACCCTGGACCTCACACCCAACAGTCGCACCTGCGACCACTAGACCAATGAGGCAGTCTTGATATTATAATATTATAAGTTAAAAAGAATACCCGAATGCGTTCATAATTTGCTGATGAAACCCTGTCTATGACTTTGTACACCTAACTCTTTGTTCGTCTGTATATCAACAGCTAGTACATTCACACTAATTCGTATTATTTGATAATGATATTTCGAATTCAGAACGTTAAGTATTTTACAAATTTCCTTTCAACTACACCCACGTAGACGCATTTGTACGATATTTAATGGGCCAATCATTTCTCTAATCAACAAGTTCCTGGTATCTATGTCCAAACGGCTACTAGATGACATTCCCAAGAACTGATACAATATCGGTTCCTGTTATTCATACATTTCTAATGATACGCGTAACTAGTTCAAATTAATTTATGTAATTAGTGCGTTCGGTTTCCGGCACAGGACAGGGCACACCCTCTATTTCCGCGGGTGTTTTTATTTTTGAGATTATGTCAATAGGACTGACTCATACTCGTATGTCTAGTGGTCGCTAGCGCGATTGCTGAGTGTGAGGTTCGATTGCCGGGTCGGATGAAAGTTATTGTAACAGCCAGGAGTTTGGAATTATGCCTGGAAGATGGTAATGGGATCGCCTCCTATTACATGGGAATCAATGACAACATCGGCGAAATGTGAGTGTACAATAGGTAGTAGGTACACCTCTGCCTAACGCTCGGGGACTACATATATACACATGCTCTGTTATATCAAAAGTTTGGGCAGTATCCTCTTTTGCGATCCCAACATTCGGTAAACCTTGCGATGATATTTAAAGACGTCTACGAGGATTGTTTTCGTACGTCTCACAACAATCTACTGTGAGCGATAGACTGAAGCACATGAAGGCTGAATATGAACTAATTTACATTTTGTTCCTGACTTCAAAGAGAGAATGAACCGTATTTGCTATGCCATGTAAAAGATATCACACACGTTTTGCGTGATAACAAAAAACACGCAACAATCACGTTATCTTGTATGGCGTCTTTACACATATTATTCTAATAAGGCGAGTATGAAATACTTCTCCATTCCTAACTAAACGTGGCTTGTTCGCTACAAAACACCACGACATATCCATAACCCTCATTTATGCCTTATAATGACAGACAAAGGACATTGCACCGCTCGTGTCATCGACAAAGTTGCACAACTTCTTACGTAAGACGCGCATGCATGCACCTGCCTTTATATTATAAGTGTTTCATATCTACTGCCATTGTTACTCACGAATGTTTTGTCTTAACACGCGTAGGGAAACGAGCGCAAATATTTTGACGGCTCGTGGAATAAATTATAATACTAGCTCATACAAGTTGTACGGTGTGTATTTCTTGAAATCAAGTTTTTGGATGTTTCGGGATTACGCTGTTGCAAGCGTCACTATTATGCGAGTATGGAGCACCAGCAAAATATCGGGAGCTGAATTAATCAATAAATCATGGAAGATAACCCGTAAATAACGATACACATGCAATTGCAAAACGTGAAAGTTTAAAACGAGTTCAAAACGAAAAAAGAACACATTTTTTTCCTTACAAAAAAACTTTGCCTCACACTAGAATTTCTCCTGTAGTAAAGTTTACACACATAAATCTCACATGCACACACCGACACCCGGAATAAGCAATCCGTAAGCCAAACAAATATTTCCTCCGAGTTGGAATCGAACCCGCGACACGTAAAATATAGGTCATGCCGTCCTGTGTAGTAAACAAGCATGGAATGAAATAATGTAGGGTCTCCCACCCGGTTACTCAACGTGGTGACTAAAGATCAAAGACACTACCCAATCTCTATAATGAGAGACGTGACGAGAAGGAATTGGAATACATAGCATAGCATCATGCCAGTATTCCCCGAAGGGTTAAGCAGAGGAGTACTATTGTACACTCACATTTCGCCGATGCCATTATTAAGTAACATGTAATAAGGGGCGACCCTATTGCCATCTACCGCGCACAGATCCAGTCTCCGTGCTGCTATTGAGAATTTTCATACAGAAAAAACCCTATAACACTTTGCCCGACCCATGAATCGATTATTCACTATGATTTTAAAATATCTCCGCGTGACAACTAGAACAAAAAAGACATGGGGGAAGTGTCAAAATTAAATCGGTTCCGTATAACGTAACGGGGACCAATTCCTATAACTTTGTCATTAACCCCGTATTCTGGAATAGCGTTTACAAAAGTGTCGCATTTCTGTTGTAAAAATACTTCATTGAAACCGACGAAACCCTGACGCCTTGACGCCTCGAACAAAGAATAGCCTCAAGCCGCCAACAATACAGAACGGGCGGCACGGTGGAAGACTCGCGGAGAACCCTTTACAACAATAGGAGTCACTGAATATAATACTATAATATCCCACTATGAGCATCTTCTGAAAGATCATAATGGCATCTCTATTACAATTACCCCCTTACGATACAATTTAAAAAATGGTACGATGGGAGGAACACACAACCAAAAAAAAAAAAACATTAAACTAAAAGTTTTGCAAGCGATTTCGTTCACGTGGATTCTTTTTATCACAGATTTTCGAAGAGAGAAGAATACTTCGAAGACTTCATGCCCAGCAGTGGAGCTGTAATTAGCTGAATGAACTTTAAACCTTTGCCATTGATTTTCCAAATCCTTTTCTTTTGGGCCTCTACACACTCCAAGAAACACCATCCATGGACATATTTCCATCTTGTCTGTCAATATTTTACGGAACTGTTATATACTGTATAGATAATGGTTATTGGAGATGGGACATCAGTCGTTTCGAGAAAGCCCGGAACTTACATGATGATGAGGGAAACTGACACAAGTTATACACGGTGGTCCGTAACGATAAGCCGGAAATGTTCGAAGCAAAGAAGACATTCTAACAGTATTAGATATCTAGACATGCGCATTATGCAATGTAAACAGTGGCCTAATGCAACTTAAGTTGATTATTCTGAGTTTTCAGAGATCGTATCGCGTAATATCACATAAATAGTGCAGTTCAAAAATATTTCCAAATACACAAAATGCGATGGCGTCTCATAGACGTGGCGCACGATAAATTGAGATTTTGGTAGTAGTTCGTTTTATCTTAGTTTAACAAAAATATATGAAGTTTATTTGTGGTAATTAAGATAATCCTATTACGGGGCTGACATATATTTGAAAGATAAAAGTCCCTAAATAATGCTTGTTTGCTTATCGTTTATGTAACCATTATTACATTACATAACATGTTACATGTCTCGATCCATCCTAACGAATATATCGCAATCATAGAATATTTCTACCAATATTTCAAATAATTGTTTAAAGAAAATGAGAATATTTGGAATTCGAATAAAATATTCAATTCTATACAACTATTCAGTACGAAGACCGTTTTCAAAGCGATTTGTATTACCAATACGTGTCTGTGTTCATACTGACTAGCTAATCATGTTACTTGAATGGCGATTGGAATCGCTTCCATTTGGCTTTTGAAACGACAAAATGGAACCGATTCCAATTATAACTGAAGCTATGCGATTGAGTTGTTGTTTGTTTGTTTGCAAACTGTTTTGACCGTTTCGTTTGGAAATATTGTGAACAGGTTATATATAATTGTTGTTGTAGAGCGTTAATGATCAGATAGGGATGAGAACGCTAAAAAAATAAGTATATCCTATCCTAAAATTAAAACGAAAACGATAAATTACTAATTGAATAAAGAGAATTCGGGGACTCACTACCTATATATTCAATGATTTGGCAATATTAATTTCCTATTAAAATTCCTCAAATTGTTCATATTCGTACAAGATCCAGGTGTAGGTCATCCGTTGCCCACTCAAATAATTTAATTGTCATGTAATACGTGGCATGCCAATCTTGCAGTCATGCACATGACACTCGCATCATGACCATTACGGATATGAATCAAGTTTTATTTTCGTATCAGATATTTTGTGGACGTGATTATTATCATGACTTGATTTTATACGAAATACCTTTCACAGTCACTGGTTATCAGACTAAAGATTGATTGATATACTATTGTATAATTACTAGGGATAGTAATAATTCGTGGATTAGCTTGACTTTAAGAGGCCGGTCAACCCAGGAGGATCTTATTAAAACATTTTGGAACTGGCAACACTTAACACAAAAAATAAAAAAGCATCACATAGTTTCCATACTGTCAGTAATTTTCACGAAAATTTTCAAACAAAAGGTGACTACACACTAGACCTGGCGTTATCGGCGTAAAGCCCGGTACACACGCGCGATTAAACCCGTAACGGTGCTCTGCACTGTGTATTCAAATGCAAATTTTAGCCAGACACGAAAAAATAGGATTAAAGTGTTCATTCATACTGACACTGAATGCTTTTGTTTAGTCTCTCTTAGCATTTTCTGTTCAAGAGGATTACGCTGAAGGGTTTTATTGAGTAGGTACGCTATCTTCATACTTGTATTCATCGGACATGTTTTCTGCGGTAAAAATGTAGAAATCAATTTAAATCTACACTCGGTTTAAATAATTATTATTTTAGATTTCTGTGATTTATTAAGACCCAATATCCATACCCAAGTTCCCAAGCAATATTTCAAAACATCATTCATCAGAACTTGAACCGGCCTACATCACATAATCTCTCGCCCAAGGTGTGAGTCGATAATTCTCAATACCTACTCTGGCCTCGGTAACTGGCTTTGAAGGATTATCTATCTAAAGTTTGCAGGCAGGTCACTGCATCATAATGCACCCAAGACACTAGCGGAATAAATAATAAACGTTTACATCTTCGTGTAGTGGATTTTGAAATGGAGGTCCAAAGCGCGTTAGACTCTTCGTATTATTTAAACCTTTTTTGGGTTGCCAATTGTTTTGTTATTCGAATTATACATAATTTAAATTCAGTGGCGGGTTTAGCCCACCGGAGACGGGTTTCGGGTCGTATAAAAATAAACCTCTATTAGATTTTTTATGTTATTGGAATATGGAACAAACCCGAATTGTTCAAAGGAAGCCTTAGGCTGCATGCTTCATTGTTTGTGCCGACTTTATATTCATTTCATTTTTTGTTTGAAAATGATCAAAGAATAATAAAATAATGGTATCAAAGGCGTAAAGAAAATGTAATGTTTTAGTGTTTACGTGGAACAGTTTAGATCAATAAAAAAATCTTGAAATGCATTTTCTAATCCTGTTATTATTAAAATCCATTTATTATGTTAGATCAGTGTTTCTTAAACTTTTTGCAGTCACGTCACCACTTCCAGAATTTCTAAAATTCCACGGACTCCTGTCTAAGAATATTAAAGGGAAAAATGTGGATTCGTGTAGGTACAGTCCCCCCGCACCTCGGCCCACTCAATGGTAGCCAGCGAGAGCGGTTTTAAACAAACGATGCGTTAGTATTCTACACAATTTTCTAATGAATGTTAAGGGTTAATTGAGCTGCTGCGGACCCCTACCACACATTTTACGAACCCCTAAGGGCTCCGTGGACCCCACTTTAAGAAATCCTGAGTTAGCTCTTGGTTCGGAAGTCAAAAGAAACAATTCAAATTCACACCATCAAATTGTCTGTTGATCATAGTAACAGACTAGACTAAGAACAACACACAACAATCAGATAAGCGCTGTACGAGTAACCTTTGATATAATTAAACCATTAAAACGCCTAAGGTGTAATTAACTTAGTTCTACTACGGCTCTCGAACAATTAAATAAAAATAGTTTTTACTATAAGAGTACAGTTGTCAGGTATAATTAAACCAAACTGGATTTATATTTTCTCACTATGGTTATAGTACGAAGCCGGCGTATTCTTTCAAACGGACTTTCAAAGTTGCCTAAGACCATGCATTGGGTGAGAGAGTTTCTGTGCTGTCGACCTCTCCCAAAAGCCCGGAGGCGTGGTTATAGTCTACTGGACAGGGTTGATGACAGCGCAGCTAGGACAGGCTAACCTTTCAAAGGTCGGTCATGATACCCATGTTAGACCAAGGCGTGAGGTTGAAGTTTGAAAGAGCTACAGGAAGACCACTCCCGCGTAACCTAAGTTTAAATGTATGTTTCAACATTATGTAAAATGCTATCGGAAAACGAACCTGATACCAACGGAGTAAGGTTTATTTTTCCTATTTTTTTAGCATTCTGAATGTAATGGATAATTCGATTACGATGGATGTTTCACAAAGAACGTTTTTGTTGAGGTAATGAGAATTTGAAATGTTTCACTCTATTTAACTAAGTTATTTTGTATCTGACAGCGACTGTACAAAAAAGTAGGTAAAGTAAAAATCTCAGGGTACATCGGTAAATAAAACAAGTAACGTTATGTTTTCACTTAGCTGTGAATGATGTGGGAAAATTATCTTTCCCACTATTTAATAGTGAATTTAAATACGCGTTTGCTTTGAATTATTTCAAACCTTTCATTATATACAAATGTTCGATGTAAATCTTACATTACGGTACTATAATTTTTTTCTACGATCGTTATTGTAATAATGTTTCCAAATTAAGAATAAGAGGACGTGTGAAAAGTACAGATGCTTTGGCGCTGAAAAAATTGGCTGATGCAATTGGAACCATTCTGATATGTATTTTCCTCCGACAAACCATAGATTTTTTATTGTGACTAGCTTGCGTAACTCTAGGGGTTTATGCACTTGAAGCGTGTATTAATTAGGATTTTCGCTAAATTACTATTTTGTTACGTGTTTTGCATTATTTATTGCGAGACAAAATCACGTCTCCCGGCTTCCAACATCTTTCTACTGTCCAACTAAATCCCTTCAGCCCGATTGACTTTCCCCTATCGTTGCGTTGCATCTCCGCATAGTGACGTCATGCCCTACATAGCGTGCAACGGGTCAAATGAGTTGCAACCCAGTATTTGGGTTACGGTAAGGCCGAAATATCTCGCTGCTTTTCTGTAATTATGAAAGTTCAGGAACTAACTTTCGCTACAATATATTGGGCGGTTGTTTTTATTTTTAACATTAATAGCATTACGCCGGTATTCCCCAAAACAGAAGAGTTGTATAGTGTTCACTTTTGTTTCAGAGTTGCCATTGTTAAGTATCATATAAAAAATAGCCATCTTGTTTAAATTATAGCCTTTTGGGTTCCAGGCTGTCGCCATCACTTTTGATTTAACTTGTATATTAGTAGCCAAGTCCTCAAACTAATCAAATTCAACAATTTAACGTTTTTCATCATCACTATTAGGTAGTCTAATATAAAAATTAGCATGTTATTAACAATTTCTTTTCCCAGTCATCAATTTACATGATCTTACAAAGCCGTTAACTTTTTTTGCCGCCATTTATCACTTTCTTTCATCAGTGTTTATTGCAGATTCTTCAGCGACCGTCGCTACAAATATATCAACTGAAACTTTCATAAAATTTTGGCCAAAGTAAAAGCTTTTAATAATTTTACTGCTGAATGTTCCTTAGCCAAGTTTTTCTGCCTCTGATGAATATTTTCTTTTATTTAATATACTCTAAGAAAATTTAGTTGCAGTATCAGACCCGTGTCGTATAGACTTCACGTCTGAACTTACAGCATACGTTGCAAATCAAGACGTCTCTAGACTTTGCAGGCACTGAACTTTCTATTTTAACTGTTCTAAATCTGACCTCTTTTACTCTACTCATAAAAACCTTATTTCACTTCACTACTCAAGAGCTAAACATTGGCAAAGAAAGCCGCTTTAAGACCGCTAGTTAAGTGTGAGCTACAAGAAACAACCCATTGTTCGAACTAGCCTTTACACTGCAAAGTAACTTCTTTGACTTAAGAAAATGTGTACTTTCGTGTTCCCATTTATAAAAGAAAAATGCGGGAACTTTTATAACCTTCGGTAGGCTAACTACTATAATTGGTTGTACACTAGTGAGGAACTTTGTGGCTTAGTAAAACAATTCTCCAACTTGTAGATACGATGGAGACGGCGAATCGTTAATTAAAGTGGGCCTGAAGGATTGAAGACCAGAAAAAGGCAAGCGAGCTAGACTGGATGCAGTAGGTGGAAAACTAAGTATTTTTGAAATATGTGGAGGCTTTTGTTCAGCAGTAGGTAAATCGTGATAGACTGAGCAGTTTGAATGAATGAAGCAATAATTTCTCGCAAAACTTCATTTATGACTGGCGTGAGGCAATCATGTCGCAATCATGTCGCTGATGCATTCATTGTTATTTTCATTACAGAATATGATCGTGAATATAAAGAAAAGCAGCCTTACAGAGCAACAGCAACAGATATTTTACGATATATCCAACCGATATTAATTATTCCTCATCTTTAAATATAAAATTGTGATTCGAGTGGTTTATGAGCTTGTTCAAATAAAATTACGATTAATTAACAGCTGCCAGTTTACGACATTGTTGTACATAATGTTATATTGTAATAAATTTTGAGATTCTCCTGCGCGAATTTTACGCTACATCTTTATTAGGTGCGTCTGGAAAATTTATTTGTACCGTAGGAAGATTTTTAAAAATAATTTATTCTTTTCAACATCAAAACTGTGATCAAAACATTTCTTATGAACTGAATTTATGAATTCGTTCTGAGAAAAATCTCTGCTTATATGTTAGTCCTAGGTAGCATACGAATACATATGACAGTCGTTACGGGACCAGGTGTCAGCAGGCCAAAAAGTTCGACAGAAAGTATTACTTTACAGTATCAGTGTCTTCCAGTAATTGCAGTTGCTCCGTGTAAAACAGTTATTCAGCCACAACCGGTTAGACTGGAACCCGACCCCAATATACTTGGGAAAAGGCTACTTAGATGATAAATATCTCAAATATCCGTGATATCTAACTAAATACTACTGGTCAGTGAAGATTAACAAAATAGTCAACGATGATTTTCCATTAAATATACATAGTTACTGAAAAGAAGAACAAAGAAAGGGTTAGGTATGACAAAGGGTTATGTTTCTCATTTTTATTTCTGCTTATGTTCTATGTATAGAACGTCAAGGGTTAGCTAGTTAAAAAGCACCAGATCTCAGAACCCAGATGAATAGACTTCTTTTGACTAATTCGATTTACTACATCGAACTCGTTCGGCGCTCCGATTGGTCCGTTTCGTAATTCAAGAGCGTTCCATCCCACTAACATAACATCAGGCACATTTAAATCTACCTCTGTAACACTAGCATGCTCAAGAGCTCATGACATTACACTATTCGTATGATCCTTTAAGTGCTCGAACGCATTTGAATAAGATTTCTCACAGAATAGAGGCAAACTCAATTAGCTTCAAGAAAAGACTCCATTGAGCGGCATAAAGCACGCTGACAAAGTGAAATTGCATGTCTATGTCTATTTTTCTAACAAAGAGTTGTGATCGGGCCTTTAGTGAGGCGATAACGATCACACATCCTGTAACGGTAACGTGGCGTTTTACCAGTTTAACGATTTTGTGAGATGATATTCTTTTTTCTTCTATTATGTGTGCTTAACTAATATCATTACTAATCCAGGTTATTCACACTTCAAGACAAAAATATCTATGGTCAGTCAACAGTTCAGTCTGTAAGTTTAAAATTAATTTATCAAAGAACGTTATACTAATTCTTAAACTATTTTTTTTTTTTTTTTTAACTTTGCCCCACACTAGGAATAATTCCTGTATCGTGGGTGCGTTTACAAATACATATATTCACATACACAAACGCCCAGACCCGAAACAATTATCTGTAGATCATACAAATATTTGTTCCGTGCGGGGATCGAACCCGCGACACTTAGCGCAGAAAGCTAATCGCTTAGCCACTACGCCAACCGTGTCGTCGCCTCGCCACTCGCCACTAAACACACACAACTAATTACTATACAAAGAATAATTAGCATGTTTTCATTTTAAAAACTTATAAAGCTTTATGCTAATATGACAATATTTTCTGCTGCCTGTACATCTTAAGATGAAACCTTTGCTGACTTTTTAACAAGCAGAACCATATCATTTTCTTTTACAACGCTTTATATTTTATCGCCTCGTCTTCGTTGGTTTCAAGGCCTCAGTAACAAGGCTGAAGTTCATCGACCATTCGCCTTTACTAGCATATTGTATTCTGAATAATTGTGATGGGTGAACGCCATCAAGATCATTATCAAGATTATGAGTAAGTGTATAACTTGATAGTATAACGTGTATAACCTGTAATGAGATTTATTCTTTGAATAGAACGAGAAAAACTCCATAGTACCTATTAGTTTTTTTATCTTTGAATAAGTATTTCTAATGAGATAGATAGCTCAAAAACATGCTAAGTAAAATAGAGGCCTACCTCATTTTATCTGAACTTAAGTTAGTAATAATGACGATTATTGCGAATTTTTTATTAGGGCTGCTCTTCAGGATTATAAGGTATCGATTTCAATCAAGAACTTCTTTGATTTAAAATTCAAGTACCTGAAATAAGTTATTTACAACATAGCTTTCTCCATAATTATATTGCCATGAAAATACTGAAGAAAAACTCATCTGACCAGTTTATAGATTGCTACATTTTCCCAACTTTTCACAACTTAAAACTTCTTTAAATTCTATGCGAATTCACTCGTATGAAACTTGGTCACGATTCTAGCACCTAGGCTACTAAACTTACTATACGACGAAAATAAAACTGTTACGGAAGTCCCATTGGAGGACAAAAAATGTGTAGGAGCTTCACGAACTAATTAAGCTTCATTAATTAATGAGTCTGTCTGTGGAAACTCAAGTTAAAACCTTATGAGACAAATTTAAGATTTTTCTTTTGTCCCGTGTTAGCTAGCTAGAAATTGTTATTTACCACTGAAGTTATCGTTGGATGAATCTAAATAGTACTTCGGTGGTAGTACCATCTTCTTATGAAACTTATGGGCGATAGTTGTAACGTTGGGTACGTAACAGTGGTAGAAAGTTAGACTGCGTGGTATCTGTTTTTTTTGACACTTCGTCACTTGACGTCTTCCCTTGACTTTTCCTTTCTCCAATCTTATAACTTTATTCTACTCGTTAGTTCATCTTTAATTGGCATATAAAAATATCATCTCTTCCCAGTATCAATTATGTAACGAAATTGCTTTAAAACAGAATTTGATATAATTTACCTGCATCGCAGCAATGCATCACCGTTTCAAAGCTTAACCGCAGCAAACGAAGTTGTTGAATCGGTCTAAGTAAAGATATTTAACACCGCGCAACAGAGCGAAGCACGAACAATACTATCAAACAGAAATGGTTCTATTATGGAGAGAGCATTGCACTTTCCTCGAGTAACAATAAAAGTGTTTAATGCCGGTAATCTGAGATGAGGTGCGTGCCTTCAAAGGCTGAAGTAACTGCGGTTGGCGTTGAACTAAACCGCAAAGCACTCATTGTGGATACAAACATTTTGCGGGACATTTAATTTCTGGGCGGGTTTTCATTTCTCCGGCGGAAAAAAGCGGTTTTAAGATTATCTATATATTCAGAGGATTCTCGAGCCCGAATTTGATGAAAACTAAAGCTGCATCAATGGATTTTTCAAAAATCCAATATTCGTAGCCAGGAATCGAAGCAGTTGCTTTTGGAAAATAAAACACACGCATACAGCGTGTATATTGTTGTATACACACGGTGTATATTGCTTTTTCAAAAATCCAATGTTGCAGTTTTAGTTTTCATCAAAATCGGGCTCGAGACTCCTTCGAGTATTTTTCGATATTACTTATAGTTTCGTTTTTGGCCATCCACGCCCACTTGAAAAATTCACCCTGTATATTATCATCATTACTTATTTATATCAGGTATTGAACAACCTAGAACTTCGTGTGCCAATCTCACTTCTCTAATACTTATTTTTTGTTAGGACTACCCACTAATAAGTTGGTCCTAGTAATTAAGGTTAGACCAGTAATGGACCGACATATTTCAGGATGTCTTCTTGCTGTTCATTTTACTATAAGGTATTTGATGTTGCTCCCTCCCAGTACAACCTTGCTTCGTGCCAAATAATTTTTTTGGACGTTTACCAAGATTAACGAAATTCTATTGTACATTTAGTTTGCTTATGGTTTCAGTACCTTATTGTAAGTTTAACAGCTCGATGCACATCTAAGTCTTCATCAAATTGTAGAAACTTTATCATAATTTAAATTTAGCGTAATATTTAGTTATGTGTTCTTCTGCCATTTATCTAATATTTTTTCTTTATTTTCTTTCATTCTTTACAAGAAAATCAAAAGAAAAAACAAAAAATCAATGTGGTGGATAAAACTTTAGCAAGTTTAACATTTTAACTTTAACATACATGGTTGTTTTATTTAGTAATTATGAAACATTGCAACTAAGTACTCGTATTTTTTATTACAGTTACTTTAAACTACACATTTACGGAGCAATTAATGATAATTGATAGGGCGAATCTGTTTTATGCTGGAGCTCAATAATTTAAATACCAAACTTTTCTAATATTTTAGAAAAGATAAATAGAATAGAAAAATAATATTCATGCCAAAACTGACGGCACGATTGGATTTGCGGACTGCATAGTATTCGATTCGCGCGGGGGATCTAAACTCGCATAAAACGAATATTTGTATGACATGCAGTTTTGAGGTTTGTATATCTGAGATATATGCTTGTAAACTGTACCGGAGCAGCGAAGCAATATTAAGAATGACCAAAAACGGATCCAAGCAAATCGTATGCAAATAATTTTTTTTCTAGGTTAGAAATTTGCGTGTAAAGTCCCCCATATTAAATTTAGGGAAAATGTATATAGAGTATGTCAACCGGACCATTATTACGAATCTATTGATACCTCATTCATCAAAATTGGTTCAGGAGTTTAAGCGTCACGGTGGAACACACGTAAATACAAATATACATACATAGAATGCTATAATCATAACCCTTCCTTTTGCTTTGCCGTAGTCGAGTAAAAAGACCGATAAACCAGAATGCTCTCATATGGCTTCACAAAAAACCTAATTCCAACCGAAACAACTGCAGAAAGGAAACTAAAAGCTAACTAATACTGACTATTAATAGCCGATGTGCATAGCCAGGTGCATTGCAACAGAACTAGGTTACCTTAGCGAACGCTAATCTCATATAACTAGTGACAAGGAAGTTTGCTGACATAACAGCTTTACCCACTTCGTGACGTCACAAGTCGTGTATCTCATTACTGCAGGTTATGGAAGCCGGACCGATGCATACTTATTATGAGTTGGCTTCTGTAAAATGCATTGTTATCGTGTTTCTATGCTGATAGTTTAGCTGATCCTTGGGTAAAATAGGGTACTAGTTCTTGTCTATCGATGAATGTAATAGTGATATGTTATTAATACATTCCGGGACACTGAACGCCTATAGACGTGATAACAATAAAACTTCTTAGGTCTCGTGGTATGTCCTGCCAAGTGTGAAAGGAGCATAACTCATAATATGAAGAAAATGTGTGCGATAGGGTGCTTCATAAGACTCCTTCTATCGGTGATGGCTCCGCGTTAGAAAAGTACCCTTTCCGAGTGCTGCTCACTTACGATTCCGCAGCTCAATAAAAGCTCGAAGCTGGACTAAAACTAAACTACGTCCCAGGTCGGCAAAAAAGTGTATCTATAAAGCCAAATAGTATCCGGTAAATGCCAACCTAACCAACACCAGCTGAAATCTAATAAAGCCAAGTTTTGAAGTGAATGTGCGTATCATTTCCACTTTAGACCACAGCGAAGTGAACAAAGGATCAAACTTTACCAATGCATGCAGAACTTCGTCCAGTAAACTTCTGTTGGCTACATCCTGTCTAGTTATAATGGACGATAATAATATAGACTAGACAATAGGTAAACTTCACAACGTTCCCTTTGATGAGACATATGTCGTCGCACAAATGTGTTCAGTAGCGAGTGGATCTTGGGCAAATAGTTCTGGGGAGATATGAGCAATAATAAACCCCTGTCAGAAACCCTATCAACTGGCTTATCTTTCATAAGACGCACGAAGATTAGTCTTACAGACTCCCGATACCCATGGAATATGATTTGGCGTTCATTCGCAACACTGCACTTAATTAATTTAGCCAATTCGCAGAGTTTTCCAATCCTCGTCGCCATATATTTCATTTACTACACGTGCTAAGTAATTTTACTAGTTACAACCGGTTAGAAATATGATAGCAGAAGCGCGTAACTACGTGTTTTATTCATTCAAATGAAGGCGCCTGTGTTGAATGTTGGGGTCACAATCATTTCAATACTTATCTGAAACGCTTCAATACTTATTGATGCTTTTTGTGCGCATTTAGTGTTGTTGGCAAACATCCAGCTTTTCCTAAACGTTGTGTACTATAGTACGATCTATACTGCTGAAAGGTTACTTTGTAAGTAATTTCGCTTTACCTGTTTTTTTATCCACACCAGGTTTTAGATAAGAAAACTCTAAAAGTCGTTGATCGCTTTACAAATAAGTCGCGTGCTTACCCTTTTTATATAGCTGCACAAAAAATCATTTGACCATTTAATTTGGTTAGTAAAGGGGTTAATGCTGAAATAAAGCGCGAGTTGCAAACAACGAGGGTCGGGCGAGACGAAATAATGCAATGCAAGGCGCGCGCGCGGGACCAGTCGGACCAGTTGCTCGCTCCGCCCCGCGCTCCCCGCGCGAACAGCTGACAGCTCCGACAACAAAGAACATCAACCCAGCCCACACAAACATAACACGCTACCTATACAATCACGATACATTATTTTTTTTTTAACTACACGCGATTGTATTGATTGAGTAATTGATGCCTTGCTTCGCGATAACTGTAATGCTTTGATATTTCATAGAAACAAATCAAAACTGATTCATTTTAGAACGAAAATCGTATAAAACATGGTTTTTTAACCAGCTTATGCGGCATAATTCGGAATCCTTACATCACAGCTACATGACAACGGGCTTAAGTATTGAGTAAACAGTGTTGACCATGAATATCGGGCGTCCTATGTGAAAGGTGATTACATACGACCTGACAAAGGGCAATCTAGTACTTGCCTTTCTGTTCATCCAATACACGAAGGCCCTCGAGTTGTGGCACTCCGGTGAACAAGAGTCTCTTTACAAACAATATTGTCTATTTATTATGATGATTTATCACGGCATCGTTGTGCAAAACGCGACGGTCACTTATGTCGTAGTTTTTTCACTGTTCGGTTGCTATGGTGCTGTGAATTATCACGACACTTGACTCCGAGTCTTTTTTATAGGTAAATCTGTCGTTGTAAGTACTTTAGGTGGTCAATGTTTACGATTTATTACGTTTTATGTGTTATTTACATCACTATTTAGTGGCCTGCGAACGTGATAATCGTTGCACTGCCTGCGCACTTTATTTGCTGCGCTTCTGCGTCAACAAAACAGTCTCTCGGTACTGAAGTCGGGCGAAATCGCCGCCTCCGTCGCGGGAGGTTCGCCCTCTCAGTCGCTAGCCTAGAAAACCGGCCCATTTTGTCCCACTCTCACATTTGACGTTTTATATGTTGGGTTGCAGTGCTTAAATTTTATTTGAAGATGGTATTTCTTCTGCAACCCTACAAAAACAAGTTGATAAAATGTATTTCTACATTTGCGTGTAGTTAAAATATTTTTGAAGTAATCAATTTCTGAATGAATTTAACGCCTGATGTTATGTATTAGCAATATAGAAGATATGATAACTCTATTTGTCCTTTTTGAAAAGGCGTTCCTTACAAATGAGAAAACGTTATAATTAAACTAAAATAGTAGGTAAATGAATTTTCATAACAAGCAAGGCACTGCTCGTTGAGGATCCAGAACAAGTGATAGTTATCAAAGTAACATCGAAGCTGGTAACAGGCTCTATCTTAAGGACATAAAATTACCAGGCATTTTAGAGTGCGATAAGGTTCATGAAACTCAAGTACGAACTTGACTCATCAAAGGAATTGAAGATTATTATGTCGAAAATATTTATAAATATCTTATTAGTAGAAATGGGTAGCGAAATTGAGGTACCTACATCATAGACATTAGACAATGTTTTTCATGGTAACGTTCTTCTGTAGAACGAAGAGCAAAGTCGAAAATTAATAAAAAATACAAAGCTCGAGAGCATACTTAAGAGTTTATTAACAGTATCACAAATTACAATATATTTTAATAACTATGATTTCAGGTTGACGGCGGTTATGTGTTTTTCTGCCAGAACTTGGCAGCATTGCGAGGGGTCTTGCCTTTGCCAGAGTTCTTCTTTGGCGCGGAGTGACTGTCACTGCCGCCACCAGTACCCGATTCTTCATTCTCGGCTTGGGATTTAAGAGTCTTCTTTATGTATAAAATCTGAAAATAAATTTTAAACAGATAAAGATTAGATATATGAAATACCTATTTGAGATATATATTTCAGAGACAAAGATTTACGAGACAAAATTTAAATGTATTTTAGAGGTTCTTCATCTGGCAAAAAATCACTAGAGATTATAATATTGCACATTCTCTGAAATAACAGGTGGTAGAATGGTTGATTATACATAAGATCATCAAATAAAATGATAATTAAAATAAACAAACCATTTACAGGCTTATAATCTACATATTGAGCAATTTATCTATTGATATGTATCAAACAGATGATTGAAATGCATTATGGCCCCTGTAAAGTAGCTTGTATTAACCACCCTCCCTCCCCTAGTCGGCTCATATTCTTCATAATAGTGTATCTTTACAATTTGGACAATAAAAGGACAAATAAAAGTGCTTTATATCAGTATGGATAGACCTATAGCAGAGGATATCTTTAAGATGACAAACAAACCTCCTGGTCAATAGCTCCCTGGTGCCTGATAGCCCTCTGTTTGTGATGGTTGGCACGCTGTATATGCCTGTCCACAGAGTTGAGGACCGCTTCACATGCGTTACACCAGTCAGCTAACACGTCGGCGATTGATGAGGCATCCTCAAGGCGCGCATCACGACCCAATGCCACATCTACTTCAACTCGCTTGCATTCCTGGTCTAACTTGCCATGGATTATGTCTAGAATTGATAAACAAAATAGGTTTAAGTAAAAACAATTGACAGGTTTATTTCCAGCAGAAGTCAGGTAGTGGATGATGATGATGAAAAATTTTCATACTTCTTTCAATTCAGCCAGCCTTCACACGGAAATGGCTCATGCCTTATTGGAAAGCCGACAGCTTCAATACCACCATTCCTAACTGGGTACAGTCAGGAATGGTGATATTGAAGCAGTCAGCTTCGGGTGTGCCACAATCTCATGTTATGTCAATATGTGAAGGCTCTTTTTCCTTGCAGCTCAATAGCCAAAAGTAATAGTTTTCCATGAAAAAAAAAAAGAGATAGAAGATAACCCTTAAAGGCCAAATAATGGTAATAAATTGCTTCATCATCATCTCACCTGCATAAATAGCTTCAATAATGAGATCCTCTAAATCCCTAACATTTTTGATATCTAACTCCTTCAGCAGTACACTGTAAGGGATGCACTTCTCCTGTGTTGCAAGTGAAGCAATGGTCAGGTGCTGCAACTTCTTGCATTGAGCCGGAGTCAGTTCCAGAAACTCAGTCTTGTTTTCAAGGTAGTCTTTGTATGTGCCATATGCAAAAAGATTTAGAGTCTTAAGATGAGTGGCGTAAGGTCCAGTTTCCAACTGAAATGATTAATGGTTTGTTTTTAATAATATGTAATGAATTGCTGTTATAATATAAAAATTCAACGTAAATACATAACTTTACAAAGAGCTAGCCATCAAGAAAATATAAAAGTAGCATTCAGGTAATAAATAAAAAAAATACTTAATCGTTAAAAATCGTAATTATTGAAAGTAATTTTCAACTCAATAATAGTTTCAGTCATACGTATGACTGATATTGTTATCGAGCTATGCAACATAGGACAACAAACCGGTAATACAAAGTATAAATACACAAAATCTTATAACCTCTTTTATATTCGGCATTTCTAGGAGTTCTCCGAAAACATGCACTCCTGGTGCTTCCAGAACCTGTTTGATGAGCTCCGCACATGCTGAACCTTTGGCTCCTTTTGCTAATAACACGAATTGTTCCAAAGGATGGTTGGTGGAAAACGATAACAATGACGAGGGTTCATCTCTGTCCATTGACATAGCATTTGCGTTCATGGTGAATATTTCAAATCTTCTTTCTTACGTAAGTTAAAAATATCAGTTCCTAAAATCGCAATGTAATAAAAACACACTCACACACACACACAAACTTTATCAAATATTCCTTTTCTGTTTTACGACGAATGTGAATTTCCGATTGCACAGCGAGTGACAATTTTATTTTGTGACATGACATTACAATATGCGTTTAGTTAGTAATTAATAAACGAGTTTATCGCAGCTTTGCAGTTTGAAATCTTTAAGATTTCATTACTTTTTCCTAAAATTATTAAATTTTTGATAACTACGGATAAAAAAGACTCAAAGGTTTTATTGACGTCGTAAGTAGTTTTTTTCTTGTGTGCATTATCAGAACGTTTTTTAACCATAGACTAATGTTTACATACCGTCTTACGTTCAAAGACATTATTTTCTTCAAAAAGGGCTGATCATGTACTGAATACGGCGAATTAAATATAATTACGATTAAAAGAATTATATCAAAAATAAAAATTTATTTGTCTACCATTATAAATGACTAAATAAAACAATGTGATTAATTGCAACGCGAATGAGTTGAATATAAAAACCCTTAATTGACCATAAACAATAAAATGGCGTCCGGTTTTTTGTGTGTGCGATAAAATTATTGTTTTCATGAAATCATGAGATTTATCTAAGTTTTGACTATATATTCATATTTATTGCTATTTAAACACAATTATGAATCGTGATAATCTGTCTATGGAACTGAATAACACATTGTTTGTTAAAAATAATGTGCGTGTCAATCCTGCTCATAGCGTCGTTGTCCTATGCCGCCTTTTATATTGAGTTGATTAGGCTAATTTACGAAGATTTCTTCGTCTAGATTGGTGTTCGTCAGTCAGTATTACCGTCTATAACTATGAATTTACATAGATAGTACGTTTCTGTCGGCATCGTGATCGATGAGTGCGTTGTGCGTTTGTAGTTGTGAAAGCGTACATACATGTTCGCAATGATAAAACTGTCATGAGGACTCTTGTTTACTATCAAATAGTGAATTTGTATTAGTGGATTTATTTTTTTAATTGTAATGAATTGTATTTGTTGTTAAAAATGTGTATGCCAACTCCTAACAATGTTTCGGGCTTCGGTTACTCGTGGGGCTTCACGAGTTCGGCGGATCTTACGAAGGGCGAGGTGGAAACACCGAGCAGCTTGAGCTATACTTTGGGAAATACGGTATGTACCTATTGCAGTGAAAATAAACTTCTAATGTTGTCTAATGCCTGTCAAACTGGCATATTTGCATAGTAATGAACTTTCACAGTACAATAGAAATCTTAGTGTGTTTTGATACTATCCAAATTGTCTGAAATCCAGTAACTTGCCAAAGGAATTTGGTTCCAATTAGATAGAGAAAATAATTCATGTTTACATGTCATGATTACATCACAGAATATACATTCCAGTTTAGAAAATAATTCTAAAGTAACTACTATGTTTGACAGAATTCTTTGATTGGTACTATTGAATTTAAAAGACAATGTACTGACCTCAAATAAACTAGGATAAGGGCAGAAGAATTATGATTCATACTTGATTCTTTCAAATCCTTAACATAATATCTACTCAAAACAGATATAATTGAAAATACTGTTTAGATTAACCCTATTAGCATTGTTAGAATGTAAAAGCATCAACTAATGTTTGAAAAAACAGCTCTGTCTGCAGGTATTTGTGGTTTTTTGGCATAGAATGATAAACATTATTGCATTTCAAAGGTTTTAAGTTAATAAACCTCTAATGTTGGTTTGATAAAGAATTTAGAAATAGGCATGCAGGTGGCATCCAATTTTTTTAAAATATATCAAGTTCAATGTCATCTGTAATCCTGTGAGAATTACCGCCTGATCAAATTTAACCCAATTACATCCTCTAGAATTTAATATTAATGTTATTATAAATAAAATGTTATCACTATTACCTTTCTTTGCTAAATTTAAATTAGAACAACTTTTTCAAAGAGGTTGCTACAGAACCTGTTAAATTTTGTACTTGTACTGTTTTAATAGCATAAGCCATCAGATTGTGGAAATATTACGCAGTCAGCATTAGTGGTATAGAAGCTGACTGCTTAGAGTGGCTAGACAAGCACAATTTGCTCTTTGAGGGTTCCTTATAAATAAATAACAATATTAATACATTTTAAGAAAATGTTGCCTTATAATAGAATTGGTAACAGCAATAAATTCTTGCAGGTTTCCCCAGAGACAACCTTGACTGTTATGTCCCACAAAACACCACAGGTCCAAGAAAAAGTGGGTGCAGTTACAGTGGCAGTATCAAACTCAGGAGCACAATTAACAAGAGTTGTGACAACGGGGACGCCAGTCGCAGGGCGACGCGCTATGTTTGTAGTGAATGATGCTCCAGCTCATACTTTGAACAGGGTGTCACAGCAGAATCAGACCACTACTATACACAGTAAGTGTTCAAATATTGAGAACCATTTATGAATAGAAATGTTTAAATATATGACCTGCCTCAGTGATCTAGTTGTTGCGCATAAGTGTTGTATCATTGGGTTTAATAATGTTCCATTGGGTAGGGTGTTGTTGCAGCTTGTACTCCTGTAGGACTCAAATAAAAATTGTCTTTACTATTCAATAAATTAACTAAGATTATCACATTACTCTGGCAGTTTAGAAAAGATTAAACCAGCAGAAAACAAAATATTTGACAGAGCCCTTAATAGTTTATGTGTATACTTTATTAATAATCATATTACTTGACATTGACTTCTTATTATATTATGACTATTAACATTTGCATCTGGGAGGTATGAAATTGTTTTATACTTTTCATTGATTGTTTGATGTTAGGCTTGATAGAAGCTAGTCGACTGTCAAGAGAGTGACCATTATTTTCGCGAGGCCCCCACACTGCGGAGCCCTAGGGCTCCGCGGAGCACACTTTGAGTATGGCTGGGTTAAACCAATTGCTGGATTCTGTGATGATCAACACAAAACCATGTACTTATTAAGTAAGTACAATAGCGGTTTGATAGGAATCACTAATGTCATATGGAAAAATTAGCCAGTCAGCAATTATGGTATTGAGGCTAACTGTCCAGGATCTGCCAGATTGATCTCATGTTTTCTCACTTGTGGGGGCTCGTTCCTTTTATCTCATGACAGCTGTTTTTATAGCCTGACAAGTATATAGTCACTCAGTCGAAATAGAGCTATCCCAAAAGCAATCACTTCTTGTTGTGTAACACATGATTAAATTGGCAATCATTGATCATTTTAGACCTCATTGTAGATGCATGTATAGTGTTAATTGCTCATTATCATGCGTACACTTTGGCAAATGAGTGTTCTTAATCCAAGTCAAGTCAACAGGTTTTGTTCTTGAATTTGTTCTAGCTAGATATTAGTGATATTACTTTGTATGGAGGAAATCACCTATCCATAGTTATCACAAATACTTAGATTAGCCAAATTAAACCATAAGTGGTAAGAATACGGACTGCCTCATTGGCCTTGTGGTTGGAACGGCGACTGTTAAGCGTGAGTCTTCGGTTCGATTCCTGGGTCGGGTAGTGTTATTGGGTTTTTCTGTATGAAAAATGTCAGTAACAACACGGAATCTGGAACTGTGCCTGGTAGATGGCAATAGTCTCGCCCCCTATTACATGGGATTCGATAACAGCGTCGGCAAAATGTGGGTGTACAATAGTACCTCTGCCTAACCCTTCGGGAAATACAGGCGGCTATGTTATAAGAATAATTCCTGTATATCATTTACAGCGAACTTAGCAGCTAAGCCGTTTATGACACCGATAGGTCCCATCCAGCTAACAGCGGAAGAATGCAATGAGATCTTGATGAAGCGCGCACTCCAAGCGCAGGGCATCGCGACCCCAGTGATAGACGCGTCGCAACTGAACCACACGATATTAAACGGCGGGCTGAAGAGCCTGGCAGAGGCGACGTCACAGCAAACGCAGGCAGATACTATTCAAACTACGACCGTACATCAGCACCATTTGTTACATACGAAGCAGGAGCCTGGAACAGCTAATAATTCGCCTAAAGTAAGTATTTTATGAGTTCTTATAGCACTGTCAATTTATCAGGCTTCTTTTCCCGAGTTGAAAGTTTCACGTATTACGACCATACTGGCTCCAGCTGTAAGATTTTGGATAAGAAGATTAGTGACCGCTTGTCTTTATTAAGTATCGCTGCTTGAGGTATTTTATTTTTACTATATATAAGGAGGTTTTAGCGCGTTCCGCTGTTCAAGTTTGACGAAGCTTACTACATCCTCATCAACGACGTCATAGTAACCTTTTGACGTCGACTATTGGACATAAGTTTCCCCTATACATTTCTACGAGTCAGCGGTGTCCAGCGGTTCCCCGCGATCTTTACCAGGTCGTTTGCCCATGGAGTGTCGCCAAAGCTCCACTTTCTAATTTGTGGTTGCCATTTGAGAATCTTTCTGTAAAACGGACTTGTGCACTTAAACATGGAGATTGACCTGACTGGTGCAAGTCTGCATTGAGCCGAGCCGCTCGCCGTTCGGATTTTTAAGGCGATTTTCGCTAATGCTCAGTATGTAACATGTTACATAACACGTGAATGATACAGGTCACTTGGGGCCTTAACTGGAGTCGTATAGTAACGTGTTGTTAGACGGTGTATTCTCAGACGGAGCTGATGAACACCAATTCGGTGATGTCGACGGCTCCCCCGGCCGTCAAGGAGCGTCCCTACGGGTGCGATGAGTGCGGCAAGTCCTTCCTGCTCAAACACCACCTCACGACGCACGCGAGAGTGCACACTGGTATGTGAAATGTTTTTCCTATTAGTAGTGAAGTTCCGAAGTCGCGCGAATTTTTCCTAATTTTATGCGCCAGGGCGTAGAATAATAAAAAGCGGTATTCTCAATTAGATATACTTCTGAATTCAGAGTATGGCAGGTCTATGAAATGTTGAGCAATAGTAAAAAAATCGTAATAATAATGATGTATGTATTTGTACGTAATGATTGACGACGTTGTATATTGCAGATTTTATTATGCTGTAGCAGTATTTTGAATGTGAATTTAATTAAACGTACTAAACGTAGTATTCCAGTAGGTATCAAAGTTTTTTATTTTTAAATATAGTGTTCGTATTTTCTTTGATGTGATGTTCAAAGATATGCACACGAGTTAATCCTCTATCACCAACATCGATATACAATTTGTAATAAAGGAAAATGTGGTGTATTTAATTAATTTCTAAAATATTCATAGAACTACTGATACAAATACAAATATTGGATTGATTTTAATAATTATTTTATATTTCTAGTTATAAATCCAATCGACAGTGATTGATTACCGCTCATAATATTAACATAAAATGTCTACAGAATTTCAGCAGAAGATTGTTAATTATTAATCCAAAGATACAACATAAGTTAGCTTTACTTAATATGTTGTCTTTGATGTATCATAATAAACACTTATAAGTTAAAGTACCTGTGTACATTGTACTGAATAATTCAAATGCACGTTTATAGCTGCATAAAAATTCCACAAGGCGAAGACGAATTTACGATCTTATTTTTGGTCGTAGTAATAAATATCCGCGTTTATACGACGGACAGCTATCGAGCGCCGACCCAATTATTTTTATGACTCAACTAAATTGTTACATTTGTGTTGAACAGTTATACTTAAACTTGCGCCTACTAGTATGTAGCTACTCCAGTTTATTACGAGTATATGCGTCCTGTGAGAATATAGGTATCAAGTCTATGATCTCATTATTATATTGGTGATTAATACCAATATATACTTTGGTTATCAGATCAGTGGGATTAAACGGTTGGTAACATACATATTGCCACCACCATTAAGAGGGTCCAAGGTATGAGATTTGACGCCAAGCAGACACAATAGAAAGTCTATTGGCTGTCGGCCGCCGGCGGCTGCGGGCTTATGAATTAATGATACGGTGTTTCCGTATTCAAGAAAAGTCACGTGGGTGAATTGTTCAACAAACCAGTTGGTTTTTGGCGACTACTCAAACAAAAAGTGATTTGTCACTGTGTCTTCATAGCCAATTTTTATTAATACTGTTTTTTTTTGTGACTTTAGAAAAGTCTTATTAAATCCTAAAAGCCAAATTACAATTATAGAAACAGTTCGATTTAAAATTAGTATTATATATAAATAAGTAGGCTAAAACTATAAAATATAAGTAATAGTAAATCATTAATATAAACATACTACATACATATATCCTACCATACAAAACTATATTTATCATTCAAACATGTATTACGAACGTTGAGCGTGAATGGTTTCTATGAATCGGGATTTTCTGCGCAGTAAAAATGTAGTTAAAGCAACACTGTTGTTATAAGAGGCTACTATGTTACTTTGTGAACCAACTTTGACAACTAGAAGGGAAATGACGTATTATGAGTGGTCTATAAAGATGAACACCGAGACAGATCCTTGGTCAGCTCGAACGCAACAAATAGGTCAAATATTTCGCGTAGTCCTAAGGCATGTTGTGCGGTGCTCTTTGTGTTGGATTTTATCAATAAATACAGTAGTATTCTTAGTCTTTGCAAGCTTGCAACGCGATTGAGCTTTGCATCCGTGTTAATGGGCTCCAATTAGAAGAGACGGGGTCGTGTAGCCATGCTTTGATCCTCACACACAAATGCAATGCTCACGTGCAATTTCTCGCTGTGGTAGTTCTGTATGGTAGTCGCCCAGTGCTCGTACCGATGCGGTTCGCTCTGTTTCAGGTGAGCGTCCGCACGCGTGCGTTCACTGCGCCAAGACATTCGCGCACAAGCATTGCCTCAACACACACCTCTTACTGCACACTTCTAACCGTCCGTTCCGCTGCCCCGAATGCAAGAAATCCTTCACGCTCAAACACCACCTACTCACACATTCTCGGGTAAACACCCCTTTTTATATTAAATAATGTTTCTTAGGTGAAAGGCCACATGTGTGCGCGCATTGTGGCAAGGCGTTCGCGAGGAAGCATTGTCTGAACACGCATTTATTGCTGCATTCGGCGGAGAGGCCGTATCGGTGTCACGAGTGTAAGATGGCGTTCACTTTAAAACATCATCTCGTTACACATTCAAGGGTGAGTTTTTTTTGTACTGTAGATAACTATTTTATTGGAATCTGTGATACATAGGCTGCAGTCAGCTATGTTTTGCTTGTCTCTGACGGCGAAACCACTGAAATTTGTATCTTAGAGTTATATATAGTAAAATATCCCACCAATATTGATGGAAGAAATAGAATTAAATGGTATTTTATGCGACCCGAACGTGAGCAACGTAAAATTTCTAAAAATCTTGCCAAGCGCGGTATTTTATTCTCCTGACTGGGAAAATCTTTATTCATGTGTGTATTAAAAGCTTTTGATATATAAACATATTTGTATATTCCAGGTGCACAGTCGGGAGCGGCCGTTTGTGTGTAACGAGTGTGGGCGCGGGTTCCCTCTGAAGCGCCACCTGGTGACGCACAGCAAGTACCACGCCGGCGAGCGGCCCTACGTGTGTAACGATTGTGGAGAGAGTTTCGCGCAAAAGGTGAATGTTTGAACTTGACATAGTAATTATCTAGTTAGTCCAATATGAGTAAAGTACCGCACAATACTACGTACTTTGTTTCTGCATAAGTTTTCACAGGTATACCGTAGCATTAAAGTGGTTTTGATCATTTTTTGTGCACTTTCCAGGAGCACCTCGTAATGCACAGTCGTTTCCACGGCTCCCTGTCCCCCTACGTGTGTCCCGACTGCGGCGTGACGTTTGCGCGCAAGTTCCAACTGGTCAACCACGGGAGAGTGCACGGCAGAGTGCCCCACGCTTGTCCCGTGTGCGGCAAAGAGTTCCTACAGAAGAGGACGCTAGTTGCGCATATGAAGTTAGTACTGAGAAAGGAACATAATAATCTAAACGACCTCGCGTCTGTAATATCATTTCATAGCGACTAACGCTATTCGCTGTATCACGAATTTATTATCATACCTTGTAATTTTTTGACTAGGTGTTAAAATAACGTTTTCGCGCCTCTATTTGTTGACTGCTCTGTGAATACTGTATTATTCCCTCTAGTCCAAGTTACAAGTAAACTTTCTTAATTAACATTTCCGTTTAAAATTATTTCAGAATCCATACAGGAGAGGGTGCGGTAGCATGCTTAGAATGCGGAGAAGCATTCAAATGCAAGTCTGAATTGCAGCAACATTGCAAGATGACGCGGCACTGTCTCAACACACAAACGCAACAGCAGCAACAACAACAACAACAGCAACAGCAGCAACAACAACAGCAACAGCAGCAGCAGCAACAGGCGCAGCAGCAAGCGCAACAACAAGCGCAACAACAAGCTCAACAACAGGCGCAACAACAAGCACAACAACAGCAACAGCAGCAGCAACAGCAAGCAACTGTGATAAAACAAGACGATTTTAAACCGCAAATTGTACAGGTAAGGATTAGCTTTATCGTGTTCTTCGATTTATGTCTGTTATCTTCTCATATAAATATAATCTACAAAAGTCTAAAAAGTCTCACACTAATAAGAACATTTGTGTTCTTGTCTGTGGCCTGTAGCTGTGACAAAAACTTACTGTTCAGTGTCCAACCTATACTTTATATCTAGATCGTGCGTGGATGAACTGAAGAATACTGAGACAGTATTATTAACAATATTCGACATTTTGTTACCAGGTGATAGGAGCAGATGGTCAAATTGTGACAGAGAAGACGACCCCTGGATACGCGTGTCCCGAGTGTGGCTCATGTTTCAACACAAAGGTTGGTTTTCATGAAGCTCTACAGTACTTATCATCAAGTCTTTAAAACTATAGATTTTTTGTAAGACCTTATTACTGGATCTTTTCAGTCTGTCTGTGTACATTTTACAAGCTCCTTAGTTTCGTGAAAATTCGAGGGAAAATGTTAGTAGAAACGGTAGTTATATATCATATACTTTCTACCATTACGGAGGAGACGAGGGAGTAAAATAAGCTCAAGAGTTCAGCATGAAAAAAAAACAATGGTTTTAGGGTATGGCAGATGACTCGCTATATTTTTGTGGAGGTTTTCTTGTTGCCAATCGGCGAGATATTGGATCCAATCAATCCTATCTTTTTGTCATTTGGGTAAAAGGTCGGTACGTTCGCAGGAGGCGCTGTCGCTGCACGTGCGGCTGCACGCGGGCGACCGCACGTGCGTGACGGACCTGTGCGCGCTCACGGCCGCGCTGCAGCCCGGACTCGTCGCCGCCGCGCAGCACCAGGCGCACAGTAAGTTACTGCATTATGTTAGTGACGCTGCACGTGCGGCTGCACGCGGGCGACCGCACGTGCGTGACGGACCTGTGCGCGCTCACGGCCGCGCTGCAGCCCGGACTCGTCGCCGCCGCGCAGCACCAGGCGCACAGTAAGTTACTGCATTATGTTAGTGACGCTGCACGTGCGGCTGCACGCGGGCGACCGCACGTGCGTGACGGACCTGTGCGCGCTCACGGCCGCGCTGCAGCCCGGACTCGTCGCCGCCGCGCAGCACCAGGCGCACAGTAAGTTACTGCATTATGTTAGTGACGCTGCACGTGCGGCTGCACGCGGGCGACCGCACGTGCGTGACGGACCTGTGCGCGCTCACGGCCGCGCTGCAGCCCGGACTCGTCGCCGCCGCGCAGCACCAGGCGCACAGTAAGTTACTGCATTATGTTAGTGACGCTGCACGTGCGGCTGCACGCGGGCGACCGCACGTGCGTGACGGACCTGTGCGCGCTCACGGCCGCGCTGCAGCCCGGACTCGTCGCCGCCGCGCAGCACCAGGCGCACAGTAAGTTACTGCATTATGTTAGTGACGCTGCACGTGCGGCTGCACGCGGGCGACCGCACGTGCGTGACGGACCTGTGCGCGCTCACGGCCGCGCTGCAGCCCGGACTCGTCGCCGCCGCGCAGCACCAGGCGCACAGTAAGTTACTGCATTATGTTAGTGACGCTGCGCTCTACACTAAGATTCCTTGTGTATCGTAGATATTGTTTACAGACACACATCTCACCAGAGGCGTTGCGTGGACTAATATACCGCACTTAAGCGGGGCTTCTTGCGAGGCCCGAAACAAACACGCTTTTAAATTTGTGACGTTCTTTTTCGAGCGAAAAAGTGATCAAATTAATTAGTCATCTGTGGTAAAATCTGGGGGCATCGCATTTAAAGGGGCCTCGCGAGGCCCCTCTAAATGCAATATTCCAACAACAATATTTGTTTCGTGTGGGAATCGAACCCACGACCTTAGCAGAGAAAGCCAATCGCCTATACTATTTCCTAAGCCCCACTAGTCGACTCTTATTTTATTTTACATGTGATTCATTCGTTAATCAATAAATTGTAATTATAATGAGTATGTTTTTGTAATAATAAATTAACGAACGGACATTATAAATAATTTGCAGGTTTCATTGTTCCAGATCAACCGATACAAATAATCTCGTCAAACCCCAACAATGTTGTTCATACGCAAGTTATAGCTACGGTGAGTTCTATTTTAACAATAATAATGATAATATATTATAATTCCGCGGATTACGGTCCCTCTATTGTGTACGGGCCAATTCTCAGAATGAAGTTGGCCTTAGACCTTAAAATCTTAGTCCACCACGCTGGCCTCGTGCTGGTTGGCAAACCACACAAGCGGTAATGTTTTGAAGATCTTGAATACACAGTACACAATGCTACCCTTAGTTAAGCGCTTAATCATGTATTTTTGTATTTCAGAATCACCATGTAACGCCACCTCGGCCGAAGGTTCACTTTTGTGGCGATTGCGGGAAAGGATTTGCGGCTAAACATGGTCTATTAGCGCATCAAAGAAGGTACAGTTTAAAAATTCTAGATATTATTTATCTGAAATTCCTGTATACCGTCCTGTTCTTTGTACAGCTGTACAAATAATAAATTCAAATTAGGTCAATAATTTCTACGAAAACCATATTCAAGTCCCATGTAAGCTTAGCTTAACAATCTGAGGTTATTGGGGTTTTCTGTATGCAAATTCTTAGTAGTTTAGAATATTGCCTGGCAATAGGCTCGCTCCCCACATTATATGATGTATTGAACCCAGGCGCGGTCGCAGCCAAACACTTGACATGTACGACTTTGGGGTCATGAGCCCCACGACCGCCACTGATTGAACCTGACCGTCAATTTATGATTGTGCGTAGGCACCCGGACGGCAGCTGCACGTTGCGCACGCACGTGTGTGACCAGTGCGGGAAGGCGTTCTTCCAAAAGAACCACCTCATGCTACACCAGAGGCAACACATGGACCTGCCGCCTAGAAGTGTGAGTTTTGTAGTCATTATACTTTTTGATGTCGATATAGACACTCTTTGGCTTAATGGAAGACATCTAGTGGACCGAGTTACGGTGAGTTAATGATACACATTTTTATCACACTGACTTGGTAACGTTACAATTGTTCAGGGTTCAGTTGTATCATTTTCACCCATCATTGACCTCGAGCTTGCTCGCTTCTCGTCTCCTTGTGCAGAATTACGAATAATCACACGGAACATACGAGTACGATCGTCATTACGATACATATATCTTTTTAGTATTTGTATGGCAGTTATTTTGCTCTCTTTTTAACCTTCAAATTCATTTTTCTATTCTTCTTGCATCCTAGTCCCTTTTTCAATCACTGTTGTGTATACATAAAGATAGTACCCCATATTATTTTGAATATATAGTCTAAAATGTAAGGTTATAAAATCTGGCATAACTAGGGATTCTATTCTGAGCACTATATGTTTCCCATAAGACGTAATTTCGCCATCGAGAAACCATACACTTTTAAACTAAATGAGATTACTAATTTATAGCTTTTTTAATAGCAAAAACAATTTCAGACACAAGTTCAACCAGTGACGCAACAAGCGCAGCAACAGGCAGCGCAACAAGCGGCACAGCAAGCTGCGCAACAAGCGCAGCAAGTGCAACAACAGGTGCAACAGCAAGTGCAACAACAAGTGCAACAGCAGCAGCAGCATCAGCAACAAGTGCAGCATCAGAACAGCTTGGAGATGGACCAGCAAGACCATCAGCAGGCTACTCATATACAAGTTGTAAGTAGCTGTAAAGGCCTTATATGTCCCAGGGAAATGAAGATACCAGGGATTTCATGCAATATCTAGGGATAACACGAAACTACAAAAGGTGTTGATACTCTCCAATGTGGGGTCTGTCGAAACAATTCGATAGATATTGTAAAAAACTTTAACTTACCGTAGCTTTACTAGCTTGATGTTATTTTTTATATTATTTAATAATAATATTGCATATTCCGTTATTCGACGTCTCTCATGATTTTGTGGTAGTGAAGTAGTGGTTTTACAAAATACCACATATTCTCGTTTCCATATTCTTGATACTCCCAATATTTTAGATTTTACAAGCTAATGCACTTTTATTCATCTAGACATACGTCGTAAATAATGTCAAGCAAGAAAAAGAGTTTGAAGGGTAACTTCTACAGAGAAGAATTACCTTTTTGGTTCAATTTGGTTCTGAAAGGAAGCACTTGTAAGAGTCTTGATTGTAATATTACAGTAATAGTATAGTAAAAAGTACTTAGAAGTGTAGATATTTATTGTAAAATTGATGAGTTGAAATTTTAATGCTTAGAATGGCGGGAGAAATTGCATTTGTAGAAATCAGTAAGTTTATTTGTTGGAACAAATTACCCTAGGCACTGCCTTCATTTTGCCTTTTGCCACAAGTTACATGGACTAGAAACAATTTGTACCAGCATTCTTTTGAAATTTATGATGAGACCTTACAATGCTGAAACTGAAAAAAAGGAGAATGATGTCAACAAGTAATAATAAATATTCTAAGTTGATTTCATCTAAGTATATTAATATTTAGTATTATTCTGACCAGGTGACAAACAGATCAGGCCAAGTGATAGGCAACCAGATCGTGGTGGGCGCGGTGGGCGTGGGCGGACGGCGGTTGGTGGCGCCGCAGCTGCACATCGTGGGCAGAGACATCAAGCCCACCATCGCTCACCTTACGCACAAACACCACGCCAGGCAACATACCACCAGGTTAAAATCAAATATTATCATCTTGATAACCTTTTGTCAACTATGATGAGGTCACCTTCCATTAAAACTATTGAAATAAAAAGTAAATAAAAGTAACTAAATAATAACTATTCAAAATCAAACAATGCTAAGTCATTCAATTGCACACTTTTTCCACTTCAGAAACGATGTACACTTGAATTAAGTTCAATTGGGTAATATTGATCACTTACTGGGTCACTCAGCTTAGTGGATCTATAATAGAAATAAAAATAACTCATCTGGATGCAGGCATTCACAAAGTCTAACCACACATTCAAATCGTAATATTAACCTCTTTTTCCCCCACAGTGGTGACGCAAAAGAAGTCGGCGGCCTAGTCTTATCAGCGGGGAGGACAGGTCTCATCAAGTATGAGATCTCACTCCCTCCCCCTACATCTGTGGTACAAGTGCAACAACTAGACTGAGTGAAGCGAGAACCAGACGAACCTATGGTCGTTTGGCTCAAAAAGTGACAGTGACACTAGTGATGTGCATTGAATATGCTTGTAGGGGAACTGTGTTGTGCTACAACTTTATGCTGGGTGGGCAAAAGGGTCGGATGTTATGCAATAATGATATATTTACGAATATGAATATCTTGATGAGTATGTTTTAACTAGAAGGGTGCATAATTTGATGAGTGTTTTGTTTTTAAGCAGCCAAAGAGATTTAAGTTCTTAATGTAAAGTTTATGCGGCTTTGTTACTTTTAAGGGTTCTAACAGTCGTTCAACTGCCGTCGCGGGTTGTCTATGACATTAGACGACTTTCGCCAGTTATCATCAAATCTATCGCTTATTTCTTAGAGTAGGACCATCAGAAAGTGCATAATTAAACGAAAAAATATACTTATTTGATAATGCAAGCATTAAATTTTGCACCTATTGGCTTAGGTTGCAGTTACACTAGACATAGAAAATTTAAAAATTCGATCTTGGTCGTCTCTAACATTCTTATTCTAGTATGACCACATCCTAAGCCAGGTAAAATCACTGCCATGAAAATGTGATACAGGAATTGTAATATAAATGTTGTATATAGTTCATGTTGCCTTCAGAAAACAAGAAAGACTAGTCTTAAAATTGATGTCATAGCAGGTAGTGTTCAATTATTGGCTATTTATAAGTACAATCGCGTACAATCTTAATCAAAATTTTGTTTAAATACCGGGAAAGATGGAGAACATAAATTTTATTACTTAAACATTTCAGAGTTCTAAGTCTCCTACAAGCATACTCAATACACTTAGTATTTGTGGTACATTTTGTATGAATTTAAAACAGCGCGACTGACTGTGAGTTTATAATATGTGTACAGTGTATGTGCAATGAACAGTGATGGGTTTGTTATAAATTTGATCAATTCGGCAACAAGGACTGGTGCAGGTCGCATATGGAAGCTTTGATATGTGTGGAAGTTAGGCGGATTTATACGTTATTTACTATCCAGAATATATGTGTGAATAAAGTTCATTCTTTGCCTTATATGGGTACATTTTGCCTCATACATTGTATGAAGGTCTCATGTTATAATGGATCGCGACAGTAACTGTATGTTTGGAAGTACAATTGTGGTAAACAACAGTGGTTGCCTTTATAACCAAGTCTGGTTATTTTCTTCCACGATTTTCCAACAAATATCCGGCTTATATTGGTTATATGAATCACAAAGCCTGTCAAATAATCGCTCAAAGGAAATTAAACCTCTAATATCCACACATATTAAAGCCAAATCATTTGTTAACATATTGGACTAAAATCTAAGCCTAAATTAAAAAAAATATAATGCCAATAGATTGGAAAGCTTTATTTAATGTTTAGACGTCTGCCTTACAATAGAGCCTTAATTTTGTCGTTCATTATCCTATAGATATAGTTAACGGGAACTACTTAATTTCGATGGCAATAATTATGGAAAAAAACTAAACGATTAATTTGTGTATTATATAGGTGAATGTTCTAAAATTTAGGACATTGATGTGTAAAAAGACAAGGTTATAGGTACCATGTTTCTGTGTAAATTAGACTAGATGTAAGGGCAACTTAGTTATATTTAATAAACTCTTGTACATATCAAGTTTTTACGGCACTGAGCGGCGGATTTTGTAATAAAATGTACAATCTCTATGTAGGTCCAGCATTTAAGTTTTTGTTTAGGGTTCGTACGTATTTATCAATCGTGTCACAGGTCGCTCGAATATTTTATAAAATACATGATACGATTTTTGAAGTTATACTTCTTTTGGCGCGCTTGATGCGAGTGAATTCTTACGATGCGCGCGCACACCGACAGATAAAAACGACACCATGAAGTTGGCTGCTAAGTGTCTCTTAAATTTTCTTGGGAATTGATAGCTATATTCAAGGTAGATATTGAAATATTTGTGCATCTGTAACACGTGTTTCATATCAGTGGAAATAAAAAATAAACAAGAAGTTAACTTCTTACCTGCGTACACAAGTACACATACACAAATTTTTTGGTCATAGTGATTTTCTATTGTAATATCTCAAGTTAAACGTCCATCCGTTGTGCTAATGTTACATGCATTTGAATATGCACACATAGTTTAGGGATTTACAAAGATATCGGTATTGTAACTAACTACTAGTATTTTGTAAATTCCTATTCAACATTTATCATGAATTTTATAAAACTCCAGTCGTACGAATGACCCGTGATATAACTGATACATATGTATCGACCGTTATTATATTTTACGCGTCACGTCGAATAAGCTTTCTTTAAGTACATATAAATAATCAGTTTATTTCCTTTTTTTTGTAATGTTATGGCAGTATGGGAGGCGTAATGTGCAATCAAAATTCAAGATTAGATGATATATAGATCTGAGCTTTTATTTAAAAAGTCAATCGAATATTTATGGTACAACTTGGCTGAAGAAACTAATGTCTTCTGCATGTACTTTAAGATTTTTAATCATTTAAATTTGGAACAGTTCTATCTACACTGGTGTTGTATTAATTGGCATTGATTGCTAATAAGAACTGCATTCGCCAAGTTGTGTCATCAGTGTTCAAAGTAAAATAGACTGTAAGCAGTGCTGTTTAAGGTTCCAATTAAATTGTAGATACCTCAAAGTATATATTACGTTACCTATGAATGGAGTCTTATGACGGAGACAAAGTACCATAACTATAAATACTGAAAGTTGAATCTTCTATTAAGAAGTCCTTATTTTACGGTTTGTAATTATTGTATAAATGCAAATACTTAACGCGTCAGCTGTAATGTACTTGAACTGTACTTAACTTCCAGTTACGCATTTTTTAAAACCCCCATTTCTATGTATAATCTCATCAATAATATACAAGCGAAAACCAATGAAAAAAGGGGTGATATGTGTACATATAACGTACGTAAACGTTAATAATTAAACATTTTTGGTTTTTCTAGTTTACGTTTTATCTATGGCTTCATTGAATAGGATATTATAAAGGAAAAATGTCTTCCATACCAATTGGAGCAATAAACAGCACTGCGGTTTTTATCAGAAAACTTAAAAACACCTGTCTTTTAATTTTTGGTATCTAAATTGAGTATCTAGTCTGTGATAGGAATGTCGATTTCTGTCCGTAAAATGTTTTATATAGTAACAATAATATAGCTATATTTTTCCGTAATAGTGTTACGAAATATTTTGAGACCATATTCGAAACCTTGAGAGAACAGAAAAAGAGAAGAGAGAACACTTACGAACTTCTTGAATACTATCGCCGTCTGTAACTGTTTTTACATGCATGAATTGTGTATGTGATAATATAATAGTTAATTTACTTAATGTATGTCTTGAACTTTGAAAACACAGTATAAAGTACTCAATGATGACTTTAAACAAATTTTTAACTCCATAAATTCATAATTCTTCCAATATTTCTGAGGACTTCCACTCTACATAAATAGTTACTATATTTTATCTTCTACAGATGTGGAATAATAATTTAGACCAACATATTACGGACAGAATATAGTAAGAAGGCAAGTTTGTATGTACAGTATTATTGTATAGAGAAATGTATGAATATTTCAAATAACTATCCGAGAACCAGAGTGAATACTTCCACAGTTTTATGTACCTATGTTTTTTTTTTAATATTTTGGATCTTGACAAGTTGTTTGCCATTAACTTACATGTAAATATTATAGGCGATATCTATAATTTTTATATTAAATGAGAATATACATACCGTAATCACGATGTGGTGTTATTATCTCCCTAAAATACCTCATCGCTATTAACTAAAATTAAAATAACTGATACAGAGTATTACATGGGCCCTCTGCTCAACCCTATAGGGATTCTGTTTGTCGTTTTTAAGTAATTATCTTTGCGCTGTTCGTCTATTGAATACTTTATATATACATATACTTGAATATTTTATATATGTCGTTATAGTGGTAGAATAACAACGGATTAAAAAAAATGCTATTTTCTTACATATATTGCTATTCCTATATATTATCATAAAAAGTCTTAAAAAACAGCATTATCACTAGGCAAATATTTGCCAATTAAATTTGCCGAGTGAAGGCACATTTTTTAAGAAATTTTAACCAAAAAAAAAACAACGAAATAGCAATTTTTTTAATCCGTCGTTATTCTACGACTATGACGACGATATACTTGAATACTTTAATCTTTATTATACTAAAATTTTCATATGTAAATATAAAACCTATTTTTTACGTATTCCATAGAATGGCTTGACCTTTACACATTAGGCTTAGGGTACAACATTTCCAAATATCCCTTGAGGTCCCAAGGGTCTCTAAAAAGAGGTCTTTTTGCACACGAAATAAGTTTCACAAGTGATCCACATTGAAGAGAAGCTTGTACATTTTTCAAAAGTTTGTCTCGTTCTCATTCGATCCACTAGGGCCCCATAAACTTGGAGTGTATTCAGTTGTCCAAATTGTTTCGTCCCTTTAGTATGTTTCGCGAGATTGCCAACGTTTTTATGAAGGATGGTAAAGTGGCGCGCAGTGAATTACTTGTGTGGATTGTTAAGCCTCCTGAACATCGCTAAAACAATTTGATGTTTTGTGCTACCTAGATAATCTATGTCAAAAAATATGATAAAGGAAAAAAAATGTGGATTCGTGTAGGTACAGTCCCCCCGCACCTCGGGCCGCTCAACAGTAGCCAGCGAGAGCGGTTTTTAACAAACGACATGTTAGTTTGCTACACAATTTTCTAATTAATTTTAAGGGTTAATTGTGCTGCTGCGGACCCCTACCACACATTTTACGGAGCCGTAAGGGGTCCGTGGACCCCACTTTAAGAAACCCTGCTATAAACTGACCTTAAAAAGTATAGGTATACTTACGGTACGAAAGTGACCTAAGTCAAAAAATGCAATTTGTGGGACACAACCAAAATCATTTATTTAATTTTAGTTAGGTCGCTTTGATTCTAAGGGTGCGATAGAATAGGTATGATAGGTATTTTGGTCTCTAGGTAATATTTACCTACTGACTACTTTTTCATGCTTAAATAAAAACACGGTAGGTATCATACGATATACTCATATCTTATTTGCAGTTCGGTCAAGGTAAATCAAACTGACCCAAAGATAATATTGATCAACCCCAATAAAAGTTCCCAACTCAACTTGTCGAAGAAATCATTCATAAATAAAACCGTCCGATACAAGACTATTTTTGTACTTACAAAGTGGGTACGTCTTAAGGGGTCAACAATAAAAAGAGGACTCGTTTACGAGAATGCATGATGTCGTTTTATGTGAAAGCTATTCACGGGGATCGGTTCCCAGTTGATGCTTTATGTTGGGCGTTCGTGATCGAAATTGTAATGAGGTGCGCGACGTTTTATTTGTCGCTGGGGACACGCGTGGGCGAAACCTTAAAAGTTGGAAGGTTGATGATATGTTTGGCCGTAGTCCTTGAATTTCTGCGATACATGTCGCGAGTTCGACTCCCGCTTAAAGCGTGTTTGTTTGAACTATGTTTATAACCTGTGCCGATGTCATACTTACTGGTTAATTTAAATAAAACATTAAGGGCATAAGTATATATATCAAAAATATTTGTGTTTTCATAAAATTAAATAACTTTTGACTGTCTTTCTGTTCTATTGGTCGCAAGGGCAATAACCAAGTATAATTGGATTTTGCTATATGGAAAATTTATATGTAGAAACTGGCACTTTTGAAGACACACCTATGCCCAGCAGTGGGCGAAGTCGGGCTGTGGATGATGATGATGATATGGAAATTTTCAGTACCTAGTGGCATGGGGAATTCAGTATCTAGAAATGTGCCCCGTATGTAGTTGGTAACAGGCTCGTACCCGGATATGTAACACGCGTATTGTAAAAATAAGTAAATGTCTCCTAAAACATTAATTTTCCTGTAGCTGCTTTTGTTAAGATTACCTAGTTGTGTTCCGGTTAAATAAAACATATTATAAATCTATTGCATTTGTAACAAAGAGTTAGCATCATTCCTTAACCATCAACTAGGTAACTTCTGGGCTTAGACTATTTAGATGGCCAAAAACAAATACGCGGATAAATCGAATTAACAATACTGGCGACTTACTAAAACTGTTCTAATGATTACCTTATCTTACTTATATTATAAATGTGAAAGTTTGTGAGGATGGATGGATGGATGGATCTTTGTTACTCTTTCACGCCAGAACGGCTGAAGGGATCTGGATGAAATTTAGCACAGAGATTATAGTCTGGAATAGCTAATAGACTTTTTATCCCGGAAAAAACGGGTTCGTAAACCACGCGGGCGAAGCCGCGAGCGGACGCTAGTAATTTATAACTCAAGGATTGTCTATTTTAAGTAATTGTCTAACCTTACATAATTTTACATTCAGCCTAAAGTACTTACCTACAAAAAAATAAAAGATTTATTTTCGTGACATTATCAGTGTCCAGTCCCTAAAATATTAAGCGAGTTTTAAATTGCTCGGTAAGTATAATATAATTAAACCTTTGTGGAACCAAAGGAAGATGAAAGACAAAGAGTTCTGTAGTGGAATGATCATAAAATAAGGACAAAGGGATGAAGGGTGGATTCTGTCTTGACATGCGTTGAATACAATCGTAATCGGTGTTTGGAGCGATAGCATAACAGAATAGAGTATTTAACCAGGACCGAGAAGGTCAGTGACAAAAGTAACTAACCGATTTTTATAGTTTCATAAGTATAATAAATTCAACCCACTACTGTCCCACTGCTGGGCAAGGGTCTCTTCTCAGAATGAGAAGGGGTAGGCCTTAGTCCACCACGCTGGCCCGGTGCGGGTTGGCGGACTACATACACCGTCGAAAACTTTATGGAGCCCTCTCAGGTGTGCAGGTTTCCTCACGATGTTTTTCCTTCACCGTAAATGCAAGTGATAATCAAATTCTGATCCGCACATGATTCCGAAAAGTCAGAGGTGCGGGCCGGGTTTGAACGCGGACCCTCCTGCATGGAAGGCAAGCGTTCAACCGCTAGGCTATCACTGCTTGTTTCATAAGTCTATCTATTATCCTTATTTTAATTAAAAAATTCTTAATTTTTTTTGACGTTGGTTTTACCCATTAGAACTATTAAAACAATTTATAGGTATATGTTTAATACAAAATTATAAACGGCCGACTCTAATCAAAGAACTGCCAACTGCCTTGTAAGCTTTTTTCTCACTGCGGTTATTATTCAGTTTAATAAAGTGATGTTATAATGGCTGTCTGTACTGGTCGCAAGCGCGGTTACCCAAATGCGACTAGTTAAACGTGAAATCTTGCCAGCTGGACATTTGATCCCCTGAGCAACTCGGCATGAAACTTATTGGTAAATACGGCACTGGAAAATTGATTAAGGTGTCTTACAATTTTACGCCTTGTATGTTTCTTAGTGCAGGTACCTACCTAGTAAAAAATTCGGGGTCACCTATAGAACAGACTGAAAGAATACTGACTATCTGTTGGTTTGTACGAAGTATTACATTCGTTTCATGCAAGAAATAAACAAGCGACAGGTGAAACATTGTAACTTACATAAGGGGCTGTCCATAAACCACGTGAGGCTCGAAAGGGGGACGGGGTTTGGCAAAAATCACGAAATATCACAAGGGGGAGGGGGGGGGGTGTAGTAATATATCACGTGTATTTATTTTGTCACTTGCTAATAGACATGGGCGAAGTGGAATTACAGTGACTCTGACAGAACTTGCATAATAAATAAGCATCTAAAAAAGGTCATCACTATTATTACTCCGTTGTACGGTGACAAGCCTTATGACAAGACAAATAGGTGCTTAAAAAATACACGTCATTTTGGGTGGGGGGGGAGAGGGGTAGTTTCAAACCTCACCACGTATCACCAAGGGGGAGGGAGGGGTTAAAAATGCTAAAAAAAACATCACGTGATTAATGGACGGCCCCTAAGTAGACACGGTAGCCCTACCCGCCGCTTCTTACCATCCGTATCCGAACAACATGATTTTATTATAAGTTTTACTAGGTACTTCTCAGATCGATTCAGTAGTACGATTAGGTTTGTAAGTAAATAAAATTAATTTTTAAATCCAAACATATCCACGTTATTATAAATGCGAAAGAAACTCTGTCTACTTGTTACTTCATCACGACTAAATCACTGAACCGATCGTTATGAAATTTTACAAAGCCATAGCATGGGATGTGGAGAAGCACAGACTTTTTTAACTATTGTAGCATAACATAAATACAAAATACACGCAGAAGTCGCGGGCCACAGCTATTTTTACATAATTAAAGTTATTACTGGTAAAATGACTCACCAGAATGATCGCTTTCAAACTAATTCGTGCTTTCCACGTCCAGTGTTGCTTGCTGATGCCTCCTCTCACTATCCACACAATTACAACACTTTTCTATCGCTCTAACTATAATTTAGGGCCACGGTGCAGCGACTCGGCTTTTCTTATATCCATAAACAATTTTACTATTAAATTCACAGCTCAAATTGACCTTACTAAAATAATTCTGTTATAATTCACAAACTACCCGCTATTATTTTCTTCGACCATAGACTTCGCACGACGTTCATGCTTTTTTAGGCAATGGTCATTGATCCCATTCAGCCAATTATAATATGAAGTTTTCGTACTCTGTTCTTTTTACAATCTAAAAGAACAATAAACAAAACTCCTTTTTCATTTAAAGTTCTCCTTATACGGATATAAGATTATTATTTAAATCACCCACTACGTTTTGCACCTGCGTTTACTAGCCATAATTCAATCTACCGCACGTCGACGCAACCCGCGTCTCAACCGCCTCATCCAATTTACTTCGCCAGTTTCCGCGTCTCCACCAGATGACATTAGAACCACCCGTCATCCATTAAAGCGCAGTTTTTGTGATTAATGGCGTCACAACCGAGGATAGGGTGGTGTAGAAGAGTTTTGATGCCCGCCTTTTCAGCCCTTTGTCGTGTGATCCTTTTATTCGTTCAATAAGGATACATTAGTGTTCGCTGAATACGTTTTTAATGTTCGTGAGCGTGCAATTTGCAAGATGTCAATGCTTGGTTAATTTAATATCGAAAAAAAAAAAAAATACAACCGAATTGAGAACCTCCTCCTTTTTTTTGAAGTCGGTTGATTATTTCCCGCTAGCGGTAAAATAGCATATTTTGTATGTTCTACTTTGATATTTTATGGATTTGTCGTCGTCCTAAAGCCAGGGCTGTGGAACATATGGGGTCGAGCAGGGTTGTTAGTTAGGTATTTTATAAGGTACACATATTTATTTTTAATTTTACACGTGAAATAACCGCAGATTTGTTTTATAGCAAGTGATCAGGTAAACGATCACCTACAGATTTTCTGAATAGAAGAGTGTCCTTCGATCTAATTTTTAATAGTTAATTAATTTATCTTTTGAAAAGAATCATATGATCGGCATTAAGAACATGAATAAAAATGCACCAGCAATACCTATTGGTGGTATTGATAAACGCCGAATCTTCAAACAATTAACATATTATATTACATAACCCGCATTAGCCATAATACGTGTTCAGGTACGAGATACGAAGCTCGTAATTAATACAGTGTCGAGACATCAGACGCCTGCAGGAATTAATGTTACCGCTAATTTCTCGGCTGGTTGGCTGATAAGAGCCGACTCTTTAATGATGTATGGGACCCCGTATAAAGGTTGGCTTACATTGTATTTTTAATGTTTGGGATAAGTACCTTTATCAATGTCTATGCTCTTGTTAAGTACGTAATTTATATATATAAAAAAAAAAACTATAGCTAGATAATGAGAAGTTGGTGTTATTACTGCATTTGATTTGCCTTATACATTGTAATTTTTTTTTTTGGGATAACATCCTAACTAAGCGTTAGGGACGAATCACATATCTCGGAAGCGTTGCATCGGAAAACTAGTCGGATCCAAAAAATGTTTATATTAAGTACTATTATTTCCTATAATCCTACAAGAAAGATAAGAAAAACGAAAATAGAAACAGAAAAAAAAATCTACGTTCTCGCTCTGTAGCGCTCTTCAGGCTACACTAGGGTTGCCATCCCCAAATTCTGAAAACCAGGATTTGGAAGTGGAAATGCCAGGACATTTTGGTTTAAAAACAAGACGCAGTATAAGAAAACTGTGTTAATGAAAGTCAATGAACCGCAATTACAATGTTTTATGAAATTATATTTAATTAAATTGTATACTATAAGAAATGAAATGAAGGATTAAATTATAAAATAACGCTGATGATTAAACGTAAGGTTCGAGGCAGTAGTGGCGCGCGAATAATAAAACACAAGACCTTACGAGGACTCTTTAAAAAAACCTACGCTACTAAATAACTATCCAGGACACTCCAAAAAGCAGGACATGTCCTGGGTAACCAGGACGGTTGGAAACCCTAGGCTATACTCCAACCATAACTACAGATAGGAAAATTTAACCAGGTTAGAAGACTGGTCAAATCTAACCTTATACGCCGATTGTGCATAAGTATCGGTCAACCAATCAAAATATTAATGTTGAGAGTTTTTGACCAATCTTTCAGTGCATCGAACGTGTTCGGCGCTCCGATTGGTCCGTTTCGTACTCTCCACCAATCGGAGCGCCGAACGCGTTCGATGTAGTAAATCGAATTTGTCAAAAGAAACTTACACTAGTGGTACAGAAAGCCAGGGCACCCGTGTTGGTATTAACAAACTCCTAACGATGTTACATGTTCAACTGCGGACGTTTACAAGTTGATGAACGAGCTTTTCCTTCTAAAAGGCAATATTTAAACAAACTCTATTTTCAAAAACAAGATGCTTTAAAATGGACAATAGTTTTCTAGTTGGACCTGTCGCTAACCCAAAACTTTTCGGACGTTTGCGTACATATTGACTTGGCTTTTAGGTTGAGCGTTAAAAGGAAACTATGCTCGTTCCAAGTTGAGTGAGCAAATATCACTGTTGATAGGTAACTGGTTTTGTTTCTGTTCAATGAAGCACTTATTTTTGTATTTGAGACAATTGTTTTTGGGTTTATTGATTGTTAAATTGCAATCTTGTTCAATGAAATTGATTGTGGTATTCCTTGTTTATATTGTCAATACATACCTATATGTGTTTTTATTTAGCTTTAAATTGTATTCAATTTCATTCAAAGGAAGTCTTGTGGTTTCATATATAATTAGGTCATGTATAAGTATCAACTTTAAAATATATTTTAATGGCTTCAGACTAAGTAATACATCTTTAAGTATGGTATATAAGTACATATCTAATATAAACGAGAAATAAGATTGTATTAATATTATAACATTTTTATGCCAATAAAGATTTTATTGAACGTCTTATAGAGAGAAGTACCTATGGGTATAAAATCTCATTAGATACTTTATTGAATCAAGTCTAGATATTTTTAAACAGAAATTACTATATGATATATGATGAATATATGATTGAACATACTTTGTCTAAATTAAATTATATCCAAGTTTTATATTTTCATATTTATTTCAAAATACTTTTATTTTTCTATTTTATGTGCTTATAAAATATTTAACTTTCATACGTAAATACTCGTTACCTAAAATATTCTTAGGTTTTGAAGATAACAAAATTAAAAATACGTATTAAGGAACTTTTTATTTAATAAACTTAAACGCAAGTACAACACGATCAATTAAAGAATGGGATTATAAACGGCAGCTTTTCTATTGTTCTCGGTATTAACCACCCTCTCGCACATGTAATCCGCGCATTATAATACCATTCTTTAGTTGATCGTGGTATTATATTTTCATAACTTATATTTAGAAACAATCACAAAGGATACTGAATATTTAATAATGTTGTTAATTGTGCGACCATTAATTAATTGTGTATCAATAGAATATTTATAATCACTTCTTAATTCTCTCTTGTAGATCTACTTCGATTTTCTAAACTGTGTAACCTTTTACACAGTTGAGAAAACTAAAGTTCATTCACTTTAATTAGTTGACTAAAAAGTAAAATAAATTACTCTTTAGGCTTGCTTCAAATCTGTCTCAATCAGGACTTAGCTGAACTGCATAAAGGCTGCTGTCCAGTGTAGGCTATGAAATGACAAAACTATAGTAAAAAGAAATTACTCAAGATATTAGAAGTAATTTTCTAAAAACTCGAAAGTGTGATACAAAACAAAGCTTCATTATACATCTTTTTGATGTTGATATTAAATTGGTTGGCCTGTGAATTAATTTTTCAATACCATCACTGGTTCCAACAACCTCAAAAAACAATAAACTTACATACTATATAACATTAAAATATCACATTCAAGCAGCATTCTGCAGTACAAAATAATAAGGCGGATGTAACCTATTAACTCCAACAGTGGCCATACTGGGCGTGGGCCCGTGCCACTCCAGGCGGTACTTGTCTAACACCCTGGTGGTGAGTGACGTCAGCATGGCGCCCACCGCGCCTGCGCCCGGGCAGCTCTCACCGAACGGCAGGGACGCCAGGGGATGTGCCCTCGAAGCGCGGAGGGGCTCCCAACCTTCGCTGCACCATCTTTCAGGAACGAAGGCGTTTGCTCGTCCCCATTGCTTTTCAGACTTGCTTGTGACGCCGTGAGCGAGGACGATGTCGATCTGTGGAGAAATTGCAAAGTTTTGTTAAATTTCGACATTCAGAAGTTCCAAAGAGGATGCATTTCTATATTAAGTAGCTCCTTATCACGATGATCAAGCGGTAAATGGATGGGTAATCACTGTATGTTCCTATTAACTCGGAGAACACTGGTGTTCATATTCATCAAAACTAAATTCCCAATTTATTAAAACTAAAACACCAACGTTGTATGAAAAAACAAAATATACGAACTAACTCGGAGACGATAAAGAAAACACAAGGAGTTGTAATTTAAACGAAGTTTCTTCAAATGGGGGTCGCTCTATTTGGGACGGTAATACTACTGAGATTGTATCGTTATGCATGGAGCCGAAATAGGGCCAGGGGCACTTGTAATAATAATTGTGTTTTATTACGAGATGAATAAGATTCGCTTTTCTTCGGTATTCTAATAATAATATTAGCATAACATGGAAGGATTTTTCATTTTGGACATTAAATTGTTTTATGAAATTATGAAGTCTATAATTAAGTCTTTTGATTATTAAACTTATTACCTAATTGCCAAAAGCGAATAATAATAATAAGTAAAAAAAATATAAAAGAAGCGGTAAAATCTGTGTTGATTAAAAAACTTAATACTAAATAATTCAGGAATCCGCAGCGACGGCGACCAATAATAATAAATAATCAATAGATTTTCTTGTATCTTTTATCTTTTTTCGTCACTATGGGCACTTTCCATTAAAGAATAAGACCTACTGTTTATTTTGAAGACGATCAAAATTCAGATTTCTATAAGAATCTTTTAAGATTTTAATACTAGTTAAATAGGTTGCAGGGACTTTGCCTGCATGAACGCCTTTACCTTATCTGGCTCATAACACTTATAGAAGTCTCGACTCACCCCAGCAGGCACTTCATAGCCACCGACGATGATATCCTCGCTGTTCCTTCTGACTACTCCTCCGGTAGCCGGGTGCAGTCTCATAGCCTCTCTAGCACAGGCCGCGACATAAGGCAGCTCAGGAGTATCAGCTCCCGCGTCCCTGGACGCTATGGACCAGTGGACCTCGTCGTGAGCGCGCTGCTGTCGAGCCGCGTGCAAGGACAGTTGGTAGAACATGTTTATGGCTGTTTGGGCGAGCTGCGAAAACGAATGTTTGGTTATTGGATTGTTGGTTAGTGTTTGGCTATTGTATCGGTGGCGAAGTTTGTGACAGGGTCAAAATAGAAAAAATAAAACAATCACGGCCAGACTTTGAATTATGAACGGTCGTGAGGAAATTCTGATTCTGAATTCTGATACTGATTGGTTGGCTACTATTGCACAAAGGATGCTGCTGCCCAACATGATCACATCCACCCAGGGCCAAGGAAAAAGGAAGGGTAGTCTATTATCACACACAACAATATAATATTAGGCTTGCTAGCGACTACGAGCTACATGGCAAAAATTACAATAACGCCATACGACTATAATGACCTAGGCAAAAATACTCCAGGAATTGTATAAACGTTCTTAGTTTTAGGTAAAATTTGTATATATAGGTCCGTGTAACATATAGGAATATGTTTTGGAAGGTTAGATACATAACGCTCGTTTATCGAGCTCAAAATTTATTGGTCAGACACTTTATAGCGGTAATAAGATTAAAGTGAAGCACAGATTACAGCCAGTTTGTCTCATGAATTTTATCTTTGTCCCAGTTAATCCTATTAACATTTACTTTAGTATCAATTTTCAATATCAGACCTAAGTAAACCTTGGGAAATGTTTGAGCACTAGAAACTACTTTTCTGTTTATATATGAGAAGGCATTAGGCTAGTGATATCTTGGGATTGGTTCCAGAGAAAGGCTTAGATGTTATTTTCTGTTATGAACCTAAAATAACACTTGGGGCGTGGTCAATTTAAGTATATTGAAACTGTTAATAAGTTATGTCTTCTGCGTCGGCAAATCGTGCGTGTGTGATGGAGAAATTACTATAGGACACTGCATAGAAAAATTGGTGATTATTTGTAACCTAAATACATTTTTTCCTGTTTATTTACATATTTTTTTGTAGCTGCTTAATAAGTTATAATTTCATAAGTATAAAAGCTAGTTGCTGGCATAATCCTCAATATAAAAAAGTTATATACAGAAATAATTAAAATACAAATTAGACCTGTAGAAGAGGTCTGGGCCTTTTAGCCACTTCTTGTTCTGTAGGTAAATGGTAAAGTGGTTCAGTAAGCAAATTCAAAAAGTAGTAAACTCACTCGGGCTACTTTTTGAGAGTGCCAGTAGCCACATACGCCCGATGTACAGACCCTATACTTTATAATATAACAGAGAAAATAAAACTGAAGCCCAATAGTATATAATAAGTATGTAAGTTGATATGTGTTGTGTAAACGTGGTTATATAAAAAGCCACTACATTCATACTTGATAATATCATCGATATAACAAAACCCATGTTACGTAAATGAGATGCAATTATGTACTTAAATAAGGTTTCAGATAATATAAAATTCTGTTTCCTAGAATACGGTGCAGTACCTCTATTATGAGTTTCTTTTACTATTTACTCTCATAGTAAATGTAAATTTTCATGCAAGCGATTTTAGTTCTTAACTTGGTTACATTAGGGATTACAGTCGCTAACATGACATCTCTATAATATAGTAAATAGTAAATCAAAACTTTACTATGACACATATGTCACATAAGCGACTCTAATCCCTAATGTAACCAAGTTAAGAACTAAAATCATGAACTAATATCATGAAAATTTACTTTACTATGATAGTAAATAGTAGGAAAAGTCGTGATAGGTACAGCTCTATAATTATTGATTTATTTCTCGTGATCAATTAAATTATCATGTCGATGATATCATTATCATATTTAAGTCATAGAAGAACAATTGATTAAATCTAGGTGTATTTCCCAAGATGATTTGATAAATTTTAAATTTACCATCCAAGTTTACATTTTGGAAAGGAATAGGTAAATAGGACGGCCTCGTGGGTCTGGGGATCGCAAGTGACTGCAGATCGCGAGGTCCTGGGTTCAATTCTCCGGGTTGGGCAAAGTGTTATTGGGGTTTTTTGTATGGAAAGTCTAGAACTGTGCCCGGTAGATGACAAACGGGTACACTGGACTCAATACTTTGGCTTGTGGGTGTACAATAGTATCTATAGTAGTATTATTAAATGTTTATTACAATATATAGGTAGGTACTATCTAACCACTACATATTATAAAACAAAGTCCCGCGCCGCGTCTGTCTGTCTGTCTGTTGGCCGTAAACTCAAAAACTACTGAACGGATTTTCATGCGGTTTTCACCACTAGACAGAGTAATTCATCAGGTTTAGGTGTATAATTCGTTAAGGTTTTGTATAAATTGGCTGAAATATGACAATGATAGTTGAAGATGTCGGAAAAATCATTCCGACTTGCTTTACTGGCGTGCGCCGAGTAAATGCTCGACGTAACAGGCTCATACGTTACTACGACAGAAAAAAATGAAGACGTATATGCTCTGCTACCCGTGCGAAGCCGAGGCGGGTCGCTAAAAGTATGTATAGTAACATCCTTTCGGGAAATATAGGCGTGATGCTATATGCAATAGGTAAATGTAGCAATATTGAGTGCATTGCTATGTTCCAAAATTAGGAATGAAGGAAGGAAACTTAATACATTAGGTCTAATTACTCACGGGATGAACGCCTGCCAATAAGATGTCTGCAGCGAGAGGCAGGATCCGCCTCTGTAGCGGCCTCAGTTTGTCCAGCAGGACTTGTTCTGGCCTCAACTCGCCAGAGCCGATCGAGTGCATTGCTCGTATCAGGAAATGTTCTGTGAGACTGCAAAGAAAGGTTTAATTGAGTCGTCAATTTCTTCAATCGCAGGACGTCAGCTCAAGTATATGATAGTTGAAATGTTACAAAAAATAATTGTTTAATTTCATATAAGAGGCGCCATTAAGGCACGAATATCTTTTAAAATAGTGTCTACCTATACAGGATGGAAAATTATTTGTGAGATTATTAAGGCCTGAATCACTAGTATCAATTCGCACTTCATCTATTGAAAATAGCTATTTTGTATGATGATGCATAACATGCGAAAGGAGGCCATAGAAAACTATGGGTTCGAATCAATTTCCTTCCTAAAGCGGGCATTTATTTAGTTTTTATATGAAATTAGTTGTTGCTATCAACTTTACTTCGTATTTATTATCTAATTAGTGTTTTGTTGCAAAAGTAAAGATAAGCTTTGGTATGACCTTTCAGACTTCAAGCTTTTTATAAAATTTCATTACGATCGGTTCAGTGTGATGAGCTAACAAGCAGATAAAGTTACTTTCGCATTTATAATAGCGTAGATAGACTATATATTATTACATTTAAATGATATCCACCAATTATTAAAGCGCTAATTAGGTTCAATTAAACTCATGCACTATGCACATCATCATGTTGGACAAAACAATTAATGAGAGTCCTTCGGTACCGAATTTATAGTCAACTAGCGGATTGGATAGACGTTGTCCTGTCCGGACGTTGCAAATGACGAGAAAAGTAAAAATAAAAAATCCTAGAACTCGAACGCACCTACCGGATCCAATTGTCTAAATCAGCGACTCCTAAAGTGGATTCCGGGAATCTAGGGGTTCCGTAAAAAAGTCACCAGGGTTAAATACAAATATTATTTTGAAATAGCGCAAAATATGTGATGAGAAGAACCCATTACTGTTATGTAAATAGGTAGGTAGTTAGCGAGAATTCAGCCCGGACTATGGCCAGGCCGGGCGCACTCCGCACTTTAGGTATTTGATATGGGGTTCCATAAATTAAAAAGTATTTGGTGTTATATACATTTATAAAATTTCATTAAAATCGGTGTAGCGGTTTCGGAGATTAGCGTAAACGAACATCGTGACACGGAATTTTTATATATAAAGATTTATAATAATTGTTGTCTTCTACTGATTTTTATAAATAAATGTTTTCGACATTATGTTTTAGTACTTCAAGATTTACATGTTTATTTTATAGGTCAAATGACTTAATATATCTGTATAAAGAAGAATACGAAGGCGTATAATCACAATTTCCAAAAACATAAATTGAAAATTCTCGAGAAGAGAAGAAAAGAATCAAATGATATTGGATTCAATATCCAATGCTTTAAAGTTTATAGCTTTGAATCCTTTATTCCTGACGCTCTTTAGATTTCAGATGGTCACCTAAGCGAAATCGCGATGTCAGTTCAGATAGATAAACCATTTTAGAGTTTTAATAACAGTATGGATAGAACTAAAAGATCAGATTTATAGCTAATAGTTTTATGGGCCGTTCACCAATTCATAGTTAAAAAATACTTTTAAAAATAGACCTTGACCCCTGAGTTGTTTCGGCGCTACTTCTCAGAGATAGTCAAAGGAAATGCCGACGCCATCTAGTTTAAAAAATTCGCGTAAAAGTGATTGTAAATTTCATTTTCATTTCATTTAATTTGTTTCATAAGATGGAAAATATATCCAAATGTCAAAATATCGCTCAGTATTTGCAAAAGCTTTGACTTTAACTAAGGCGTGACTAGTTTTGTGAAATGTCGTACCAACAATATTGTCGGTCAAGTTGCAGTTTTTTGAAACGTAATTTTAATACACGAATTATCGCTTTAAGACGAGGTCCTGTCAAAAGATCAAAGAGGCCAAAATTGTTTTGGTTTTTAATATCACTCTGTCGTTGGTCCAGTCTTGTTTAATGGTATAATTAAGTTAATAATCTTGCCCAATTTCCTTCCTAAGGCCTTGTACTAGGTGCTTGAGTAAAAATACGGTACTGAATGCTTATTCCATTACTGGGTCACTTTCAAAACATCTGGTTTTGTTTAAGCCGTACTGTCTAATTTGCAATAAAAGACACCTTAATTAATCTGGAGGGTATTCTTGTCCCAAATTACTTAATATAATTTTTTGTGTGGTACAGAAAACTGCAATAATTGGTTACACATACCACGAGACTGCTTCATTCGTTTAGATCGCAAAGCCTATATGGTCTATAGGTACCATTTATATAGTAGATGCAAAGACATCGACACGCTTTGAAGGAAGGTAAAATATTAGTATCCTTGGCAGGCGCCTTGGTGTTCGCCATATGAATATGATTTACATTTAATGATTAATTAATTCCTTATTATGATTATGACTGTCTCATTGGTTTAGTGGTCGCAAGCGCGACTGCTGAGCGTGAGGTCGTGGGTTCAATTCCCGGATCGGGGTTTTTCTGTATAGAAATCCTCAGTAGTTTGGAACTGTGCCCGGTTGATGGCAATAGGCTCGCCCCCTATTATATAGCATCGGCGAAATGTGGGTGCACAATAGTATATTTCTGCCTAACTTTTTGGGGATACAGGCGTGATGCTATGTTTATGTTATGTTATTACGATTAATAGTATGTATGTATCAAAGTTAAGAATATGATTTACGTGCTTTATTATCATTTATGAAGCGCATATCGTCGCTTAAGTAACAAAATCCCGCAAATAAAATTTGATAAGTTTTCAGAAGGAACAAAGAACTGATTACTTCCTATAAAAAATATTCCGTAAATGGTGTGCAATGAAGTGTATTGTATTGTATGGTATTTTATTTTATTGTATTTTTGTTTATATTATACATATACGAGTCAATTTTATGTCTCTTCTGAAATTTACCAAATTTTACTTGCGCGGTTTTGTTACCTAAGCGAGGATATCAAATTTTGACCATATTATATGTAGATTCGACGAAATAAAAACGATAGGATTCGGAGCAGTGTGAATATAAATTTATTCAAATGTCTCACGTGCTATGTTAATCTCACGGCCATGAGGATTTTGACCATGATTCAAATGGCGAAAGCAAAAAATATGGACATTGCAATCGTTCATCTAAAATTCTAAATTCTTGCCAGAAAAGTACGAGCTACCACTTCCAGTGTCTGAAAGAGGAATAAGGAATACTAGATCGGAAAATAAAACATATTGAAAAAAAAAAAATTTTTTTTTCTTCGTTATTTAAAACAGATGGCAATATAGTAGATGACTACTAGTCATCCGAGTTACTTTTTATGAACTGATAAAAACGACATTTTGTTCTAAAAATGTTTGGATTACAAAAGCGTGACGTCATAATTCTTCATTGCCATTGACATACTTATTGTGTGATTTGATAAATCAAAAATTGAAAACGCCAAAGATAAGCAAGAGTTTTACTGGGTTTTTAGAAGTTAAAATATTTACCAAACAAGACTTCAGAATTTATTTTTGATACAGTCATCTGGCCTATTATGGTATCTAATATTGCTCCGAACATTTTGTTTGTAACATAATATATAGCATACGCATGTAATTTCATATTCCTTTTCATCTACCGAGGACGGTTCCAAACTCCATGCTGCTACTGATAATTTCCACACAGAAAAACTCAATAACACTTAATATTTAATTTATTTAAATCAGGCAAACGACCGTATTAATTAAATCTCCATAAAAAAAGCTATCCGGATATAAATTTTGGAGCTAAAATAAAATATATTATACATAAACAATAATTATAAATATTTCAAATTTACGATCTGTTACGATGATACTAAGAATTGCCCAAATAAAACACTAACATATTCAGTTGAGAGTGAACAATTTGCATAGCCCCAATGTTCGAGACATTGGGGCTATGCAAATTGTTCACGTGTATGTTGATCACGATCTCGACACGTGTTGTGATCACGAACCCAACGGATGATAGGTACAGAAAAAAAAAACACCTATCAATAATTCATATACAGGCTACATTATGTAACGATCTTTAACGATAGCGGTGTTTATATGAATATCTCAATGAATTAATTGGAAGCGTTTTTAAATGTCTTCTAATTAGGTCTCTGCGTTTTTAAACTAGCGATGGTGAACATACGCAGGTGTCACGTACTTTGTTCACAATGTTCACCCACGTTTTAAATATAGCTTTAGGCATTCATGATAGATATTGTGGGGTTAGCCTTATAAATGAGGGAGCTAAGACTTTCAACGATACATATGTCTCGAGTGCGTCTTGCGTAACCGCCTGGAGAGGTTGTTCCTTAGAGATTTTTACTGAATATAAACTTACTGAATAAGTTGTTGCATTGGTATAAATAAAGATATAGCAACGAAAAGCAAAGAAATCCATATAATATTATAAATGTGAAAGTAACTCTGTCTGTTTGTTCATCGCAAATAAACGATTGAACCGATAGTCATTAATTTTTTTCAAAAAGATCTTCTTGTTCCTAGAGACAGACATAGGCCTATTTTTACTATTACAGCAAAACACAGTCTTTACAGAAACTTACCTAAAATGTCTGTCAAAGGCCTTCAAAGCACTATTGAAGGTAGGGTTCTCAGTGTTCAAGGTGGCTTCACTTCGCACCAGATAGCTCCCATCAGCGATCTCTCGGCTGCATCGAACCAGTCGTTCTGCAGGAGTCAAGTCTTCCAAAGATCGCTTGGACAGGGAGCAGAGGTCGTGGATCTCGTCGTCCAGGGATGTCTTTTCAGGTTTTCTAGTTAAAGAAAGAAGATGAAATTATGAATTCGTGGAATCTTTAAAGTAATTATTCTTGGGTTCGTGGTTGTGTTATTTGAACACAGAAAGATGAAGCAAAAGGTTTATTTATGGATCGTAGAACGTCGTGTTCCGTAGTTTCTGCCTACCACCATGGGAAAGAAGCTTGACATTATGTATATATGTATTTATATTACAACAGCACGTTTATCAAACTTACTGGTTGTCCGCCGTAGGTATGTGCACAGCACCATCAAGGCACCCCAACCTGATGCCGAAGATCATCATGCCGATAGTCTCGATGGCCCAGCGGTAGATCTCGGTCTCCAATTCGTCGTTCAAAGCATTTTCGGCGTGACGTAGGTCTCCCAATCTGTGATGACAAATGAAATTGATAAATTCTTTATAATAACTATCGAAAGAAGGGAAAGAACCGTCGTGAGACATTGTAATAAAATTCATATGAAAGTCGAGCAAGGAGCTAAAACCCGTTGTATATTAATCGGTATTTTTATAATACCATAAGCAGAGGGCTTCTTGAACTATTACTAACAACATTGAAAAACTTCAGCACGGACCAAAAATTCAGTTCTTTTTGAGTGGAAAAGTTCGAGGAAAGTTCATTCAATGCCCACGGCCAACTTAAATTTGTCCTTGAGATGAGATAGTGAAGACAAAAATGTAATGGTGTGACCATGATTGATTTTACGCATGTACAAACTGGTGATATTATTTTATTTATATAATAATATAATAAATAGACACCTGATAGGTTTTTAAATAGTTCTTCATCTATTATGTGTCTGGTTATTGGTTTTTCTGTATGGAAATTCTCAGTAGCAGCACGGAGTCTGGAACTGTGCCCGGTAGATGGCAATAGGCTCGCTCCTATTACTTGGGATTCAATAACGGCATCGGCGAAATGTGGGTGTACAAGAGTAAACCTCTGCCTAACCTTTCGGGGAATACAGGCGTGATGCTATCTTATTAATCCACTATGTGTCTGTCATACCCAAACGTGCATCATAATTTCGTGACAACATCAAAAACAGATAAATAAATTGCTGTAGAATTTGTACTAGCAATAATCTCAGAATAAACATCTTAAACCATTTAATTATTTACTGTTTTTCACCTTTGAGTTTCAAATGTTATGTTTTGTTTATTTATTTGCACAGTACAGTGCTATCAAGGTGAATAAATGAATAAAAACAACTTATCGTTCGATCATCGACCTATGTTAGGAATGACATATATTTGTTATTATTTAAATATTTACTTGTGGTGTGACAATTGTTTTATTACAAGTTTGTTTTTAAAATGTTTGATGGAGATTTTGCGTGTATTGAAACCTACTTTTCGACGTAACGCAAATATTGTTTCGCGAATTTATATTTACTGACCGGATTTTCTGTTAAGCTCAACATTGTTTATTCTACAACAATGTATACAGATTACGGAAACAAAAATCACAGTACCGTCTTTTTGGATGAAGAGTTATGGTACGCACGTTGCCTAGTCTCAGCGTCCGATCCCAAAAGACCAAAAAATAAACATTGCCATAATCCGTCCGTATGAAAGTAAATTCTCTTGAATCCTAAGATCTTCGGTACAGAGCCGGAAAACCAAGACTACTGATTAAGCAGAGTATTATGCCTGTATTCCGCGAAGGGTAAGTCAAAGAGTAAGATACACACACATTTCGCCAAAGCCATAGGTATGTATAGGAACGGGCTGTTTTCCGCATACACAGGTTTAAGCGCATTTTTTGCGTCGGGGTGGGAATAATGTCAGTTTATTCCAAAGCCATTATTAAGCCTTATGGAATAGCGTGAGCCCATTATCATCAACCGGGCACAGAATAAAACTTCGGGTTGCTACTGATAATTTCAAAAGCCCTCAGGTCCTCAGTGGCATGCGCATGACCAGAAGACCAATGAGACATTATAAAGCGTTAATTAGTTACGTGTGTTACCTTCTTGTGGCGTCAGCAGCAATATCGTCGAAAGCCTTGTCGTAGTTCTTGAGAAGTGTGCCATCTTGCAGGAGAGCGCGGATCGCAGCCCATATCGCTTTGGCTTCATCACTGTAAAGATTAAGTTTATTAATCATATGAACAAAATCAAAACCTAACTTTTGTGTTCTGCAACACATCACACAAGCATCACGAGTGTTTTCCCCGAAGAGTTGTACTATTATATACCCACATCTACCGTATTCCAAACTCCGTATTACTACTGAAAAATTTCTTATGGAAAAGCCAAAAATAATTTCCCGACCAGGGAATCGAACCCAGGACGCTCAGCAGACTCGCTTGTGACCAGTTGACCAATGAGGTAGTCTTCGATTTTAAAAGTAAGAAATAGCTGATTATTTCGGAGCATGTGAAACATTGGAGAACGTTATTCAAATTTAAATAAATTAAGAAAGGATGTCCACAGATCTTTTTTAAACATCCTTTACTTCACAGTACTTTATTTATAAGTCGAAAATCATCCATATCAACGGCAATTCAATAACCCATGCACCAATAATCTTATCTTCACAATAACAATGTTTATCGATAAGTGTGGATCTCACGCAGTCTGACCACAGACAATGCACATCCGACTTAGTGTGTTTTATCTGAGCTCCTGTAAGCAATTTGTCACTCTGATCTCATATCAATATGGCTCCTCACTAATTCATGCATATAATCCACTTATCGTAAACATAGTCGCGATAATAGAATTCAAGTATATTGATAAAGAAAACGTTTAGTTATTTGAAAATGCATGCCTACTTGTTATTTCTAGTGAGCTATTTTTTATGCTTGTTTCTTTTACGGAACGCCACGTGCTAGAATCCGTACATAACCTTTTTGCTTCATCTAAATTCATGCATCCTTTCATACATGAACGTCGGTTGTGGGCACTGCACACCTGACCTTTTTGAAGGACATCACCAATAAGATCCGTATATGTCCTTCTAGGGCGTACCCTCTTGACGTTTCCATTGTTTCTGTCTACCCTCATGGGAAAAGGCGTGACTTTATGTATGTCTCATATATTATAACTGTCCGTAGATCGCACAAATATTTCTTCCGTGCGGGAATCGAAGAGCAGAAAGCTAGTCGCTTAGCCACTGCGCCTACCGTGCCGTCGTTCACAATATTGTAAGAGGTTTTATAATGTCTTTATATTTCTTCTGTGGTGTCTCATAAAGAGAACAGAAGGTTATTGCAGTTTAATGCTTTGATCTTCTTAGCGAGCCGATGGCAATGTAGATAGTCCGAGTCCAGAAGTTAGCTACAAGGATTGCGCTGAAGCCTGAGTTCTAATCTACTGAGCTACTAAGGCTACTTAAATATTATAATCTTTTAAAAATAATAAGGTAAACATACCCGTGTACTGGGCACTGTCCCGCGCCCTTCCTGTGTTGACAGAGCGGCGATTTTTCAAAGCGAGGCGGCTCCGTTGTACGACTTTCATATACCTGTAACAAAAATAGCATTTAATGAGACTGACCACACACCAACGTATTAATAATCAAGTATCCATATTTGATACCCAACAGAAGTAATCTTAAATTAACATAATTCTTAAATAATGCTGGATTAAGGCGTTTTGCTGACGGATTTTCTTGTCATCCCTCAGGTAACCCTTTCATATCATGTAGACTAGATTTCGTATAAAGCATGTCGTAATTGTGGTATAAAAATAATTTATTCAGCTTTTATTTGTTCAAGAGTAGGAACTCGCCATGATATTAATTATGAAGAAAGAAAATACTTATACTTTTTACTTCATAGTCCAGAGCTAGGACAAAACAGAACTTTTCACCATTAATGAACTACCTACCATGGTTTCTATAGTATATAAGCACCCATACCTATAAATGCCAATGCAGTAGCACCTACTAACCCCTTGTCCCTGCAAAGGACGCGGCCACAGAGCGTGTAACACTGATTTACGGATGACGTCACTTCGGCACTGTATTTGAGTTGATAACGCGCTAGACAGTCAGGCTGTCGTAGACACGATACGTAGGTACTTACAACTAATCTGACGCACACGCATGGTTGTTACGCAATACATTTATTTTTGGTTACGCCTAGCCTTTCTATGTTGGTTTTTCAGTTTTACTCGGGTTGCACAATGAGTCTCCTCAAGTTAGGATATTATTACGTTCGGCGTATCCTGCGCAATCGAGCCCTGCCTTTCTTTACCATCAGAGGTGTCATCTGATTATTCCGTTAAATTTTAACGATCGAAATGAGAGTATAATTTTAACGAACGTGCTTACTGCCAATTATTTTCTGTTGTAAGAACTCGTTTCGATGACACAAAAACAACAATGTATGGATTCCCAAACATACGCTTTTGAAGTTCCGTGAATTATTGAAAAAATAAAGTACGGCGATTTATTAAAAGCAAAGTTTTTATTAACGAGCCTACATGTATGCATTCAGCCACGAAATTAAATGGCAAAGAACGGGATATCTGATGGCTACTCTCCTACCCCAGGGAAATTAGGTTTTGATGTCAATATCATTATATTATTTATTTAACTAAATAAAACCGGTAAGAAAATATCAAAAATTTACAAAGACATAAAAATTACGGAACGCAAAGACAGGTGCAGTTGTTTCACGCAGATGCTGACGAACAATGAGCCGAGATTTCGGAAAAGGTAGGTGAACGATATCCGCCATATATTTTCGTTAAATCTCAATTTGGACATGATCTCTAATCTGACAATTCTCGCGCGACATCGAGATATGTACATATGTATATGTAAAAAAATATTTCAAACATGGATATCGTTCACCTACCTTTTCACGAATTTTTGTAATATCACATTAGAGATATCTTCACTTTAAACGCTCGACATGCAGCTAGTGATGTGATGTAATCGAGACTTGTGATTATTTCTATAGAGAAAGAAACTATCTTTTAAATAGATTTATGTCAAAGAGTGCGGGAATTGCCCCTCTTGTGACATACAAGGGGGGCAATTCCCGCACTCTTCGATCATCGGACTTAATACTGTTATTTGCAAACCCGGTGTACTAAACACCTGCGTACCACAGGTTTTGTTATACACACCGGTTTTGTTGTTTCACGAACAGATGTTCGACCGTAGGAAGTCGGGCTCGGGCCAATGTGTACTTTGTAGTCCACGGCATACACAAACACTGGTTGCAGAACAATGACACATAAATTGAGATAAGTCTACACTTATTACCGCACGTGGCCGGTACGTGGAACGGACACCAGTCACACCGTTACGTAATAGTATTGTTGTTTTAATGTTTATTGTACGTGATTAACAGTTGAAAGTATTGCATATTGTATAATTAAAAATACTAATTAGTTTGTTACTGTATTCATAACGACGGCGCTAATTAATTTTGTGTCGGTTTGAATTGAGTAATTACAATATTTCTTTTGAAAAGTTTGTTACAAATGATTTCGTGAAAACGACTTTATAATCACGTATAATTATAATACCTCCTTCATTAATCCTATTAAATATTTTGAGGTGTCTAATTCGATCGATGTTAGTAGCCTAAAAATTAGACAGTTACGGTCCTTTGTTTGCTCCAAAAATAATAATAACGAGATTTATCTACCTTCTACGCTAGTAATTTGCAAATCAATTGAGGCGAGGTTATCAATATCACATTCATATATTATCGTTTCGACCCACATTATCGCGCGCGAGCATAGCAATAAAAAATATTTGTAAACACGCCACTGTGTGAGAGAGTGATTTTATGTAAATGATAACAAACTGTTAATGGGCCATACTTTATTTAAATGGAAGTCGCCAAAATATGACATTGTTTCGTGTTTAGCGAAGTTACGTAATTCAAGGATTTGTGGAACATATTTAGGCTAAGACAGAATTTTAAATTAGGAAGTGAGTTCATTTTATATGTTTATCCGATTTCCTGGTTTTTTGTCCATATTGCTCAGACAAGCTACTCGTGCGCGTGTCGTAAAAGAAGATAAGCAGCAGTACCTATTCATTAGCGCTAGAAAAATTCTGAGATTTTAAGAAAGTTTGCGAGGAACGTTCTACATTAGATCTCTACGAACCACACTCAAACTCATACACAATACGTAAAATTAACAAAGAATAAGTTTAGTTTAGTAAAGCTTTTATTTAAATCTCAAGGATTTGCCAAAAATGTTCGCACGGGTTAAGCTACATCACATTGAATATTATTAACTTTAAAAAAGTTGGAACGTTATTTATATTTCAGTTACATTCAGGAATTAATTGCGATGGTCTGAGTAAAAAGAACCAATATAATGATTCAAGGATTAACAGATACGACAATAATTAATGTGTTCTTTGTAATATAATGATAATTCATGTCATCTGATCGCCTTGCGTGTTAAGTCTAGACGGGCGGCGGATGCAATTATGTCATTGGAGTTATAATAACAACACCTCGTCGGGAGTATCATTTTGCATGTAAATATATGAACTAGTACTAGCTTCCGTCCGTGTGGATTACGAACCCATGCGTTTTTTTTGCGCAAAACCCTAATTCTTTTTCTAAAAGAAAAGTAGCCTAAGTTACTCCTTATAACATTAGCTATCTGCCAGTGAAAGTCTCGACTAAATCGGTCTAACCGTTTCGGAGATTAGCCGAAACAAAGAGACCGAAAAACTGTAAATTTTTTAAAAATTTGTTTTATTCTTTATATAAGTACCGCATATACTTTCATATGCATTTAGGAAAAAGATTTTATTTCGACATTACAAATAGACACTCCAATTTGTTTACTTCTATATAAGCAGTGCCGGATTCGGAGACGGCCCCCGCATATCCAAACTCATTCACCTCCGCCTCAGCGTAATTTTTTGAGTGAAACTTATAAAGACGTGGTATATTGAATTTACTTGATGTCACAAAAACGTGAAACTCTCGGTTATCGATTATTTTATTGGCGAACATAAAACATAGAATTTTATATACGGTAAACGCACAAGTTCTACAATAAGTCACTTTATACTTAAGAGCCCATAGCAGATCAAGGGCCCCTCGATAGAATTTGTTACGGGCCCCGCGTTTGCTTAATCTGGCATTGTAGGTATATAAGATATACTCTCATACACGATGATCACTTAGAGTTCCTTTTTTGAGACTCAGAGATATCAGACTTGTCTACTCTATAATTTTGAGACTTAGCTATATGTACCTACGATACTTTTTGAAATTAGAATGTTTCTGAGAATTATGTTATTTAGCTCAAGATTTTCAATTATTTGAACAAAAATGATATACCAAATGATAAGTTAATGGTACCACATAATAAATTGACTGTGTCATTAGTCTAGTGGTCTTATTGGCTTGTTCTGTATGAAAATTCTCAATAGCAGCACGGAGGCGGAGTCTGGAACTGTGACTCAATAACGGCATCGCCGAAATAATATACCTCTGCCTAACCCTTCGAGGAATACAAGCGTGATGCTATGACTGCTGAACCATACATTAATCACATGACATGTGTAATGTAAATTATGGATGTCATAAAAAAATATATTTAATAGCAGGATTATTAATAATAATAACATTATCACGACTGATTTCAATTGTTCAATTATCTGTGCAATAAATATCTTGTTTTTATAAGGAGGATGTCTAGCTCTCATTGGTTATCTGTTAATTTATGACGTATTGTTTCAAGCTCTATATCATATCCGATGATCTTTAGCTTATGAGGCTATACAATCTGTCTGCTAACAGCCAATCCATATTTTTCATGCTTAAATAATGGCTACATTGCTGCTAGCCCAGATGGACGAAGGGATGAATATGACTCCCTTAATAAAGACTATGATGATGACCGATGCTATGTTATGTATGATAGGTATTGTAGAGGTTTTATGCAGAAGCCATAGGCTCATCTGCATTAAGACTGGCTGGTGTAAAAGAAACAAATATTCAAATAAGTGACTCAGAGATGAGTGTGACGTGTAGTGGAAAACTGTTTAGAATTATTATTGAGATTTATAACGTAACGCTGAACTTGGACGGCCACGGTGCCGAATACATCAATATTACAGATTGCCTTGCCTTTAATTTTTAGATCCCGTTATAATACATTAATATTACAGATTGCCTTGCTTTTAATTTATAGATCCCGTTATATTTTGGTGGAGGCGCCGGGTAGGGCATAAAAATTCAGCGCTACACGAAAAAAAAAAATCTGTTTCAGTTATACGAAGTCACAAAGAATATTAGTGAAGCGACATTAGCTGGAGGCTGCCACATTTACGCAGACTTCGCCAGCGACAACGAGACCGACGTGAGGGTCGATAAGCCACCGGGCGAGGACCAAGAGGGAACAAAGAGGACCCTTCGTGAAAAAAAAAACAAAAGCTAAGTTGTCAATTTTTTTTATTTTGGTGAATCAACCATGTCGCAAATCTACTTATTTTCGGGTGTTGATGGGACCCCGTTCGAAGAATTTCAGCTTCAATTTCGTCTGGTTGCGGCGATTAATAAATGGCCGGAAGGAGACCTTGCGTTGATTTTGGGGTCTTATCTGCAAGGGCCGGCACTCGCTTTCTTTAAATCTACGTATAAAGAGGGCGCGAGTTTTAAATCTATATGCGAAGCGCTAGCCTCGGAGTTTCCTGTGAAAATCAATTACGTAGAAATTTTTTATCAAGCCCGACAGGAATTTAAGGAAGAACCACTTACTTATTTTTATCGTTTAAGTGATATTGCTACGAAGGCTGCGTTGACGGACGAAGGAGACTTTGTCAAGCAATATTTAAAATCGGTGACCAGAGAGTTGAAATATAAATTGGGCACCAAGTTATATGCTTCGAAAAATGAGTTGAAATCCACTTTAATTCAGATGAAGGAACTCTTCGACGGAGAGGCTAAACAATTGGTGAATTTACCTATCCAACCGCCTAGAGGGATTTTAACGAAGGTGCGGTTTGAGCATCCATTGGCGACAACGGGATCGAGATCACCGAGCCCAGCCAGAGCCGGACCGTCGCATGAAACACCGATGCAACGGCAACGAGAAGCTGAAGAGTTTCACACTCCGCGTTATAACTTACGACCGCAACGTGCTAGATTTACCTATGCAAATAATAATATAATTAATTGTTCTAGCACAAGAAGGAGTCCGCAGACTCCAAGCCGCCCAAGCTGTCGCGGGCAATTGAATGCATTAAGACATGTCTTGGACGAAAATAATGAATCGGGTCAGTCCAGTCCTTTTATTAATATTTTTATAGGTAATAGGCAATGTCCTGCATTAATTGATACGGGAGCAACCATCTCGTGCATCTCAGCTCAACTAGCGAACGAGCTACATTTGAATTATCATACTAGCGACCCTGCTGATAAGTGTTTTATCAAGTCTATTTCGAATTCGTGTTTGGAAGTTGTTGGTGAAACAAAAATTAACTTCCTAGTGGACTCATGTTTTTATAGTAATAATTTTATAATCGTAAAAGACATTGACCAAGGATTAATATTAGGTCAAGATTTCTTTTATAGATATGGTATTATTATTGATTTTAGTAAAAATTGCATTTTATTAAAGGGCCGTTTTCCAGTAAAACTTTTGAAAGAAAATCCTGTTGTTAAACAATGTTGTATGAATGATAGTTCAAATATACAACAGGAAGAGGTAAATGTAGTATCTAAAGTGGACCACCTGTATTCAATAAGTGGTGTACAGAAGAATAAAAATAAATTATTAACTTGTGCACCAAAGAAAGTTAACAATTTCTTGTGAGGTACGTCTCTTACTAAGAGATAGTTTACCGTATAACGCATGCTAGAATAAAACTTTGAAATAAAATTATCAAACATTAATATGAGTAAGTTATCACATCACAGACAAATTGCACACGTTAAACCATAAACTTCAACGCGCCAAAACGCCTGGAAAAAACGCGTAGCGACCTCCTATAAAATGATACTTCTACCAATTAATACAAATAAACACCAAGTTTCAGCAACTATTCCTGAAGGGAGAAATACTTAAATTAAATCAACTATGAATAGACATAACATCATAAACTTAAACTCTCATGACTACTGTTGAGACATGGGAAGTAAAAGGTCACGTTGTAGTATCGTTCGCATCACGAACTCACTCCGAAACACACCATTAATAGCAATGACTACTAAAAAATTGTACAAGTTAATAACAATTAATTCAAAGGATTATTGTTTCATCGCAGTCAAGTGGAAGAGTCCGTTAAACATTGAGACCGATTGTGTCCTACCCAGACACACTTTGCGAGGACTATGCCCCGTGTGCAAAGTTGGTCTCGTTGTCAAGCGGGTTTCAAAGTATTGGCCGGTATTAAGTATAAAAACGCTATATGTTATGTTGATAACATCCTATTGTACAGCTCCACGTTTGTAGAGTTTAAAGAGGTGTTAAAACAGGTATTAGAGCGTCTTAGGGAGGCAAACTTAACTTTGAATCCAAAAAAATGTAGTTTTGCGTATAATAAAGTTAGTGTGTTAGGGCATGAGATCTCAGGAGATGGCGTTAAACCTGATAATAAGAAATTACAGTCATTAAAATCATTAAAAATACCGACAAATACAAAACAGGTTAAGTCGCTGTTAGGTTTGTTCTCTTACTATCGCAAATTCATTGATAATTTTGCTGTGATCGTACTTCCATTAACAAAACTACTTAAAAAAGGAGCCGAATTTCGTTGGTCCGAGAAACAGCAGAAAGCTTTTAATACAATTATAGAATATATGTCTAACCCTCCAATATTGAGTTTTTATTCTAATGATATAAATGTGTTAACCCGGCTTTATGTAGATGCGAGTGGTGAAGCGTTAGGGTGTTGTTTAATGCAGGGTAGAGATGTCATGCATCCAGTGTCCTATGCATCAAGAAAGCTAAGTGACAGCGAGAAGAAATATTCAACGACAGAGAAGGAGTGCCTAGGTGTGGTCTGGGCGTTGAATTATTTTAAACATTTTCTATGGGGTTTGAAGTTCCAGGTGGTGACTGATCACAAGGCGTTGTGTTGGTTAAGAGATAGTAAAGATATGAATGGTAGGTTGGCAAGGTGGTCTCTAAGCATTCAGGCCTATGATTTTGATATAGTTCATTGTTCAGGAAAAGAAAATGTGATTGCAGATTTTCTGAGTAGGAATCCGTTGTGTCAGGACATTGTAGAAGAAGAGGTACCAATTCAAGAGGATGGTTTGGAAGTGTACGCGATACAAGTGGTCGACATGAAAATTAAGCAGTCCGAGGATGAGTTCTGTAGTCGATGGTCTACTTTAGTTGCTAGGAGTGGTGTAGGTGTCTATAAAGGCTATGTGTTGCGTCAAGGGATTTTGTGCAAGAGGGTGAAGAAGTTAAATGACGTGCGAGATTTAGTGGTAGTGCCGAAAAGTTTATTCAAGTCAATTTTACAAGAATTACATGATGATCCATGGTCCGGGGGACATTTAGGTTTGACGAAAACGTTGGCTAAGTTTAGAGAGAAATATTTTATTATAGGAGCGGAGAAAGAGATCGAGAAATATGTGAAGAGTTGTATTTCATGCCAGGAACGCAAAAAGGTTCACCAAATAGGACAGTTACAACCTATTCAGGTGAATAGTTTAATGGAAAAGATTGGTATAGATATATTAGGTCCTTTTAGAAAGTCTTTGAACGGCAATAAATACATTATTGTGTGTTTAGAATACGTGTCGAAATATGCGATTTGTAGGGCGGTGCCTAGGGTCACAGCGCAGAGGATAAGCCAATTTCTGATAGAAGATGTATTTTGTCGATTTGGAGGAGTGAAAGAGGTGATTTCTGATAGAGGTTCAGTTTTTACGTCGCATATGGTAAAAGATACAGTTAGTTATTTTGGAGCTAAATCACGTTTCACCACAGCATTTCATCCAGCAACTAATGGTTTAGTAGAAAGGTTCAACAGAACATTGACACAAATGTTGTCCATGTATGTTTCTGCTGACCATCGAAATTGGTGTAATTATGTGCCCTTAGTTTGCTATGCGTATAATTCGAGTAAACAATCGAGTACCAAAATTTCACCTCATATGATGATTTATGCTAGAGAACCCTTATTCCAAACTGATATGGTTGTTAATCATATTAGGCAGAGTCAGATAATTGATTATGTAGGAAGACATGATTTTTATAATGTCTTGTCGCGTAAGGCCTTGCATAACATAAGGAAAGCGCAAGTGAAACAAAAGGCGCTTTATGATAAGAAAAGTAAAGTAAGGAATTTCTTACCTGATCAGTTAGTAATGATTTATACTCCTAGACGTGTGAGTAATAAGTGTATGAAATTGTGTAGATTGTATAAGGGACCTTATCGGATTGTGAGAAGGATCTCTAATGTAAATTACGTGGTAAATAAATTAAATAATAGGCGATTTAGAGATATTGTTCATGTAAATAGATTAAAACCGTTCCATATTAGAATATAGTTGTTCATGTTAGAATAAAATAATTCATTATTTTATGTTATAGAAAATATAGATGATTAATCACTTTATTTATTTTTCATGTTGGGACAATGCGGTGGCTACAACGTTGAGCGCACGGAAGAAAGGTCACCAACAATATGTTTTATAAATATCTTAAATTGATGATGGAAACACTCCGAAAAGAAGTTGAGTTGAGATTGATTATAGTTTCATCTAAGGAGGGGGAGGAAACCCGCTTGACAACGAGACCAACTTTGCACACGGGGCATAGTCCTCGCAAAGTGTGTCTGGGTAGGACACAATCGATCTCAATGTTTAACGGATTCTTCCATTTGACTGCGATGAAACAATAATCCTTTGAATTAATTGTTATTAACTTGTACAATTTTTTAGTAGTCATTGCTATTAATGGTGTGTTTCGGAGTGAGTTCGTAATGCGAACGATACTACAACGTGACCTTTTACTTCCCATGTCTCAACAGTAGTCATGAGAGTTTAAGTTTATGATGTTATGTCTATTCATAGTTGATTTAATTTAAGTATTTCTCCCTTCAGGAATAATTGCTGAAACTTGGTGTTTATTTGTATTAATTGGTAGAAGTATCATTTTATAGGAGGTCGCTACGCGTTTTTTCCAGGCGTTTTGGCGCGTTGAAGTTTATGGTTTAACGTGTGCATTTTGTCGGTGATGTGATAACTTACTCATATTAATGTTTGATAATTTTATTTCAAAGTATTATTCTAGCATGCGTTATACGGTAAACTATCTCTTAGTAAGAGACGTACCTCACAAGAAATTGTTAACTTTCTTTCCGCCTGTTAGGTAGATTCAGGATAGGAATAGGTAGGGTTTTTGTTTGAATATTTGTATTGCATGGCCAACTGTCCAAGGTTCGTCTGAGTTGCCCATGTGGGTGGGCGTAGCTGATGTAGAGGTTTTATGCAGAAGCCATAGGCTCATCTGCATTAAGACTGGCTGGTGTAAAAGGAACAAATATTCAAATAAGTGACTTAGAGAGGAGTGTGACGTGTAGTGGAAAACTGTTTAGAATTATTATGGAGATTTATAATTTAACGCTGAACTTGGACGGCCACGGTGCCGAATACATCAATATTACAGATTGCCTTGCCTTTAATTTATAGATCCCGTTATATTTTGGTGGAGGCGCCGAAAATATAACGGGATCTATAAATTAAAGGCAAGGCAATCTGTAATATTGATGTATTCGGCACCGTGGCCGTCCAAGTTCAGCGTTAAATTATAAATCTCAATAATAATTCTAAACAGTTTTCCACTACACGTCACACTCCTCTCTAAGTCACTTATTTGAATATTTGTTCCTTTTACACCAGCCAGTCTTAATGCAGATGAGCCTATGGCTTCTGCATAAAACCTCTACATCAGCTACGCCCACCCACATGGGCAACTCAGACGAACCTTGGACAGTTGGCCATGCAATACAAATATTCAAACAAAAACCCTACCTATTCCTATCCTGAATCTACCTAACAGGCGGAAAGAAAGTTAACAATTTCTTGTGAGGTACGTCTCTTACTAAGAGATAGTTTACCGTATAACGCATGCTAGAATAATACTTTGAAATAAAATTATCAAACATTAATATGAGTAAGTTATCACATCACCGACAAAATGCACACGTTAAACCATAAACTTCAACGCGCCAAAACGCCTGGAAAAAACGCGTAGCGACCTCCTATAAAATGATACTTCTACCAATTAATACAAATAAACACCAAGTTTCAGCAATTATTCCTGAAGGGAGAAATACTTAAATTAAATCAACTATGAATAGACATAACATCATAAACTTAAACTCTCATGACTACTGTTGAGACATGGGAAGTAAAAGGTCACGTTGTAGTATCGTTCGCATTACGAACTCACTCCGAAACACACCATTAATAGCAATGACTACTAAAAAATTGTACAAGTTAATAACAATTAATTCAAAGGATTATTGTTTCATCGCAGTCAAATGGAAGAATCCGTTAAACATTGAGATCGATTGTGTCCTACCCAGACACACTTTGCGAGGACTATGCCCCGTGTGCAAAGTTGGTCTCGTTGTCAAGCGGGTTTCCTCCCCCTCCTTAGATGAAACTATAATCAATCTCAACTCAACTTCTTTTCGGAGTGTTTCCATCATCAATTTAAGATATTTATAAAACATATTGTTGGTGACCTTTCTTCCGTGCGCTCAACGTTGTAGCCACCGCATTGTCCCAACATGAAAAATAAATAAAGTGATTAATCATCTATATTTTCTATAACATAAAATAATGAATTATTTTATTCTAACATGAAAAACTGTTTAGAATTATTATTGTGATTTATAACTTAACGCTGAACTTGGACGGCCACGGTGCCGAATACATCAATATTACAGATTGCCTTGCCTTTAATTTATAGATCCCGTTATATTTTGGTTAACGGGATCTAAAAATTAAAGGCAAGGCAATCTGTAATATTGATGTATTCGGCACCGTGGCCGTCCAAGTTCAGCGTTAAATTATAAATCTCCATAATAATTCTAAACATCTTTCCACTACACGTCACACTCATCTCTAAGTCACTTATTTGAATATTTGTTTCTTTTACACCAGCCAGTCTTAATGCAGATGAGCCTATGGCTTCTGCATAAAACCTCTACATCAGCTACGCCCACCCACATGGGCAACTCAGACAAACCTTGGACAGTTGGCCATGCAATACAAATATTCAAATAAAAACCCTACCTATTCCTATCCTGAATCTACCTAACAGGCGGAAAGAAAGTTAACAATTTCTTGTGAGGTACGTCTCTTACTAAGAGATAGTTTACCGTATAACGCATGCTAGAATAAAACTTTGAAATAAAATTATCAAACATTAATATGAGTAAGTTATCACATCACAGACAAATTGCACACGTTAAACCATAAACTTCAACGCGCCAAAACGCCTGGAAAAAACGCGTAGCGACCTCCTATAAAATGATACTTCTACCAATTAATACAAATAAACACCAAGTTTCAGCAACTATTCCTGAAGGGAGAAATACTTAAATTAAATCAACTATGAATAGACATAACATCATAAACTTAAACTCTCATGACTACTGTTGAGACATGGGAAGTAAAAGGTCACGTTGTAGTATCGTTCGCATCACGAACTCACTCCGAAACACACCATTAATAGCAATGACTACTAAAAAATTGTACAAGTTAATAACAATTAATTCAAAGGATTATTGTTTCATCGCAGTCAAGTGGAAGAGTCCGTTAAACATTGAGACCGATTGTGTCCTACCCAGACACACTTTGCGAGGACTATGCCCCGTGTGCAAAGTTGGTCTCGTTGTCAAGCGGGTTTCCTCCCCCTCCTTAGATGGAACTATAATCAAAATCAACTCAACTTCTTTTCGGAGTGTTTCCATCATCAATTTAAGACATTTACAAAACATATTGTTGGTGACCTTTCTTCCGTGCGCTCAACGTTGTAGCCACCGCATTGTCCCAACATGAAAAATAAATAAAGTGATTAATCATCTATATTTTCTATAACATAAAATAATGAATTATTTTATTCTAACATGAACAACTATATTCTAATATGGAACGGTTTTAATCTATTAACATGAACAATATCCCTAAATCTTCTAATAAACTTTGGATTATAAAAATTATAACTATCTTTGTATATAGAATTCGCCAACTTTTTATCAAAATCCATCTTATGCTGAACATATCTCCTTCCTAGATTATATAAACTCTTTTCAGGTAAAATACTTTGAACGCTATATCTTCCTAATGTACTTTCCACACGCTGGACATGGTTTTTGCCTCTATGAGTAAAACCTTTTTGTCCTAATACTCGTTGTCCCTTGGATCTAAAATAATCATGCTTTACTAGCAATCCCTCTTTTGGCAACTGCTTTGAATCTTGGTTGCCACTAGATTTTACATTTCTTTTTACTTTCTTATTAACTTTCTTTGGTGCACAAGTTAATAATTTATTTTTATTCTTCTGTACACCACTTATTGAATACAGGTGGTCCACTTTAGATACTACATTTACCTCTTCCTGTTGTATATTTGAACTATCATTCATACAACATTGTTTAACAACAGGATTTTCTTTCAAAAGTTTTACTGGAAAACGGCCCTTTAATAAAATGCAATTTTTACTAAAATCAATAATAATACCATATCTATAAAAGAAATCTTGACCTAATATTAATCCTTGGTCAATGTCTTTTACGATTATAAAATTATTACTATAAAAACATGAGTCCACTAGGAAGTTAATTTTTGTTTCACCAACAACTTCCAAACACGAATTCGAAATAGACTTGATAAAACACTTATCAGCAGGGTCGCTAGTATGATAATTCAAATGTAGCTCGTTCGCTAGTTGAGCTGAGATGCACGAGATGGTTGCTCCCGTATCAATTAATGCAGGACATTGCCTATTACCTATAAAAATATTAATAAAAGGACTGGACTGACCCGATTCATTATTTTCGTCCAAGACATGTCTTAATGCATTCAATTGCCCGCGACAGCTTGGGCGGCTTGGAGTCTGCGGACTCCTTCTTGTGCTAGAACAATTAATTATATTATTATTTGCATAGGTAAATCTAGCACGTTGCGGTCGTAAGTTATAACGCGGAGTGTGAAACTCTTCAGCTTCTCGTTGCCGTTGCATCGGTGTTTCATGCGACGGTCCGGCTCTGGCTGGGCTCGGTGATCTCGATCCCGTTGTCGCCAATGGATGCTCAAACCGCACGGATCTATAAATTAAAGGCAAGGCAATCTGTAATATTGATGTATTCGGCACCGTGGCCGTCCAAGTTCAGCGTTAAGTTATAAATCGGAGTGTGAAACTCTTCAGCTTCTCGTTGCCGTTGCATCGGTGTTTCATGCGACGGTCCGGCTCTGGCTGGGCTCGGTGATCTCGATCCCGTTGTCGCCAATGGATGCTCAAACCGCACCTTCGTTAAAATCCCTCTAGGCGGTTGGATAGGTAAATTCACCAATTGTTTAGCCTCTCCGTCGAAGAGTTCCTTCATCTGAATTAAAGTGGATTTCAACTCATTTTTCGAAGCATATAACTTGGTGCCCAATTTATATTTCAACTCTCTGGTCACCGATTTTAAATATTGCTTGACAAAGTCTCCTTCGTCCGTCAACGCAGCCTTCGTAGCAATATCACTTAAACGATAAAAATAAGTAAGTGGTTCTTCCTTGAATTCCTGTCGGGCTTGATAAAAAATTTCTACGTAATTGATTTTCGCAGGAAACTCCGAGGCTAGCGCTTCGCATATAGATTTAAAACTCGCGCCCTCTTTATACGTAGATTTAAAGAAAGCGAGTGCCGGCCCTTGCAGATAAGACCCCAAAATCAACGCAAGGTCTCCTTCCGGCCATTTATTAATCGCCGCAACCAGACGAAATTGAAGCTGAAATTCTTCGAACGGGGTCCCATCAACACCCGAAAATAAGTAGATTTGCGACATGGTTGATTCACCAAAATAAAAAAAATTGACAACTTAGCTTTTGTTTTTTTTTTCACGAAGGGTCCTCTTTGTTCCCTCTTGGTCCTCGCCCGGTGGCTTATCGACCCTCACGTCGGTCTCGTTGTCGCCGGCGAAGTCTGCGTAAATGCGGCAGCCTCCAACTAATGCCGCTTCACTAATATTCTTTGTGACTTCGTATAACTGAAACAGATTTTTTTTGTGTAGCGCTGAATTTTTATGCCTTACCCGGCGCCTCCACCAAAATATAACGGGATCTATAAATTAAAGGCAAGGCAATCTGTAATATTGATGTATTCGGCACCGTGGCCGTCCAAGTTCAGCGTTAAGTTATAAATCGGAGTGTGAAACTCTTCAGCTTCTCGTTGCCGTTGCATCGGTGTTTCATGCGACGGTCCGGCTCTGGCTGGGCTCGGTGATCTCGATCCCGTTGTCGCCAATGGATGCTCAAACCGCACCTTCGTTAAAATCCCTCTAGGCGGTTGGATAGGTAAATTCACCAATTGTTTAGCCTCTCCGTCGTAATATTACACATTTACGAGATTTTTCATAAGAGATTTCTGACAGTTTTTTGTCATATGTCTCAAAATTTCTCAAAGTCACAGAGTCTATTAAGACAAAGGCAAAGGCCTTCTCTTCACTTCTTTCTCGAGCTGCTAAATACCAGTCTGTTTTTAATTTTTTAACTTTTCCCTACCCGATGATTTCTTCTCGTGACACAGTTTATAAACATATATTTCACATGCACACACAACCAGACCCGAAACAACTATCTGTAGATCATACAAATATTCAATATAACATGTTGAATGAAAGGTATTGTTAGGTAAGCGACGAAATGTCAATCCAATGCGTTTCTATTCTCTGTCAATTGTAGGTACCTAAAGTAGCAAACCCCATGTTTATGGTGGCTAATCGTAACAGAAGAAACAATAAACTCAAGCCAAAACGTGATATTGGATTTCGCTTTTACATTTTTCACGTCCCAAAAACATGGAAGAGATATTTTTGGTAATAATATTTCCGACATGGCACGATAACACTGTATTCGTTTTAATATCGGCGATGTGTGTATAATTGTAGTGACCTTTGCGTGCGTCACAGATATTACTGTTTATTATTGTTTTGTATTAATAGTTCGGTGATAATGGAAACCATACTGTAGGTAAGTCATTCCGTTCGGATGTCACCTGGATAATTGTGGGTTCTATTGTTCTTTCTTCGGTTTATTTTGGTTGAAGGGTGTTACCGTCGACGATCGATTGGGGTTGATACTAAAAGATGTCGATTGATTATCACATTTTTAATCTAGTGATGACTTTGAACGACATCGGACGGGTGGGTGTGTGGTGACACTTCTTGTGCGAATCATTTATCATTTACACTTATTTTTCTGTCGTGTTGACAGGAGCTATCACATTGGAATCGTTCATGCCGTGTTGGAAAGATTAGCCAGTCAACAATGGTGTTAGCGAGGCTGAATACTCGGGGTGAGCCAGACGGTGAAGGAAAAGATCATGAGGATCATCTGGAGGGCTCCATAAACTTTTCAATTGTGTTTGTAGTTCGTTAATTTGCTAAATTAGACTCGTCGAGTCGAAGTTCCAAAGTCTTCAGCATCGACGCGGAGTTGCTAGCCTGTCGGTTTTCTATCGGTTACATTTTGGGGAGTATGCGACGAAATTGCATAGTTTAATTCCGCCAAGCCCGTTCCATTATCGAACCACAAGACGTATGGCGATGCGCCACCGGTACATAGTGGACATCCCACCCACACGCACAAAACGTTTTGGGAACACATTTATTGTGTGTACAGCCAAGGAGTGGAATTCCCTGCCAGAGTCTGTGTTTCCTGATAGCTACAACCTGGGATTCTTTAAGTCAAGAGTGAATAGGTTACTTCTAGACAAGCGTGCTACATCTTCGACCACATCATCGGTTACCATCAGGTGAGATAGTGGTAAAACGGGTGACAAAAAAAAAGTAAAAAAATCTCTCATTTTAGAAAAGACCCGTGTCTAGTAGTGTTCTGATTTATATGTGCATTTATTATTGCCGCGTACATATTTGTATATGTATAAGCGAAATACCAGTAGACATTATATATAATTCACATATAGGAGCGTCTGTACATCACTTGTGACGTCTGCAAAAGTTTTGAAAGTGAACAAGTACCGTTTGGCAAATGACCTCGAAATATGACAAATTCGCGACACTGTGCAATTATGTTGGTACCTCTGTCTGTTAACTTTCTAATTTTGGGATTGTAGAAAGTATTATACTGTCAGCAGTTACGTGATACATATACTTATGTGTGACGGCACGGTTGGCATAGTGGTTGAGAGATAGACTGCTGCGCTACGTGTCGCGGGTTCGATTCCCGCACGGAACAAATATTTGTATGATCTACAGATAGTTGTTTAGGGTCTGGTTCTTCGTGTATGTGAGGTGCTTCGAGGTGGTTGAGCGATAGACTGCTGTTCTACGTGCCGCGGGTTCGAGTCCCATACGGAATAAATATATGTATGACCTACAGATAGACGTTTTGGGTCTGGGTATTCGTGCATGTGAATATTTGAGTTTGTATACACACCCACAGTACAGGAGTTACTCCAAGTGCGGGGCAAGGTTTTAAAAAAACTAAACGGGATTTCGAAAATATTTCTTTCTTTGTTACAGAGTGAGAGAGAGTTCTAAGAAATATTTCTTCCTAATTTGATATTTCTGTCTTCGGTGGTTAAGGCTGTCTGCTGTCTTATATATTTAGTACCTAGTATTTAGATAGATATATAATACTTAGTTCGTAACTATATACCACCTAACGTGATATAGTATATTTTCATTTATCTTATCGTTATTTATTACATAATACAAAAAGAAATAGCTCACTTTTTTACATAATTACAAAGTGTATTATGTAAGACAGTCAATTAATTGTTATGTATTTTTGTAAATTTATTCCTAGTCGCTGTAGGTGGCTTAGATAGTATGTTGAGTTTTGGAACTATTGTAAAAAAATGTACAGGACATTTAGAAGTCGATTATATGTATACTATGACATATTTTGGCATGACAGTATTTTATTGTTATTATCTGTATTATGACTCGGTGCGCCTGCGCGGCCCACGTTTTCGTATACGCTTAGACTCAAAGTCCCAAACATGCTCCAAACGCGAACAAATTATGATAACGTCAAGGTCTCTTAATCGGAGAACAAACAAGGATAATAATTATTGCGTTATTAAATAACAATAACCTATAAACTAATAATAACTAGAATGTTATCATCGGCGAGCATATTTAGGTTCACATAACATATTAATAATAGCCACTTGTAGATAAAAATACAGGAACCTCGCGATGAAAACATTGAGAAGGCTGTACTGCGCAGATCGTACGTACTTTGTGACTCAGAGCGCATATTAATTAAAAGGGACTATAAATATTATGATCTAGCTATGCATGTATTACACTCGTGTATGTTGTGTTACGTTTCACAGAAGCCATGTGTCGGAATTAATCTGAATTTATTTACCCCTAATCCTGTATGCACACTGGATAGCCACAGCGTATTTGTATGAAGGTTGAATTTTTGAATAAATAGTTATTCGGGATTTTTATTATGGCTTTTGGTAATAGAAAATCACAATTTATAGAGTTCCATTTTTTTCAGTAGATAGTGTAGATAGACCTTGACTTTAAGTTTGTGTTTTATAAGCGAAACATTTATGAAAATTAACAGGAGTGCGCGCTCCATGTTTCATTAATTTTTAGCTTGACGCTTAATGCGGAAGTCGAGGAAAACTCATACTTGAAAAGACAGGATGAAACATTTGAATCAAGATAGGGAATGGTTGAGAAATATTGCTTCACTCGAAATCAGACCTTATATTAATTATTATTATACACTTATTCGAGTTTCCAATGAATATCAAATCCTAAAAATGAACATTGTTCAAATTTACAATTTTAATAAACAATAAATTGTCGTATACAGCCACCAAATTATCTAAATTCTTGCTTTTCACAGAAGTCTATTTTTATGTAAATATACATAAATGGGACTGTTCTTCCACTGGTTTACTTTTGCCAATTCAACGTAGCACTTATTCTTTATTTACTCTCATACTATAATGGGGATATTTGTCCCATTGAGATTACATCATATCTAAAAATTGTTCATCTTTTTTCATATCGACAGGAGGAATCTTTAGACTGAGCCACAAGAATTATCTCTTAAGGACCTCTTTAGTCTTCAACTGATATAAAGTAACTCACCTCTCTCATCATCTCAGGATCGAAGACATAAAGCACTGGTCGAGTCCTGGACGCCTTCGCCAGTCGCACCAGGTCACCATATTTGTCGCGCAGACCTTCCAGCAAGCCCAGGCCAACGGTATGGTGGTAGCTGCCTGTGGAAAAGAAGAAAAGATTTAGTTGGGAAACTCTTTTGTCAATATAAGCCTCAAAGACTGTATTACACTTAACGAAATTCAAACGACAACTTTAAGTAATGATTGAATTAATATCTCATGACGACGTATTCTACTATGTGTAAAAGTTTGACAAGACTTCGTGTACAACCACATTTTGCTATCCCTTTTTAAGGCAAGTTATTTTGGTAAAATTTCAGTTCAGTAATTTGATAAGCTTTAGTAAAGAAGTGACAATTTAATTTGTAAACTTTGTTACATTTCAAGATTGCGGCCATGTGTCAGACTACTCGTAACTTGTGAAAGATAAGTCACGACTTGTTTACATGTTCTAAGAAATGGCCTTCGCAATCTTTAAAAGAAAAGTACATACACACAGGGGTAGAATCAGAAACTATGCTATTGAGTGAGGGATGAAACGAGATAATCTACAAGTCTTTTATACTCTGTACTTTAAGTGTTAGTTTTCTCTCTCGTCCGTAGTTTAAAACCAAGCAAAAATGTACGACTATAAAAAAAAACACGCATGCGCATTTAAAAGAACATCTATCGAAAACGCACCAAACAATTTTCAACGTAACGAATGATGATCGCGATAATTGTACCAAATTTAGAACAAAAAAAAAAGATTAATTTTACGTAGATCTAATAAAATATATCATATTATACATCATTATATTTTAGCCTGTTCTAAGCTAAATTTTAAAATGAAGAGAAAACGGATCATACTTTCAGCCTTATCAACCGGTGCAGTCGCGTGCGCAGTACCCGTATTTTGCGAATCTTATTACAATATTTTCATTAAAGTTTTTGGGACTTTCAACTGTTTTATTTTCATAATAGGTACATTTAGGTATTATATCATACATGTGAGCATGATTTTTTTTTTTTTTTTTTTTTTTTTTTTTTAAAACGTTGCCCCACACTAGGAATAATTCCTGTATCGTGGGTGCGTTTACAAACACATATATTCACATACACACAAACATCCAGACCCGAAACAATTATCTGTAGATCATACAAATATTTGTTCCGTGCGGGGATCGAACCCGCGACACTTAGCGCAGAAAGCTAATCGCTTAGCCACTACGCCAACCGTGTCGTCGTTATTTGTATATTATACAATTACCATTTGTATATTTATTTGAACTTACACAACGTAAACAATACCAAGGTTTTGTGTCGTTCAAAACATACAATGGTGGTCAGCTAATTAGAGACACTGGTATGTATTAATAGCACCTACTGGCGCATATTTTCTTTAATACATAGTCTTGAACATGTTCTTCGATAACATAAAAAAACTTAAACACAAATACAAAAGTAACACTGTCAGTATGTTTGTTACTTCATCACGACTAAATCACTGAACAAATCGTAATGAAATTTTACATATAGTTAGCCTTGGTTCTGGAGAAGGATATAGGCATATTTTTTATATTGCAGCAAAACAAATTAGATTGTAAAAGCAAAATACACGCAGATGAAGTCGTGAGCAACAGGTAGGTACATTCTATTTTTTTTTTACAAAAACCTTTGCCTTGAACTAGGAATAAATCCTGTATCGTGGGTGCGTTACATACACATTATATATATTCACATACACAAAGACTCAGACCCGAAACAACTATCTGTAGATCATACAAATATTTGTTCCGTGTGGGAATCTAACCCGCGATACGTAGCGAGCAGACGATCTCTCAACCACTGCGCTAATCGTGCCGTCAAAGTCGAAGTCAAAGTTTTTTATTTCAAATGGGCATTTGCAGGCACTTTTAAAACGTTATGAATCTAGGCGCACGGTTCTAAAGTGGGTTGGTCCTATGGAGAAGAGACCGGCAAGAAACTCCATGGATACTCTTCTCGAAATATTGGTTTACAAGTGATTTCAAAGAACATGTAGCAATTTATAATAATAAATAAAATAAAAAATACTCTTACAGTGCAATATTACATTACATGACATACAAGGACTACTATTTATGATAATAAAATAACATTTTCATAACAAAATGTTCAAGTATACGTATAGGTCTTTGTTTGTTAAACAAAAATGTATAATAATAATGTCCTCCTGACCGATTTCGGTCACGGCGGCCAATCTCATCGGAGATTAGCCAACTACGCAGGAGATATTATAGAGCACAAGTGTGTGCGCAAACACAGGTGCTCTCTCTATTCCTTCACTCTCATAGTCCGATGGGACGGCAATCCGACACGACCGGAGAGAGATCAGGCGCAGGACCAACGGCTTTACGTGATTTCCGAGGCACGGTTTGTATTCATATACACAAAGACCCAGATCCGAAACAACTATTTGTAGATCATACAAATATTTGTTCCGTGCGGGAATCGAATCCGCGACACGTAGCAAAGCAGTCGATCTCTCAACCACTGCGCCAACCGTGCCGTAAACAAAAATGTATAACAAAGTAATGTAAAAAAAAATTAAAGGTATAAGCGGTTGTCGACACTTGCCATATCTATACTGTGCTACAGACTATAGTTCATTCTATTATATAGCGTAAACGATATGAACCGGAATGAAAGTAGGTCTCAATCTATATTTAGACATAGCGAAAGTAAGTCTGGGATTGTTACTTGGGTACTTGGGAATTATACTATTTGGGTTCTGTGCAGCTTTATAAGGAAAGTAGTTCATAGAGCTAGCTGACTCATTGGTCTGTTGGTCGCGACTGCTGACTGTGAGGTCCTAGGTTTGATTCCCGGGTCGGCCAAAGTGTTATTGGGTTTTTCTGTATGGAAATTCTCAGTAGCAGCACGGAGTCTGGAACTGTGCCCGGTAGATGGCAATAGGCTCGCCCCCTAGTACATGGAGCTCAATAATCACATTGGCGAAATACGGGTGTAGAATAGTAGGTACATCTCTGCCTAACCCTTCGGGGAATACATGTGTGATGCTGTGTTATTTAAAAATGGAAGCATCACAACTATTTACCGTTTCGGATTCTACCTATAGGATGTTTTCTTTTTAATCTTTGCCCCACTCTAGTGATAATTCCTGTATCGTGTGTGCGTTTACAAACACAAATATTCACATGGACTTATAGCCATCGGCGTGCACAGAGATTTTAGGCAGGGTAGGCAAAACGTTTTTTGTTCTGTGCGGGAATCGAACCCGCGACACGTAGCATAGCAGTCGATCTCTCAACCACTGCGTCAACCGTGCCGTCCGTCCGTCAATTGAAATAGATGTGAAAGTTATTTAGCCAATACAATAACTTTATCCAAGCGCACGCGACTGTTTTATACTAACATTACTCGTGGTTCCGCTCGCTAATAAAATTTTATGTGTCTCATTCTCACAGTACAGAGAGTAACGACGAGTGTCGTGTCTAGGCTTATTGCATCCTTTATTAAGGCCTTATATTAAGCAAGTTTCTTTGTACGCTTATTGAAAATAATTGGGTTAGCCTTGGTTTGGTCGTTTTTGTTTAAATCTAAGATATTATAAACTAGCTATGCCCGCGACTTCGTTCGCGTGGATGTCGGAACTTAAAAATGTTTTTTTTTTTTTTTTTTTTTTTAGTGATACCAAATGCACTTAACCCTATTTTTTTCTAAAATAAAAGTAGCCTAAGTTACTCCTTATTACATCAGCTACCTGCCAATAAAAGTCCCGTCAAAATCGGTCCAGCCATTTCAGAGACTAGCCTATACAAACAGACAGACAGACAGACAAAAGTACCGTGTATGTACCGTATATATATTCATATGCATGTAGTAAAAAACGGTTATTTCAATATTACAAACAGACACTCCAATTTTATTTATATGTATAGATTGGGTATATATCTTCTAATGAACTACATTACTTTGTGACGTCATCAGGAGCGACCTTTAAGAATTTTCAAAACAGAACTTGATACCGAATTAAATGTACAGAAATATCAGTAACTAACTTCCGCCCGCGGCTTTGCATGCGTGGTTTACGAACCCGTACATTTTCCCGGGATAAAAAGTATGCGAAAGTTTGTGAGGTTGGACGGATGTATGTATGTTTGTTACTCTTTCACGCAAAAATGGCTGAACGGGAAAACTATCCTGGGAAAACGTAGGCGATGCCGCGGGCATAAGCTAATTTTTAATATTAGTATGACAAGTAATTATATATGTATAGATAATCTGGCTTAATTGAATACGATTACCTATTTTCTAAATTTAGATAATTCACGAATAATGAAGCTAGTGCAATCACCAAGTGCAGTGATAAGGGCATTTTTAATTTAATTAGTGGTGATTCATAAAACAAGGCCTTCATGTACACATTTAACCGTGGAAGTTTTGGACCGAACAAGGGCAATTTCGTTAAGAAAAACGAGCTATAAGCCTTACTGAATCTTACATAAAATATAAATAAAAAGTCCTTGATTCCTTGTTACGATATTTAGAGATCATTCACCCCGAACGTTACTCGAATTGATACAATCAGAAGGTCAACATTTGGTTCAATGCCTTAATTGGATACCTAGATACCGAAACTTTGTGAAATGACTAAGTACTTTAGTTCCTTTTTAATTAATCTAGCGAGTTCGATTTATGAAATATTTATTTATTTTTATTTGGTTTTTATATAGAAAACTATACTCGATTTGTTTAGGTATTTAACTAAAGGTAAACAGTCTTGATGTGTCTTTTTAATATTTTTTGTTTAAAAACTCAGTTTAAAAATGAAACGCTACTAAAAACCAATGTAACACAACAATAACGATTACCAAATCAATTGAATCTAGATGTATTTGTTTAATATGTGTTTGTGTAAAAAGTCACATCAATATTGTTTACCTTTATTTAAGTACCTAAACAAAACGAGTATAGCTGATTCCCATTTTTACGAAGGTAAAATGCGATTGGTCGATTCAACTGCCAAGCCGTTAGATATTTATAAATAAACAAAGTTTCGCGTTACACAGTGGTCCTGCTAATTTGCAAATAGTACGCCGGAAGTCTGGCACGACGCGACGCCGAAACCGTCGTGATGGCGACGCTGCGCGGGCGCAACTTGCCATAAAAGGAGATACGCAGTCGGGTTCCCATAAAACGGGTATTGGGATTGTGTTTTATTTTTAGACATAAAGTTGCAGCTTTACGAGTGTAATTAAGTCTTGGTGATTGGTACGACCAGAAGGATCCTTTTTGGCTTGTTCCTTTACTGCAAATCTTAAGGCGTAATTCCAAACGGCAACACTCCTTGACCACCGACCTGATCCCATTCAACTTTAAATCTTAATCTACAATAAATGACCCGGGTACGTTTTAAAACTGCGGCCATACACCGAAGGACGGGCAGCAGCGTCCTCTCACTAATCGGTGAGCCACTGCGATTCCCAAGCCGCCTGCCAAGCGTGGGGATTATGGCAAACTCCCCTCCCCCCCCCCCTTGGGGGAGGCTTTTTTTTTCAACAATGGACGTCTTCTGGCTGATGATGATGATTATGACTGTTATAAATGCGAAAGTAACTCTGTCTGTCTGTTACCTGATCACGACTAAACCTTTGAACCAATCGCAATGAGATTTTACATAGAGTTAGCTTGGGATCTGGAGAACGACATAGGCTTATTAAATAATGAAAATTTCAATTACATAATAAATACAAAATACATGCAGACAAAGTCGCAGGCGACAGCTAGTTTAAATATAAGTTACTATAGATACTAACTAATTATTATCCATGCTAGATTGCTGGTTCAATGTCTTCAATCCACTTACCAATCAAAGTGCACGCATTTTTTTTTAAACTTTCCCCACTATTGTATCATATTTCTCCTGTGTCGTGGGTACAGTTTACAAAAATACGTCACATGCACACACAACCAGACCCGAAACAACTATCTGTAGATCATACAAATATATGTTCCGTGCGGGAATCGAACCCGCGACACCTAGCGCAGAAAGCTAACTTTTTCTATGTTTAACAGTGAACCCGGGTAATCTGTTGGAAGGAATACAAGTATTTTACTACCCCGTATTTCTGCAGAAACCGAATGAGGACTTCATAAGCCTTTTATAATTATTACGGCACGTAATTTTCAACGCATAAGTGTGTAATGCGTCGATTATACATATTAAAGCAGGTTCTAATTAACAAGAACGTCAACCGCATAATAATTATGTTATTACCACATAGCTGATGTTTGTTGACACTTTGTTATACATATAATACGTACTTCGTACTTTGACGGCACGGTTGGCGCGGCGGTTGAGAGATCGACTGCTGAGCTACGTGTCGCGGGTTCGATTCCCGCACGGAACAGATATTTGTATGATCTACAGATAGTTGTTTCAGGTCTGGGTCTTTGTGTATGCGAATACAGGCCGTGCCTCGGAAAGCACGTAAAGCCGTTGGTACTGCGCCTGATCTCTCTCCGGTCGTGTCGGATTGTCGTCCCATCGGCTATGAGAGCGAAGGAATACAGAGAGCACCTGGGTTTGCGCACACACTTGTGCTCTATAAGATCTCCTGCGTAGTTGGCTAATCTCCGGTGAGATTGGCCGCCGTGATCGAAATCGGTCAGGACATTATTACTACATAAGCCAGTAATAGTCCTTAATAAGCAAATTACTCAGAACTGCCTCATTAGTCAATTGGTCGCCAGCGTGGCTGCTGAGTCGGAGGTCCTTAGTTCGATTGTGTTTGGTTGTTTATTGGTGTGGGTGTAGGCGAAAAATGCGGGTGTAGGTTCGGAAGTGATCGTCATGATAAGGATTTTTTTTTAAACGGTAACTCAGACTGTCTGTTACTATGACATCATCATCAGTACCCCTAGTGTAAGTTTCTTTTGACAAATTCGATTTACTACATCGAACGCGTTCGGCGCTCCGATTGATGGAGAGCACGAAAGGACCAATCGGAGCACCGAACGGGTTCGATGTAGTAAATCGAATTTGTCAAAAGAAACTTACACTAGGGGTACAGAATTTGTTACGCGCGTGACCCTCCGTTTACCATCAGGCTAACCGTACGCTTGTTAGCCACATTAAAGCGAATTGCATTTAACTGACAATATGGTCGATTTATCAGCAATTTAACACTTGGGTACTGTTAATTGTAGTTATTTGCTAATGAACTACATTAAAAAACAAAAACAGTACTTATCTTCGTTTTATTTAATTAACGAATGATTTTAAATAAATCTTATTAACCATTTTATGTGAATTTTCGAGGAACAAACAAACCTAAATTTTCCGCAAAACATTATAATTGTTATTTATAAGTGTGACGTCATTTTTATATGTATTGTTAGAAAAACAATAGGTACGAGTACATAATACTAGATTTCCTATAAGTGGGGCGTGGATATGGGTCGTTATGGAGTCGCGGTCGAAGAGTTATCAGTCTAATACTGGTTTATACCAGTTTGTTGATCTACGTAACCTTTGAACCATGTCATATGATATAACTGTTGTACATGAGGTAGCGATAATACTTCTGCTTAGAGAATTGGTTTTCCCTTTTATAGGTGTGAAGTAAAAAGGGATTTGTTATGAAATGGTATGTTTAAGACTATAGTTTAGCTAAAAGTTTTCATACAAAATGCGTTTACGTTTTTACCCTACTGAACATGAGCTAATTTTATCCTACTAATATTATAAATGCGAAAGTTTGTGAGGATGGATGGATGGATGGATCTTTGTTACTCTTTCACGTCAGAACGGCTGAACGGATCTGGATGAAATTTGACACAAAGATAGATTATAGTCTGGAATAGCACTTAGGCTACTTTTTATCCCGGAAAAATGCACGGATTCGTAATCCACGCGGGCGAAGCCCCGATCGGAAACTAGTATGCTATAAGACAAGTAAAAACTATGTCGTCACCTTTTTGTTTTTTTTATATTGTTTATAGATTGCGAAATATTTAACACTTAAAATACGTTTTTTTTACTAAACCTCTCGCTTATATTTGTCTCGTGATAATTATTAAATTAATCAAAAATTTTAAAAACCTGTCTACCGAATTTATAATCTGACAAAACGATAGAGACTAAAATCAAATTAATTCGTTAAGATTTATATATAGGAAACGTTAACGCCCAAACACCTGTATTGCGCGTATTTCAAGACAATTTGTCAGAAGCCGGCAGCTAAACGAGGGGTCTTGGGTTTGATCGAAAAAGGATGGATCGCGTAATGTGTGATTGATTTCATCCTTTGTTTCTTTGGGTTTCTTATTCTTATTGACTCGCCTGCTGTTAGGAGGGACTTCATAACGGTATCAGCAAAGCCTACACTGTGGGAAATACAGTGCTACTTAATAAGTAATGCGAATAAATGTTTGATTCGATTTAAGTATGACGAGATACGGCTGCAATATACAGGCATGTAGCATTCCAGATATTTTTTTTTTACACATAGATTGCGAACAGCCTACTTCACCAGTCTACGATGTGGAAATAATTACAGTTCTGCAATAATCAATGTAGCAACACTATGTATTATGCAGTTTGCAGAAAAATTCCCCACGTACCTACACCATTATCATAGCAAACATATGTTGACTGTGCTACTTTATACCGTATGGCTGGCTTCGGATAGGACATCTACAGGATGTTTAACTAACTGATCCGGTACTCTAATATAGTTTATGTATCTTTGTTAAAAAAAAAAAAACCTCCTGTTGCCTCATACTAGGATTTTTTCCTGTATCGTGGGTATTTACAAACATACATGTCACATGCACACACGACCAGACCCGAAACGACTATCTGTAGATCATACAAATATTTGATCCGTGATGGGATCGAACCCGCGACACGTAGCGCAGAAAGCTAATCGCTTAGCCACTGCGGCAACCGTGTCGTCGAAAATATTAGCATTATAAGATCACTAATTAATTAGCCAATCATCCTTACAATACAAGTTGTTTAGCCGCTACAATAAACGATCGTGAGGGACCTTGGACAGGCTGGTCACAGTGTGTTGTTATTGGGCACACGAGGATATGCGTAATGTCATGTATGAGGACAATTTGCCCAAGTGTCAAGGGTGGCGTTTTATTCTGGTCTAGATTGTTCTAACAGCCTGTACATACGATAATATTAGGAATGTAAAAGAAACTGTGGTATATCGACTGTGAACTGGCAACATGTCCTATCTCGATTTTATGAAGATTTTACTTTGTTATACCATTCTAAACTATTTCATACCTGGTAGCGCTGCAAAAAGCATATTTTACTTGAATCAAAATTAGACGCCAGAATCGAATTAATTCAATTTGTACTAACATCGACTGAGTTGTATTCATAACGTGGTCGATAGTTTCTTCTTAATCCTATAATGTTGTCAAAAATGAGATAGTACTAGTTGCCAGTTCACAGTCGATATATTGTAGGTATTTCACGGCACGTTTGGCGCAGTGGCTAAACGATTAGTTCTCTACGCTGCGGGTCGCGGTTTACGATACAGAAGAAATTCTAATGTCGTAGTCCCAACTTACGTGTCTTGGGTTCAAATCCAAAGTACAATTTGTTTATCACTTCTCTATGCTATATTATATTATGTATGACTGTCTCATTGGTTTAGTGGTCGCAATCGCGACTGCTGAGCGTGAGATCCTGGGTTCGATTCCCGTGTCGGGCAAAGTGTTGTTGGGTTTTTCTCTGGGGCTCAATAACGGTATCGGCGAAATATGGGTGTAGGTACAATAGTATTCCTCTGCCTAACCCTTCGGGGAATACAGGCGTGATGCTATGTTATGTTATGTATGGATATGTTCAGTAATCGGTAGCCCGGGATTGTGTGACCCCCTGTAACTTGGGACTGAATAACGGCATTGGTGAAATGTGAGTGTACAGCTGCTTAACTCTGAAAAAACTACAGGCGTGATGCTATATTTATTCTAAGCTATCAATACTCACCAATCCTAGGCAGTACATGTGCCGAATGCCTCAGCATAGGCAAGGTGATCGGTCCTGGGATCTCGTTGAAGGGTCTCGCAGCTGTGGCCAGTTTTGGAGCGGCCACATTCCGTCGTTGAGGGGACGTTGATGTCCGCTGGGACGATGAGCCAGCGATATGCCGTCGTTGACGTTGGAAACTGGTGACAAATAATGGACATTGTAATGATAAAGAACAAATACAAAACATAAACACAGGTATATATTATATAACACACACACAGGTAACGTATAATTTTCAATCATTTGAATATTACTTTATTAGGTCTTCCGACTTCGTTTTTTTTACAGCAAATTTTGGACTCATTTTTTTTTGGGCACACTGGTCTATTAAATAGCATACTGCGATCACTAATCATCCTACCAATCATCCTCATAATATATCCTGGTTTGTTTTATAAGACCAGAAGAAAGAGCAAGTTGTAGTCAGTAAATAAAATAGATTTAGAGTAACGGCGAGACCTGCTATAATCACGAGAACAACAAAGACTACAAACTTAAAATTCGTCGGGTAAGTTCCTTATGTATGTGTCATCATCATCATCATCATCAGCCAGAAGACGTCCACTGCTGAACGAAGGCCTCCCTCAAGGGGGGGTTTGCCATAATCCCCACGCTTGGCAGGCGGCTTGGGGATCGCAGTGGCTCACCGATTAGTGAGAGGACGCTGCTGCCCGTCCTCCGGTGTCTGGCCGCAGTTTTAAGACGTACCCGGGTCAAATGTATGTGTACACACCCGCTAAGAAAGGATTTTTCAAAGTTCAGTCCCTAAGTTTGTAAAAGGAGGTCAAACAATTTTGTGTAAAAAAAAAATCTCCGGCACAAATACTATAAATAAAACAGTGGACACAAATCAATCACTACCTAACTAACTTACAGACCGTTAAAATTGCAAGTAATTGCCGTAACCGGCGTATTAAATTAGGTCAATGTACAAATGCGTCACGCTTAAAAAAGAACGGTCCCTAAATACGGAATGCACTCGATTAAATAACTGGGTGTTTAATTATAGACTTTATGCTTCTTTTATTTACGTGATTTTTTAAGTCATCGAGGAAGAAACGGTTTTGGCTTTGTTGAATATAATTTTAATTTAACCTCCAACGCCAGCTCACGCTAGGCTATACTGGTGAATATCTACTAACAGGACAAAACATGTCTTCATTTAGACAATCAAAGTGCTATTAGCGTCATTAAAAATAAAAACTTTTATAAGCGATGCAAACATATTGAAATTAAATATCATTTTATTAAATAAAAATATAATCAAAAGATTATTTCAATAAAGTTGGTTAGTAGTTTGTATCAATATGCAGACATACTCACTAAAGGATTGTCAAGACATAAATTTAAATTTTTAATATCTAAGCTAGGTATGTGTTTACAAAATGTGGCTTAAATTCAAGGGGAGTGTTCTCTGCTCTGTGACATTGTTTTATGCGAATGTATTCTCTTAAATAAATTACTTAATATATAAAATATCCGTTGTGATTTATTTAATTTATCAGGCTTATTTAAAGTTGTTTGTGAATAATGTTTATTGTATCTCCCACACCAATGTATGATTTATTAATTGATAAAATGAAATGTTCTAAAACCCTATAGGTTTCCATTCTCTGACTAATCTGTGCTACTAGAATCATCTTAGGAAAATGGATTCGCATCCTAATGAATAACTTAATAGCATCGGAAATAACGGTAGGTATTTTTTTTTGTCAAAAACTTAATTACCTTTCATGGGAGTAGTTATTTATTTTTAATGCCGTCTTCATTTACGACTCGAGTCCATTAATGTTTTCTTTTATTTTTCGGCAACCGGTTTTATTTCATAACATTTGGTGCCTGTTTACAAAACAATCTTTCTAATATTAAACCTTACATCCCGGTCTTAAAGTCCTTTATATATTTTAGAACACGTGACTTAGAACTATTTGATTTTGGAACAGAATTGGCGCAGCAGGAATGCGTCTGGTATATTAAATGCGAACTTGATACACACATACTGTACCAAGTTCAAGGACAAAACAATAATGTCGATGTTATACTATGATGAAGTATCAATTAACGTCTAGGTTAGCCGTAGTTGAATGTATTTGCATTTGTCTGAGACTAAACTGTCGATGTATATCGTGCATTAGGAAGTACCGCAGTTTTGGCGTAGAAAAATGACGTAAGATTCGGAATTGCGTCTGTCTGATTCTATTTTTTTATTATTATTTATTGTCGAAATGAAGATGAATGAATTTTAGACCGGTTTGATTGTTGTTTGATATCATTTAAAAGTTAAATTTTCGTTGCTAATCATTCTAATTAATTCTGTTTACATCTTTTGTTTTGAACGTTATTAGCAAAATAATGATTCAGCTGGTTTAGCACGGTTTTTATGAATACTGATGGATTATATTCTGTAAGTAAATAGATTGCATTTCTAAGTATTAGAAAGTAAACTTAATAATGAATTGAAATTGAGAAAGTAACTGTCTGTATCATTAGATTTCTTTTGTTGATAATGCTATTTTTTCAATAACACTAAATACTGCATGTAATATCGCGATCGATATCAGAGTCAATTAAATTAAAGTCTCCAGCAAAAATTTTATACCGAAAAAGTACCTAAGAGTAGTGCAGTATGGCCACATAAATGATTAGAGTTAGATGTTCGATGTTCAAAAATGTGCATAAGTATATTTTTAAAATCCACAATAGAACAGTATTTTCGGCCAGTGTGTCAAGGTTTCAACTTAGTATTCATGATTGTTAAAGTTATGATCTGTAAGGAGGTTCTCATACAAAGCAGGTGTAGGTACTAAAGTAACGCTTGCGCAGAAACAATCTTGTATATATGTAAATGACAGGCAGCATTGTCGGTTGCCTTCATCATCTAAAGTTATGGCGAAATTTTAATTAAATTTTATTTCTCATTTCGCATAAACTATGCGAAACTTGAAATTTCGTTGTTAAATCGAGCTGCCACAAAGTCCTTAAAGTTAATTAGATATTTCTGAAACTATAATTATTTAATCAAGATTCTGAAGGAGACGTAAGAGTCATCCTATGCAACGTAATGTATATTCAGAAAATTCATTTATTAGAACTAGTGTCCTGAACCCTCTTCTTGTCTGTTAATCCAATGGTTTTCTCCTGTACGCTATTTTATGTATAACATCAGTTTTCTTTAACTTAACATGTCACCATATCGTAAAACTATATGATCCTATCTGACAGACACTTTATTTGTAGCCAGCAGAATGTTTGGTCTGCCTAACCAGGAAACCCAAACCTCAAGGCTAGCAGCTGTGCTAACTGCCACTATTTCACTCGCATGGGTGCTTAAATCTACGTTTTGACGCGATATTATTTATATATATATGGGTAAGGTCGTCAAAAAATGTAATATAACGCACTGGAAAATATAACATACGATAACACATAAACACACTGGAATAATGTAAAGGTCAATGTTCACTTGGAAATAGGTGAAGTAAAATCCATTTCAAATATTATGAATTATTTATTTTCATGAAATTAAAATTCAATAATCACAGACTACAGCTTGCAGGTTTCAAAATAACACAACACAATAGAAATAAAGCCTTTAACAAAATAATGTGCTTACAACTTACGATAAAAAAGAGTAGGTACTAATTATGTGTTTATAATCAATCATTACAAAATCAAAAATTAGTACAGGTACTGTAATTATTACCACATATCACGGAGTTTTGTTTTACGTTTTCTTTTTATTATTAATTATAAGGGCTATCTCATTTGACACTACTCGCATTCAGAGCCGAATTTATCAAGAAATTTTAATTTTATAATGCGTTTTTTTTTTAATTTAATCAATAGGCGAACTATAAAATAATATTAATTGTAAAATTATTGACTTCAAAAAAATGTTTTAATGTATTATCTAATAAACTCAGCGTATTAATTGATTTTACCAGCCCAAAAAAGCACATAAATGTACTAAATACCAAAATAAAAATGTATTTTTAGTTACTTATTTATAGTTTGCCAATTAATTACATAAAAAAAAAGCTTCTTATCATTTAAAGCATTAATACGGTTCTGTGCGAGTGAAAAATATGACAAAGGGAGACGACCCTCATAAAAAAGTATAACAATACTAACAATCAAAAATACTAATACTCTTGTAAAATTATTGTCTAGTTTAAAAATCAGCTTCTTTTCATAACATATTATTCAAATATCGAAAAAAACGTAATTGTCATCGTTAATTAAATACTCCTTGGGTTTTTCAATATTTTGTGTCAATACAATTTTTTTTACTATTGATTCTGCCGTGACGATGTCTCGATCTTTTTTTTTTGTAACAACGAAATGGAGCCGTGGCTTTTTTTGTGTTTTTAAAAACAGTACTGTGAAGTAAGTTTCCTGATCCGTAATATTTATGTTTTCTACGAAACCAACATAATATTTCCAGGAGTTCCTTTGGAAGTACCTTACTAGCACACTGTCATTTGTTTGTAATTCCATAGAATTATTATCATCATCATAAGTCATATCCTTAACATTATTATCTTTTTCATTTGTTCTTTGGTCATGCTCTATGTTAAAATCATTATCTGTACTTATATTTGATATTTTATTAATATTTTCTTGTTTTTGTGGCATCCTTACATCATCACTGAAACCGATCTTTTTTAACTCCATTGTTTTTGTACTTGTTACATTGCCAATGTTTTCATCAGACTGTTCTTTGTCACTATCAGAAATAAAACACTCGTCTTCTGAAGAATTATGCAGGGAATATTGTTCATCAATATCTGTATCTGTGCTACTATCATAATAATTTTTTGATTTTTTTGGCTTACGTGCAACTGGTCCAACAGATAATTTCTTTTTCGGCTTAATGCACTTTTTTTGTTTAGTACATGTTCTGGAACACGATGCGATCGGGTTTTTGTAAATATCTTCACATGCAACAGCGTTAGTCTGAGCTTGGTTTGCTTTAAATAGTTTAGTGCCTGGTTTAACAGTTGTAAGCGAAAATGGGCCAAACTTATGCAAATCAAAGAATGCTTTGTTTTCCAACGTATTTTTGATATCAGCCAGAATTTTTATTGCGGGTTTTTTAGATTTTGTAATCACACGTTTTGTGTCCGTCTCTTGTTTTGTCAATGTAGCTAGTTGCAAATCTAAGCATTCACAAAAACCTGGTTTAGTTCCTGTTTGTGAACAAAAACAGCTTAAGCTGCGATATGATATTGTGTTTTCTGAATTCATGTTAATTATCTGATGTAATGTCATGGTCCCTGGTACAGGTATTAAGTCCATTGTTTGTATTTGAATGGAATCCTCAGGGATGTAGAATAGTTTTATTTGAATCCCCGATTTCTTCAACAGCTCAAATGCTGATTCAGCGTTCGTAATATCAGATCCGTAAGCTACTAAGGAATCCATTTTTCTTTTGATGGTACCGCCTATACCGTCTGCAGCACCCTTACCGTGGGATGCTTCAAAAAAGTTCCACGTAGCCCTGAAGCCATACATTGTAGTGTATTTCGCAAACAAATAAAAATTCTTTTTTTGCCTATACTGGCATGTGGGGCCGTCGGAAAAAAAATGGACTGTATCGACGGTGGGATACTGATCTCTAATATAATTCAAAACTGGTTTTAAATGTTCCCAAGTAGCTTCTGGACCATGATAATTGTTGGCAGAGATAGAACAGAATGGAACAGGATCACGATTACTATAGATTAAACCAGTATGGAGGGTAATCTGATTTCGAGATGCACCAAAATGCATTGCTTGAATTTCTGTGTTCAGTTTGGCAGTATAATTTTCGGAGAAATCGATGTGTATTGATACTGTGTTATTATCTAAATTTTTAATACACCGCTGGTGTTCAATATACTGATGATGAATGTTGTACGCGTGTTTTTTAAACTTAGACAATTCTTGGGTAAAACTTTCAACCAAATCTTTCAATAGTCCAGTTTTTTCAGTTTTCATAATTTTTTTCGTAGTTTTTCTTTCTTTACTATTTACTTTATCGGTATATTCATGTGTTTGCATCAACCACTCTTTCCATTTTACAGTATCTTCTAGATTTGTCTCATTTAACTTGAGTTCTAATGACTTCTTTTCACAAGTAGAACATTCTCCATAGGAGCAATCTTTTGATTTTGGATTACATAAAATTAAGGAAAGTATTTCATCAAGAGACAGACTTTTGATCAAACCCAAGGATTTTAGAACTTTCATTTTCATAAGTATATTTTCATGCTTTATGCAAGCGCATGTTTCTCGCCTATCAACTTTAGGTGGTAAAATGTAGAATGGTCTGTATTTTTTAAATGTCGTCAATTTGCCTTTCCCTCCTTCAGATTTATATTTCCTGAAGAGATTGTCTAAAGTGTCCAATAAATACCTTCTCTGTCTTTTGTCTTTATGCAACGTTTTAAATTCTTTTTTGCCTGCTGTGGCCCGACTTACATCATCCCTTTCGAAAAATTGTTTAAGTTGATTTTGTAGAGCATAATTCTTTTTCTTCACTTGTATGTAACGTATTTTACCTTTCAATCCTAAATAACTTGATATTTTACCCTTCATTTTGTACTTCTCAACGATAGAACCATCTACTACACTCTTAATAACACGTTTAGAATAATTATTTCGTGTGGTTTTGTAACACTGTTTTAAAGAATCTACTAAAACATTATGCTCCAGAAGTTGTTTTTTAACTTTTTGTTTTTCTTCTGTAGAAATGTTTGGTAAGTTTTGGTTAATAAAACTATCCGCTTTTTTACAAGGAGTCATTTCGACATTTTCTTGAGAAACTGTATCGCCTGTATGTTGCGTTGCATTATTTTCGTTTTTTAACTGTTCAATATATTTCAGCAAGTCTTGGTTTTTCCGCTGCATTCTGTTGATCTTTTTTCTATATTTTTTCATATCCTTAGTTATTGATAGTACTTTAGCCTTTAATTCTACGTTTTCCTTTTTTAATCTATAATTGACTCTATTAATCCTTTTTTGAGCATTTTTATTTTCATCTTCAATATTATTAGATTTCTTGTTTTTTTCCTTTATTTTATCCTCTCTCCATTTTTTTCGCATCTCTTGTAGTTCTTTCTCAGATTGACAATCACTGATCCTTTTTCTATTTCTGTTTGTCCTTTCTGCATTTTTCTTTTTAATCGCTTCATATTTTTCAGGATTTTCTCGTTTCAAACGTTCTCTATATTGTTTTTGCCTTTCGGCTTGAGTAGGCATCTGTAATAAATAAAAATAATAAAACACTTACAGACCCTTTTAAAGAATAATGCGCGCATGGTATAGTTGAGTTTATATGAAGGATTGCAAAAAGCTAAAAAACGGACCTAGTTCGACTACTGAGGGACCACTAGTAATAATAAATCAAAATGGTATAAGACTCCACTCGTATCTAGGTACATCGGAATAACATTACTCTTTTTTTATTTCGGCGCAGTCGGTTAAGTTATGTGAACAGTTTCCTTTATAGCATTCCAGTGTGTAACATAACACACAACATAACACACATAACGAACTGGAACAAACACACTTGAAAATTCAAACCTCAACGATGCATACCGGCCACAAATCATGCGCGATTTCGTTAATAAAACTTGACAAACACTGGTCATTTACTATAAATTTCGAATTGGGAACTTAGTAAACGATATCTTCGTACTTACCACTTAGAATTCACAGATAAACTGCCTGAAATTTGTGCACAAAATTATGGTATTTACAATGGTTTACGGTCGCAACCACAAATGAAAAAAATATGTCAAAACTGACATTTGACAGTAAGACTACGGTGTTGCCACATCAAAATTAGCTAAATAATGTTGTCTACTGTTGAAAACTTAAAATATACCCCATATCGAATCGGAATAACACACTGGATAACTTTTGGAGACACAAATTAGAACAGGTTTTTTTTCCACTAGCATTGTATTATTGCAATAATTTATACATTATCATACGGCATCTTTATTGCTTTAACAGTAAACTACAAATTTAAAACCATAATACTATACTATTATTATTTTTGCAATTTTTTCGTCCTCTAAGTTATAGGAGACAAATAAATTTTTGTATGCAGCTTTTTTGTTGATTTAAAAATATTTTTTATTTTTTATGTTTAGACCTCTCGAATATTCTGGTTATCTCTACATTATTCTAAGGTTGATTATCAATATATTATTAAATAATAATATTATCATACTGTTTGTTACCGCATGGTATTCACAATCAAACATGGGTTCACCTCAGAACTTTCAAATAGTACATTTTTTTATGACCTTACCCATATACGATCTATAGAATATGTAGCAACACGCGTACTTTGGACTTCACTTTATCGTATTCACTTCCTACTTGAAAACGAGGGAAGCCGGGTGAAACTGCTAGTTAAATAAATCTGAATGACGAATTAATCATGTTCTGGGCAGTTTCTAAACAGGAATTTTAAACCGAGAAATCACTTGAGTTTCGTTAAAAATGCAAGAATAATATATCGATGAAAGTTATAACAAGTATGTTAGACGATTCATTATAACGCAGTCGTGTTATTAAACTGGATTATGATCAAAAATCACTATATAGTTTTACAATAATCTTCGAGTGATCATAGTTTAAATTGTGACGTTTATATATTTTTTAAAGTGACTTGAAAGTTGATATCTGTGAGAGCTGCAGTAGGCACACAAAAATTTCATTTCCCGAAAAATAATCCCGGTAGATGTAGGCTTGCCTCCTACATGGCATATATTAACGTCAACGGGGAGATTTATATACCTCTACTTACCCTCTGGACAAAATAAGTGCGATGTTATCTTATGATATAAAAAAGTATGGCATAATATTACTAATATATTGTGATATTACTCCACTGTTTATACATAATGTTAGTAACATTGGTTGCAAAATACTTCCATATGCAATAGGAAACCACTTCCTATGTAAGCGGAGATTTATCGTAAACTATAATAGACACGATCAATTAAAAAAGTAACATCGTTACTATACGTTTTCATTTTTCGTGAAACTGCATCCGTTTATTTTATAATCTTAGTATACTTATGACATTCATCATCATCAGCCATAAGACGTCCACTACTGAACGAAGGCCTCCCCCAAGGGGGGGTTTGCCATAATCCCCACGCTTGGCAGGCGGCTTGGGGATCGCAGTGGCTCACCGATTAGTGAGAGGACGCTGCTGCCCGTTCTCCGGTGTCTGGTCGCAGTTTTAAGACATACCCGACGGTCATTACATTACTTATGACATTACTAAACGGAAAAGTGTTTTAAATAAAAATTAAACAGTTTTTAATAAACAACTTCTATAGCATTGTTTTTTTAAAGTATTTACATCTGTTTATTCATCGACAAAAACTGCCCTTTAAGTAATAATTTAAGTCACTTTTCAGTTCTACCCACATAATGCAAAACTATCAGTTCAATGTTGACGTAATGTTATATTTTTTCTTGCGTAAAGATAAAAAGTCATAACTTTGAAATATGTTTCGCAAATTTTTAACAAACTTTTATTATGCCAAGAGATACTTATATAATATATAAAAGGAAGGCAATAAATGGATCGTAATAGTGTCTTTTACGACTGTTGTAAACTGGATCTGCATCAATTAACTGCATCCCGTAATAAAAATGAGATGAATTCCGCACTAAAATATTCTAAACGATCGCACAAATTTTACTAACTTCAGTTAAAACTTTTACTGCAATTAAATTACAGTTATATGAAAAAAGAAAATTTAATTACTAGTAAGTTGTGTTTCAGCCAAAGACATTCAAATATATCGGAGTCTTTAGCAAATATTTTGATTCCTACTAGGAACTTTTTTTTTATCAAAAATAAGGATTTTACAGTAATAATTCAGTCCATTACTAAAAACACACGGGCCTTATTTAAGAATGTCCACCAATGTGCGTATAATACGCACACCATCCAGGACCTTAGGGAACCCTTTCAGATATGAAGGTATCCTCACTATGTGTTCCATTACCGTTAACGCAAATGATAATCATATTTTAATTTCGCTATAAATATTTTCAATTAACAATGACTTGAAACTTGTAGGTTAAAAAAACGACACAATAAAAACAAAGTAAAATTAATTAAAATAATAGAAACAAAATACTCACAGAGATTGACGAACCAAAAGAGTTGATTTAGCCATTTTAAAACAAAACACTTTCACTTATTAAAAACAAAAAATAAAAATAAATTGTTCAAAAAGACACTTCACACGTTCACAAACATTTTGTTTACATAGACAAAATATAAACAAATTTATTTTTTAAAGTTTTATTTGCGAAGGACAGTGTTGTCGTATGCCCGAGCTAGTCGATAATGCATTCAGAGATCGTACACCCGGCGTCTATACGATACTGGTTTCGTAGTGATGTTCCGCTATATCGATAAACTGTATATTTTTATGGAGTAATTTTACTCATGTCACATTTATGCGAAAAGTAATTATAGTTTTCAAGTTATTATTGGAATACTAATAACCTATTGTTTGTATGTTTTATGAATATTAATATTTCAATGGTAAAAAATGTTTTCTATTTTATATCGGGGATATTCCCTTTCATATATACGGTTTTTAATTTATATTCTAGAACATAAAAAGCAATCTATTATAATTTATGGGTGATTTGAATAACTGGCATACCTGTCAATCACAACATCACACATCAAAGCAAATTGGTGATGGAGGAGAAGCAACACAAAATGCAAGTTATATGCTTATCAGTACAACAACCTATATTCTGTACTGAGTTGTGAATTTGATAAGTCAATATACGATTTCTTATCACTACTCTGTTTATCTTATACTTTAAAATAACCGAGAATGTCATTCATTTTATTTGTGTTTGATTTGATTGTGGTCACTTGAAAAACTTTTATCTTTTGTTTTTTATATTTGTTATTCGAATGTGATATTCGGCACGGTTGGCGAAGTAGCTAAGTGATTAGTTTACTGCGCTAAGTGTCGCGGGTTCGATTCCTGGGAACCCGAACAAATATTTGTGTAATTTACAGATTGGCTTCGGATCTGGTAGTGTGTGCATGTGACACGTATGTTTGTAAAAATGTACAGGAGAAATACAAGAGTCGGGCAACGTTTTTTAAAAAAATAATGAAAATCAAAGAAGAATGTGTTTGTGTTGTGTCAATATTTTTAATTCGAAATTTGAACGTTCCAATTTATCATATCTTTTTTTTACATTCGCTGGCCTCATTTACAGAACTACAAAATATTCAGAAACAAAAGAAACACGAAATAACCTTTTTTAAATCGCATTTATCAAAAGTTTAAAAACAGTGATAACCCGTATTGTTAAATAACACCGTATTGTACATTATATTTAGTTATCGACACTACAAATCTAATAATGTTTTCAATACATCACTTCACTACGAATTCTGCAGGTCAGCGATGTTTACTATTGACTCAGCTACTGAGTCTCTTATTTGGCACAGTGTATCATCACGTTTTTATCGTATGATATTTAATTTCTGTGTGTATGTTAAGTGTAAAGTATGTATAACAAAGCTATGATTTTATCATTTTATTCATGTATTATTGATAATGCCAAAGATTTTAAGTTCGAAACCAAACTTAAAATACATAAAGTTCGAAAAGTAAAGACTTCTAAATATAAAACTGTATATCATTGTATGAAATATAAACCTAAACACGTATTCACTCTAGAGTCTAGGGTTGCTTTTGTATCGTGGCTATTATTTACAGACATAGATCAGAGATTGGCTAAACAAATACTGGGCCCTAGACCTATAGCACTGAAAGTCGAATAAACCAAACGGAGAGCTAAGAACTAAGAGAAAAAAAGAAAGAAAAAACATTTAATGCTACGTAAATGTCTCTTTAAAGTAATAATACCTCTAACGTCTAGTACATATAAACTTTCATTAGTAAGTCAATGCTTTCACAACATGACTCATGTTTCAACTAACTGATGTATCAGCGATATCGATATGTAAACAAGACAGGGTTGTTAAACTCATCACTAACGTACGACCTTAACGTCCAATTTTGTTTACGATTGATTCAGGTTTAGAATATTAAATAGATAATAGGTGTGACAAATCGCGTGTGTGTAAGTGACGTCATCTTCCATATTAATGTAAAAAATAAATACCAGTTAGTGTAGGACTGATTAATTCGAATAAGAGTAAAGTTGTAAATTTTTAAATTTGAAATAATTATGCATTTGTTGTTTAAAATGAAATTGATTTCGAATTACTTTCTTAAAGACGTCCAGAACCGAACAAAAGTTTCCTCTGTAATATTATTCATTTTTGCGGCCGTGACATCTGTCAAACATATATCAAGCCCGTAACTCGCAATTACATTCTTCATGTCACAACATTAATTTATCATCCGTAAAGCGCGCGCAGGGCGCTTAGTTTCTATATCTTTAGTGTTTCGGAAAATCTGGCACGTGCGCCTAAAACATCGATATGTAAACATGGTATGCACATCACTAGCGATTGAACTCTGTACTCCCCACTTTGTTTACGTCCAACTCGGCGATTGATTGAACAATTGAATTCAAGGATGGAATCAATTGACGAATTGTATAGAATCTGTGCCTTCAGCATTGCATAGATATACATAATATAATTACATTGTGGTATTGTTGCCTATTTCTTTTAGATAATAATGAATATTTTTGGAATCGATGTAGACTTTTTAAAAAAGCCGGGACAGATGTCATCATATTCATATTTAATTATGTTGTGTGTATACTATCTATTTTATTCTTTATGCAGTAATACTGCACATAATAATACTGCAAAAGTTTATAGTTATGTTTATTATAATTAGATTATAATCAGAGAAAAAATATTGAATAGCTAGCTCAGACCTACCAGCTAGCTAGCCATATTTAAATAATAATTAATAAATCTGACCCGGGTAAGTCTTAAAACTGCGGCCAGACACCGGAGGACGGGCAGCAGCGTTCTCTCACTAATCGGAGAGCCACTGCGATCCCCAAGCCGCCTACCAAGCGTGGGGATTATGGCAAACCCCCCCTTGAGGGAGGCCTTCGTTCAGCAGTGGACGTCTTCTGGCTGATGATGATGATAAATTAATAAATAGACTCACAACGTCCATTATAGATAAAAAAAAAATTGATTTCATACTCATTCACTTTTTACTACGTGTGGTTTTTTTATTTCGGATCGAGTGCATACATATATCAGGTAGGTGAGGTGTGTATGTGACTTTAGTCGCGTTCTTACTGTGTCACAATTTGGGAGCACAGTGTCTACGTGAGATATTCAACGTAGTGACTCTTGAACTTGAGAACATAGTGCAAGAGAATGTCTGTTCGAAATTCGAATGAATTGACATTAGAATATTATAACCATAAACAGTTTTTTTAAATTGAAATATTTCGGTTAATGGTATTGAAATATGTTTTTGTCTTATGTCTGCACCAAAATTAGAGTTTTTTTTTAAATCAGATATTTATTATTTCATAAAAGTTAAAGAAATTTAGAGATTCACAAAGAACGTATAACTACACTTGAAATTTGCTAAACCGTTTCAGTTTTTAAATTACTTTTCAAGTCCAATCTACTATTGTTTTTTATTGTTTTTAGTGTTTTTTAGTGTATTAAGTTTTATGAAGCATTTCTTTTTAGAATGAAAAATTAAATCACTTTTTTGTCGTCTCAGATTGTTCATTGTACAATGGTTTGAAATAAATTCTAAATTGAAACAGTGATTGTTTTAATTTAGAGCTGACCTAATCACGCCTATTGTGCCAGAATCATTCCATCAATGTTAAAGTGACATCTCTTTTGTGTCATTAGCCTCACAATCTTTGCAATACATGTGTACGTGACGTATCACCACGCGGCGTGGCAACCTTTACCTTGGGTCTGACTCATTTGTCTTTGCAGAATAAATCTGCTTTTGTTTTTATTTACTACAATACTATTGGTATCGTAACTGAACTCTATTTTTTTCAAAACAGCTGGTGTGACTTATGGTAAAAGGCTATAAATGTCATTTTATTTTTATCAGTACGACAAGGACCCTCAAACCAGGGACCTAATGTTTATGTCGTGCTTGCAAGGTACTTAGAAGCACGACTGAGATCCTGGTTCAATCTCCGGTTCGGATAATGTGTTAGAAAGAAAGAAAGAAATATTTATTTGCACAGAATACAGGTGGTACCAGATTTAACAATGGTGCATAGTTCAAACTATATTCTGCCTGTATTAGGCATGCAAATATTTATAGTTATTATAAACAATTAAAACACTATTATATTACTTACAAAATGTCAAATTAAATTATTATTTAGCATTTTTATTATTATATTACATTATATTAAATTTTACAAATAATCAGATGTGTATTTTTATGTAGTTTTATGTCGGATAAACTCTTCTATCGTATAAATGTTATTTAGTTTTTCAAGAACATTCTCACAAATGGTACGGAGTTTGGAGTTTTCATTGGAGTTTCAATTGGAGTTTTTTTCGATCAAATGGCAACAGGCACATTCTATTTCTTAATAACGACATCGCTGAATTGTGATTGTCTGTCTTACCCTTCGGGGTATACATGCATGATGTATTGTTATGTTATGTGGTATTTTCATAATTGGGGTCATGCCAATGTCAATGGTAGTAAACACGTTTGTGAAATGGCACATTCAACAACTTTGTTTTGGGTAAAAAAAAAGTCATCAATCAAATATGCATTAACTTCCATAACCAGTTCCATTTTGACGATACGGTTGGCGCAGTGGTTGAGAGATCGACTGCTGAGCTATGTGTCGCGGGTTCGATTCCCGCACGGAACAAATATTTGTATGATCTACAGATATTTGTTTCAGGTCTGGGTCTTCGTGTATGTGAATACACACCGTGCCTCGGAAAGCACGTAAAGCCGTTGGTCCTGCGCCTGATCTCTCTCCGGTCGTGTCGGATTGCCGTCCCATCGGACTATGAGAGTGAAGGAATAGAGAGAGCACCTGTGTTTGCGCACACACTTGTGCTCTATAATATCCCCTGCGTAGTTGGCTAATCTCCGGTGAGATTGGCCGCCGTGACCGAAATTGATCAGGAGGACATTATTATTATAACTTCCATATTTCTAGGTGATAAAATATCGTATCATGAATGAGAGATAGAAAGAAAGAAGAGGATGGAGATGAAAAAAAAAATCACATACAAAAAATAAAAGTCATACACGTGTCCCCTGATCACATACCATTTCATTGACACTGTCCTGGCTCTATTTAGTATCTTAGTCAAATAATCGAAGCGTCCAAGAATTTCTAGGCACGCCTCGCGGGACAAAACCTACATACCCTAACCAGTCTTCTGATAAAAGAATTTAGAGCAAAAATATCCGTGACACTGGCTGAACAGTCCCTAGTGAGGTGGGATATGAAGGTATGAATGAAACAAGCTACAGTGTGTGTTATCTTACGCAAACAGCGAAGACCATCGTGAATATATTTTATTATATAGGAAATCCTAAGGATTATAACCAATTTTTAGGAGATGCTTTGAAAATACAGATAAGATTATTTTTTATGGAAAACTTTTTGGTTATTTAGTTTTGCTTTAATACATGCATATCACACGTGAACTATTGTAGTACATCCTCATATCACCGATGCCGTTATCAAGTCTCATGTTCTGATGAGCCTATTGCTATTTACTGATCACAGTTCCAAACTCCGTGCTGCTAATGAGAATTTCCATACAGAAACCGTCCTTGTTGTTGGTGCAGTTGACTTACAGTCAGCAATCGGCCTTGCTACAATGAGCCTAATAAGACGGATTGGTCTAGTGGTCTAGATTGCTATATTTATAACATGCACTCCAAATATTTTTGACATCTGTCTGTATATTTAAATCTATAGTTTGTCTTATTAATACTCCTTCGTTAAGATTAATTCAGGCGACGCAAACAAACGGTATTGTTCTATGACATAGCCTGTTAGGGACTGTTATCATCACCATGCAAACGGTAAAGAGAATTTGAGATGAATTTAGTAGAATATAATGTAAGTCCACGGAATTGAGTATTAAGTGCTAGGCGATTATAAGGAATAGCTCGAACCTCCTAATTACAATCATATTCTCTCGTTATAATTTTGACAGTTCAATAATACAATATTCAATATTAATAATCAGTAGGATTATTATTATTATTATTCATTGCGTCATTTTGCTGTCCAGCCAGCATTAAAAATATGTATGATAAACTTAATGAAATTCAAAAGCGATTCTTAAAGGAAATAGTGATTGAAATTTTGACAAATTTTACATATAGTATTTATGGATACATATAAATACATAGTCATTTAAATTTTATGATTTTAACAAATAAGTAGATTTCAATAATAAGGTTTTGAATTTCGCTACGTGTATACATATTTTTGATGCTGACTGTAAATATATAACCTACCGCGCAATGAGCTGAGAAGTTTTTTTTTTTGTTACACAAAAAACTGAATTTGGAAATGACGTTTAATAGAATGTATAGACAAAAATAACAAATTGCGGCTAGCCCTAATAGCATGCGATGACGGTGTTGGAGCTGGGTATTACTTTGAAAATAAGGGGTCCACGGAAAGAGCCTTTACGACTAACAATACATGAGATCGTTCGGCGCGCCTTGGCCAGTCAGCCTCGATACGCTGATTGACTACTCTTTCCACCGGCATGAGCGATTCATTGCAAAGCTTTTGCCGACACGATAGAAGAAAACATTGACTTATTGTCATTGCTCATTGCGCGGTAGGTTATATACCTACAGTCAGCATCAAAAATATGTATACACGTAGCGAAATTCAAAACCTTATTATAGAAATCTACTTATTTGTTAAAATCATAAAATTTAAATGACTACGTATTTTTATGTATCCGCTTTTATGCAGAAACTGCTAAATCTTATAATTTACATCTCTCTATTATCAGAGAAGTTAAATAAGTAACGAACCTCAAGGGCAGTAAGTTCGCAACTTATTGTGTTTCAGCTAAAAAGGTTACCCTTTGTTAGAGTAAAACAATTTCGTAGAAATACGCATGAAAGATGAGGTCGAGAATTAAAATGGTATAAACTTGTTGTGGCCCGGATTTCGCCTGCATGTGAAGTGTTTTATGTGATTAAAATAAGAATCAATGAAATTACATGGTTTAGGCAAATAACACACGATACGTTCGGTGGATTCTCACGATGCCGTGTGCCAAAACTCGACGAATTATCTATTAGATCGGTAGAACAGTTTGATCATCTCGAGTGCGCTCCATCGTGAGTTATTCTCTTTATTCAGGCTAGCAGTGAGTTTAGTTCCGCGACTGAATATTGTCGTCATGATGAGATGATGCCTTTAGGAACCTGTTTGCACGAGATAGTGTGATAAGTTAGCCAGGCTGCTCATAGAGCTTTTCAAGTAAATCCACGTATTTCACTCTTTTTACATCTTCTGCATCCAGTTACTGCATTTACCGTTTTCAGATTGGTCAAACGGTACACATAATATAACGTAGCATCACGCCTGTATTCCCCGAAGGGTTAGGCAGAGGTGTACTATTTAATTGTACACCCACATTTCACCGATGTTGTTATTAAGTCAAATGTAATAGGCGGCGAGCCTATTGCCATTTACCGGACATAGTTCCAGACTCCGTGCTGCTACTCAGAATTTCCATACAGAAAAACTCAATACACTTTGCTCGACCCGGGAATCGAACCGAGGACCTCACGTTCAGCAGTCACGCTTGCGACCACTAAACCAATGAGGCAGTCATTAGATAAATGGGTACGTTCGTAGGAATCAGATATTTGTGCTATGCGGGGCTCGAATTTGTCTCTTGGCCACTGGACCAATCGTGTCGTCAAAATTGTTCACATTCATTGTGGTGGAAATTTATGACGTTTGCATGAGTTCAGGTAATTAAGCATTTTAAGTAACTAACAGACATCGGAACCGTTTCATTTACCTCTAATGGGTATTAAGTTTTAGGAAAACAAAAGCAGCAATATTATTTTTGAAGAATTTTAACAATACCAATACGATTTCTGTTCATAATAAAAATGTGTATGTTACATTTTCTCGTGTGTCGGTAATACATTTAAACTATTTGAAGATGTAACTGTGGTCAAAATACAGTTTCGAATCCAAAATCGTCAAATTAGTACCGAAATAAACAGGCTCGATAGTTTTAAACTGCACTAGAGACACAACTTGTTTTGTAAATAGGGTTTTAATCTTTTTAAAACGACGAGCAAAGCTGCCTCATTTAAATAATCACATTATAATCAGTTCATTTAACATGCAATAGAAAAAGATATTGCATAGAAATGGCTCTGCTTTATGGCATACTTAGGTCCTTGCGAAGACATCGTTTTGTTAAAAGATTTTTAAAAAATATAAAATATTTCGTACCTTTTTGATTTTATTCGATTACCCTACGGCCTTTTTTAAGGTTCTGTATCAAAACTGGATGAAAAGCTTTTTTGTAAATATTTTGTTTCGATAATATCTCAATCTCGATGTAGGCAAAGATTTTCCTTTTAGATAGACATGAAATAATTTAGGGGTTATTTTATTTTTGGAATTTCTTCTCTTCTTTGGAATCTTTTATTTTATGATATTTTGTGTCACCGTATGATATTTAGGAGCTATATACCGTATGATATACCTAATTCTTATCTTTAACCACTTAAACTGTTATGTACATATTTCTTTTTACTACTAATTTGCGTGCATTTGGCAGCTCTTACCTGATGGTGAGTGACAAAGCTGCCGAGGATGGATCACGCAAGCTCAAATAATGCTTATTCACTCTCGCTTTGGAGATTCCTAAGTTATACGAGTCGGGAAATATAGACGGTGGCAGAGAATTCCATTCCCTAGCCGTTCGCATGAGAAGCGATGAAGCAAAACGCTTAGTGCGTATAATTGGAATATCAACGACATACGGATGGCCCCTCCCACGCCTGGTCGTGCGATAATGGAATGAAGTTCCTGGGCACAATCTCCGAAATGAATCCTGTAGAAAATCGATAGGCAAGCCACTTTACGGCGATGCTCTAGGCTTTGGAGCTTGTTTGCCACAAGTTGCTCGTCACCGAGGAGTCTTCTGGCGCGTCGTTCAATAAAATCCAAGGCATCCAGTTGGTAGCGAGCTGATCCGTCCCATAAGTGACGACGTCCCATAAAATATTGTAATTACATATAACTTACAAGTAATAACCAACAGCACTGTGTGACCTAGGGATGTTGGGCAAAACTCAAGATTCCGACCAACCGCAAACTGCAAAACATATATGACGTTCTAAAATCATGCTTCACACGACACTACACTTCATTTCATTTCTAAACTACAACGCTTACATAAAAAATATCGTTATAAAACGGCAATCTCGACTCGTTCCGTGCAGTCTCAGGATTCATCGCGACACGACAATGCTTTCATGATAACGTCCGCCTTATAATAAACTGGAGCCAATCTCTTAAACCCGACTTCAACTGAATTCACTCGATTCTTATCTGCTTCGATCAGTCTGCGTTGGATTTTTGGCGCAACGAGTTTATGTGAATGTATTAATCGTAGTTACTGTGGAGATTTTTTAGGGTTTTATGTGGATTTAAAGTAAGGAGTAGCAGTTACATAAATTACGGAAAGCGGGATTTTCGTAGGAGAAAGTGGTTGAGAGATCGACTGCTGCGCATTGCCATGTATGTCGCGGGTTCGATTCCTGCACGGAACAAATATTTATATGAACTACAGATAGTTGTTTCGGGTCTGGGTCTTTGTGTATGTGAATATATGTGTTTGTAAACGCACCCACGGTACAGGAATAATTCAAAGTATGGTACAAAGTTTAAAAACAAAATGATAACACACATAACATAGCATCACGCCTGTATTCCCCGAAGGGTTAGGCAGAGGTGTACTATTGTACACCCACATTTCGCCGATGCCCTTATTAAGTCCCATGTAATAGGGGGCGAGCCTATTGCCATCTACCAGACACAGTTCCAGACTCCGTGCTGCTACTGAAAATTTCCATACAGAAAAACCCAATAACACTTTGCCCGACCTGGGAATCGAACCCAGGACCTCACGTAGTAGACCTCAGTAGTCGCGCTTGCGACCACTAGACCAATGACGTTTCTCAAAAATAAAAAAACCACAAAGAACATCAATAGACTACACTATCATGCTTTTTTCTCGCAGTATTCCATGCATTTCTTCAAGGTCACCCTCCATTCATCCGCAAAAACATCACAATTATGACACTTATAACAAGATCATAGTTAAAAGTATCATCTGAATCCCCAAAGGATGGCTGCAATAAGAACACACGGGCATATAAAGCAGTAAAATAATACACATTCTTTTATTTTTTCGCGTACATGTAAAATGGTGTATATTTTGTATTCACGAGCCAATCAACACGACAAACACAGAGACCAGAATAAATATTTATATTTTGTGGGTAACTGTGGCCGTTGGGAATTGTTGCAACTTAACGTTCTCGGTTTGAAAAAGCCACAAAATAAACAGTGACAATCTTGTTAAACTGCCAGCTAGTTAGAAAAAAACAACATTATTTTTACTATATACTTAATTTAAAAGTAGTTTGTTCAAAATCAGTAACAGAACCGATTGTAATAATTTTCATACCATGTTTTATTTGGCTAAATAATATTTAAAAATATTATACATATATTTAAATATTATTTAGCCAAATTATTATTTAAAAATATATATTATACTTGGACACAGTACGTGAACTTTCATCCGCGCGTGTCATCGACGCAGCGACACAGCGGCGTGCGGCAGCGCACATACCCTGCTACCCCACGTTGCCCTAGTCGCTTGAAAGGTTGGCGCAATGGCTAAGCGATTAGCTTTCTGCGCTACGTGTTGCGGGTTCGATCCCCGCACGGAACAAATATTTGTATGATCTACAGATAGTTGTTTCGTGTCTGGTTGTGTGTGCATGTGACATGTATGTTTGTAAACTGTACCCACGATACAGGAGAAATCCTAGGGTGGGGCATCGTTTTCTTAAAAAAAAAAAAAAGAGATTTAGAGATTCTAGATTTAGCCATGTTTATGGGAGGACAACGAGGCAACACAACAAGCTTGTAACTTAGTGAATTTTCATTATATATAGATATTTGATTTATTTTTATACAAACTTTAATTGAAAATATTTGACATGTATTTCGGATTTCGCATATACTAAAAATAATGTTGTATATGTACCTCTCCATATTTATGTTTTATGAAGTTATATTTATAAATCTTACAGTGATAACTATAGAGTGCCAATATACTGTAAACACTACGTTTATACCTAGTAGTAGATACCTAACTATAGTACCTATCTTCGTTTCTATTTCCCTTGATCGCTGAGAGGAAGTTAGAGGTTTCCTCACTACTGTCTCGACTTTGAAGGCTTTGTTCACGATTCTATTACAATCTTAACGCGAAGTATAAACTTTTTGGTCATTTCACTTTTTATGCTGCCTCTGGTGGAGTCGAAAGACAGTTGGGGAGAAAGAGGTTAAGGTTCGATTTTTCTGTAAGACAATTCTCAGTAGCAGCCCGATGTGTGGAATAAGGCCTGGAAGATGCAAATAGGCTTACACATGGCACTTAATAACGACATTAATAATATTGACATTGGCAAAATGTGGGTGTATAATTAGTACCCCTGTGGCTAAGCCTTCGTGATAACAACCGTGGTACATTGGTAATATGCCGTATAATATTTTAAATTTAAAAAATGATTTAACTAATTTCGTGAAGTAAACAAAATTCTGAATGACATCAATACAATATGAGTTGAGTATTGTGTGTAAGTACATTTGTTCTTTGTTTTACCAAAACACCAACAGTAAGTACAGAATATATTCACATTTAAAGACTAAGAAAATATCGTAGACACAAACGATAAAAGTATGTGAGCAATTCTAGTGCCATAACCCACAATTTATATATTCCTAACTATGTGGAATTAATGAACCTATGCTTACGTTTTTCTTATTTATGACGTTATACTCGTTTCACAGTAGGTTTCGTCTCACGCATACATCATGGTTTAAAAAACCTCACACGCCTCGGAGAAAGTAACAAAGCGTTGAAAGTTATAATAATTTATTCCAATCTTGTATTTTTTACGTTCTTACGTTGTGCGTCTGAAATATTTCTTCTTCATGCGTCTGAGTCGTGTCGTTCAGCTGAGATAAATATACATACATAGGTACGTTTATTTTTTATGGTGTGATATATCAGCCGTGAATTTTTATACTAAAGCCGGTTTTTTGTTAAAAATCTTGTGAGATTTAGCAACGTTACCGCTGCTTCGCCTGCCGAGTCAGAACGAGCTGGCATTTGAATTATGCAAAGATTAGCCAGTCAGCAATGGTGATATCGACGCTGAATTCTCAGGTTGCGCCAGACAATCTTTGGTATTATCATTCATTGCGGCACATTATATGCACACAACGAAGATAACGGTTGAGACCAAAAGACTTTCAGTCGGTATACCTAAATGCTTTCAGTGCTTCAAGGCCTGGACTAGTCACCTGTATTAAAAATCTTATTACCTGGATCATCTTTCCACTACGTCATGAACAATTTCTCATCTAAGAGCTCATGTAATGATAGAAGCGTTCTTTTTTCAGAATTCCAAATTATTACTCATCAAAAAGGTTAATATAGTAAGATATGCAGTCTTGTTGCTTAAGTTGTAGAGCCCAACACATATCTATTTGACAAAGCTTTTATCTTTGGTATATATATTAAGGGGTCTGAAAGTGAGAGGCCTAAAACAAAGTAGATAATATTACATTGGATCCTCAATGTAATATTTATTTATTTGGTACCAACTTTACACTTATTATTACAGGTTAATTAGTATATATATACATACCTAATGCGATAATATAATACATTTTTTCAATACATTGTTTCATTATTGCTATCTTTTCTTCGAAAGAAATTAGTTGTCCACAGCAATCCATAATAACTTGCAAGTTACACTTAGTTTTAATAACTTTAGCAACGCGGAAACAGATGACGCTTTCGCGTTATAAAGTAATAATGAACTAACGGATAGGCAATCCATCTTCTAGGCCAGACTTGAGTTATCGAGCTAGTTTGAAGTTACAGCTGGGAATATTTTTTTACCCGTAAATCTCGAAATAGATTTACATCAATCATAAAACAGATTGGTTTACATTATGCTTATAATCCCCGAATAGTCTTCTTTTGCAAATGTAGCTTCCCTGGCGACTTTCACATCGTGTCAAAACCCTACGATTTCATTACCGTGATTTCGTATTTATCTGTATTTTTTATACTTTTCTTGTATAACTGTTTGTTTTTATGTTCTTTCGTGTTTAGTGTTTTTACTTTGTATAAATTGCGAATTGAAGAATATAGTTAAACAATTTTTTTTAAAGAATTTCCATGATTTGATTTTGACTTCGAAAGTTAGGCAGAGGTGTAAGAATCTACACACACATTAAATCTATATCGTCAAATGTAGGAGGCGAGCTTATTGCCATGTAACGAGCATAATATCAAACTTAAAGACTATGTCAGTCCTTGGGACCTTAGAATAACCAATGCTTATTATTACTATTGCAGCAAAACACTAATTAAATAACAAATACAAAATAATCATAGACGAGGTCGCGGGCAATAACTAGTTGAGAATAAACTTAGACCATTTTTAAAACCCAGAAACCGAAGGCCACAATTTCGTTCACTAAAACATGTCTATCCATTACTCCATTTAATTCTTCACGTGCCTAAGGATTACATAGCTATAGATAGAGGGCAATTAATGTAATTATAGGGAGATAACATTGACTTGGATGAACGTAATGAATTTACCGTCAGAGTGAGTGACTAATGTATTGTAGAATAAGATATAGGTGATTGTTGATCAGATAGCTCGGTTCAATGGGTGAATTAATTTGGGTATCGTGTGGTTTCGAAGGTAGGTGAAATAGTATATATTTAGTTCGATATAAATTATTACTTATTAGGTACATACATATAGACCTATAGCTATATATTTTCTGAGCAAATTAAATAATACCTTATACGATTAAAGTAGAAAAAGCAATACAAAAATAAAAAAAAATATTCTAAAAGAAAACTTAGGCGTCAAAGTACTTCTACACATCACTGTCAACTGGTAGCGTGCCCAGAAGGCTCGCAACATTACCACGTTGAATGTCAATGCTTATACTTTGACCGAAGAAAAAGCCAGCCCTCTTGTCATAGTACTATCGACCAAGAAACAGAGCCATTGTGGTGATGAGATTCGCGGGCTAGATTTTGCTTTATCGAGCTAGCTATTACCAGCGCCGGGTGTATACGCAATGCGTGAACAGAACGCCGTTCGTGGAGGCTCTTCTCTTCCATGCCCCGATTGAGCAGGTGTCCTTCATTCTTCACAAAGCCACGGATAATGTTGTAGAAGTCGCCAAATTTTATGTGGGATCAGTGTGAATCCATTGTTGACACGCCAGAAGAAAAAGAAGCAAGTTGTAGGTTGGCTACTCGTAAAGCAGTTGAATTAAAGCTACATCCATACGTTCGTTCTGTCTGGCAAAATCGAAAGTATGTGACCATCATGGGACTGGCAGCCTAATTACCAATGTAGCAATCAGTTTTGCGACAGTCGTAGATCGAGCGATACCTACTGTCAAACGTAATTTTTGTGTCATAATATGTATTGACTGATAGTGAGGCTGATGTCGCGTTGCTGTCGCTTTTTTACGTAATTAGGATGCGGGACAGGCGAGCTCAAACAGCTATGGCACATTCCTTAAAAAGCTATTTGAGGATACTTTATATTGTTGAGACAGTACATAGGTAATAGGTTTTGATTTGTATTAATCCACAATGAAACTTAACGAAAGCTAAAGTTTGACTTGTAAGTTAATAAAAATCGAGATAAATTGTTGTAAAAGCATTATTTAAAATTTATTTTAAAACGTCAAATATAATTTTCGGGCTGCCAAGCTGTCAGTAGGGTTTAGTAAACGTTTTAAAAGATGCAATATTTATTCATTTGTATATTTTGAACTGTAATGTAAATTCATGTTTTAAATAAGTGCAGACACGCAGAGTAAAGGCAAAACTGCCGAGTCGTTTAAAAGTACTCAGGACTGTGAATAATTAATTATTTCCATAATTTTCTGATTAGAATGCCTCATTGGGCTAGTGGTGTAAAACGCGACTGCTGAGCGCGAGATCCTAGGTTTGATTCCCGGGTCGAGTAAAGTGTTATTGGGTTTTTTTCTGAAGAGAAATTCTCAGTAGCAGCACGAAGTTTGGAACTGTGCAGTAGACAGCAATAGGCTCGCCCCTTATTACATGGGACTTAATAATGGCATCGGCGAAATATACATAGTACGCCTCTGCCTAACCCTTCGGGGAATACAGGCGTGGTGCTGTGTTATGTTCCATAACTTTGATGTTTTTATATACAGTACTGACTGTAAACTGTGTAAAATAATACGGACAGTATCTCGGCCTTAAATTTGTTTAAAATTCAGTCGGCACTAAACGTAATAAATATGTTTCAATGCCTAAGAAAATGGAGACAGGCAATTTTTTCGGAAGTACTTAAAATCTTCCAGACTAAAAAGAAATAACAAGATTAAAAGCTCATTCTAAGAAGCCCATTAACAGCAAAAATAAACCTTAAAACTGCTTTCTGGACCTTAAAATATAAAGCGAAACGTGTTAGTCAGCTTTATTATTACGACTGGCTATAAAGAGGCTAGGCAGTAACGCAGACATGGCATTATGGTCGTAACGTAAGTAAAATGGCGGATACAATCGGCCGCACTTGCAGATGCCCCTAAGTTTTTATTGTCGACTGTTATTTGTTTTTACTTAGATTAATACAGATGTATGATAGGACTACATTACTTCGACCCGAATCCAAGAAAAGTTGGCGCTAGTCTATGGAGAGTTTAGTATTATAAATAGTATTAATCAAGATACTTACTGAAGGGTGGATTTCAGATTCAATGCGTAGCAAGTGTAGTCTGACCTACGCAGCTTAGTTAAGAGGAAACATAGTACATTGATATAAGCAATCCAATTAATGTCGTGAACCTTTTTTTAACGTTTTCCCACACTACCAACAATTCCTGTATAGTGTGTGTGTTTACAAACACAAGTATTCACGTGCATAAACACACATTGTATGGCCTACACAATTATCTGTAGAACCACTGCGTCAACCGTGCCGTTACAGTAATCTACTTCGATAATATGCGGCTTCTTATGAGAGAAAGATCGGAGAGGTTCGTTCACTTCACACACACCATTCTGTATCTGTGTGGTTAATTAAACATAGCTGATAAAAGGTCTTCCCCATATATTTCCACGCCTGTCCCTCCAATGTCTGCTCCAGCCAATCAAACAATATGACGATTTAAATATATTATTTCTTTTGTTTCAATATCCAGATTGATTAAATCCAAGATTATAAATTTTCAAACGGAGAAAGAATATTTGCGTGTTTTGAGGGACAGGAACGTTAATTAGGAATTACCAGAGTTCGAGGTCCGATAGGCCCTTAGGGGCTTTTTGTGACCCAAGGACCCTCGCTCGGGCCGCTATCTGTCACGTAGTTATACAGAATATGTACCTTGTTTGTTTTGATACGAAAATTCGGTTTAAAACCAATTTGTTTTACGACAAAAGTTGAATTTTTGCTGTCAACATTTTGGTGAAATGTTTAGTCGCTTGTTATGCTAATGGTATTTTTATGATTATGAATAAATCTTGATGGTTGAAACTTTATAAAGGAAAGGAAGGCGTATGTTACGGATTACCTTTTTATTTTTGTGTTAATGTTAATATGATGGTATTCATAGCCTCGTATTTTTTTATCAAAGGTATGGTCAGGGTGTAGACTAACTATGTATTATGACGGCACGGTTGGCGCAGTGGTTGAGAGATCGACTGCTGAGCTACGTACCGCGGGTTTGATTCCCGCACGTAACAAATATTTGTATGATCTACAGATAGTTGTTTCGGGTCTGGGTCTTTGTGTATGTGAATACACACCGTGCCTCGGAAAGCACGTAAAGCCGTTGGTTCTGCGCCTGATCTCTCTCAGGTCGTGTCGAATTGCCGTCCCATCGGACTATGAGAGTGAAGGAATAGAGAGAGCACCTGTGTTTGCGCACACACTCGTGCTCTATAATATCTCCTGCGTAGTTGGCTAATCTCCGGTGAGATTGGCCGCCGTGACCGAAATCGGTCTGGAGGACATTATTATTATTATGAGAATAAGAATAGGAACAATATTTATTTGCATAAAACATGGTATAAAAAAATGTTTAAATATAATATAGATCCTTGATTCATGTTTTGCTAATATAACAAATATTTGGGGTTACATTATATAAAAAAAAACACGTTTATGAATGTTTATGTCTGGAGTAGTTTTGTCTGTGAACCGTCTTCAAAAATTAAATTTTGCGAAAAAAAAAAAAATTCTTTCCAAAATTTTCGTCAATAGTTACGAAAACTAGGCAGACAAATATAGTGTTTCAAAGTTCATGACAACTGATTTGCCTATTGGCTGATGGAATTGCGTCTGTCTCGTATGCGAAGCCAGTGATAGTGCAAAACCATGTACTAAACACAATCGAAGTTAGACAAATAAAAATAACGATATCCAAACAATATTAGCGAGTTTATTTATTATTAGCTTAGATGCGCCACTTCTTTTGAAAATCAATACAATGTACTTTCTAAATGTACATACTATCACGTCTCGCCCATAAGAATTGGGAAGAACTCTGAAAAAGTTATTAGTCCTATTTCATAAGAGCCGAGTTTATTGCCATCTACGGTTTATTGTAATTTTGCAATTTTTGATAATCTTTTCATATTTTTAGTCTTTATTTATTAAGTTTGTATATTTGATATTTTTATTGTGTAAATCTGTTTTTTTTCTTTATTTTATGTTCTTTTGTAATTTTTGTGTCTAACATTTGATGAATATTCTAAAATAGTTATTTGAAAAGAGTATGCATGCAGTTTCTTGCCGGTTTCTTCTCCATAAGACCAATCCATTTTTGGAACCGTGTAACTATAATCATAACGTCTTAAAAGCGCCTGTAATTGCCCAGATATGACTTTGACTAACGGCATAGTTTAAAACTCCGGCAAATCAGAATTTTATATCAGAAAACCGGATAACACTTGCTCGACCCGGAAATTGAAACTTGGAAAGATGCTTACGACATTTACCAGGTATACTTTGACAATACTCCAGATGCTGATTTAATAAAACTATTATAAATTGTTAAAATGTAAAAAGTTCAGAGAAGGTTCGATATTTGGCAATTTTCAAAATACAACTCACGAAAGCTGAAGATGAGCGTAAAACGCAGCAGATGTCGTTTGATTTAATTATCTGTAACGTAAATAACAGATCTATTATCTGGTAAAGAATTAGACGTCAAGATTATTCGTTCGAATGGCTGCCATTCGAGGCCGACGCTGTCACTCTGTCCTCAACTAATTACGCGCCTGACAAATTAATTATCGCACTACCCTGAAAAGAGAAATGTATCTTTTCTTTGTGTAATAATCATGATTTTTCTTGTAACGACTTTTAGTTTTGACGACACGGTTGGTGCAGTGGCTAAGCGATTAGCTTTCTGCGCTAGGTGTCGCGGGTTCGATCCCCGCACGGAACAAATATTTGTATAATCTACAGATAGTTGTTTCGGGTCTAGTTGTCTGTGCATGTGACATGTATGTCTGTAAACTGTACTCACTATACAGGAGAAATCCTAGTGTGGGGCAACGTTTTTTAAAAAAAAAAGAAAAAAAAAGTTTAGGTTTTGTCTTCTATATGCAAGTATAGTCAGCATCAAAAATATGTATACAGTATACACGTAGCGAAATTCAAACGCTTATTCTTAGAAAAGTATTGGTGAAAATCGTAAAATTTAAATGACTGTATTTTTATGTATCCGCAGCTACTATGTGTAAAATTAGTCAAGATTTCAATCACCATTACCTCTAAATATCGCGTTTGAATTTCATTAAGTGTATACATCTTTTTGATGCTGAGTGTACAAAGGCGAAATACCACTCACTCACTCACTGACTAATCAAGATATCTCATAGGAACTATAAAGCCTACAAACTTGAAATTCAACAGTTCTTTGTCTTCCTCTAAGAAAAAAAAAAACCAAAATGAAATACGGGTTCAAAATTGTAGTTCAACAATATTGTATTTACAAAGTAAATTATACTCCTTAGGCCTCGGTGCCTCAATGACTCATGTAAGGCTTCAAAAAATGAAACTATATGTATCAAAAGGCTTTTATTTTGTGTAGGTATATATATTTCTGATATTTTTCTTTTTCAGACCCGGGTACGTCTTAAAACTGCGGCCAGACACCGGAGGACGGGCAGCAGCGTCCTCTCACTAATCGGTGAGCCACTGCGATCCCCAAGCCGCCTGCCAAGCGTGGGGATTATGGCAACCAATGAGAGAGGCCTTCGTTCAGCAGTGAACGTCTTCTGGCTGATGATGATATATATTTCTATCTGTGTGATAACATATTTTGTTCGTTTTCTGCCTAAAACTACTTTAAATATTTCTCTCAATGTGGATTGTATATAAAAGCTTAGTTTTTTTATGTTGCTGTTGTTTTTATTGATACTACTTAAAAAGGTTTCACATTTTTATTTTGTGTTACAGTGCTGGCATCTGTTGTTCTTAGCTCATAAAGTTTAAGATCATAAAAATCTTGTGAACAAATTTACAGACTGCATTCCCAATAAATTCAAATTGTTATGATATTTTATAAAACAGTATTTTTCGAGTAAACTATTTCTATATTCAATTCTATTTGCACACAATTTCGCAGACAATAAACACTTACAAAAGGGTCTGACATCCGTGAAGGGTAGGGGGCTTTAACCTATATCTACAAGTAAACAAATACTGCCTATATTGTCAGAAACGTGAAAAATAAGGAAAGGTTCCAGGTGAAGTTGGTTCATCAATATTTGTTGAAAATAATGGAACTTGTCGAATAATATCTCATTGTTTAGTGGTGGCAAGCGTGGCTACTGAACGCAAGGTCCTGAGTTCGAGTTTCGGGCAGAGTATTATTGAGATTTTCAGTTCGAAAATTGTCAGTAGCAGAGTTTGAAATTGTGTCTAGTAGATGACAATAAGCTCGCCCCCTATTACTTGGAACTTTAAAAGGCATCGGGAAAATGTGGGTGTTCAATAGTAGGTACTTACTACACCTCTGCGTAACCCTTTCGAAAATACAGCCGTGATGCTGTTTTATTATCGAAGGACATTTTCTTTTAATAAAACATACAAAATAGAACGGCTAGGCCTACAAGCTTACTTAAAGTTATTACTAACTAGCTTCCACCCGCGTGGTTTACGAACCCGTACATTTTTCTGGAATAAAAGGTAGCCTATGTGCTATTAGTACGATATACTGTTGATGTACCTACCTTACATAAATAAATAAATCTTACTCCAATTTCAAGGCGAAGGCCTTAATAACAAACGATGAGACCCTCATTTTTTCACCAAACCTTCTTGAAGAAAAGCAGGACACTTTCCTAAGAATAATGCCGCAATTTATCTGATGGATGTAAATTGTCAAGCCGGCTTGTTGTTCAATACGTCAGAGCCATCTGGGCATTCGTCGTATGTGTTACAATTGAGTTCTATTTATAGATTAGAGGAAGCAGACTGTTACGAGTGCTAGATCGTTTACATTGAGAAGTTCTAGAGAACTTATGTCTAGAATCTAGACATTTAAGTGGGGGTTTTTTTTCTTTTTATATCATGTCAGTGGCTTTACTACATTATTTTAGAGAAGTATGTGGCCACGTATGCAACTTGGATTTTTTTTCAGAATATTAAAGTAAGAATATCCTACTTTAATATTATAAATGTGAAAGTTTGTGAGGATGGATGGATGGATCTCTGTTACTCTTTCACGCCAGTACGGCTGAACGAATCTGGATGAAATTTGGCACAGATATAGATTATAGTCTGGAATAACACATAGGCTACTTTTTATCCCGAAAAAATCCACGCGGGCGAAGCCGCGAGCGGAAGCTAGTACATCATATATGTATTAGTTCAAGTTTTGAGGTAGATACACGACTGGCACATTGGTCTAGTGGTCGCAAGGGCGATTCCTGAGCGTGAGCTCCTAGGTTCGATTCCCGAGCAGTGTTATTGAGTTTTTTCGTTTGGAAATTCTCAGTAGCAGCAAGGAGAGGTTTTGTGGGAGATTGTTTTAAATAAATATTGTATCTCTTTTATAATAAATAAATAAAAAAAAAAAAAAAAAGGAGTCTAGAACTGTGCCCGGTAGTTGGCAATAGGCTCGCCCCCTATTAAATGGGACATGATGTGGAAATGTCGGTGTACAATAGTACACCTCTGTTTAAACCTCGTACACTTCAAGGAAGGCAACTGTTCAACTTAAATAAACGCTCAAATTCAACGTTACCTAGAACCAATATTAATATTCTATTGGGTTTAAAAGAAGCGGTTTATAAATAGCCGTCAGCTTTCACGATAGCCTGTCCTTCATTTGACATTTAGATATAACTCGCGTGGGATGAATAGGCTGTTTATACTTTAAAAGTATCGTATTCCTAGAACCACTAGAAAAGTTGCAATTTTCCAGTAGTAATACATTTCTGTGGAAATAATATAACATATCATAGCATCACGCCTGTACCCTCCGAAAGTTTAGGCAGAAATGCCGTCATTGGGTCCCATGTAATAGGGGGCGAACCTATTGCCATTTATCGAGCACATTTCCAGACTCCGTGCTGCTACTGAGAATTTTCATACTAAAAATCCCAATAACACTTTGCCCGGCCCGGGAATCGAACCCAGGATCTCACGCTTAGCAGTCGCGCTTGCAACCCCTAGACCAATGAGGCAGTCAAAGTCAAGTCTGTGGAAATACATCATGCTTTAATTTAATCCTAACTTAATATTAAAACGCGAAAGTTAGTTTGTTTGTTACCTTTTCACGCCTAGACCACTGAACCGATCATCGTGAAATTTTGCATATACATTGTCAGGGGTACAGAAAAAGGACATAGGGTACCTTTCATCCAGAAAAAGTACTATTCTCGAGGGAAAGAACAATAACTTTCTTAGGACGCTAGGTGGCGCTACGTGTGACCCGAAAAAATGCACGGGTTCGTAATCAATGCGGGCGAAGCCGTAGGCGGAAGCTAGTCAATAATAAAGTCATAATTATAAATCTGTAGGCGAGCGGATCCGCGCTGTACTACATTAGTGTTAGGTGTTATTCGCCAAACCTCCTTTCAAACAACCAACAAGTTCCCAGAACTTATGAAATGTCAAGACTAGTCGCACCTCACCCCGACACCGTCCATTACTCTGAAATACAAGTCCCAACAAGGCATGTCGTTATACTAACTAAAACAACAGTGCTACGTCACGAAGTGAGCATTTGCTCTCATTAGGAGTCCTCTGAGTTGCAGGACCGGCAATTATGCGGTTCGGTGTCAAAGAGCAAGATTCTTGATTGAACAGAAGCGACTTCATAGCGTTCAGTTCTTTACCTATAGGTAGATTTCAAACGTGGCTCAAAACACAAATATGTAGTTATTCTTTGGCCCATTCTTTAAGTAGTTCGCTCCCGTTGTTTGACGGATAAGTTTCATAAAATATAATACCTAAAGTGTTGAATCCACAAATAATTTGTTTATTTTTGACATTTCTTAGCTAAAATTGACCTTAATATTTATAACACTAAGGTACCATACACTCCATCTTGTTTCTTTAATCTATGCCGATTGGTCATTACGTATGCACTGAGGCGGACTTGATAAGTGTTCCATGCCATCCCGATCGTTTTTGACATTTTTATGAGCCCAGGGCCGCAGATAGTAATAGGTGTACTACTTACTTAGATACTTATATTTTTAATTCATTAAGACACACGCGGCGTTCGGCAACGACACGCAATATATTTTCTAATGTGTTCATTTGCATCACTTGCCGGGTTCATTGTAAACTTATTTTTATTATTAAAGTTGTAAATTGTGGAAAGAAAAATGTAACCGCTGTTACAAGACTGCCTTTCTAGCCTCTGAGCTGAAATATCAGCTCGTTTTCTGAATCCTTCTTCCATACATTTATATATCCGGCATTTTATATTTATAATTTACAATATTAAACTATAAAACTATAACTATTTAGGGTAGTCAAGTTTTTCAAGTGCGGGTTGTGGTAAAGACTTATACTTTTAAAAATAAAATGATGTTACGAGATCCACGGTATTAACATGTTACGGTGAGCCTATTGACAACTAACGTGTAAATATTCCGCTTGTATACCCGAAGGGTTAGGCAAAAGTGTAATATTGTGCACCCACATTTCACCGATGCCGTTATTGAGTCCTATGTAATAGAGGGCGAACCTACTGCCATCTACCGTAAAACGGGGTAAATAGGGATGCAGGGGTGAATAGAAACACAATTTTGAAAGCATTTCAACGTCGAATGAACACAGATTTTTATCTACAAGGACTTGATTATTTTTAGTTAAAATAATATGGTACATTAATCTTGAATTTTAATTTGCTCGGCTGGAGGCCCTTCTGGTCTCGCCATTTGCCCGGTTAAGCAGTAAAAGCTCCCTGAGCTAACTGCAAACACAACTCAAAAAAAAAAAACATTAATCTTGAAGTGCTTGTTGGCATCAAACTGAGTTATTCAAAGGTTGTAATGATTTCAAAGTTTTATCTCTATTCGCCCCTGGATCTTCATTCACCCTGTTTTACGGTACCGGGCACAGTGAGGACACAAATGAGGCAGTCTATGTATGTAATGTATTTATTTGGGTATGTATGAGAATAGACCGCTATATGGACTCTCGTCCTTATATCAAAAAAAATAACAAAGCTATTCAGATATTCACCACAATGATATTATGTGGTCAAGTGTTAACATTACAAAGGTTATCTATTACATAATTACCTACTTATTTATAGCTATACATGATATACGGCCAATAGCAAATTGATTGAACATAAGCAGGTGTTTTGCATAATTTCTTATATTCTTCGTAACGAGTCGATGGCTATCTAAATAGTCTCAGCCCAGAAGTTAGCTACAAGGGCTGCGCCATCATTGCATCAGTGGCATCCATTAATTCCTCCGGTGTGCAGGTGTGTGGACATGCCGTGAATGATATTGAGGGCATCATCTTTTGCGGGACCGTACCGCAGTTATTCATTAAATTCTATATTTTTAAGAAATAATTTCTTAAAAGCAAAGAATTTTAATATATAATATTAAAACATTATTTACCATATATTCGCAAAGAAGGTTAAGAAGAGGAAGTTTTGCCCTTGCTGTTATTAAGTCCCATATAATAGAGAGCAAATTTATTGTAATTTACTGGAAAACATTCGGAATTTCGGCTTGGTATTGAGAACTACCTATTAAAATAACCCGCAACCTACTTACCGATGCAGCAATCAGTTTGCAACAGGCGTAAGTCGTGCGATAGCCACTGTCAAATATTATTTTTGTGTCATAGCTATATATACTGGCTGACAGTGAGACTGCAGTCGCATGGCTGTTACGTTGCTGTCGCTTTTACCTAATTAGGTTACCGTTCATGACACGGCCGGTGTGGGGACAGTCTAGTAGGCGAGCTGTACAGTAGGTGATCGTCATATTTGTATCATGGTATAAATTATATTTGGTTGCATTGAAGGGATATAAAATGTAGAATCAATAAGTAGGTAGGTACCTAAGTACTACATATTCTTCGGGTCGATTTTGATCCCAAATTAAAATACATTTTGGCTACTAGTTACAATAAACTGGCACAAATAAATCTAATACCAAAATAGAAGTTAAGATATTCTTGACAAATATTTTATTACTCTAGATTTGCAATTTCACGGTCCTTAAATTTTAACCCTTTTCCACTTTAAAATGGGAAAGAACAAGCAAGAGTGTGTGTGAGTTTAGTGAATTGGGGTAATCCGTAACCCACAGTTACGGATTAACCACTTGAAACGTGGGCGTGATAGAGCCCCTTTATTTATCAATGCTTTACCAACCCAGGTGAGGCCAATTGGAGCCAATCCACTCTACCTGACCAGTGCAAGGACTTTTATGAGATACTTTGGTACGTATCTTTATTATTTCTATGTGTTTTTCGGAAACGTGGGTTATATTTGTATAATTTGACGACATGGTTGGCGCACTGGTTAATAGATTAGCTTTCTGCGCTAGGTGTCGTGGGTTTGATTCCCGCCCGGAACAAATATTTGTATGATCTACAGATAGTTGTTTCGGGTCTGGTTGTGTGTGTATGTGACATGTATGTTTGTAAACTGTACCCACGATACAGGAGAAATCATAGTGTGGGGCAACGTATTTTTAAAATAAAAAAAGACGATGAATTCTATTATAAGGCCCTACCTTTCTCATTTCTATGTGTTTTTCGGAAACGTGGGCTACGTTTATATAATTACATAAGGTCCTATTTTTCTGATCCAAAAAAATAACATACCATCACGCCCGTATTCCCTGAAAGATCAGGCAGAGGTCTACTAATGCGTACACCCACATTTCAGTTAATAAGTCCCATGTAGGAGGGGAGCTTATTACCATCCACTAGGCACAATTCCAGACTCCGTGCTACTGAGAATTTCAATACATAAAAACCCAAAACACTTTGCCCGTCCCCGGAATCGAACCCAGGACTTCACGTTCAGCACTAGGCCAATGACGCAGTCAAATAAGAATAAAATAAGTAAACAGTAACTAAATTAACATTGCACATTTACTAACAAGAAGAGTACCTATTTCGTTCGCTGATTAAATACTCATATAAGTCAACATTGTCCTTTTTAAAGACTATTTTAAAGAGATACGACCTCTTTGGGTCGTGACTTCAAACAAGGTAATAAGGAAATATCCTTCAATTTAATTGTTTTGCCGTGTTTAGACTTTGTTTATAATTTTAAACACGTACCTACTTACTTGAAGCAGTAAGTAACATTATATCAGACACGTTTGTGTATTTTATAGGTATGTCTAAAGTGAAGTGTTACCGCTTAAGAGTATTTCATAGCATTAGCATCACGCCTGTATTTCTCGACGGGTTAGGTAGAGTTGAACTATTTTACACTCACATTTCGCCGATGCCGTTATTCAGTCTCATATAATAGGGGGCAAGTCTAAGCCATGTACAGGGGACAGCTTCAAAGTCAGCTTCAGCTTCTGCTTTTAAGAATTTCCATATATTAAAACCTAGTAATACTTTGTCTGACTTGGGCATCAAACTCAGGACCTCACGCTCAGCATTCGCGCTTGGAACTACAACTAGACAATCAATAAGAATCAACCAGAATGCATTTTGTTCATCAACACATAGGTAATACGTTCGCACCTAAATGAACAAAATAATGACATAAAAATGATCAAACCTACTAATTACAATATGGCGTAATGAATGGTTATCTGAGAGCTTTAAAAGGCCAAAAATACTTCTTAATTGGCCAAAGCCTTGTGATTTATTTTCTTGTAACAACGAGGTGAAAGTAACTAGATACTAAAAGGGCAAAGATGTGACGTCATTTGACCCATAAATTAACGCGAAGCCAACCTACAGAACGACAATATTAGACAGTCTGTATTCCGCCTTACTTGATTGTCTACATTTTATTATGTAAGATTGCGAAAGTCAAGTAAGACAATGTACAAGGAGACAAATATCATGGTTAGGACTTAATAAATTGGAGCGTCTGTGGTCCAACCCATTTTTTTTAATTTTGCCCCACACTTGTAGTTACTCCTGTATCATGTGTGCGTTTACAAACACATATATTCACATATACAAATACCCAGACCCGAAACAAGTATCTGTAGATCATACAGATAATTGTTCCGTGCGGGAATTGAACCCGCGACACGTAGCGCAGGAGTCGATCTCTCAATCACTGTGCCAACCGTGCCAATTTATCTACAGATGTCTACAACTATCGGCCAACAACGTTCGATACAAAGGGTTTTTTAAAATAAGCCAGTATTGCGTCAGTATATATTTTTTTTAAATCATTGCCCCACACTAGGATTTCTCCTGTATCGTGGGTACAGTTTACAAACATACAAGTCACATGCACACACAATTGTCGTGGTAGTATTGTTTCTCATGTGATCGGGTATTTAAAACCAAATTCGATGTAGCAAGCCATATTAGGATCCACGCTAGAAGATAATTTCTTCTAGAGTCGCCGTCATCGAAATCGATGATGATGGGATGAGGATATGTATATATTTTGTTATAAAGAATCCAGAAAAATGACATACCTAAGAAAATAATCGCAACGAAAAATGGCAGCGACGCATGATATAAAAGAAAAAAATGCAATATTTCGATTTCTTGGGATGAAAGGCGGTCAGAGATGTGTTGGTTAGCAAATGCAGGCTATTAATCAAGAGTAGGGGGCGTGAAAGTGGAAGATGTTGTGGCCACAAAGAGAGGTAACGAAACCGAGAGGAAACAAAATTAAAGATGAAAGTTTGAACCAAATTAAAATTGAACCCATTGAATTTTGTTTCATAAAAACTGAATATACGGGTAAATAGGAGAGATCTCAAAAAAAAAAAAAACGATCTCATAAATATGGTGGAAAAATGTAAGTATTTTAAAGGTACACCGATAACATAATTAAATATAAGCGATTACATTCCATAAAACTTTGAATTTAATAAATAAAAAAAAATACAAACTTTTGAAAACGTGGTTTTCGTGGCCACGAAATAAGGGCGCATACAAATTGCCCACAATGCATCTGACGGGGACAAAAAAAAAAATCTGGAAAGCATTTCGTTTGCGTAAAAATGATTTATTGCATATTTATTATCGCTTTTTCAGTTCAGTCGCTTAGATTATTACATCGTTTTGTGTTTTTGATGATTATGAGATTATATCTTAGTATAAATTAGTAGACACAGTAGTTAATTAGTGCTGATTGTAGTTAAAAATTAAGTTAATAATTTTTTTGTGACTAAATTCAATTTCTGCAGAATTATACCGATTTTACTTGTATTTAACCTTTGAAATTACAGAGCCCTTATTGAGTTGACCTTTATTTTAAAATAGTATTTTCAAATAGTACTAGAATAAATATATTCTAGTTTATTTAAGTTTAAAATAAACTATAATAATTCTATGAACTTCAGAATTAGAAAAACAAAATCTCGAAATTATAACCCGAATCGGACTAAACTTGAATTCCTTTGGGATACACTGGTTCCCTATTCTTAAAGGTAACGCAATATGTGCCGAATACAAATTGCGTGTCTATACCTGGGGGGTGAAACAGTTGAGATTCAACCCGCAGGTCAAGCGGGTTCCTATTGGGAATCGGCCTAAATGTTTCTTTTGGAGAATTTACATAAACTTTATTGATTCCTCTTTTGTTTTTCGATTCTGTTTCGGTGAGAAGTTTACTACGAACTGATACAATACGGACAGTTTTTTCATGTTTGAGTGTTTGTGCGTGTTAACACATTCACTGCGTTACGGCAAGTCCTTTGCCGTATTCGAATATCAGCCAGTTCGGCAGCTCGTTGTCCTTGTTTTACGCTCGGTGCGGGGGTCATTTAACAATGTTCCCGTACGTGTAGAAAAGAGAGTGAGCTTTTCAATATTGGTGCTTTAAATATAATAATATTCTACACTAATAATGTACGGCAAAATAGTTGTCGTAACGCACAGCGGGCAATATGGATACGGGCAGTATTTGTCTCGTACCGCACTGCCAGGAAGTTTAGTTTTAGCGCCGCCGCAGCTATCGTGTTAATGTGTTTTTGTTAACGCACGATACAGAAATTATTAAAAGGGCGGGCAAAGTTTATTAAAAAAAAAAACCCTTTCTAACCCTACAACTTGATAATTTAGTTTGTCAAATTTTCAACGTCAAGGCATCACCTATCTTATGCTGGTCATATTTCATCATTAAGATATGGTTTTTCATGAACAGAGCCGACATCTGTATCAAGAATATTAAAAACACTTTAAACATAACATAACATAGCATCACACCTGGACTCCCCGAAGGGTTAGGCAGAGTTGTACTATATATGTACATCCACATTTCGCCGCCGCCGTTACTGAGTCCCATGTAATAGGGGGCGAGCGTATTGCCATCTGCCGGGCACAGTTCCAGAATCCATGCTGCTACTGAGAACTTCCATACAGAAAAACCCAATTACACTTTACCCGACCCGGGAATCGAACTCAGGACGTCACGCTTAGCAGTCGCGCTTGCGATCAGTAGACCAACGAGGCAGTCAGTCATTTTAAACAACGACGATATTTCGTATCCCGATCTGTAACCATACAGATAAAATCTATGTTTTGTATGTAGATTACTGTGGACTGACATAGGTATAAACAGCAACCTCACACAATAAACTAGTTTAAAGTATCAACCCTATTTGTACCAAATGTAGGTAGGTACTGTATAAAATGTTCAACATACTGAAACTCCGAGTGAACCTTGCTTCATCCTTTGTAAACCACGAACTGACCATTGCTACAGATATTGTCAGAATTCTATGCAAATCCTACACACAAAAGCGATAGTTTTGTACACTTACTCCGGTTAGTATTTTGCTGAAATAAGCAGAAATTGTAATACGTTAAAGTTCGTTGACTTTTTTCTTTGTTTATGGGACCTCTGAATAAGTATGTTTAATCTGTATAATCAAGCTTTGCTTATAATCGTATACTTATTACGTGTAAAGTTGTATAAGAGTCATAAATCTCTCGCATTTGTCGCAGAAACTTCGTATCTAAAAACGATATTAAAGCAAAGGCATCAAGACATTCAGCCTCATTCACTAAGATTAAGCAATTTAACAGCATGAGTCAACAAAAAATACATATTTACAAAAACATATTTATTAGAAGAGATTTAATTAAATACTGAAATTTCTATTCAAGTCGTTAGGAACGGCAAAAAACTCGAAATTGAAGTTTTGGTTTATAATTCTGTGCACATAGTAATTTGATTGTACCCTCGTCATGATAATCTGGACCCGATCTGGATTGTGGGCTTAAAGCGTGCCCTCACCGTAGTCAATATTGTGGATAGACTAGCCACAAGTCTTTTTTTCAACCGACTTCAAAAAAAAGGAGGAGGTTCTCAATTCGGCTGTATTTTTTTTTTATTTTTTTTTATGTTTGTTACTCGATTTCTCGAAGACGCCTGAACCGATTTCAAAAATTCTTTTTTTATTTGAAAGGGTATGCTTGTCATTTGGTCCCATTGTCATCAGGCGAAAAGCCTGATGGTGGAAACCCTGAGAAATCGAGGGCATCTATTGAAAATTGTAGGCGAGCATGGGGTAAAAACTTGATATTTATTTGTATATCTGATAATATTACAATACTATGGAGGTTTAGGGCAGATCTGATGATGGAGACGACAGAGGATCGAGGGAACTCCTCAACGGTACAACTTAACTACCTCGTGTTTGGGCTTATTTTATTTGTGTTGACAAGATCTTTACACCGAGATGGGCGAGGCATCCGGGCACCGATTTTAATATTCTTCAACTACTATATTGTATAATAAAAGATTTATTTTTTGCTTTTTAGTTATTAGTTTTGTTTTTGAGTTTTTTGGAGTCGGTTTTTATTTTTTGTTATTTTACGTGTGGATGTGCTCATGGATACTCTCTACCTTGGGGAAGGTGACGGGTGATGTCGAATTCTAACCAGGTGAACGGTGTTCCCGCTGTATACCTGTAGCGCCGGACACAAGTGATTCACTCGCGAATTCGCCGCACCCCGACAGAGATTATATTAGAGTTACGAGTCTAACTTCTAACTACAGTCTAAAGACATAGTGAAAGATTATTCTTCTACTACCAAATGCCCCAGTTTTGAGAAGTTCGTATCGAAATACGACAGTTCAGTATAATAGTGTCCATCCTTTCCCAAGTGTCCTTGCAGAAAAAGTACTGTCTTTCGGAACATGGCTTAGAAAACCCCGCCTGGACGCACCCCGAATGTCTTTCGCAACACCGGACAGTAACCCTAACTTCAAGCAGTAATCTGGCTCATTAAGTACAGATTGACTTAATACAGTTTTCGCTATGGTTTGCGTAGACCCTTATAATTTAAAAGCCATTTATATCTAAGTCCACGAACTTTTGGCGTTCCTCAGGCTTTTTGTGTTTGCTGCCTATGAATAAAGATGTCCTAACGCTGCAGATATTATCAGATGTTTTCGATGATATTGCTTTGGCTTTTTAGTCAATTGGACTTTTTTAGGCTCACCTATCTAGGTTTATAAGTCAGCACTTTGGAAGCTTTAGCTTTAAAGTACTGGGCATAAGATAATTAATGGAATCAGGCGTTTCTTTGCGGAAATTCATGATATACATATAAGATATGCAACTACATATAATAGAATATTTAGTTTTCTACAAAAACAAACTATATATTTTAGTTGCATATTATGCTGGGCATAAGTCTGTCCGAAAATCTTCCCCACCCGGGGAACGAACCCAGGAGGCTTTGCAGCCGCGCTATCGACCCCTAGACCAATAATGACTCATGTTCATTTAACAACTAATATCGCAAATAGCTACTCTATATTTTATAAAATAAAGTAGTTACCTAAATGGAAGTACTACAAAACACTACCCATGACATGTTCACTATAGGTTCTCTAAAGATTTATAACAGTTGGCATTCTAACAGCGTAAAATGTCTGAAGAGTTGTTTGAGAAATAAATTGCTCCGAGCCATGTCATAAATTACTTGTTTCATACTGCTACAGTTTATTTTCTAATACTGCGAGCTTCAAGTGTAATCCTCCGTTAAAAACTGTAGACAGCTGTGATTTATAATTGTATGTTCTTACTATTTACGAATCCTTTGCTTTAAACGGAGTCTTCATACGGTTCAAGGAATCTGTTTAATTATTTAACATAATATAACCCCTGTACTCGTCGAAGTGTAAGGTAGAGATATACTATTATGTACTCCCCATTTCGCCGATACCGTTATTTAGTCCTATGTAATAGGGGGCGACCGTATTGTCATCTACCGGGCACAGTTCCAGATTCCGTGCTACTACTGAGATTATCCATTCAGAAAAACCCCCATCACACTTTGCCTGACCCGGGAACCGAACCTAGTACCTCACGCTCAGCAGTCACGCTTGCGAACACTAGATCAATAAGACAGCCTTTTACACATTATTTTTATCTTTTTAAATTATTAACAAATACCAAGATTTTTCCGAAGTACATTTTCCATCTATACTTATTTGTTTACTTATTCGTGAATGAGTATTCAGTGAGAACTCAACAACTATGTATAAAGTAAGTATATCTTGCCCGCTGAGTAAGGATCTTCCTAAAATGAAAAATGTTGCTACGCGGATTGAGTCAAGGTAACAGCTAGTTGTACATAAAACCATTAATTTTCATTTAAATCGGACTGTAAACTGAAATATCGAAATTAGTTAGTGTAAACTAATTATTTATTCACATCCACCTGTTTGCTAACATTGACATTATTAATTAACGGCTTATTTAGATTTAAATACGTGTTTCATGGAAATGATTGTTGAAAGCGTGAATATTTGATCATACGTTTCATTTGCCATGACATTAAAACAAATGATAAACGGAAATCATTATGTATAAAATTCCGGTGTGTGTGTTTGTGATTCTTCTCATCCTAAACGGCTAGATCAATTTTAATGAATTTCTTTTTGTACTTATGAGGTCACCTAAATGGTTCTTAGCTATAGTTGGACCCGGTAGGTGGCGCTGTTGTCGTGGTCCAGAACACAAAATACACGAACTTGTGGGCAAGCTAGTGTAATAATAAAACCACGGGAGATAATCTCGCTATTTCGCGTGCTTTGATTTAAATCTATACTAGAGGTTGTCAATCCCTTAATAGAAAAACTCACTAAAATCTCGACTGCATTACCATTAGTTGCATATTTTACGGAAAAAAGTAAAGATGTCTCTAATGTGATATTAAAAAACTTCGGTAAAAGGTAGGCGTGCGTTAACCGTGACGGTTTTCGATGTATCTCGATTTTCATATGATCTCTAAACGTTTGATAATTGCCAGTTATGCATGTATATATGCCTTATCTTACAAATAAAATAGAATTATCAGTACACGAGTGACGTCATTTATCTGCAACGCAGCTCGTTTCCTCCAAAATGGCGTCCAAACGATCGTCATTAAACATGGTTTTATCGTCGCGTGAGGCCGGCACATTCCTTCGCGCTCCTCTTAACTCCTTCTCATCATTTCCTCAAGGGATGTCGTGTCCATGTACAATGTTTAGTGAGATGTGTAGACCCGAGGGGCTTTGACCTATGAATAGTGTGCATGCAAGATTTTAACGGGGTTCGTGTTACACCGAGGCGTATTGGTATTGACAATAATTTGACTTGTCGTGGCGACCAGTACCGCTATCACGAGTTTTCTTACTATTTACTATCATAGTAAAGTAAATTTTCATGATAGCGATTTTAGTTCTTAACTTGGTTACATTAGGGATTAGAGTCGCTTATGTGACATCTAGTCATAGTAAAGTTTTGATTTACTATTTACTATATTATAGAGATGTCATGTTAGCGACTCTAATCCCTAATTTAACAAAGTTAAGAACTAAAATCGCTTGCATGAAAATTTACATTTACTATGAAAGTAAATAGTAAAAAACTCATAATAGAGGTACAGAACCAGTTCATTTTTTAACATGGTCTGGTTGAGTGGCTTGAAAGAAGGTTCAGGTAAAGTAAATACCTAATGGAATCAGGCGTTATTTTACGGAAATATCGACGGCCTGCTCGGTGCAGTGGCTAAGTGATTAGTTTTCTGCGCTTAGGTGTCACAGGTTCCTGGAAACTAAAGCGAGGTTCTCGTGCTTAACAGACGCGCACGCAACCAGAGGCAGTTATTACGAATTAATAATAATGAATTTTGCTACCCGTCATTAATTTACAATATTTTCTTACTAGATCACGCGAATAAAACTAATCCTATTCACAATATTTTCTACAACATTACCACTTCGGTGTAACAATAGGTCGGTCGTGAATAGAAGCATATATCTGTAGAGTCTGGCGGAACAAATGTGTCCATTTAAGTCGAGAGCTTAGCGGAACAGTGTCGTTCTTACCCGTTCAATATTGAGTAGAGTTATCTTTAATGAGGATACGAATGTTGTTCATTATTGCTCTGTTACTTTGTGAGATGATTAGTGGTCTGTTTAGCATTGAGGACACTGGAAGTGGTAACGTAATAATTCTACATTGTTATATAAACCTTACGTCACCTGACGAATATGGGACCTCTTTAAGGCTGCCTGTCCATTGACGCGGAGCGAGGGAGTAATGCAGAGCGAAGTTTCGGACTCTTGTCTGTCCACTGAAGCGGAGCGGAGATTTTTTGCAATTCATTGATATTGGCATCGCTCCGCTCCTCTCCTCTCCGCTCCAGTGGACAGTCAGCCTTAAATTCAGAATAACTGTTGGCAAGTGGATTAGTGATCGTATTATTTAATTTGCGTCCTTATTGCAGGTAAGTAAAGCCAATCGATAAAACTGCATATAATATACAGCATAAATATCTGAACTTTGAGGTAAAGCAGCGCTTGCTCCGGTCAGTTTTTGGATGGGTCACTTTCTTTGGACATTGAGACCCCTCTGTACTTCGCAAAGTAAATTAAGCAGTTGGTCCCGTGTTTCACACGAATATCTATGACAGACGGTAATGTCTAAGTCGGTCAGATGGCAGTCGCTTCGTGTAAAATACTGACATTCTGGCGCATCCGAATAGACTGGATGCCGAACCCAGCATATTTGGGAAAAGGCTAGGCTGATTATGTAAATCTTTAATTCTGATTTAAATATTTGTTGCACGCGGGAATAGAACCGGCAAACGGTAGCGTAAAAAGCTTAAACTTAGCCACTACGCCAATCATATCATCGTTGTATACAAGGGACCAAATTACCGCCTGTAATATTTTTTGTTCTTATAAAAATTTATATTGCATTCATCCATACATTACCAGTGTTCTATGACAAGTAACAGGATAGCATCACGCCTAAATTCCCCAAAGGGTTAGGCAGAGGTGTTCTATTCTCCGCCCATATTTCGCTGATGCTGTATGAGTTGTGAGGGGCCGAGCCTATTGCCATCTACCGGGCACAGTTCTAGACTCCGTGCTGCCACTGGGAATTACCATACTGAAAACCCATTAACACTTCGCCTGACCCGGGAATCGAAACCTCGCGACCGGACCTCACGCTTAGCAGTCGTGCTTACGACCACTAGGCCAATGAGGCATTCGACTGTTTTCACAAATTTTTTGCTCGGTATCTATGGTTGAAGTCCAGAAAAACACACACTTGGGACACAGGAAAAAGAACGGTTTAAAGATGGAGATGACAGTAGAACTGTATTGTGTTCTTAAGAAGAAGCAAAATGCATAGGAACATCCTAATTATGAAATTACTAGCTTCCGCCCGCGGCTTCGCCCGCACTGATTACGAACCCGTGCATTTTTTCGGGTCACACGTAGCACCATCTAGCGTCCTAAAGCAATTGTACCCGTTGAAAGTTATTGTTCTTTCCCTCGGGAACAGTATGTTTTTTCTGGATGAAAGGTACCCTATGTCCTTTTCTGTACCACTGACAACGTATATGCGAAATTTCGTGATGATCGGTTCAGTGGTTTAGGCGTGAAAAGGTAACAAACAAATAAACAAACTTTCTTTCGCATTTATAATATTAAATTAAAATAGGATTAGGATTGCGAAAGCACAATCTGTTTCAAAATTGAGAGCTTTCTGCGTTAAGTGTTGCGGGTTCGATGCCCGCACGGTACAAATATATGTATGATCTACAGATAGTTGTTTCGGGTCTGGTTGTGTGTGCATGTGACATGTATGTTAGTAAAAATGTACCCATGACTCAGGAGAAATCGCAGTGTGGGACAAAGTTTAAAAAAAAGTTTTTCGACCCAGTATCAAGGAGAGCATTTAGTTCGGAATATCTGGCCTACATATATTATATTGCGTCTGAGTCTGTTTTGTGTAGTCGTCCTTAAACATCGTCACCGCTTATCGCTCTCGCCTATCAGTATGCTCTCAGCCAAGCACATTCTAGAGGGCAAACGGTTCATGATTATAATATGAATATTGATTCTGTAAGTAACGTTCAAATGCTATTTACGTCGATTCCATGAACCGCACGGACTTGAACCTTGTGCCACAAAATAAATAGGTACAGAAGGTACAATTCATACAATCTATATTTATTTAAAGATATAATCTATATTTATTCAAAGATAACTAATCTATATTTATTTAAAGATTTATTTTTATAATACACAACACACAGGCAAGCGTGTGGCGGACATCGATCAGGTGTCCACGGAGTGCGACAGAAGAATTGTTAATACATGTCATATTTTGTTGCTTCATTGCAGATTTGTTGTCAGTGTCAGCTTTGGTGAGAATCATAATATTATATACTCGTAAAATTTCGAGTACTGCTCCAAACGCTAAGAGCGCCAAAAGGAAGAATAACCTATTGGGCAGAAGATTTTAACTTATGTGTTCTTGTTCAAAAATATTTGCCCTATTACTATAAGGCGATTATATAAGGGCGTATATGATGCAGTTTTCATTCATACTAACATGATTGTATTTGTAATTTTATGATTCGCATTACATAATATTTTTATATGTGTACATAACTGTACGAACACGATTGGACGAATTTTACGATGCCCTATGATTTCTTCCTCTCCCCGTTTTTAACAATTTGTACTTTTATTTATATATTTTTAGCTTGTATATAAGTCTGCATTTCCTCTCATGAAAAAAAATTTAAATATACGATTGTAAAAAAAAAATATTAATAAACTATCGCGCTGGTCTTTGTGTGCGTGTCTCCATTTGAGCAAATTGTATGGAGTGGCCCTTCTGTACTTTTTTATTTTGTACTTGTACTATGTGCCTTATTACTATCGGTTGTAGGTCGTAATTTGGGTACTTACTTGAATAGAAATGAACGTTAAGTACATACCTACATACCTATGAATCTAATATCTAATATTAGTGTCTTGTTTTTTTTGGAAACTTATATTAAAGGGAAGAAATAGAAATACTTTATTTTATACTTTTTTATTTTACTGTTTCATTGGTCTAGTAGTCGCAAGCGTAACTGCTGAGTATGAGGGTTCGATTCCCGAGTCGGGCAAAGGGTTATTGAGTTATTGTATATGGAGATTCTCAGTGTTACGTAGTCTGAAACTGTACCCGGTAGATGGCAATAGGCTCGCCCCCATTACTTGAGACTCAATAACGTCATCGGCGTAATGTGGGTATTAGATTGTCCTCCTCTGCCTAACCCTTCAGGGAAAACAGGCGTGATGCTATGTTAGAAATACTATGGTGGCTAATTTAAAAGATATTTCAATTTGTAATCGGTTTCTTTGCCTAAAACGGACATTTAGAATACAAAACTTTAATTTCAAAAGAACCTATCGTAGGTATGTTTGTAACGCTCGTTGCAAGTTTAGTTTGGTGTACATGAGTGGTTAGTTTACTAGCTAGGAACCTGGTTGAGTGGGTACTAAAACTTATTAGACGTTTCTTCGTGTTTAGGCTTAGCAAAATACACGCCACCCCACCACTACTTGTGGGCGTCATAAAAGTGGTACTTCGGTAGTGCGAGCTTAACAGATACTTCATTTTGGAAACAAGGTCCTTCATACAGACTGGCAATGACTATAGGCTTACCCCTATTACTTGGGACCCAATAATGACATCGGCAAGATGAGGTACAACAGCACGCTATTGCCTAACCCTTCGGGAACTACAGGCGTGATGATATGTATGTACCTAAGTATGTAAGTATTTCATATACTTCAATGAAGGCACTCGGTCATGTTTCCTGGACTTACCTTGAATTTCTTTGAGAAATCTCCGCCTAAATGAGCTATAAGATGAGCAATCTACGTATATTTCCTGGATTCAATTTCAACAACTCTTAGGCAAATTGACTGTAATAATTGTAGTCTGTAGAAAACTGTTGCAGTAATGGTAAAAACGAAGATTGTTGGTGATATTCATTTTGATGGCATGGTTGGGTCATTAGCTAAGGGATTGGCTTTCGAAGCATCGCGGTTTGATTCCTAGACGGAACATTATATTCATAATTATGATTAAAAGATAGTTGATTCGGGCCTGGATGTGTATGCGTGTTTTATGTTTGTAAACCGTATCTACTCACGATCCAGAAATTAATTCTCGTACACAATGGATTAAGGGTACAAAAAAAATCGTTAGTAGTGGTGGTCGTTGCGCGACGTAAAGGTTATTGAAACTAGCTATCGTCACAATAGCGGATAGCTCGTTTCACCGTTCTGAAATAACGTGCTAACATCAATCCGCTAACATCTAACTCGATCGCGTTGCATTCGAACACAATGCACACAACGTTAGGAAATTAGCAACGCGGAGTCTGGAACTATTCCTAGTAGATGGCAATAGGCTCGCCCCCTGTTACATGCAACTCAATAACAGCATTGCTAAAATATGAGTGTACAATAGTACACCTCTGCCTAACCCTTCGGGGAATACAGGCGTGATGCTAAGTTAATGCAACAGTTTTATACGTATACCAACAGTTCTTTTTTTGCAGATACGAAAAATGATATTTTATCTGTTGGTAATACATCGCTCCGAGGTATCCAATTATCTGTTGTAACAATCCCTGAGAAAACATTTACTACAATTTAATTAACTATTTACTAATAATATTATCCATTAGTACTAATGAAATGAAATGAAATTATTTATTTTGCAATTAGGATTTTTCAATCACTTTTACACGTCTTTTTTAAACTAGGTGGCGTCGGCATTTCCTATCTATATATCTCTCATCTTGTATTAATACTACGAACCATTTATTTAAAGTAGGATTTTTGTTCATTTCTAATTATCTTTTCAGGCAGTACATACGTACATAAATATGTTTGTGGTCACCTAGTGGTTTGATATATATTTGATCGTCGATTATAATAATTTTATGTTTTCAATGTGATAACGGCGAATCTGTCATTATTTTAGCGTCAGTAGCGTCTCTCTGTTCTCACAAGGAAATCATATTATAGGATCAAAGACTATGTTGATAACAGAGACCTGTGGTGCTAACTATCTTCTGCATTTGTGGCTTCCCTGGTTATCCATTGTATCTACTAGTTCTATTTTACATTAGATACGCTTCACATGCCTAGACATTCTTGCTATTTCACTATTTTGTATTCTTTTTTTTTCTTTTTTATTCGCTTTGAACTGCTTATGCCATTTTTATTTTTTATTCGAAACACTTGAATAACTTGTATTGTATTATCTAATTATATAATGTATGGTTTAATAAGTTTATATTTTTCTTATACATTGGATGCATTAATTTAACATTTATAATTGTAAATTAACGTTTTATTTTTTGAAAAGAGGATCCATGGAGTTTCTTGCCGGTCTCTTTTTCATGGGACCTACCCCCCTTTGGAACCGTGCGCCTAGTGTCGACTTTAAAAGGGCCTGAAAAGGCCTAGTTGAAATTAAAAAACTTTGACTTCAGTGCCATCTACCGGAGTAAACTGACAACACGAATCCTGAATCCTTTGACGCTGACTGTATAGATGAAAAATTGTGTTATGATTATTAAGTTTCTTAAATGTTTTATGAATGAAAATTTTCAAATTAAATTACTCTATATTTAATTATTTTTATTAAAAAATGAAGACGCTTATTGTAAGTGGCCTATGTGCAGTAGTGGATAAACTTTATTGATTAATTGAAAATTGTTAGTTTAATAAGTAACAGACACATGACAAATACGAAAAAGATCTTGTCTTCTTTTCCAAAGATCAAGTCATCATCTATTTAGATAATTACTAATAATCAATTTTCAACAATAATATTCCGACGTGTTCATACACTTCTGTCGCTGACTATATGTCAAGAACTTGTGAAAACTTGTTCAGTATAAAACAACTAAAGCTAATCAGAAATGAGGTCTCGTTAACACGTCTAGACTTGAAACGGTCACCTGTGGTCACATGCTATATACTTTTACTGCAAGCAATAAAAACACTCGTTTTATTACTGCTTATGACTAAAGGTTTTGGTTAAAACAATCATAATTAAAATTAAATAGATGCATTAAAAATACTGGCATAACTTTAAGGCTTTAAATCTTTCTTATTTTGAAAAGACTGCCCAGGAGTGGGGGATTTGCATTTATTAGAATATTTTGAGCGAGTGATTTGACCATATAACATAACATAGGTACTTATAATAGCATTACGCCTGTTTTCCTTGAAGGGATAGGCAGAGGTGTACTATTGTACACCCACATTTCAACGATACCTTCGTTAATTCATATGTAATATGAGGAACTTATTTACATTTGCGATACTGAGCATATCCTATCAGAAAAAAAAACTGCCTGACCTGGGAATCCAATCCTGGACCCAGCGGCGTGCACAGAGTTTTTAGACAGGGTTGGCAGAAAATTTTAAAAGCTTACTTACCAATAATACCTACCGCATGTTGGTATAGGTTCGTCGACTTGTCGATTAAATAATGATGTATGTGATTTGCCACCTGAAATATCTTATAATAAATATTTATCTGAGTTATGTAGGGTAGGCAGTGTCTTTTTGTCTTATGCACCGCACGTCATTACCTGGACCCCATGATCAGTACCCGCGTATAGGCAAACTAGGTAAGTAAAAAATTAATATTATTAATTAATATTATACTCGGGGTCACATTTTACAAAGCTTTTCTTGGTGTGGGTGTTTTCTTTTTTAATTTAAGAGATTAGCTCTTGTCGGTGGAGCAATCGCCACTGCTCTCTATTTTCTGTCTTCGTTTTAACCTCTTGATACGAGTCTACCCCTACTTTCTCCTTTACTTGTTGTGCAAAGCGTGATCAAGGTCTTACCCTTCCTCTCTTTCCTTCAATTTTTCTTTCTAAAATTGGGTGTTTTATCTGAGAATCAAAGTATTAGGTAGATAACTCCTAATTTATTATGAATGCCCTATGTATTTTTTTCTTTCGTGAAAATTTGTTGGCCATATACCCTTTTTAAGGCAGTGGCCACTATATATAACATTGACCACCATTGAACAGAAATAAAAAGTTTAATTAAACTTATGAATATTTTATTTTCCATAGTCCTTTACAGGCAGTGGCAACTATATTGCCATCAAACACCTCAATAGGTTACCATATCCGTTTAGTATAAATTTGTACCTGTCCTCGTTCCCTCTGTCTTATATAGAGTTAAAGTTTATAAGTGAGAGTAACTATTATTTAATTTTAGAACGCGAGTCAGACACCCTTAGAAATATTAAACCAACATAGATAGGCAATTAAAAAAAAAACCTGCATACTGTATAAATTACACAGAATATTTCAATGTCAGTAGGGATCTAGTATAAATTAGAGATATTTCCCTTTCATTCACAGATTCGAAGAGAAATCATTTATGATTTAATTTTAAAAATAAAATTCTGTCTAGGACAAGAATCCTTGAAACGTCTAGACTGAAGTCAACAGTTTCACATTTCAGTCTTTTGTTCTGTCATTTGCAAGAATTAAATGTTTAAACATAGATAGATTTATTGTTTTAAATTTTGTGTACCGATTCCAGAGAAGGTCTATTGTTTCAGTGGTGATATACGAACAAATAGATAATAATTGAACCGTGTGAATTGAACCTCTACGATTTTGAGGACATGCAGTTGCGAAATTGTTAAAAACGGTCAAGTAGAATAGAATAAGATTTTATTTTATAAAAATGTTGCCCCACATTTGAATTTCTCCGTATCACGGGTACAGTTTACAAACATACATGTCAAATGCACACACACCCAGACCCGAAACAACTATCTGCAATCATTCAAATATTTGTCCTGTACGGCGATCAAACCCGCGACACATAGCGCAGAAAGCTAATCTCTTAACCACTGTGCCAGCTGTACTGTCATACAGACATAATACTGAATATTTTGTGTAACGTTTTTCTTGAATAATGAGAAGGGCTTCTTCGGACGTTCGAATGACACAGAAACAGCAGATTAATAGTACAAATGAAAAAAAAAAAAAAGACTGGAAATTCAGTTGCTGTCATCTGCCCAATGTCATAATACATTCTAAAGATTTTTTTTTTAAACTTTGCCCCACACTCGGATTTCTCCTGTGTCGTGGGTACAGTTTACAAACATACATGTCACATACACACACAACCAGACCCGAAACAACTATTTGTAGATCATACAAATATTTGTTCCGTGCGGGGATCGAATCCGCGACACATAGCGCAGAAAGCTAATCGCTTAACCACTGCGCCAACCGTGTCGTCATTGTGATGATGATTAAACAAACAGTTGTGTGTCTTTTCCATCCCTATATTCCGTTTTTCTCCGAGAAAGGACCGCACTTCAGTGGAACTGTCGCTTACACCCGTTCCTAACAATGAATTATTAAATTGATTCAGTGTTGCCTGATACTGTATATTTGTGTAGGCATTATATTGTGGACGGTTGCGTGACGAATGTCAATACCTATGAGTAATTATGTTTATGTTGTATGTTTTATAGGAAAGGACAATGTTTTGTGTCGATTAATTATGTATTGATTGTCATTGACTTGTGATTGTAATATAAAAATTATAGATGATAACATCTGAAGTTCTATCCTAACCTATCTTACTTCTTACTAATATTTATTATATATATATACTTATATACTAGTCCGACTTATATTATAAATGTGAAAGTTTGTGAGGATGGATGTATGTATCTTTGTTACTCCATCACGCCAGAATGGCTGAACGGATCTGGATGAAATTTGGCACAGAGATAGATTATAGTCTGGAATAGCACATACTTTTTATCCTGGAAAAATGAACGGGTTTGTAAACCACGCGGGCGAAGCCGCGGACGGAAGCTAGTTCTATTATAAATGTGAAAGGTTGCGAGGGTGGATGGATGGATATTTATTACTCAATCGCGCCAGAACGGCTAGACGGATCTGGATGAAATTTGGCACAGAGATAGGTTATAGTCTGGAATAGGCTAGGCTACTTTTTATCCCGGAAACATGTACGGGTTCGTGAACAACGCGGGCGAAGCCGTGGGCGGAAGCTAGTAATATAATAAAGTCAGGTCGGAGTTTGGAATTATACCCGATAGATGGTAATACGTTCGGTCTCTTTCATAAGACTTATAAAATAAACGGTATCAATGAAATTTTGGTATATAGTACAATATAGTCTGTCGCGTCGTCAAGGGCTGTCCTAATGGAATCGCTCATGCTGTAGTGGAAAGATAAGTCCGTCAGCAATGGTGGTAATGAGGCTGACTGACTGCCCAGGGTACGCCCGACGATCTCAGGTATTGTGTACTACATTTGAGTAACATAATACGTTAGTTTACGATAATTGAGAAACAGGTTTAGGCGCCATTCATTACGTAAGACGATTTAGGGGGGAGGTCGACCATGTCTTATTTTTTTTTACAAGGGAGTGGGAGGGAGTCTTGATAGTTCTTACGTAAGATCACAAAAATGCGCAAAGTTAAGATTATACTTTGAAAAAGCGCAGGCAACCGCGCGATTGCCTTTGTAGGTACAAATAAAAATTCCTAAAAATGTTTACTTTGAAAAATAAACATTAAAACAAAGCAAACGTGTATTCATTTTTTCCTTTAGATTCTTACGTAATAAATATTATACAGGGGGGAGGGGGTCGAAATATTCTTATTTTTTCTTATGTAGGGGGGAGGGGGCAAAATCTAGCAAAAATAGTCTTACGTAATAAATGAATGACGCCTTATATTGTGTATCATGGGCTATTTTACTCAAAATAAACAACATTCTCATAATTTAATTTAGAATTTTATAAACATTTTGACATTTCGTAACTAAAACGCGTCAAACTGTCATGGTCTCTAATGACGTCATAGTCTGTCAAACAAACATCTATTTGGTTGAAGGGTTAACAAAACTTTAAGAAATAAATAATATAAAATGGATTATAATCATTACAAGCACTGTATAGTACCGCAATGTATCACATTTTTACAAAAGGTATGTAAAAAATGTGTCCAATTATGTTAATATATTGAACATTTACGTAGGCTGGAACTCTTCTCGGTAACCTAATGGAATATTCGTTGAGTCGGAATAAGTACTTAAAGTACTGCGCATATGTTTTATGTATCTTATTACGTAGGTTCTAGATGGAAAACGTAACACCTGCTGGATCTCATCTTGGGGCTTATTCTAAGGGTTATTACAGGTAGTTCGGATATGTTAGTACTTAGTACATTCAAACAAAAGAAAGGTGAAATTTCTTAAAAGCTGGTATTCTTTTTAATAGGTGTCTACTTAAATTTTACTACATTCATCACACACATGGCATCACGCTTGTATTCCCCAAGGGGTTAGGCAGAGGAGTAGATACCCCGTGCTGCTATAGCTATTAATAATTTCCATACAAAAAATCCAATAACACTTAGTCTGACCCGGGGATCGAACCCATGATCTCACGCTCAGCAGTCACGTATACGACCATTAGACTAGTGAGGCATTTATGACAATTATTTAAATAATATATTACTTAAAAGAATCCATAATTTCTTGAGAAAACTTCGTCTATATTTGGTAACTAAGTATACGTCATCCCATCTGTTTTTTAGACTTTAGTATAAAATCAATAGATTCTCCATATTCAGTTATTATAAACGATTATGACTGAATTTTTTAACCACTACTTTTCAATGCCATTTTTTTTTCTGTAAATTACATCTTGACCGAATTTTTGCATGAATTTGTTCTAAAATATATTCTACATTTTATTTAAAAAAAAAAACTGTACGAAAATCTATTTTCATATAAAGACACGGTAGATAGCTGATAGAAAATTTATTTTATTCATAGCATTTCCGACAGTGCCATCCTTTCATTTTTGAGCCAAAATTCAAAATGAATGTGTTCCAATTTTGCTGGAATGTGTCTTATTTTACGGTGTCGTAATAGAAATTTTACTCTGTGTGACGTTGCATGCGGCAATATCATGCGCCCGTGATATAGCAGAAATTTCTTTTTAAAACTTGTGTTGTACTGTACCCCTAGTGTAAGTTTCTTTTGACAAATTCAATTTACTACATCGAATGCGTTCGGCGCTCCGATTGGTCTGTTTCGTGCTCTCCACCGATCGGAGCGCCAACGCGTTCGATCCGTTAAATCGAGTTTGTCAAAAGAAACTTACACTAAGGCCCCCTGCAGGCAACAACATTGAATAACATAAAAATAAATACGAGTATGTTCAGCTTTCGTGTATAACAAAATTGTTTCTTTCTCAACGACGTATGTCAAACTATGCCTTTTGTCGTGACGTATTGATTTTTAATCTTTGAGTACGGTAACCCTTGTGTTCGTGCGTGTAATTAGGACAACATTTTATAAGTAGTTGCTGTGTGCGTGCGCATTTCCAGTAGAAGAAAATAAGGCTACAGGTTGACCTGATGCTGGGTTCTTTTATAGAAATAGCAGACATAAAGTGTGTGAATGACGTTTTAAAATTGAAATTAATTTTAAATTTAGTGAAATTAAATTACACAGACACAGAAAAAATGCTAGAAATTCTGAAATGATCATGTTACACTCCATATACATTACTGAACGCTCTTAATTTCATTAATTCTCACGATAACTGATGCATGCTTGCACTCTGTTGCGACAGGTTAGCTCAAATAGTTATGGCACTTTCTTCAAAAGGCTATTCCATCCTATATTTGTCTCACATAAACCCTTACATCATTACAATCTGTCTGGACTTTAAAATAGAGTTTGACCCCTGAGTTTGTTTCGGCGTTTCTTCTCAGGGATAGTCATAGGAAATGCCGACCCCATCTAGTTTTAAAAAGACGTGTAAAAGTGATTGAAAAATCCTAATTGCAAAATAAATAATTTCATTTCATTTCATTTCATTACAACGTAAGTATTTATTTTGTATACTTGTATAGTTTCGTTTTTAATTTTCTATCTAAATGCTTAGTCGTTGGAAAAATATGTTTATATTAGTTTTAACATAAATATTTTGTCTTATTGTATAAAACATCGTAAAGTGATGCCCTGAAACACAGGTTTGAATAAACCTAGATCAGGCAGCGCTACATTTAATTGCTATCCACCGTTAACATTTATTGCACTTTTTTATTAATATATTTTAGTAATAAACTAGTTTTATTTAGCTACTAATTTAACTATTAAGGGTTTTCCTATTAATACCATTGCGACTAGTTGTACTCCTTTTATAAAAGTATTTAAATAAATATTATTTTATTAAAAAAAAAATGCGGCATATATGACAGTACAGTTGGCGCAAAGGCTAAGCAATTAGTTATCTGCGCTACGTCTTACATGGTTCGATTCCCCCGCGCAAAAATATTTGTATCATCTACAAGTAGTCTGGGTGTGTGTGCGCATGTGACAGATATGTTAGTGAACTATACAGGAGAAATCTTAGTGTGGGGCAAAGTTTCTTATTTATAAAGACAAAAAATCGCTTTTAAAAATATGTGACTTGGCATCATTTTATACTTGCAATACTAAAGAAAGATATTACTAGTTTATAGTAATATCTTTCTTTGCAAGTCGTTACGAAAATAAGTTTTTAATGAGACAAGTTTTACTATGACCATAAAAATGAGTAAGATATCCAGCATCTGGTATGAAGTTAAAAACCATTTTACAATGGATGTAAAACGCTTTGAGTTAAGTGCTATGTTTCATTTTGCAAATGATTTGCGGAGATTTATTTTATTGAATTATTCCTACCAAAACTAAATCAGAATCTGAATGCTGAATTGATTGGCTTTCTGTCTTACGCGGGTTCAATCCTTGCAAGGGACAAATATTTACCCCCCTTATTAATTAATTATCACTGCTCCGTGCCTCTGGTTAAGCCGCTGGTCCTACGTCTGATGTCTCACCGGTCGTGTTGGATTGCCTTCCCATCGGACTATGAGAGTGTAGGAATAGAGAGTGCACCTGTGTTTGCGCACACACTTGTGCTTTATAATATCTCTTACGTAGTGGGCTAATATGCGGTGAGATTGGCCGCCGTGACCGAAATTCGGTCAGTAAGTAATTTTTTTATAAGATTTATTTTCTTCCGGTCTCATTCGTTCAATGGTCACAGGCGTGACTGCTTTGCGTGAGCTCCTGCATTCGAACCCTGGGTCGAGCAAAGTGTAATTGGAAAATTTCTCATTAGCAGGAGTTTGGAATCCTGTCCGGTAACTTGCAATAGGTTCACTCCCCATTAAAAGGGACTCAATAAAGGCTTCGGGGAAATGTAGCTGTATAATATTACATCAGTCAGTCCATCCCTTTAGGCAATACAAGCGTTATACTGCGTTACGTTATTTACTTATCTATTAAAAAAAGTAGCCGTTTCATCTCCCCAAATAAAAGCACTTAAGAAGTGGTCAATGGAGGTGAAATGAATTCTGACTTCAAAAACAATTGACGGTCAAAAAGCACTAAGTACTACTTGAAGATTTTCTGTTAAAGGTATAAATGAGTATCAAATAGCCCTTGTCTGCCAGAGTTAGTCTTAGACAATTAAATATCTTTAACACGGCTAGACAAATGGTCGAGATCTTGCTGTCTTGCTTATCAGTGCGGTTTTTAGCTAGCTCAAGACTTAACTTTAGATTGATTTAGATGAAAGCGTGTATTTACTTGACTTAGTTGGGTTAGCCAATAACATTTCTATATCCCGAAGGTTAACGCAAAAGTATGCAATTCTACATAAATAAATAATAATACATTTACTTGCTTGAAATATGGTACAAAGTTGCTAAATATGGGCCCATAACCTATTGGGTTATGAGGATTCATAAAAGATGGATTTACTATTTGAATAAACTGATTTTAATTATATTGTTTTAGAGTAAGGTGCGATGTGTACGCACTAGTTCACAGTCAAAAACAGAGTAAAGTCTTACACAGTAAAAATAAACTTTTAAGATAAGGATTTAAAACTCTCAAAACGATCCCATGTTAGAATGAGATCTCTTGATTCATTAGTTGAAGCGAGACAGATTTATTTTGATATATTCCACAACACGCACATTGATCGGCCGGTCATATTTCACCGTGCAATATTGCCATGTTATTGTTAAAATATTGAACTAGTTTAGTTTTAGAAACAAACACTATCAAGACGAATAAAAATAACTATAATCAATATTTAATTAAATTACAATGTAATTCCATAATTGTAAAAGCGACACCCACAGTACATTGATTTCATACACTTTACTAAATCACTCCAATAAAACCTTGATCCATCTGTGAATCAAATCTAAGACCTCACGATCAGAAGCCGTGGTCGCGACATTTGGGTATATGAGGCAATTTTTTTAACCAAAGTACAGAAATACGGCAAAAGCCAGCTTAAACTAGTTTTAGTTTTTGATAAATGGTCAAAACCATTTTCTGCTTATCGCTAGCTTCTAGTAAACACTAGACTTAAAATTGATTTATAACAAGACGTTTATCATTTATTTGACCTACTTGCGCTAAGTGTAAACATTTCTTCAAAAGTAACGTAACATAGCATCACGCCTGTATTCTCCGAAGAGGTAGGCAGAGGTGTACTATCTACACCCACATTTCGCCGATCCCATGTAGCCTATTACCATCTATCGGATACAGTTCCAGGTTCCATGCTGCTACTGAGAATTTCCATACAGAAAAGCCCAATAACACTGCCCGACCAGGGAATCGAACCCAGGACCTCACGCTCAGCCGTCGCGGTTGCAACCACTAGACCAATGAGGTATTCAAAAGTATTATTCAAAAAAAGAAAATTTAACATAAATCGTATTATATATTTATGTATCTGTTCGCCGTTATAAAGACCTTTGAATTATAACCACACAAACGGCTGAATTCACACGCGAGACGGATTTAGGGTCCTTTGAAAAAATCGATGATCGTGCCTTCAAAGTGCTTTTACGAAGCTGTAATAGACTCGTAAACATTGTAGAGTGGATTACTATCTAGATTTAGGTACCTTCTATGAGAAAAAATATTTTATAACTTATTTTTATTGTGTCTGATTATATTGAAGATTTTGAAGATTAAGGCTTGGATTTACGGATTGGCTTGTTTATCTATACATCTATACACATTAATACAATAAAATTGGAGTGTCTGTTTGTAATATTGAAATAACCGTTTTTTACTACATGCTTATGAATATATATACATACACCAAAATAACATTTTTTACAATTTTTATCTGTCTGTCTGTCTGTTTGTATAGGCTAATCTCTGAAATGGCTGGACCGATTTTGACGGGACTTTTATTGGCAGGTAGCTGATGTAATAAGGAGTAACTTAGGCTACTTTTATTTTAGAAAAAAATCGTTTATTTTACTAGAAAATAGGGTTAAGTGCATTTGGTCTTCTTAACTTCACGTAACTTTTATAATTTTTTTTTTTTTAATGTCATTTCGCTCTAAAGAATACATTGTTAAGTTCCGACATCCACGCGAAAGAAGTCGCGGGCACAGCTAGTACGGAATATATCTCGTTTATCGTAGGTCATGTAACATCTTTCTGCCTCAATGGTCTAGTGATCGCAAGCGCGACTGCTGAGCGTGAGGTCTTGGGTTCGATTCCCGGGTCGGGAAAAGTGTTATTGGGTTTTCCTGTATGGAAATTCTCAGTAGCAGCGAGAGGTCTGGAAATCTGCCCGGTAGATGACAATAGGCGGCGATATAATGAGGCGAGAATAGGGGGCGACCCTATTACATGGGACTCAATAACGGTACCGGTGAAATGTGGGTGAACAATACTATACCTCTGCCTAAACCTTCGGGGAATACAGGCGTGATGCTATGCTATGTAACATCTAAATAGAAGATTTAGTTGCGTTTTTAACATACTTGAACGATAAGCTGTAAGTGAGTCAATTGTGCAATAAAGTATGCGAGCAATGGGTGATGCATGACGCATGTTCCATTACAATTGGCTCAAGCCTTATTAAGAACTAGTTTCCGCGCGCGGCTTCACCCGCGTGATTTACGAACCCGTCGATTTTTCCGGGATAAAAAGTAGCCTGTGTGCTATTCCAGACTATAATCTATCTCTGTGCCAAATTTCATCCAAATCCGTTCAGCCGTTCTGGCGTGAAAGAGTAACAAAGATCCATCCATCCATCCATCCTCACAAACTTTCACATTTATAATATTAGTAGGATAGTAGGATTTTAAATCGCTGTTTTAATTCAGTTTCGTACAAATGTTTAATACAGTGTACCATGAAAATCTTACTGTTACAATGTTCACCGTTTATTAACCGTCTTGTTATTTGATCGAATACCAATCAACAGTAATTTAAAAATTGTAGCATTCATTTATTTTCAATCCAAAAGTTAAATAATTCAGTTATCACAGATTGAATCGTACAGTTCAAACTGACAAGATTGATTAAATATCTTTTTTTCACGTGAACTTAATAAAGCTTGGTATACACTATGTTATTTTCGTTAAATATTTAAACAATATTCGAACCGTGTGGATATAATAAGCGTAGGTACATTTATTTCTTGACCCGATAATTATGTCTTGATTTTGTTTTAATGTTAAGTTTATTCGGCCATTTATTGTTAGCGATGAAACATAATGGGCCGATTTTGTCTTTATAAAATTCTGGAGGCCAATTCCACTTACTAAATTAGTAATTCTTTTTATTAGATCTAATTTATTATTTGTCGTTGTCAATGACCTGCCCCAGAATTACATAAGAAAGATGTGACCGTTGCTGGTGCTAATAAATATGCTATTCCGTACCCTCTAACGAAGATTATATGAGTGAGAAAGAGATGCACTATTTGTTGATCGGTATAGCTGACAGATTTTCCTTACATAACCAAGCCGCCGACTCATAACACTGAATAACTCAATGTCGTTAGTCTCTAGTGTGTCTCCTTCCTAAAATACTCAGCTAAAGCGTAGGATACAAAATTGAAAAAGTTTTAATTGTTTCCACGATTGGCGATGTGCGTTCGTTCGACTCATTCGACACTCATTTCTCAACTTCTGATACTCTATTTAATAATGGATGTACACGCGACTTTATATTATATGAAGGATTTTGAAGATAGGTTTAGAAGATATATGTAGAGACTCTGATTAATAGCATAACATAACATCACGCCTGTATTCCCCGAAGGGTTAGGCAGAGGTGTACTATTGTACACTCACATTTCGCCGATGCTGTTATTGAGTCTCATGTAATAGGAGGCGAGTCAAGTGCCATCTACTCCGTGCTGCTACTGAGAATTTTCATACAGAAAAACCCAATATCACTTTGCCCGACCCGGGAATCAAACCCAGGACCTCAAGTTCTACAGTCGCGCCACCATTACACCAAGGAGGCAGTCTACATGGCACAGCCTAATAATTTAGTTTATTGACTACCAAAAGTACTTAACCTAACTGTGCGATGGGTCACAACATGCACCATTTAATAATAACTACAGTTCTCTAATTAAATACCGCGTACACGGCCACATGCGACCAGAAATTGGGTGGCAAGTAATTACTGGTAACAATGTAGTGTCCGGCATTAGGGACAAGTTATATCTACATTGTAGTATGATGGGTACATAATAAAAAGTAAATTATTTTTTGAAATATAAAAGACATCAGATATATTGTACTTAGATATAGTATTTATTCATGAGAGGAAATGCAGACTTATTAAATATTATATACAAGCTAAATATAAATATGTAAATAAAAGTACAAACTATAAAAAAAGTTTATTTTTGAAATGAAATTCATTTACCGAAGAATAATTCGGCCAGGGAATGGAATTCTCTGCCGGCGTCTATGATCCCTGATTCGTATAACTTAGGAATCTTCAAGGCGAGAGTGAATAGGCATTATTTGAGCTTGCGTGATCCATCCCCGGCAGCATTGTCACTCACCGTCAGGTGCTGCCAAACGCACTCAAATTAGTAGTAAAAAAAACCTATTAACTATCCATTATTCACTAAAGTTAGGTTATTCTATAATAATATAATTAATTATAGAAAGGATAATTTATTACTGTTTTTTTAATTAAAACCACGGCACAGTTGGCTCAGTGGTTGAGTGATAGACTGCTGTGCTACGTGTGGCGGGTTGGGTTCCCGCACGGAACAAATATTTGTTGATCTGATTTACAGATAGTTGCTCCGGGTCTGGATGTTTGTCCATGTGAATATTTGTGTTTGTAAACGCGTTCACGATACAGGAATTACTTCAAAAGAAAAAAAAGATTGCAAATGTTTAATAAACATAGCATCACGCTTGTATTCCCCGAAGGGTTAGGCAGAAGTGTACTATGGTACACCTACATTTCGCCGATACTGTTATTGAGTCCCATGTAATAGGAGGCGAGCCTATTGGTATCTACCGGGTATAGTTCCAGACTCTGTGTTGCTACTGAGAATTTAAACACTGACCGACCCGGGAATCGAACGCAGGACGTCACGCTCAGCAGTCGCGCTTGCAACCACTAGGCTAACGAGGCAGTCCAAATCAATGTTTAATAAAACTTTATAAAATGATCAGCTACTTTTATAATAAGACTATTGCAAAATCAGCACCTGAAGCTGCAGACTGTGCCATGATTCATACTCTACTAAAACATTGAGTAATGGTACTAACAGCTTCAGCAATCTTCGACCATCATAAAGTCTTTTAAAAGTACGGTCTCAGCACGAATTTATGGCTTAAGACCTATATAATATACTTTTTATGTGCTAATAATATACTTTTTATGTGCCGACATCTTACTGAAACAGTGGCCGTTTATAAAAAACGCAGAGGTACTTCGATGGAAGATTTACTGTAGGATTAACGATAAACATCGTAGTATGAATAACGGTTTATATTTTTGAAGTATGCAGTTTGATAGAAGTTATCGTGCGTTCTACGCCTGTCGCGACATCGGTAATAAGGCTGCCGCAGTAGCATTTAGTTTGCGACAGGCATAGATAGGCTGTCGCGTTGCCGTCGCTATTATTAGGCTGCCAGTAATATCAACGATTGGCCATATAATAATTTTTCACATGGATTGTAAAATAGTATATTTGCCAAAGCCGCTACATCCCCAATGAAATCCAAGATCTTGGCATATTGTACAATTCCCAAAAGGGTCCAAAGAAACCAATATTTACAGCATCGCCAAAGAAAATACCCTGGTCAGGACGCGACCATTGATTACTTATTACCTCGGTTAAAAATTGTGACACCGCATCATAGGCACAACACCATCTTTTGTTCGGAGAATGAACTATAATTGCCACATAAGTCTTAACAGATATTATTAAAATAAAAATGAACCTTTGAGCTTGGGGACAATGCCATCACAATCCTATGTCTGTGACAAATCTTGTTGTGTGCGCCGAATCGTGAGGAGACGGCTGCGGGCCTAGCTCTGTAGCTAGGATTTTATTTATTACAGCGGTGGGTCTTATCGTTTTCATTGATTTTTCTCAATATAAACAGTCAATAACCAGTCGGTGTTGAATAATGCTATTTTTACAAATAGCCATCCAAAGTTGAATAATGCTATTTTTAAAAATAGCTTCTATAAGTTGATACGATTTATCTCATAGAAATTTGAAAGATCACCCCTGAGTTTGTTTCGGCGTTTCTTCTTAGGGATAGTCATAGGAAATGCCGACGCCATGTAGTTTAAAAAAGACGTGTAAAAGTTATTGAAAAATCCTAATTGCAACATAAATAAATAAATATATTCATTTCATTTCATTTCAGCAATGGTGCTCCCGTGGCTGACTCTTTAGGCTCTAAAGACTCTTTAATTGCACCCCATTTTTACAACTGGTTCATGTTGACTGATCATCTAAAGTCTAACATGAAGTAAATAGATCTACAATACAATATTATTATTTGATTTCAGTTGAGGGATTTGTTGAGTTTTCTCAATGACAACCTTCATTTCCTTTTGTACTGAATGTTGATTGAAGTTAGCGATGTTCGTTGATTGAAAAGTTGGAATTGGGATGAAAACTTTGTTACGCCGACGCGACATGATTGAGCGATAATCTTGGGTTTATGAAACGATGGGTCAATATTTGTTTTAGCGTTTTACATAATATATTAAATAGCCTTGTCGCTCGAGTAGTTACAAGCGCGGCTGCTGTATAGGTGATGAGGTCCGATGTTTCGATTTTCTGGTAATCCGGAGTTTGGAATGTGCCCGGGGGTTGGCAATAAGCTCGCCTCCTATACCACCGAAATGATTGAATCAGTGAATTGACGGAGTAAAGTACAATTCTGCCTAACTCTTCGAGGAATATATGTAGGTGCGGTTCTATTAATGTTTTAATTTTTGAGGCACGGTTTCGAGTTTATTTAGTCTCTTGTAAGCACGTGTGTTTTTTTTTCGTCACATATTAATTATCACGCATTTTGAAAGGATTTCATTCATCGTCTATTCTTTCCCTCTTTTTTTCTCTCTTGAGTGTCCCATCATGGAAAATCAGCACTTTAGTGTAATTAAAGTATTTCAGTTGATAAGTGTTCAGGTTATTAATCGACTTATAACTTAAACCAATTCCTTGGTTGATATTACTATTTAGTATTAAAATCATACACCACAATCCTAACTAATATTACAAATGCGAAAGTAAGTTTGTTTGTTTGTTACCTTTTCACACCTAAACCATTGAACCGATCTTCGTGAAATTTTGCATATACATTGTCAGGGATACAGAAAAGGACATAGGGTACTTTTCATCCAGAAAAAATACTGTTCCCGAGGGAAAGAACAATAACTTTCTTAGGACGCTAGATGGCGCTACGTGTGACCCGAAAAAATGTACGGGTTCGTAATCAATGGGGGCGAAGCCGCGGGCGGAAGCTAGTATTTCTCATAAATATTCTGATGAATTGAAGCAAACAGAGAGAATATATAATATATATGTAGGTATATGGATCCCCAAGCCGCCTGCCAAGCGTGGGGATTATGGCAACCCCCTCTTGAAGGAGGCCTTCGTTCAGCAGTGGACATCTTCTGGCTGATGATGATGATGATGATGATGTAGGTATACAGGTTAATATACAGGTATATTTATAAATTCTATGACAATAATGTTTATGAACAGAACTGAATTTTGGACACAAATAAGGGACAGATGGATTAGACCTAGTCCATCTAAATATTCAATTTGCTCACCTGAAATTGGCTCTTTTATTAAATTTCTACACAGAATATATTAATTTGTACCGTTATTATGTATTTTCTGGGAATAATTTAGGGTGTATGGATATAAATAAGGCTTGAGAATAAAGATTATTGGATGACCACAGACAAAACTTAATTATTCTAGATAAAAGTAAATACCTGATAATATGACACCTACCTGCATTCGATTCCTAAGTCAGGCAAAGTGTATTTGGATTTTTCTGATAAATCCCCCCTCATTGGTCTAGTGGTCGCAAGCGTGACTGCTGAACATGAGGTCCTGGGTTCGAGTCTGGAACTGTGCCGGGAAAATTGCAAAAGGCTCGCCCCCTATTACATGGGACTCAATAACGACATTGGTGGAATGTGGGTGTACAATAGTAGACTTCTGCCTAACCCTTCGGGGAATACAGGCGTGATGTTATGTTATGTTATTTCTCAGTAATAGCCCGGGGGATAATAACATGGGATCTTATAATGGCATTGGCGGAATGTGGGTGTAAAATACACATTTGCCTAACCTTTCTGAGAATATTGACGTGATTCTATGTTTCACCACAAAAACTATTTCATACTAGCGTCCGCTCGCGGCTTCACCCGCGTGGTTTACGGACCCGTACATTTTTTCGGTATAAAAAGTAGCCTATGTGCTATTACAGACTATAATCTATCTCTGTCCGAAATTTCATCCAGATCCGTTCAGTCGTTCTGGCGTGAAAGAGTAACAAAAATCCATCCATCCACCCATCCATCCTCACAAACTTTCGCATCTATAATATTAAGTAGGATACGATTAGTAGGATTTTCCTGCGCAGATACTTTATGACAAAAATAAGTAGGTAAATACTTTATTGTGCAAAAAAAGAAATATGTTTGCGTACAAGTTGGTGTATGAAGCGAACTTTCAATATTAACCATAAACACGACTTTTTTTCTTCTGTAACTTTGTCACGTGTTTCAAACTTTATAAATGTATCTTCTTGCTTGAGTTTTACCGAAACTTTGTTTTCATTTTTGTTTTGAAAACTGACGCACACTAGGTAGAATTCCTGTATCGTGAATGTTACAAACACAAATATTCACATGCATACACAAGGAACTATATGTATGTCATATATGTATATATTTGTTCCGTACGGGGATCGAACCCTCAACACACAGCGCTGTGGTCGATCGCTCAAACATTGCACCAACCGTTGTGTAGAACATCTCACCTGTGTAATTATAAACCTGGAGATTGTTATCAACGAGCAGTGAGGAGTTCAGAGGTGTCTGCCAATAAAAGTGATAATGGCAATACTCCCATTTACGAGCGTTAATTGTTTAATCATCATCTGCCTAAGCTTTTCCCGACTACAATGGGGTCGGCTTCCAGTTTGCCGGTTGCGGCTGAATATCGGTATTTTTCACGGAGCGACTGCCATCTGACCTCCGCCATATTATTGTATGATAGCTATGTAGCTACGAGACCTTCGTTATTTTTTTTTAATACAATTCAAATAACACTTCATAAATAATAAGAAACAAAAGTTTCAATTTGGTACAAAGGTTTAATTTTTTTTTCTCATTTTACCTATTCTGTATGACATTGTGTGTTTCATTATGAAGTCTTCATAATGAAAACTAAAGTGAAATTATCGTTTCATTTTCATACGAAGTTGAAGGTACTGAAGCAAAATAATAGAAGTTACAGTGGAGAGACTTATTTGAATGAAACTAGTTTTTGTGTCTAGACTAATTAATTAAATTATTTATGCTTTAATCGTTAATTTTTAATTGCTCCCGTATGGAAGCATTAGCGCAGTGGCTAGGGAATGCGTTTTCTGTGTTGCGGGTTCAATCCCTGCAAAGTTGTGTCGGATCTAGGTGTGTCTATGAGCTCGTAAGATTTGTGTCGATAAATAACTCTTGGTACAGAGACAAAACATAGTTCGGTTAGTAGAGGCTGATCATAAAGAAGAAAAATATGAACGACTAGCTTCCGCCCAAAGCTTCGCCCGCGTGGTTTACGAACCCGTACATTTTCCCGGGATAAAAAGTATTCTATGTGCTATTCCAGACTATAATCTATCACTGTGCCAAATTTCATCCAGATCCGTTCAGCCGTTCTGGCGTGAAAGAGTAACAAAGATCCATCCATCCATCCATCCATCCTCACAAACTTTCACATTTATAATATTAGTAGTAAGTAGAAAGTAGGATAGTAGGATTATAAGTAGGATACATCGAGACGAAACCAATATTATTCAGACATCGGCAAAATTGTCGACACCATTGCTTGCCATCACCTGCCTCTAATTTCTGACTAGTTGCTGCTGAATATCAGTATTTTATACGAAGCGACTGCCATCTGACGTCCACCACCCAACAGGGAATATGCATGAAAAAAATATTTGTTATCTAACCAGTTAATCGAAAAAAAATCATAAATATCATTCCATTAGTGAAATCATAATCAAAATTGATCGCAAAAACAAACGAGATATAACCAATTTAAACGAATATTGCTGTCTCTTTCACATAAAACGCTGTTTTGTATGGCAGTTCTATGAGCGTGATGTCATTTGACGTCAGATAACACGTCAGACCTCTCTTTCTAATTCATCACTCCAGTGCTTTATAACTTGATCGTTGATGAAGATATTTTTAAAAATTCTTTCACCATTATTTACTAGAGATTATAAATATTTTATTGAGCTATTAAAAAAAATACACGCATATTCCCTATCACTGAGAGACAATGACACTAAGGTTCGACTGGCTGTCAGAATTTTTGAGCTATGACACCTGTAATGACAGCCTTCTATCTTCGTATGACACCCAAGACAAACTGTTTAATATGCATTTCGAGGCACGACATTGTATGCATAAAAAATATAATAGAACACTTGGAATCAATGCATATTTCAGCCTAAAACACAGATTATCAAAGCAGATCATTTAGGTTTATTCTCAAAAGAAAACAAAAACAGTCACTTACATGAGAAGAATTAGGTCCTTATAGGTAATAATTTACAACGAAGTCTTTCAATACAGTACACACACACACACACAGTTTACACATTTAGTTCGATACTAATTCACATTTACACATTATGTCTGATTATAATACTAAGACCTCTGCTCACCCCGCAAAGGATAAAAGTTCAAAGTTAAAACGATAACGGTGCGTTAACGGCGAATGATTAACGGCCCGGATTCGGCACATTAAAAGTGTCCACGATTTATAACTTTGAAGTCAGCGCCCAACTTTGTTTGGAAGTTTTGTGCGCGTGATACTTGTAATGTCAAGGTTGAATATTATAAATAGACTACATAATTCCTCATCGTAATTTACTTTGGGTGTCGTAAAATATAACTAATATTTTGTTTATTTTAACTCTGCCTTACACTCGTTATTATATAATAGTATTTTAATATAATTTCGATCAGAGCATACTTGCCCTAACTCAGCTTAGGCGCGGTCGCAGCCAAACACTTGGGGGGTCATATTAGCAATAAAATGACAGGGGATTAATTTCACAAAAAACTTAAATATAATATCACCGTTTTAAGCAGGAATTTAATAATTTAGGAGGTTTGTCATTTGACGTATACGATTGGTGATGAACTCTCGGACCGCCACTGGCTCAACTACCAGGCTATCACTAAGCACTAACGTTTGGCATCCATGCAAGAGTTCACACTGAGTTTTTTTTTTCTTTTCGGAATCATGTGCGTATCAGAATTTTACTAAAACTTGCGTTAAGGGTGAACGAAAACCTGCACACCTAAGAGGGCTCCATAAAGTTCTCGATGGCCACCAACACTCACCGGGCCAGCGTGGTGGACTAAGGCCTAACCCTTGTCATTCTGAGAAGAGGCCCAGCAGTGACACCTACATGTCTACAAAACATACTTACACAAATATGAATAGCCAATACAATTAGCCGTAGCTATATACGAAATGATTACAAAAGGACCACGGATGTTATCTTAAGGCCAGTTTTCCTCATACGGGGACAACAGCACTCAAAGTGACAACAAAGCTAAGTACATTACCGTCACAGACAGCCTCGGGCTTTCACGTAAATGTTATTAATAATATTTCCTGTACAAACAGCAAAGAAAAATTGGCACGGTTGGCGCAGTGGTTGAGAGATCGACTGCTGCGCTACGTGTCGCGGGTTCGATTCCCGCACGGAAAAAATATTCGTATGATCTACAGATATTTGTTTCGGGTCTGGGTCTTCGTGTATGTCAATACACACCGTGCCTCAGAAAGCACGTAAAGCCGTTGGTCCTGCGTCTGACCTCTCTCCGGTCGTGTCGGAATGCCGTCCCATCGGACTATGAGAGTGAAAGAATAGAGAGAGCACCTGTGTTTGCGCATACACTTGAGCTCTATAATATCTACTGCGTAGTTGGCTAATCTCCGGTGAGATTGGCCGCCGTGACCGAAATCGGTCAGGAGGACATTAGCATAGAAAAATAATACAGTCGACAAGGTTCCGGTTTCAATATGGATAAATAGTAAGTACTGTTTACCTCTTTATTTTCAAATAGAGATGGTGAATACCTAAATTAAACTTAATTTTGTTCAAATACGTCACATTTTTAAACGCACGCTCTTGATGTTTTGTTGTGTTGCAATACTCATATTTTACTCAAATGCTTTTAACTAAAAATCTTCCTTATATTTATCTCGCTATAATTATTATATTAATCAAAATGTTGAAAAACAAAAAAAGCCTCACGTGTCGACCTAGTTTATAATTTGACAAATCTATAGAGCCCAAAATCAAATTAATTCGTTAAGATTTCGATGTAAGAAACGTTAACGCCCAAGCACCTATTTGCGCGTATTTCAAGACAATTTTGTCAGAAGCTGGCAGCTAAATGATATTCTTAATGTAGCTTATACTTATGATTTATTATTTAAATTTCAATGCTATACTATATACACTGATAATATAATATTTATAATACCTCAGTTATCACTTAACAACGTGGATGTTTCCATATAGAATAATATATCACATATTCATTGGTCTAAGGACTGCCACAATGGTCTAGTGGTCACAAGCGCCACCGCTACGTCCTGAGCTCAATTCCCGGGTTGGGTAAAGTGTTATTGGGTTCACAGTAACAGCTCGGAGTCTGGAATTGTGCTCGATAGATGGCAATAGTCTCGCCCCCTATTACATGGAACTCAATAATGGCATCGGCGAAATGTGGGTGTAGAAAAGTACACCTCTGCCTAACCCTTTGGGGAATACAGGCGTGATGCTGTTATGTTATATAGCGTAAAATACATATCAGATATACCGCTCGACTACCTTTTTCCAATGTAAGCATTTAAATTGTAACAGTGGTTGAATGCAGTCGTTTTAGTGAAAATAATCCATACTTCCATGAAAATGTGTATTTAATCGATTTGTGTTTCAAAACCTAACACAAATAGAAATAAATGTTCTTCCAGGATTCCATTTTGCGCTCAATATTGCCAGTACAATAAAAACACGGCGTTTCATTGCTACTGTACAGGTAATTGATTTCTAGTAAACACGCCGTGCCGTGCCGCCGACGAGAAATAAACACAACTATAGAAAGTAATGACACAACTATAGAAAATAACTGACTCAGCTGTTGCTGAGCTTGAGGTTGTGGGTTCGACTCCCAAGTCCGGCAAAGTGTCAGGAAGTCCGACATGTACCACAGAATATCAACCACTGCGTCGCCGTTATTTTCAATCTTCAGTAGCCCACTCTATTTCCCAGTTGATTTTTTTTTTTTTTTTTTTTAAACTTTGCCCCACACTAGGTATAATTCCTGTATCGTGGGTGCGTTTACAAACACGTATATTCACATACACAAATACCCAGACTCGAAACATCTATCTGTAGATCATACAAATATTTGTTCCGTGCGGGAATCGAACCCGCGACACTTAGCACAGCAGTTGATATCTCAAACACTGCGCCAACCGTGCTGTCCGTTATTTGTTATTTTAAAATCTAATTATTTTCATAAGTCAACTTAAGCTCAACCAAAAGGTCTTTCAAAAATCGTTGTTTACTTAAACCTTCTTTAAATTGAGGTTTAACCTTCCTAACCAAGATGTCATTTGTTTTTGTTTGGAGAACAGAAGTTAATCTTAATTTAACAAGTCACTCTTCGTTGTCTGGAGGCTGTAATATCTATCTGTAATATGAGACAAGAAATATCACGAAAGGAGATATCTACTTAGGAATTGGGTTAAGTATATTTTTCTGTTAAACTTTGAACTGAATCTTTATTTTGTTTGGAATTTTGTTTCGTGGCTTTGTATGTGTTGACAATAAACATTATTTAAATTCAATGAAAACTAATGAAGTTGATGGCATTTTTGGATGTGTGCTGACTGACTATGGGAGCTTTGCTTTATATTTTGTTTTATAATCATTTGTATTGTCTTGAGTTCGATTCCTGAGTCAGGAAACGTGCCGTCGTGTCCTTAAAAGAACAAAATCGATTTCTTATTTCAAAACTAAAAAAAAAAGTAAATATTTCTATATAATATAATTGCTTGATTGGTCTAATGGACGCATGTGCGCAATTTTTATAAAAAAAAAGTGATCGACTGCTGATGCGCTTTGTGTTGTGAGTTCGATTCCCGCCTCGTTAGTCTAGTGGTCGCATGCGCGACTGCTGTGCGTGAGGTCCTGGGTTCGATTCCCGGTCAGGCAAAGTTTTTATGTATGGAAATTTTCAGTAGCAGCACGGAGTCTGGAACTGTGCCCAGTAGATGGCAATAGGATCGCCTCCTATTACATGAGACTTAATAACAGCATTGGAGAAATGTGCGTGTATAATAAATAGTACACCTCTGCCTAACCCTTAGGGGAATACAGGTGTGATGCATGTTATGTTCGATTCCGGACGGGACACAATATTTGCAAGACTATGTTAGGCATATGAATATTTAAGTTTGTAAACGCACCCACTATAAAGAAATTATTACCTACTAGGATTAAGGATATTTATTAACAAAAAAAAAATCTAATCTTATTATGAATCTTTACTATGGACTAAAATTGTCAGTGCAAAAACATTTTCTACAGTACTATAGGGACCGGGAATAAAACTGCTGTTAAAATATTAAACACTGTATTGAATGCTGCGAGCTCCGAAATACAATTCTTATTATTTTTATTCAACGTCCATCATTCAATTATAAATATTGACGTTCCTTCAAATAGTTCTTCTTTTTCATCGGTCACCCGTCTTCATACCAAAGACTGTATCCTAATATATAAAACATCTACGGTACTTCATCATCATCATCAGCCATAAGACGTTCCCTGCTGAACGAAGGCCTCCCTCAAGGGGAGGTTTGCCATAATCTCCACGCTTGGCAGGCGGCTTGGGATCGCAATGGCTCACCGATTAGTGAGAGGACGCTGCTGCCCGTCCTCCGGTGTCTGGCCGCAGTTTTAAGACGTACCCGGGTCATGCTACAGTACTTACTTACATGTAATATCTTTAGTCTTCGACCGGAACCCTCAAGGAAATATAACAATGTCGTATCCACACACACCAAAATAAAATATTAAACTGGTTATTAATCCTAGTTAATGGTGTTTGGTGCAGCCGGCTGTTACAGCGTGCATCATTTATGACCAAGGTATAACTACCCATTGATCGACTCATATCGATTTTTAACACATATATTCACATACACTAGGGTTACCATCCCCAAATTATGAAAACCAGTATTTGAAAGTGGAAATACCAGGATATCTCGGTTTAAAAACAGGACGCAATATAAGAAAAGTATCAGAAACAGTGTCAGTGAAACTCAATGAAGAGCAATTATAATATTTTATGAAATTATCTTCAATTAAATTATATAATATAAGAAATTAATGAAATGAAGGATTAAATTATAAAATAACACCGATGATTAAACGTAAGGTTCGAGGCAGTAGTGGCGCGCGAATAATAAAATACGCTTGCTACTTAATAACTATCCAGGACAACCCAGGATACTCCAAAAAGCAGGACATGTCCTGGGAAAACAGGACGGTTGGCAGCTCTAACATACACAAACACCCAGAACCGAAACAGCTATCTGTAGATCATACAAATATTTGTTCCGTGCATGAATCGAACTCACGACACAGCAGTCGATCTCTCAACCACTGCGCCAATCGTGCCGTCAATCAAAAACCGTGCTTTTTATGAAGACGGGGCGATATGCGCGTCGCGTGGTGCGTCGCGTCACGCGGTTAATTCAAACATATAGCCATGTATGCGGAGCGTTCATGCAGAACCGTTTGTTTGATATCTAGCGCTGCTCGACTTGATATATGTTGTAACGCGACGCACCACGCGACGTGCCTTACTTCTCTGACTAATCTTACTCTTTGTGCCATGGAAAGCACATAAAGCAATTGGTTTACGGTGTCATACGAATACTTATGACGGTCATCATGGGTGTCAGCAGCTCAAAAAGTCCGACAACCAATCTAACCTTAGGGTATCAGTGTCTCTCCAATAATTGTGTGCCGGAGGTCAGATGGCAGTCGCTCCGTGTCTCTACTGATATTCAGTCGCAATCGGTTAGGTTGGGAGCTGACCTCAATGTAGTTTGGAAAAGAATAGGTAGATGATGAGGAATCTCTACTTAAAACTCGAAACGTAACAGTGGTTCCACGCAGGCGCAGATTTTGATAAATAAATTCTATAGCGAAAGAGACGAAATTTTCGATGCGCGCGAGAATTGCCCCCAACAATGACTTTTTCACAATGTCGCGTTACAATTAGAAACTTACTATCTCTATTATGAGGTTTTACTATTTACTTTCATAGTAAATGTAAATTTTCATGCAGGCGATTTTAGTTCTTAACTTGCTCACATTAGGGATTAGAGTCGCTTATGTGACATCTAATCATAGTAAAGTTTTGATTTACTATATTATAGAGATGTCATGTTAGCAACTCTAATCCCTAATGTAACCAAGTTAAGAACTAAAATCGATATCATGAAAATTTACATTTACTATGAAAGTAAATAGTAAGAAAACTCGTGATAGCGGTACACGTCTTTATATAACAATATAAGAACGTGTTACTAAATTTTTATATTCTGGGCTTTTTTATAATCATATAGATTGTTTTTCTGGAATAGAAATATGAATAGCTTTAATGTCTGAAACTGAAATAACTCAGTCAAAGTCAAATTAAAGCTGCACGTTGATAACGAATCTGTGTGCCATAATATATGTTTAACGAAAATTTAACCGCAAAAAGAACAAAAAAAAACATCTTTAAGTTGTGCTCATTTACCGGAATCCGCTCGCGCCGCGCGTAATCAGTTGTTTTTATGAAAGTGTATGAGATATTTGAGATGACTTGACATTCAGATTTGACATGTTCAGCGAAACTTTAAGCAAACTCATCCATTTTACTATTTAAGAATCTGAGCAGTCTATAGTCATTTGACTTTTACCAGTTTATGAAATAGTCCACCGGTATTTAGTAGCCGAAACCACCAGTCAATTAGAGGTATAATTCGTCCGCAAACCAGAAATTAAGAGGGCCATTTGGCATCTGCGCAGCTTTGTCTGAAATTTGAATTAATGACATACGATACTCTAAGTTACGAGCCAACCCTGTAATATTTCACCAAAGGCTTACAACTGCCTTTGTACATCGGTATCTGGCTTTCGATTCTAATAGCCGCCCATCGTTCATCCCAGTCTGTTATTTAATTCAAAGCTTTGATCAAAGATAATGTGAATTTGTGTTTCAGATATTTAAAAGCACGTGTATTTTTTTCTACAGTTAAAGTAATGAAAGAAATAGTTTTAAAGAATTATAATTCAGCGCGACAAAATAGGATTTGTTTTTTTTTTTTTTTTTAAATAATAATCAGAACTTTTCTGGGCCTACAAAAAGTGGTCATACAAAAATGACAGCTGCGGTATTCTAAATTTAAATAAACCCACACGGGCCACGTCCGTAACATCCGACTAGTCGCGCGATCTACGATCTCTACGCCAGTGCTACGTCGTAGGCCGGCGTAGCCACACGCTGCGCTCCGTAGCCGCACGCTACGATATTTGATACGAAAGATTCTGTGTAGTACGTGATTACTGAAATAATTTTATTTAGTTTCAAAAATATGTTCGCTGTTTTTATGTTATGGTAAAGTGAAGTTTTACGCATATGTTATAAAATAAAAACTTTTGAGTTGATAGTAACTTAAATGGTTCAACTAAAATGAGTGTAGAATTGTTGAATTTATTGAAGTATGAAGCGAAGGTTGAAACTGACAGTAAATGTGAGTAGACATTTATTTATTATTGACATTTTACCGATACTTTGAAGATAAGATTATTAATTATCTGGCAGAATAATTGGTAAGCCATAAAATAATCGATTAAAATATTATAAAGTTGATAAAAAAAATACGCACACCATTAATCTTAAGCATAATAAATGCCTTTTAAATAACTTGGTCAAAATTATTTACGATTACATCAGTTGAGATTCTTGTCAAAAAATGTACGTTATCTTATACAAAAATATATTTTACAAGGTAAAAAACACGCAATGCTTACATAAGTTTATATTAACTATGTTAGGTAAAGTCCTTCATATTAAAAAATAATTTAGTGACCCTCCATGACTTTGCGTGTCATATGGCACCCCATTATAAGCCTTAAAATAACTATTTAGTAAGACGAAATCTCAAACTTCCTAGATAAATTGACGATTTCCAGTTAAACCCGAATAAATAAAACAAATTATGGTGATTTTTTATGAGACCTCTGCCATAAATATGTATATACATTCAATTATAAAACTCGTATACCAATAGTGCAAGGAAAGAGCCTCGCCGAGTGATGAATCATGAGATCGTCTGGCGCACCCTGGGAAATCAGTCTCGATACCACCCATTGCTGACTGGCTAATCTTTCCACTACGGCATGAGCGACCTCCACGTGATAGCTCATGTTGACTCTATAAAAGAAGAGGAAAATTACTCATTTTGTATGTAGTATAAAAAAAGTCGATCGATCGATTGTTCATAGAAATTGACCGATATAAGAAAATGAATACGTAATTAGAGCCACCATCTGAACTTGTTAATAATTAAATAGTATTTCAACATTTTACAGAAATTTAAAAAGTGTGTTACTTAATTTTGATAAGGAAAAAACAGATGTAATATGAAAAAAGCTGTAGAAAATCAAGTATAACTACTTCTCATTTTATCCTAAAAGTGTGAATTTTCAGGGTGGATACAGGGTGAATTTTCCAAGTGGGCGTAGATGGCCAAATCCGAAATTATAAGGTATATCGAAAAATACTCAAAGGATTCTAGAGCCCGATTTTGATGAAAACTAAAACTGCATTATTGGATTTTTGAAAAAACAATATTCGTAGCCAGGAATCGAACCAGTAGATTTTGGAAAAAAAAAACACGCTTTATTATTATACCATCCGATAGTGTCGCTATATAAGGATCAAATTCTGGGAAGTAATGACATATGTCACCCAAATTATAATAATACTGGAAAATATAGCAAGAGAACATGTCGCAGAACCCATAACCGTTGGGGTAGACGTGTTCTTGAGTGGTGACCGCGACTTGGCAATGTAATGCAGGACGCCCTCGAGTTAGGTGGAGTGACGATGTACGCAAAGTTGCTGGTGGCGGTTGGAAGAGGATAGACGAGGATCGGGCTCAGTAGCGTGCTTGAGAGAGGCCTATGTCCAGCAATGGATTAATACAGGCTGATGATGATGACGATATGCAAGAAGCCAATGAGTGACCAATCAACAATTATTAATCCAGATTAAGAATATTAACCTAAATACACAATTCAGCTCCACAATTCATACAAAAATATCAAGAAATATTGTATCTGCTGCCTCAACAAAAGCTCATGTACCGACCAAATAGCTACAAAAACCTTCAGTGGTATGTTTTATTCACACAAATCGATAGCAGAACCTACACACAATCGAATTGCCTGAAACGCGACCAAGCTATTGATATGTCTACAATCTGTCACAGTCATCAAATGTGAATGGAATCCTAAATGAAATAGGATCATTAATGTTTTATACTAACATCGATTTTGTAAAGGGGCGGTAATATTCATAGTACAGACATTTAAAGAATCAGATGAACTTTTCATATTATAAACTAGCTTTTGCTCGCGACTTCGTACGCGTGGAATTTAGAATCTGATATTTTCCTGTGGTAAAATGGAGCCTATATTTTAAGTTAGACCTTTAGCAATACATCGGTGAAATCTGCGTTCAATTCCATGGAGTAGTTTTTGCGTGATGCGTGTACAAACATACAGATAAACAGACAGTTAGACAAAAATTCTAAAAACTGTTGTTTTGGTTTCTGTTGCTCTAATAAAGACCACATCTTAGTTTTTCTACAATATCTATAATGTACAGACATCGGCCTGTTATAATTTTATTATATGTATAGATATAATATTTATTGGAATTATTTTTGTATCGAAATTAATTAATTAAATTAGTATATCATCACGCCTGTATTCCTTGAAGGGTTAGCTAGAGGTGTACTATACTACACCCACATTTCGCCAATGCCATGATTGAGTCCCATGTAATAGGGGGTGAGCCTATTGCCATCTACTGAGCACAGTTCCAGATTCCGTGCTGCTACTGAAAATTTCCATACAGTAAAACCCAATAAAACTTTACCCGACCCGGGAATCGAACCCAAGACCTCACGCTCAGCAGTCGCGCTTGCGACCACTAGACCAATGGGGCAGTCAAATCAGTCAGAGTAGTAATTAATCAATAGGATTGTTCTTAACTAAGACTACTCGATAGAGTTATTTTGTAATATATCTTTAATATAATATTTAATTACAAAAAAGAACGAAATGTACAATTGTTTATTCGTTATCAAATAATTCTGGCGCTTCTCTCCACTTGAAAGTGACAAATAAATTTCATATTAATTAGGAATTTCCATCAATGGAAAGGGTATAAGCAATGTACATAATTGTCTGTACAAACGTATTAATAAATCATTTTAATTAGAAATTCTTTGGATTGGAAGCAATGATATGAATGTCTTTATGAACTGTCCGGGCCATATTACGACACCCGGAAGGCATCCGTTGACAGACCTTATCCATAAACCTCAATTAAATAGGCCAGGGTCACGTCCAACAATCCTTTGCTGAAATCATTGATATAAAAACTCAAGATGCACGGTTTCCTTCACCATATGTATCAAGATTAGCTCACAAATAAAAAAAAGGGATATTAATCATGTTCTTTGTAGTGCTCTTGACGTGATATTTATTCAGTTTTATACGAATACCATTGGAAATATAGTATACATTTTCTACTTCAGCTAAATTTGAATTTATATCGCTGCGTAGATATCAAATTACTATGGTGGCTTTGGAATACACCTGTTGTGAGTAAACTTAGGATTTTTTAAAGGCTAGTTCAGTTAAGAATTAGGCATGTTTATTGACCATGCGTTGACCTAGGACTAAGCAAAGATCCATACATACATATGTGCACGTATTTTTCTGGGACGTTTTTGACTGTCGAATGTGTATCTTGAGATTTTATATCATCGACTGAACCCTTATGAAGCAGTGATGACAGCAATATCCGTTCGACTGACATAATAAGCAATACGACAGTGATAAAAAGTGGAATAGAAAATCTCTCTTATGCACTATAGCTATAGACTTACTTAAAATTTTAATATTTGTGATTCTTAAATTAAAGTTCTTTGCCAATAAATATTTTTTTGGAAATTGTACAATTTGCGATAAATATTATTTGAGAGGAAGAATTAATATTTTCCATATACATGACAAGATAGATGAATAGTAATAAAGTATTGAGACGACACGGTTGGAGCAGTGACGAAGCGATTGGCTTTCTGCACTTCATGTTGCGGGTTCGATCCGAGCGAACCGAATTTTTGTAGGTACCTCCAGATAATCGTTTTGTGTCTGAAGGTGCGCGAGTAAATTAAATTCATTGGACACTATGAAAGTGCTTTATCGATGCAAACTTCTTCTTTGTTAATTTAAGAGCTCTGTTCTTGTTGGTGGATGTCGATGGTAACCTGAATACGTACCGTAAATTCTTGATAAATAATGAGTTCATATTACATTGAAATCATACTATGAGAGCAACAGAAAGTGTTGAGAGGGCGAAACAAAGATAGTGATATAAGGAAAAGTGTTGTTGCAAATTGGTAAACTTCAAATAAGTTTGGTAGTTATTACTAAATACAAAACGTTCATAAGAAATCGTTTTGCACCAATGGACGTATGTAACTTTGGCAATCATATTATTTTCATTATATATCTATACTTTTAATAAAATTATAACAGGCTCACGTCTGTACATTATAGATATTGTAGAAAAACTAAGATGGGGGGTCTTTATTAGACCAACAGAAACCGACACAACTGTTTTTAGATTTTTTGTCCGTCTATCTCTTTGTCTGTATGTTTGTACACGCATCACGCAAAAACTACTGCATGGAATTGAACGCAGATTTCACCGATTTATTACTAGAGGTCTAACTTAAAATATAGGCTCCATTTAACCGCACGAAAATATCAGTTTCTAAATTCAAAGTCGCGGGCAAAAGCTAGTGTATAATATGAAAAGTTCATGTGCTTCTTTTTTATAGATATTATTATATTTATAGATATTATTATATTTATAGATATTGGAAAAACTAATGTCTTTAGTAGAACAACAGAAGCCAAGACAACAGTTTTTAGAATTTTTGTCTGTCTGTATGTTTGTACACTAGGGTGTCCCAAAATTGACCAAAAAAAAATTTTTTTCGAATTTTGAAATGCATACCCTCTATATCTTTTATAAATGCAAAACCATACTCAAATATGAAATTTTATCATTCTAGCATGATTGCAACCCGTGCCGACCGAGCCACAAAGTTTATCAAATCTCATGTTTAATGTTAATATTTGGTTCTCCTATAAAATTAATAAAAATGCAATAAATGAAGTAAATAAAAGACAAAATCAAATTAGAGAAATATTTACCTTTATTTAAACACATAAAATAACAACAATCAGCCAGGTAATTTCTCTTTAGGGTATGTTTTTTACAGTCTGGATAAAAATTTCTATGTTCCTGGATACAACGCAACAGGAATTATTTTTGCTCTTCTTTAGCCGTGATAAGTCCGTAAAATCTTGCATTAATTTGACAGTTCTTTCAGCAGTGTCATTTAAAATCTTCAAACGAGTTATTCTTCTTTTAGTTTCCAGAAAAGCAGCATTATCTTCCCAAGGCACATATTCCTGAAGAAAAATGTCGTCGATTTTCAGTCGAGATTTTTATTTTTCTTCTTTTCTATCTGAATTTCCCCCTCAAAAACACTACGCATAATTCGACCGATTCGTGATAATCGTCTTTTATTAAAGCTTTGTTCAGTTGTGCTATAAAAAACATTAACAAAGATGTAATGTTTGTCTCAGCAACATGGTATTTTACGAAATCAAGGCATTTTTCAATGTTATTTGAATCGATGTTTTTCCAATTGTATCTGAACTTTTTAAAGATCGGAATATCTGGACTGCTAGTAATTTGCTTTATCTTGTTAGTTTTATGAACCAACTCATACACATGATGACGACAAGCGAAAAGTAACAATTCTCTTTCTAAAGTCTGCTCCAAAAGAGCATAAGCTCCATTGAAACGTCCAATATTCGAAGATGTTGTGTCGCAACACATTATTTGTACCTTGTCATTAACATTCCAGTTATAGAGGGCAGTTGAGATGGTTTTAGCAAATTGGCGAATTTGCTGAATCGAGGATTTGTTAATGGAGATGTAATCGATGTTTAGACGAAGCGCTTCTACGAGCGCATGAAGAATGTAAACAGAGTCTCATATGCTTAGCTGGCATCGATCTAAAGCTACGACGAGTTTAGGTGTTATCAGATTCTTTCCGCTGGCAATCTGACTTCGTCTGAATCATGTGGATATTCCAAGTTATGTGTAGTATAAGTCCATGCAAGAGCCAGTAACTCTTTTTGTCTTAGTTTTCTTTCCTTCTCCTCTAATCGTCTTAGTCTAGCTCTTTTGTGTTTGTCCGCCAAGTTTTTGTGTACATCAGGTAAGCATCCCGGTCGACCTGGCTCTCTCTGATTCTTCAAAAATACTTTGTCTTCCTCTATTTTCATTCTTTCAAAGGCATCAGCATGTGCAATATCAAATAAGTTATGAAGGTGTCTTTCACAATTATTTTCTGAGTTCTTTTACAATGTTTTGCAGCTCTCTCCAGGCGTGGTTTTTGTAGGAATTCTTATGTTTTTCCAAAATATAATGCACTTCCTAATCACAAGATTAGCACTTTCACTAAAAGTTGTTTGACTTCGCGAATATTGTCAAACAAGACAGCGAGAACTTGTCGATTAGATGGTAATTTTACACCATTTATTAAATGGTTTTGGAAGTCTGGTAAGAAAAATACTTTGTTTATCACTCCGTAATTCAACTGACATCTTTATACAAGAAATAACAGCGTACTGATATTGTAAAAAATCACGTATGAAATGACAAATAAAACACGTAGTTACAGGTCGCAGTGCAGTACCCGCGAAATTTGTATGGGCGAGTTTAAATCGCAAGTCGGCACGGGTTATCGTTCATAAAATGGACTAATCTTTTGTTTTTAGACTATATTGGGTTATTAGGAAAGTTTTTAGAAGGTATGCGTAAAAAAAAATCGCACTTGAAATTTATGGGACATCCTATTGTACACGTATTCCGCAAAAGCTACTACATGGAATTGAATGCAGTTTTCACTGATGTATTGCTAGAGGTTTAACTTAAAATATAGGCTCCATTTTACCGCAGGAAAATATCAGATTCTAAATTCCACGCGTACGAAGTCGCGGGCAAAAGCTAGTTTGTAATAAAACTAAACTTTATGATTTGAAAATAATATTTTACTCGACTATTAGGAAGAAAAATAGAAAATAATAACAATGAAGCAAAGTATGTGAGGGTAACTCATGGTGACATGGTGCTCTGTAATTTCTGCTCCCTCTCAATGCCAAAAAGTCGTGATACAATACAATACAAACCCAAAGTGGGTTGCATTGCACATGAGAAAACAGGTTTTTTTTTCTTGGAATTGGGGACAATAAGAGACAGACATGTAACTTAATATTACCCTTTCTTTATTATTTGCGTGTTCAAAACCCATCATGGGCTATCCTGAGGGATGCGGAGGGGTGTTCCGGACTCCTCCCGGTGAAACTCACCACGGTGGTCCGTCTCTACCCCGTATGGTAGGCTTCGGAAACTCTTAGAAGACCGCACCGATGCCCACCGCGATGCCACTGCATCAAAGGCCACCGGAGGGGGTGATTGTAAGGAGACCAACCCCTCGTGCACGTCCCGGGGAGACTGTAGAGAGGTCCTCCCGTTATCTCTTTATTACCATATCTCTTTACTAGCTTTCGCTCGCGGCTTCGCCCGCGTGGTTTACGAACCCGTACATTTTTCCGGGATAAAAAGTAGCCTATATGCTATTCCAGACTATAATCTATCTCTGTGCCAAATTTCATCCAGATCAGTTCAGCCGTTCTGGCGTGAAAGAGTAACAAAGATCCATCCATCCATCCTCACAAACTTTCACATTTATAATATTAGTAGGATTACTTATAGTGACCGTGCAATTGCCAGATATTTATCCAAAAACTCGTCTCGACCACTTTTGATAGACCACTCATACAGATGAGTAATTTTATAATTAAAATAATCTCCAACAAAGATTATGATACTCTATATTGAATGGAATAATTTTAATCAAGCGAAAATTTTAAGTAAGCACTAAAATTAGATTATTTAATTAAAAATTTAAAATGTATTAACTCTCTAATTGTGACTAAGGGTTAATTTTTCAGATGCCTAATCTTTTACGTGAGGTCCTAAGCGGCCTTTTATGTTACTCTAATTTAAATTTATAAATGAAACTTATTACTTGTTCTTAGAAGTAAAATATTTAAGTTTTTATTGTTCTGTATCCAAGAATTTTGTTTTCATTTAAAAATATAATACAATTTTTGGGGAATTTCTTTGCCTTCACGTAAAGCGTTAAACGCCCGCCAATAGCATTTACGATGAAGGGGTAAAAAAAAAATTACATGTTGTATATGTAAATAAAATCTAAAGATATAAATAAAAAAATTACTTACATCACGAAGCTTTCTTTTTCTCAGTGACGTATGCGTATACGTTTATATCTGAAAAAAAAAAACAATGTATAATGTTTCAATGTGAAAATTGACACCTCATAAGACTTTAATAACTATATTTATTTCGATCATTCGCAAATAAATAGTTTAAGATATAACAGAGGAGCAGCGGCGTGCACAGAGTTTTTAGACAGGGTAGGCAGAAAAATTTAAAAGCTTACTTACCAATAATACCTACTGCATGTTGGCATTGGTTCTTCGTCTTGTTGATTAAATAACGATGTATGTGATTTGCCACCTCAAATATCTTATAATAAATATTAATCTGAGTTATGTAGGGTAGGCAGTGTCTTTTTGTCTTTACGCGCCGCACGCCAGTGCAGAGGAGTGGCGTAATGACTGATTGCTTCTTGGTCTTGTAGACGCAAACGTGACTTCTAAGTGTGAAGTCATGATTTCAATTGCCGGGTCGGTTAAATTGTTTCATCATCATCAGCCAGAAGACGTCCACTGCTGAACGAAAGCGTCCCCAAGGGGGGGGGGGGGGGGGTGCCATAATCCCCACGTTTGGCAAGCGGCTTGGGGATCGCAGTGGCTCACCGATTAGTGAGAGGACGCTGCTGCTCGTCCTCCGGTGTCTGGCCGCAGTTTTAGGATGTACCCGGGCAGTGTTTCATAGTTTAATTCAATGAAAATTCTTAGTAGCAGCACATGGGACTCTATATTGGCATTTCCGAAATGTGCGTGTAACCCTTCGTAGAATACAGATATGATGCTATGTAATGTTTGGTTATATTTATCATCCATTTCATATGACTGAAACAGTACTATCAGAAGAGTTTATATCATGCACACTTTACGACCTTTATTTACACTGTTCCCAAAGTTCTTCAAGCACTTTTTAGTTATAGAAAAGATACGAAATAACGTGTCCGGATTATTTCTATCCAAGGTCTATATTCGACTTTGCGAAAAAGTTAAATATAAAAACTCTTGGGAAATACTTATGAAACTTTCCGTTACTATACATAGGTACAGTCACGTGGAAATATATATACAGACATCTCGAATTTCAGTACTATTATGAAAAAGTTGTTACAAATTCATCAATTTATTGTACATAATATTAATTGGATACACGTCATGGTGGTTTTGTGAAATAATCATGAGGCATTTTCTACTCAAAATGCCCGCAGTAGAACAGTTAGAAGAATGTTTTTTTTCTTGCCAAATCATAAGTATATATGTATATCTCGATATTTTACCTGTATTTTGCATATGCTATATGCTATGCATACATATTGGTGCACGTGACTGTACCTACTGGTAATGTAAGCCACATCAGCCTTCAACCCTGTCCCTAAAGTATAGGTAGTGACAGCAAACAACCACGCCTCTGTTGATCGCTGTTTTTGTTGCTTGCTCAACTTTGTCTGGGTTGGTAAGCTTCTTGGCTTTATTTGGCTTAAAAACAACATCTTTTAGGGGACAGTCAGTGTAAAATGAGACTTTTTTTTTTAATTTTGCCCCACACTAGGATTTCTCCTATATCGTGGGTACAGTTCACAAACATACATGTCACATGCACACACAACCAGACCCGAAACAACTATCTGTAGATCTTACAAATATTTGTTCTGTGCGGGGATCGAAGCCGCGAGATGTAGCGCAGAAAGCTAATCGCTTAGCTACTGCGTCAACCGTGTCGTCCGTGTCGACATTGATGTTGTGTGCTAGAAATCTTGGAAAGCTACGGCGAATATCTGTGGCCGTACATTGTAGTGTGAAGGTTCTGTTTGAACTCTATGGGTTAAATGGTTAAGGATTGATGGAATTTTTTTAAGATTCCATACCCCTTTTATAGAAATTAAGAAATCTTTACCCCACATTTCTGTTTCAATAACTTTGCCCCACACTTGGAATATTTCCTGTATGGTGCGTTTACGAACACAAATATTCACTTGGATAAATATCCAGACCCGCAGCCTAATTACCGATGTAGCGACAGGCGTAGATCGCGCGATAGCTTCTGTCAAACGTCATTTTTATGTCATATAATGTATTGGCTGACAGTGAGATTGTTGTCGCGTGGCTGTCGCGTTGCCGTCGTTTTTTTACGTAATCAGGCTGCCGTAGCCTAATTACCGATGTATTAATCAGTTTGCGACAGACGTAGATCGCGTAATAGTTACTGTCAAACGTCATTTTTGTGTCATATGTGTATTGGCCGATGCGACAGTGAGACACAGTGACAGTAGCGTGACTATCGCATTGTTGTCGCTTTTTTTACGTAATGAAACCGCCAGTACCACTATCATACAAATTTTGTTTCGTGCGGGAATTGAACCTACGACACGTAAGCACAGCAGTGGATCACTCAGCCACTGCACCGACCGTTTCGTCAATTAAAACAATAACCAACAATAGTTCACCAAGCTACGAATAGCTTTAGAACAATTTAGAATTTAAAGATTAATTAAAGCATTATCTTATCGTATAGGCGGCAAATGAGCAAACGGATCCCCCGATGGTAAGCGATTACCGTCGCCCATGGCCACCCGCAACACCGGAGGAGTCACAAGTGCGTTGCCTTTTAAAAAAGAGTACGCTCTTTTCTTGAAGGTTTGAAGGTAGTATTGGTCCGGAAATACCGCATGCGACAGTTAAAGTGCTAAACGACAAGATCGATTTTGATGTTTTTTTTTTGTACTTATCGGGTAGGCTTTTGTACTTGGATGCTTCTTAGGTATAGTTGGACCCGGCAGATGGTACTGTTGTCGAGAACGAGAAGACAAAATACACACAAACGAAGTAGTGGGCCTATGTAGTACTATCAAAAATATCTGCTATTTATTTCCTTTCTAATATTAGGCTTGTCTATTGATTTAATTAATGAAGTATAAAACAATTTTGTTCTGTAACATATTTACGCCATTCGATATTATAGTTCAAGATGTAAAACTAGTTGATGATGAATGACAGCCTCATTGGATTAGTGATTGCAAGGGCGACTGCTGAGCGTGAGGTCCTGGGTTCGATTCCCGGGTCCGGCAAAGTGTTATTGGGTTTTTCTGTACGGAAATTCTCAGTAGCAGCACGGAGTCTGGAACTGTTCCCGGTAGACTGCAATAGGCTCGCACCCTATTACATGGGACTCAATAACGGCATCACAGAAAGCTAATCGCTTAGTCACTGCGCCAACCGTGTGGCCTAACTTTATGTTTGTCTTATCGTTGGATCGATATTTATTGTATCTGTGTGTATTTAATTTGTTATTCTGCATAATATATGACTGTAGGGATAAATACCACAATTAGTTAATTAATTAGTTGCGAGTAATTGCAATTGAAATTAGGGTGGGCTTGGTCTGGTCTATTTTAGTTTTACACATAACATAGCATCACGCCTGTATTCCCCGATGGGTTAGGCGGAAGCGTACGATTGTACACCCACATTTCGCCGATGCCGTTATTGAGTCCCATGTAATAAGGGACTAGCCTATTGCCATGAATCGGTTACGGTTCCAGATCCCGTGTTGCTACTGAGAATGTTCATACAGAAAATCCTAATAGCACTTTGCCCGTTCCGGGCATCGAACTCAGGACCTCACGCTCGGCAGTCGCGTTTGCGACCACTAGATCAAATGAGGCAGTGGTATTTATGAATTTACTTACTAACATTTTTTACGAAGGCAAAAGTTTCGAATATCAGTCAACATATTGTATACAGTATGATGTAGATATATGTTATCAAAATGGACGAGTATAAGAAGATATCAGGCTTCGAACAAACCTAATATGGCATTATATCACGTAGGCTTTCTAGTGTTTACCTTTGTCTGAAGGTTTCGAATAATAATAATGTCCTCCTGACCGATTTCGGTCACGGCGGCCAATCTCAACGGAGATTAGCCAACTACGACGGCAATCCAACACGACCGGAGAGAGATTAGGCGCAGGACCAACGGCTTAATGTGCTTTCCGAGGCACGGTGTGTATTCACATACACGAAGACCCAGACCCGAAAAAAATATATATAGATCATACAAAAATTTGTTCTGTGCGGGAATCGAGCCCGTGACACGTAGCTCAGCAGTCGATCTCTCAACCTCTGCGCCGACCGTGTCGTCCAAAGGTTTAAAAGAGAAGGTTTTTAGTATCATAACATCTCGCCTGTATTTCCCTAACGATTGACGATTTACTTATCAGGCACATGTGAAACAGAGATATGAACGCATTCTGTCAGTTAAGCTGTGTATAAGCAATCAGTCAGTTTACTAGCCAGTTCTGAAAAAAAGCTCTTACAGGTATGTTTACTACATAAACGAAAACTATAAACATTTTTATGAAAACAAAAACTTTAATATGAAAGTTTGTTAGAAAAAAAATGTGTAACTTTGTTGGCCTATTCTCGTTGAGGTCAACAAGCGTTGTCCGAGTTGCGTCCAGTTTGAGAGGATGAGTGGCCCTCAATCGTACAATTATAGAATGGGACTAGTAATGATCCCATAAAACGTAGAAATAAGAATATAATATGTCAAGGTAAAATGAAATAAGACGAGAATTAAAAAAAGTTGTAATAATTGTCGGAATGATCGCGGAACAAACATTAAAAAAAACATACAGTCGAAATAAGAACCTCCTCCTTTTTAACCGACTTCTTTTGAAGTCGGTTAAAAACTGTAATCCGGTTACGGAAATAAAAAATAGAAGAAAATAATTCAGACAGAAATCAAGAAATGCCTAGGTACATAAATGGTCAAGGTAGAGTCGTGGTCGCCTGCGTGTATACCAAGTGGGTGCAAGGAACACCATTATTTTATACTTTTCCGTTTTATTTTAAACAACGAAACTAAGACAAGACAAACGAAATCAAGACCACACTAAAACTATCAAACAACTTTATTAGACAGAACTGGAAATCTTCTCTTTGTTTTTTTCTCTTTTTTAAATAACGTTGCCCCACAATAGGATTTTCTCCTGTATCGTGGGTACAGTTTTACAAACATACATGTTACATGCACACACAACCAGACCCGAGACAACTATCTGTAGATCATACAAATATTTGTTCCGTGCGGGGATCGAACCCGCGGCACGTAGCGCAGAAAGCTAATCGCTTAGCCACTGCGCCAACCGTGCCGTCCAAATCCGTCGGAATGAGAATAAAAATAAATAGCCGAACATGTACTTACATACATACATAAAAAGACTGCTAAAATCATAACCCTTCGCTTTGCCGTAGTCGGTAAAAAAAAAACAGTAAAGATAAGTCCCAGTTTTAGGCAAGATGTGTTTTACATGCATGGCCTGTAATCCCCGAAGGCTCAGGCCGAGGTAGGTATACTATTTAATTCTACACGCATATTTTGACAGTACGGTTAGCGCAGTGGTCGAGGGATGGACTGCTGCGTTATGTGTCGCGGGTTTGATTCCCGCACGGAACACATATTTGTATAATCTACTCGTAATTATTGTTTCGGGTCTGGGTCTTTGTTTATGTGAATATATGTGTTTGTAAATGCACCCGCGATACAGGAATTAATTTAATAATGGCCAAGCGTATTGGCATCTACCGACCACAATTTCAAACAGTTCTTTGTACCTATTGAATAATATGATAAAGGCATGGGCAATATTTGTTTATAATATTGTCATTCACATAACGGTCTTGTTTGTTGTTCAGTATGAATTATTTAACTCTTTTGGTGCTCCAACACACGCATATCGTGCTTAACACAACTCAAAAGGGTATAAAAACTCTTCTGAATTTGAAACGTTTTGAAATTTGAACATACCCCTGTTTATAGATCTTTGTCTACCCGTTATTCTTGTACTAGCTTCCGCTCGCGGCTTCGCCCGCGCGGATTACGGTACCGTGCATTTCCCTTGATAAAAATGAATGGCCTATGTGCTATTCCAGACTATAATCTATCTCTGTGCCAAATTTCATCCAGATCCGTTCAGCCGTTCTGGCATGAAAGAGTAACAAAGATCCATCCATCCATCCATCCTCACAAACTTTCGCATTTATAATATTATATTAGTAGGATTAGTAGGATTGTAGTAGAGTTACTGTTATTACACTTAAAGTAGGGTTTCATTCATTTTTCCTGTATTTTTTATTCATGGTTATGTGGAATACAAGTCATTGTGGGGATATTACGATGTAATTCACTTGAACATTACCTAGTTATTCAAACAAATGTTGTTCCATTGTATACACAAAATAAAACGAACGATGGTCACGATTTTAGACATAGTTCAGTACAAACTGCTTCATTTGTTTAGTGATTGCAAGCTGCTGAGCGTTAGGAGGTAGGTTCCATTCCCGGGTTGGGAAAAGTGTTATTGGGTTTTTCAATATAGAAATTGTCATTGGCAACATGCTCGCCACCCACTAAATTGAACCTAATAACGGTAAAACAGTGGTGATATTGTGTTATGTGAGATGGGTGAAATGTAACCATATTTATAGTAATTCAGCTATATCTAATCCTTAGGGGAATATTGGTTAAAAAGTAACATCGAGTTAAGGAACTTTTTAATTGGTATTAGGTATTATGGCGTGGTATACCTGAGACGGCTCCATAAAGTCGTAAATGATGTATGTTTCCGCCGTTCTGCATCAGGCCAGCGTGGGTCTGGGTGAATGAGGCCTAACCCTGCTCATAATGACAGAAAAAGTATTGGGATGTATTATAAATGTAATTTTTCATTGTATACTAAAAATCATCAATCAATTAAAGGGACAGTAACATATCATCAGATTTAACAGAAAATACCCGTTACCGAAATATTATCGGGAATCGAGCTGTCATAAAAATGATAAATTCATTCGTTTGATGTACAAAAAAGGCTGGCGAAAGAATGAAAATTAAACGATGGTAAATCCCGAGATCCGATGAAAGGAATCGAGTCGTTTATCAGCGGTGAAATATCGAAAGATTGATTTTGAAGTATGGTTACTGTAGTTCGTAAAATAATAAAAAGATTGAACATTTGTTTCCCCTCACTAGGATTTCTCCTGTGTCGTGGGTACAGTTTACAAACATACACGTCACATGCACACACAACCAGACCCGAAACAACTATCTGTAGATCATACAAATATTTGTTCCGTGCGGGGATCGAAACCGCGACACGTAGCACAGAAAGCTAATCGCTTAGCCACTGCGCCAAACGTGACGTCATCATGATTCTATTATTCTATTCTAAAAAACATCCTCATTTGTCTAGTAGTCGCATGACTGCTGATCGTGAGGTCCTGGGTTCGATTTCCGGGTCGGGCTAAGTGCTATTGAGTTTTTCTGCATGGAAATTCTCAGTAATAGGTGAAATTTAGGTCTAGAATAGTACACCTCTGCCTAACCCTTCGAGGAATACAGGCGTGATGCTATGTTATGTTATGATGTTATGTCTAAATAACTGTTTTTGTGAGTTGTTTTCTTTAGTAAATTGCTAAGTATATATTGGACCCCGACAATATTTTACTTAGTCCAAAAAATGTAAGACTCTCAGTGAGCTATTGAGCGAGCTATGCTTGGAGCTTCGTTGAAGGATTACATCCTTAACGAGATCATGTGAAAAAAACTGGAATCATCGACATAGCTTTATTAGTTAGTTGAAGACGCTGTGGATTGGCCTTCTCAGTGGAAGGACCAATTACCTTTAGAGTAGACGAGATCTTGCGTGGACACGGCAAATTGGTACACGTAGTATACAATCTGTGTGTCCCCAGTCAGGTGGACTGACCATCTGAGGATGGTAGCCGGGTCAAAGGGCGGAAGGCGAAGAACCGAGTGTTATGGCACCGTAATTTAGGAGATGCCTATGCCCAGCTGTGGACTGCGATAGATATTACTTGATTGATTGAAATATATATATTACTTTCGTGTAAAGTGACGTCATTCAATTTTGACCTCTGAATCGTTTTTCCAGTAGTTTAGAGTCTTAGTAAAATCTGGTAAATATCTATATACACAGAACATTTTCTTTTGGAAAATCTCTTATATTCAATTCTTTTTAACCGCATTAAGAGAGGAGTAATAAATTCCACACGTATCCTTGGGAAGACAGCTGCGCCATCTATCATTTTATGCACATGACCACAGAACAAAGAAATATGCAGAAGGTTAATTCAATAACGAAAATAAAACGAGGCTTACACGAGCATGTGGGACGAATCGGAACTTTTTCCTTTTCTTATCTTTTTTTTTATACTTTGTACCACACTTGCAATAATTCCTGTATCGTGGATGCGTTTACAAACACATATATTCACATACACATACACAAAGACCCAGACCCGAAACAACTATCTGTAGATCATAAAAATATTTGTTCCGTGCGGGAATCGAATCCGCGACATGTAGTCTGGGTGTGTTTCGGGTCTGGGTGGATGTCCATGTGAATATTTATGTTTGTAAACGCACCCACTATACAGGAATTATACGTAGTGTGGGGCAACGTTTTTTAAAAAAGAAATTCTTTACTGTGGGTCTAGTACGACTAACTTTCCTTGACCTAGATTATTGTTACCGTTGAGCCAAAAATGTTAAATATGTTCCCCGGAATTCGAAATTGGCTATGAAACACTATGTCCCATATTTAACATTTATTCTTTAGTGCTACTTCACTGTGCAAATGATTTAACCTACTGTTGTAGGGTTGCTAGTTGTGAAATTAAAGCCCCGTTGAACTGGTATGATAATTTATTCGTAACTAAGCAGTTTAGCACTACACTTTACAATATTATATATATTACAACCCTACGTGAGGTGTTGAAAGGGACTGCGTGGCTATCGCCCTTCAAACCTCCCTAGCTGACTAGTACCTGAAGACTGCTAGGCTATCGAAGCAGATACTAGGTTTACTAGGATCAGAATTGGCTGCGTGGCTGCCGCACTCTAATCCGCTAGCTAGTGAATGATGATTTTGTTCTGCGACGTCGCTGCTTATATATCCCAGCGGTTCATATGTGTGCACAATATCTACATTGTATTCGTATGTAGTAGAAATGCAGTAAACACGTAGGGTGGCGCTTGCGCAGATAGTTCCACACGGCGGTGTAGATGGCGTTAGTTGTCTATGGCAACTGTATCTAATTGTTATCTTCCTTCTATTAGGCCAGACGACACTGATATGTACTTGTAACACTAGATGGCGTTGGATGTCTGTTACACTGTGCTTTTTTTATTCTGTGATAGACAGACAATACACCGATGGCGACAGTGCGTTACGTCACTCCCTTGTCAGTGGGTGACGGTTATAAACCCCCGAAGGATGTATACAGGGTTATATTATTTTAATATTTGTTTCCCTCAATACATATTAGAAGACTTTGTTTATTTATTAGAGTTTATAGGTTCCATTAGTCTAGAGTTAATAAGCTTTTCTGTTGGAGAATTCTCAGTTTCGCCGTTTGGTGAAGACGTGAAAGCCAACTTAAGCCATTGTTTTCACAATGGCCCAGGCAATCCAAACACGACTACTTATATACGAACCAAAATGGCTCGGAGACGAAAGCCGATATTGAGTATCTATTCTTATCTGTAGAGCACACTGAATATGGAGTGTTACAATAGCTCTTCGCATCAGCCTGTTAACATGGAGGGGTTCCCTGGCCGACCAGGGGGATACTGGCAACTAGATTGAAGATGGTGCTATATTTATAAAAGCATACACAAAGATACTGCGACCCAACCGTTTTTCAAAATATATATACAACTACCCGTTGCCCGTGACTTTGCCTGCGTGTATTTTGCATTTATATTATCTAATTTAAGGTTAAGGCCTTTCAAAGAACTTGGCTACCTCTTCGTAAAATTTGATATGATCAGTTCAGTGCTTTAGTGGTGATGAGGTAACAAACAGACAGAGTTACTTTCGCATTTAGTGTGAGCATAATAATATTTTTTAACGCGATAAGTGATGCAAATGAGACGAAATCTATTGTAACGTTAATAATTGTTAATAATGTAACGTTATTAATAAAAATAAGTACGTATCACTGTAAAATATAATACATTATTTTTAGTATATATACTAAACCTGAAAGTAGTTTGTTCAGAATCAGTAACAGAACCAATTGTCATAATTCTTTAACTGACTGAACTTCCATTCGCGCATACCATCAGCGCATGGCCAAACACGTGACACAGCGGCATGCGCCAGCGCATTCACCCCGGTACCCTACTCCGCCCTAGTCACTCGGATACTAGGAATGATCATGTTTATCGAAGAACAACGAGGCAACCCAACAAGCTTGTAACTTTGTGAGTTTTCATTATAAATCTTAGATTTTTTTATACAGACTCTATAAGTGAAAATATTTGACACGTGTTACAACATTAGTGCGAAACCTATATATTAAAAATAATGTTGTCATCATCATCATCAGCCAGAAGACGTCCACTGCTGAACGAAGGCCTTCCCCAAGGGGGGGGGGGGGGGGTTGCCATAATCACCACGCTTGGCAGGCGGCTTGGGGATCGCAGTGTCTCACCGATTAGTGAGAGGACGCTGCTGCCCGTCCTCCGGTGTCTGGCCGCAGTTTAAAGACGTACCCGGGTCAAGGGAATTAAAAATAATGTTGTATTGGGAGTCAAATATTAAAAAAAAATACCCACATCAAATCCAACACAGACACACTCAAAATGCAATTTCACATTACAAGGGAAATAATTCAAACTACAAATTCAAAATACAAATATTATATTAATCTGATTTACAATTGCTTTGTACTTGCCGTCTATTATATTAATGCTGTCTGTACCTGTTATAGGCATACATATAAGGTATGTTATTTTTGTATTCTGTTTTCTATTGTAATGTATATATGTATTGCTGTTGGTATACCATAAATAAATAAAGCTTATAATTATACAAACTCAATCCACTAAGGTTTATATACAATTTATGATACGATAATTTAGTCCCGACACGTTTTATTTTTTATCAGGCAACACACGACCAATAGAAAATTACAAAGTTCTGACTGAATAAAATATCTCGTATTCGAGGATTCCCGTCACGTTTAGTGGTGAGAAAAAATCTCACGTGTAGTGCTTGTCGGAAATCAAGACTGAATAATAGGATAGACTTGAATATAACAGTATCCTACTAATATTTTGTTATAGCCGTTTTTTATGTTGGTTCCCATTTTTCCTTCCATGCCTTTATATTATTTTCAGGCTACTCCTTGCCAGTGTCGGCTTTACCTATGGTGCAGGCAGTGGCTTGCGCAGAGTTTTTAGACAGGGTAGGCAGAAAATTTTAAAAGCTTACTTACTAATAATACCTACTGCATGGTATTGGTTCGTCGTCTTGTCGATTAAATAATGATGTATGTGACTTGCCACCTCAAATATCTTATAGTAATTATTTATCTGTGTTATGTAGGGTAGGTAGTGTCTTTTTGTCTTTATGAACTGCACGTCACTGGGTGTGCAGTGCACACGGGCGCAGGGTCTCAGGGGGCGCCAAGCGCCACTCGCGGGACTTAAATACAAAAACAGCGCATTATCTTTTTTAGAAAATAAATTACGTGGGTTCATAATCCACGTGGGCGAAGACGCGGGTGGAAGCTAGTCATCTATAATTGCACCATTTGCTCCCAAATTTTGATGTCATTTTGATCGCGCGCCTTTTAGAGGGCGTCAGGGTATTTTTTGCACACGGGCACTACCTGGGCTAGAGCCGCCCCTGCTCCTTGCTATGTTTGCCCCGCATATACAAAGAAGTGATACGGTTACTTTTAGGCTGCATCATCCCTTTGCTAGGCAAAGGCATGGCCGCACGATTTCCAGACATTTCGGTCTAGAGCTAGTGTGGACCATTCTTTATTTAAATTTGTCTAGCTCGTAACGTGTAGTAGGTAAAAACAAATGAGCATACATTTGACTGGCCTAAAAAATCTAGGTGTAGCAGCCCAGACTTTATTTCTCAAAGGATTAGGTTGAGGTGTACTATTGTCCACACACATTTCACCGATGCCGTTATTAAGTCCCATGTAATAGGGGCGAGCCTTTTGTCATCCACCGGGCACGGTTCCAGACTCCTTGCTGCAACTTAGAATTTCCACATAGATAAACCCAATAACAATTTGTCCGACCTGGGGATAGAACGCAGGACCTTACGCTCTGTAGTTGCGCTTGTGATCATGTAAAAATGTTACAATCAATACGGTCACAGTCTTATCTAATTAGGTATTTACGTTTATTATGTGTTTTTATCGAAGTTATAATAATAATAGTTTATTTGCCTTAAGTGTTGTACAGAAAGAGATCTTAAAACTAGTCCATGTTTCAAACACTTAGTCAAAAAATTAGACATGCAAATATCTGGTGATATCATCTGACCATAAAGATTACTAGTGCATACATCATCATCATCATCATCAGCCAGAAGACGTCCACTGCTGAACGAAGGCCTCCCTCAAGGGGGGGTTTGCCATAATCCCCACGCTTGGCAGGCGGCTTGGGGATCACAATGGCTCACCGATTAATGAGAAACGTACCCGGGTCACTATTACTTTCTAGATTATCACATTTTCTTTTTACAAAAACGAATCTTTATTTCACAAATGAAATAACCGAAAGCCCACATTAACATCTAACTTTTTTCAGCACTGTAAAATTCTTTTTACAACATCACCCAAAGTATTCTGACAAAAACAACCAGTTATGTGATGCGTGCAAATAGCTGGACACTCGTATAAGGGTGTCGACGCATTAGCACTGACGCGGTAAAATATTGCAAGTCGCGTCTCGTGTTTTGTGCATTCGGCAATGTTTAATTGAAATGGTGAGGTGTTGTGAATGCGCGAGCAAATCCCGTACCGTACCCGTACGTTGTTGTACATTCATAAATAACTCTTATTGTCTGATGCTTAAGGTTCATAGGATTTCTCCAAATGGCAGCAGGTATGACAGATCCATTTTCAAATTATGTTAAAATAATATGTGCTGTTCTAAACTCAGTTTTTACACCAAAATGTTTTGAGACAATTCTCATCTGAGCGAAGGAATTTTGTTATATTATACAATGTGCAAAAACTTCAAGCTTGTTCTTACTTTATAAAGGATAAGTTAGGTATTTATGAGCAAAGTTTATCTGACCTATGTACTCAACACAAATAAATACACGTCAAAAGGAAACGTCTGTTTATCGATACTACAGAATAGTGAAAATTGCTGTTACAACAAATTTGTTTCAAAATTGTTTTGTAAAATCGCGTCGCGCCGTGTTCTATATGCTTAAATCCCTAAGCTTTTTATACGATTGCGGGCCAGCTGACGGGGCGTGGATTCTGAGATCGTGAAAGGATAGCTAGTGGAATATTAGCTATCTCGCCCCTTTGTGGAGCGTATGAGCCTCGAATATGTTAGGATGATAAAACTATCTCAGGATGATAAAACATTCTGTGAATTTGCTATTCAGATAAGTATTACTGTTCTACTTTTTTAAAATATACTGTAGTATAATCCTTGAGTCAGAAGTGTATATCGATAGATTTATGATACATAAAATACCAATATCCAATGCTACTAAAACGTGAGACATAAAATAGCCAAATTGAGCAATTCGTTCATGAATCTCTACAGTAACAAGTAGAAATAAAAAGATGATTGTTGAATACGAACCTTACGCGATTTATGTTAAGAGCTATCAATTATTATTTTGAAATTTTTAATAGAAATCAGGATGTCTAGGATAGGAGACACTGAAATGCGCGCGCATACATTTTTAACTTAATGGTAACGAAGTCGAGGAAAATTCGTATTAGGGGTACTTATCGTGAATTTAAACCGATCTTTTTACACCCCCAGAAGAGTAAAAAAAGTCTTTGAAAGTTAGTCTGTAGAATTGTCTGATTTGTTTATTAGTGCGACTACTGAGCGTGAGCTCCTGAATTCAATTCCTAGGTCTGGCAGTGTTATTCGGGTTTTTCTATGTGAAAATTCTGAGTAGCAGCATGGAGTCTGGAACTGTGCCCGGTAAATAGCAATAGGCTTCGCCCCCTATTACATGGGACTCAATAACGGCATCGGCGAAATGTGGGTGTACGATAGTACACATCTGCCTAACCCTTTGAGGAATACGGGCGTCACGCCATGAATGAACGAATATTAATGAATGATTATATTATTTATAAAAAAATATGTCGAAGACTTGCTATGAGAAAATGATGAATATTATACAGATCCTGTTTGCAGATTGCAGAAATTTCAGACACAAGAAAGTAGCTTCGTAAATGGACTATCGTTTATCAATAGTATGCCTCAGCCTTTATTGTTTCCAAGTCAATTACGAGTCGGACCGCGCTGTCTTGTGCTCAGGTTTACAGAGAGGCTCTATATTGTTCGTTTTCGGTGCTAACATCGCTAAGTCTTGTAACTGTTGGTATATCAGATAATTGAGTTCTGTTCGAGAGTACTAACGATTTTTGGCTGGATTTTAGGAGAAAAACATTTGGTTTTAACTCCGGTATTGAGTGGTCCGCGGCCTAGAGGTATTTGTTTCGGGACTAGTTGTATTGTTCATGTACGTTTGTTGCTTTTTCACTGTGCTGACTAGACAGGATATTTCCTAGTGTGGATATGTTTTTAAAAACAGTAAATAATTAATGAAAAAGTAGTAACATCTATTAGTATGGATTAAAAATATGTGGAAGGAGGATTCGGCACTGCAAGCAGAGACTGGTAGCTCAGAGGCATGAGCGGCTGGTGGACTCAGTCAGACGGTCGCATGTTCGATTCCTATTCGCGGTCGAATGATGAAAATCTTTCCGCAAACAAAAATATCATATACATAGCATCACGCCTGTATTCCCCGAAGGGGTAGGCAGAGGTATACCATTGTACCTATACCCACATTTCACCGATGACATTATCCCACGCAACAGGGGGAGGGAGCCTATTGCCATCTACCGCGCACAGTTCCAGACTCCGTGCTTCTACTGAGAATTTCTATTACGCAAAACCCAATTACACTTTGCCCGACCCAGGAATCGAACCCAGGACCTCACGCTCAGCAGTTGCGCTTGCGACCACTAGGTAGATTAAGGAGGCAAAATGTCATATAATATTAGAATTATTAATAAAAACTACACAATGAACAGAAAAATATGAGTAAAATAAGTTGTGATTTTTACATACTGCATGTTCAATATCTTAATTTAGACTATTCGATGCCAACATCGATATCCAAAGTTCCAAATCAGCGTTTATTTATAGAATCGAAACCTAATTAGATGACTAATCATTCAGACTGTCGGGTTCCGCCATTTTGGCATTATCGGGCGACGTCCGGGCGTTGATGCATCGTAGACATTAATCTGATTTAGAATTCAATCATTGTATTTGTTTATAATCTCTTAGAAGATAGCTATATACATATTATGTCTGATCACTCTCCGGTGGCGGATTGCCGTCCCATCGGACTATGAGAGTAAAGGAATACAGAGAGCACCTGTGTTTGCGCACACACTTGTGCTCTATAATATCTCCTGCGTAGTTGGCTAATCTCCGGTGAGATTGGCCGCCGTTACCGAAATTCAGTCAGGAGGACATTGCATTATTGCTTATATATTGTGTATTGAGTAATTTAAAACTTTCTTCATGTGGTAACATACGAGCTATATTTCCTTCAAACTGTTTTATCAATCTAGTGGTTGCAACCGCGACTGTTGAACGTGAGGTCCTGGCTTCGATGCTTGGTTGGTTTTACAGTACGGAAATTATCAGTAGCAGCCCGAAGTTTGAGACTGTGCTCGGTAGATGGAAATAGGTTCGCCTCCTATTACATAGGCTTAATAATCACGGCGATGAAATGTGTTTGCAAACTGGCGTAATGCCAAGCTATGTAATATTTAATTTAATTGGAGAAATAAATAGATCATTGTAAAAGGTGCGACACCAGTTGTGTCCCTCTAAAATTCCATCTTAGCACAATTCAAAACAATTATAAAGATATTAATGTGCTTATTGTTATCCATTTCCTATATTTGAATGCTATCGGAATTCGGGTGGATGTGGCGGTGCGGGATCCTAATGCATGGCAGTGTTTCCAAATTAATCTGATGGAGGCTTTGATTGGTTCCAAGGTATTAGTTGATAGATTTGAGCTTTAATTTGGGGATTAATAACACACTTGTGATAGATAACAATAGCGTTGTTTAATAAATAAAAAAAATATTTTTGCCCCAGCGGTACGTCACTATTATAGAGCCTATAAAAATGAAGGATGGCATTAGTTCCGTAAATTATATTTGACACGGCTGCCTCAGTGGTTAAGACTATAGTTTAGCTAAAAGTTTTCATATAAAATGTGTTAACGTTTTTACCCCACTAAACATTATCTGATTTTGCTGATTTTTTTATATGTTATAGACACAAGAAAAGAATAGGTGGTCACATTTTTGCTTTTTTGAAATTGTTTATACATTGAGAAATAATTTACCCTCAAAATGCCTTTTTTTTTACTAAAAATCTACCTTATACTTGCGTATCTCGTGCTAATTATTAAATTTATGAAAATTATAAACTGAAAAAACGATAGAGACCAAAATCAAATAATTTCGTTAAGTTTTCGATGTAAGGAACGTTAACGCCCAAAAACCTATTTTGCGTATATTTCAAGGCAATTTTGTCAGAAGCCGGCAGCTAAACGATACTCTTAAGTGATAGACTGACGCGCTTTGTCTCGCGGGGTCGATTTCCGCATGAAACAAATGTTAGTATGACTTACAAATGTTATTATTTCTCGTAGGAATAACGTTTTTTTTTTTTAAATTTAATTTCATGACTTTTTTCTCCTGACGCCATCTAGCTAAAAAAGAGGTGTAAAAGTGATTTAAAAATCAAATGAAGAAATCCTAATTGCAAAATAAATAATTTCATTTCATTTTGACTTTTTTCTGTAGTACAGTATACAGTAGCAGATAATACAGAGCATCATGTTCTAAGATCTTTATATACTCTTTTCGGGTCTTCTATAACGTCATCATACTTATGTATTGTCCTAGGATCATTTGTTGAATCCATTTTAATCTTCTTCTTAGCGAGTCGGTAGCAATCTAGATAGTCCCAGCACAAAAGTCAGCTACTAGGACCGAGCTATCAGTGGCATCCATTAATTGTTCCGGCGTGCAGGTGTGGAGGAAACCCCGGGTAGTCGCAGTCACATATTAAGTTGGATTCACCTACAAATTCATTTTAATAACGGATACCCATCCGAAGAAATGTATACATAGCTTTTAGATGAGTTTACATTAACATTTGAAACGCTCAGAACAGTTAGCCGTTAATAGTCGTTCTCTAAGCTTTAATAAACACACCTAACACTAATGTAGCGAAACAATGACACAGGTATATTCAGAGCTTCCAAAAGCTTAGCGAGCATTGCTAAATACCGGCCGGTAAATGCAAATGCATTTAATGCCCCATTTGTGCGCGTTCCTAATTGTGGCGGTAGGCAAAATGTATCGGAGCCAATTATCTGCTTTTAGAATTCAAATTATACAAATTGGACGTGGGAAGGTGAATCTGGGCGAAGTTTTACATGAATTTATGCAGGGAATGTTACGTTGTGATGCGAGTTTGTGAATTATTGGAATATTCACGTCTATTGTGGATTGAGTGTGCTTGGAGAAATGAACCACCTCTAATTCAATTCGCGCAAATCAGTTTATATTTATTAAGTCTGGTTAAGTAACAATATTTCAAAACATATTTTTTTTTAGAAGAACTTTGCTCTACACTAGGAATAATTCCTGTATCGTGGGTGCGTTTACAAACACATAATATATTCACATACACAAAGATCCAGACCAAAAACAAGTATCTATAGATAATATAATACAATTATTTGTTGCTTGCGGGAATCGAACCCGCGACACGTATTTTTTTTATACTTTGCGTACTTCGAAATATCTTTATATATAAAACTCCAGTATTCGTAAATCTTTTCCTCCTAAACGGCTTGATCAATTTCGATGAAGTTTTTTGTACTTGTGGTGTCACCTGGACGGTTCTTAGCTATAGTTGGACTCGGTAGATAGGTAGGCGCTGTTGTCGAAATCCAGAAAAGGGTTCGCTATTATTTACATGAATAAAAACGTTCAACAATCGATTTAAAAATGCTTTCGCCATTATTCCGCTGTTCTAAATTCATTTATTTATATCCGAAACTCACATCTATCATCACGCGTATAGATAGTGCCATCCACGAAGACGCGCCCCACTATTTTTGGCCGAGGCTTTCCAGCTGACCGTAATGCTCTTTCCTGATCAATTAATATTTCGTAGTGTGCGTGTGCACTCATAGATAATTAGTGTGTATCGACAGAACTAAAACACTAGCGGAAGGTTGCACACTTGTACTGTAAGCAATTAGGAAGAGGAGTGGGGCGCGTCTTCGTGGATGACACTATCTGTAACTTTAAACAAACAAAAAAAAAATGAGGAAATATTCACAACCAAATTACTCCATAACGTCATACTCAATAAGTACACTTCGTGAACTCGCTCAAGAAAACAAATCATCAATGTGTTCAGCTACCGCGCTGAGCATATTTCTTTTTTCATTATTTTCATGTTCCCCGCTATTCTAGTTCACGCATCGCTCACGCTATATTCCTTAAAACTATAAGTGGGAGGAACATCGCAATGCTCTATACTTTTTATCGAAACAAATATCCTCCAATATAGGTTAACGATACACAAATATTAGGTCCTAAAATTAGGCACACACTCGATGGATTTCTAAAAATGTCTGCCTTTGGTATAGCAAGTTTCATTATGGCATACCACACACAATTCATGACGTACTAAATGGTAATATACTGATGTTGCCTAGCTAATAAACGGGGGAGCACTTAAAAGAATGTATGAGGCTTATAATAGGGTTTTCGCCCTACGAGAACGAATGTGCCGTTTAAATGTTCTCTACTATGTATTTATTTTCTTGTACATAGTAGTGTGTGTAATAATGTAAATGTATGTGAAGTGGGTTATAGGACGCAGAAAATTATATGTAGTGCAGTTTTATAGTATACAAGCTGTTGCCCGCGGCTTCGCTCCCGGGGATATATAAATATATATATTAAACTTAATATAAGCAGCATTCTTTCTTTATTTTCTTTTTCTTTTTATAAAACGTTGCCCCACACTAGGATTTCTCCTGTATCGTGGGTACATTTTTACAAACATACATGTCAAGTGCACTCACAACCAGACCCAAAACAATTATCTGTAGATCATACGAATATTTGTTCCGTGCGAACCTCCCATATAAACTTTCAACCTCTAATTCACCCTCTTAGGGGTAAAATTTTCAAAAACGCCGATATACTTGTACATTATTTCTAACCAGAAGCAGGTATATGAAATTTCGTTCTTCTTACTTTGAAAATGATGGACTTCCATACAGCTGCCGTGCCTTATTTTACCCCCTCAGGGGTGAAATTTCCAAAAATCCCGCCTTAGTGGATATTAAAAACATAAAAGGAGTTAACTGCCAAAATTTCAAGTTTGTAGCCCCAGCGGTATAGGCTCTGAATTGATGAATCTGTTGGTCATCATCATCATCATCAGCCATAAGACGTCCACTGCTGAACGAAGGCCTCCCTCAAGGGGGGGTTTGCCATAATCCCCACGCTTGGCAGGCGGCTTGGGGATCGCAGTGGCTCACCGATTAGTGAGAGGACGCTGCTGCCTGGGCTCCGGTGTCTGGCCGCAGTTTTAAGACGTACCCGGGTCTCTTTGCGTTTAATCTGTTGGTCAGGAGAAGTAATTATATATGTATAGATAAGTGTACGAATTAGTTAATTTTCGTGATGTGTTGTTCCTATAATTATATTAATACAATAATTCAGTGCAACATTTTTGTACGGCTTGGCACGGACCTATTCAAAATGAGAAGGACTATAATTTAGTCCACGACGCTGGCATTGCGGGTGGGCACACACTATCGAGGACTTAACAGTTTCATGAATGTTTTTATTTCACCGTTAACATTATAATTAAATTTTGATCCGCATCTGTAAGAGGTGCGGGCCAGGGTCATTCTGTTATTCTTAATTATGTTATGTTCGACTAAGGGCGAGTTCCGAGATCCAAAATGTGATCTTGCCGAGTGTTATTTGTTTTTTCCGTAAGGGAATTCTCAGTAGTTTCCCAGATATTGAAATTTCCCCGGTGGATGGCAATAGGTTCACCTACATAGAACTTAATAACAGCATTGGTGAAATATCAGATTTGCCAGCATCGATTCTCATGATAAATATTGAAAACTAGCTTCCGCCCAACGCTTCACCCGCGTAATTTACGAACCCATACTTTTTCCCGGGATAAAAAGCCTATGTGCTATTCCAGACTATAATCTATGTCTGTGCCAAATTTCATCCAGATCCGTTCAGCCGTTCTGGCGTGAAAGAGTAACAAAGATCCATCCATCCATCCATTCCTGCTCACAAACTTTCACATTAAAATTTATAATATTAGTAGGATACGATAGGATAATAGTAGGACTTATAATATTAGTAGGATAGGATTACTGTTATGTCAGAAGATGCGTACGCATTCGTTTTCTTTTCGAATGCATAGGCACACACACAAATAGCAGTTTCAATAGATACGATTTGAATCGACGATGATTGCTTGAGCTGTGGTTTCACCCTAACTCTTCGCGAAATACCTTGTTGCTTTATGTTAATATTTTACTATTCGTATTTATAATTACAATGTTCTCGTGTTTAGCTTCTCTTGGAACATGCAAACAAACAGACGACGAACTAGTGTTGACTTTGCTTTGTATGCCATTCTCTAGATTGTGTGTGTCAGGCTAACTATAATGTTGTTTTGTTTTATTTAACTAGCTTTATTATGACATTTTGTTTGTATTTACTTGTCATTATTGTTTTGACAGAACAGATAACATAATTATTTTTTTGCTTAATCTTGTCCTTTTAAATGTTGTTCTACATAGTAACGCGTGGATTTTTAATCTTCAAATATTCACTTACATATGGCGTCAAATTTTAAATTGCTTTAACTATCTTCAAACATTTTCAGAAAGATAAAAGTCTAAGTAAGTATGTTAGAAAGGCATTTGAATATTCAACATAATTTTTTTGTTGAATGTTTGAATTGAATGGCACCTTATTCAATTCAAACACTCGACACTTAAAGTTCTTATTCGAAAGTCGAATAAATATTCAAATTCAAAAAGGCACACGTTCTAAATGCATCAGGCGGGCAAGTTGAATTACTTTTTATTTGTAAGATGAACCTCAATTCAAACTTGACAATACGGTTGGTGTAGTGGCTAAGTGATTAGCTTTCTGCGCTAGGTTTCACGGCGTCGATTCCCACACGGAACAAATATTTGTATGATCTACACATATTTGTTTCGGGTCTGGTTGTGTGTTTATGTGACATATATGTTTGTAAACTGCACCCACGACACAGGAGTAGTCATAGAGTAGACTCATTTTGAAATTAAATGTTGCTAAATTTTTTTTAATTTATAGTCTTGGGAATAATTCGGTTTTTTTTTTTTTTTTTTTTTTTTTTTGAGTTGTCTCTCGCAGTTAGCTCAGGGAGCTGGGAATAATTCGGGTACGTTTGTCCCAAAATATTCGGCGTTACCCAATATTTTCGGCTTTCACAAATATAGCTCATTGGGGATCCGTCAGTTATATCCGTCGATTATTTAACTGAGTAAAACTTGAATAATGTAATTATTATGAATATCTCTCAAAAATCTTCTTCATTGGCCCAGTGGTCACAACCGCAGCAGTGCACGAGGTCCTAAGTTCGATTCCATGTCTAGGCAAAGGGTTATAAATGTTTACTGAAATTCACAAAAGCAACAACTGTGGAATGAACTGTCGCCTGCGGTATTTCTGGACCAATACGACCTTCAAACCTTTAAGAAAAGAGCGTACTCATTTTTAAAGGCCGGTAACGCACTTGTGACTCCTTCGGTGTTCCGGGTCCATGGGCGACGGGCGATGGTAATCGCTTACCATCAGGCGATCCGCTTGCTCGTTTGCCGCCTATACCATAAAAAAACACGGAGTTTGGAACTGTGCCCAGGAGATGACAATAGGCTCAACCCTTAATTAATAACGACGTCGGCGAAATGTAGGTGTGCAATAGTACACGTCTGACTTATCGTTAGGGGAATACAGGCATCGCTATGTTAAAAAACAATATTAAATACATCAAGCCTTTAGAAAGCCTTTTCTAAACCCATTACCTAACATCAATCCCTTTACTAGACATTGTCACTTAATGAAATCAATCTTTCGCATCCATTACTCCTAATTTGTAACTTGATAGAATTTCTCACGTTCCACAGACTTCGCTCTCAAAGTGAATTGCTAACGAGAATTTAAGTAGGTACGTAGTTACTCTGTGACTTTATTACATGCAAATTTTTCTGGCGATGTCTAATAATGTGTCATCGTCTGTTAAATTAGTACCTACATGCCTTTTGAGCGAGATAATATTAATATTAACATAAAGGTTTTGTTACAGAAATTGTTGATAGATCGATAGGCGTAGTGCTTTTTTTTTTGTTTTAAAAAACGTTGCCCCACACTCGGATTTCTCCTGTATCGTGGGTACATGTCACATGCACAAACAACCAGACCCGAAACAACTATCTGTAGATCATACAAATATTTGTTTCGTGCGGGGATCGAACCCGCGACACGTAGCGCAGAAAGCTAATCGTATAGCCACTGCGCCAACCGCGTCGTCATTATGCTCTTAACTTTCTACGCTACGATTTGCGGTTGTTACGAGATATACTGGATCTTTCACAATGTTTTCCTTCATAGTATATGTATTCTGCCAACTCGTACTAAGCCAGCGTGGAGCAATAAGGCCTAGCCCTTCTTATTCTGCAGCCTTTGCCCAACAGCAGGCAGTGATGGGCTTGGGGTGCAAGAAAACAGTGAAGAAACTTGAGTTCGTATAACGCACCCAGGGCAGTCAGTCAGCTTCGATACTATCATTTGCTGACTGGCTATCTTTTCCCCTTCTACGGCATTAGTGGTTCGATGTGATAGCTCGTGCAGACTCGACGGAAGAAGAATGGGCTCAATTTTTTTATATACATAATGTCCAGTGCCGGATTAAGCATGCGCGGGGCCCGTAGCAAATTTTATCAAGGGGCCCTTGATCTGCTATGGGCTCTTAAGTATAAAGTCGTTTACCGTATGCAATTCTGTGTTTTATTCTCACCTACAAAATAATCCTTTAACGATTGTCTGACGTGGGTTGTCTTAGTCGGAAAACAGGTGTAAAATAATTTTCACTCAAAAAATTACGCTCAGACGGAGGTGGGCGGGTTAGAATACGGTGCGGCCGAAGCCAAGATGTAGAGGCCCTTTAAGACAACTTTAATCAAATATTATGGTGACGTACCCAATGTTACGGTGACATAACACATTCAATTTTTTATATTGTGTAGAGTGCAGTGATAGCCTAGCGGTTGAACGCTTGCCTTCCATGCAGGCAGGTCTGAGTTCAAACCCGGCCCGCACCTCTAACTTTTCGGAATCACGTGCGGATCAGAATTTGATTATCTCTTGCGTTTACGGTGAAGGAAAACATTGTGAGGCAACCTGCACACCTGAGAGGGCTCCATAAAGTTCTTGACGGAGCGTATAGTCCGCCAACCCGCACCGGGCCAGCGTGTTGGACTAAGGCCTAACCCTTCTCATTCTGAGAAGAGACCCTTGCCCAGCAGTGGGACAGTAATGGGTTGAATTATTAAGATTAATACATCATTACAGTCCGTACATACGTATTTGCAGCTCAATCGAATGAGTGCATCGTATTCATCGAGGGGCATCCATTATGAGAATGAGAACATAACGACGCAGCCCGATAGCACTTGCATTTGTTTGAACACTCCACATTAGCTGCGTCGATTGATTGGGAATATTGAAAAGTATTTAAAGGCATGAATATGGGGGCTCGTAGTCCATAACTTAGCTTAGTTAAGCAGCGCTTGCTGCAGTCAGTCCGTGGATAGGTGAATGTTTATACGATAACCCTCCGTGCCTCGAAAAGCACGTTAAGACTAGCTAAAGTTTAGCTAAAAGTTTTTATACAAAATGCGTTAACGTTTTTACCCCACTAAATATGAGCTGATTTTGCTGATTTTTATATGTTACAGACGCAAGTAAAAACTAGGTCGTCATGTTTTTGTGTTTTTGATATTGATTATAGATTGAGATATAATTAACCCTCAAAATGCGGTTTATTTAACTAAACTAATCAAAATTTTGAAAAAATTAAACGTTTCTACCTAATTTATAATCTGATAAACCGATAGAGACCGAAATCAAATTAATTCTTTAAGATTTACTTGTAAGAAATGTTAACGTCCAAACAATTTCATACAATTTCAAGACAATTTTGTCAGAAACCGGTAGCTAAACGATACCCTTAAGCAGTTGATCCCGGGTGCCATACAAATATGTATATATAATAGTCGTTATGGGTGTCAACAGCCCAAAATAACGACAACCGCTCTAACCTTATAGTATTAATGTCTCCCAGTAATTGGGTGGTGGAGGTCAGATGGTAGTCACTCCGTGTAAAATACTGATATTCACCCGCTACTAGTTAGACTGGGAGTCGACCACAATCTACTTAGGAAAAGGCTTGGCAGGTAATGATTCAATGCTACGAACATATAAAATTCACAAAACTTTGCCAAGTTGAAGAACAAGTAATGTTACTTAAATGAAGATGCGTAGGAGACGAGGAATAAGGCTTACCCAGTGGTACCAAGAGCTGGAAGCCACTGGACCAACCTTTAGACACTGGATCAATCTTTAGAGTTTCAATATTGATTTCTCGAACTGGGAATTGTAATAGCCAGAAAGTATAAATTAACATTCCCTATATTTACGTATATTGCGGCAATAGTTAGCACTTGCTTATTAATTAAGCTTATATAATACGTTAGATGACAACTAGTCATCTGAGCTACTTTTTACCAACTGTCAAAACGACATTTTGTTCTAGAAATGTTTGGAATACAAAAGCGTGACGTCATAGTTTTTCATTAACATACTTATTGTGTGATTTTGATAAATTAGAAAATGAAAACGCCAACGATAAGCAAGAGATTAAGTTTTACTGAGTTTTTAGAAGGAAAACTGTTTAACAAATAAGATTTCAGAATTTATTTTTGATGCAGTCATCTAGCCTATTATGGTTATAACGCACTATTAATCAATTACAATTCGACCTATTTAAAGAAATTTATGGGACGGTAATTTTTTTTTTACTCTACTCTGTATAGGCTTGCCCTTGTTCGTTTCCAGGTAGTGCATTTCGCACGGCTTCACAACCAGGCCTTTTTTTTTTTTTTTTCTATTTTGTTCCGTGCTATACCCAATCGCTTGGCTGCTGCTCCAACTGAGTGACCAGTAAATTATATATGTAATGTCAATTCCATTTTACTGCGCTTGCGTTTCTATTCTCTAGCAATTGTACATTGCACGTTGGCATGGCAAGCAGATTTTTTTTAAAATAAATATTTTCTTTGAGCGTCGTAATGGCGGGACCAGCAACACATATTTTTGGCTGAGCCTCAAAGCTATTTTCTTTTCTGTCTGAATATTTCTAAACCTAAAGATCAACGATTTTTAATTCAAAGTCATTTGACATCTTTATCAAGAGAATCTCTTGCCAACATTTTAATTCAAATCCTCGACATCTTTACTGCTCATACAATGTGAATGTTCCTTTCATCGTTAACTTTATGAAGTAAACCGTATTAATGTTCTCCATAAAATATAATACAAAACATTTTGTGTTTTATTACTTATGAATCTTCAAAGCAAAGCAATTGAAATATTTTCTATTTAAATTGTATGTAAATGAATACGAAGTCAATATAATAATACTGGTTTTTTTTATGTATTTAAATATTTTTCTTTTATCGTACATTTTATTAGAATTGCGAGGCTGTTATTTAAAAATAAACTAGGAATATCTTCAACCATACTTAAAAAAATCATAACATCATTAAAAGATTTATTCAAACATGATCAGATCGTGGAGTTTAGTTAGATTGTTATGTTTTCCAGGAAAATCTCATTACAGGAAAGAATTTAATCCCATATTAGGCGACGAATTAAATGTTTTGCAGGACATTTTGTTTTATGAACACCACATACGCTTTTTTATTTTATGAATCTTTATTCAGCAGTTTATTGAGCGCTAAATTAACGAGTCATGTTTAAAATACCATACTGCGCTCCAAAACGCACATAGATGACGTGGTTGAAATAGATGGATTGGACAGGTTGTATTTACCGTTTATCAGTCGAACTGTGGGTCAACAAAGCATAAAACTGGTTCCATGAAACAGCAAGACGGGGTCGCGGCAGACTACGAAGAAAATGGCGCGGAGGGACGAATTGCACACTTTATTTAAAAACTGGCCAAATACGGCGGAATCGCGAGAAGTGGGGAAAGTGAGGCCTTGTCCGTATTGTCTTTTAATAATAATAATAGTTTGGCAAACTCCTACAGAAGAAACTGGGCTTCAATACCAAAAGAAGGATTTATTGGAAAGCCGATATTTTCGCATATTTCCAATGAAGTCTGTACATGCACGCTACCTTTCAGTGTTACCGAGATCAAAGCGGCCGCGGCCTGTGTGCGGCCGTTGTTTTCTAGCGCTTAACTCACTGAAGCCATGTCATGTGGAAAAGCCGGTTTGGTAGGTTATTTTGTTATCAAAACACTTTTGAAAGTACATCTTTGTTTAGTAAAGGTATTGTTCTAAACAAATAAGCTGCATTTAGGCTATTTTTTATCGAAGGCACGTTCACAATGGCAGATGAGGTAATGAGCATTTGCTCACAAGACTAATAATTCCTCATTGGTCTACTGAGCGAAAGAGGGGCAAGAGTTTCCTTTCTAAAATCAATCGTGCCATCGAGCCCTATTTCACGAAGCTCTTGCAAATCAGTATAAAACTTGCCATGCATAATAAATAACTACATTTAATTACCATCATCAATCATAAATAGGTTAACTATATTTTGATTGGCCATAAACTTTATGATCTTCATTTGGATCGACCAACATGAAATACAGTTGAGCAACCCCTAACGTTAGAATTTTGACTCTATCATCATAGTCGTAAGGTATAGAATTGGTTGCATTATATTCGCTAATAGTATTTATTTCGATGAGTGTATTGTCATTACTTAGATGATAGCAGGTTCGATTCCAATAATGTTTTGTAGATTAGTGACTTTTATCGGTTATATGTAGCATCACCAGCTGTTCTGTTTTAGTAGGACTGATAAATCAAAGGTTTCGTATAGATCCTCGTAGACAATAACACCATCATCCTTGGTCTGCAAGAGGGCTATAATGGATTTATTAAAACTTACGCACTAAAAAATAGACAAAAGTTACCCGTCGAGATAAGAATATTTCTTCAACTATTTTTTAAGTAGAGTTTCAACTCTTGTTTGTCCGTCAAGGTTTATAATAATACTATGTTAATTAACACATCAAATTTCCTTGCTAAAACTGTCCCTTTGTGTCTATTGTTGGAGTATAAGATTACCAATCTTTTCGAGGATTTTGAATAAGTCAGTCAGTCAGAGAAATTAAAAATATAATCACTCTTAACATACATTGGCACTACACAATTCACCAAAGATAAAAGGGTCTATATAATAAAGGGAATATTTTCGAGATTCCGTACAGTTCTAATTACAGTAGGTACTATCCTGAAATAACTAGGAAATATGTAGTCACGTTCGTGATGTCCATTGTGGCGTGACTGGGGTATATGATGGTAGCTGAGGGCCGCGTTAATGATGATTTGAAGATGGCTTACTGCGGGATTGTGAGGTTTACGAACATACGTGTGGTCTTTGTCAGCTGTGAACAGGAATTAGGTTTAAATTTCTTCGAGCTGAATCTTTTGAAGAATAAGGAAAAAAAATTGAGCAACCATTTCCTTATTGCTCAAACGTCAAACAATAATGGTTCTCAAATCTAGCAAAAACACAATTCACATTTCCATTATTACTTAGCATTACATCATAGTATGCCAATATTACTCGAAAGATTAGACGGAGGTGTAGGTATCATAACACCTTGGAATAGCGCGAGTATATAGCCATTTATCACGCATAATTCTAAACTCCGAGCTGCTACTGATAGTATCAGAAAAAATACTAATCACACTTTGCCTGACCTATATTTGTTGAGATTCGTCTCGCAATAAAAGACGTTTAATATCTAAGCCCGCCATTCTAATGCACATTTATAGGAATTTAGGAAAAATATCATGCTGTATATAACCAAATCGGGTACGAACGCTGACGTCTATGTTTAACAATAATGACTGTTGAGTTCTTGTTTAAACTTAACTGTGGACTTAGCCTTTTCAATATAAAACATAACGCAACAGAGCTAATTAATCCGCAGCTTTGCCCGTTCAAAGCGATCCGAGCATTGTGGTATTGTTCCACTGGCTTTACAGCACGCCTGTGACATTCGTTTGTGGGCACATCTAGCGGTTTTAAGGTTAGATAGCTTTTTGTAACGCTCGGTTTTTGTAACGAGGGGCAGAATAGTATCGTTTTTGTTAAAATTTGCTACGATAAATTTCTAAAATTAGGGTTCGTACAATAAATCTGGATGATCCGCGGTTTTTTAAATCGTTAAAAAGTTTATTTATTGCCTTAATTCTATCCAACGATAAGGACATTAACAGACAATTGAGACGGTTGCTTATTATATGTCTTAAATATATTCATGGATACACATGATAAAATTGTGGTTTAGTTTTTTTTCACTTCGGACGGCGAGGGGCCAACTCCGCTTTAAACTCAAATCACACGTACATATGTACATAAGATTAGTACGTTCGTAGTCTATCAAGCGAATTTTAACAAATAATCCACACTATTATAAATGCAAAAGTAATTCCGTCTGTCTGTTTGTAAAATTCATTTCAATTGAATTTAATAACGATTAACAAGTTTATTTGCGGTCCAATAACACGCCATCCATTGACACCGAAAGAGCAACGCGACAACAGAAACAATTTGTTAAAACAAAGTTGTTTTTGTTGCCGCACCATGTTCGCAATGTAGACGTAACTCAGTACCATAATTGGACCAGACAAGGTGGCTGAGCGAACGCTCAGCCCGACAGACACGTAGTGCAGTAGTCGAGCGACTACTGCCCATGTCTGCCATGTCTGTCATGGGATCGATTCCCGCTGGGGTCAAATATGTACGATGTGTAACTGAAGCGCAAATTGTAATAGTATAATTCAATTGAAACGGAACTAATTATAACCTCATCACGACAAAACCACTGAACCGATCGTTATGAAAGTTTATGAAGGGTTGGCCTGGGACCTTGAGAAGTACATAGATTATATTTTACTATAACAGCAAAGAGTCGTTCGGAAAATTGAAAATTATGAGAATACTAGAAGTTGCTTTATTCTATGAGATTTTTGTATTAAAAAAAAAATCAAAAACAAAACTAATAACTAAAAAGCAAAAAATAAATCTTTTATTATACGATATAGTAGTTGAAGAATATTGAAATCGGTGCCAAGTAAAACATAAAAGTAATATACCTTGCTGCTATAATAGCGACACTGAAACAACGAGTTCACGTAGAAATTGTCGAGTGCGGAGCGAATTATCGGACACGACAAATGCACTTCGCCAATCGTGTCGGTTTATCATTGCATGTTTTACTTGGCACCGACTTCAATATTCTTCAACTACTACATTGTATAATAAAAGATTTATTTTTTGCTTTTGAGTTATTAGTTTTGTTTTTGAGTTTTTTGGAGTCGGTTTTTATTTTTTGTTAAAAAATTTAATTATTTTACAATTTTGGTTGATGGGTAGACCTAGTAAAGACGATTCTCTTGAAAAACTTTACAAAGGTCAAATGTATGTTGCCCCAAGTCGAGTGAAAACCTTAGACGGTATTGCACTATGTGATTTTAAAATCAAATAAATTACTGAGCCGACCACATGATGAAAACGCATTACGAGAAATGAAAAGATTAAGACGACTATTGTAACTAATACTGTGATAGTTTTTACTTTTAGAGGTTTAAAATGAGCCCAAACTCGAGGGGTTTACTAGTAGCTACTGAAGAGTTCCAACATCTATCTCCTGGCTCCATCATCAGACCCTCTATACCAAATTTTTTATACGGGACTCATCAAAATATATCGAGTGATCCCAAACTCGGAAGTTTTATTCCCTAAATCTTTACCGTTGAGGAGTACTATGACATCCATCATCAGCTCAGCATCATTAAATGATGATTTTCAGACGCCGATACCTAACTTATTAAGAAAAAAAGCTCAAACGGGCTATTTGTCTTACAATATTTGAGGGTATCCCTCGATTTTAAAATCGAAGAATTTTTAAAATCTGTCCGTAATTGACGGAATAATCGAATAATAAACATAAAAAAAAACAGCTGTGATTGACTTAGGTAAAAAAAAATTGCAAAGGGACAAATATATGTTGCGCTAAGTCGTGTCAGAAGTTTAGAAGGTATAGTTTTGTCAGATTTGGATGCCAACAAGTTACTTAATCGACCACACGACGACAGGGCGTTGGCAGAAATAATGAGGTTAAGAAATCTTCCTTCCAATACTTGAACGTCGGAAAACATCTCCATTTAGGATATCCTTAAACTGTTTTTTGTCTTCACTATCGAATCTGCAATATTACCCATCTCGGCTTAAAGTGCGCATCAATACGAATAAAATAAGCCCAAACACTATGTAGCTGCTATCAACCATTAAGGAGTTCCCTAAACTGTACTGCACCTGCATCACGGACCTTGCAGTGGCAGTCATTACCCATCTCGGTGTAAAGATCTTGTCAACACGAATAAAATAAGCCCAAACACGAGGTAGTTAAGATGTACCGTTGAGGAGTTCCCTCGATCCTCTGTCGTCTCCATCATCAAATCTGCCCTAAACCTCCATAGTATTGTAGTCTCATCAGATATACACATAAATATCAAGTTTTTACCCCATGCTCGCCTACAATTTTCAAAAGATGCCCTCGATTACTCAGGGTTTCCACCATCAGGTCCTGACCTGATGACAATGGGACCAAATGACAAGCATACCCTTTCAAATAAAAAAAGAATTTTTGAAATCGGTCCAGGCGTCTTCGAGAAATCGAGTAACAAACAAAAAAAAAAAAAAAATACAACCGAATTGAGAACCTCCTCCTTTTTTTTGAAGTCGGTTGATAAAAAAAAAAACACACAATTCGAATCATGAATATGCGTAATTTTTGTTAGATAATGATGGCAAAAGCTAGTTATTCAAATATATATGAAAGTGAAAGTCAAGTTAGTCCCATTCATATTACAGTTCGAAATAATAACAGTATGATTATTCATATTGTAGATCTACGTTCATCTCTTTAGAAACAAAGTAGGTATTTGCTAAAACGAAATAACTAGAAACTAGTACTTACTAAGTTGAGAACTAATATTCAGCAGGATTCTCTGTCTGCGGTTCTAAGCAGAGATTATATTTGCTTTTCAGATTTCATAGTGACTTATAACTTTACCGTTTAAAGCTAAGCGTGCGAATTGCACGTTTAAAGTAACTAATAGAGCTACTTAATTTTTAATCAGATTTATTAAATGGGTTCACTGCACTTCGTCCCCAGGGGACAAAAGACATCCAAAGCAGTTTACGTGCCTTTGGTCCCCAGATCGTTGGGAATGATAAAAATAAATACATAATTAATTTCGATTCTTGTTTCCTGCGCAAAAAGTAATTTTACATAGCATCACGCCTGTATTCCCCGTAGAGTCAGACAGAGGTGTACATCCATATTTCGCCGATGCCGTTATTAAGTCCCATATAATAGGGGGCGAGTCTATTTCCATTTACCAGGCACAGTTGCATTATTTCTTGTTACTGAGAATTTCCATACAGAAAAAACTCAATAACACTTTTCCCGACCCGGGAATTCAACTCAAGACCTCACGCTCAGCAGTCACGCTTGCAACTACTAGAGCGATGAGGCAGTAGGTATAAGTAATGTTGTTGTTAATAATTATTCTTGACGGAAAAACAAAATTACTATTGTGTCTCTAGGCTGCTAGTTGCCCTAAATAATTATTTAGAGATACATTTTGGAGTATCCTCGTGCGGTGTGGACTTTCCAATTATCCATGGTTATCTAAATTTTACTACCTTAACTCAAAACATTAATTATTTTGTAAAATAATCACGGATTCAAATTCCGTTTACAAGCAACTAGCTATTGCCCGCGGCGTCGTCTGCGTGTGTTTTGTGTAAATAGTAAAAATAAACCCATGTCCTCCAGATCCGAATATACCCCTTTGTAAATTTTTATTAAGATCCGCCTAATTACCGATATAGCAATCAGTTTGCGACAGGCGTAGATCGCGCGATAGCTACTGTCAAATGTCATTTTTGTGTCATATATGCATTGGGTGACAGTGAGACTGCTGTCGCGTGGCTGTCGCGTTGCTGTCGCTTTTTTACGTAATTAGGTTGCCGATCAGTGGTTTAGTCGTGATCAGGTAAGAAACAGACAGAGTTACTTTCACATTTACTATAGTGTGGAGGGATTATAATAGTGAGGAATAAGAGAAAATGTGATTTCATGACCTTAAACGTTCATAGCTAGGCATACGCCGAATAAAAAGTAAAAATGTTCAAAATTAATTCCTTACTCACAAATTAAGTGGTACATAAAGCCGTCCCATTCAAATTCTCACGTAATTTGATGTTCAAATTTTTTTATATAAAACATAATTGAAAATATTTTGTTCCCAGCGGCTGGAGGCCATTGGTTGAGGAGGAAAGAAGCTCTCCGGGCCAAGAGAGGTCGACATGGTCCACATAAAAGTAGGGCAAGGAGACAGATTGGTAAGATAATTTATTATATTTTTAAATGTACAGAGAATTTGATTATTCAATTTATGTTTTACAATTTAGGGGATATAAACATTGTGCTATTTTTGTGCTAATTTGATTAAGTACTGTTTTATTACAAAAATTTTTTAAGAGTGACTGTAAGTCATGCATGAATTTGTATTTATTTTGGATTATTATCTTGTATAGTTTTATGTCTATGGCAATATTTATACAATGGCTTTATAGAAAAGCTAATCGGTATACAAATACTCGTAAAAGTTATTTACGATATTTTAATGTAAGACCTGCATCTTAATTTATTATAATAAAAGCGTCTGTATACAAGAGAAAAATAAAGATTTTATCATTTAAAATATCTTAGAACACTGCTTGGAGGCCAAATGTAAAAAAAAAAACATAAAGGTCATCATCCTATGAAACATTAAGTTATAAATTAAAATTCTCAGAAGAATAAATGGAAAGAAAATATATATAAGAGAAAGTCAAAAAGAGAGAAATAAGATTTTTATCTAGCAACTAATAGAGCAGCCAGCAAATAAAATAATATCAGAAACAGAAATATTAGAAACAAGTTTGATATACCTCATGTATTATCAAAGATGGCTCGATGGTTCCACTCGGTTGATTGCGGTTGAGTGCTATGAAGCGAAACATACCTATCACAGATTTTAAACTTGAAAAGATTTTCTCTCTAATATTACGACTGGTTTAGGTACCTACACTGGTACAGGGACTGGCTTTTGACGCAAACTTTCCATGCAAGACTGGTATGAAGATGTAGTGTATTTGCGCGATTTAAATTTTGTGCCGACGGCGACGTTTACTTTTACGTGGTAAAGCTGAAGCCTGTAGCTGACCACAGGTTTTAAATAAAATGGCTCGACTAGTACGGGGCAACCACGCTATCTTTTCAGGATAGTTTAGTTCATAAAGTATACAATATACAGGGCGATTTTTTTATCACTTTCCAAATTTTTACAGGGTGGTCTTCCCATGAATATGAACAACTTTCACTATTCTAGTTCACATAACATAGCATCAGGCCTGTATTCCCCATACAGGCGTGATGCTATGTTATGTGAACTTTAACCTTTTAAGTAACAATCTCCAATGTATATTCATATAGACATATCATGTAAATGGGGGCCATCTCGCATATTCATCACTGCAAGACGTATTGAATGGTTTATGCAGAATTCAAGTTTATGCAGAGAGCTTACAGAAGTTACGGCCAAAGCTCAGCTTACTTACTATGTCTTAAGTATCAAGATTTTATGTTCCTACTCGTGAATAGTTCAGTTTTATGAACTTTAGACTACTATGTTTTGGAGATATGTCGAGTATCGTTTTGGTATTATTACCAGCTATTTACAAGCTATTATTTAACTTGCAAAGTTTGTATGTACGAGTAAGTTGGGGTCAAATCTTGCAACTGAATTATAAAGCAGTTATCCTCAACCGATTGAGATGAAATTTCGCATACACGTTTAGTTTAGATGACAATGCATGGTTGGCTAAGTGACGTCATTCTATATCTAATATGGCGGACGGCCCAAGATAGCGAACTAGTTATTTTTTCTGCACTCCCATGATATGGGTATCAAATGAAAGGGTTTGCTGAGAAGAATACAAATTTATAATAATACAGCGATAACTAAAAAATAAATGAATACTAAAAAAATTTAAAAAACAAGCGTTTATTTAAATGCTCTAAAAAGAAGAAAATAAACTTTAAATTGAATCAAACCCATCATTTTATTACATTACACAATTTATATGATATAAAAGCTTCGAGTTATATTATTGCTTATCTACATAAGTAAATCTTCACAAGCACAGCAGACAAGCTTTTATATCATATGGATTATGTTATGTAATAAATTGATGGTTTTGATTCATTCAATTTTAAGTTTATTTTCTGCTCTTGTTTTTAAAAATATTTTTTTATTATAGCTTTATGAGATGGATATAAATTGATCTGACTGCCTCACTGGTTTGGTCATAAGCGCGACTGCTGAGCTTGAGGTCCTGGGTTTGATTCCCGGGTCGGGTAAAGTATTATTGGGTTTTTCTGTATCGAAATTCTCAGTAGCAGTACGGAATTGTAAAAATAAATTATTATTACGTGCCTTTAGTTTGGTCCAAATAAACGTGTTTCTTTCTTTCTAGCCGTGCAAGTTACGTAATTCCATTTGTTTTTTCGTAACTTGTGCCGTCTCACTAGTAGGCACAGCTCCTGCCACGTCATAATAATTTAATAAAGAATAATAATGACATCTCCTGTATCGTGGGTCCAGTTTACAAATATACATATCACATACAACTAGACCCGAATCTGTAGGTCATACAAATATTTGTTTCGTGCGGGTATCGAATACGCGACATCTAGCGCAGAGAGTTAATCACTTAGCCACTGCGCAAACCGTGCCGTGCCGGTGAAAGTAAAAGAATGTAACATTTAAGTATCTACTAACTTAAACAATACTTAAATTGTAGATGTAGATTTTTTGTTATTCGTTCAAATCCGCTCGGTACCTAGTACAGTTAAGTAACCTTAATTTGTATGAAGTACTTTTTTGAGTTTAAGTATTTGATTATCACTTGCGTTTACGGTGAAGGAAAACATCGTGAGGAATCCTGCACACCTGAGAGGGCTCCATAAAGTTCTTGACGGTGTGTGTAGTCCGCCAACCCGCACTGGGCCGGCGTGGTGGACTAAGGCCTAATCCTTCTCGTTCCGAAAAGAGACCCTTGCCCAGCAGTGAGACAGTAATGGGTTGAATTTATTTATTTTACTTTTTGAGAATAGTAGAAACGATTAATTAAAAAAAAAAACAAGTTGTACCTATAGTTATTCAATAAGAAAATCGCTTGTGTGAGATTTTCTCATTCAGTAATCACATTATACCTGCCCATAAATCTCGTAAGCCCGCCAGCACATCTGAGCCAACTCGCGTCAATTACGACGAGGATTGTGACGATAATGAGCTCCTTAAAAGTGAAAATACTCCTTCAAAGGATTTTCGAAGGTTGGCAAATTTTGTGACTTACACAATTTGTATATATTGTATGTACATTTTTCGTACGATTCCTACGAATATTATAAATGTGAAAGTTTGTGAGGATGGATGGATGGATGGATGGATTTTTGTTACTCTTTCACGCCGGAACGGCTCAACGGATCTGGATGAAATTTGGCACAAAGGTAGATTATAGTGTGGAATAGCACATAGGCTACTTTTAATCCCGGAAAATGTACGGGTTCGTAAACCACGCGGGCGAAGCCGCGGGCGGACGCTAGTATGTAGAATTGTAACATAAGGTATGAAACTAGGTATTTTAAGAACTTTTTATACCCATTGCTTTCGAGATAGGATCTTCAATAGATTTTACTAAGATTGTGTTTTTTCTCTTTTCTTCTTTCTTATATTTTTTTATATAAGTGATTTTTATTTTTTCTGAAACATTTTTTTTCTAATGTTAGTTAAATTGTGCCACTGGTACAAGGTGATTGTTTAACAGTATTGGTACTAACAGCACAGTGTCACACTAAGTTATAGTGCTTTTAGCAACAATGTTGCAAATTAATTAACTGTTTCATATAATAAAATGCATTATTAACTGCCAACGCTGGCACATTCGCTTTAGTTTTAGTGCCAAAATCTTTAGCTATAAAAAAAGAACAACCTTAGTCTAACCAGCTTGGCTTTGACAGCATTGTACACCGTGCCAAATGTCAGAAAGCATGCCGATTGCCAAGCATTGCCACTAATTGAAAAACATCTTATATTAAAGTATTCTGTTCCGTTATTTTAAGAATCTTTAATTATTATTATTGTTCTAATTATTATTGTTCTTTATAAGATTGATTTTTAACTATTCTTAGCTATCAAAATTTTGGAAGTGTTTCTGTTTTAACTTAGCGTGTTGAATTTACAATTATATTCAAAAGAATTTAAGGTTGATTTTTGACTGTTTCAGCCAACCGATCCGAAAGTTTCCGTGAAAACGCGTGACTTTCGTATTGATTTTTAATTACATTGCACGAGGCTTATTTGTTGAACAATGGAAAAACAAGGAATTGCTTTACTGTAATTTCGTTATTGCCGGATAAATCCACGCGAAGTTCACCAACAATACTTATGGCAGCCGTTTAAGACAAAATCAGCCGTTAAGAGTTATTTGACGAATACTTACTCTGTCTCATTGGTCTAGGGGTCACGTAATGTTTTCACGTATTAAGAATTTGCACGATCCGAGAATTGGACCCGGGACCACACGCTCAGTAGTCGCGCGTGATTCATATAAGGTTTCTATTCAGCAATTTATTTATATTATTTAGTACAGCGATTAGCCATTAAAACTAAATAACCATTGACAAGTAAACCTATCACACCGTCTTCTCACAGAACCGTAAACATTCTAACATTATCGTCTTCCATTCATCAGCAAACACATCCAATCCTGGGCTGGTCTCCATGAGCTCGTTGAGCATCGCCAACATGCGCGGTTTCGCAATCATTTCGTCATAATCGTAGAATAACGACGGATTAAAAAAATGCAATTTCCATTTTTACATTTTTTGCATAACATGTCTTAAAAAACGTGCACTATCACTCGGCAAATTTAATTGGCAAATATTTATCGAGTGATAATGCACTTTTTTAAGACATTTTAGCAATATATATATAAGAAAATAGCATTTTTTTTATTCCGTCGTTATTCTACGACTATGACGATTTGTTTGACAGCTTGTTTGGAGTACGATACAAATATGTATCGTTAAAGATCTCATTGTTTGAGATTAGAATTTTCACTTTCTAACTTATTCACGGAAGCTCTTAGCCATGCAATGATTACTAAAATATTAATGAAAGATAATCAGGATTAATTTTCTTCCAGGGATCAAAGTTATGTTTTCAAGCAATATGATTATAATATAACATAACATAACAGCATCACGCCTTTATTCCACGGAGGGTTAGGCAGAGGTGTATTTTTTAAAATCTTCATTTTTATACAGGGGTTTTGTCACGCAGTGACTATGCCAACCCCGTAAAACAAATTCTGGTAACATTTACAAAACATGAACATAAAGTTTAATCAGCACCTTAGCTTCCGCAGACAGTGGAGAAGCCAGGATGCCGTTCAAATGCCTACGTTATGATTATATATAAATCTTAAGTCCTGTCGTAAGGCCTCGTTACGAACACATTCCGTCAGCACATGATGTACGTCTTCCACAATGTCACACACTGAGCATTTAGGTGAATCTGTTAGCCCCATCAAAAATTTAAACTTGTTCGTCGGAATGTGTCCGGATCTAAGCCTCATTAGTACCACTACCTCTCTCCTACTCAGTCGTGTATCATCAAACCATGGATATTGAGGAGGTCCATATTGAACAGTTCTATACCATATTCCTTTTATACAAGAGCGCTCATCAAAATACTCGTGCCACATTTTAACAACTTCAACTTTAACTTCACTCAATAACTCAGTATGAAATGGTAAACAACGATATGGAATTCCGTTACAGAGGTGTAATATTATAGGTAATTCTGCACCCACATTTCGCCGATACCGTTATTGAGTCCCATGTAGGTAATAGCGACCCTATTGCCACCTGCCGGGCACAGTACCAGATTCTGTACTGAGAATTTCATACAGAAAACCTAATAACACTTTGTTTGACCCGGGAATCGAACCTAGGACCTTACGCTCAGCAGTCGCGCTTGCGACCAATAGACCAATGAGACAGTTAATCCTATCCTATCCTACTAATATCCTATCCTATCCTACTATATAATATTATAAATGTGAATTATATATGTAAAAGTTGGTGAGGATGGATGGATGGATGGATCTTTGTTACTCTTTCACGCCAGACCGGCTGAACGGATCTGGATGAAATTTGGCACAGAAATAGATTATAGTCTGGAATAGCACATAGGCTATTTTTAATCCCGGAAAAATGTACGGGATCGTAAACCACGCGGGCGAAGCCGCGGGCGCAAGCTAGTTCATATCTAAGTACGATACAAATTGTGCGTCACGAATAGGAAAACAAAATCCTATTGAACAGCTGTATGACATTAACGATACGATTACGTTTCTGAACCTACGTCAAAATTTTCATGATAAGCCTACAGTCTTACACATGACAGGCTGTCACAACACAGACTGACGAACAAACAAGTAATTACGTAATAATTTAGCAGATCAATAATCAACACCAACAAAGCGACGTAACTGATCGATAACCGTGTTTTATTACAAAACATGTTACGGCCATATCCATGGTGATGGAAGAAAAACATCGTACATGTACAGTTAGACAAAGAGATATGTATATATCGGCAGCCTAATTACGTAAAAAAGCGATAGCCACGCGACAGCAATCTCACTGTCAGCCAATGCATTATATGTTACAAAACTGATGTTTGACAGAAGTTATCGCGCGATCTACGCCTGTACAACATCGGTAATTAGGCTGCGGGTCAACAGAGGCCCCAGTGTAAGTTTCTTTTGACAAACTCGAATTAACGCATCGAACGCGTTCGGAGCTCCGATTGGTGGAGAGCGCGAATCGGACCAATCGGAGCGCCGAACGCGTTCGATGCGTATGCGGAACGCGGCCTCTGATGACCGTACCCGTAGGTAATCGAGTTTGTCGAAGGAAACTTACACTAGGGCCTCAGATGTAAATAAAATTTCCTCAGGCAAATATGCATGGATTCCAGTAATGTATTTTAGATTTTTTTTAAACCTGGCCCCACACTATGATTGCTCATGTATCGTAGGTACAATTTACAAACATACCCGATATATATCAAGCATCAATCTGTAGATCATATTCAAATTCAAATTCAAATATATTTTTATTCATGTAAACCATTTACAGGCACTTATGAATAGTCAGGCTCTAGTTGCCACGTTCCAAAGTGTTGATTTCCAATGGAGAAGAACGGGCAAGAAACTCCATGGTTACTCTTTTAAACTCGGAATTAAATATACAATATTTATTTATACATTGATCTCGAACAACAATTATGTGAGTACAATGTAGCTTAAAAGAGTCTAACTTATGTAAGTCTGAAACTCAAGCCTGATAGTTGTGAAAAATATATTTACTTTTGATAAAATTGCCATGGCAGCTATGAGCCGACCAGTCCCAATAGACGGCACCCGTTCACGAGTATAACGCGTGCATCAGCGTCGCTTTGCTCAACCATATTGCAGGGAACCCAACGACCCGATGCACAACGCCACCATCATCAGGACAATTAAGTGAGCATGACAAACTCAAACTGCCAGACAGCTATCACGTCTATTAGATATAAAATTTAAAATTTACGGCTACGTAGTGCTCACATATAACAATGGTAATTTTTAATAATACAAAACAAAATGTAGGTACCAATGAGAGTCACGTTGTTGTCAACACAAATTTACAATCAAAAGTAGCCGCACTTAACAATAACATACAAATATTTGTTCCGTGAGGAATTCCAACCCGCGAAACATAGCGCTAAAAGCTGACCTACACTGTCGTCATAGTAAGAAGAGCATATCTAAGTATAATATTTTTCAAATTTGAGTTATATTATGTACTAGCTTCCGCCCGCCGCTTCGCCCGCGTGGTTTACGAACCCGTACATTTTTCTGGTATAAAAAATAGCCTATGTGCTATTCTAGACTATAATTCATCTTTGTGCCAAATTTCATTCAGATCCATTCTGCCGTTCTGGCGTGATTGAGTAACAAATATCCATCCATCCATCCTCACAAACTTTCACATTTATAATATGAGTAGGATATTAGGATTAGTAGGATAGGATATGATACATTTTGAGAATAAGGAAAAAAAAGTTCTCTTTTTAAACTCCATTTTCGAAAAATTTACAATATGTTGGATATGGCTTTTTAAATTACAACGACAGTACAATCCTCTTCTTGAACGTAAGTATCCCATTACAACAGTAAGAAATAGTTGGTGGTAAAATCACATCTACATAATTTAGTATTTAGCTAACCAGGTACATATGAATATGTAAGTGTAATGAGCGGAAATATTATTTATTTCAATAGTTAGATTTTGGTAATCTCAATACTTATTACAGCAAAATAACTACTAGTCCACTGATGATATCATTTCCGATTAATAAATGCCTATTAATAATCGTAATTGTTTTTGGACATGTTAGGATGCGCACAGATGTTGCTCAAATGTTCGATGCCTAACAATTTAACGCAACAAACCCAACAAATTACGTGCACATATTGTGCGAGCAACGTGCACGAGTACATCTTGAGTTTTATGTCAATCTTGTGTTTTCGTAATCTAATCATAGATGTATTTATTACATATAACAATATAAAAAATATGAATTTGCTTCTAGCAATGTCTTAACGCCATGCTTTTATGTGATTCAAAATATATTGTAATATTATAACCCAAATCATAAAGTGCCCCATTTTGGCAAGTGGATATAGATTGGGAAATTATGAGACCTCATCCGTATTAGATATCTTCGACGCGAATATTCAATGTAGGTATATCAGGAATCTGCGTGCGTTGGATGCACGCTGTACATGTGTGCAGGCCCTAACATATTCGATAGAATAAAATGGTACATATTAAAATACAATATGCATTTAGTATTTCTGCATAAAATTCAATAAACATTATGTTAAGAGTTATGATACTGTTGGTGTTGTGTGGTGCTCTAGGCTTTATATCGGTAATTTTTTTTTTTTGTAATATGTAGAATATTTTTTTTAGGTGGTAGGCCAAATCCGAAATTATAAGGAATAGCGAAAAGTACTCAGAGGAGTCTCTAGCCAGGTTTTGATGAAAACTAAAACTGCATCATTGGAAATTTGAAAAACCAATGTCCCTAATCAGTACCTCTATTATGACTCTAATCCCTAATGTAAACAAGTTAAGAACTAAAATCGCTATCATGAAAATTTACTTTACTTTGATAGTAAATAGTAAGAAAACTCGTGATAGTGGTACAGGATCCGAAAATGTTGATTTTTTTTGTAAATAACTCACTCTGTATTATTACACCATCCGATATGTCGTTAATAAGTCAAGTAATCAAATTCTGGGAAGTAATGATATATGACAAATTCATTTTCATGCAATTCAAAAATACATTGCACTACTTGTTTTATTATTTTAATTGATTTATGCTCTTTTAGACATTTGACATTACTCCTGAAAAATATGTAGTAGAGTATTCCAACCCGAAGTATCTAAATTTCTACAATTTTTCGATGAAAAAACGAGCGCGCTCCAGTCCTTATTACGTTAGCATCAATGCAGAAACCAAAATGGCAGCCGGCAACAATTTAACCGTAAGTAGTTATTTATACGTTTTTCTTTATTTAGACACGGTTTTTCAAAGACCAGATAGAAGTTATCTAGCTGTTAATTTGAAATCGAAAGTTTTTGCAAGTACTTATCAGAAAAATAAGTTATCTGACCTTTATCCAGTCAAAGTCAAAGTCAAGGTTTTTTTATTTCAACTACTACTGTTTTCCAGCTAGACTAGAATGGTTTTTACTTCAAATAAACCTATTAAAGGTGCTTCTAAAGTTTTAATTGGAATCTATTAGCATGACTCCAAAAAGTTGGTCCTGTGGAAAATAACTGGCAAGATAGGCATGGTTACTCTATTGAAAATTCTGCCCTTAATAATGAAATAATTGGTTGTCTACTACTTTATTCAACAACAAGTTTTATAGGTTAAGGAATTTCTAAAACGTTTGAGACTGTTACCCTGCTTGAGTGACTTTCACAGAAATCTAAACGATACCTAATTCAGTAGGACTCTCAGTGAAAAACCTGATACCCTATCCTTGGGCATTGGGTGCACACATATTTGTGTACTCGGTGAAAGAGGATGGGTACATCATGGTATAATAAATTACTAACATAGTTATTAAGCCTTCTAACTAATCAAATGCATAATTGTTCGAAATAAATATTATGAATTGAATAGAATAAAAGTCGTCAAGGCAAGCTTATCGCCGAATTTGAGTCATTTATGACTTTTTTATTACGCCAAAATGAAAAAAGTAAAAGATATGTACTGCGTATCGGCAACACACGTCCAGGTAAAAGAATGTAGCAGATAATATTTCTATTGACTTATTGATTAAATTTCTGTTTGGACTCTTATCGATTTCGTTAAAATTTCTTAAAGAGGTTCCTAAGAGTATTAGTGAAAATGAAAAGGGATCCATAGAACTGTAATAATGTGGGTAACAAAATTAATAAGACTACTAATAAATTTCTTCGTAGGGGACACACTATCCACACTATTATAAATGCAAAAGTAACTCTGTCTGTTTGTTACTTCATCACGACTAAACCACTGAACCGATCATTATGAAATTAAACAAAAAGGTAGCCTGGATCCTGGAGAAGGATATAGGCTATTTTTGCTGTTGCAGCAAAACACAAATTAGATCATAAATACAAAATTAACGCAGATGAAGTGGCGCGCAGTAGTTGGTAGATAATAAAATCTTGGTATTGGTTGTATTTGTTTTAAAATAATCTTATTTTCCGTTACTTAGGTCAAATGGTCAATACTGGAATATCTCAGTGGACACTATGTGGTCTCACCATTGCAGATGGAATACAAATTCTGCGACTTTTTTTCCAAAGATCATTACTTTGGCCAAATGTTTGCGAGACAAATTGCTGATATGTGGACTTGTCCATTACCTGCAGTGAGTTAATTTTAGCTAAGTATTATTATTTTAATCATGTTCTACACTATCAGTACTATTATTAGTCGCTCGCTTCCATTGAAACTGATTAGATGCCCTAATTACCTCGTCGTTTATTTTAAATTTTTCGCAATTATTTTTCATGTTTAGAATATACGACCGAATTTTGAAATGTGTAAAATGAACAAAAATGGTGGCTGAAAATACAATACCTCAGAATAGACAAGGAAGCAAGAGAGGTCTGATGATTTAGACATTAAATCAGGCGATCCGTCTGCCCGTTTGCCGCCTAACCCATAAAAAAAATTAAACAAAAAAACATCTGTGCTGAACGGCATCGGTGAAATATGGGTTTATACTAAGAAGTATACCTCAGCGTAACCCTTCGGGGAATAAATGCATGATGCGATGTTATTTTATGTTATTTTGTTTGTTACAGGGCTCATATAATTTTAAAGACATTGTCATTCATTTGGAGGACCTACCTTACGTACCGTTCACGTATTCATCTTTAATAATAAGAGCTCGCATCAACGTCCAACTGATATTCTTGTCAACAAACGAGGAGGCTCTGAAAGGGTATATGATATGTAAAATAACGCAAAAACTAAAAAAACATAAATTAAAATAAAGAGAATGGTACGAGTATTTATCGCCCTCGACCATTCAAAGTCAAAGACATTTTTTATTTATTACATATTGGCTTTTGCAGTCACTTTTACAACGTTAAGAATCTAGGTCCACCGTTCCAAAGTGGGTTGATCCTATGGAGAAGAGACAAGAAACTCCATGGATACTCTTTTCAAAATATTTGTATACAATAAGTTATTTTTAAGTACCTACATGTAGCTATATAAAAATAAAAGAACTCTCACACTGCAATATTTATATTGCACATACACAAGGACTACATACTACATAAAATACATTTCATAACTTTTTCTATGAGAATGTAAAAGGAATAGACATTATAATGTATTACATTAAAAAAAAAAACTAATTAATGGAACTTAATACTAACTACTTATGCTAATGTATTAATTAAAACCTTATAAAAGGCAAAAATTAAAACCTATCCTAAACGAATACTTAGGCGTCAAAGTACTTCTCCACATCGCTGTCAACTGGTAGCGTGCCCAGAAGACTGGCAGCATTACCACGTTGAATGGCAATTTTTATTCTTTGACCAAAGAACAGACCAGCCCTCGTCATGTGTACTATCGACCAAGCGTTTAGCAAGGTCTCTAAAAAAGACCTATTGCCTATGAGGTAATAATAATAATAATTTCATAATAAACTGTTCAAGGTCAGCCAAATATTTATGAGAATAATGTGCGCGCGTTTTCTTTAGAAGCTCATACAAATGCATTATTTTTTCACATATAACTAAGGATCTACGATCGAGTTCGAAGAAAACTCGTCCTAGGGTTGCTAAAAAGGTAAAAAACAAATCTTTTTCTTTTGTTCTTAAATTTAAAATTTTGTAATGGTTTGTGGTTTAGTATTGCCATTCAGCCTGGCAATGCTGCCTGCCTACTAGGCACTAGGTTGCCGGTTACCGACAGCGATATGGAATAACATTTATATGTGTATTGTACAGGATTTCTGTCGTTTTTACATTTTGTAATTTGTTTAATTTGTAAATATTTAGATAAAATTAGTCATTGATATTATTGATTTATAAATATATTTAGAAATATAACTTAATATAAAATATAGGGTGTCCATATTTATAGCAACAAGATAAGCTTTAAATGATTCTTAACGAATTTATCTAGGAAACTTACATGACGTATAATTGGTATAAATATGGGTACGTAATCATTTTATATTGTATAATATTCTATAAAAGTGGTCAACAGTGTAGTATGGCCAACAGTGTGCCTGCTGTCGCTATTTTTACGTTAAGAGGCTGCGGGTCAGCCATAGTGTTATTAAATTTTTCGATAGGTAGTCGTCACGTTTTCTGTAACACTTAGGCTGCACAGGTGATTGGCACATCGGCACACTTGGGGAGGGTTATAGGTGCAAGATAACCCTCCCCAAGCGTCGAAGGAACACTGTGCAGTTTAAGCCACAAACAGTCTAGCATAACATTTAATCTTTCCCAAAGCAAAGTGCATGTATACTTATTTGAGGATTTCAAGGAAGTGTTGGCTCGGTTGACAAACTTTTCGCAACACAAGCAGACGACTTAATCCTTACTGTCACCAAACATACAGCCGCTTTATTTTAAGAAAAGAAAAATTATAAACATTGCGGGTTTTCGACCAGTGCTGATGAATTATTTACCTATTCCTGATAAAACTATGAACGGTAAACGAGTCGTAAAATTACATCGATTTAGATAATAATATAAAGCAAATTAAATGAGCGGAAATATATTCTTTAGATATATTAGCTTTTGCGTATCGTAATAATAATTATTATAGTAAAATTACTATTGGTCCTATGCAATGACGATAATTTCCACCGAGTAATAAATAGATAGATATTTATAATAATAATGATTGTTCTTGAAAACGTTAGGGTTCGCACCGATGTCGTTCAATTGCGCCTGAACGCGATTTTTAATTCCTTGACAAGACAATAAAATATGTGACTCACATACATTTTTATATTATTGTGCCAATGTTGTAAATAATTCCATGAGTTTTCATGAGTTTATAAAATGTATATAATATATTAGCCCTTTTTGAATGCCAGTTCTTAGGATTTTTGGGTAGTATATCTAATAAAATCTCTGCCACTTAAACCTACTCAAATATTCAGGGTATATCATAGCTGCGCGCTTTCAATACGGGGTCATAAATAACATTTGTGCACACCCTAATTATGAAAAATGTAAAATATGAACAGTTTATTGTAAGTGATCGAAGTAGATAAGTAATAAAATATAAATCGCATTAAGTACTTTCGCATATTATTTTAGAAGCTAACCTTCAATGGACAACATGTTTAAAGTTATAATTTTATTGGTATTATTTGGTGCTCTTGGGTATATATTGGTAATATAAATGTTTTTTTTTTTTGTTATTCAAAATGCCATGAAAACTTGTTAAATTTTTCATAGTTGTAGTCCTGGTTTCGATTCCCAGGTCGGGCAAAGTGTTATTGGGTTTTTCTGTATAGAAATTCTCAGTAGCAGCACGGTGTCTGGAACTGCGTCCGGTAGATGGCAAAAGGTTCGCCCCCTATTACATGGAATCCAATAACGGCATCGGCGAAATGTGGGTGTACAATAGTACTCCTCTGCCTAACCCTTCGGGGAATACAGGCGTGATGCTATATTATGTTGATTAAAGAGACAGGCAAGTGACTTATCAAAAATGTTGGATAGCAGTTTTTCTTACTTAAATAAATAATGGAATGATTCCTTTGTGTTAAAAATTAACTGACAGTATTTAAGATACTTCCCCTCCAGGGCCCACATCAACTTTCCACCCGGAATAGGTACTTATATACTGTACATACATGTTTTTCACTTTTTTAGACTTTTGAAATTACACCTGAAAAACACGTAATAGAGTATTACAATCCAAAATATTTAAATGTTTTCAAATTTTCAATAAAAAGAAATGCGCGGAGCAGTCCATATTACATAAATGTCTGCGTGGGCACCAAAACTGGAATCGGCAATAACGTAACGGTACAGTAAATTACCATTTCATATAATAATTAACTTAATTTAACTTTCTATTCATGCTTAAATTTTTTACTGTATCAACAAGTTTCTTAGATCAAGGAATACCTGCAACCATTGTGACTGGTTCGCCAGCGGTCCCAAGCGCGATTAGCCTGGGTTCGATTCCCTGGACGGGTATTGGGATTGGAAAGTCTCGGTAGCGTTCGATGACTAAAGGGTCGTAATAGAGTACAACTCTGCCAAACCCTTCGGTTAATACGGGGTAATTATGCTGGTTGCTGCGGGTCGTTTTTAAAGATTTTTTTTTTTCTCAATATCGGCTCAATACCGGTTATATTTTCGAGCCGTTTAGGGATCGAAACACTTGGGTCATGGGGTCCGAGTGCTAGCGTCTCGTTTAAAGAGATTGCAAAGCGATTAGTCCACTGTATGCATGACCAGAAAGCTGGCCTATTGTTTAGCCAAAAAATCAGCATTTCCATACATCGTGTAAATGCTGCCAGTCTTCTGAGCACACTGCCGGTTGACAGCGATGCGGAGGAGTATTTTGATGCGTAATGTTTTTATAATTCTTACTTTTCTAATCTGATTAGTGTGTAAATATAGTATATATAATATTCATGATTAATAACGATAAATTGAATTTATAACGATTACCAACTTTATTTGCGGTCCGAAAACACGTCTTCATTAGATTACGGAAGCAACGCGACAGCAGAAACGACGTGGTAATACAAAGATTTTGATGCCGCGTCACGTTCACAATGTATGTATAATGTGTTATTGAAAAGCAAATGAATTTGTAATTGTAATTCAATTCAATTGAAACAAATTGAAGGTACTTGTTGGTATCGGTAAATAATCTTGTTTTCCGTTTCTTAGATCAAATGGTCAATACTGGAATATCTCAGTGGACATTATGTGCGTTCACCCTTGGAGATGGAGAACAAATTCTGCGACTTCTTTATGAAAGATAAATATTTCGGCCAAATGTTTGTTAAACAATTTAATTTTAACTGGTCTTGCCCAATGTCTGCTGTAAGTATTTTTTTGAAATTTTGGAATTGCCCTTATGTTGGGGGATTCTTTTGTATCGTGGTTACAGTTTACAGATATAAATTTTACATGCATGCGCACCTAGATCCAGAACAACTATCTGTATGTCCAATTTTCCGCATTGGATGTTTACGAGATGATAATCACGTTTCGTCCTTAAATTAACTAAATTTTAATATTTGTTACAGGACTTATATAATTTTAAAGACCTTGTGTTTCATTTGGAGGACCTACCTTATGTACCGTTTACGTATTCATCTTTAATAATAAGAGCTCGCCTCAACGTTCAACTGATATTCTTGTCTACAAATGAGGAATTAATTAAAGGTTACATGATATGCAAAATTTCGCAAAAGCTAAAAAAAACATAAAATCGTTTAGACATTTTTTTCATTCCTTGCCTACTCATGCGTGAAGGTTTCCTGATGATCTTTTCCTACACCATAAAAGCAAGTATCATGTTTAGTTCTGATCCGTAAATTAATTCGAAAAGTCTTGAAGAAATGAAACGGAGTGATAAGAAGTATTATTGTTCAATAATTTTATCAATTTTTAATAAAAAGAGCAAAAGATGCATTAAACAAAACGTTTTTTTTTTTTACCTTACTTTGAGATCTGGACCAAGACAAATGGAAAAAGAGTGAGGCTTTTGCAGACATATAAATTCAACCCTGAATCTCTCAGAATCTCAGAATAAGAGAAGGGTTAGGCCTTAGTCCACCACGCTGGCCCGGTGCGGGTTGGCAGACTACACACACCATCAAGAACTTTATGGAGCCCTCTGAGGTGTGCAGGTTTCCTCACGATGTTTTCTCTCACCGTAAATGCAGATTATAATCAAATACTGATCCGCACATGATGCCGAAAAGTCAGAGGTGCAGGCCGGGTTTAAACTCAGACCCTGCATGCAAGGCAAGCGTTTAACCGCTACGCTATCACTGCATTACAGGCTCATAATAATAATAAGTCAGTAGGACACCTTGAGACGAGGTGACATAGCGACTTCGCGGGTCGCGGTATTCGATTGCTCCTGGGAGCTTCCTCACCTTCAGCTTGCCTTCATCGGCTGGCTGCAGTGAACACTGACGAGAAACTTGGCTCTCTGACTTGTCTTCACAAGTGATTGGACTCACTAGAGCAGAGCTCCTCTCCTCGAAGGGTGGATGCTAAACGTACGTGATAAGTGGGCCAGTGATACTTAACCCTCAGGTACTGAGTTTAAATTCCAGCGAAACCTCTTTACCCTTCAGCCGATCACATTATTGTTGCCCCCTTATTCTGACTCCAGAAACTATTTTTGACGATCCAGTTAGTGAGTTGGCAAGTCTCTCGTGGGCCATTTTTACGTGTACATATGACATTGTTTCGATAGGCGCCATAGGTTTCGATATAACTTATCCCACTACCATCCCATCATAAATAGCCCAAGTAGTTTTTCTTCACATGTTCCGCAATAGTTTTGCACAAACCAAGCCTTGGGTGCATTTCTAGAGTGTATCACTACATATTATAAAACAAAGTTTCCCGCTGCGTCTGTCTGTATGTTCGCGATAAACTCAAAAACTACTGAACGGATTTTCATGCAGTTTTCACCAATAGACAGAGTGACTCATGAGAAAGGTTTAGGTGTATAATTCGTTAAGGTTTTGTGTAAATTGGCTGTGATAGTTGAAGACGTCGGAAAACATCATGCTGACTGGGAGCTTTACTGGCGTGCAACGAGTAAATGCTCGACGTAACAGGCTGATACGACACTACGACTGAAAAACAATGAAGGCGTATATGCTCTGCTACCCGTGCGATGCCGGGGCGGGGCGCCTCAGTTATATCACTATTATATTTTATTAAAGTTGTCTTAAAGCGGTTCTACATTTGGCTTTAACCCTACGCACGCCTTCCAAAGGTTCTCCGTAATCCCATGCAAGGAAAAAAAGGTTTTGCAGTATCACGCCATGTCGATCCAAATAGGTACAGTGATAATCTTTGAGACCTGTGACGGTGAACAAAATCTCTTTAATCTACGTCGATTTAGACAAACAAGTATAATCACCGGAAATGGTTGTTTTTTGTGTGAGGCTTTTATGATTATAGCATACTGGATAATCAGTCCATTGTAATAACGATCATTTTCACCGATTAATAAAATAAATATTAATAACAGTAATTGATTTTGATTTTGTTAGGGTGCGCACACATGCACATTTGTCAAAGTATCAACACTAGCGACATCACCTCAGAATTCAAATAAAAGTGCCTACTTCTTGATAAGTGAGTCAATTGGAAATTTTAAGAGTTAGTTGTAGACCTTTTGCCTGTTATCTGTCGATTAATCACACTCACATATATTTTTGAAAATTTAATATATGTATATAAAAATATTTCGAACTTTGTCAAACTGTCTGATACTCATTCTTTGAACACTAGGAATAAACACAACCTTGCTGTACATGCTACGCGCCTCCACAGAATAAGCAACTCGTTCATGGGACAATGTATACGCTTTTACAATAAGCTTCCCAATGATATACGTAATTTAACATTAAAGAAGTTCAAAATTGTAATTAAATCTAAACTTTGTAAAAAAGGATACTATAAAATTTCGGACTATTTAGATGACAAAAACGCTTGGGATTGAGCCGCTCTTTAGCCTTCCTTTTTTTTTTTATATACAAATTTTGCCATTAATTATTATATTATTTACTTCATTATTTTGTTATTGTAATGTCGTTTAAATTGAAATTATTTCTTATATATAACCGCTATACATTGTAAATGTGAGTGAGATCTAGGCTGAGCGCTCTTCATTTCATTAATTCTCACGATAACTGATGCATGCTTGCACTCTGTTGCGACAGGTTAGCTCAAATAGTTATGGCACTTTCTTCAAAAGGCTATTCCACCCTATATTTGTCTCACATAAACCTTTACATCAATACAATCTGTCTGGACTTTAAAATAGACTTTGACCCCTGAGTTTGTTTCGGCGTTTCTTCTCAGGGATAGTCATAGGAAATGCCGACGCCATCTAGTTTAAAAAAGACGTGTAAAAGTGATTGAAAAATCCTAATTGCAAAATAAATAATTTCATTTCATTTCATTTCATTTCATTTCATTTCATTTCATTTCATTTCATTTCATTTCATTTCATTTCATTTCATTTCATTTCATTTCATTTCATTTCATTTCATTTCATTTCATTTCATTTCATAACTAAACGTCGACGCGAATATCGCTAACGTGGGTGCGTTTGATACGATTTCCTAAATGATATCACTTACCTACTTATTTGATATTTCACAGAAACTAGGATCAAAGACTGTAAAAATGTTTAAAACTAATTTATGAGTACAATGATAAAGAACGCCCTCTCTCGATGGATACGAAAACTAACACTTTGCCGTTTTACCACTGTATTATAAATTATCCACTTTTAAAACCTTAGGCCGAAAAAGATTAATTTCGCATTTAATGTCGATGTGCTAATATATTATTAGGTGAGCGTGCATATGTGTGCACACCCTAACATGTTTTATGTAGATTGTAAAGTATTTAAATATCTGTATTTTAGTATTGCTGCATATTAATTTAAATACTGTTCTTCAGTGGGTAACATGGTGAAAGTTATGTTAATATTATCGGTATTATTTTGTGTTTTTGGCTTCATATTGGTAAATGTGGATAATTTTCTGTTATTTAATTTATAAATAAGTCTTGAGGCAATATCGTGCTTTCTATATCGAAATTATTAGCCACTACATCGGCCTTGCCTTTTCCTTAATTGTTTGGTTGGCTGAATACCAGTATTTTAAATTGAGCGTCTACGATCTGACTTTCGCCACCCAATTTAATGGGTGCTACCAATACACCGTACCGTTACACTTTCTGGATTGCTGACTGCCCGTGATGCCTATCATAGGTATTCGTGTGACAACCATGATCACCTGCTTAACGCGCATTCCAAGGCAAGGCTAGATTTCCCCATCCAAGGACTGACCGCTGTAACCATAGCTTACCCTGCCGGTCGCTACGAGCCCCTGAAAAGATTTCTGGCTAGGAAAATTTATTCGAAATAATAAATATAACACGAAATGTTCGTATATCAAAATCAAGGTCAAAGGCAAGGCTTTGTAAGGGTTTCTGTTTTACCTCTCACCTTCTGACACCATAATTACTGATATCCCTCTTAATTCACCATCATAAATGCCGGACATCTTTAACATTATAACATTTTTAATAAATCACAAAAGTTAAAAAGAAATACTAAATAATTAAATAATTTTAACTTTTTCAGAATTTAGAATTGATACCTGAAAAGCATGTAGTAGAATATTACAACCCAAAATATGTAAGTTTCTTAAACTTTACAATAAAAAGGCAAATGCGATCAAGTCCATATTACGTAAATGTCAACATCGTAACCAAAATTGATGTAGGTAATAATATGACGGTACGTGGTATTTTTTTTTAATAAATATAAAACATAGGCAACAATGCGTATTATGTATCTGTATGAAAAAAAAAATATAAACCTATTTCGATTTTTAGTGATATTTATATGCAAGCTATATAAATACAAATACTGCTAAAGAGTTAAAAGGATATTTATAAAACAAACAAACTATTTTAAATTAAAAAAATGCCTCAGCGTTTTTTTTTTTTTTTTTTTTTTTTTTTTTTTTTTTTTTTCAGGACGGATCAAACCCAGGACACCATGCATCAGAGGCCGCGCTTGCAACCGCTAGACCAGTGAAGCATTTCAACAAATTAGTGATATAACTTGTTTGCCACCAATCAGGCATAAAAAATGAAAGGATTTTTAAATTTATTGCCTAATAAATTTATTTTTCATTTTGTAGCTCAGATGGTCAGTATGGGAATACCTAGGGGGACACTATGTGCTCTCTCCTTTACAAATGGAGACTAAAATCTGCGATTTCCTTTACAACGACCATTATTTTGGCCAAATGATCGCTAAACAAATTAATTTTAACTGGTCGTGCCCATTTTCTGCCGTGAGTTGATATAAACTTTATTCATTATTTTCAATTCTTTTAACATTTATTATTTCTTTATTTTGCAATCCGTACTAATAATGAATGAATCCTTGTACTTATTGTTGTTATACTTTCTAAGTAATTTATTATTGTATGTAGATATTGGTTTAATGTATAATTTGCATGCCGAACTAAGTATGCGAAATATGAAGAACTGTTATTTTAACTATGTAAAAATATCATATTTCAGGCAAATAGAGAAATTCCTCAAATTCATTTTATGTCGTTCTTTATCAGTTGGTAAACGTCTGATTTGTCCCTAAAGTAACAGATCGCCAAATTATTGGTTGTGAGAGACCTCTCACCAAAATGGCTGGCAACGGCAGCCTAATTACGTAAAAAAACGACAGCAACGATGATTTCCTTCACCATAAACGCAGGTGGTGATCAAATTCTGATCCGCACATGATTCCGAAACGGCCGGGATTGAACTTAGACCCTCCTGCATGGAAGGCAAGCGTTCAACCGCTAGGCTATCACTGCCTATGGTCCTTTAATTAAGTAAATTTTATTTGTTACAGGGCTATTATAATTTTAAAGACATAACGCTCCATTTGGAGCGCCTACCTTACGTACCGTTCACGTATTCATCTTTAATAATAAGAGCTCGCGTCAATGTTCAACTGATATTCTTGTCTACAAACGAGGAAGTTATTAGAGGTAATATGATATGCAAAATTACACAAAAGTTAACTAAAAACATAAATTCATGATGAGATACATAAATAAACATCTTTTTGTCATAACTTTTATTTTCCTCAACCGGAACATATTATTTCTATGAATAAGTAAATACAATAAAATAAATTCAGCCTATTATTGTCCCACTGTAGCGTAAGAGCCTCTTCTTGGAATGAGGTAAAGAATACATTAATCCACATGGCCTATTGCAGCAGATTGGCGGGTTACATACACCATCGAGAACCTTATGAGTCTCTCTCAGTTGTGGTAGGTTTTCTCACGATGTTTTCCTTCACCATTACCGCAAGAAATAATAGAGAAAATGTATAAATTTATGTCGCGTTTTTTATGAGAAATGCCAGGACACCTAGAAGGGCTTATACGTACTTTATTGGTGATGTCTTACAAAACGGTCAGGTGCGCAGTACCTACGACTGGCGTCGATGTATGAAACGATGTATGAATGTAAACGAAGCAAAAGGTGGTAAGGATCTGAACACGTGGCGTAGTTTCAACCTACCATCATGGGAAAAAAGCGAAAAGTGACATTATATATGTATAATTGACTTCTGATCTGCACATTATATCGGCGACAAAAATGCAGGCCGAGTTTGAACTAAATACTGTTTGTACTTACCTTCTTATGAGTAATACCGAAGTATGCGGGAGGGTCCCTGCATACTATAGTATCACTGTTAAAAAGGTAAATTGAAATAAAATATGGAGATGATATAATGACATTATATGAGATTTTCGGCTTGAAGACAAGTTGAACCTGCATGTTGATTCATTGTCATTATCTTAGCCGAAAGACGGTTGAGATAAGATAAGTCGGTTCGGTGAACCCGTAGCAGACCTTAGTCCGGTCAGGCGGATGACGCGTCGATTTAGCTAATGATCTATGCAAGTTTAATGAGCAGAATTCTTCTTTGAATAGTCATCATCATCATCAAATCGCATTCAAACCTAATGGACTACCAGACGTAATGACAATCATTTCCACCGAATAATAAATAGATAGTAATAACTATAATTGCTCTTGAAATTATAAGGATGCGTACTCATGAATGCAGCAACTTGCCAATTATGTGCATACAATGTGCAAGCGACTTGCACATATTAAGCATTTAATCTAGATAGTTAAGATAAGATAGACATTTGTCTTTTGCAGTAGTCGATAAAGAAAGACTTTCTATAAAAATATCATTAAGAATCTCCATATGATACACCGGTGCATTAAACTAAATTTTTAAGAAACTTTTTGATTTTTTACAATGGTTAAAATAATCTTCTTATTTCTATCAAAATCTCGCTTTAAACCTGATTTATTAAAAAAAAAACCTCAAATGCGCGATTCGTCCTACAATATTTGAGGGCCTCGATTTCCCTAAGATACCATCATCAAATCCTGACTTGGTGACAATGGGAAAAACATGGGAGCATATACTTTCAAACAAAAAAATATTTTTTTTAATCTGTCCATAATTGACGGAATGATCGGGTAACAAACATAAAAAAAAACATACAGTCGAATTGAGAACCTCCTTCTTTTTTGAAGTCGGTTAATAAATATCACTTAAACTAAAACAACGCCTGACATTAGTCAACTGGATATGTGATGGGTAATTTTCGAGAGTTGGACCGTTTTCAACATTTACTTTCACTAGAAATAATATCTGCAGACACGAAACAAGTATCTGTAGACCAAATATTTTGTTCCGTGCGAGAATCGATCCCGTGCACCAGTCGATTGACGTGTAGTATTGCGTATTGAATGTTTTCCGCTAATCCTAGGCGAAATTCCGACATGTTATGAATCTGTGCGCATGCGATGCGCTTTTGTACGTGATTGTATGCACACCCTTATATGGAATATCTAGAATGTAAATATAAGTTAGGTATTGAAATAAAAACTGCATGTAGTAGTTTTGCATTTTGATTTACGTGCTGTCTATCAATGGTTATCATGTATAAAATTATGACATTACTTATATTATTTTCGGCTCTCGGCTTCATATTGGTAAATATTCTTTGTATTTTTTTTAATCGTATTCCAACCCTTTTTGTCCTATCCTTCCTACTAATATTATAAATGTGAAAGTTTGTGAGGATGGATGGATGGATTTTTGTTACTCTTTCACGCCAGAACGGCTGAACGGATCTGGATGAAATTTGGCATAGAGATAGATTATAGTCTGGAATAGCACATAGGCTACTTTTTATCCCGGAAAAATGTACGGGTTCGTAAACTACGCGGGCGAAGCAGCGAGCGGAAGCTAGTTATAAATATCCGTGGTTTTCCCACTATGGTCTAGTTTTTTATATATCTTTATTTATTAAAAATTGTTTGTTTATATTTGAACATGTCGACCCGGGTACGTCTTAAAACTGCGACCAGACACCGGAGGACGGGCAGCAGCGTCCTCTCACTAATCGGTGAGCCACTGCGATTCCCAAGCCGCCTGCCAAGCGTGGGGATTATGGCAAACCGCCCCACTCGGGGGAGGCCTTCGTTCAGCCAGTGGACGTCTTCTGGCTGATGATGATGATGATGATGAACATGTCGCGCCCATAAGAACAACAAAATTGAAAAGATCATACAGTTGTTTGGTTAATTATAATCTACTAGTGACCCGCCCGGCTTCGCATGGGTAGCAGAGCATATACGCCTTCATTTTTTTTCTGCCGTATCAGCCTGGTTCGTCGAGCATTTATTCAGCGCACGCCAGTAAAGCTCCCAGTCTGCATGATTTTTTCCGACATCTTCAACTATCATCGTCATATTTCAGCCAATTTACACAAAACCTTAACAAATTATACACTTAAACCTTTCTCATGAATCGCTCTGTCTATTGGTGAAAACCGCATGAAAATCCGTGTAGTCGTTTTTGAGTTTATCGCGAACAGACAGACAGACGCGGCGGGGGACTTTGTTTTATAATATGTAGTGATAGTGATGTAGTGATTCTTAATGCCTATGTATATCAATTCATACAGCAGTTTACATTCCGCCGAAAGAGGAAAACTCAAAATGCTGTTACACTAACCAACACTTAAAGGATCCACATTAATAACATTGTACATTATGTTTCCTAAAAAGCTCGTTCTGAACCCGTTCCATCAATGTACGGTACACGTCCTCTATTATGTTGTATTCAGTATACTTAATGGAACTGACGTTACCCATCATGAATCCAAATTTATTTAATGGAATGTGTTATTTAATCAAAGTGGCAGGCGTATAATAGCTTTGCCAACTGGGGAAAGTAAAATTCGGGACATAAGGAACGTGCTCTTCGTTGGCATTAGGTCGAAAATAGATTAAAAACAGACAATTATATAAACGACTGATCGATTACTACTACAAAACTTCTTGCATACTAATAAATATTCGTGACATGTTCTTTTTTTCTACTGTCATGAAAGCCAGACCTAACTAAAACGTAAGATTTCTAATATTTATTTAATTTTTTTAGAGTTTGGAGTTGGTACCAGAAAAGATTTTAATAGAATATTACAACCCGAAATATATAGCGTCACTAAATTTTTCAATCAAAAGACGATCGCGTTCCAGTCCTTATTACCTGAATCTCATCATTAAGACCAAAGAAGTCATCGGCAATAACTTAACGGTACATAGTATCCACAATATTATACGAGTAAATGCCAAAGTAACTCTGTCTGTTTGTTACCTCATCACGACTAAACCACTGATCCGCAGCCTAATTTCGTAAAAAAGCGAGAGCAACGCGACAGCCACGCGACAGCAATCTCACTGTCAGGCAATACATTATATGACATAAAAATGACGTTTGGCAGAAGTTATCGCGCGATCTACGCCTGTCGCTACATCGGTAATTAGGCTGCCAATCATAATGAAATTTTACTAAGAGGTACCCTAGGATTTCAGAAGGACATCAGGATTCTCATGTTCAGAAGAAGAAGAAGAAGAAATACATTTTTAAAACCTACATTTATCTAAATCAATTTATGAGTGAACCTCTGAATGAATTTAAAAAACTTCACCATCAACTTTCTGACTTCAAGGCCGACGATAGAGATGAGAACAAAAAAATATTTATAGGATGGTGTGTATACTGCCTCTAGCTTAAAAGGGGTTACTTTTTGGACCATTTCCATGAACAAGAGACTAGCGAGAGTTGCCGGAGATTTACTTAAGAAGTTACTCTTCGATCAAAAATATAAAAATAAATTATCACTCCGATTCTATCGCCTAGAGTGACCGGGAGTTTTTTGCAGTTAAGACCTTGAGTTTACGACGTATTCGAAACAAACCGTTTTATTTGCAAATAACCTTGTCTTCCGTTTCTTAGATTAGATGGTCACTATCGGAATACCTCGGAGGACACTATGTGCTGACACCTTTGCAGATAGAGTACAAATTCTGCGATTTTCTCTACAAAGATCAATACTTTGGACGAATGATTACAAAACAATTTACTTTCAATTGGTCATGTCCATTTCCTACCGTAAGTTGACTTTAGCTAAATAATATTTATATTTCGAACGTCCGAGCCATCTTAATGTTTTATCAGCCAGTGTACTACGTGACGGTCCCATTTCAACATGACATTTTCCGCTCACGTGAGGAGAATATTCCATTACTGGGTGGCCTAAAAAGGCTATAATTAGCAATTTATCTATGAATCTATCTCCAGAGTAAATGTCAAACAGACGATTAATGAATATGAACCTTACTCAAATGAAATTAAGAGTGGTTAATTGAGTCGGTATTATAATATTATAGTTGGTCGAAACATTCATGCTCGTACGTTATGAGCATGGTCGTCATTGTGCCAGAATATACGTCACTCAGAGACTTCGTGTACGCACGTCCTTATTGTTATCGGCCTTAGTAGGCACGGTTGGCGTCTTGGATACGCGCTTTACGGATCACAGGGTCCATTCCCGTACGATACAAATATTTGGGGAATAAATTCATGATACTATGTATATAAAAAGCATCGCCTTTGTCAAATGTATCTTGTTCAGTGGACGCTAATATAACACTGGTTTTGGGGTCCTTGAATTACCTTAATGTTTTGTTACAGGGCACTTACAATTTGAAGGACATGGTGCTTCATTTTGAAAATTTGCCTTTCATACCGTTTACTTATTCATCTCTAATAGTAAGAGGTCGCGTCGATTATCTACTGATATTCCCATCTACTAACGAAGAGCTCGTTAAAGCCCATATGATGGCTAAAATTACGCAAAAGCTAAAAAAGAAAACATGAATCATAATATAAATATGTATATTTATTAAGTCCACGGTTAAAAAATAAAAACATATTAATATTAAAACTTGTATTTATTTTAGTCCTTAGACAATTTTTTTCTCAAAACAGAAAAAAGCTTGATTGATAAGTTGATGAGTAAGAGCAAACATTGGTCCTTCGAGCCGGATAGAGTTTTCGTTATATTTTATACTTGCGAGCTATAAGCAGAGTTGAACTAAAGTCGTTAATAAATTCTATCATCACTTCTCTAAAAACTTTCTTCAACATCTGGACCTCTTTATTGCCAATCGACCACATAATGAAAAAGACACGTTTAGCGCAGTTGTTGAGAGATCGACTGCTGTGCTACATGTCGCGGGTTTGATAACCGCACGGAACAACAACAATATTTTTATGATCTACAGATAATTGTTCCAGGTCTGAGTGTTTGTCTATGTGAATATATATATTTGTAAACACACCCACGATACAGGAATTATTCTTAGTGTAGTAATAAAAATAATAAAAGAACAGAGTGTACAGGGGACTAAAAAAGGCAACAGTAATTTGGCGTCTGCGTTCCGCTCCTATAATCTAGGAATTTTCTAGGCGAGAGCAAATAGCAATTATTTGATGAAATCACATGATCTATGCTCAGCAGCATCGTTACTTACCGTCTCAGATGAAGTGTTGCCAACACACTTAAATTATGTAATATATAAAATTAATATTGAACCAAAAGTAATATAAGGCGGTCTCCTAGGAGACCAATCTGATGAAGTTACCAACAAATAATGATATCAGCCAATTTGTGCGCGCAAGTGTGTATATTACTTTATTACATGACGTTAATGGAACCGTATACAGACGGGATTGGGTTAAAATCAAGCTGTGTTTGTGTTGTTATTAAATATTTTGGTTCGGTACTGGTGGCACGATTGGCGGTAGTAGCTTTATGCAATAGGGTTTTGTCGCGGGTTCATTTCCCGCACGGAACAAATTTACCTATGGGCTGCGTACGTTCCAGCTTGGTTATTCGGAGTATGATAACGAGGATACAGAAGAAATCCTAGTGGAAAACAAGAGTTTTAATCGTAAGGTTGTTTTATTATTTATATAAAGACTTCTAGTTCAGTACCTGAAAAGCTTTTTTAAACCATTTTTTGTTACGGTAGCTCAAATAAAGAACCTGTAGGATCCAAAAAAAAATGTCTACATGTGCTGATATGAACGTTACGAAAGTATCGAAAGAATCAGTTTCATCCGAGGCCCTAGTGTAAGTTTCTTTCGACAAATTCGATTTACTATATCGAACGCGTTCGGCGTTCCGATTGGTGGAGAGCACGAAACGGACCAATCGGAGCACCGAACGCGTTCGATGTAGTAAATCGAATTTGTTAAAAGAAACTTACACTAGGGCCTCTGGGTGCTGTCTTTTTTCTATAGCTCCATAGCCCCTCCACATTATAATATGCTGAAGATGTTACCCTCCTTCCCCGTCTTCCAGGCTCCAGGGAATCCATGATAAATTTCGAGACGACAAGACTAAACGGTTTGGGTATTAGAGGTCCATATAAGCAACAACACTATCTATTGAAGCGGTACAAAGTCATAAATCGCAATGTCACACATTCATGACACATTCATACAAACGTGCAAACACGGATTCAGATCAATTGGACATGATTGATCACCTTGTCTGACTGGCGTTTTGTACGAACATTGTGGGTAGTTAGCATTTTAATTGATGATTTTAGAATCATATCTGAGTAAATGTAGCATGATTAGAGATTGTTGAAATCGAAATTATACACCGTTGATGAAAATAATTTTGACCATACATTATTCGGAAACATGTCACAAAAAACTGTTTTAACATAACAAGTACCAGGCTTGCATATAAGCGAGCAGGTAAACTGAACATGCAAGACAGCGAATTATGCAAAACATTTGAACTTTGAAAGTAAGTAATTAGTAAGTCTTGCATGCTTTCGTGCGGTACAATATCGCTGAAATGTATGCCAATTAGCCCAATATGCGCTAGAGTAAATTCGAGCACTGAAATATTTTAACGTGCTTACCAACGAAAATAAATGAATTATTGGATGACGTAAATAGTGATTGGACAGGCTGCCTAACAGTGTAGTGGTTGCTAGTGTAATTGCTGAGTGTGCGATCTTAGGTTCGATTTCCAGGGCGGAAAAAAGTGTTGGTGGATTGAAATTCTCAATAGCATTAGTTTGAAAATGTGCCCGGTAGATGGAAGTAGACCCGCCCTATATTTCATGGGACTTCTCTATATTGTTATGTGAAATGCCGGTGTATAATTTACCCTCAGTACACCTGTTACTGTAGTAGCTATCGGCTGTAATCATTTCAGTTACTTTAAAGACAAAAACTGTACAAATATCAGCGACAAAACTAAAACTAAAATTTCTATGACGAAAGTAATAATTATAATTCGTATTTTTTTAATAATCACATTTATTTTATGTATAGGACAAAAAGATTTTTTAATTACTGAATATAATTCGTTAAATAATCGAATATAGGTTGTATCTACATCATAAAATAAATGAATTGACGAATTTAGTTAACTTTATGAGTATCAATTTTCAATAATCCCAAGGGTCTTCTAACGCAATGGGAATGCCAAAAAATGCTATTTAGTAATCGTTACCTTCGGTCGTCAGAGCCTAACATCAAACTGAACTTGAAACGCCCTACCAAACTCGTGTAACGAAACCATAGCGCGATTCAGAAAAAGTAACAACGCCATCTATCGAGACGGAGGCTAAACTTTAGAAAAAAAATACCTAGCCGTTTCTGCTGTCGCGATGCTTTCGCCGTCTATGGATGGTGAGTTTTTGGACTGCAAATAAAGTTGGTAATCGTTATTTAATTCAATTGAAACGAACTCGGTTTAAAAAATAGTTTTTAGAACATGGATTTTCTAGATCAGTTGAAACAGTTACGCAGGAACACCGTGTAGGTAATGCCAGCCGGTCGTACCTAATGACGATCACTTCCGAATGAAATGGCCATTGCTAGAATGGTTATTTATTAATTACCAACGGAGTTGCGTGGTAGAGCCACATAACCAAGGTCAAAATCACTAAAAACGAATTCGTAAAAGTCTACAAGCTTATACCTACAGGGTTTTGTTGTCATTTTCTATTGTATATAGCGACTCCATACACCTCTAGTCAAAACATACATAAGGGCTGATTTTTCAATAGGATAAGCCTTAGATAAGTAATTCTCGTTTATACAACATTATTTTAAGTTTATACGAAAGCCGAAACACGTGTCAAATATTTTCAATTATACATCATCATCATCAGCCCGAAGACGTCCACTGCTGAAAGAAGGCCTCCCCCAAGGGGGACGGGGGGGTGTTTGCTATAATCCCCACGCTTGACAGGCGGCTTGGGGATCGCAGTGGCTCACCGATTAGTGAGAGGACGCTGCTGCCCGTCCTCCGGTGTCTGGCCGCAGTTTTAGGACGTACCCGGGTCCATTATACATAGAGTCTGTAAAAAAAATTCAAAACGAAAATTTACAATCGATAAGTTAATTATGTCCTTGAAACTAGTAATAACTTACCTCTATATATATGCGTCGATTATATTAATTACAACACATTCCACGCGACCTTTCTGATACTAATACATTACTGTTTTCGTGAGCCACATGTTAAGTTATTTATTGGATATAATTACACTCTTCGTTAACCTAGAAACATACACAATTAAGTTTTTTTTTTTATGTAAATATTTATATTTTTTTGTTTGAATATGTGATATTTAAAAATTTGTTTATTGGTACCTTAAGAACCAAGACACGAATATTTTTTGAACCAATAGGCTAGTTGACTACATCAAAAATAAATTCTGATATCTTGTTTGGTACATAGATTTCCTCTAAAAACGCAATAAAACTTAATCTCTTGCTTATCTTTGGTGTTTTCAATTTTTAATTTATCGAAATCACACAATAAATATGTCAACGGCAATGAAAAACTATGACGTCACGACTTGCTGTTCCAAACATTTTTAGAACAAAATGACGTTTTTGACAGTTCATAAAAAGTAACTCAAATGACAGTAATCAACTACCGGATTCTTCAAGTAAAGTTTCAACTCCATTGACCATTAACATAAACAAGGGTTAAATTATGTTGAATCTCTGCTGAAAGCAAAAATTTCCTTGCTAAAATGGACCTTAGGCCTATTGTTATATGAAATATTATTAGAATACAATGTGTGCATAGAATGTGCCTCCCCGTAACAATAGCTCCTTCTGTCGAGTTGCCACGACATATCCACACGCTTTAACATAGTGGAAAGATTAGCCAGTCAGCAATTGAGGTATCGAGGTTGACTGCTCGGGGTGTGTCAGACGATTTCAGGTTTCGTCACACGAGGAACCTGTTTCCCTGAAGCCAAACTAAATAATTGCGGTACTGTGAACACGCCCAATTTGTTAAGAACCTTTCTGACGGAAAATCCTACTGCTATATGACACAAAAAACGAAACGAAAAATTAAAGAAATTAATTTATTTTACGCAACAAGGAAAGTCAAATTGCCAAATAAGAAAATTCACATCATAAAAACTTTCCAAGGAAGTTGATGTAAGAATCAACCTATATTCCAACTTGTTTTCTCGTTAAAAATGTTACGAAATATTTATTAGGTTCGCACACGCTCTGATAAATGGGGCTGATAAAACGGCGTTAGGGCATTTATTTCAGCTAGCCTTTCAACTCGGTTTTGGTCATAAAAGTTTATAATATTCTTCAAAAAAGAAGGTTACTTATTACATTTACTTTAAGAACAATTTTAACATAAAATGTTCTTTATATGTATAATGTATTTGATTAGCATAAACTGTGACTTCTTCTCAGTGTTAATATCGAATACTAACTGACTTCATTTTCATCGTTTCTCGGTTCTTTTCCTAATTACGTCGGAGTCAACAAATCGAACTAGATACGGCTAAGTGTCAGTATTTTACACATAGCGACTGCCATCTGGCTTCCACACAATTACTAATGTTAAACCGAATGTCAGATTTTTTGGGCTGCTGACATCCGTAACGACCGTCATATAATACCCGGGACCAACTGATTAACGTGCTTGCCGAGACACGGGTCTTGATTTGAAAATAATAGTCACTTCTCCAAGAACTGATTGAAAGGTAGCTTTTATAGCTATGCGCTCCTAGTACTACACTAAAACAAAAATTAGTTTTTTTTTAAATAACAACTTACTGCTTGTAAAATAATGAGTTTCATAATTACAGTAAAATAGTTTGTTCTATAAAATTAGAAAAAATACAAATAAAACATTTTAGTGTGATATAAAATATTTCCCAACAAAAATGCAACCCAAAAAATATCTAAAGAGAAAAATGTCTCACATGTGTGTGATTTACGAACTAATTTATCGTTCTACATCTACCTATAATATTAATGTACTTGAGACGAACTATTGAATAAAACATTTACCTACTTTATTCCTGACTAGCTTTATCTTCTCCGTGCTTTAAAAATATATCATATGTAGCCTAAAATAAAGTATGAAGTCACACAACAAATTATATCAAGTGAATGTGTGATTTAAAATGGTCGATTATTTGTTGTTTAAACGTCATTAAATTGCTAGGGCTTATCATACACCATAATTATGAAACAGGCGAAACTAGTCGTTATGAATGTTAGCATTTCAAGTGAAATGTTTGAATAAAATATTTCATTAAACATTGTTTTCTAATGTACTGATATCGTTTCATTATTTCGGTAAACCATTAACCGCTATGTAACTTTGTACATTACAATTGGATAAGGACGTAGACACACTAGGTGTACTATCGGGGAAATTATTTTACTTCTATAAATACGTTTTAAAACGTGCAAGTAGCAAATTATAGTTCACGCCAATTATTACGACGCGTAATTATTCGCGCGTCTAATATGAGAGAAGGAATATAATATCTATTGTGTCGTCAAAATGTAATTTTGGTAACATAACATAACATAGCATCACGCCTGTATTCACCGAAGGGTTAGGCAGAGGTGTACTATTATACACCCGCATTTCACCGATGCCGTTATTGAGTTCCATGTAATAGGGGGCGAACCCATTGCTCATCACATCTTGTGAAGTGTCCCATCACTATTTAAAACCTGTCAAACGTTGTACGCACATTGTGAAGATTCGCGTCTCAGAAAGCACGTTCAGCCGTTGGTCCCGAGTATCATAAGAAAACCTGTGACAATCGTGACGGGTGTCATTAGCCCATAAAGTCTGACAAACTGTCTAACCTTAGAGTATCATCGTTCCATGTAAAATACTGATATGCAGCCGCCACCGGTTAGACTGGAAGCCGACCCGAATGTAGTTGATGATGAGAAGATGATGACGTTGTACGCAACTACATCTAGATCCGATCGTCACGTTTTGAATCTATGTTTATAACTATATTTAAGAATACGCGCTGATGAAACGCCTGCAACTTACGCGTAGTGTGTAAACATCCTAAACGATTTGATTCTGAGGGTGACCTAAGGTCAATCGATATAGTGCCTAACTTAGGCTTACCACAATGTCATTAACTGGACATGGGTGGGTACACAATATCGTTTAAGTCTATAATCTATTGTCTTCAGATATCAAGCATAAATCTAAAATAATTAATAGCTTTTGGTTGATTCTATGAAACATTTGTTTATCTAGGCATTTCAAATACGAGCTTAATAAAGGGCATTCGCTTTATTTAAAATTGCAGTAGGTATATACATATCGCCATAAGTGAAGCAGCTACTTTTTTTAGCAGAAACAACACGCACTTTTGCACATTATTTCGCTGCATTTTGCTTTTAGAAATTGAATCTACTGCCAATCGTATTAAGGACTAGATCTTGAAATTACGTTAGCTATTCTAAATCGAAAGGCAAAAATTCGCATAATAGTGTAATATCGTTTCAATTAATACTGGATTGAATTTACAACGGTACCATCTAAAGTGCCGTGAGTTCCATTAAAGATAGCATCTGGCCTATATTCGCCATAGGGATAGACAGTGTACTATTGTACACCCACGTTTTGCTGATGCCATTATTAAGTTCCATATAATAGCGGGGAGCCGATTGCCAACTTCCAAATAAATAACGAATTCCGCTCTGCTACCAAGAATGTTTCTAACAGAAAAAACAAATAACTCTTTCCTTGGACATCGAATCTAAGACCTCACGCTAAGCGACTGCGCTTGCGACTACAAGACGAATGAAGGAATCTAGGTTGAGGGCTTTAAGTTTTCACATAAACATACTTCTTTGAGACAACGTAATTACGTAACTATTAATACTAGAGGTGGATCTTTATTAATGAGCGAAAATATCAGGAAATGTTCTCTCTTTACCAAAGTTGACAGCGAAGATCGAGTGACGGCGAGTCTCAATAAGAAAAATAACTCGTATTGTTATTGAAACTTTAATACACAAGAAAAAGTTCCAGAAAGCTGGATTTTATGCACAAAATATGTTTTTCATTTTGTTTCGGCTATTGTGCTGCTTTAGGCTACTGTGATATCTATTCTAAAGGTCGAAATAGAAGATTCTTCATAGAATAAAATAAATGTTTAGTATTTACGTAACGAACTAAATACATTTGGAAAAGACTGGTCATTTTTGGCACAGAACAGAACGGTCTGAAAATAAAGGGGGGAGGCCTTTGCCCAGCAGTGGGATGTGACAGGCTAACAGTAACAGTAACTTACATAAATATTGTTTCAAAGATTTACTTTACCTTAAACAACACAATAACCTGTATTCCCGGAAGGGTTAGGCAGAGGTGTACTATTGTACACCTACATTTCGCCGATGCTGTTATCGAGTTCCATGTAATAGGAGGCAAGCCTATTGCCATCTACCAGGCACAGTTCCAGACTCCGCGCTGCTACTGAGAAATGCCATATAGAAAAACCCAATAACACTTCCACCGACCCGGGCATCGAACCCAGGAACTCACATTCAGCAGTCGCGTTTACGACCACAAGACCAATTTGGCAGACAAACAGATAAATAAATAGCTAAACTAAAAAAATAATGACTCACCAATCTTGGAATGTATAAATCAAGTTGTATTACTGGTTTGTCGAAGAGCCCTTTATCGACATGTTCCAATAAATCCTTCGGCTGCCCGGTTATTTCTTAACAACTAGCTCCCTAAGAAAGAAAAAAAGGACCACACTTTACTTTTGTATTACATAGCAGAGTATCACACCTGTATTCGTCGTAATAGAAGGTGAGCCTATTGTCATCTATCGGGCACAGTTCCAGATTCCGTGCTGCTACAGAGAATTTCCACACAGGAAAACCTAATAACACTTTGCCCAATCAAGGAATCGAACTCAGGACCTCATGCTCAGCAGTCGCGCTTGCTTTACCAATAGACTAAGGAGACATCTGTACTTTTGTAAGAAAATAAGCTAATCTTCTCTAAGCCAGACACGAATATTTTAACGTGCGTGAATTTTGAATCGGAAATACTCGTATCGAACGTAATATTTTTTTAAGGTTCACTAAAAGTTCACAGGATCTATCATTATTGCTGACCTTGAGAGCAAAAAGGTTAAATACTTTATTTGTATTTTAGTACGAATCACGCATAAAATTAAAATTAAATCTTATGGGACAGTTGTATTTTTGATTTGAAATTCACTGACATTAACGACACGGTTACGTTTCTATACTACCAAAATATTCGTCCTAGATCGACTGGACACGCTGCCAGTTGACAGTGATATGCACTAGTACTTTGATGTCTTAGTGCTTGCATTGTGAAGTTTCATTACTATTAGCTAAGCGAGGATACAATTTTAATATAAAAAAATCCTGTGTGCGTGTTTTCGTTATTCTTCTCTTCCTAAACGACTCGATCGATTTTTGATGATTGTTAACTTAAACGGTCACCTGGATGTTTCTTAACTATAGTTGGATAGAGGTGGCGCTGTTGTCGAGAACAGTTTTGCCATAAAATAGAGTTGTTTTACAACATAAACGCTATGAAAGACTATTTGTTTTATTAAAACCCTAATATACCTAAGGACTATGTAACTAATATACGATCATTGCGTGAGATACCTAGATAAAAAATCTGATATTATTAAACTATCAAGGTCAATTGTTATTATTTTGGCTCGCCGCGGCTTTGGGTATCGGCTAGATTGCCACCATGGTCGCTCGCAATCGGAATCGATATAAATTTTGACATTTCAACAATGCACCATATGTGCTGTGTTGTTTCAATAGTCGAGTTGCAGCTAAGAATAATCCTGTAGCGTATTGCGTTTACAAATACAAATATTCACATGGAAAAACACCCAACTACTAACAACCCAACAACTCGGTATCTGTAGATCATATAAATGTTTTGTTTCATGCGGGAATAGATCCCACACGAAACAGAATATTAATATCGACACGTGGCGCGGCAGTCAATCAAGCAAAGATTACGAGCGTATATTGTTATAACTCTCCTAGCCCTACCTCTTATTGTTACCGTACAATGCTGTAACTTTGCCTGTACTAATTCTGTAAATTAGTACAGTCAACATCAAAAATATGTATACACGTAACGAAATTCAAACGCTTATTCTTGGAAAACTATTGATTCAAATCTTAAAATTTGAATGACCATGTATTTTTATGTATCAGCAGATACTATGTGTATAACAAAGATCGATCCATCCATCCATCCATCCTCACAAACTTTCACATTTATAATACTACTAGCTTCCGCTCGCAGCTTCGCCCGCGTGGTTTACGAACCCGTACATTTTGCCGGAATAAAAAGTTGCCTATGTGCTATTCCAGACTATAATCTATCTCTGTGTTAAATTTCATCCAGATCCGTTCAGCCGTTCTGGCGTGAAAGAGTAACAAAGATCCATCCAACCATCCATCCATCCATCCATCCTCATAAACTTTCACATTTATAATATTAGTAGGATTCCTAGGCATAGTTAGGAGTCCAGACAAAGTTACAATATTCTACGGTACCTACCTACTCTACTTCTATATTAAAAAATACCGCTAGTAGTATCCGCGATTTCGTCCGCTTGGAATTCGAATGCCCGTGAAATATATTGATAAATGGATATTCCACAGAGAATACAAAAAGTTTGTGGCACATCTCAGCTCCTATGAGCGATAGCGTCATGAAATATATATTTTTACAGCTAGGTCTTTAAGTAGCGGTACAGAAATTTCATCTAAATCGGTGTACTGGTTTTTAAGTTATATGCGATCAAACAGACTGATAGGGTTAGAGTTTTAGTATAGTAGAGAGAAGACGGTTTATTTATTTGATGATAGATGCCTGTCAGACTGTGGGTATTTTGCCCTATCCTTTACTCACTACACCCCCGGGAAATGCCCATAATTTGTTCCGTAAATGAGACCATAACGATTTTATAGAAAATAAAACTTACCTGACTATGACATGTATCGATACTGATTTCTCTAATTTAATATTATAAATGGAAAAGTGATTACGTAAAGCAATATGAAAGATTGGACAACACATAACATTTATTTGATATAGTGCGTGATAAATGATAATATAGTAAATCATAGTAATAAATGCAATAAAATTGCGGTTGTCTATGGTGATGGTGACATATTGGGTTTAAAAAAATAAAATTACATTACGGGTTAATCTGATAGTTACTTGTAGGTTCTTTAAAAAATTTTCTATACGATCTTATTCATCTAGAACGGATGTGTAAGAACCATGTTGTATACTAGAGAACGAAAGAAGCTTTAAAATATTAGGGAATCCATAAAAAAACCGATCTTTACTCGACGTGATAGCCTAGTGGTTGAACGTTTGCCTTCTATACAAGGTGGTCTAAGATCCAACCCGGCCCGCACCTATGATTTTTTTTAGGTGCGTATCAGAATTTGATTATTATTTGTATTAATGGTGAAGGAAAAAAAAAACGTGAGGAAACCTGCATACCTAAGAGGACTCCATAAAGTTTTTGATGGTGTATGTAGTTCGCCAACCCACCTCACCTGAGAGGGCCTAACCCTTCTCATTCTGAGAAGAGGGCCTTGCCCAGCAGTAGGATAGTAACGAGGCCAATTTATTATTCTTTTATTATTATATATTCAAATTTGATTGAAGTCATTTTGAATGTAATGTTACGTATGTTATAAAAATATTTTCTTTTTTTTTTTCTTTATCATCTTCCATTGAACAGTATTTTCGCTGACGGTGCCTTTTATTAAAACTTGTAATGGCGGTTTTAATATCTTCTTTCCTAAAGTTTCCTAAGACGCAGACGTTCTAAGTATAACAAAAATGATAGCACCTCTTAATGCTCCACAATTTTGTGCCACTCTGTATATACTTTTCATATTTGCTCTACCATTTTTTTTTTTCTTTTTACCTTATGAGCAATAGAGTGCTACACACTGGTTCATACAAGGAGGACAAAAACACCTGTCTCATATTAAATCACGTAGCATTGTCACTTATTTTCCCGCGATGTGCACAGCAGAAAAGAGACTTTTACGGATGAGATTCTGAGTAAAGGCTTTGGACTGAAAAAAATATTGTGAGGCCTTGAAATGCTTCTAGCAAGTACGTTGGATGTGATGTATTATACATACACGGTCACCAGGGGTTTAGTACAAGTTAAGCATAACATAGCATCACGCCTGTACTCCCCGAACGGTTAGGCAGAGGTGTACCTGTACCTACACCCACATTTCTCCGATATTGTTATCGAGTCCCATGTAATAGGGGACGAGCCTATTGCCATCTATCGGGTACAATTCCAGACTCTGTGCTGCTACTGAGAACTTCCATAGACAAAACCCAACAACACTTTGCCCGAGCTGGGAATCGAACCCAGGACCTCACGCTCAGCAGTTGCAATTGAGACCACTAGACCAACGAAGCAGTCATAGACATATTTCGTAGGAAACCTATACATACTAAGCTTTGTGACAAAATAGCAATGCTTCAGTTAGATCGCGTGCCTAATCGGTTGGACTTGAACTTGTGAGTTTCTGCTAAAATACTAATTAATCGCAACTCGCACAGCAATTTACGCGTATATGGCAACTTAATGTGACATGCAAGCAGCGGCGTGCACAGAGTTTTTAGCCAGGGTAGGCAAAAAAATTTAAAAGCTTACTTACCAAAAATACCGACTTTATGTTGGTTTTAGTTCGTCGTCTTGTCGATTGAATAATGATGTACCTATATGATTTGCCACCTCAAATATATTATAATAAATATTTATTTGAGGCATGTAGGGTAGACAGTGTCTTTTTGTCTTTATGAACCGCACGCCACTGCATGCGAGTATATTATGTGAAAGCCTTATTAAATAATTGTATTTACTACAAAAGGTGGGCAGAGTTGTGTTGTTGCACATACATACGTAGCACAGTTGAACAAAATATAGAGTCATCATCTGTGGATTAAAATATCTCAAGCAATTATGGCTACATTAAAGTAATAAATTAATTTTATAAAGATATGTAATGGGCCAAGTGATTAATGAGGGCACTGTTTACACTGCCCTGTCATATTGCCCCTTCATATCGAGCATTTTTCATACTGCCCGGACATTATGAATAACGCCCTATTTATTACTTAGTCAATTACATATAACGATATATATTACTAGCTTTTGCCCTCGACATCTGATATTTTCCTGCGGTAAAATGGAGCCTATATTTTAAGTTAGACCTCTATCAATACATCGGTGAAAACTGCAATCAATTCCATGCAGTAGTTTTTGCGTGATGCGTGTACAAAAATACAGACAGACTGACAAAAATTCTGAAAACTGTTGTTTTGGCTTCTGTTGCTCTAATAAAGACACCCCATACTAGTTTTTCTCCAATATCTATAATATATAGACATCGGCCTGTTATAATTTTATTATATGTATAGATTTGAAGTTATATAAAAAAAAACTATAAACAGTTCTTAAAAAAAAAAACTTCTTTATCCGGTGACCATGTAAACTTATCTCTTTGTTTGGCTTTACACCGATGTGTAAATTGGGGGCGAGCGTATTGTGATTTACTGGATTATTTTCCGTTAGTACATTCTAAGTAAGTAGTGAACTTACTTAGAATGTACTAACAGAAAATAAAAAGAAAATTCAGACTAGAAAAGCGCCTTTTCGGCCACTAGATCTAGAAAGGAAAAACAAATATGAATAGGTACCAAGGAAACGGGTGTGTAAAGACATTTTCTTATTTGTTACAGATGCTGTAACGTCCATAACTGAGGTGCCAGAACTGCCAGAGAAATCCTCAACAAGAAGAAGTCAACCACATTCTTCGCGTATATCCGTGGGTGAGAGCGGTAAAGCTTTCACACTAGTTGTTCAATAGTTTAGATTTCATTCACCAAACGACATCATTACCATACCACCTTCATGACATTTTTATATAAAAATGTTGTCCATGAACTGCCAACATTTTGGATGTCATTAATCTTTCGACCTCGTCTCAAACTTAAATCAATTAATTGCGGCACTCATTTCCTTTTTAAACTTGAAATTATACAGTGAGTTCAATTAATGTCGATATTCTCAAACTATACGCACCGAATTTTGAGGATTTTATCTATTTTTAAAATGTTATGTTTGTAAACTGTACCTACGGTGTATAGGTGTCCTAATGGGGGTCACAACATATTTTTTAAAGGGAAGGAAATAAAGATGTTCTTTGTTTTGTTAATTTTTCAAAACGTCAAAATACTATTGGTAAACTTTGATTTTAAATTGTAACAAATAGGGAGCGTCACTGATAATCTCCTGTTAAATATCGTATTTTGCAATAAATGCTTTCCTTTAGAAAGTAATGAATGGCCTAATTCGTAGCCACAGTCTAATTTCTACAGGAAAATACATTCTTATTAGTACAACAACGGGGAAAACCAGATATATATAAGAAGTTTTCTATAGAACTGATGATGAAATTTTATGCATTATAATACGGTAGTTGACTACTAGTCATCTGAGTTACTTTTTATGAACTATCAAAAACGATATTTTGTTTTAAAAATGTTTGGAATAGCAAGGTGTGACGTCAAAGTTTTTCATTGCCATTGACGTACTTATTGTATGATATTGATAAATTAAAAATTGAAAACGCCAAAGATAAGCAAGAGATTAAGTTTTACCGAGTTTTTAGAAGGAAAATTATTTACCAAACAAGATTTCAGAATTCAGTTTTGATGCAGTCAACTAGCCTATTAACAGACAGCACATAACAATAGCACTTGTAATTTAGAACAAGTGTTCGGTTGAAGGTGTAGGCGAGTACTAAGAAATGATTTTTGGACAATCCCACGGGAATTTTGTAGACGTAAAGCGCAACACTATGAAGCGTCTTAGTGTAGGTATATTAATTAAATGATAATTATATATATTTTTTAAAAGTTGCCCACATTGGGCTTTCTCCTGTGTCGTGGGTAAATTTTTACAAATATACATGTCACATGCACACACGACCAGACCCTAAACAACTATCTGTAGATGATACAAATATTTGTTCCGTGCAGGAATCGAACTCGCGACACTAAGCGCAGAAAGCTAATCGCTTAGCCACTGCGCCAACCGTGTCGTTTATAATTATATTATAAGAGTGCGTATATAATTTCCTAAGAAAATGTTATATCCATCTGGGCATTTAGTACGAGTTTTCCTTGACCTTTATACTAGTTACCGTTAAGCCAAAAATGTTTACGATAAAATATGAGTTCACTGATATGCGCGCGCACGACTTTTTCATACTGATTGCCCTGTATACTTATTTATTTATCATGAAAAAAAGTTCAGTGAGTAGGTCCCCACCTTACACTATTTAGTTCCTACCTACAATAACAGTACTTTATATATAAAAATACTTATCTATACATCTATACATCTATACATATAAATAAAATTGGAGTGTCTGTTTGTAATATTGAAATAACTGTTTTTTACTACATGCATATGAATATAGATACGGTACATACACCAAAATAACATTTTTTACAATTTTTGTCTGTCTGTCTGTCTGTCTGTCTGTCTGTTTGTATAGGCTAATCTCTGAAATAGCTGGACCTATTTTGACGGGACTTTTATTGGCAGGTAGCTGATGTAATAAGGAGTAACTTAGGCTACTTTTATTTTAGAAAAATTCTTTTATTTTAGAAAAAAATAGGGTTAAGTGCATTTGGTCTCACTAAAAAATACATTGTTAAGTTCCGACATCCACGCGAACGAAGTCGCGGGCACAGCTAGTGTACAATAATATTTATAGCCTAAGCCAAATTCGGTAATAGTCCCGTTCAATATAACCTTACCTTGATTTTACGACACTTGGCTCCACTCTGAATATGGCACTAAACGCACGCTACTGCCAAACGACACTGACACCTTCAAGGACTATTCAAATAGACCGGGAATATTAAACACAATATTGAATATTGTTCAAATATAGCATAGCATCACACTTGTATACCGAAAAGTTAGGCGAAGGTACTATTGGTACCAATATTTCATTGGTAGGTACAATAAACTAGTTGTTAGTCCCACATACACAATACTTTGATTGATATTGATTGTGTCTCACGTGGAACAACGCTGATGCGTTTCTGGAACCGATGGGTTGATCCTATTGCCATCTATCGGGCCCAATTCCAAACTTCAGGTTCCTAGTGAGAATTTTCTTAAATAACGCTTTACCCAACATGGGAGTCAAACCCAAGACCTGATTCTAAAATAAACACACGCCATACTGTTCTTTAGGCAATTTATGCAGAATATGTATTTGCTAACTAAAACTATTACCGGGGGTGGAACCAAATATTTGAATAGGCTTTATTGTTTTGTTACCGGAGGCTTTCGTGGCCGTAAATAACAATAAATTTATGGCCACTGCATGCCATGTTTATGGCCGATGCATGCCACACAGTACATAGATCTAGGATTAAACTATGTGGTTCTAAATTAAGTATAATAAATTGTTTTAGTAATGAATGGCGGCTTTGTTAGAAATTCAAAAATATTTTTGAAATTCAAATAATGTCGTTGTCCTCCGAGCATTGCGCGAGTGTTGCCATAGCTTAAATTTTAAATGTTGCAAGTTATTATTATTATGTTTTCAAAACATCATAAAAAGAAACTGCTTATGAGAGTTATATTTTAAAGAGAAGTAGGTTAAAATAACTCCCAAATAAAGGTATTTTATTATTTATCTTCTTTCATCATTTTGATATTAATTATAGTAATTATCACATTGAAATTGCTCATGAAAAGATAAGGCAATTTGTTAGCAAGGCTGACTGCTCAGGGTGCAATCAATCTCAGGAATCGTCACTCGTGGAGGTTCTAGCCTAGGATCTAAAAACAAAATTCAGCCCTTTGCTGTCCCACTGCTGGGCAAGGGCTTTAAGTCTTAGTCCACCACGTTATCCCGGTTTGCGAACTACACACACCATCAAAAACTTTATGGATCCCTCCCAGGTGAGCAGGTTTCCTCACAATGTTTTCCTTCACCGTTAACACAAGCGATAATCAAATTCTGAAAAGTGATGGGCGTGGGCCGGGTTTGAAATCAGTCTCTTTGCATGGAAGGCAAGCGTTCAACCACTAGGCACTGGTTTTATGGCATACCGAATAGTAGGGTAGTATTTTAACAAAGGCTAACTAATCTAAATTCCAGGCAATCTCCAGGTTTCCAACAGGCTTGAAACAAAACGAGTATCTTAGGTAAAAATTTATAATCTTGTACCAACAGAATGGAGCGGTGCGACGGGCGGTCCTCCAGCGGAAGTGGTGCTGCGGCTTCACCCCCCCTCCTCTACATCACGCGTCAATGCCTCCCTAGCTGACATCGGTGAGTCCTTGTTTGTTTATTAAAAAGTTTGTAGTACAGACAAATTGAGTTATGAAGACCTACATGGTCGGTTAGTTAATTTTATGCCGAGATTATGCTTTTTGGGAAGCGTCGCCAAGTTCGAAAACAAAGGCTTTGCTATTACTATCTAGTTTGCATTATATGATGTAAGTACCTTTATGATAAAAGGTTATGTTTAGCATTGAGTTGTGATAGTCTCTGAAGAGTATAACGGTTTAGTCCAGGTGTGGTGAGGCGAAAGGTAGGTATGGGTATGTTTTTTTGTACGCGTATTGGTGACACTGAGACTGAAATCTTCAAGTTTCCAAATTTACGCTGCTGCGCAGCATACTCAGAGCCTCTATTAAAGCACATTACTCTTGCTGTACATCAAAATATCAAAGAACTAAAGGACGATAATAGATCGACAAACTACCAGATCGTCTATAAGAACAACCGCACAGCAAAATGCTTCAAAGTAACAAAAAATATAGTTTTTTTCTGCCTTAGCCCACTGCGGTATTATTAAGGTTAAACCGAGTTACTCGAGCTTATAGTCAATTTTCTAGGTTAACTGTTGCCGTCAGCCTGTCACTTTACGGTTTGTAGATAGAAATCGAATCAATGCGGCGTTTGAGCTTACAAAGTTATCTATCTAAACCGTCTATAGATACATATATACATACACAGGTACATGGATTCAGTTACCGAATAAATTAAATGAATGAGACTTCAAATTGACAGCAGTAATTCTTCTGTGAAGAGTTGAGTGACATACACACGGTATGTCAGGAAGTATGTCTCCTGTTTAGGAAGAGTACAGTGGCATACACACGCTGCTGGACCGATTTTGATGATATTTTTGGTATGTGTTTGAGTCGGTGACATTTAGATTCACAATTGGACGTGGTAGGCGGCGCTGCGATCAAGTTCTAGGACAGGTTCGGACAGGACAACGTCTGTCGGGTCCGCTAGTATATTCTATACCTATATAAATAGAAATTAAATGCTTTTCGTTGTTAAGCGCATTAGTAGACTAGCTTGATTGACTGGCTGGACCGATTTGGCTATTTTCGTTTTTAATATTTCGAATAAGATTTTTAGGGTAAGAAGAATTGGAAAAATTGCCTTGAAACTTGAAAAATTCTGGAAAAACTGAAAGTGCTTTTTTCTTGGGGATTTCCGTATGAACTCAACAAATTCACAATACGAACACAAACAAATTTATTAAAATATGGATAGGACAGCGTCTGTCACGTCATCTAGTCAATATTAAAAATTAGTAGGTTTGTTTCACGGATACAATTGCAAATTATATAAGCTACTGTTCAAAATCTCAAGTCGGCTGTCAACTTTGGGAAAAGGGCTGTAACCCTCGCAAAGGCATGTTTTAAGAAATATTCTTGATTTCTAGCATTTATGTTCCTACCTTTTGTTTAGCTGTCACTTTTAAAAGGATGTGCACTTGTAGGCTATTTTATTGTTGAACTTAAATTGAATTCGAGTTAAACATTTATTAGATTTACTTATCATGAATCATAAATTTATAAAGTAATTGAAAATCATTATTCACAATTAGAAATTCAATTATCCCTCATTTTTTATATGACGAAGGTGACGTACAATTCTTTCGGGTCGTAAAAAAAATTACATAATTAACTTTAACTTATCTAATTAAAAATTAAAAACTGGCAGTATTACGTAGAACTTAAAAATTGAACACTTCACACTAGGATGTCTCCTGCGTTCTCGGTGCGATTAGAAACATATAAGTATCTCACCAAACCATAAACTCGTAAATATTTATTTCGTCCTACGAATGAACCTACGACTCGAAGTGCAAAAAGCGCTAACCGTCTACCGACCCAATGCCTATATTTATTATACCAGTTTTAAAATTATCATTAGGTACTTTTACTTAAAGCCAATATTCAAATGCAGCGAAGGCTCTACCCAGGGAGAGTATTCCATAGAGAAACACAAAGCTAGTGATGGAATTGATTGGCACACAATATCTTCCAGTGGCGCTTTGCATCAAGTTACCAAGTTTCCTAAGGGCCTTCTCTTGTTTGAATTGTTTACCATTCATTTTGAAAGGAGGCTGTATGTTGCGTTTGTTTACAGTTTCAGAAATGAATGAAGGCTTTGATGGGGCCTTTGAATAGTTGGATGATTAATTATTAACAATCCTAATAGTGGATTAGTGCGTATATATGTACAGGGTGAATTTTTCAAGTGGGCGTGGACAGCCAAATCCTAAACTTGGAATAGCGAAAAATACTCAAAGAAGTCTCGAGTCTGGTTTTGATAAAAATTAAAACTGCATCATTAGATTTTTGAAAAATCAATATTCCTAGCCAGGAATCGAACCAGTTGATTTTGGAAAAAAAAAACACACGCTGTATTATATATCTATGCTATACATCATCCGATAGTGTCGCTAATGAGGATCAAATTCTGGGAAGAAATGGCATAAGACAAATTAAAGGAAAATGTTGAATTTTAATAAACTGATTCATATTTTCAAGTAATTCTTCCATTCATACATTACCTTGTTCAAAATGATGCCATTGCCTGTTGAATGTAGTACATAACCCTTGAGACGTCAAATCCAGTTAGGTATTGAAAATAATAGCCATCATTTTGAACAATTAATCAATTAAGGTTTAATAGGTAGGTAATGTAAGAAAAATAAAGTAGTATTCTATGAAAAAAAAGCTCTTTCCTTTAGTCTGATATATGTAATTATTTTCCAGAATTTAATCCTTATTAGCGACACTATCGGTCTATCGGATGATGTAATAATCCAAGGTGTTTTTTTTTTTTCAATGTCAATTCCTGGATAGGAATATTGTTTTTTCAAAAATCTTCGTTTTTGTTTTCATCAAAATCGGGCTTGGGTCTCCTTTGAGTACTTTTCGCTATTCCTTACAGTTCCGGATTTGGCCATCCACGTCTACTTGAAAAATTCACCCTGTATATAATATATTTTTTATCTGTTTAACGTGTAAGAGCTATATAAGAGTTGCTTTAAACCACTCTCGAGCTTATTACGGCAAATATGTTTTTGCATTATAAATAACCCTAGAATATTTTTTACTATATGTACCAACAGTCTACAACGGCACGGTCGGCGCAGTGGTTGAGAGATCGACTGCTGCGCTACGTGTCGCGGGTTCGATTCCCGCACGGAACAAATATTTGTATGATCTAAAGATATTTGTTTCTGGTCTGGGTCTTCGTGTATGTGAATACACACCGTGCCTCGGAAAGCACGTAAAGCCGTTGGTCCTGCGCCTGATCTCTCTCCGGTCATGTGGGATTGCCGTCCCATCGGACTATGAGAATGAAGGAACAGAGAGAGCACCTGTGTTTGCGCATACTAATATCTCTTGCGTTGGCTAATTTCGGGTGAGATTGGCCGCCGTGATCGAAATCGGTCAGCAGGACATGACTAGTGTACAAATTGACAAGTGTACAAAAGAGTGTGTGAGGCACCTATTTCAAAGAATTAAGATATTCAATATTGTTGTAGTATTACTGATAAAAAGTGAGAGATTGCATAAAGTTATTGAAAATTAAATAAATTGTTTTGAAACATTGTGATTTATTAAAGGCATTAAGGAATTACATAATATCATGTTGGACTAAAATAACTTACTAACTGACACTGGAACTGCTGCGCATTATATCAGAGTTCTGAAATTAAGCAAATGTAATAACTATTCCTAAAACTAACACTATTGTAATAAAAAATAATTTAATATATTTGAAGAAATATTTTCATTAAATTCTCTTGCCTGCTACTCAGATATAGAACTTGAAAACATCTTTCATAATATTTGTAAACTTTTTTCATTCAGAGTAGAATCTTTGTGTGTGCTTAATATTTACTACAAAAACATTATATTTGCGTTTGGTATAGTGCTCTTTGTATAATTGGATTTTATCAGCAAACACAAACATTACATAGAAATATCAAACAACTGTCATCTGTTTTTATAGTTTATCCTATTTTTAGAAAAGCGAATTCGACTACTTCATGATTCGACCAATGCAAATTTCCCTTTATAAATCGTAATCTTAAAATTTCTCCAACAGATGGCAGCAGTGGTGTCGTAGTAAGAGCAGAAGAGGCCCTAATAGTGGCTTTCGTCCTCCTCCTATGGGTAGCTGCAATAGCACTGTTCTTCAATCGATGGGGCAAGATCAGGTGCGTCTATAAACTGTACGTAGTATTATTTTTGTTTCATTTAACTGTACTTAAAGACTAAGGCTAAAGACAGATATGGCTTACTAATTACAAGTTGGAGATCGGTTGCGTATGGGTCAATCGGAATTCAAGTTCAAGCGCTTTAATGTATAGTTCATTTTTCTTTACTTTAGGATGAGTTTGGCGACACGGTTGGCGCAGTGGCTAAGCCATTAGCTTTCTGCGCCATGTGTCGCGGGTTCGATCCCCGCACGGAACAAATATTTGTATGATCTACAGATAGTTGTTTCGGGTCTGGTTGTGTGTGCATGTGACATGTATGTTTGTAAACTGTACCCACGACACAGGAGAAATCCTAGTGTGGGGCAACGTTTTTAAAAAAATAAAAAAAAAAATAAAAAAAAAAGTTTGGTCGCACTCAACCGCAATGAGAGCTATATCTGGCTTCAGACTAAAGATCTCGTGTCAGGTTAAAGGTTGAAAGTGGATAATGTAACTTTACATAATTATGTGATATAACATAATAGGCCTAGGGAGAGATACCATAATAAAATTATAACATACAATTTTTTTCGCTAACTTAAAAACTACTTTATTGATGTAGTAGACGCTAACGCGTTTGCTAAATATGAAGTCCTAGGTTCGATCCCTGAGTCGTGCGAAGTGTCTTAGGAAATCCAAAGTTTGTAATTATTATACTTGGTAGCTGACAATAAGCTTGGCCCTCCATTTCGTCCATGGGACTTGGTAACGGCATCGTTGAAATGTTGGTGTACAGTCAGCATCAAAAAGATGTATACACGTAGCGAAATTCAAACGCCTATTCTTGGAAAGCTATTGGTTTATATGGTAAAATTTAAATGACTATATATTTTTATGTATCCGCAGATAGTATGTGTAAAATTGGTCAAGATTTCAATCACTATTTTCTCTAAAAATCGCTTTTGAATTTTGCTACGTGTATACATATTTTTGCGACTGACTGTACAATATTACACCTCTTCCTAACTCTTCGTGGCGCAGGTATAATGGATGTAAAACTAGACTAACTATTGTATTATTACGAATTTCGGTATCAGTGACTTCATAAATGTTATATTCCATACTTTTAAATTAAAACAACTCTTCAAAACAATCCCTTTTCTTTATAAAAGAGTCTTAAAAAGTTAACAAGACTTTAGTTCCAAGCTCATTTTAGGACAATCCTTATTTGTCTTTAAAGACTTTGTCATAAAGTAGTAAATATGTAGTTTGACCCAAATATTCGCGTCTGACGTCTTTAGTTCTTTGTCAGCTGTACTATAAAGATGTCTGAAGAGTGAAGCTGCATTATTGTTGAATCCAGTGTCTCGTTCCTCGTATAGAGTTAATTACTAACATTGCATAGCATCACGCGTCTTTTCCCCTAAGGGTTTAGCAGAGGTGTATTATTACACCCACATTTAGTCAAACCTGTTATTCAGTCCCATGAAAGACGGGGCGAGCTTGTCATCTACCAACCAATATCCGAAACTTCAGACTACTATTGAGGATTTCGGATGACGATGATGAAATGTTAATAACATTTTGCCAGAACTCAGGACCTCGTACTTAGCATTCGAGCTTGCAACTACTAGACTACTGAGGCAGTCATTTAATTAATAGTCCAATTCATATCATTGTTCAATACAAAAAATATGGAATTCATAGTTTTGAAACTATCATTATTGTCTTTTAATTTTGGGTACGTCTTTTCCTAATTAAACAGAAAGTGTAGTTACTCTTGTATAAACAAAACTATTTTTTCAGAATGCTGGAGCCTTATCAGCCGAAGTTTCAACAGCAGCATCGACAGAGCTGCGCTTTAGCTGAGAACTCAGTGTCAGTCCCGCCTCACGTAAGTAAAAATTTTGGTTATTATGTGCAACTAATCTGTATCGAGACAAGAAATAGAAAAATCATCTACCAGAAATGTAAAAAACTAAAGCAATGTTTGAACATAACTGATTTGACTTTGAGAAAACTGAATATTGAGTGATTAAAAAATAAAAAATCTAATCAAACGTGTTTGCTTGGTATTGAAGAGGACAGCAGAATTTCAGAATGGAGGAAAATCCTATCACCAGCAGTGGACTGTGTTGTAATACCATTATTTGTGAACCCAACTGTTCATCCTAACATCTTCTATTGCAGCATGCTGCAGAAAGTGAACGCCTAAATTATAATGATATTGTAAGGTATTTCTTGCTCTTAATTAGCCAACATCAACACGCAATCTAGAAACATTTTGAATGAATGTTTAGAGATTGTAGACTGATAATCGGGTCGGTTCTTGATGGACTGCATTTTCAAGTCAAAGTTGAAAGCAAAACTAATAAAGAAGAATAATATGTAATTATTAAAAAAGAAAATGCAGTCCATGAAACAAAAAGAAAATATTCTTAAACCGTTCAAACTCTATCAATACAACACGATGTTGAACATCCACTAGCACAATCCCTACCCACCTTAGAACTTAGACTAGGTAAGATTTTTTCTAGTAATAAAACACCTGCTTTTGTACAGCACCGAGCATCACTGTCACGCGGCTGTGTGTCATACGACTGCGGGGCATCATTCCCTTCTTATCAACCATGTGGGTACCTGCCCCATAGACTGCGGCAGGTAAGGGCTCAAAATGATCAGTATTATTATTGGAATTGGAAATTTGTTCAAAACAACCATCAAAATTTAAATTTGACACTAAATTTTAATTGAGTCACTCTCCTGATTTCATATTATGTGAACTGAAATTTTATTAAATGTCCAAATATTGACAATATTATTTTATTTTCGAATTGCGCTCCTGTTCCCACTAGTTTAGATTGAGAGTTTTTAAATCACTCTACGGGTCGCGCGTTCTTACTTGACCGTTCTGAAGTTAGTCGATAAGCAGTGTGTTATCCAATGCTAATTTCAGAGTGGCCATAGAAGATCGTGCGACCCTTAAATAGTGTTTTGTGTGTCGCTTTAGGATTTAGTCATTTTTGTGTGCTGTGAACATTAAAACCAAATTCACCTTCTAAAAGACTAATATCATTGTATTTGCTCGTTTCCGTCTTCTAGAACTCGGTCTTCGTAAGTAGCATGGGCATGGGTGGTATGGCGCTCATCCCTGAGAGTCCCCCGCGACGTTCACGATCAGCAGCCGACATTCCAGCCCTCGTCACACCTTCAGAAATGTCACACAATACAGCTAGATCTTCTAGAGCAGCCAGTCTACATAGCGCAGTAGATCTCAGAGTGGCACCTTCACCAAGGACCTCGAGAGCTGCAAGTCTGCATTCAGGAGTGGACATGCCCGCAGGATCTGTCCAAGTCCATGTCAGAGGGTCAGGGACGAACTTGAATAAGCCTAGAAGTCCTAGACGTCTGACTATAACTAATGTATAATTTAAGTGGAAGACGGGATTCTGAATGTCTACGGTTTAACGGACCAATATGTATTTGAATTGTGACAATCAAGGTCATATTTTTGTGTGTGGTTATTTTGTAATATTCTCATGTATTTCAAGTGGTATTTAATATTTTACAAGAAATTACCGCTTGAAGACTTACTTTTAATTAAACGGAACGAAAGACGTTGAACGTTGAATTGATAACCGTATTCTTGATTCCTGAATTCTGTTCTTTAAGTATTTATTCTTTCCAGTCACTTAGAAACTTAGCTTTAAATGGACATTCAACACTAGTATAACTCTTTAGTGTTATTATGTTTTGAATACTATGCTTATTGAAGTTTTGTGGTGTGAGATTTGAAAGGTACCAATTAATTATCTAATATAGTAATAAGTTTAAATATTAACTTTCTATATTTCCAGTAGATTAGTCATCTTCTCTTCTCTTCGTCATATCTATTTTATGTATACATACTAGTAGCTATAATAGTGCGTAATGCGCAATCTTAGACGTGTGGTGCTATTGTAAGTATCAAAATTGTTATTTTGTTTAAATCAAGTTCATTATCAGTGCTGTTAATAGTTTCTTAATGTTAACATTTCTATTTTATTTAAGCATATTTAGAATTCAATTATTTCTTGCCTCAGTATATCTTCCATTGCAATTTCAATAAAATTGTTTACCTCAAATGGAACATTGATCTCCTTTAAGCACATTCTTAAAAGAATAGTTTCTTATTTAAGTTCTTTAAATGTAAGTCAATTTTATTTATCGACTATGAATAATTTGGCCCTGTCGAGGACGTCCTTCGTATCTACGCTATTATCCTAAGCAAACTTAATAATTTTAGACAAGATTGATATTAATAAAATCTGCTCAAATTATTCTTGAATATTATCATAATAGTTATAATAATATAATTTTCAGAAGACCTCTATAATTATTACATACACGTAGATTATTTTAAGCCAACTAATAAGGTTAGGTACCTATATTAGTAAGGACTAATGAATACGGCTGCAAGCTTATGAAATTATTATAAAACCAGAATATTTTCAAGTTCTTGAATTCGGCTTTGCTCACGTAATATTTCGGAAATGTCTGCAAAGTTTCGCATTCACCAGAGCCTTTAAGCGTGGGGAAGGAATTAATGCGTATTTGTTTCAAGTTAATTCTTGCTTAAGTAAACTATTAGGGTGTTTCTTCCAAGTAAATATAAAAGTTGTTCTTGAGTCAAGTTAAACACCCCAGAATTTTTGACTTCAATCACGCCTGCCTCAGTTTTCATTAACCCCAACAAAATCTACCTAGCTTCTGGTGTTTTGGTCGCACCAATTAAGTTAAAAATGAACCAATAACGTCATGCGTTAGTATTAGGTACTAAACCATTGAAATGAAGTCGTTTTTATTAAAATCAATCTTTCTCTTATCAAACTTAGATACAAATTTCGCTCGAGTATTCTAAATTATGTAGAAATGTATTTTAAAGGCCAAATACTGTTATATCTTTGTACATAAAATTAGTTTTAAGTTGTAAATTATATTATATAAGTAGGTACTATTACAGCACATTCGGGTATTATCTAAAAATAATATCTATTGTCCTATTTCGAATACAAAGCTTCATAATACAATATTACATATTATTCAAGTGATATCTGATATACATACATATAGCCGGTTCTTTAAAATAAAAGATTTCATGAATTCGTGTAAAGTAAGCTATGCCGTAAAAGTAAAGTCGAGCTATTTCGGTTGCTGTAAAAAAATATGTGAAATTTTCGCTTAATTTTCTTTAAGAATTCCGTAACATGACAAGTACACGTATTCGTATAATATGATGGTATGTCGTAAAAAGTAAATGAAGTTTGAGGAAATCTCTGCTACTATGTCAGAATCATTATTCTCCTGCCAGCATCCCATTTTCATGCCAGGTTGGCGCAATATGTCTTCATCTTCCAGTCCTCTCTATCAGACATCACCTCAGAGTTCACCTTCTTTCAGTCATATAAAACTTCACACAGTTGGTCCATCATTTTTTGGATCTGCCTCTTCCCTTATATCCATCCACATTATTTCAAACTCATCATTGTAATATGCTTTTCAACAAAAATTAAATAGTCGTATTAAATTAAACATTCATTGTAACGAGGCTACCCGAAAGTGACGTAATAGGCCCAAGTTACGTAAGAGCTATTAAATTTAATACTGATATAACAATATAAAGAACCTTCACAATAGCAAATAACCACATTGTACATCAATTTGAATACAAAATGCCGCTTAATAGGAGTGCTACTAAGAGTTACTAGAAGCTAAAATAAAAGTTGTAACATCACGAAGTAAACGCGTCAGAAGACTCGTGTTATTCAATAGAAATTATTAAAATATACACAATTTTAGAAAAAAGTACCTCTCTTTTTTATTCTACATTGTTTATAAAATAAATGACAATCAGTTTTAGAAAGAATACCATTAAAAGTAAAATAAAAGTCGTTTTTGTCCTCGATAACGTTTCATTTTCACTAACCAAACAAACTCATGGTAGCACCCGACAGAATCGATACGACATGCTATCTATAGATTATCGAGACATTTGTCGTTCGAGTCCCAAATACTGGATAAATTAACATGTACATAGCTGATTAAGGTAAAAATATATTTTATGATACTATACCTTGCCCTTGTAATGACAAAATCAATTACAATACTATGTAAATACGAGTATAATGAGAACTCACAAATCAATCGTGCCTGCGATGTTCTCGCATATAAAAGAAAAATATTTTTGTGCCATTTCGTCAGGCAAACGCAAAAGTAGATGTAAGTATATATTAATGCGATTAATATAAGGCATTCATTATTCAAAATTGTATTTAAGATCTTCATATTCCGTCCGGGATTAACGTTGTTTTGTTTTCCGTTGTTTTTCAAAACTCGATCTTCTTTTGTTTTAGCTTTTTCTAAAAACATTAGTGCTTTCTAAAATCTATCTACTAAAGGTTCACGTTTCCCTCTCGCTTTATACACATCCCTCCAAATACGTTGGCGATAGTCGACGGACAATTGCCCAATCATTCTACAGACAAGTCAAATTACTGACGAACGGTTTCAAAACGTTTAGATGGATCTCCTTTGTTCCGGTAGATTGGTGGATGCTACTCTCTAGAGGCTGGTTCGTTTAAGCTAGGCCCAGTGGAGACTATCTAAATTGCCATCCATAATTGAAAATGATATCCATAAAAACATTATGTATATTTCAATTTCTATAACTTCAACCATATCAAAAATTACAACAAATACCAATATCGGACATTGAATATGAAAGTTTTTTTTTTATTTAATTTATAGAATTTCCTGTCCGTTTTTCAACTTGCGTTTAATTTATATATTTAATTATTTTATTTCCAAAATCTAGCTCTTTAGTATTTTTGTTATTACAAATAGAAAATAACCATAAAATAGAATATTCATTGTAAATTCACAGCCTAAAATACTTCTGTGCTTGTAAGAGATCACGAAGTTTAATACTTTTTCTCAAAAACTTTTTGATCCACCTGAGTTGAGAATATCTCTAAATTTAACGAAGTCTCAACTTACCTCTGTCGTCGCTTGACCCAGTCTTCATTCTAAATTCGGAAACATAATTGCAGTTTGAAAATAAACTGACCTTTAACTTCTCATCTGCGACTCGTGAATTTTCATCTTTGTTAAAGGCTTTATCGATAAGGTTGTCTTTATTGCCTTTAATATAATGTAATTTTAATTAAAATGTGTTGAATGTGTATAATCTACTCAACCGATGTTTTTTTTTTATTAATATAATATGATTTTTTTTATTTATCTTATTACAGGCGTGTTTCTCGTGTTTGCATATCGTCCACGGTAATTACATAGCTGACAAAAGTCAAATTTTTCAAACATGCCATTTGTCCGCTGTTGTATGCAAAGCGTATGGGGAATTCCACTCATTTGACATTCTTTCACCGACAGAAAAAGCTGGTATTCAAAAATCGTTTATTTTCAAACCTTCATGGTACAATGAGTTCTTGAGAGAATTTTTTAAATTGCTTCTTGTTCCTGATTCTTGCTTCAATTTTTTTCAGAAGTACAAACCATTTGAAAACAATTGAAGCAAGAAATATCCAGACTTTCAGTTGAAATAACCTCATCTTAGCTTTTGTTATTTATTAATTTTCAGAAGTTTGCTGTTAATATTACGCCTTGAGAGTATTTCATAAAGATTTTGTATTTTGAAAACAACTATTTTTCTTTAGCCAAATACTCATAAACAACTTTAAATGTATCATGTATGATCTTGACATCGAAAAGAGTTTTTACGAAGTCTCAACAACTCCCATACCTCAATTTGTTAAAAGGCAATCCTAAGATTTCATACAGATTTAAAAAAATATTTCTTATTTCTAATAAGCTGATCTTGCTCACTCCTATGTATTTAGTTCGTATTTTGACAAGGCAAACATGTTGAACTACTTTCGGAAGTCATACAAATCGCATAATAAACAAACTTCTCGTATGCGTTGTTGACTCAACTATGGGGTAGTTCCAAATTTGCTCAATTTTGAGAAAACTCCGAATTTACACAAACTTTAACGGAACATCAATTCTTTTGTACGACCCATTGAGCGCAACTTTTTTCGATATTAGGGTCACTGCATTGGTCTTTCATTCTTTTAGAATGTTCATACAATGAATAAGTGATAGTGTTTGTTGGAAAACATAGGCATGCAATTGAAAATGAATCAATGGCTTTTCTGATTCTTTGTGTATTTGTATCTACTTGTTTATCTATCTTAAATTCTTTGTTAAATTCTCTTCAGCCTTCAGCACTTTTTTGGCGAAACATCTAACAGGTTTTTTCAATAATATCCTCAATCAAATAACGTGAATATTATTTCTAAAGAATTGTAGTAAGTAATTATTATCGAAAATAATATAACGGAAGAAAGAAAAAGGTTATTGAAGGGTAATATTTCTAATTAATTTATGGTCTACTATATATAGCACGCCAAGTAGCAGGAAATTAGTTCGTTTTTTATATGGAATATGTAATGGTTGCTTTGTTTGTTTGGGGTATAAAAATGTTCGTTTAAAATTTATACAATACTTTATTAAGCATTGATTATGTTCCAATTTCAAAAACAATATTTTTTTGTCTGTAATCTCCTCACTAGGTTAAGCCTGTTTTTTGTTGTCTATAGTCATTATCAATAGGAATAGTGTTGTGCATTATGCAATATTTGTATATTGATTAAGTTCTAATTTCAAAATCATTAGAATAAGTTTGCGCCTTCCTCCAATCATCAATCAATTTAATATAAGTTCTACTCCTTAAGACTTGTCTTAGATTTAATATAACGCAGTGACACGATATAAAAGGATTTTAATAAAAACCTCTTCAACTAGGACCTCGTTTTATTTTTAGACAACCTTTTCAGAACCATTTATCTCGATAACAGGAATTAAATTATAGGATTCCTTTGAGATCCAACTGCCTATACTAACCCTAATAAGATCTCTTAGCGTACGCCGACGATAATATTACTATAATTGAACGATATATGTATTATTATTTACATATTTTATGTAGAATTTTTTTTTCTTGAAATTATTATCATTTCTAATAGACGTATAGACTTTAATTTACTGGCTCATTAGTCTAGTGGTTGCGAATACTGGACTTGAAATCCTGGGTTCAATTTCAGGGTCGAGCAGTCTTATTGGGTAGTTATATTTTATATAAAATCTTAGTCATAGCCTGGGGTTTTAAATTATGCCAAGTAAATGACAACAGGCTCCCTTCCCATTACATGAGAGTCAAAAACGGTATCGAGAATAAATAGTTGTAAAACAGCAGAAATTTGCTTAACCCTTCGGGGAATACATGCGTGGAGCCGTTATGACGTCATAGATGTATTATACTGTATACATCTATCGTAACGGACCCAAATAACTTGGGTTGACTGTACGTAAGTATATTTTTATTCCGCTTTTTCAAGGGTGATACACAATAACGTAATATCCTCAAGAAAAATCCCATTTCTTGACAATCTCGCTTAAATCTGGCGAAGACATCACATTTTCCGTGTGACCTAATAAAAGCCGCATCATAGTGGACAGGCGTCATGTCAAGGGCGACCACAATGCCAGCTATCCCGTTTCCTAATACTTTACATTGCGGGCTCGGTGGTTGGAAGTATTTGAGAGAATAATGGCGCAGAATGGAGTGTATTCGATTCTAGTTGTATATTTTTATTGTTAATTGTTTTCAAAAATGATAAAACTGACTTACAGTGCAATCACTATATATTATAAAGTCCCCCCGCCGCGCCGTGTCTGTCTGTCTGAACGCGATAAATTCAAAAACTTCTGAATGGATTTTCATACGGTTTTCACCAACAATGGACGGAGTAATTCGATGATGAGGAAGGTTTAAGTGTATAATTCATTAAGGTTCTGTGTAAATTGACTGAAATATGACGATGATTGTTGAAGATGTCGGAAAAATCATGTCGACTGGGAGTTTACTGGTGTGCGCCGCGTAAACCAAAAAACCAAAAAAAGATTCGTAATCCACGTGGGCGAAGCTGCGGACGGAAGCTAGCTGAAGCAAGCTGAATAAACCGGAATAGGTATTTGTGTATTGTGTTTGTTTCTATAATTTTGTATAGATGTATGTATGTAGGCGAGAAATTGATTAATGTTTAGGTCGCCGTTTGATCGCGTAGTCCTACTGAATTGTTGATTCCTATTTAGTAGTTCCGCGAAATAATGGACTGATTGTAATGTTGTCGGGATATTATTAAATACATCTAGTTCTGACGCTCGGCTGACTCCAAGCCTCCAATAGGATCGTGTATTGTGACCATCTTCGCGACATAATCTGAGTTTTTCATGAAAGTACGCGGGATTTCGCGAAAGTACGTATTATTTATGATTCTACGCCGAAACGCACTAATTCAATTATTATTTGTTGTTCCTAGTGAAATCTTGTTTAAAATTTAAGTTATTTGATACCTTAAGTACCTCTCATTTAATCAAGATGTGTTTAAGGTGTAATATTAAAATCCGTAGATAATCTTGCCAGTTAAAATATCTCCTTGTACAGATTGGTTTGGTAGGTGTTATAGATCTATCTATAGCATCACGCCTGTATTCCCCGAAGGGTTAGGCAGAGGTGTACTATACACCCACATTTCGCCGATGCCATTATTGAGTCCCATGTAATAGGGGGCGAACTTATTGCCCTCAACCAATCAAATCAATTGTCATACAGAAAACCCCAATACCACATTGCTCGCCCCGGGAATTGAACTCACTGTCCAGGTCCTCATGTTCAGCAGTCGCACTTGTGAGCACTAGACCGACGAGACAGTCAGAAGTAAAGAATTATTTATCTAATATAAATGTTTGCATCACCCAATAACGCATTTCTCCATTCAGAGAATTTCGGAACTCAGTTATTTCTTTCGTGACTCGAAAAAATATGCGCAATATGTTTCGATAAACGAACTGGACGGAAAATAGCGCAGTTTTCATCATCGCACCGTTTTTGGGCTCCGCGAACGAAATTGGAAGGAGGTTGGTTGATTGAAGCTGTGAAGTAAATATGATTAAATATTTATGAAGTGACGCCACGGTTGGCGCAGTGGCTAAGTGATTAGCTTTATGCGATAGTCGCGGGTTCGATTCCCGCACGTACCAAATATTTATATGATCTACAGATAGGTAGTTGTTTCGGGTCTGGTTGTGTATGTGACATGTATGTTTGTAAACTGTACCCATGATACGGGAGAAATCCTAGAAAGGGGCAAAGTTTAAAAAAAAAGCTACAGCTACAGTCGAATAGACACAGATGCCGATAAATATCGAGCTACGAAATATATAGGTAGATTATTTGACCTTAGAATTTACGTGCGTAGTTATAACACTGAAAATATATAAGATAATCTTCCGCATATTTCGTAAAGTAGGTCTTATCTGATAGTTAAGTAGATGCCAACATCACAACCCTTCACATCTTGAGGTTGCTTGTAAGATACGGTTTGTGTATATCCTCAGAAACCTTTCTTATATAACTATATTCAAATGAAAGTAAGAATATATTCAAAAAAGATATTTATTATGAATGATTCACATCAAAATGCGGTATATTTTTACCGTATATTTTTTATGCTGATTAAGAGGGTGCAAATATATAAGGATTTTTATGAAGATCGGCGATTTTTAGGTATAACAAATTGGTGAGCCTGGCTCAAGCTTTTACATTATAAATCGTGCAGTTTACATACTATCTTACAATTTTTGTATCGAAACTTTTTCAATTTTAAGTAACGATATATTATTATTATTTGTGTGTCTGACTGACTCGGACTGCCTCGTTGGTCTAGAGGTCCCAACCACGACTGCTGAGCATGAGGTCCTGAATTCAATTCCCGGGTCGGGCAAAATGTTATTGAAATTTTCTGTTTGGAAATACTCAATAGCAGCATTGAATCTAGAATTGTAACCGGTAGGTGGCAATAGGTTCGCTCCTTATTACATAGTACTCAATAACGGCATCGGCGAAATGTGGGTGTACGATAGTACACCTCTGTCTATCGACTACGAAAATCTAAATTTTGTACAATGTGCTTTTTTCTATATTTCGTCTGCCCCAATATCGTATCGGCGCTCTAAACGCTCTAAACTGTAATAAAACAAGCTGTGTACTCACACAGACTCGTTCCACGCCATTCATGTCGAGAACGTTTTCACCAAAACGAAAATATAAGCAAACAGTTAAAGTGGGAGTTGGTTTTCCGAGAAGTTAGAGGCCGGCAAGAAACTCCACATTTAAGGCGTTATTCCTAAGATAAAAATACTTATAATGAGCATACCCATTTGCTTTTCCAGATGACATGTAGGTATGACGGTTGGTTTTTGAGGTTTTTTTAAGTACATAGATCTTAATCGCTTATGCTCATGAAAATGGTCACAGCAAAAAAAGTTATAAGGAACGCCTAGGGACACAATTTAATGATTCAAACACAGTCGCTTTGTTGCAGAATTAAAAACATACATTCATACTAAATATTTACATTACACATATATAGCTTCACGCCTGTATTCCACGAAGGGTTAGACAGAAAGAGGTGTTATGCAGTTAAATACACATATTTTTTCAATTATTAGTAGGAGGCGGACCTCCCGTCTGGTACTGTGCCCGGTAGATGGCAATAGGCTCCTTCCCCCTTATTACTTGTGACTCAATAACGGCATCGACGTAATGTGGGTGTACAATAGTACACCTCTGCCTAACCCTTCGGGGAATACTGGCGTGATGCTAAGTATATTCTGGGAGTAAGTCTGAATTGAAAGCCTGAAATTAAATGAAATTATTTATTTTGCGGTTAGGATGTTTCCATCACTTTCACACGTATTTTTAAACTAGATGGCGTCGGTATTTCCTATGACTGTCCCTGACAAGAAACACGTTATATCATCCTTTTTATCACCTAACCTTTTCCAGCAAGGAAATTCCTTTTATCTTGAGAAATTCTCTGGTAGGCTTATTAAAGATAAAAACTCAACGCTAACGGCTCCGATCTTTATCAACACTTTTAGCCCACTGAGTTTTTAAGTACAATATTTATAAGAAATTAATACGGCTATATCCATGAATAAGATACCATCTACATCGTAACGTCGGCCTTCAAACGATATAAGACTGTTCCACGGCCTAAGGCCCAGCGCTCACCAACGGAATAGCACGAAAATATATACGAGTATTTTAAATGCTTAGTGTTTTTCATGTTATTACCAACTATTATTCAATATATTGCAGTTAAGGGGTTCATTTACAGCTTTGTTGCGTTGTCTTAGCTTTATATCTCATCTAAGTAATCAGAAAACTTCAGAAAGTGGCACCGGTGACAAAAAAAGGTAAGAAGTAATCGTTTGTCGTGGTATGGATATATGATGAGGAGGGATGAGAAACATGTAATGAAAAAGGTTATCAGTATGAATGTGGATGGCTACAAGAAAAGATGGAAGGATTGCGTGAAAAGTGACATGGTTTACAAGAAAGTGAACTCTGAGATGACGTCTGATAGAAATGAAAGGATGAAAAAGACATATTGCGCCGACCCCAAATAATATGGGATAAGGGCAGGAGAATGATGTTGAATAATGATACTGATTCAGGCGAGCAACGAATGACGTTATGCTATAGATCGATCTCTTATTTTAATATGCTGCCTGCAAGCTGATACCAAAGAATTTTACAGAATTTCTAAAGACATTTTGAGAAGCTATAGAATACTGATTTAATCCTAGAGAGCTAACCTCCTTCGATTCGACGGGCACTGTAACGTTACATAGCTGTTTTATTTCTAATGGTACACAGGATTGATTTGCCGCGTCTAACCAACTCAGTCCCTGACGGAATTCTTGCAGTGGCCCACGCATCGTGTGCAGATTTGGAGATAAGTTCGCCTTGCCCGTCTTGCTCGTAAGCTAAAAAAACACCTTTTATTTATACCCGTCTTTTTGACGGATGGTTAGCTTTAAAGGGGTATCCTCTCTTTGTCTTCTTCTTTCTCTCTCTTTTTTAAAAATGTTGCCCCACACTAGGATTTCTCCTGTATCGTGGGTACAGTTTTCAAACATACATGTCACATGCACACACAACCAGACAAGAAGATTAGCTTTCTATGGTTAATTCAATATAGTTATCAAAACTGAAATAATACACTAAATAATAATATATTACAGTCACTTCATGACTGCTGAGTGTGAGGTCCTCAGGTCTTGGGTTGTATTACCGGGTTAAGCAAAATGTTATTGAGTTTTTCTGTATGGCAATTCTCAGTAGTATCACGGAGTTTGGAACTGTGCCCGGTAGATGTCAATAAGCTCTCTCCCTATTAGATGGGACTTAATAACAGCATTGGTGAAATGTGAGTGCAGATAATACACCTCTGCAATACCTTTCAGTGTATCCAGGCATGATGTTATATTATTTTACGTAATAATAATAATGTCCACCTGACCGACTTCGGTCACGGCCAATCTCACCGGAGATTAGTCAATTACGCAAGAGATATTATAGAGCACAAGTGTGTTCGCAAACACAGGTGCTCTCTCAGTTCCTTCACTCTCATAGTTCGATGGGACGACAATCCGACACGACCGGAGAGAGATCAGGCGCAGGACCAACGGCTTTACGTGCTTTCCGAGGCACGGTGTGTATTCACATACACAAGACCCGAAACAAATTTCTGTAGATCATACAAATATTGATCCGTGCGGGAATGGAAGCCGCGACACGTAGCTCAGCAGTCAATCTCTCAACCACTGCGCCAACCGTCTCGTACATTTTACGTATGAAAACGTCAAATGATGTCTGATTGTTATTTACGTGAGAGATTTTATACAGGCCCGTTTGTACTTAAAGTATAAGTGCCTTTACCCCCAGTGAGCGCCAGGCTTTACACTGAATCTTCTTCGAGCTTGGCGCTCAAGTAAATCGTTCACTTGGGTGCCATAACTCGCCCGCTTCGAACGAAACCGTTCCATTGTATATTTTTCACTTTATGACGATATAAATAGGTCAGGGTTTGTTGGGTCGAGTTTATTTTGGGTATTGTATAGATATCGCTTTAGTTTAAAGCTTTTTTTTATATGAAAGGACTGCCTCATTGATCTAGTGGTTGCAGGTGCGACTGCTGAGTTCTGGGTTCGATTCCCGGGTCGGGCAAAGTGTTATTGGGTTTTACTGTATGGAAATTCTCAGTAGCAGCACGGAGTCTGAAACTGTGCCAATAGGTTCGCCCCCTATTAGGTTACATGGGACTCAATAACGGCACCGGCGGAATGTAGGTGTACAATAGTAAGTACACCTCTGCCTAGCCCTTCGGGGAATACAAGTGTGACGGCACGGTTGGCGTAGTGGTTGAGAGATCGACTGCGTCACGGGTTCGAGTCCCGCACGGTACAAAATTGTGTCCTAAAAATATTTCCATATGGAAACGAAGATAAATTCCATCCTAAATGAGGGTCAACTGGCTTTTCTTAAAGCCAAGCTTTAGCGGGTAAGGACAAGGACCCAAAAATATAATATATGTACTACACAAATATATTTAAATCATTTCTGGGATTGTACAGTCTGAAGCATTCGATGAACATTTCGTAATTTTGAAATTCATTTATCAAAGAAGATAATTACACCGGCACACAAAAAAATGTGGTCAGTACTTTTGACCAGACCCATCCAGGGTTATGTATTTCGATGCGCTGAATTCGTATCTGAGGTCGGTTTAACCCGTGCTCCTTCAACATTTTGAGTAAATTGCAAAAAATCGCTAAAAGTCGCTAACAATAGCGACAAAAAACGCAGTTATGCAAGCGAGATTTTTTTTTTACAAACTATATCAAGTATGTTTTTTGTGTATCTCGATGCGCTGAATCCAAATCACAAAGAAGGGTATTTGGGAGGGCCCAAGTTAAAGTAAATTGTGAAAATTGCTAAAAAATCGTGAAAAATTGCAATTATGGAAACTTTGCGATTTGGATTCAGCGCATCGAAATACATAATAAAAATACTTTACCTAGTTCGTAAATAAAATTCTCGCTTGTATAATTGTATTTTATTACTATTTTTAGCAATTTTTAACGGTTTCTTGCCTCAAATTCGAATTTAACGCATCGAAATACATAACCCTGGATGGGTCTGGTCAAAAGTACTGACCACCTTTTTTTTGTGTGCCGGTGTTATTGTTCTTAACTAACCATTACTATAAATTTTTAAGTAACATCTTTAAAACAGAGAATGAAAGAAAGTTTTCATTCATAAAAAATACTTTGTAATCTTTCTTCAACTTTTGTCGCTGACTGTACCCAATACGGTACTGCTGAGTTGAACCGGGTAATCCTGACTTTACCTACTGTTCTTACTTTGCCCATAGATACCGATATAAGAAACACAAGAGCTGAGATTTATAGGGTCGTTTTCTCAATGACGTGTTCGTTTATATATCGATATTACGCGTCGAGTGTTCATGTTATATCGATATTATATCGCAATAAAAACGAGTTTTATTGTTGATCATATCATATGCCTCTTTGATATCGATTCTTTTGTTTTCGTTTTCTTTATTTAAGTGTTAGTTATTAATCGATTTTATTATCACTCAATCGAAATTCAACTTTATTTCTCATTCTCCATTCGAATCCACGTATTTTTTTATGGCATCGTTATAGCCGATTCTTACTTTGATTTTTGTAGGGCTGAAAAATCGAATTTAGTATGGCATACCAAAACCTGAGCGCGATTGTGTTCATAGTGCGATTATGATCCAAGACAAAATATCTGCTAGATAAAAAAGTAACAGTCACATCTAGGTGTTTCTAAATTATAAAGTATATTTGTTAGAGTTATCAGACACCTTGTGAAACAGAAAATTGAACGCGTTCTGTAGGTACGTTTGTTTGTACCTAATCAGCCAGTTTACTACAGGCCGTAAGACTTCCTACTATATCCTACTAATCTTACTAATATTATAAATGTGAAAGTTTGTGAGGATGGATGAATGGATGGATGGATAGATCTTTGTTACTCTTTCACGCCAGAACAGCTGAACGGATCTGGATGAAATTTGGCATAAAGATAGATTATAGTCTGGAATAGCACATAGGCTACTTTTTATCCCGGGAAAATGCATGGATTCGTAATCCACGCGGGCGAAGCCGCGGGTGGAAGCTAGTATATAATATTTTATTATAATAAATGATAAAAATATATATGTATATCAACGGGTAAATAAATACAAAATTATATTATTCTTTTATTACCTCCATCCGTAAGTGTTGAAATCCCATGGCAATTCGCATCCGCTTCAAATCATAATAACGGGGTACCGTTTTAATCTAACACCCTATTCGGCCAGCCCCATTGTAATAAACAAAATGATGATGCCCAACATGTGAAATTAACGGGAACCCACACAATCCCGCGTTCCGGGGATTACGATATAACACTAATGGACTTTGCCGCACTGATGAGAGAATTTTCCTTTTTCCTCTCCATTCTTTTGATACAATTTATTGATTGATTTAAGCGTTACTTTGCAATTTTCTGTGTGAACCATACTTAATCGGGATTATTGCTAACGCTTCCAGTAAAATTTTATTATCCTGTCTTATTTTCCTACTCAATGGTGACGTTTCTACACGCTTTAAAGATGGGTCTTTGTCGATTTGAAAATACTCAAGTTATTATCGTGGTATTGTGAGATACCTACATATTATATTGGTCAAAAAACCTATACAAATCACATTTTAACTAGGTGCCTCAAATAACAAATTAATTCGTAAAAATAACACGTTTTAGATCTCGATCGCAGCGCCACCTACCGGGTTTAATTGTATTTTCAAACCATCCAGGAACTCATTGAAATATACACACAAAATTTCATCCAAATCGGTCGGTTTAGGAGGAATTAGGTGACAAACACACGTGCAGAAGAATTATATATAGTAAGATAAACAATTGGTGTGACCTTGAAGTAAAGGAGTAAGCCGTTAGGATCGAGATTACGAAAAAAAAATTCCAATTTGTACAAAATACTCAAGTGCGAAACCGAAACAAAATGACGCGTAAATAAAAGAAAAAAAAAATAAGAAAAGTACAATTGAGTGCAAGGGTTGAAAGCAATCGGGCCACACATTGTCCCGCTGCCCGGATTCGTTTTATTGGCCTATAAACTCTAAAGCACTGTGATTGGCTACGTTTAGGCGCCCTAATAAAAAAGGGTTTTTTGCTCTTTCCCCGCAATGCTTTTCGGACTAATGAAGGGCAAGTTTTCAATTGTATATTTTGAGTTCAGAATTCAAAATATACAATTGAAAATTAATATAAATAACAGTACTTACTTTTTCACGGGTAAATATAATGTTACTTAAAATGTTTTGCATAGATTTTAACTTTATTTTGAGAGTCCCGAGAATTAGCAAGAAGTTATAATCAGCACCGCGGTAATAAGCTCGCCCCCTATTACATGGTCTTAATAACAGCATCGGCGAAATGTAAGTGTATAATGGTACACCTCTGCATAACCTTTCGAGGAATACAGGCGTGATGCTATGTTATACTTACTATATGTTATGTTAGGACACTTTTACATACTCATATGTATTGATTAGGTATATCTGACATTATTTTTACCATATCCAAGGAAACCCGTAGTCCCAGTCGCGTCAGTCACAGGCGTCACATAGTTTTGAAGAAATAATAAAAAAGAACGCATCCTTACGTGTGCTGCCCTCTGCCTCTGTAACTATCTTCATTCAGTTCATAGCAAATTATTGATTTGCTATGAACTGACATAGCATGGAACTCATGTCTTGACATAGCATGGAACGTTTGGGTCGGACGGTACTCATCATCTTCGGACGAGACAATACATTCGTATAATTACCGTCGAACTTCACTTACAGGTAAGTTCGTTTGACTATTAAATTATATTCGTCGTGGTCTCGATGATTAAACGTTTTAACACCATTAGTAAAATCAATGAACATTTATTTAAGATATAATAAAAAAACAAAATTGTGATAACAATTATTATATAATTACTCCATAGAAAACTAAAGATACGCACCACATTTAGAAAATAATAATTATATTTGCCATACAAGGTATTAACTAGGAACTTTAGATTTATGCTTAGAAAATGCGAGTATGTGCTTGTACATAATTCACTGTGATGTCAAAACCATCACGACCTGAAGAGCTTTGTAATTACGAACGAATTCGGAACACGTGTAGGTATTACCGCGACATAAGCGACCCCTGTCATGTACGTAATACCTACAACGTAACATGGGCACAATAGATGAGGTGTTCAAATGACTGACACTCAATTAAGTGTCTCGACGTAATGTGAAATAAAGTATGGTATATTATGACATAGAAGAAGAATTGACTATGTACTTAATTGGTTTAGTGTACCGAGAGAGACTGCTGAAAGTAAGGACTTGGGTTTGAATTCCCGTGTTTGGTGTTACTGGATTTTTTGTATGGAAATTCTCGGTAGTTTCCAGTAGGCAATACGCTCGTCCCTTACATGACTTAATAACGATATCGGCGTACCTGATGAAGTGATGAAGATGAATAGACAAGCAACATGGTTGTCGCAGTGGCCTATAGAAGGTCGTGGGATCCCACTGGATGCAGGCAACACAGGATCGGTTTATCTGGCAATGTTTGGGGGACACCACAACCACAACTGAATATAGGCCATATTCAGTTGTGGACATCTTTCGGTCGAGAAGACGATGATGATGAACATCCATTTTTCAATAGATTCATAGATCCGACGTGAGACGATCCACCCAACTTATTTTTAGCGCGCCTACGGGTCAAAGTCAAAGTCAAATATTTTTATTTCGAGTAGGCCTTTACAGTCTCTTTCAAAACGTTGTGGTTCTAGGTGCACGGTTCCAAAGGTAGGTAGGTAGGTAGGTCCAATGGAGAAGAGACCGGCAAAAGACTCCATGGATACTCTTTCGGTCGACAGCCTAATTACGGAAAAAAGGCGACAGCAACACAGAGCTACGCAACATTAACCTCACTGTTAGCCAATACATATATGACACAAAAATTATGTTTGACAGTAACTATCGCGCGATCTACGCCTATTAAAAACTGATTGCTACATCGGTAATTAGGCTGCCGGCCAGACTGGTGTTAATATCTCCCATTGTTAAAAATATTCCTAAAGCCCACAGATGAATCTCAGCAACACAAATCCATCTTGAAAATCACTTGTACCCAATTTTAGCAGCGTTAAAAAGGAGTTATTCTATGGAACACGAAATATTAAGTTATGTCAATTTGCCGTGCGTTCGCAGGTAAATAAAGTTATGTTTGGAAAACTCGTTGAAAGCTGTGAGTGAGTGCACATATTATGAAACTTTTTTCACGCTTTATTTTTGAAAGGACTTTTTTCTTTGAAGGATTTCATTATTCTTGGCTTGACTACTTTAAAATAGATAAGCGTTTTATTCAAAAAGGCTCATATTAAATATTTCAATTATTAAAAAAACATCTGACTTGCTGTTAGCGGCTTATAGAGTTTTATGATTTTTTAAACATTTATCTGCAGATTTTATGAAAAAGACTTGAGTTTATATTAGAACTAAGTATGTTTTTCATTCAGTGCTTAATTTTACACTGAGGTACATGCGTATTTTTAAAATGACATAAATATGTATTATTAGTTAATATTTAAATATATATTTTTTTAAACTGAATTACGCTGAACTTTACTAACACAACAAATACCTGTAGAACATCCAAATATTTGTTCCGTGCGGAGATCGAACCGGCGATACGAAGCGTAGAAAGCTTAGCCACTGCGCCAACAGTGTCGTCAAATTTTTAAATGCAATAAATAGAAAATTTGAATTCTACTCTGATTACGAACTACATAATGTAGATAAACAACAAATAAAACCGCCATAAGTAAATAAGCCCGCCCGCATATGTTTGCCATATCTCCCCCATATCTTAATGTTATATCTCGTGGATAGACCCTTTCCTCTGCGTAATAATCCCGTTTTATCTCAAACCGATTTCCATTGAAACTTACTTATGTACGTTTTAGTTAAAAACACATTCACCTAAAAGCTTTCAAAACTATTATGTTGGTTTAGGATCTATAACATTTGTTTATAATAATGTTTTGAAACTGTAATGTTTTGACCCGGGTACGTCTTAAAACTGCGGCCAGACACCGGAGGACGGGCAGCAGCGTCCTCTCACTAATCGGTGAGCCACTGCGATCCCCAAGCCGCCTGCCAAGCGTGGGGATTATGGTATACCCCCCCCTTGAGGGAGGCCTTCGTTCAGCAGTGGACGTCTTCTGGCTGATGATGATGATGATGATGATGAATGTTTTGAAATATTAAGACAACCTCATTGGTCTAGTGGCCGCAAGGACGACTGCGGTTCGATCAGTCGGGTAAAATGTTACTAGGTTTTTCTGTATTATTAGTAAAATTCTCAGTAGCAGCACGGAGTCTGGAATTGTGCCCTGTACACGGCAATAGGCTCGCTCCCTACTACAGGAGACCAGATAACGGTATCGGCGAAATTTGTGGACAATAGTACCCCTCTGCCTAACTCTTTTCTCTCTCTTTCTCTTTCTTTAAAAAACGTTGCCCCTCACTAGGATTTTCTCCTGTATCGTGGGTACAGTTTACAAACATACATGTTACATGCACACACAACCAGGGAATACAGGTGTGACGCTATGTATTAAGGATTAGATACGCTATGAAGCGATGATAGTCCAGCGATTGAAGGCTTGCCTAATGCCTTTCATGCATTAAGTCTTAAGAAGATGCCAACCTGCATCTCAGACTTATTGAATTCATGAAAGAATCAGAATTTAGTTGTCACACTTGTGTTATCGGTGTAGGATAATATCGTGATGAAACCTGCACACTTGAAGGGGCTGTATATCCTAAGTAATATTATAAATGCGAAAGTAAGTTTGTTTGATTGTTTATTACCTTTTCACGCCTAAACCACCGAACCGATCATCATTGCATATACGTTGGCAGGGGTACAGAAAAGGACATAGAGTACCTTTCATCCAGAAAGAAAAATTACTGCTCCCGAGGGAAATAACACTAACTTCCGACGGTCAAAATTTCATTAGGACTTTAAATGGCGCTACGTGTAACCCGAAAAAATGCACAGGTTCGTAATCAATGCGGGTAAAGCCGCGGGCGGAAGCTAGTGAGGAATAAATTAAGGATATAAGTTTTTGAGAAAGTCTATGGCTGGTTAGACTAGGCCTCGACCTCAATAATAGATAGGTAGAATACTCTTTGTTGTTCACCGATAAAATAATTTAGTTGGGAAAAGGATAAGCCGATGATTACGAATCTCTGAGGATAATAATTTTATTTTTGTTGACACTCAAGAGCTCTCAGGACTTATTAGGCTATATTATTGGAGGCTATATTTATCTTATACCTTTTGGTGAAATGGTGTGTACAAGATCACATGTGGAAACGTTTCTGCTAAGCTTTAATTATTGTAATAGCATTCTTTAATTATATTATTTTTTCATTATTGTATAATGACAGACATGGGAGTGTTGCTGGGGAGTTTGTTGGGCCGTTCTTCTCCCCAAGCTAAAACACATAGGAAACGGTCAATGGCGGGCGTATTAGTTCTGTCCATAATATGTTTAACGTTCAAAAAACACTAGTAGTTGTCTATTTTGAATAAATGAATTTTGTTTTTTTTTTTGTTACGTAAGTATTAATGAATAATGATTTATTTCCTAACTAGCTGTGCCCGCGACTTCGTTCGCGTGGATGTCGGAACTTAACAATGTATTTTTTACTGAGACCAAATGCACTTAACCCTATTTTTTTCTAAAATAAAAGAATTTTTCTAAAATAAAAGTAGCCTAAGTTACTGCTTATTACATCAGCTACCTGCCAATAAAAGTCCCGTCAAAATCGATCTAGCCATTTCAGAGATTAGCCTATACAAACAGATAGACAGACAAAAATTGTAAAAAATGTTATTTTGGTTTATGTACCGCATATATATTCATATGCATGTAGTAAAAAACGGTTATTTCAACATTACAAACAGACACTCCAATTTTATTTATATGTATAGATTGTGTCATGCCAACATTAAAATAAATACATGATTCCCCAATCATTGTAACCCATTTATGAATCACCGTTTTAAAAATTTGAAAATCCATTTTGCGTAATTCCTCTGCCTCAATTTTTCATCCCCGTCGGATAAAGTCCGCGTCGAGAGGGACTTAAAACCTCTTTCCGGATTAATTGAGCGTTTTTCACTTGATTTGACCTTAAACAAGCCTCAAAGTGAGTGTCACTTTGATTTAAGATTACACGAAATGTTTGCTTCTAGAGGAGTACCTACATTAAAAGATTAGGAATCTCTTTACTTTGAATATTTTGATGGGTTCAAATAAAAATATGATACAGACCAGCTACTTATTAATTAAATTGAGACGTAAACGTTTGACTGCCTCATTTCTCAAGTGGTTGCAAGCGCGATTACCTGGGTTCTATTCCCGGGTCGGGCAAAGTGTTATTGGATTTTTCTGTATGGAAATTCTCAGTAGCAGCACGGAGTCTGGCACTGTGCGGAGTCTAGAACTGTGCCCGGTAGATGGCAATTGGCTTAGGCTTGCCCCCTATTATATGGGTATGGTTTATTAGTATACAATTTTATAAATGAGTGAATGTAAGAAAGTGTCTCCTACCCCTTTATCAATTAACAAACTTTTATTTTCTTCCGCTAATGGTTACTTACAGATTAAATGACTGACAGAGGGCTCAATATTTGCAGCCGCTGAGTAATTACTTTAACGACGCTTTGTCAAACTCAAATCAAATAATTTTATTTGTCAATGTAGGTATCAGAAACAGTAGGTGTTCACATGACATAAATATCACTACATTATGCCCAAAGGCATACAAAATCTCAAATTAAATAATTTACAAATGTCAAATATTAAAATGAATAATTATGTCAAAACTACAGAAAATAATAAATATTTAAATCACAAATATCATATAATATTTATATTATTCAGATTGATCCGCATAAATAAAGTATTAATAAAATCCAACTCCAATATTAACTAATAATATATATATATTATAATATTTCATTACCATCCTACTATTTATTCTCCTTCTTCATTACCGATTCAATTCGATTCGGTAATCGTTCTGCGTCCTGAGAATTCTGAATGAAACTTCCTAAGTTCACGTGGAACATTTGCTTACAGAACTGCAATATTTTACCTTTAAATTGATTGGTTTGCGATTAGGAGAAGGAAATACATATATTACGAGAGATGGAAAAATAGTGATGACGAGTGATGAAGTATTGCGATGTTGGTGAGTTTAACTCATAGTAAAAAAGATGCAGTTGACCTTACTAATTAAATAGAATTTGATAACACATAGCATCAAGCCTGTATATTAGAGGTGATCGTTGCGCGACTTAACGGTTATTGAAACCAGCTAACGTCACAATAGCGGATAGGCGGACGGCACGGTTGGTGCATTGGTTGAGAGATCGACTGCTGCGCTGCGTGTCGTGGGTTCGATTCCCGCACGGAACCAATATTTGTATGATCTACAGATAGTTGTTTCGGGTCTGGGTATTTGTGTATGTGATTATATGTGTTTGCAAACGCACCCACGATACAGGAATTATTCCTAGTGTGGGGCAACAATTTTAAAAACACCAAGAAAAACCAAGAAACGTTCTGAAATAACCTGCTAACATCTATCCACAGAACACACGCTAACATGTCAAATCGATCGCGTTGCACTCGAAAACAACGCAGTCAACGCTCGGAAAATATTCGTTACACCCGTAGTTGAGTGCCATAAATCCCGCTATTGGTCGCTACTAAAATAGCGCGTTTTAACAACCGCTACTGATATCCGATAGACAGTTACGTTTCGTTATCCAAGAAAGCCGCTACAGTCCAACGCTACTGTATACCCCAAAGGGGTAGAGGTGTAATAATGTACAGGTGCACCTACAATTTACGAAGTCTGTATTAAGTCCCATATAAAAGAGGGCTATTGTATTGCCATCTATCGGTCAAAATTGCAAACTCTAGAAAACTACGAAGAATTTTTCTAACAGAAAAATCTAATAACACTTCGCTCTTTATGCCAACGCTGTAATAAAACAGGTTATATCAAATAAACATCTGAAGATACACTCGCTCTAAGGAATGTTTCATAGAAGACACGGACCCCAAACAGTGACATTTATGCTTTACTAAATGTTTCCACATTTTCCACATAAACACTGGTTTTACCTGTCGTCATCTAACATTTATTTTGCTTCATCACATAACATTTCTTTATTATCATTCGTACCTACTGACTACGATATTAAGACAAATGTTATATTTAGTTCACAGACATGCCTACACGTTGGCGAGTGATATTTTATCGACTACGTAGTTAAATGGAATTCTAGAATAGGTACCTAGTAATAGTTGAACGAATATTATTTTATTAAGCTTCATTGTAATACGTACGATGTATGTTGATGATTCTCTTCAAGAAAATAGTACAAAATATATATTATATTGTGTACTTACTCAAAGTATCATAATATTAGAGCCTGTTTACACGTGCGTTAGAGACAGAGTCAGTGCGTTAATGACTTTTTGTATGAAATTTTAAAGTCACGTTACACTGAACATATCTTTAACGGTAAAAAAAAAGCATTCACACAATATAATACAGGGATGCAAGATTTATAAAACAACCGTTTTACATAAGAAGAGCGAAATTATTTATTGTATAATTCTGCATTATATTAACCCTGCTTCGCTTGGGTTGATAAGGGTTAATGAGTTAACCGTAGTCTGTCCAATTCAACCACTGGAAATAAATCATCGAGAACTTTATGGAACCCCTTCAGGTCTGTATGTTTCCTCATAAAAGGGGCTTCAAATTAATCGTTTTAAAACCTGGCTTTTTGATTTTTTTTATTTTAAACTAGCTTCCGCTCGCGGCTTTGCCTGCGTGGATTACGAATCCGTGCATTTTCCCGGGATAAATAGCCTATGTGCTATTTCAGACTATAATCTATCTCTGTGCCAAATTTCATCTAGATCCGTTCAGCCGTTCTGGCGTGAAAGAGTAACAAAGATCCATCCATCCATCCATCCTCACAAACTTTCACATTATAATATTAGTAGGATAGGATATCCGAATTTAAATTTTCTGCTGTGATCTCTTGACATACGTTATTGTTACCGGATTTTTCTCATTTATATTAATGAATAACATGAATTGCAATGTTTATTTTTAGCTTCAATATTTTATTTAGGTACTTATTCTGCATTAAATATTCAGCGAATTGTTTTAGATTTGGAAAATTTTGAACACTGCTTATGCTCGGAGATAGATTGATCCACATAATATAAATAAAATCTTATACACTGATTAAATACATCTTCATAACCATCATCATCAGCCAGAAGACGTCCACTGCTGAACGAAAGCCTCCCCCAAGGGGGGGGGGGGGGTTGCCATAATCCCCACGCTTGGCAGGCGGCTTGGGGATCGCTGTCGCTCACCGATTAGTGAGAGGACGCTGCTGCCCGTCCTCCGGTGTCTGGCCGCAGTTTTAAGACGTACCCGGGTAAATACAAAATCTTAATTTTGTTATATAAACACAGTAATTACGCTGGACAGAATTCACCGGCTAATCAACGTCGCAGCTTTATCAGTGATGCCACAATTAATTACAAGACGAGCGATTAGTATACAAAATACAGATCGAAATAGCTCCCCAGGTAAAATAGGTACAAATTGAATAGTGGGGATAGAATTATTAAACGTATATATACGCTATAAGTAAACCTGTTTGTAAGCAAACAGGTTTACTTATAGCAAACTATCTTCTGCCCACGCCTCCGCCCGCGTTTTCCCCGGATAAAATGTAGCTTATGTGCTATTCCAGACTATAATCTATCTCTGTACCAAATTTCATCCAGATCCTTTAAGTATGTTTTGCGAGAAAGTAACAAACATCCATCCATCCATCCATCCATCCTCACAAACTTTCACATTTATAATATTAGTAGGATTAGTAGGATTTCAATACACTTAATAGGTGTTCGCTAAAGGTTTAATAAAATACGTAATCTGAATCTTCTAACTGTAGTCTTTGATGGCACGCTCGATGCAACAGTTGAACGTGTGAATGCGTGTTGCGGGTTCGCGTCCCGCCCGGAATAAAAATTGGTATAATCTACAGATTGTTCAGATTTGTTAAGGCAACCTAATTACGTGTGTTTTTACCCGCGACAGCAATCTCACTGTCAGACAATACATATAGGTATGACACTAAGAAGACGTTTGACAGTAGCTATCGCGAGATCTAGGCCTGTTGCAAACAGATTGCTACATCGATAATTCGCAGCCTAATTACGTAAAAAAGCGACAGCAACGCGATGGCCACGCGACAGCAATCTCACCGTCGGCCAATACATTATATGTCACAATAATGACGTTTGACAGAAGATATCGCGCGATCTACGCCTGTCGCTACATCGGTAATAAGGCTTTGTGCATGGTAATATCTGTTTGTAAACGCACCCACTATACAGGAATTATTCCCAGTATGGGGCATATACTTTTGAATAAAAAACAAGAGCCAAACGCCACATTGCAACAACATTGACTTTGAATGATTTTAACCTTTAAAAGTCAGTGTGAACAAAGTCCTGAGCACACAAACGCACATTTACATAAAAACAATATCAATCTTTGTTAGATAATAAATTGGTACTTCGCTAGTGCCACTGGTACCTACTCAATGATTTAAGAGTAGCTCCTCGAAGTGCGCGGTACTTTCTGGGTACCAATGAGTGAACATTAGACATTCGAACCGCGTATTACTGCCGATTCGCTGCTATCTGATTTAAAACTGCTGAGACGTCCCCAGGATATATTTCTTTGTTAGTATCTTATAACAGAATCGATTTTTAAAAGTAGAACGTTTATTTTACCGATTTTCTGAAGTAATATGTTTGATTAAGATAAGAAGACAATGTGGAATGGTTGGCGCAGTGGTTGAGCGATCGTCTGTTACGGGTACGATTTGCGCACGGAACAAATATTTGTATGAAATACAAAATTTATGCCTGTGAATATTTGTGTTAGTAAAACGCACTCGCGATACAGTCATTATTCCTAGTGTGGAGCAAACATTTTTTATACAGAAATACATAGATTGTTAGCATCAAAAGTCAGTCATCAGTCAGCATCAAAAAGATGTATACACGTAGCGAAATTCAAACGCTTTTTTTGGAAAAATATTGGTTAAAATCATAAAATTTAGGTGGCCCTGTATCTTTATGTATCCACAGATACTATGTATGAAATTGGTCAAGATTTCAATCACTATTTCCTCTGAAACTCGCTTTTGAATTTTGCTACATGTATCTTTTTGATGCTGACTGTACAACAGTGCAGTGCGTTATGTTATTCTGGCAACAGACCGTTAGGTATATAGATTAACGGTCCAAAGTCGTTTGAAAACACTACTGAGGTACTTAAACAATTGAAACTAGATTTTCCTTCATAATGAGACAATAGACTCGATAGGCCCACAACTTTGTCTTTGCGGATCTCGACAACAGCGCCACCTATCAGGTCCAACTATAGCTAAGTACTGTCGTTTACGTTTACGAAATGAAACTGCAATTGTAATCTTAAACTCTGTATTGATCGCAACGAGCGAACCCAATCAAAATCTCAAAGACAATCCTTATTAGTCTCACATTCACATCCCGTCAAATACTTGTTCTCTTAATCCTCACGAGTATTTATACCAAAGACCGTATCATCAGTATCATCCAGGTAACCCAATAAGAACAAAAAAGAAACATCAAAATCGATCAAGCCGTTTAGGAGCAGAAGCATTACGAACACACGCATACCGAAATTTGATATATACAAAGATATTCAATTATATTCAAAAGTTATTTCAGACTTTCTGCACACCTGTGACCATTTATCTCATAAATATTTTTTTTTCCATCATTTTTCGACAATTTTACGCGTAACCTAATACGGCACAGGCAGTGAGGCAGCGTATTTTAATGCCGCCAGATAACAAACTGTCAGAAAGATCGATAGTGTAACAAAGGATCACACGAAAATGCTTTCAAAGATTTAACGCGTGATGGAACTGTAATGTAGAAAAATTTACACAATTCTGGTTAGGTATCTTTACAGTTTGAAATATTATGATGGACATAAACATAACATAGCATCACGCCTGTATCCCCGAAGTGTTAGGCAGCGGTGTATTTATTTACCCACATTTCACTGATGCTGTTATTAAATCCCATGTAATAGGGGGCGAGCCTATTACCATCATCCAGGCAAATTTTGAAACTTCGAACTGCTACTGAGATTGTTTTACAGAAAAACCCAATTAAACTTTGCTTGACCTGCAGCCTAATTACTGATGTAGCAATCAGTTTGCCACAGTAGATCACGCAATAGCCACAGTCAAACGTCATTTTGGTCTGACACATATATTGGCCAAGAGTGAAGCTGCTGTCGCGTTGCTGTCGCTATTTTTACGTAATTAGACAACCGGGAATCGAACCGAGGACCTCACGCTCAGCAGTCGTGCTTGTGACCACTAGACCAACGAGGAAGTTTTTTGTTTAAAGATGTAGGTATGTGTTTTGGACTTTATCTTCGTTTAAATTGTCTTTATATTTATAAGATTTATATGTATTATTTGTATTGATTTTATATGTATTGACCCGGGTACGTCTTAAAACTGCGGCCAGACACCGGAGGACGGGCAGCAGCGTCCTCTCACTAGTCGGTGAGCCACTGCGATCCCCAAGCCGCCTGCCAAGCGTGGGGATTATGGCAAACCCCCCCTTGAGGGAGACCTTCGTTCAGTAGTGGACGTCTTATGGCTGATGATAATGATGATGATGATGATATGTATTATACCATATCCAGTCATATTTTGACGCACATAAGAAGATTTATAAAACCCAACTAATATACCTTAATCCTAGTATTCTAACGTTTAAAAAATGGTACTTGTCAGGTCAGGAATGATCTATGACCCAGAGCAAACCCAAATGAAATTTATATTCCTTAAGGCTGATTTATCATTAGCTACTTTTCCAGCTATTGAAAAACCGGTCTACGGCATCAAAGCGCTGATACCAGACCGGTGGCATCGACCGCACACTCTAAAAATGGCACATAACCGATATAGGTACCTTTAATTCATAAAGACCTGACCTGACCCGGGTACGTCTTAAAACTGCGACCAGACACCGGAGGACGGGCAGCAGCGTCCTCTCACTAATCGGTGAGCCACTGCGATCCCCAAGCCGCCTGCCAAGCGTGGGGATTATGGCAAACCCCCCCGCTTGGGGGAGGCCTTCGTTCAGCAGTGGACGTCTTCTGGCTGATGATGATGATGATGATGATGAATTCATAAAGACGGACTCCCGGCGCCCACACCCAAATTTTTATTGTATCTACTTTGGCGTAAAGAACAAACCACAAAAGTACATCTTTAAAAAAAAAAAAACTGCCTCATTGGTCTAGTAGTCGCATGCGCGTCTGCTGAGCGTGAGGTCCTGGGTTCGATTCCCGGGTCGGGCAAAGTGTTATTGGGTTTTCCTGTATGGAAATTCTCAGTGGCAGCACGGAGTCTGGAACTGTGCCCGGTGGATGGCAATAGGCTCGCCCCCTGTTACATGGGACTCAATAACGGCAAGTACACCTCTGCCAAGCCCTTCGGGGAATACAGGCGTGATGCTATGTTATGTTATGACTACTTTGGAGTTACTTAACGGGTTGAAATACTTAACGCACTACTAACGGGTAAAATGTAACCCTATTAAATTATTATTTATGCTATAAAATCCTTTTAAATCAATCACGCGAAGTGGTGATTAACTACCCATATTTTATAGACTTTTGGACGTAAAAATGTAGAGTAACTTTGTTTTATATAAAAGCAAGTTCGTGTTCAAAGTTCATTATACTTACAATCATTTTAAAACATTTTAATAAAAGCGGACACTCACTGAGGGTATGATTCGAGCATTCAGATCAAAGGGTTAGGACAAGTTACTTTTAACACACGAGGGGGTGGCCTCTTTACAGTCACCCCCTCCGGGAAGTGCCGTTTGGCATGACACCGTGGTGGGCTTCGGTGCGGTCTTCTAAGAGTTCCCGAAGCCCACCATGTGGTGTCGAGGCGGACCACCGTGGTGAGTTTAGCCGGTAGGAGTCCGGCACATCCTTCCACCCAGACGGAGTATAGTCCATGATGGGTTCTAACCACGCTAATCAAAAACAAATGAAACGAAACTTGATTTTGTCGAAAAAAATGTTAACTTTCTAGAACAGTCTAAATTAAATTAAGTCCGCCAGTAATTATCTTGCCGGTTGGAATTTGTGCATGTGAATATTTGTATTTGTAATACAGGAATTATTCATAACTTAGTAAAGTTTTACATTAAAAAAAAAATGTGAACTCTCTAGAACAGTCAAAATTAAATTAACTCCGCCAGTAATTATCCTGTCGGCTGGAATTATTTCACACCAACTGTCGGTCTTTATTTATTACACTGTAACAATAAACGTTTCAGGAATAATTACAAATTCAAATATTTTTTAATTCATGTAAACTATTTACAGGCACTTGTTGTTTATTCAGGCTCTAGTGACCACGTTCCAAAGTGTTGATTTCCAGTCATAAATATATAGCCACAGGATCTTCAAACGAAAGATTTCACGAATTCGTATTAAATAAAATTAAGTGCTAAACTTGACATTTTAATTTTAATTAATTTTTAACTGACGTTTGGTTACTGCAATTAAAAATATTTGTATAATTAATATAAAAGTAAATGACATAACACAACATCACGCTTGTATTCCCTGAAGGGTTAGGCAGAGGTGTACACCTACATTTCAACGATGCCGTTATTGAGTCCCATGTAATAGCGGCGAGCCTATTCCCATCTACCGAGCCCAGTTATAGACTACGTGCTGCTACTGAGAAATTCAATACAGATACATCCAATAACACTGCTCGACCCAGAAATCGAACCTAGGACCTCATGCTCAGTAATTGCGCTTAGGACCCACTAGACCAGTGAGGCATTTAAACTTTAAAAAGTTTTAAAAAAACTGGTAATAGCAAGTTAGATTTTCTCAAATTAAAATTAGATTTAATATTCCATTTACTATACGTAAAGTAAAATTGTGACAGTAACTGGCCACACTGGGACAAAATGGAAGTTAGAAGCCTTTGAAATGAAAGGGGCGCACGTTTCTTTGAAGATTTGAAGCGGTTTTACTCTAGTATAGATATTTACTTGTAAGAGACATTTCGTTTGTGAAAAACTGTTTTATAATAGGCAATTCGATTTCATTTAGGTTTAATTTTTCCGAAGTAAAATAGGTACTATTGTATATTGTTATTTTACTTCGTAACATAGCTTCACGTCTTATTTCCCTGAGCGGTTAGGTAGAGAAATAAATGTATACTATGGCACACCCGCATTTCGCCTATAAGCGTTATTTTTATAAACACTTTGACCGATTAATCTGATTATAAAGTCCACTTTTTTTAAACGTGTATCGTTGGTGCATTTAAAACATAAAACGGTCCAAACACGGGACAACTATTTGTAGACCTACATATATTTGTTTGGTGCGGAAGTCGAACCTGCGACCCATAGTGTAGCATTCAATCTCTCAACCATTGCGCAATCGTGCCGCAAATTATATTGTTAAGTAAGATATTTCGGTTTATTTGAACGCCGTTGTTCCAGTGTATTTGAGGGTGACTGTACTATGATTCTACGAAGGAGGCCGCAATAAAATATTTAAAACTTTCCCTTTGTACACATGATGTTAAACAATGAAAGCTGGCTCTTTGCCATAGTTGCCTTTGCCATGTATAATAACTGCATTCTACACTTGAAAGCCTTCCAACAGCCACTTAAATAAATAATTAAAAATGGCTTTTTGTCTCATTTGTAACGTAATTTAAGCTAGTTAAATTACCTAATAGAAAATCATCATGCGTTTGAATGGAACATATGCGTGATAATATGTTATTCACGTTGCCATCAAAGAATTTGCACCTAACACTCTTATTTTTTTAATATTAATTTATTTTATTTATTTTATTTATTTTTTACTTCGAACACAAAAGATTCATATAATGGTTAGTAACACTTATACAGCTATGTTATTAAAATTCCACCTTAAACTAAGTACACTAAGACTAGGACTAATTCATAAACCTAAAATTACCCCCTCCCGTTGCACCAGACCTGTAGCTGTGCATACTGGTCCTTTTCCATTAATGTCCCATCCCAGAATTTTTCCTGTATCGCGGGCATAGTGCGCATTAACGGCACGGTTGGCGCATTGGTTGAGAGATCGACTGCTGCGCTACGTGTCACGGGTTCAATTCCCACACGGAATAAATATTTGTATGATTTACAGATAGTTATTCCGGGTTTGAGTGTATGTCTATGTGAATATGTGTTTGTAAACGCACCCACGATACAGGAATTATTCCTAGTGTGAGCAACGTATTTCCTTTTTTTAAGAATTGTTTACACAGGTAAATGTCATATAAAATAAAGTTTTTATTGGAAATGATACCTATATGTATTTGAAATTATAATAATATCGGTTCTATGGGTTGAACGCTTGCCTTCTATGCAGGAGAGTCTCAGTCCGATCTTGGCTCACAATTGCATTTTTTAATTCATATTCGGTTCAGAATTTGAATATTTACTAATAGTAAAAGTTTTTAAATGGAAATAATCCCAAGTTATGAAAATAGTTTAAAAATAGTTTTTACTACTATTACTTTTGTTTATGGTGTTTATTAATGGTTTTCTATTAACCTTTATTCTATACCAGAGTAGTCTTGAGGATATGTTCAGCGTGATGCCCAGCACTGGGAAAGTAAAGGTGCTGAATTACTATTGTTGTTTTAAAAAAGTAATTCAACACAACTCACTGCCATCCTACATCAAAATAATAAAAGCCAAAGTATTTCAATCTCCCGACAGCTAATTAAGCAATCATCTTTTTTCCGCCTGCTCAGCCCCAGCCAAGCGAAATTGAATTCAGACACCAAAACACAAAGCACAAAATGACATCAGCAAAAACGTCGGACGGGTAAAATTTCCACTTAATTTAATTATGCGAACGACGTGTATTTGTGAAATCACATTTTCAAAAGCTGTTTCAGCTGCCACCAAATGAATAATACATTACATTCTAATAGAAACCAAGCAAAGAGATGATAATACCTCCTCTCTAAGATAAATATTTAACTGTATTTGGTTTTCAGTAAATTGAGAGCGGTTTGACAAGTGGCAATATTGGTTGATCTTTTATTTGGAGAGCCGAATGGTATGAGGTTGTATTGTATACTTGTAAAGGGTGCATATTTGCTTAATCAAAAATTTCACAGAAGTAACTAGAGGAGCTTAAATAAGCCTCTAGTAAGTAATGTGAGAATCAAACAAAATGTGCTGAAACAATTTAATATATATAGATATATTTATGGATATCGTCGCTTCAATACCGCGCAAGTGAAATTTGATAGGGGACAAAGGACTATACCGCTATCACGGGATTTCTTACTATTTACTATCAAAGTAAAGTAAATTTTCATTATAGCGATTTTAGTTCTTAACTTGATTACATTAGGGGTTAGAGTCGCTTATGTGACATCTAGTCATAGTTAAGTTTTGATTTACTATTTACTATATTATAGAGATGTCATGTTAGCAACTCTAATCCCTAATGTAACCATGTTAAGAACTAAAATCACTTGCATGAAAATTTACATTTACTATGAAAGTAAATAGTAAAAACCTCATAATAGAGGTACTGATTATTTCTCACGGTTATTTCTTATGAAAAATATTCCGTAAATGGTGTGCAATGAATTGTATGGTATTCTATTTTATTGTATCTACGAAGTTTTATATAATAGATCAATTTTTCATACCATCACAAAACGCGTATTTTTGTGTACTCTGTTTAGAAATAAGTAGGCTCACCGTACGAAACTCATCGAGAACAACTAACGCAATTAGCGGCCCCCTCGAAAACTTGTTACCCTAACAATCTAGAGGTATTATTTTAGTGGACTTCAGTGTAACTACAGGGAAAAAAATACAGAAAAAAACTGTTTCTTTAGTTTTTAAAAACAGTACCATCGAATCACATCCCATTGTATCTTGAACTTCGTTTACGTATTTGTAATTTGCTGCAATAAGGAAAAAAAGCTTAATTCCTTCTCCAGCTCCCGGGCTACCTCTATGTAAAGATTTATTACGATCGGTTTAGTGGAGTCGTAATGAGGTAACAAATAGACATACAAAGTGACTTTATATTTTGTTTTTATTGCAGTGTAGATGAAATTGTGGCTTACAATTTGACACGTTTCAAATTAAATCTTTGTGGTGCTAATGTCACCAAAAGTATCGTGACGCTCCTGAAATTCATTTTTGTTTTGTTTTGCAATAAAGCTAGGGTTATAGGACCTGGCAAAGCATACATTCAGCTTAAACTCATGGATGTCATATACGTTGAATGCATGGTGAGCAACAACTTTCTAATTGCAATTTTTCGAAGATCTCCTTTTTATTTAGCTCAAAGGGATCGTAGCTAGATAGCTATCACGCAGGTTGGTGGATCTGCAACGTTAAGCAACGTTTGTTGAGGTCAGTCCTTGGATCGGTGACCATATTTCACACATCAAGGCACGAAGAAATGCCTCGGAAAGCACGTTAAACAGTTAGTCCCGAGTATCAAAATCATCACGAGTTTAAAAAGTAAAGATAAATTTAGTAAAAAAATATTCACTACAAGTTCTGTCGACCCCAAAAACTACTTGAAAATACTGATAGAATCCTGTAAAACACGGTATTGTATTATAACATGAATATTTATTGCCAAAATTAAAAGATTGGGCACCAAACGTCCTCTCTAGCATCTTTAAAGCTCCTCGTGTTGTTGAATTAATGAGATTTTCCTTTTAGATAAGTGTTTATAAATAATAATACATTTTTATTTCTTCAAGTAACATGACTCATTGGTGTTAGTAATACAATTTAATAATATCTAAGGAGGTATTTACATTTTTATTTACCTCCTAATGCATGTTTCAACTACGAGCATGCATCATGCAGCCGCGGTTTACATAAACACAGTTTTTTATTCAAATTATAATCGAAAGGAGAGGGAAAAAATATACTTTGAATATGTCAACTTTAAACAGACATTCGGGATGTTAAAAAAGCACTAAATGTTTTCCACTCTGTATGAGGAGAATCCAATTTCTATTGGTTAAGATGCCATGATGAACTTCAGTCTTTCTCAAAGTGAGCGATAACGTCCCCTTGTAGGCGCTAAAGGCCTACGGGAGGCGGTAAAGGACCCGGAGAAAATTAGGGGTGTTGAAGCGATTGAGGGTGCGATGGCTGATTTGTAATTTTCTAACAGTCTCTTAAAAAATGTAATTTCATATACGGCACACTATAATTAAAGTAATGATTGCGATTGTGATTTTTAAGATATAGAAAAGTTACAAATTTTATGGAAAATAATTGACTCTCAAAGTGGGCGATAGATGAAATAAGTTTGAGAACCCCTTATGTACATGGTTAGAATGGAAACAGACTCCAAAATACCTACACTAAATGAAAAGGTTAAGTCGACTTACTTCCATTCCTAGTGCCTACTCTTTCCAAACCAAATTACTTTATCAGACATAAAAACTGTAAAAGCGTTAATAGACTACCTTATTGGTGTAGTGCTCGCAAGTGCAGCTGCTTAGAGTGAAGTCTTTAGGGTTCGATCCCCGGGTCGAGCAGTGTTTTAAAATAAGTAGCAAGAAGAATTCGTAAATTCTAAATATCATAAAAGACCTACCTACATTTCATATTCTCCCAGCCATGTCCTTATATAAAAAAAATTTCTTTCTCACACACACAAGCAATTATAAGTTTTATTTTAAGCTCAAAGAATATAAAATCACTAGAAAGAACGCACGGTAATCTGGAATCTTAATTAAAATGGGTTGGTTAACAAGAGCTGCAACGTTCCACATTCCGCTTCAAAGGTTACTTATTTCTCTTTGTTTTTCTTTGTGACTTTGAAATAAAATTGCAGGTGTATTAACTTATTTATTTTTAATTCTGTACTAGATATATTCAACGTTTACTATTTTACACCCACATTTCGCGGATCCATTCATCGAGTGCAATGTAAAAGTAGGGCACAGTTTCAAACACACACTTGATTCGGAAATCGAACCCAGGACCTTGCACTCAGTATACCAATAGTCACTATACCAGTGTCAAGCGAATGAACTTACAGTAATTTAGAAGTAAATTTATTGTTACCGGTTAAATAGATAGATATACACTTTTTTGCACACCACAAATTTATTCAGAAACATAGATAGGTACATATATGCATGCATGTGCAACTAGAGTCCTATAACGTTTCATAAGTGCCTGTATTAGGTTTATTTGAAATAAAAACAATTCTATCTATCTATAAATTACAATTAACATAAACAATGGACAGCATCTACGCAATCAGCGATCTTTTTCAGGCAACCGTACACGTAACTGTTTTCACACACACAAAATGCATATTATGTGGATACTACCAGGCTCGGCCGCAGCCAAACACTTTGGTGGGGTCATACTAACAGTAATATTACGAGGGGGGTGGGGGGGGGGGGGGGGTTGAAGTTGAGCAAATAAGAAATTATTTCATAAAAAAAAATTGATTTCATTGAGAGAGACAGAGGTTTTAAGCAGGAATTTCAAAATTTGTTTAAAATTTTCATATCTTAATTGTCTATTTTTGGGGTTTGTCAATTTGCCGAGTATGATCATGACCCCCACGACCCCCTCAACAATTTCACTTAATGCTTTTGCTCTCAAGGTCACAAATCCTGTCAAATCCTGTAAACTTTTAGTGAACCTTAAGCATCCGGATAATAAGAGTTATTTATGAATGACGTCATATGGGCCGCGTGGCCCATACGCGAGCTATTCGGTTAAATGAAAGACAATAATACATCACGATATTTCTTTACTTAAAACCCAAAACAAATCACCAACGCTTTACTAAAACGACCATGTATGCTCAAAGACATTCTGCAGTGCTATAGAAACTAAAATAACATACACTCAATGGTGTCATATGGCACTATAGAAAAGGAAATAGATCTGTCTCACGCCATTACTGAGAAACACAATATCTCAGGGCCCTTTACAAGAGGTACACGAGAGATTGATTTTCCACATTATCGGGGGAATATCGTTTCTTCCTTTTCAATTTTTTGTTAAGGAGTGTTGTTTTGTTCGGGATATTAAGAAGAGAAAGGAAGGGTTTTGTTTTGTGTATGAGATTGGTAAACTGTACCGCTATCAAGAGTTTTCTTAAATTTTCATTGTAGCGATTTTAGTTCTTAACTTGGTTACATTAGGAATTAGAGTCGCTAACATGACATCTCTATAAAATAGTAAATAGTAAATCAAACCATTACTATGACTAGATGTCACATAAGCGACTCTAATCCCCAATATAACCAAGTTAAGGCCTAAAATCGCTATCATGAAAATTTACTTTACTTTGATAGTAAATAGTAAGAAAACTCATGATAGCGATACTGGCCTTTGATTGTTATGTTATTGTTTGTTTGATAATTTACTAGAGAAGCGCCTATCTAATTATATTAATACGGAAATATTAAATTTAACAGTTCGATTTATTGGTTGCAAGCGCTTCTCCTGAGTGTAGTTCGTAGCCTTCTGGTTACTGGATCACTGTTTTTTTCTGAATCGAAACCATTAGCTGGCCGTGTACTGACAAACAGTTTTAATTCTTCATGTACATCTCAGTTCTTCAAAAATAAGGCAAGACTATTTCATTAATGATACATAATATATTACTCGAATGATGCATCCTTAATGTTCGACAGTACCAAAACATATTTTCCTATATTCCTAAGCACTTAAGAAATTAATTCGCTTGAGATTAAAGCTGGATTTTCAGTCAAGGAGCAAAAATGAGGATCAACATCATCTCGCTCCGACAGTCTGAGTTTTTAGTTATTTTTATTCAAAAGCAAGAAATCTTGGTCGCACATGGCTGATACAACATCGCCAGCTAACATATTAAATTCACTGATACATTGCAACTGCGTGAAGACATATTAAAAGGGATTTTAAATATAGAAATTATATTACTTAGTATTTATAAAATAAATGTCCTACAACGTCGTATTAGAAAATAAATAAACAAAACAAAAAGTATCAAGATTTAATTATTGTATATCATAATTTCATTTGGTTATTAATAATCAACCGCTATGGGCTTTCCAATGACCTTGATGGACCTAATGGAGCGGATGGATGAATTGACTTATTATTACTTACGAATATAATAAATTAAACCCATACCACAATTCTATATCAATAACTACATTAAGCCTTAAACACTCGTGATTACATACAATCTAATAGCAAGCACTTTAATGTTGATATTCATGTCACTCCATTTCTAATCGTATTAAATAATAATCATATTAACCTCATAGGCTCATGGCAATCCAGTGAAAATCTAATTAAGCCGGAATTTCATTACCTATTGGATGGATGCCAAAGGGTCAGATGTACTGTGAAAAGTAAATAAAAGCAATAACGAAGTTAAGTTAAAGCGTGAAGTGCTTCATTATAGTGGTGATACAAGATTCTGGTGGAGTTTCACGGTTTTTCTAATCACATACAAGTGACGGTATATACTCAAAAAAAATGTTTAAAATAATGGAAGAGCCGTTTTCCTGTGTCCGTTTTAGTGTTCAGTAATAAAAAGAACCAAACGTTTTCTTCTGGTACGGAAAATCTAAGAAATTTTTGTAAAAAGAAACAAACTATTTACACTATAATTTTTATATTTTCAATAAATAGCCGACGTGTCAAAATTAGCTAGGTAAAAACCGTATTTATTAATTTATTAGTCTCTAGCGCCTTACATTCATTTTGAATAATTATATAATACAAAATTAATAAAAAATGCTAGAAAATCAACAAACATCTACTTCAAAAAAGAAATATAATTATTGTTGCATAACGTTGTGACTGCCCATTAGTAATTACCCATCTAATTAATTACAGTAGCCTCATTTAAAAGACGCGGGAAATTTAGAATTTAACCATTTCCTAAGATTATTTAATACCTATGAATCAATCTCTAAAGTGGGCACAAAAGAGGAAGGTAACTAGTTTAGTACGAAAGTGATTGGAATAGTGAATGGGAAACTTCGATTTTCCCGTCGTATGTACAACTTTTAGAAAAACCACTCTAGGAAATAGTTTTCATACGATTTTCCGGTTGGGAAGTTTCTTGTTCGAATTTCCAATATTCTTTTTCGTGAACATGTTTTAGGTTAAATTGTTAGAAGACCCTAATAGTTTTATTGAAACAGTTGAAAGTATTCTTTGGTTCGTTATCTGTTTTGTATCTTGGAGGCGGGGTACCTATCTGATAGTTTTGGGAGTACTACTTTTTTATTTCGAGGCGAAACGATTAAAGCGTCAGATTAAAGTTCGAGGGATACTACGAGAGTGTCGACGGACGGAACTCGGACAAAGTTCAAATTCGAAGGGACGGACCTTCGACATGACTTATTCTAGTTAAAAGGCCGAATTTTCGAGTAAATTTGTAGTTATCAGCTCGTAAATAGACGGACTCAACCGAAGAAGTGCCAGGACGCTCTAACAGGATACAGGCGTAAACTTGTAATATTGTTGTTTCTCTTGAAATTGTATTTGAAGGCTAAAACGGCTAAGACGACGCACTTACTATCGTACATTTACATTTCTCCGATGCCGTTATTGAGTCCCATGTAATCGGGTGACAGCCTATTGCCGTCCACCGGACACAATTTACACCGGGCTGCTACTGAGAATTTTCATTGACTTAAAAAGCCTAATAACACTTTGCCCCACCCACAGATCGAACCTAAGACATCACGCTTAGCAGCCACGCTTGTGAAAAATGAGGCATTAGGCTTATTAATCGTAAATAACAAACATTACACTAAATCAGACTCTACTATCGATTCGATCGCAGAATATAATGCAATACGGCTCAACAACGTATAACATAACATAACATAGCATCACGCCTGTATTCCTCGAAGAGTTAGGCAGGTACTTACTATAATTGTACACCCACATTTCACCGATGCCGTTATTAAGTCCCATGTAATAGGGTGCGAGCCTATTGCCACCCACCGGATACGATTCCAGACACCGTGCTGGTACTGAGAATTTCCATACAGAAAAACCCATTAACACTGCCCGACCGACACTAACACTAATTACCGATGTAGCCGATGACAGGCGTAGGTCGCGCTATAACTTCTGTCAAACGTCATTTTTGTGACATATAATGTATTGGCTGACAGTGAGATTGCTGTCGCGTGGCTATCGCGTTGCTGTCGCTTTTTTACGTAATTAGGCTGCGGGACCTCGTGCTCAGCAGTTGCACTTCCGACCACTAGACCAATGAGACAGTCAGAGCTAAATATTATTGTTTATAAAACCATTTCTAATATAACCACGTTCAAGCGTTGCACGTATTCATTGATTAGTATGCATTGGAAACATTAGACGCTTATTTAGAAAGCTTTTGTTTACAGTCTGGAAGGCAGTGTTCGTGGAGCTAATTAACTAAATAAATAAAAGCTACCTGTGTTTAATCTAGAAGCGAATGACCATATACGTAGAAATTTGCGACCAATGACAGTTGCAATGCAGTTACTTGAGTATATCATCGCTGCGCTTTCCATAATCGCTGTGTTTTTACATGATGCATAGAACTGATTTTCTCGGAAAATACCCAGAGATGGCTACATTCCGTAACTCTTTAAATATTGCATTTATAACATGGTTGTTTTTACAGTATGTGCGTAATTAAATAACGATTAAAAATGCATAAAATACCGAAAATCATGAAATAACACAGCGATTTTTGCACGCGCAACGACGATATGACAAATATTGCAGGTAACCCGCCCAATGATGTAATTATTGTAAATGTGAGCACAATGTAGGGGTAGTATTCTTTTGATCAACAGACTTTATATTAATGTTCCACATATCATATTTATTTGACAAAACCTTCATTGTTCTTTCATACTTTTCCCACATCATGTACATTGCAAGTACCTATGTTGAATGAGATTGGAGATTTTAAAACAGTATCCATGCAGTTTTTACCGGTTCTTCTCCATAGGACTAACTTTTTCGAACCGTGCAACTAGAGTCTTATTACCATTTTAAAAGTGCCTGTGATAGGTTTATTTAAATAGAAACAATTGTATTGTATTCTATTTGATGCACTCCCTCGAATATAGTATTAATAAATTCTACATTTTTATTTTATTCTGTTCAATTTTGGGCGTGGTCTCGAACCATCAATTACATCAAGACAAATGCAGAGGGAGTACAGTAATTCCATAAATAATGGTTTCCAAATAAATTTTAGACGTCAGAAACAAATCTACTACACCAACCATTTGTTTACGTGAATAAGCCTGAATTTAATAAGTATTTTAAGTTAGATATTATCCGAATTGTTACATAATTTGGAAATAGTCACATTTTTCGATGCCGTTATTGAGTCCCATGTAATAGGGGGCGAGCCTTTCGCCATCTAACGGGCACAATTCCAAACGGGAGTCGGACCCTGGACCTCGCGATCACCAGTTGCGCTTGCGATACTCAGCACGCCATATAAGTAGGTATATACATAGTTGAAAACAAAACAGTCGTCGCAATAATGAAATTCCGTGGGGTCTGGCATAGCTGGCCGCCTAAGGCATCTCTGTGTTTTGTTAGCGAGGCTACAGAATGTTTGTCTAAGAAATGCCGGGAGTTCTCTCTTAATATAAATTATACGCCTGTCTCTTGTGGCTCAGAAATTAGAAGGTTTGAGAAACTACCCTGTGTCTTGAGTATTTGTATAATTAATATTTTGACGTATTTTTAGGCTTCCGTACCTAACGAAATCCAGCCGAAAATGCGTCAATGCAGAATAAATCTTTTTTGTGTCATTGCTTACTTCAAAAGAAGGTAGATAATGCCTCTTTATTTCGTTATTTTTACCTATTCTTATTAATAAAATGATTTAACTTTATTACGTATTTTTACTTTCCTCGCATACAAACGAGAAAAAGTATAAAATCGGTATACTTAATTAAGTACATACGGTTTTTTTTTTTCTTTTTCGTGATTTATGTGCCATAAAATTAATTATCTTTCTTTCAAATTGACACTGGATCTTGAAGCCTTAGCGCCGAAAAACTATACCGTTTGAAAATTAATGACTTTCTTCACTTGATTAATATAGTACTATTAACCTTAAAGCACTTAGGATTATGACAAATTGGTGGCAGTATGACTGATTGATTTACTACTAGCTTCCGCCTGTAGCTTCGCCTACATTGATTATGAACCCGTGCATTTTTTCAGTTCACACGTAGCGCCATCTAGCGTCCTAAAGCAATTGTGACCGTTGAAAGTTATTGTTCTTTCCCTCGGGTACAATACTTTTTTCTGGATGAAAGGTACCCTATGTCCTTTTCTGTACCCCTGACAACGTGTATGCAAAATTCGATGATTATCGGTTCAGTGGTTTAGGCGTGAAAAGGTAACAAACAAACAAACTAACTTTCGCATTTATAATATTAGTTAGGATATTTTATTGAACTAAAACAATATTATATTACCTTTAAATACTATATTAGCATTTTCGTGGTTCAGAGGTCGATTGCTGCGCTACGTTTTGCGGGTTCGATTCCCGCACGGAACCAATATTTGTATGATCTACCGATATTTGTTCCGGATTTGGGTGTATATCCATGTGAATATTTGTGTTTATAAGCGCACCCACGATACAGGAATTATTCCTAGTGTGGGGAAACGTTTTTAAAACGACAAAAAAAAGCAGAACTGGGTAAACCAGACATCAAGTAAACTAAATACACATACGGCAAGACACAGCGATGCACACAATACAACTTTCCATCAAACAGTTTCTGTTAAAGCAGATGTTCAAGCTTGCCTTCCGAATAAATCCTGTAAAAGCTTCAGTGACCCAAATCACTAAAATCTTATGACACTATACAGGGTGGGCACTAGCGATCACATCAGTCACGAACAGGAAGCAACATGGCCTCAGTTCCGGGTAACCTAAGGATTTATCATCACGCTACGATGAAAGGGAAGTGGGCAGTAAAACAGCTATTTTTATTTGAACCGTCGTAAAATTGTGACGTGTTGGCGACGAAAAATGTGAGCGGTTTATATCTTAATCTTTTTTTATAGTCGGTTTCAAGGTTTCGGGGTTAAGTTATATTGTATTTTTATTTATCAATAGAAAAATAAAAACAGATTTATCGTTCTAGATAACGTGAATGCCTAACTGTGCGTTCGTGGGTTTAAATCTAAGTTCGGGTACGATAACAAGCACCTACTTTGTTTTTCAGCTAGAAAAAAATCTAGTAGAATATTACTTTGGTGACAGATGGATGTCAGTGGCTCACAACCTCTGCTTATCCCTTCAGGGAAACCGGCGTAATACCTTGAATCTTTTTATTGCTCTCAACCCTTTGCAATCCAATACGGCTTGACATGAGTCCAAAAAAAACTATTTGTAAATCATTATATGAGTTTACCATTCATTTAGTTAAACAAAGAGATAATCACATAAGATAACGGTATGCTCAACCTACAATAAAGTTCATGTTTAACAGAACTATTCAGCGTTTATGTTAGTTAAATGGTAATTACATAGAATGTTAGAACATCTGCCTCAGTTGAAGGATCTTGGATAATTAATTTTAACTGTGTAGGGATCCTTCTCGAATTTAAAATGGTTAGGCCATAGTCCACCTCGCATGGTGAGGGTTGGCGGACTACACACACGCGAACTTTATACAAGTCCTCTAAAGTGTGCAGATTCATTCATCATTAAAATAAGTGATATTGCAATCAAAATCTGATTCACACATGAATTTACACAGTTAGCACTGTGGGTTGAGTCGCTTAAACAATTTACGCATAATATCAAATATAAAATAATGTTTTAACATACGATTCTGGAAAAATACAGTACGTAAAGAAAAATTCAAACTTTTTATTCCAGTTAACATTAAAACGGGTGCTTATTAAACTAACCAATTTGCATAAGCACCTGCGTCTACCAGATTTTGATTTATAATTGAATTTAAATTTGTAATAAAGTACCTACATGTCGTTATTGTTCTATTTGTTGCATAAACAATGAACAGAATAAAGAATGTTTTACTTTTGTATGCATATTTTATGTAATTTAATCGAAGTCTGATCTAGATTACTCTAGATTATCCTAGGGATTAGGTAACCAAGATAGGATTAGATTAAGGTAGTTGTTACTTATTAAATCTGTTTGACTGTCTCGTGTACCATAGAGCTTGTTCAGATGACGCGAATTAGCAAACAGTAGGTACATAAATAATTTAGTGTGTTTGGTTTAGATGAATAATCTACTTAAATGCACTCTAATTCTAAATTACGCAAGACTTCACTATTCATAGGGATTATTTTTAGGTTTTAGAGATTTTTTTAAAACGTTGTCCCACACTCGGAATATCTCCTCTATCGCAAAACACAAATAAAAACATGCCAAAATACACACCCGGAACAAATATCTGTAGGTCATACAAATATTTGTTCCGTGCGGGAATCGAATCAGCGGCACGTATCGCAACAATCGATTGCCCAACAAAACATCTCCTGCGCCAACCGCGCCGTCATTTTATGATAGAAGAAAGTAGGTACCTACATAAGTTTGAGATTCATCTAATGATAAACGTCATCACAACCCATAGACATCCGTTGCGTAAGTGATACAAATGTGTTACCACCCTAAGGCTAAATTTGGAATACCTTGTGTTCCGGAAATTCTACTGGTTGTATCATCTGCCTAACCTTTTCCTAAATACATCGGGGTCGGTTCCCAGTCTAACCAGTTACGGCTGAATATCAGTATTTCATACGGAGCGACTGCCATCTGACCTCCGCCACTCGATTACTGGGAGACACTGATACTCTAAGGTTAGACTGGTTGTCAGACTTTTTGGGCTGCTGACACCCGTAACGACTGTCATAGTTTTTTGTGTGACACCCGGGAACAACTGCTTAACGTCCTTTCCGAGGCAAGAAGGGTCTCACAGATGGGTCTCGTCACGCATCCATGGACTGACCGCGGCAAGCGCTGCTTAACCTCATAGATCGATCGACGAGCTCCCAAAGAACAAATAACTACGATTATACATAGTTGTTATGACTGGTGAAATAGGTAGGACTATATCCGAGCTCGTAACGTGGAGCGCTACTACCACTAAACTTCTCTTGGATTTAGGTTTTCTATAACTCGATTACGAGCATTTGTTTTTGAATGTCCAGCTTAATTGCGCTGCGACGAAAGACAGCGTTTAAAGCGCTTCCTCTGAACAAGCGCTTACATTTTGCGTATGCATTAACATATTTCATACAACAAAATACATTACCGAAATGTTGAAGAAAATATCATCCGCGAAAGGGGACGAGACAGGCATCATTTATCATGTGGCTCAGTTTTGTGGTAAGTGACGATGCAACGATTGATGATTCGGACCGATTTTGACGGAGAGTGGCCTTCCATTTTATCTATAATCCCACTTAAGTGAAGGGGACATTTGATGAATAACGCAAAGCGAGAAAACACAACGTGATTGTAGAATACTCAACAAACAAAAATAATAAAGTGAACTGATAAAAATTGTAAAACATATAAAAGTTTTTGAAGATGTTTGTTACTTAATCACGTATACACGGCTGAAGCAATCTAGATGACATTTAGAACACGTACAGCTCATGTCTTGAACTTGTGTTTTAATCCAAACACAAGTTTTTTTTCATCCGGGTAGTATTCCAAGAATACGAATGAAACCACAGGCAACAAATAGTTATATATAAAGTTTTAATGACACAACAAAAGGCAACGTGTTTGTAGGTCACTTAAAAGCAACAGCTACTGTATCATATTTCTAAATCTATCGCTTCGCATCGCGTCGTCCTTATTATCGCTCTCCAGTGACGTTGGGTAAAACGTCCACGTCAGTTTGAAAAAGTGATTTCCATCGACACTTAAGATGGGACGCTTTTCTATAAGTGAACACATTTCGGGGTAAATCTTTGCCTTTTTACGCTTTAAATATTAAATCCGGATCTTATTTTGTGACGTGTTTATTTAGTTTTACAATAATACGTATTATTTATTAAATGTACAACATCATCATCATCAGCCAGAAGACGTCCACTACTGAACGAAGGCCTCCCTCAAGGGGGGTTTGCCATAATCCCCACGCTTGGCAGGCGGCTTGGGGATCGCAGTGGCTCACCGATTAGTGAGAGGACGCTGCTGCCCGTCCTCCGGTGTCTGGCCGCAGCTTTAAGACGTACCCGGGTCAATTAAATGTACACAAACATAATATTATCTATTTGAGAATATTGTGTACTCACCAATGAGTTGTATTTTGGGAATTAATTTTAAACGACATAATAACCATAGATATAAAAATACAAAGACTTGTTTTCTAAGTATCCTTGCTTCTTTATGGTACAGTCCCATTTCAAAAATATCCGAATAACTTCAGAGCCTTTGCGTTTAATTAAAACTAACACAAGCCTAAAAGGTAAAAGAGCGAACATCCCGTATAGTAGCGATAGGACCTCAGATACTAACAGTTAATTAACTCCTAATTAATTAACTAACAACGTTTTTATAAATCCGAGGAGGCAAAAAGTTCCAAGTCTTTTCATCTCGCAAGGTATCTACAGGTTTTAAAGGATAAAAAGTCTAACCTCATTATTCATGAACGCTTTATAAATAACTATACTTGTCAATGTCACTTTCATATAAATTAATTAATAGGGCCCAACCTTGGAAAAGATATCTTTCAAACAAACACACTTTTTTTGAAGTCGATTAAAAAGAGATGACAAAATTTTTAGAGCCATTGTAGTTTTATGTTCATAACTCGATTACAAATATTTAATTAATATCAACCCCTTGTATATTTATATTTTAAAAAGTCCCTAGGTAAACCAAATTTAAGGTACTATAAATAAGTAATAGTATTTGTGACGTCATAGGTTTCTTTTTTAAATAACTTCTTCATAATTCCTCGTGAATTCTGATTCTGTTGTTAGATAGTTTTCGGAAAAAATATAAAACTAATGATCCAACAGAGATCTATAACTGTAAAAGAATTTCCCGTGAAGGAAAAATCGAAGTGAATAAATACTGCAGATGTTATAATGGATTTCTAACGGCATTTGTACAGGAAATCTGATGCTGCATTCTTGTTTGCTGACCAAACAGGAACAGACAGATGATTTATATGGACAAACAATTTATCTATCTTATTCTATTTTTATTTACTTAAACAATACTAGCTGTTGCCCGTGACTTCGTGTACGTGTATGTTGTTGTTATTATCAAATTAGCCTTTTGTTGCAATAGTTAAAATAACTGCATGTCCTTTCCAGGTCCCAGGGTCCCATCCTCCATGTAAAATTTTATTCGACGATCTGTTCATTGGTTTAGTCGTGATAAGGTAACAGACAGAGTTACTTTCACATTTATAATAATGTTAAAGTGTGAATTAAACATCTAAAGGCTTTTATCTGAGAATTAATCTGGAGCGCCACTTAGAAGTCTAGCTCGAATAATTCGAAGATCAAAAGCATTCGAAATGCTCATTGTTAAATTTGCAAACGCAACTAATCTTTTATAAAACAATGTTTGCAAGAATCAAGAGTAAGTATATTGATTCTTCTTAACTTCGTCTTTGTAGACGATTCGAGTCAATTTGAAATCTGTCGCTATATCGGTAATCAGGCTGCCGAATATGTGTCGCAAGTTCGATTACCGCACGGAACAAACATTTGCATGGCCTACAGATAGTTGTTTTGGCAGCCTAATTACGTAAAAAAGCGACGGCAACGCGACAGCCACGCGACAGCCACGCGACAGCCACGCGACACACACGCGACAGCCACGCGACAGAAACGCGACAGTCACGCGACAGACACGCGACATCCACGCGACAGCCACGCGACAGCCACGCGACAGCCACGCGACAGCCACGCGACAGCCACGCGACAGCCACGTGACAGCCAAGCGACAGCCACGCGACAGCCACGGGACAGCAATGTCATTATGAGTCAATATATTATATAACATAAAAATGACGTTTGATAGAAGCTATCGCGTGATCTACGCCTGTCGCAAACTGATTGCTAAATCGGTAATGGGTCTGGTTGTTTGTAAATATTTATGTATATAAACCTACAGTGTGGGGTAACATTTATAAATAAAATATAATCTATATATTATACGTACCATACCTTATATTTTATACAATAAATTAAATCCGCAGCCTAATTACCGATGTAGCGACAGGCGTAGATCGCGCGATAACTTCTGTCAAACGTGATTTTTGTGACATATAATGTATTGGCTGACAGTGAGATTGCTGTCGCATGGCTATCGCGTTGTTGTCGCTTTTTTACGTAATAAGGCTGCCAGTCTCCCAACTTGCCAATCTATAACATAGATTGTCATAATACTTAGCGTAGCGTCGCTCTGAGCCAACTGGGAGAGGCTTTGTCCGTCAATGTGACAGACTACGAGACATTACCTAAACATTATTCAAAGCACTTAGATTATGTCGCTATTGTCCATGGCATTTCGTTGGCGGACCTTTTAAGGGGTAATGAGCTGGCAAGGGTGTAAAGTAAAGGATATTTAGCGGTTGTATCTAGTATACTTTGACATAATATCAAGCTAAAATGAGAGGCTTGTATCTAAAGCGAGATTAAGCAACGCTTGCTGCGGTTAGCCCTTGGATGGGTGACCGTTTATGACATATCGATAGCCGTGCTTCGGTAAGCTCGTTAAGCAGTTGGTCTGGGTATCACATACAAATATCTATGCCAAAAGCTATGGAAGTTAATAGCCAAAAAAATGACGATCTGATCTTACTTTCAGTAATTGGGTACCAAAGGATCGGATGGAAGTCGCTCCGTGTAAAATACTGATATTCAGCTGCCTCTTGAAGACTGGGAGCCGACCACAAAATATTTGCGAAAAAGCTGATGATAAAGCTAAATTAGAATTTTTGGGAGTTTTTATTTTATTTTCACCCCCTTTACCTTTGAAAGCTAACTCTAAATTTCCTCTTTTATAAAATGTACGATACGTTATCTCTATATTTTTAATCTCAAGCTAACCTGGATTTACCACACGTTTTCCGAGCATCCACATGAAGTCCGAGTTTCCTCTATAAAACTTGCTTAGTAAGACCCTCGCTTCACGTCAAGTTAGTATTGTCGTCCACTGTCCACTTGGTCACGAACATCGCCTAGTGGGATCACGCGCGCCACTTAATTACTATACCCACTTACTCAAACTTACTTAACTTCATTCGAGTTTCGAGGACGGAGATACTTTTTGTTAGGGTTCTGTAACCAACAGTAGAACGGACCTTCTCAACAGGGAATTTACTCGCTAGGCTATCAGTTTTAATTTCTTTTTCGAATTTTCTCATGATATCCAAGTTCCCTCTAACACACGTCTTTTACATCATAGTTTAACATCACTTGAGATAGAGAACAAGTACAAACCTGCCTGAAATTCAATATCCAAAAGCGATTCTCGCGCAATTGGAGGTAATTTGAGATCGAGTCATATCGATAAACATGGTGGATATCGCTGGCCTACCTGTTACCAAATTCACACCACAACGCATTAAATATAATGTTTACTTTTTACGCTCGACATACAACTAGTCGAGATTTCAGTGACTTTCAATATTTTTAGGGAGAAATTCATAAAGAGATTTATGTTGAGACGAGAAAGAATTGCCCCCCTGGGACCATCTCCACGGATGACTGAGTCCAGACGATAATATTATATTCCTTCAAATTATACTTGCGTTTAAATTGCTGCCATATGTTTGTCACGAAAATATGTCGTCCCCTCTTTAACTTTCCTTTAAAGATGAAAACTTTTACATGTGAATTATATGACACACACTCCTTGTATACATTTAACATCAAACAACAGATTTTTTATTTTTTATTAATAGAAAACATTGACTCAGTAGGATTTCTCCTGTGTTGTGGGTATATTTTTACATGTCACATGCACACACGTCTAGACCGAAACAACTATCTGTAGACCATACAAATATTTGTTCCGTGCGGGAATCGAACCCGCGACACTAAACGCAGAAAGCTAATCACTTAGCCACTGCGCCAACCGTGTCGTGTATGTTAAATGTATACAGTGAGCGTTTATAGGTTTTATAAGTATGGAACCCATGGAAGCCCCACCACACACTTGACGGAGTTTCTCGGGAGTACAATTCCGTAATTAGGGAGTAAAAGAAAAACATAGAATGTCGACCACCGTTTGTATCGATCGTGGTCGTAAAAAAGTGTTTAAGCTTTAATTGAATCTTCCCTTAAAGGTTATAAGAGTGATGAAATAAGATCTGAAATTATGCTATATTTTTGAAGTCCTGGAGTTTCTTTAATTTTCAGAATGTATAATATATAATACTATATCGTTGTATCAGTATTACGTTTAAAGAAATGTGCGCTTTAAAAAAACCTCTCTCGCTAAAATACCCCTAAGCAACTAATAGCATTTAAGTAGGTGATATTATGTCTTCAAGCGACAGTACCTATTCAAATTCAAATTTGAAGATTATCTCGGTAATGCAATTTACTTTTGATACTTAAAGTAGTATAAAGTCTATACAAATAAATAAATTTGAAGTGTCTGCTTGTAATGTCAAAATAACAGCTCTTTACTAAATACATATGAAAGTATATACGGTACAATTAACAAAAAAAGGGCAAAATCTAGTAATACAATAGTATTATCTGCATTGCATTTATTTTTGAATTAAAAATGTATTCATGTGCGTATAGTTACGACATTATCACCACGTTTAACACTTTCACGGACGCCACGGCCAGAGGCGTATTTTTCTGGCAGGATAGGCGGTCAATTTTACCTAGTTATAATTGACGAGCCGCAACCAGCCGCCTTAATTTGTGTGGATTGCTTTAGAGTCACGGCGGACCGCCATATTATAGATACATCGAGTTATTTCTTACGACTATTCGACTATAGGCGTGATATAATTTTTTATGAAAGATTTTAGTGTCATGTTGAAAAAGTCAACTTTATGTCAGTGTCCGTGAAAGTGTTAAAAACATTACAAGCCCTTGTGGATTCATTGCAACCTGAAGTTTAATTATAGACAACTTTTTAGTCCCAAAATATTTCAATATTAGTTTCAATATTATTATTAGGATTTAATATTATATCTAGGATTATTAGGAAATTAGTTTCAATATTACAAAACTACATCATTCCAAAAACGTGTTCCTTGCCCCAAAGAGCACGAATCTCCGAGTAACCCTCAATGTCGAACATTAAATATTCGTACGTGTAGTCTAACACCAATCTGTGAGCTGTATTCTGTTGTGGCCCGTCTAAATTTCGCCCTATGCTCGAAGTGGCTCTTTGTTTGTGGTGGAGAGTGCTCGTCTGTCTTGTCGCCTGGGCCCGGTTGCGTCGACAAACAATAGGTGAATACAGGCCATGAGAATATCCAACGAAGAGGAATATGCAGGTACTGTTAAAAGATCGCCGCATTTTTAGAAATAACTACTCTTGGGTTTCATATTTTGGTTGCGAAGAGGGTGATATCGAGGTTTGACACAGTCCAACCTGATCAGTTAGTTTGACCTCCGATACTGACCAGCTTAGACCAGCAACACAGATATTATGAAATACCAATATTTATTTATTTAACATTATGTACATAAATAGGTAAGCGGTTTCTCATTCTGCCTTCTGCGCTTCGTATCGTTCGATTCCCGCTCGGAATAAATACTATGCTATACAGATTTTTGTTTCAAATGAGGGGCTCGTAGCTACATAGCTACCACCCAGATCGATCGAATTGCTAGGTTAAGCAGTGCTTGTCGCGGTCAGTCCTTGAATGGGGGACCATTTTTCATACATCGAGAGCCCTTCGTGCCTCGGAAAGCACGTTAATCAGTCGGTCCTAGGTGTCATACGAAGACCTATGACAGTCGTTACGGGTGTCAGTAGCCCAAAAAGTCTGACAACTGGTTAGGCAGATGATGACATAGTTGTTTCGCATCTGGGGGTCCATGTGACATATATCTTTTTAAAGTGTTGTGCAATGTTATTTTAAAAAACTAAGATATTATTTTTTTAAATAACATGGCACATCAACGTTACAAATTATATTGAGAACAAAAGAGCTATCTTAAATGTATTATAATTATTTGATGTAATAAATTATGTCATCTATAAAGTACTATCCAATTATCAGGCTTCAGATCAGATAATTCAATCTTCAGTCCAGCTGTTAGTCATCCCGCTCACCAGTATGTCACTATTTCTGACAAGCACCTTGCCAAGCGCACCTAACAAAGCTGCGTCAGTGAAAACTTGTAAGTGCATTCACTAATAAAGGTAACGTCATATACGTCGGCATGTCATACGTCACGACTGACCAAGACAGCGAGATCCGTTCTAAATCCTACCGTATTGGAGTGTGATTAGGGACTACATTTGTTTTGGTTGTACAAATTGGTTCGTGTTAAGAAAACTTGAAGGACCTTTAGCTTATATTCATCACTGTGTTACGCGTCTTCGGACGTGACTGAACAAGATGTATAACAAAAATACCTTAGAATATAGTTAGGTTTTTAATTACATTACGAGAACTACTTTTCATTTGTTTTTGTAGAATATTTTCTTCGATAGATGTTTGCTTTAATTTTTTTTAAACGTTGCCCCTCTCTATTATTTCTCCTGTATCGTGGATACAGTTTACAAACATACATGTTACATATACACAACCAGACCCGAATCAACTATCTGTAGATCATGATAATATTTATTCCGTGCGGGAATCGAATCCGCGGCACCTAGCGCAGAAAACTAATCACTTAGCCACTGCGTCAACCCTGCCATCACTACTGAGCTCACGTTGACCTTACAAACTAAAGAAACGTACAAGTTTTTTATTAAGCCAAAAATAAATAACAACATTAATATTGTTATTGAAAGATTTAATTAACTAACACCATAACAACCAGAATATTTTATAAATTATAAAAGCTATCAAGAAATAGTAGTTTAAACCCCAAGTTGAGAAATATAACTTCACAAAATGTAGGTAAATTAATATAGTAAACTCGCTACAACTTTGTTCGCCAGTTCTCTTCAGAACTTTATATAATGAACTTGTTTACAACATGTAAAACAGAACACTTAAAACACTCCGGTCAATTTAACTAGTTGATAGGCTATAAATATTATAGTTAACGAAGCGTCAAGCTGTAAAACGCACTCTATTATTACTGTGCAAGATTGTTACACTATGTAAGAAGTTGAATGATAATATCTTTTAAAATTATACAACACTAGCTGTTCCCACGAAGAAATGTTTTGCATACAAACTATCAAACCCTATTTCACCGTCGTAATGGTTGAATTTTGGAAAATCCTTTTATTAACGGATGCGTACACTCTACAAAGAACCTACCTCCTAAAGTTCGAGTTTATAGTTTAGTTTTTTTTTTAAACGTTGCCCCACTCTAGGAATAATTCCTGTATCGTGAGTGCGTTTACAAACACATATATTCACATACACAAACACCCAGAGTCGAAACAACTATCTGCAGATCATAAAAATATTTGTTCCGTGTGGGAATCGAACCCGCGGCACGTAGCAGTCGATCTCTCAACCATTGCGCCAACCGCGCCGTCATAGTTTTAAAGTTTCTGAAATTTTGTGATTAGTTAGTTAGTTAGTGAGCAAATTTATTGTATTCCACTTTTATATATATATATGTGAGTAGATATCGATATCGGTAGCAAATGTGTTAATAAGTAAAGTTCGCTTAGGCCCCACCTAAATCATACGTCAAACGTAATTCTAATATTTTTAAGAAAGATTAGAAGAAGTATCCGTGTTATCGAGCAGAGATCGCGCATGCCCAGAGGCCAGCGGCTGTTATACTGAACCAGATTGTCGAAGGTTTAATTCTTGATAGTGGTTGAAATTTTCTTTTTTTTTTCGGAAGCTCTTATGGGCCATAGAATTAATAAAAAAAAGGAAAACGTTTTCAAGATAAAGTTGTTTTGTTATGTAAACAAATAGAAATGTTCCTCTGCAAAGTTTGGTCAACTTTACTCCCAAATATTGATATTATATGGTCCCTCGAAACACCAACAGCAAGTGTAGCCTACACACACACGTATCTAATATTGATATAATCCACATACCACATACTCTATTCAGGCTTCTGTGTTATGGTGTCATGGGTACAACATATTTTGCCCATGACATGTGAACCTTTCTCATGTCACGAATGGCTGAATTCTACAAATAAACATAAGATTGCCATGGTAACCAATGTATTGATGGTACCAGCTAACATTTGATACTGTTGCTGCGAGAACCTCGTATACGAATAGATCTTGTACCTTATCTTAAGCACATGAGAGGTCTGATGATACTGAAGATCAAGACTGGTCTTCAGAATATTTCGATCTGATTTGAAAATCATTAGTCTAGTACTTCAGTGGTCAGAATCGCGGCTGCTAATCCTGGGGTACTGTGGATCTGTTGGGTTTTTTGTAAGAAAATTCTCAGTAGCAGCTCGGAGATTTGAATTACAGATTCGTCCCCTATTACAATGCTGCCTAACTGTTCGTAATAGACGGAATGCTATAATGATTTAGTGAACAAATAGTCAAAAATTTTTTTTAACAAAAAATAAAAACCGACTCCAAAAAACTCAAAAACAAAACTAATAACTAAAAAGCAAAAAATAAATCTTTTATTATACAATATAGTAGTTGAAGAATATTGAAATCGGTGCCAAGTAAAACATAAAAGTAATATACCTTGCTGCTATAATAGCGACATTGAAACAACGAGTTCACGTAGAAATTGTCGAGTGCGGAGCGAATTATGCGTCGGACACGACAAATGCACTTCGCCATTCGTGTCGGTTTATCATTGCATGTTTTACTTGGCACCGACTTCAATATTCTTCAACTACTATATTGTATAATAAAAGATTTATTTTTTGCTTTTTAGTTATTAGTTTTGTTTTTGAGTTTTTTGGAGTCGGTTTTTATTTTTTGTTAAAAAATTTAATTATTTTACAATTTTGAGTGATGGGTAGACCTAGTAAAGACGATTCTCTTGAAAAACTTTACAAAGGTCAAATGTATGTTGCCCCAAGTCGAGTGAAAACCTTAGACGGTATTGCACTATGTGATTTTAAAATCAAATAAATTACTTAGCCGACCATCGAATCTGCAATATTACCCATCTCGGCTTAAAGTGCGCATCAATACGAATAAAATAAGCCCAAACACTATGTAGCTGCTATCAACCATTAAGGACTTCCCTAAACTGTACTGCACCTGCATCACGGACCTTGCAGTGGCAGTCATTACCCATCTCGGTGTAAAGATCTTGTCAACACGAATAAAATAAAACACGAGGTAGTTAAGATGTACCGTTGAGGAGTTCCCTCGATCCTCTGCCGTCTCCATCATCAGATCTGCCCTAAACCTCCATAGTATTGTAGTCTCATCAGATATACACATAAATATCAAGTTTTTACTCCATGCTCGCCTACAATTTTCAAGAGATGCCCTCGATTTCTCAGGGTTTCCACCATCAGGTCCTGACCTGATGACAATGGGACCAAATGACAAGCATACCCTTTCAAATAAAAAAAGAATTTTTGAAATCGGTCCAGGCATCTTCGAGAAATCGAGTAACAAACATAAAAAAAAAAAAAAAAAAAAAAAAAATACAGCCGAATTGAGAACCTCCTCCTTTTTTTTGAAGTCGGTTGAAAAGAGGCCATGTGCTTCTAATGATCTCACAACGAAAGGATACTAGTTTATTTCTGTATTATTCTACTATTAATTAACACCGCGTACGTCTTAAAACTGCGGCCAGACACCGGAGGACGGGCAGCAGCGTCCTCTCACTAATCGATGAGCCACTGCGATCCGTAAGCCGCCTGCCAAGCGTGGGGATTATGGCAACACCCCCCTCCCTCCCCTTGGGAGAAGCCTTCGTTCAGCATTGGACGTCTTCTGGCTGATGATGATGAATTAACACCCACATTGTTGAATACCTATATTCAACCTTGTTCATTTCGTACTCAACGACTCTCCCCTATGCTATTCGATCTTAAATCTTATATCCATTTACTATAAGGTACGTTAAAAGGCAAAAATTATCCAAAATTACCTGTTACCCAATAAATCTGAAACATTCACCTAACAAGTCAAAAACCAGCCCTTTCGTAATCCGTGAGTAAAAGAACTAATCTCCTCGAACAATCGTTGATCTCAACCTAAACCTTATTCCGTGGTGTAAAGGCGTAAAGTACCTTAACAGAAGCAAATCAAAGGTTGCAGTAAAATGTGAAGTCTCTGAGATTTATTTCAGCCTACGCAGCTTAAACCTATCTCATACATTAATTGTCAAAATCCATGCAAAAAGTTTTTTTTTTTTTTCATACTTAAATATATTTTTATTTAATTTGAATATATAACGCCACTTATGACTCTTGTTGCATCATTCTAAAGTATGGTTTTCCATAGTTTTGACAAAATAATTACTGGTGGGTTCTGCTAGAATATTTAGTGAGTCAAATGTCACTGTTCCCGTTATTATAAATGCAAAAGTAAATCCATATGTCTGTTTGTTACCTCATAACAATTAAACCATTTAATCAATCGTTATGAAATTTTATTTAGATTTAGCCTGGATCCTGGAAAAAGACATACGCTATTTTAACTTTTGCAGCAAAACATTAATTATTTAATATGTAAATACAAAGTACACGCAGACATAGTCACGGGTAACCGCTAGTTTTATATATGTAAAATAAAATACAAATACACATTATTGCACATGAAATATTATTATAGTGTTTGAAGATATTCAGTGGCAATCAGAATTTGGACTTAATTCTGTGATATATAGGATTCAGAAACAGCATCGGCAAAATGTGGGCGTAAAACACTACATCTCTGCTTGACCCCTCAGGGAATACAAGATCCTCATTATAGTAACATCCCAGTATAACAAGATGCGACCTACACAAGCTAGCGACATTTGGGCTTCTACCGGTAAAGCCAGCATACACATGTAACACACTTGATGCCATCCCACGGATCGGCCAGTTGACAAACTACGGAACTATATCGTCGGGTGTTACAAGTATGTTCCTTACATATTTTTCAGCGATTTATATGAAACCACAAAATTAACTAGAGAGTTCCCTTTTGAGAGTGACAGGCGAATGAACTGTCCACCGAGAACTGAGTTCCAACTCTTTAATTATGCAAAATAAACACTAGATTTACATACAAAGGGCTTACGCATTCATTACTACATTTTCACAGTAGATACAGCCACTTAATTAAAGCTGTCAGTTGGCCCAGGTTGCCTTTGATGTCACCAGCGTTATCAAGCGTAGCTAGCGTACTCTAGGAGAGATTACCGACATTGAGTTGTAGTCCGAGATTAGCAGCCTGTGTGGAGAGATTAAGGGTATGTAAATCTTGTACCCTAACCACGGAGAATCCTGAAAATTACAACAAAGATAACAAAGTGACGCGATGTTTTGAGTTGAGTGGTCGACTCGTGCGCAACGTGTCGTGAGTTCGAGTCCCGCACAGAACAATTTGGCTTACAGTTATACCATTCCATACCTTACTGACCTCAACAGAACGGCGAAATGGGACGCCTGAACAGAAGCATTCTAAAGAGATTGCGAATATGCCAGGCCGAAAAGAAAATTCATTGGAAAGAAGCTTTAATTAACTACATACCTAGTCAAGCGCGGTCGCAGCCAAACACTCTGGTGGGAGGGTCATATTAACAGTAAATCTACCTAGTTTTGATTCCATTGTTTAGAGGTTTTAAGCAGTAATTTAATAATTTGTTTAAAATTTTACGACCTCAGACCGCCACTGTACCTCATTTTTCTAGGTTAGATATTTATCTAAGTGAATATTTGCCAAGAAGTCTTGGCTAGGCAATATAAGAGAATGGACAGGAGTTGCGAGTGCTGCCCAACTGTTTCACCTCGCGAGGAAAAGAGAGGAGTTTGCAAAGCTGATTGCCGACCTTCGCTAGTCGGAGAGGCACTTTAAAAAGAAGAAGAAGAAGAATATTTGTGTTCATAAACGCGCCCACTGTACAGGAATAAGTCCTAGTGATTTTTTTCACTATGTCCCAAGTTTCAAAAAAGGTAATATTGTATTTTGTTAGTAACATATTCACAGTTAACCGTATCTGGATATCAGCTTAGTGTGCACTATATTCTGTTATGATTTATTAATGCGTACATTTGGGGTTTGGCTATGAAATATTGTACTGTATGTTGGCTCTTGTCTGCGGTTGTAAATATATAGCAAAGGCATTATTTTGATTTTAGGCTACAGCTCACTGAAGCTCACTGAATAACCACATTTTGTACTCATTTTTAAAACAACCTCATTAGTATGATCAATCCCCTGGATGGGCAAAGTGTTTACAGGTTTTTTCTGTTAGGAAATCTTAGTACGCAGTTTGTAATCGCACCCTATTGAATGGGTTTTAATATCGGCATCCGCAAAATGTACGTGGAGAATTAGTACACAAACAACTTCGTAACTGAACTGTACCCATTGGCCCATCGCCTGCAGTCACGTACGTATCATCTGCAGCTAATGAACTCGTTCGGTAGTTCGGAAGTTCGGTAGCTGGTAGAGAACTTAAAATGGTGGATTGCGACATTAACACTTGCACCGCAAAATAAAAATAATAATAAATTGTTGCATTATTTTTATTGGAATAATAAATTTTTATTTACAGATTCCATCCAGTTTGAAATCAACTTTTTCTACTCTTGAACTCAGAATGAGTGTGCAGTCGGACCCGACTATAGATAATTCCGTGCAGTTAAATATATTGACTATATGCTTGCATTCCGTCTGATAGCACCCTTATTAACATAGAGAATCAAGCAAGATCGCGTGTTCAATTCTGTCGAACAAAAATGTTCATCATTCAAAACTTCTAAAATTTCTTATATTACAATAGTTCACGACTATACTTTATATTACCAAAAGTTAATTTATATTTTCATGAAAGTTGTTTCTTAAACAATTTATTTCAATCGCTTTTACACGAGCACGAAATGTGCTTGAAGTTACAGAATCATAAATTTTGCTATAAATACTTTTTCTTATACCTTTGTAAGCTGGCTAAATGTAAGGTTGTTATCGTAATTAATTGGTAACATGTACTAACAGTATCTGTCATGATTAAGAGTGTTATATTGGCTATAGAACAAATAGCAATAGCGTAAAGATTTTATCAATGGAATTTTCTTTGAATTTACATTTATGCCTCCTATAAATTCTTGTTTATCAGTGGTGGTTTTAACAATACAATAAACGTAAAAGAAAATGAAAAAAAATGAATAAAATTTGTTAAAGTAAAACCCTTAGAAATTTTATTGAATTTTATAGTTTTATTTTAGTAACGTATTTTTTATGTTGCCGTTTTACTTTAGTTATATGTTTGAGGTACGCTTTGCAAACCAACGAACTTTAAAAATGTACGATATACAACTAAATTAAACAATTTGGACCGTAATTTGAAACACGTATGAGTGAGCATCAAATTAATTGCAAACACTTGATATAAACTCGAATATTTTAGCATTTACAAAAAGTTAATTTACCAGAAAGCTCTGTGCTTTGCCAAATTCATTGTGCTTCATAAAGGTTATGTCACACAGCAGAGGCAGCGGAGCGAAGCACACTCATTTGCATCGTGAAGGAATAATTCCGGGGCAAATCAAGCCTGTACTGTTCACGCTCTACTAGTCTATTAAAAAAACAAGCCAAGTGTAAGAATAGATCACACAAATTCATAAGAAAGGATAACGTATGAATTCTTGTCTATGGAGACGATCAAAATTATTTCTTTCAATTGGTTTTCGCAGTTCTATAATTTGCTAAATGGACGGAACTTTAGCGTGGTCGTGAAGCATAAAATTAACTTAAATAAACTAATTTTATGCGTCAATTATCACAATAATTTAAAACGATATCTAACATATTATGTAAATTTTGTGGGCTACTGTACTATCCTATCCTACTTCCTTCCTACTATCCTACTAATTACTATTCCTATTCCTACTAATATTATAAACGTGAAAGTTTGTGAGGATGGATGGATGGATGGATCTTTATTACTCTTTCAAGCCAGAATGGCTGAACGGATCCGAATGAAATTTGGCACAGAGATAGATGATGTCTGGAATAGCACATAGACTACTTTTTATCCCGGAAAAATGTACGGGTTCGTAAATACGCCGTCGAAACCGCGGGCGGAAACTAGTAATAAATAAACGTACTTTTCATTGACATTTCTTCTGTTATTCTTAAAAAAAAATCAAAGACAATTGTTGCTCTAATAAACAGGACCACAGTTCAGCTATATTTTGAAGCTGGATCTTATATTTTGTGCTCTTTGTGCCTCGTTTACTCTAACCCGCGTTCACATAGCTCTCGCTTCGTCAATCCGAGTACCCGCCCCCGCTCCGCGTACTTTATGACTTGCGCTTAATTATCTCATAAACAAAAGAGAACACAGAAAGTTGAACATTTTAATTCGTATAACGCTTTACAATGGCTCGTACGGGATTGTACCTACAAGCACTCGATTTCACAGCGGGAAACTTTAATGAGTCCAAGCAAAACTTAATTGCGTTTTCGTAATTATGTTATATCGTATATGTAGGTACTTTTGTTTATATTTTATGTATACAAAGCTGGTACGAAGAATAAAATAAAATTAAGAAAGGAACTTTTCTTAAAAAAATAAAATCTATTGGGTTTTTATGTATTGAAATTCCAGTAGCAGCACGGTGTCTGGAACTGTGCTCCGCTGGTGGTCGAATCTACCCTTATTACATGGGACTTAATAAAAGCATCGGCGAAATATGCGTGTATACGGGTGTATCGTTCCTCTGCCCAATCCTTCGGTGATACAAGCGTGATACTATGTTATTATGTGCTATGTGTGTCTTTTACTTTCATGAGGAATCCATCCCCATCGGCCTCAGTAATGATGAAAATATTATGTAGTCACTATCGTATATTTTCGTTTACATAGTATAAAGAATGAAATGGCTACACAGATGCTACGATACGGCGTAGCTGCTACGATGTCACGTAGCTGACGTAGCAGCGAACATGCTACGACACAAGTCATATATCCTGAAATTTATTGTACATCATTTTAGTCTCGTTTTGCATCAGAATTATGTTATACCTACTGTCGGAGACTATTTTATAAAGAAAATGCGACTCTACATTCAAACGTTAAAAAGATGACTATTACGTTCAAAAATCTAAAGTATGATTTTTAAATAAGGTTTAAAGAAACCTTAACTTAAATCTAGTGAACGTGTATAGGGTAAGGCTTTTTAATATGATCTCTTCTTATTAAGTATTTTTCTATAGACATAGTTTATGGTGTTTTTCCTGAAGTCTTATTCTAAGTACGACTTAGGCTATGGGTAGTACGATTTAGGCGAACAGGCGCCTTAATCGTACCGAAGGAACTCTTTTGAAAAACGTTAAAATACCTCTCTTGATAAAAGTTTTTGAGTTTCTTTGAATGCTAGTTAAAAGGTAAATAAATAAAGATTCCGTCTATGCGGAAGATTTCGTTTAAATTGCACTAAACATCACATTCATATTTTCTTAGGGGTACGACATAAGCAACCTTACCCTACATAACTTATTCTTCGTGTGCAGTCGCCCGCAAAAATATGTGTGTCTATATTAAAAAGTATTGTCTTTGAAATCTTTGAACAAAAAACAGAACATATATCATCATATACATCTAGCGCACCCTGAGTTTGCCTTGATATCACCATTGCTGACTTGCTGATCTTTCCACTACGGCATGAGCGTGATATAGTTCACGACACAAGAAGAACGTATGAATATTTTTAATCATAAGTTTTTTTTTAATAAAAATCATTTGCCCTACATTAGGAATAATTCCTGTATCGTGGGTGCGTTTACAAACACATATATCTTCACATACACAAAGACCCAGACCCAAAACAACTATCTGTAGATCATACAAATATTTGTTTCGTGCGGGAATCGAACCCGCGACACGTAGCGCAGCAGTCGATTTTTCAACCATAATAAAAAAATTATTGCACAATGTGCTCCCTTAGGCTCAATATGGTTCGCATAATGCACTTTGTTTCATTTCGCGAGGTCATCATCATCATCATCATCAGCCCGAAGACGTCCACTGCTGAACGAAGGCCTCTCTCAAGGGGGGTTTGCCATAATCCCTACGCTTGGCAGGCGGCTTGGGGATCGCAGTGGCTCACCGATTAGTGAGAGGACGCTGCTGCCCGTCCTCCGGTGTCTGGCCGCAGTTTTAAGACGTACCCGGGTCGCGAGGTACCGATGCTGAAAACTGTAGCTTTGCCGAACATTTTATTTGTAACATATTGCAGTGAATTGCACGCTGGCACGCGATTCGGCAAAGAACTGTCTGGAAAAATATTTTTAGGACAAAATTATTTGGTACTAGACGTGGATTGTGGATTTGGAGACGATAACATAACATAGCATCACGCCTGTATCCCCAGGGGTATAATTAGGGTTCCCAACCATACTTAAAAACAGTATTATATTATATATTTCGCTCGTTAATACTTTTTACTGTTCTATAAAAAAAAGTATTCAAAATTCTGTTTTTATGACCATTGGTATTCATAGCCATAAAACTTTAAGAAAGTTATACTTAAAAAATGATAATAAATTATTAAATTGTGCAAGAAGCTCCAAAAAAATATGTTTTTAAGATGTCAAAAAAATAAAATAGGTACTGTTTACTTTTCGAAAAATACTGTTCATTTTAGTTCTCCGACCTTAATATATTTACTTTATTTCTCGTACAAAAAGTGGAGAACCCTAGGTACTATTGTGTACCCACATTTCACCGATGCTGTTTAGTCCCATGTAATATGGGGCGAGCCTACTGCCATCTACCGGATAGAGTTCTTAACTCCGTGCTGCTACTGAAAATTTCTATACATAAACACCCAATAACACTTTCCACGACCCGGGAATCGAACCCAGGACCTCACGCTCAGCAGTTGTACTTTCGACCACTAGTTCAACGAGGCTGTTGATGATTTTTCATGGTATTGTTGGTATGTTCAAAAGCATACGGTGTGCCGTTGAGTACGCTTTGAATTTGCTACACATTGATGCCTGTCGTAATCTGTCAATGGTTGCAGTTTGAAGATTAGCAGAATCAAGTCGAATGTAACATGCGTAACGTGAACAAAGTTTCGAGTATTTTGGGGGACTATAGTATTGTGGGGGAACGAGGTATGGTGTTCCTCCATTAAAAAGGGAAGATCCTCCGGCAAGGTGGTTAGCCTGGCGTCCCGAAGCCCGACCGTTGATGTTGGACATTCGTATATATCTTAGAATCGTTGTAAACTTTCATAGTGCGATTCAGGGTTTGTTGTTGTAGCTTCACTCTGATAGACGGCGCTTTACTTTTTGCCATGTTGCGAGTTGTAGTCGTTACAGTATTATTGTTAATGAAAATTGAATTTAAAAAAAGGCATTGTAATGTTATTTTTTTTTTATTAAATGACTACTTATCTTTTTATATAATTACACTACACAACCAAATGTTTTACAGTACCTAATTACTATTAATACACTTTAAGTAGGTACCTTTCACCAGACGCCTAATTTACACAAGTCAGGCGATAGATTCCAAATTTAAGTACGATGTTCCCACACAATTGTTTACGCCATTACTTATAAAAATAAAACTGAATTATGCAAAATAAATCAATAATACAATCATCACAGGTTTGTGATCAATTACATATACCTATTTGAATAATGAGCCATCAAAAACATTAAAGGTAAACTTTAATTTCGAATCAATTTAATTGAAACTGCATTCAAACAAAATGAAAATTGGACTCTACTACCAAGCGGAACAGTGATGTTTAAAATATTTAAATTTTATTAATTTAACCCTAATAGTGTTTTCAGTAAAGGTGGAAACATTTGGAATAATTTTATATGCGTTTACGACGGTGAAATACCGTGTTTTCAATGTTCATCGTAATTATTATTTACTTTATAATATTTTGAGAGAAATAATTGAGTTTAATTATCATTGTAATATTGTCCCACAAGATCGTAGAACCAGTTTAACTGTGGGTCTATTATTATTACAATCTCCGGTGAGACTGGCCGCCATGACCAAAATTTGGTCAGGGGGATATCATATCACATGAATATACACCCAAACCCAGAACAACTATCTGTAGATCTTACAAATATCTGTTCCGTGAGGAAATCGACACGTAACTACTGCGCCAACCGTGCCGTCATATCCGAATGTGAATATATGTGTGAACGCACCCACGATACAGGAATTATTCATAGCGTAGGCAATATCTTAAAATAAACTTTAATACGTGACGATATATCCAATAATGTAAGAAAAGTAACGCAAACCAACTAAATCGAGGGAATAACTTATAACACAGCTATTTTATAAATTAAAAATTACCTCAAAATTATAATTTAATTTTGAAAAAATTATGAAAAGTTTATCAACGTAATGATGAGGTAATTTTTAATTTATAAAATAGCTGTGTTATAAGTTATTCCCTCGTCACTGATTGTACTTCTTTCTTTTGCTTAAACTTTTCCAAACTTCACAGCAACTCTCCTAAAACACTACACTAACCAAAATACCTATCTCAAAAGCCCACTAGGTTTCTTCAAGACATTAAAGATACCAGAAGTATCCCAGTAAACTTGTTTTTACCCCTATTTGTGTTGGGTACGAACTGACGCGTTCTGTGCTCAGTAACGACTTCAGGAAATTGGTATAGAGGTTGAAATTTAACGCCTTCCTCTATAACACTGGGTTTATCTTCTATGCTTTGTTTGTGGGTTTAGAAATAAAAACAATTTAAGAGCCTCATTGGTCTAATGCAGTCTTTCTTGAAGTGGGCGATAACGCCTAATTGTGGGCGCAGGAAGCCTAATTGTGGGCACAGGGTGGTAGTTGTTTTATTGCTCTCGTTAGAATAGTCCCTTTTGAAATGTAATGTAATGTAATCTTTGAATTAAAAAATAAGAGCCGATTCATATTATGGCACGCTAAATTAAAGTTCTAAAAGTAATGATTGCGATTGTGATTTTTGAGATGTGGAAAAGTTAAAGATTTTAGGGAGCGATTCTCAAAGTGGCCATAAGTTTGAGAACCTCTGGTCTAGTGGTGTCAGTGTCACCGCTGAACGTGAGATTCTGGGTTCTAGACAAAGTTCTATTGAGTTTTTCTGCATGGAAATTCTCACTAGCAACACGGAATTTGGTACTGTGCTCGGTAGATGATGATTGGCTCGCCCCTTATGACGTGGAGCTCAATAACGGCGTCGGCGAAATGTCGGTGTACAGTAGTACACTTCTGCTTACCCCTTCGGAGAAAACAAGCGTGATAATGATGGTTGTGATGTAGAATTTGTACCAAAAATCTTACCATAGAATACCCTCATCAGTATGTATTATTGAAGTTACTGTGTGTAGTCTAGATTTATCATATGTACATATATTACTAAACAAGCTTCCGCCCGCGGCTTCGCCCGCATGGTTGACGAAAGCGTACATTTTTCCGGATTAAAAAGCCGATGTGCTGTTCCAGACTATAACCTATCTCCGCGCCAAATTTCATCCAGATCCATTCATCCGTTCTGGCGTGACTGAGTAACAAATATCCATCCATCCTCACAAACATTCACATTTATAATATTAGTAGGATAGGATAGAATATATAATGAAACACATATGTATGTCCTAATCTCGTTCTATCTATAACACCTACAAATACTTAAGTATCAAAATATGCTAATTAATCCCATTTCGTACATATATCTGTATGTTTTAACTTTTAACCCAAATTAAATTAGTATGGGTGAACAATCCGGCCAGTTAACGGCTAATGTAAATTACTCCCGAATTAGTTGGTAACAGATTAGCAGCAGGAAGGGTTACTTGTTACAAATTGACATTAATTTCTACTTGTCCCTGTTTAAGGCACTTAACGGTAGTTCTTGATGCGATTGCGATTGTTGATGTGGGATTTCCAAGTTCTTAATGACTTAACTTGTGTTTATAAAGGGTGTTTATTTGGACCCATTAAGCTTGGGGTGTTGTTTATTGAACTACCTCATTGGATCTACCTCGGATCGGGAAAAGTGTTGTTGGGTTTTTCCATATAGCCATTATCAGTACATGGCAGTACGGAGTTCGGAGCTGTAATAACAACATCAGCGAAATGTGGTTGACAATAGCACATCTCTGCCTAACCCTTCGAGCATACAGGCGTGATCCTATATTGTTTATTATATGCGATTAATTTTATTGAAATTTGTTAGATTTTTTTCTGGAATTATGCTTACAGATACAATAAAACTCGTATTTATGATATTTATTTGAATTTCGATGATCTTTCATTGTACTCATATACATTTTATATTCAGATGTTTTTATTATTATAATGATTATGATATAAGTACTTCTTCATTCAGTATTGACTCCTTAAACTCGTACCACGTTGGCAAATAGATTAATCATATTTAAGTGTTAATTAAATATATCACGAACGAGTACATTCTTCTCTAATCAAAGCCAATAGAACTTCAACACTTCGTGCCGAGAATAGAACTCGTGAACTTCTAGTTAACTAACGAACAAGCTTTCATTAACAGGAGTATCTTAATTTGATAATTAAAGTTAACCCGCTTGTGATTCACGGCGCTTGATTAAAACTAATTAAGAGGTTACTCTGAAGTTTGTTGCAGTTGGTACGTAATAAAATAATTATTACTGCTTATCTTGATGTCAGTTATTTATTCAGGAGTATGGGTTAGTCGAACGTTAACAGCATTTACGGTTAAAGTGCAAACTGTCTGTGAGAACTTGACTAAATCGAACCCCAAATCTTACGCTCGGCAGTCAATAAATAATATCACTTTGTCTGAGAATTATGTATATCCGGGACATAAACAACAACACGTGTGAACACAAAAATCGTGATGCTGTTTTATTTCGTACAAAGTAGACTGTCGAATTTACCATTTTCAATTTCCAACTGAAGCTAAATCTGTTTTCATAATATTTGTCATGCATTGTATTTAATTAATACTGCAATAGAGATATGAAAGCAGGCATTAAAACAATTGAACGTTATTATTACTGAGCTACCCGCATTCACTGCAGAACAATGGTTACGCTCACAAAGCCAATGCTGTATTGTTAGTTTTCATGTTCTCAATTTATGGATACATAAGGTCAAAAACTATTATATTCGAGAATTTGAGCGTGAATATCCTTGATTTACTTTCACACGTACTGATTCAACTGAATGTGCAATGAAATTAAGCCTTTCGCCATGTCTCGTGTCTACTCTGTAAAAATTAAGTATGGTCACACTTGGCGCCCAGCTTGGGACTGACGCTGCACCTCAAAACCGTCAGATGTATGAGACCTACATATATTATGCTCCCATACCTATACATACCAATTAGAGAATAATATTTAATAATGTGAACTTACGTTTAATCAATGCAATTTCTGAGCTTGGTAGTTCGGGTCAAAATAAGTTACAATTTTGGTGCCCAACGTGAGACGTTTACAGACTTGGACTTACGATACGATACTACGCTTACAATGTATATTATATTATATCCTATATTAAATATTGTAAAAATAAACAAATCAAAATGTCCAACTGAAGGTTTTACCAATATCACTCACAAAGGAACTCTATCCGAAAATTTCAATCTCACTTGGCGCCCAATTTGGGACTAGAATCTAAAACCTCAAACCCCCAGACGACCACTTACGAAGCGGAATAACTAAGCTAGTCACATCAACATCAAAACAATATCTCACAATGCTAGTGCACACAAAGTGAATGCATTGTTGCAGTCCGCGCGTTCTGTTTATGGATATTGTGGCCTGTACCCGTTGTGATTTGTGGCATGTAGTGCCCAATTTAGTTCGGTGTGAAATCCAATTTATGGAATGTGTGGATTGTTGTTGTTTTCAAACCACAGAACATTATTTTTTGTTTTTATAGTAACATAAAAATGTAATTTCGTCAGTGAAACCATATTTACAGACAAGAAACAGATGTTTCAAATAAAAGCAAGAGATTTCTGTTTAACCATTAAACTTTTGTTTATTAGTCGGTGAACTCGACCTTTAATCTAGCCATGTAGGTACATTAAAAAAAATATCGTATATTATATATAAATAAATAAATAACTTTTATAATCTACGAGGTACGCAATTGAAGCCTTCATAATTATTAACACAATCAACTATATACTTTTCTAACAAAATATAGTATTAGACAGATGAAGAAGAAATTATACATAATTATACAAGTTTAAAAGCAAAACGCATATTTAATTTAGTTGACCTAAAAGTTAAAGCAATGTATAAAGAATTCTGTTACCTTAAAAGGTATGTTAGACTTCTTTTAAATGCCTTACATGTACACCATCTACGTTAGAAAACCCGAAAGAATGCTTATTTAAGATTCCTCACGTACCTAAAGAACATAAAGGAAAATAAATTACCTCGGACATTGTTTGCACCTCACTGTAGTGAATTTTAAGTATGCAAATGAAATGCACTACAATGTATTCAACTAAAAATGTTACAATTTCAAACGGAAACGCTCCGTGTGAAAATAAAAGAGCCGTGTTACGAATACTGTTTATGTAAAGAAATAATGCTTGATGACGGTTTGTGAAATTCTGAAATTATAACCTGAATTCTTTGACTAAGAAACCCTTCACTTTATTTACGACCAAGTAGAGTATATACTGTGCATAGTTGAGCAAGAAAGTGCTTCGTTATTATGGATTACAGATCCTCAAGAAATATTCCCTAAAGCCGAGATTTGTATATGTCAAATGATAATGTCAGTAGAAATCATATTTACTGTCACATGGCCTTGTAAGCAAAAATAGATCTTGTCGTTTTATGATGTGAAAATGACACTACTTTATTTAGCTCCCGTAAAGCAATTTAAAGAAGAATATTTGTAGTGTGTAAAGTAGCTGATAATTAATCATTTCATACATTCCTAGTTCCCTTACCAATCTTGCGGATTGGCTTTGTGTATGGCTTTGTAGCACGGCGTGGCAAAAACAATTCTGAGGACATAATGTCATACTGTAAGAAATACAATATTAAATCTACGTAGTCATAGTAAATTACTAGTACTGACTTACTGGTTTAATGGTCGCAAGTGCGCCTGCGTGAAGTCCTGAATTAGGCAAAAGATTTTTCTTGCCCTCTATTAAAAATTAAAATACTGAAATAACAGAAAAATAAGATCAATATTTTCAAAAATACCCAGGAAAATGTACATTTAATATTCTACTATTGTGAAAAGCTTGTGTAAAAGATTGCATTTCAAACACAAAGCTTGAAAAGATCTGATGGAATGGAAAAGGAAAGAGAATTTTGGCATCAAGCCAACTCAAATGTATCTAACCTAGAGGAAATATCAATTTTAAATTTAAAGTATGCTTTATATATATTTTTTTTATTATATATAAGATACTTTAGTGACACTTTGGACTTTAAAGCTAAGCTTTGAACTTTAAGGTAGCTTATAATTGTATTAAGTTATATATTTTTTTTGCTATGCGAAAGAAAATTAATTTAGAAATGTCGAAATCTTAATCAATTTTTATGTACTGTACATTTATACAGCCTTAGTACATCTTCATTATTATTTAATTTGATATTATTTCATAATGTCTGCTAAATACTGTTCTCCTTACTTATTAATTTAATTTACCATATAATCCATTTTTTAATTAGCCTATACACTCGATTTTATGTATTAAGTTGTGGTCACCTGCAATTGCGTGTACACTATGCTACATTTAACGACCTAATGTATGTGTATCAAGTTACAAGTGTATAATTCGTTAGTAATAAATAATAACATACCTCAACTGTAAACACTACAAAGAATTCACATTACCATAAAACATGTAAGCCATACTGTGAGTGATGCTGATCCAGTTCTGTTCGGGAGGGATCGGGAGAGTTCGGGAGACACTGTGAAACGACACCTGCATCATATATTTCACGGGAAAATCTTTCCGACAAGTTTGTTCACCACCTTAACTAGTAGGGCGGCCATATTATTAATATTTCTGAATTTACACTTCGTTTAAAAAGTATTGTAAAGTAATTAAGGTAATATTCATAATTATCCGTATATAACTGTCACCATTTATTTATATAACACAAAGCAGCAGTTCCGGGAAAAAATAATTTAATTGGCTATTTGATTACCACAGTGGTTATGCGATTGGCTTGCTGAGCTATGTGCACTGAGTTCGATTCCTGCACAACAAATATGTGACTAACAGATAGTTGTTTTGGGTTCAAGTGTGCTCAAGATGCAAAAGCAATTGCAGTGTGGGCTAAGTTAAAAAAAAGCTCCTTCAATACCTGATTCAAGAATATCCAAATAAATTGGTTAAAAGATATATATATTACAACCTGAAAATTAAGCTCACACGCTCGGCCATGTTGCTTCATCCTACTTTCTACTAATATTATAAATGTGAAAGTTTGTGAAGATGGATGGATGGATGGATCTTTGTTACTCTTTCACGCCAAAACGGCTGAACGGATCTGGATGAAATTTAGCACAGAGATAGATTTATAGTCTGGAATAGCACATAGGCTACTTTTTATCCTGGGAAAATGTACAGGTTCGTAAACCACGCGAGCGAAGCCGCGGGCGGAAGCTAGTATATAATATATGTCAATTCTGGTCTAGGCGAGATAATGTTACATCAATAGTACTCCAATATCATATTATTACTAAGCTTAGGTTGATTAGCTATCTAATCAGCCAGACCATATTGTTATTGCTATACATATATAATAATAATGTGTTTATTCAACCGATACATTAATTAAACGGTATTTGATTAATAAACAGACTTGGTCTAATGATCGCCAGCACAACAACTGAGAGAGAGGTCGTAGGTTCTCTTCTCAGTAACAGCCAGCCAACAGAGTTTGAATTGGTATACGGCAATAGGTTCGCCCCCTACTTATTATACGGGACTAAATAAGGGCGTCGGCGAAATGTTCGTAAACAACCGTAATCCTCTACCTACGCCTTCGGGAAATACAGGCGTGATGCTTTGTGATAATTGTGTTCGCAGTTTTACGATTAGATTGGTATTGTTTATACCTACCTACATACAGTCAGACTGTCTCATTGGCCGCAAGCGCGACTGCTGACCGTGAGGTCGTGGGTTCAATTCCCGGGTTGGACAAAGTGTTATTGATGTTTTTTGTATGAAAATTCTCAGTAGTAGCATGGAGTCTGGAACTGTGCTCGGTAGATGGCAGTAGACTCGCCCCCTATTACATGGGACTCAATAATGGCATCGGCGAAATGTGGGTGTACAATAATGAAATGAAATGAAATGAAATGAAATGAAATGAAATGAAATGAAATGAAATGAAATGAAATGAAATGAAATGAAATGAAATGAAATGAAATGAAATGAAATGAAATGAAATGAAATGAAATGAAATGAAATGAAATGAAATGAAATGAAATGAAATGAAATGAAATGAAATGAAATGAAATGAAATGAAATGAAATGAAATGAAATGAAATGAAATGAAATGAAATGAAATGAAATGAAATGAAATGAAATGAAATGAAATGAAATGAAATGAAATGAAATGAAATGAAATGAAATGAAATGAAATGAAATGAAATGAAATGAAATGAAATGAAATGAAATGAAATGAAATGAAATGAAATGAAATGAAATGAAATGAAATGAAATGAAATGAAATGAAATGAAATGAAATGAAATGAAATGAAATGAAATGAAATGAAATGAAATGAAATGAAATGAAATGAAATGAAATGAAATGAAATGAAATGAAATGAAATGAAATGAAATGAAATGAAATGAAATGAAATGAAATGAAATGAAATGAAATGAAATGAAATGAAATGAAATGAAATGAAATGAAATGAAATGAAATGAAATGAAATGAAATGAAATGAAATGAAATGAAATGAAATGAAATGAAATGAAATGAAATGAAATGAAATGAAATGAAATGAAATGAAATGAAATGAAATGAAATGAAATGAAATGAAATGAAATGAAATGAAATGAAATGAAATGAAATGAAATGAAATGAAATGAAATGAAATGAAATGAAATGAAATGAAATGAAATGAAATGAAATGAAATGAAATGAAATGAAATGAAATGAAATGAAATGAAATGAAATGAAATGAAATGAAATGAAATGAAATGAAATGAAATGAAATGAAATGAAATGAAATGAAATGAAATGAAATGAAATGAAATGAAATGAAATGAAATGAAATGAAATGAAATGAAATGAAATGAAATGAAATGAAATGAAATGAAATGAAATGAAATGAAATGAAATGAAATGAAATGAAATGAAATGAAATGAAATGAAATGAAATGAAATGAAATGAAATGAAATGAAATGAAATTAAATTAAATTAAATTAAATTAAATTAAATTAAATGAAATGAAATTATTTATTTTGCAATTAGGATTTTTCAATCACTTTTACACGTCTTTTTTAAACTAGATGGCGTCGGCATTTCCTATGACTATCCCTGAGAAGAAACGCCGAAACAAACTCAGGGGTCAAAGTCTATTTTAAAGTCCAGACAGATTGTATTGATGTAAAGGTTTATTTGAGACAAATATAGGGTGGAATAGCCTTTTGAAGAAAGTGCCATAACTATTTGAGCTAACCTGTCGCAACAGAGTGCAAGCATGCATCAGTTATCGTGAGAATTAATGAAATGAAGAGCGCTCAGCCTAGATCTCACTCACATTTACAATGTATAGCGGTTATATATAAGAAATAATTTCAATTTAAACGACATTACAATAACAAAATAATGAAGTAAATAATATAATAATTAATGGCAAAATTTGTATATAAAAAAAAAAGGAAAGGCTAAAGAGCGGCTCAATCCCAAGCGTTTTTGTCATCTAAATAGTCCGAAATTTTATAGTATCCTTTTTTACAAAGTTTAGATTTAATTACAATTTTGAACTTCTTTAATGTTAAATTACGTATATCATTGGGAAGCTTATTGTAAAAGCGTATACATTGTCCCATGAACGAGTTGCTTATTCTGTGGAGGCGCGTAGCATGTACAGCAAGGTTGTGTTTATTCCTAGTGTTCAAAGAATGAGTATCAGACAGTTTGACAAAGTTCGAAATATTTTTATAAACATATATTAAATTTTCAAAAATATATTGTGACGCTACAGTTAGAATATTAATTTCCTTAAATCTGTGTCTCAGCGACACAGATTTAAGGAAATTAATAATAGTACACCTCTGCCTAACCCTTCGAGGAATACAGGCGTGATGCTATGTTATGTTTATGATATACAGTCAGACTTTCACATGAATATTTAAAAACTGGAGTCTCAAACGCCCACTGGTTCATTTTAATCATTCCTTTGCATAAAACAATTCTCCTTTTGCTTTCCAACTTGATTAAACATGAAGATTTTATGCGACCTCTGTCGATGAAAAATCAAATTGTTTATTCAACGAAAAGTTTTCGTCTGAAGTTTTGCGACGACAAAAACAATCCTTATCTATAGTCCAAACTTTATAAGTCCATTATGAAGAGTACATTATATTTTCTTTCCTTATTTTCTTTATTTTTTAACTCGATTATCTTTATTTGCTGAAGTTTTAGGGAAGTCTTTTGTTGGGTGTTTGAATGCAAATCAGTTTTATTGAACGAAATAAAAGACAAATTCTTGTATATTGAAATCTGTGAGCTCTTATGAAATATTTTTTGTTTTCAGTAACCATATAGCACTTTAGATAAATTCTAAAGAATTGCTTTCGTTTTAAAATAATGGTTTTAGTTGAATATAAATATAATTCGACGACGTGATAAAAATGTAAAACCAAGAAATAATGCTCTGAAATATTTAAATGTGTTCAAAATCTCATGAAATATTACGATAATTTATCAATAGACTCTTTGACTTTGTCTCACTCTTCGCTTGATCTTATGATATGTTTTTAAGAAATACAGTCCCAAAAATCCTTTGTTGGATGGTAAACCTATCTTTTCGCGCGACCTAAAGTATTTAGGAGGAAAAATTGCTAAGTACGTCGTCAGGCGTGACTTCCCCTACAAATCGCTACCGCGACGAGTAATTTGCGGTGACAATGTCATCTATAAGTTTCGAGGCTTTCATTGCAGTTACTGACGCAGTGTGGATATAAGACCTTTCTGTTACTAGTACACCCATTATTGGAGTCGATACTCTTTTAAAACTATAGTATAAAAATAAGTACTGTTTATTCTCTTCTCATGGGTTTATTAAGAATAATCAGTTGCCCTCTTGCAGGGTAGCGGCAATTGCTCAACTGATAACACGTCCGACTGACGAGCAAGAGGTCGTGAGTTCTAATTCCAGATGCACTAGTGTCGGAGGCTATACCTAAATATCCTCTGTCCACATACATATTTACATAGCACCTTGGTTTTCACCTAAAAGTTAGGCAATGATGTAGGTATGTATCTATACTCGGTTTGTTTAGGTACTTAACTAAAGGTAAACAATCTTGATGTGTCTTTTTTATATTTTTTGTTTAATAACTCAATTTAAAAATAAAACGTGACTAAAAACCAATGTAAAACAACAATAACGATTACCAAATCAATTGAACCACTAGTTTAAGCAGTAGTTTATTCGTTTAATATGTGTTTGTGTAAAAAGTCACATCAAGATTGTTTACCTTTATTTAAGTACCTAAACAAACCGAGTATAGGCATAATATTAAGCTTATTTCATGGCAACAGGAAAACCATAAATTAGTAACTAATTTGTAATGCCCAAAATTGCCAGACCTAAAATGACGTAACAAGGTTTTCTTAAATTCAATGATACAATACAAATGTCTCCGGTCTCATATTTTATTCTTGCCAAGGTCTCTCAATGTAAAGACGGAAACAATTGGATAAAACTTTTGTGAGCCAAGTGTTGTGGGCAAACGGCTTTAAGTCGAGACCTATAAAATGGAAGTTGAATTGCAATAAGCTAAAGCAATGTGATGGAACTGTGCAACCGTTTGAAGGCTCAAGACTTTTGCTATGGGTGTTGCAAGAATACAATTTATAGTTTCATGTTAAAAGTAATACAATAATATTTTTCTTGTTTTTTTTTTTATGCGATAGACGGCAAACGGGCTGACGGATCGCCTGACGGTAAGCGATTACCGTCGCCCATGGACACCCGCAACACCGGAGGAGTTTTTTGCAAGTGCTTTGCCGGCCTTTTAAAAAGGAGTACGCTCTTTTCTTGAAGGTTTGAAGGTCGTATTGGTCCGGAAATTCCGCAGGTGACATTATTTCAGGGGCCAACAAAGAATATGAACACAAATTATTCATTAGCTATCAGTGAATCAATCCTTCAACTATGGGAGACCACAGCATGCATTCGATTAACAACTCAGCCGAATTGAAAATTTGGAGTGTTAACACAATTACAGTAACATTTGAGCAAATACAATAAACTATAGTAATGGTTGAGAAAATAACAAAAACTGATTATAAAATCATTCCTACGAAAAAGAAAGTTTCTTATGAATGTTTTAATTTTCATAATAAATAAATTCATAATATAATATATATATATATATATTATATTATGAATGTTTTAATTCAATTTATTAATATATTTTCGATTTTAATATTATTAACTAGCCACGCTATTGCCTATAGCTATAGCTATAGCTATTGCCCACGATGTCGTCAGCTTGGAAGAGATTTTGTATCAAAGTTTTTTCTACTAACTTTGAGTCTAAGGTCCTAGGTTCGAGTCCCGGTTCGGGCAGTGATATTAGGATTTTGTGTTAGGAGATTTTTAATAGCAGTAAAGAGTTCGGAAATGAACTCGGTAAATAGCTCAAATTCTCACTCGTGTATCGCAAAGAACAAAAATATATTATTCATATGCTTAGGCTACATACGCACTATGCGGTTAGCCGCAATGCGGCCAGCCGTCCGGTGGACCACAGGATGCGGTTGCGCTTGCGGTTAGCCGGGTGGCGGCGAGCCGCAACCGCAACCGGGACGTGCGGTTAAGAAATCATCGTGGTTTGCGGTTGGATCGACTCATTTCCAAGATGGACGTCGAAGAAGTCGCAGCTATTTACTACATTTACTCGCGTTATATAAAGAAAAAGAAAAATTATAAACTTTTCTGTATCGAAATCCATATTTAATTATCGATAAAATGCGCGAGCGTCGGTGAACACGTAAACCGTCAATGGCAGGGAACCGCAAACTAGCACCATCCGCGTAGTGTGTATAGCAACCGTGCGGCTGGCCGTCAGTCGGGCCGCAGCGCTCAGAACGACCGGAGCGGTTGGCCGGCAGCCGTATCGCAGTGCGTATAAAAACTACTTTCTCGTACAAATTTTTGATTCCGGTCAGCCGAACGGCTAGCCGCATTGCGGCTAACCGCATAGTGCGTATGTAGCCTAAATGGAGGTCCCTTTGTATAAATAAACCACAGCAAGCAAAGCAGAACTCTGGTCCAATAAAAATGTTCAACTTTATTCACTCATAAACAATACCTAGATGAAAACCCGCTCTGAAATAATCATAATAATACATCCAAAACTTTATTCACAATTCACCTCTGAAATCCGAGTACATATATTTTATTACTGCACTTTGTGTTCACAGTTTATAGCCCACCTATACCAACCAGTTATTTTATTAGAAGCATATACCACTTTACACAGAGGGACTCGTAGCTACATTGCTACCACGCAGGTCGGTCGGTTTGTGAGGTTAAGCAGCGCTTGACGCGGTCAGTTCTTGGATGGGTGACCATTTTTCACATATCGAGACCCCTTGGTGCCTCGGAAAGCACGTTAAGCAGCTGATTCCGGGTGTCATATAAAGATCTGTGACAATCGTTACGGGTGTCAGTAGCCCAAAAGGTCTGACAACCAGTCTAACCTTAGAGTATCAGTGTCCCAGTAATTGGGTGGCGGAGGTCAGAAGGCAGTCGCTCCGTGTAAAATACTGATATTCAGCCGCAACCAGTTAGATTGGAAGCCGAAACCAATTAAATTGGGAACAGGCTAGGCAGATGATGAACATACTACTTTACATAATTGTCATGAAATATCTCAAAATTGAGTCCATCAGAGAAAGATATGGAGGGACAAGATGTGGTGTTCCATTGAAAAGGGAAGATTATCCGACCAGGCAATGTGGCTAGCCTGGCGGGTCGAAGCCCGACGGTTGATGTCAGACATTCTTAAGTATTCCGGATTTACTGTTGTCATTTCAGTTCGATAGATGGCGCTTTACTTTTTGCCATGTTGGTAGTAGTCGCATCAAATAGAACGATTTGACTCAATTATCGATAAAACACGACCACTTCAGACAATTTTAGTAGGAAAAATAGAAGGAAGACTTAGACGAGCTTTGTGCACCAGGTGAAGGCGAAAAAAGGGGATCGAGTCATCACATAAGAGGCCAAAAAAAAGCAGTGGCGATTGCTTCCCTGACAAAATTTGTCAGTGAAGCAATCTCCCAACCAGAAAGATAATAATCTACCAACAGTAATTACTCAAGTTATGTAAGTTTAATATCATGTTGTCTCAACACCCAGTTCGCCGCTCTCAGTTCCATTCTATGCTAAATAGCACTAAGTTTACTCATGTGTATATTCAAAGAAGAATCTATAGTTGACGGCACGGTTGGCGCAATGGTTGAGAGATCGACTGTTGCGCTACGTGTCGCTTCGATTTCCGCACCAGAAGATTTCCTGAACCAATATTTGTATGATCTACAGATAGTTGTTACGGGTCTGGGTCTTTGTATATGTGAATATACATATATAAACCCACGATACAGGAATAATCATAGTGTAGTGCAACGCTTTTTTAAAAAAAGAACAGAAGATAGTTATTACATCTGGCGTTTTATATAAAAAATCTCATGATATAGGTACGTGTGTACATAAATTTGCAATGCAATGCATAAATTATAGCCACAATAAATATAATGCATCAGCTTTCCTACATAAAAAAAAACACCTAACCCTTTTCTCAGTAAGTTTAAACCATTCCTGTTTGCTCATGCTCATAGGGTGAGATAAGAATGCACGCCTCATAAAGTTTATGCCGTGAAAAATGATGGTTATATCACATGGGTCACTTCGCGTGAAATTCTTTTTACTAGCGAATCGCATTGGAATCTTTATCAGTAGTAAAGGCTGTGAGTCCAACAAAAAAGTAAAAACCAGTAGGGCCACTTCATAGAACGCGTGAAAAGGAAAATGCATAGCACATACAGCATTGTACTATATCTACTTGAATTTACATGAAGAAAAAAAAAGTGTTGTACCTCATTCATGAGTGTATGTCATCATTAATAGCCTAATCCAGTTTACTACTGGCCGATACATCTTCTAAAAAGAAAGTAATGTTTCAGTTACAATGATAAGAATCAGTCCTCTCTTCTCTTGGCACGTTGGTTATCTAGAAACCAGGGCAAATCACAACCTGATATATATTTTTAACCTTAAGTGTTTCCTTTTTAATCTAGAGTCTTAAACATAATCTTTGTGTAAAATGCTAGTAGGATTACGCGGGGGTATTTTTCTAATACCGTTGTTTCATTTAAGTAAGCATCTCTGGGCGCAACCCTACGCTTTATTGGATGAGTTGGCTTACTATTTCATCTACTTTATGTCTCCGGCAAAAGCTTGTTGGAACGGACGAGCTCGACGATAAAATCGGTCAGTAAAATCGACCAATTTGCTGGTTTCCACCAATATACGATATCTCGTTTGGCGTAGCTACTGGCGCTCGCTTTTACAACTGTTTGCCGATTTCGTTTCTGCCGAAATGGATCATAGGTATTCGTGCAACAGACCCAATTCGAAAATCAGAATAAAGTTCTTTTTTCGTTTATGTTCGTTGCAAGTTTTGAAAGTTTCCTTTGGAATTCCAATTTTTTCTATCGGCGTTAGGAATTTTTATAGCGGCCGGTTGTTTGGAATTCTTTCCCGGGTTGGGTGTTCTTAAGTTCACCCCCTGCTATATGTATATACATGGAACCTAACCTGATTTGGGGGCAATAACAGCGTGTTATTATTTATGTATAATCTTCTTCTTCTGTCGAATCGGCATGAGCTGTCATTAACGAAATTATCCATGTTATGGTGTAAAATTAGCCAGTCCGTAATAGTGGGAACGACTATCCAGGGTACTCCAGACGATCTCGGATCTCTTCTTCCTTGCGCTGTGACCCTATAATTTATACCAACAAGATAACGAGCATTTCATGCGCGAGTTCGTGTATCTATTTTAATGTAGTTGAATGATTCCCGTCAAATGTTTTGGAAAAACTCATTCAGATATATCGCACTCAACACGCATTGCCTATTTGGATTATGATATATTACAACAAATGTATTGGAAAATAGGGTTATCTGCACGCCCATTTATTTTGTAGGATTTATGGAATAAAGAATTTTTGTGACATCTTAATACGAAGATATGACGCAAACCGTACTGTTGCTCTGAATTACGTATAGTAGAATCGGCGAGCTTCCCCTAAAAATTGGGCACCAAGTGATGGGTAATTTGCTTTAATTTTTTATTTGGCAAATTAATTATTTTCTACTACTAAAAAACATACATTTTTAAATATGCTTTTACTTTTTATCAATAGATATAAAATGAAATGATGCATTACAAAATCTCAAAAACCGATCGATTGTGATCAACCGTTTGAGCACTTCATTCTTCGTCTTGTGCATGTTCATACATCTCTTCATGTGGATTTCCGCATGAATGTACGTCTTTATATTCCATTGTCTCGGGCCCTGTCACATTTATGGGAGAACTAGCTTCCACCCGCGGCTTCGCCCGCGTGGTTTACGAACCCGTACATTTTCCCGGGATAAAAAATAGCCTATCTGCTAGTTCAGACTATAATCTATCTCTGTGCCAAATTTAATCCAGATCCGTTCAACCGTTCTGGCGTGTTTCAGTAACAAATATCCATCCATTCATCCTCACAAACTTTCACATTTATAATACTAGCTTCCGCCCGCGGCTTCGGCCGCGTGGTTTACGAAATCTTACATTTTTCTTGGATAAAAAGTGGCCAATGTTCTATTCCAGACTATAACCTATCTCTGTGCTAAATTTCATCCAGATCCGTTCAGCCGTTCTGGCGTGATTGAATAACAAATATCCATCCATCCATCCTCACAAACTTTCACATTTATAATATTAGTAGGATTAGTAGGATTTATAATATTACTAGGAAGTAGGATTTGACCACACTTTCGAAGAATAATACTTTACAAACCGAAACTACACTAAGGTATAATACCATTTTCCTTGTTCCAATTACGAACAGTTCAAAATTAACGGCCGCCGAGGGTCGTACTAAAATTGTAATGTCATTAAGATATTGGTAGCTTTATAATTTGTATTCGGAATGTCACACGGGAGCCATCCATTGCGAAGGACAATGGTGTGGGCCTGGATAGTGCTATCTGATTGGCATATCTTATTCATGGGTGACACATTGCAACTATCCATGTGTAAGTTAATGGGCTATGTTATCAGATTGTGTTCGCATTCTGTTGGGCGTTGTTGGCTAAAATATGTTTGTATGATATGTGTGGTACACACACACAAACAGACAAACAGATAAGTGACTGTTGTAAGAAAGTAACGTATTTATAGTAGACATACTTCTACCCAGCGGCGTGCACAGAGTTTTTAGACAGGGTAGGCAGAAAATTGTAAAAGCTTATAATACCTTCTGCATGTTGGTATTGGTTCGTTGTTTTCGATTAAATAATGATGTATGTGATTTGCCACCTCAAATATCTTAATAATAAATATTTATCTGAATTATGTAGGGTAGGCAGAGTCTTTTTATCTTTATGAACCGCAAGTCACTGCTTCTACCAAAAAAAAAAATGGCGTTTTTTCCTCCGTTCTTGTATTATTGGTCGTTTGTTTCACGTAGTATAATGTCAATTGAACAATGACATATGGAATTCAGGAAAATCACCATTCAGCTTTTCACAAAAAAGTAACAGCGCCATCTATGTCAAAGCTAGCGGTCAAAGTTAGTACTAACCCTTACAAATATCACTAATGTTTGTACGATAAGTTTGTTCCGGGGTTCTGGAAATTAATATTCCCGAATGAGGTACCTACAATTCTATATTGAGATATATTCAGTTGAAATGCTAATTTTATACTGCGTACGACTCGGTCCGCGTGCGTGGTATTTGTACTCCGCAATGTGCGGTAATTGAAGCGTGGACATGAATTTATGTGTGCGAAATAGATTTATTAGGTTCACGGAAAGTTTATGGTTGGTTTTTGGTTACAATAATGGTTTTCATGATTTGTATCGTGTTAATTTTTATAGTGCATACTAGCTGTAGCCTACAACTGTCTGCATGTATTTTGTTTTCTGGATCTCGACAACAGCGCCGCCTACGTTACAACTATAGCTAGGAACCATCCAGGTGACCCAATAAGTACAAAAAAATCATCAAAATCGTTTAAGCCGTTTATGAGGAGAAGAATTATGAACACATGCACACCGACATTTTATATTATAAAGATATGTATATTATTTCGTTTCATAAGCTTTAACAGTTCTGTAATAAATTATATATTATACTTGATTTTAGTGTAATCATAATTTTTATATTTTCTTTCTTCTCCACACATACAGTACGAATTTCCATCCGAACAAACGTAGCCAGGACGGAAGATCGAATCGTAAATTACACATTTTTTTTTCATACATCTCGGTCTTATGAGTCTCAAGCGAAGACATAGCCAAAAGGTAGTTTTAATATTCCACGTTTTTTGCTTGGACAACATGCAACGCAAAGAATTCCAATTTAGGACCAAAGGCATTTCAAGGTCTGGATCTAGTAGCTATGTGCTACGGCGTAGCATCTGCTACGTGACCGCGGCTACGGGTATAATTGACGTAGCGTGTGTGCTACGCGTTACCGCGCTGAGATAGTTGGATGGAAGAAATAAAAACTATGAAACTGAAAGAATTTGAGAAAATGGGCGGTTAAAAGTTTTTACTTAAGATCAAGAGAATATTATAAGCAAACTTCGCCTCGAAAGCAAGCATCCATCATGTTTTCTTTACAATTCACTGCGCCATAAAATCTTCTGTAGTGTGTATAAAAGAGGTTGCAATAACCCTAAATCACGTCCAGACACGAACGGTATTAGAAAAATATTGAGTATGAGAATAGCTCCTTTTATTTTTAAAAAGCTTGACCGTCATAATCGCTTGACAAAACGTTATAATAAAAAGGAGTTGTGTAGTACCGTAATATTGTTTTTTGAGGACTTATGACAAAGATTTCAAGCGCATACTAACAGGATTCAGAATAAACTAAACGAAATGAAATCACTTTCAAAAAGTATGGACTGACGCGTGACCGAAAATGTATCTATAGAAAACCCGAATAACACTTTTCCTGACCCGGGAATCGAACATAACACCTCACTCACTGTCGTTACGCTTGAAACTTGACCAAGGCAGCCAGGAAACCACATTTAATATTCCTTCATCATATCGTATATTCACAAAAATATATTTTACTTTATATATTAAATTGATAATTGATTGATTGATTGATTGTCTCATTGGTCTAGTGGTCGCAAGCGCGACTGCTAAGCGTGAGGTCCTGGGTTCGATTTCCAGGTTGTGCAAAATGTTATTGGGTTTTCTGTATGGAAATTCTCAGTAGCAGTACGGAGTCTGGAACTGTGCCCGGTAGATGGCAATAGGCTCGCCCCCTAATACATGAGACTTAATAACGGCATTGGCGAAATGTGGGTGTACAATACTACACCTCTACCTACTACCCTTCAGGGAATAGACGCGTGATGCTATGTTATGTTATTAAAGTATTCATTGAAATAGCTTGCCATCATTTAAAGAAAAAAAAATGAATATGCAGAACATATTATCAGGGTTTGACCTCGTTTGACCCCTTAATATTTTATTCAAAGCCTCTCTACTTCATTAAGAACCCTTAGCAGACTTGAAAACCGTTCGGGTGACTTGAAACTTTAATGCGTTCCTTGCCGTATACTCCAAAGGGACAGTTGTTCTCTACTTGTCTATAATACCAGAATAAAATGAAATAGATACACGTGCAAAGTGTGAATGAAAAAGAAGCTTCTTTGACTGTGAAAACATGGACATAAAATCTCACCTATATTCGCCGAAGTAAGATAGAAATACAGTATTATACATTCACATTTATATGCCGTTATTTGGTCTCATGGAATAGGGGGCGACTCAGTGGTCATCCAATGACAACACGGTTGGCGCAGTGGTTGAGTGATTGACTGCTGAGTTACGTGTCGGCTTCGATACCCACACAAATCAATTTTCTTTTTTTAAACGTTTCCCCACACTAGGAATAATTGCTGTATCGTGGGTGCGTTTACAAACACGTATATTCACATACACAAATACCCAGACCCGAAACATCTATCTGTAGATCATACAAATATTTGTCCCGTGCGGGAATCGGACCCGCGGCACCTAGCGCAGCAGTCGATCTCTCAACCACTGCGCCAACCGCGCCGTCAAATATTTGTATGATCTACAGATAGTTGTTTCGTGTCTAAGCGTATTTCCATGATATGCATACATTTGTATTTATAAACGCACCCACGATACAGGAATTATTCCTTGGAGGAACGTTTTCAGAAAAATAAAAAAAATAATGCACGTTCACAACCAAATGGATTTGTTTAACAAAACTAAATATCTTTAATTTTTTCCATGTTTTTTGTCAGACAGAATCGCAAAAAACAGAATCAGTATTATTTAGATGTACTCATAATTTTAACATTGAACCCATACATGAATATTCATTCATGTCTTCAAGAGTTTACAATATTATTTTGGCATAAATTAGAAAAGAAATGAGAGGTTTTAAGGCCATGTTAAATCCGCCCAAGTTTTTGTTGTAGGCTCACCTTTGCATACATAACAAATTTCAACTCATAAACTACAAGGCGCGCCTCTACATGCAAAAGAATACCTAAAAAAATTCAAACGACAAAATTAGTAGGGGAGAGGAAAAAATGTCCGTACACACTTTTTTTCTTTTAAGCCTGGATCAAGGCGAAAAAGGAGGAAAAACGAATGTTTCTTGAAAAATGTGTTAAAAGCAACTTTGGCGAGCTTTGGCGAAATAACAATTTCGTCCCATCTAGAATTTAAGCCATTTCATTTTTCACAATTCCGTTTTACTCCATGCCGCAAGCGCTTCCTATTCTTTAAATTGTGTGAGATGCTCTTTCTGCCCTGTTTTCGGGTTTAATATTTTATTTTTCCTTGTTTCAGCCTTTGGTCTCTGGGTGGTATGATTAATTTCACCAGAAATGTTGTTGACTTTGATTTTCAGGAAAAGCGAATACGAATTTAATATGAAGAAACGAATCTTACAGAAATTATAATTCATAACGGGCTTCTTTTAATCTTGGATTTTACAATATCAACGCATATTTGCTATAAGCTTTAGGCCACTTGAGCATAATGCTAGTCGAGGCATCTGTGTGCTGTACTGAAACAGCGTAATCTGTATGTCAAAACTGTGCAAGTTGACTCTACAACATTATTTTTAGTATACATATACGAAAGCCGTAACACGTGTCAAATATTTTGTACCCGCGAATCAAAGTTCAGTCAGTTAATTTTTTTTAAATTATTATTATTTCGACCGAATATAATATGGTATAAAAATTCTGAACAAACTAAATTCCGGTTATAGTATATACAAAAAAAAATTGTATAGCCCACAGCTGCGAACACCAATAACTTGTTAGAATAATATGAGTGACAGGCGATGGACCCCTCCCACACCCACGAAAATATAGCCCAACGTCCATAGGCACGACGACCACGGCCATAACGGCTATTTTTAGCTATAATGAAGACTAATTTTGGGCACTTACGGTTTTACGACCTTTAAGAAATTAAGCAGTTTTTTGCGTTTATTTATCCTGCTGGTTGTTTCGTTTAAATGGGAACAATTCAAAAAACCATTTTTCGAGTGGTGTTTTGATTAAATGAATTAATTAAAATATTGTACGTATAAGGGATACGATAAGGGATGGTTGCGATTTGAAAGATGTAGTCACAAAGATAGATAAAAGTATGCTTCGATGGTTTGGCCATGTAGAGAGGATGGAAGAGAGGCGATTAACAAAAAGTATTCATAGTTCAATCGTTACTGGAAATGCTAGGAGGACTTATATGGACCTCATTGGTGATGTACTTCAAAAAGGTCAGGTGCGCAGTACCCACAACCGGCGTTCATGTATGAAACGATGCATGAATGTAGATGAAGCAAAAGGGTTATGTAAGGATCGTAGCACTTGGCGTTCCGTAGTTTCTGCTTACCATCATGGGAAAAAGGCGTCATGCACGTATGTATGAAAATATAGCTAATGAATTACCAGTCATCTCATGTTAAATTCCTTATTAAAAGAAAACTGAAACATAAGATTCCCCATAAATCTGATTTAGTAAATGAAACATTCAGCCCGTCGCAGTAAATATTAATGATCAGCCAGTTAAGCTAATAGCCGATATTTACATACGCAATGTTAATTGAACTATTAGCTATTGAACCGTAACAATTATAGAGATGTTAAGGCTATTTGTTCGCTAACTGTCGATTTAATTACATCATTTGAGACAGTTTACATTTTACAGTTTCAATTCATTGCGCAATCCGTTGTAAAAATCTCTCCGTTCATTTCAAATGTCAAACAATATTGAACTGTCAAAATTTAAGCGATTACGATTACGAGAATGTGACGCAATAAAGAGGGTTGGATTCGTTGTGATTGTTAAAATATTCGTTGTTGCACCTACTTATAAAGTTGAACTGGGGATATTATAATCAGCTTTTATTGGCAAAATGACTTATTTATACAAAATGGTAGCCTGTGACTGATATAAAAAAATTGGAATTAACCTTCTCATGGTACAATAACTTCCTATTCATAACATATAACATATCAGTCCAAAGCGTCAGGTAGAGGGGTACTATTGTACACCCAAATATATTAGGGGGCGAGCCTATTATTATCTACTGCGAACGATTCCAAGCTTTTTTTTTCTAACAGTAATCGAACCCAGACCTTACCGTTATGTGACCAACTCACTGTTCGTTGATATGATTAATAATGTTAGCGATTCTAGAGGTAGCAACACTGAACGGCCGTGCAGCCGAGCGGTGATGTTGATCTTTGACAGTTTTGACAGCGCGGAGCGCGGGAAAAGGACCTGTCATTACCGAATGGGGATTCGGAGAGTAGGCGTCGATAGTCTTAACTACGGTGAAATAAATTAAATTACGGAAGTAAATGTGTGCTTTTATATTGTGAACCGTGATAATATCAAGAACTGTATAATGTAAATATATGGAATAGAAATAAATGAAATGGTTGACAGAGAGAGCTGTTTTCTTACAATAATATAATTATAATATTTGTTGCCCATAACTGTTTTCTGGATCTCGACAACAGCGTCATCTACCGGGTCCAACAATAGCTAAGAAACAGCTAGGTGACACCAGTAGAAATAAAAAAAAAAAAACATCAGAATCGATGAACCTGATCAGGACGAATACGCACACCGGAATTTTATAATTAATGATTCGATTTATTTGTTTATATCACAGTTGGAAGAAACCCTTCCTGATGCTTTTAATGCCCTCTCAAGACACGTTGCTTACCGTATAATCTTATTCGCATACCGTATTATAGTTTGGGTTAAGGGAATTAAAGGATTAAAACAGACCACTGACGTGACCTCTTTTAAGTTAAGCTACAACATCTTATTCTCCTCATTTGACCTCCAAAGTAGCCATAATAATAACCACAGAAAAACCATTAAAAAATAAAACGAAATATTTCACGATGTTAAACATTAACTTTAGCCGTAGTTATAACTAACAAAGCCTACCTTGTCAGCAATTATTTATAATGGCCCAAATTTCCACTTTACCGCAACATAACTGGGCACTCATTAAAATGTTTTTGATATAAATTCTCGCCGTAACCCTCGGGCCGCAGGGCATTTCGCGAAACGACCCATTATGCCCGCGCATGAGCCATTTGCCGTAAAACTGAACCGTTTTGCTTGAAAACTTTCCGTTTGGTTACTTTTCGTTATAACAGTTTTTTTCTTTTAGTTTTTCTAAACTGCTGTTGCTAAAGTTGAGTTTTATAGTTGTTACAAAAATATTTTTTGTAGAATATCTTTGCCGCAACGGACTCACAAAATAGTTTAAATCTTTTTTTTTTTGCTTTTTCGCTATTCATAGTATCACTACACAGAATGCGGCAGACGATACTGTCGTCGTTCTTTACTTTAATTAAATCTTTTTAATTCACTATTTCTTGTTAGTCTGCCAGAGCTCACATCACATTTGTTAGTGAATTAAGAATTATCGTAATGAAATGAAATGAAATTATTTATATTTGCAATTAGGATTTTTCAATCACTTTTACACGTCTTTTTTAAACTAGATGGCGTCGGCATTTCCTATGACTATCCCTGAGAAGAAACGCCGAAACAAACTCAGGGGTCAAAGAAGTATAATACATTAATATATAATGATAATGAATTATAAAAAAATACGTACATTGAAATAAAAATAAAGAAAATAGATAGTTTCGCTGTAAACTGCAGACTTTCTTCTGTCTAGTTAGAAATAGAAATACCATTATTCAAATTAGCAGAATAGGAATTAATATGATTCGAACCAGAAAAAAATGAATTAAATCTTTCGTCTGTTCTAATTTCAACTTTTTTATCAGCTATGAAACGTCAAAATTCTTCACAGAATTCTTATTCTGTATGTAAATTCAGTTTAACCTAATATTAATAAATTTCACAGTACATTTTCTGAATAAAACAAAAAAATAAGAGGTTCCTATTACAGACATCCTAATTTGCGAACTGAATAATGCATGTTCATGAAAAATGTCTAACATAAGTTGCTCTATCATGTTCTAATTGTGTATGCATAGAGAGTCCCGGGTACCTATTATGGGCCGGGATCTCACCCGGTTGTGGTGCCTTATTTCACGCTGAAGTGACGGATCTTATTAGGTTTTATGACGTATTTTTGCTTTATTAGATATAGATGTACAGGAAGCGCTATGAATTCTAATTTTCGGATTCCATGTATTAAATATTAAAGGCGTTCTATTCGTCAGTGGAATAGTAAGAAACGTATTTTAATACCGATATTTTCAGCAACTCTTTAAAACTCTATTTCGAATAGAGTACGTTAAAGCTTATAATTTACGTAGAAAAAGAACAACACACAATATTGTTTTATTTTTGGTTGATTTGGAAACCAAAATGAGAACTAAGGAAACACTCCCTAGTGTTTCCTTAGTTCTCATTTTGGTTTGCACATTGATGATACCGTGAAATAACGCGAAGTAGACACTGCAGGATTCATAAAAATACTTAATATTATGCTTTTATTTTGACCACATAATAAAACAAATATTAGTTAGATACATCAGAATTCTAACAAACTCATACAAATAGTATATATATTTTTAGCTTGTATATATATTTTAATAAGTCTGCATTTCCGCCTGTAAATATTTTACATTATTATAAATATTTAAAAAAAAAGAAATAGTACTTAACTATAATACTAATTTCTTTAAACTACATATTAGAGACATTAAAACATAAGATATGCAGTCAAAACATTTTATTTTTGAAGGAAAACTTTTTGACTCTGAACCTCGTGTTCTTTTATTTTAAATTCGATTTATCTAAATGTAAATATTAACTTGAGAACACAACATTGCGTTTCCCACGGCTCAATTTTGTCGAGATTCGAAAATACTGTAAAAACAGTAACAAGATTAGATTCGTTGCATATTTGCCGCTCGAGTAATTTTATATCGAAATTCTAGAGTATATTTTCTTGTATAAAATCCTTGTAACATATCTGGTTTGGTAAGTCAAACGAATTTGTTTTTCTGAGGCAAACGTGTAAAATTACGGAACACAAACTAACAGTCGGCAGATATTTTTTTAAATTGCAAGCAACGAATTATTTTACTTGATTCGATAAAACTGAAGAAAAAGTAGTTGCTTTATATATTAAAATAATTTTTAATCTAAAATACCGACCGTTTTAATAAACTGACTAGAAATTTTAATTGTCCAAATGGATTCCAGTTTTCACAACTGACAATGTTCACTAACAGTTAACCCTCATACCGCTACTGGCCTTTATATTATACATTACGAATAGGGCTTATGGATAGGGGATCGGCTGATTCCTGGATGTAATCATTTCTTGAGTTTCCAATACCTACACAAATATAGATGACACTGATTTAAATAAACATGGATGCTCCGTTGTACAGCGTAAATATATATACATAGGTAGGTTTTAGATCAATTTAGTAAGTACGAAGAGCCCAGTAATTTGTGACAAAATATCAAGTGAATGTTTGATAAAATCGCTAATAAATGTGTGTATTCTAGAAATCTCCTATCAAGTTTAGAGACTGGTTTTTCCATCTTATAAGTTCTCAGCAAACAAAGCCTTGCAATGCAAACAAAGCAATGGCTGCGGAGATTGGCTTTCTGCGCTACGGGTGATGCAGTCGTGCACATATAATAGTATTAAGTAATTATTTTTTCATTACAAATCAAGCATTATTTTCATTAAATATCCTACTAATATTATTAATGTGAAAGTTTGTGAGGATGGATGGATGGATGGATGTTTGTTACTCAATCACGCCAGAACGGCTGAACGGGTCTGGATGAAATTTGGCACAGAGATAGATTATAGTCTAGAAATTCACATAGGCTACTTTTTATCCCGGAAAAATGTACAAGTTCGTAAACCACGCGGGCGAAGCCGTGGACGGAAGCTAGTTTTTAACCGACTTCAAAAAAGGAGGAGGTTCTCAATTCCACCGTATGTTTTTTTTTATATATTTATTTGACATAAATAGTATATCTAATCGATATATATAATCTATATTCAAGGGTCAGGAAAGAGGTCAAACGTATTATTATTTTGTATAAGTTATTTTCGTGCTCACCTGTATCGTGACGAGACCGCAATAAGAACGCTCAAGTGACTAGAATATCCTACTTGTTGCGTTCGCAGACCTGTTTAATGGATTAGTACTGTAAACGTCCATCACTTTGTCTTTATATCTAAATAGCGTAGAAAGCAATGTTAAAAATCACCATTATTCCATATAACGGTAAACTTTTTCTCTTAAAAATATATATGCCACAGTTTTTACCCCGCTAAATTCATGTCGTGATGATATTTTTGCCACATAAATTAGTTCAAAGCACGGAAAACATCTGACTTAAAAGTTACGGTACGACATCTGAGAAAACAAACAGACGCTAAAAGCAAAGGCGTTTACAGACAAAATGAAATTATAAGGGTCTGCTTAACAGAATTAGTTTTTTGGTAGATGTTGAAAGTTACTATATGTAGACAGTAACCGCATCCTTGAAAGGGCGAGGCGACACTTGCGAACTAAGCCGAACTACCATCTATCAATGACATAACATTCCACTTACAACAGAATTACCATGCGTACAACACTTAAGAACTAGTAAGTTTTCGACCGAGGTTCGTGCTCAAACTGCTGTCCTTAGTATCTACAGCAATAAGTTTTGCATAAAAACTTCTTCGTGCAAAATGGTTGCTTAATTTTTTTCTGTTAAAAGTTTGACAGCTGTCATATAAAATAATTATTATTTTAAATAAGGTTTATTCATATGCATATATTTTATTACTACATTTAATTTTTGTGTAACTCAGCTAAGTCTATGTGTAACTCTATGATATGAATGCCATTCAAAGGTAAGCAAAACCTTCTCCACCAATATTGACTCTGAGCCAAAAGTTTGTGGGTAAAATACGGTGTGGCAGGTGTACCAAATTGAGAGTGCAGTTTTCCACATGTGTCCAGTGCACTTCAGTGGAACATAAGTTATTGCAGTTTTGTTAGCCAGTTCAAAAAGTGACCTAGTGTTACTAGCACCACCTCTTGTCTTATCGAATTTATTGCTTTTTAAACTGGATTCGACACTGACCAATTTGGCAAAGCGAAAAATAAAGATAGGTTGCAGGAAAGGGTTAAAGTGTAAGATATTTTTTTATTAAATGCAATGGATTGAATATTACAAAGTAAGTCCGTTTTTAGTAAAATTATATTCAGAAACATATATTTAAAACATAACACACCGAAGAATATTTTTGATTACGTCATGTCAGACTTCTGAATTTCATCAAACATAACACAAATAGAAAATAAATATATGAAGTTTAATTCATTAAAAGACACGGGGCGCCCGGCCACAAGACAAAATAGACGCATTTGTGTCTATTTCGCATCACTTGACAAGTTCATGCAACCGAGTGTTACACTAAATAAATTAATAACTACACAATATACATTAAAACAATTTGATTTTATTAACTTCTAAAAACACTAAACAGATTAAAGATGTAAAAAATATAAAAACATTACCGCGCCAAAATACTCTTCCGCATCGCTGTCAACCCGCAGTGTGCCCAGAAGACTGGCAGCATTTCCACGCTGTATGGCAATGCTGATTCTTTGACCAAAGAATAGGCCAGCCTCCTGATCATAATACAATACACATTGATACTGCTTTACATTAAAAATATCACGATAAAAAAACTGTTGGATCTACAGACCTGCGACGGATGGAGAGACAAGATGAAATTATTATTCAAGATTCTGACTACAAAAGAAATAGGTAGCTAACATATATGTAGGTATATACTTCTGGTATATATTTCTATCTTTACGTTTGAAATTGAAACATCCCAAAAAGTTTTTAATAGGTTGTCAATCAAAAAGAGTTGTGTTTAACAGAAATTGGATCAAAAATTATACGATCACAATTTAATAATAAATACTATATTTTTATCTAGACTAAATTATAATAACTCTAAAAGAAAAATTGTTCTAAAAAAGTTTCTAAAAATTTTCCTTCTAGAATAACGTTCCATTTTCGTCCGTCTAACGATTATAACCTTGTGAATAACAAATGGACGAAAACATCAAACGATCTAAATTAAAGTTCACTGGCACACAATTAACTTTCTATTGAGATAAAACGTTATATTTTTATAGCATAACATAAAATAGCATCACACCTTTATTTCCCGAAGGGTTAGGCAGAGGTGTACTATTGCACACCCACGTCGATGCCGTTATTAGGTCCCATGTAATTGCCATGGACCCGCGTACGTCCTAAAACTGCGGCCAGACACCGGAGGACGGGCAGCAGCGTCCTCTCACTAATCGGTGAGCCACTGCGATCCCCAAGCCGCCTGCCAAGCGTGGGGATTATGGCAACCCCCCCCCCTCCTCCCCATTGGGGGAGGCCTTCGTTCAGCAGTGGACGTCTTCTGGCTGATGATGATGATGATGAATAGGAGGCGAGCCTGTTGCCATCTACCGGGCACAGTTCCAAACTCCGTGCTGGTACTGAGAATTTCCATACAGAAAACGAGTCGCGCTAGACCAATGAACACGTGAAATTTTCTTATATTTTCGTCCTCGATTAAAATAACAAGAAACTAACAGATAACAAGGCGTTGGGTATAAAAATCTCTTTGTAGTGTACAGTAACATCCCATACGGTGCAATCTCATTTTTGCTTATTCCACTCTCAGAGTTTTTGCGGAAATCTTAAGCCATATACTGGATTTACGGAATATAGCTATTTTCTTGGAAATGCTATGAAAACTGGAGTGTTGCATGTTGTTTTTCTTATTTCTTCCCTCAACCGTTGGGTTTATAGGTATATCGAGCTGTATACTAAGATTACATTAGGTTAAATTCGCTACACATGTCTCCACATTCTTGTTACTTCATTATTTTGTACTAGCTTCCGCTCGCGGCTTCGCCCGCGTGCATTTTCCCGGGATAAAAAGTAGCCTATGTGCCATCGATTCATCCATCCATCCTCACAAACTTTCGCATTTATAATATTAGTAGGATAGGATTCTTTTTTATTGGCTTTGAACTGCTTTATGCCATTTTTATTTTTTATTCGAAACACTTGTATAACTTGTATTGTATTACCTCATTATGCAATGTAACGTCTTGATAAGTTTGTTTTTCCTTATATAATAAATGTTAAATTTAAGATTATTAATTTTAAATTAAGTTTTTATTTTTTGAAAAGAGTATCCATGGGGTTTCTTGCCGGTTTCTTCTCCATAGGACCTACCTCTTTTTGGATTTGTGCGCCTAGAGTCTCGACTTTTTTAAAGTGCCTGCAAATGCCTAGTTAGAGTAAAAAGCTTTGACTTTGACTATATTGCGTAACTATGTATGTATGTAACAGCTGGCAATTGAGCTCATATCATAAATTCATCTGGCAGAGGGACGACCCACGTCGATCCAATTCGCGTTCTGCACTCAAAGATAATATATCGGATTTTCCTCGAATCATGCCTTAGATATACTAACATACAAATATGTACACAACAACTAGTAGTAAAAAATATTTTTATATATACGTATATATATGTTTAATATTCTGCATCAGTTATAAAATCTATCAAACTATACAGACAGGCTTTTTTATCAATCGAAACAAAACAAATATGCAATCTACACAATAAAATTATAACAGACCGATGTCTGTACATTATAGATTTTGAAGAAAACCTAATATGGGGGTCTTTATTAGAGCAACAGAAGCCAAAACAACAGTTTTTAGAATTTTTGTCTGTCTGTCCGTATGTTTGTATGTTTGTACCTACATGCATTACGCAAAAACTACTGCATGGAATTGAATGCAATTTTCACCGATGTATTGCTAGAGGTCTAACTTAAAATATAGGCTCCATTTTACAGCAGGAAAATATCAGATTCTTAATTTCACGCGTACGAAGTCGCGAGAAAAAGCAAGTCTGAAATAACAAAGTGCAATAACTTTAAATTCTTTGTCCATATACATAATGAATTATACAAAAAAAAAACTTTTACGAATGTCGACCTTCTAACCAAACATAAGCTCTAACCTATGGCTGCGTGCAATACCAGGGACACCTCTCGCGTCTTGCCGACCTTAAACGGCATTTCGTTTAATTTGCATTGGATGCAAAATATGGGTGCTGCCAACACGCATATCCATTGTCTTAACTCTATTGATTTCTGTCTCTATTGGAACCAAATGCGTAGAATACCGTATGATTAACCACTAGTGCACAAAAGGGGCTGGTGTCTAGACTGACTTAATACTTCAATTAAACATCAACACAGTAATGTGAGAAGCTTTGGCATGATATCACATAGCGTTTCACTTTACTTAGGCCTTTTTTGTTTACACAAACTAAATTGAAGACAGACTGGGATAAGTAAAAAGGCCGCATAATTAAATATAATTCTTATTCTTTCTTTTGTCTCTTTTGTAGCTAACCTAACTATAGCGAATAGCTGAATTTTGTAGTAAATCCAGCGGTTGATTACAGTTCGGTGACTACGCTAGATTTCTATTTAGACCACAAGACGTACGGCGATGCGCCACCGGTACATGGTGGACATCCCACCCACACGCACAAAACGTTTTGGCAACACATTCATTGTGCGTACAGCTAAGGAGTGGAATTCCCTGCCAGAGTCCGTTTCCTGATAGCTACAACCTCTTGGGAGTCTTTAAGCCAAAAGTGAATAGGTTACTTCTAGGCAAGCGTGCTACATCTTCGACCACATCATCGCTTACCGTCAGGTGAGATAGTGGGCAAACGCGTGCCTAAATCAAGAAAAGAAAAAAAGCTCCTCTTATATATGTATATATATATATAAACAAACTAAATAATAATAATAAGGGACAATAATCTGTCCCGCGTTATATTTGCCACATTAGGGGACACGGCCAAACTCTTTGCTAAGATACGAACGTCCATTAAAATACAGGATCTAGTTACCCTGTTACATCTGGTGAAAAAGCTAGCTCGATTGAGTACAATGGTCTCATAGAATACCGCCGTAAAATGGTAACTAGTAGATATGTTGCAGAATTTCATGTTTTTTCATGTTTTTCATTGCCCAAACGGCACGGCACGGTTTCACAGATAATTGTTTCGAGTCTGGTTGTGACATGTATATTTGTAAACTGACCAACCGACCTTCTAATACGGAACAGTCTCTAGTGATGCAGATGCAGTTACAAAAAAACTACTACAAACGGCTACAAATAATTTTGTGTGTGTGTGATAGAGATGTGGTTAAAAAAGCGGCTTCAAATATTATTAATATTAAAATATCGGTTAAAACATTACTATCGACTAACTAGACAAAGCCAGCCATGACACCCGTGACCTTAATAGAGACATCTTATTATCTAAAGCGGACCAATCTGAACAAAAGATTCTATTCCCGACTACAGGATACTATTGAGATTATCGTCTAAACAATTTGCTGGTTTCAAGGAATTCTCTTTATAATTTTCAGTGGAGCCTTGAAAGGTGCAATATCTTTTATGGTACTTTTATAGTCCAAGGATAATTGGTGCAATACTACATCAATAAAGTGCTTTTTAACCGTCTTCTTTAACTTGGTTCAGTAGTCGCAACAACACAACACAACACAGCACAACACAACACAACACAACACAACATAACACCTATATTCCCCGTCTTCATTAACTACCTCATTGGTTGAGTGGTCGCAAGTGCACTGCTGTGTGACACCTTGGGTTCGATTCCTTATTGAGTTTTTTTTTTTCTGTATGAAAATTCTCATTAATGAGCAGAAAGTTTGTTACTGTTCCCGATAGATGGCAATAGGTTCGCCCCTTAACATGGACCTCAATAACATCATCGCCAAAATGTAAGTGTACAATAGTACATATATAGCTACTAAATAAATAAATAAATTATTATGCTATTATTCCTACAAATTTTATTATTGTTCCTATAGATCAGAGGTTACCAGACTTTTTTTCTCATAGACCGCTTTCAAAATTTAGCTGGCTCCGGTGGACCCCCTGCAGCTACATTTCTAACGTATTGTAAATTGAATTGTAAACCCCCATTTTTTTGTCACGCCAACGTAGACGCCCGTCGAGTCTCCCGTGGACATCTGGGGGTCCACCTGGACCACGTTGGGAATTAATTCAATAGATTTATTTTAAGTATTATTTGCTGTGCCCTACAGGGTCCATGATTTGCCTAGCTCGAAGCCTATTATATATAACACCTAATGTACCTAATGTACCTTTCTTGTCGGCGATTGCTCCACCGACAACAGCTAAGCTCTTAAAATTAAAGAAGAATCTACCTACATTGTGGAACGCAAATAAATAATATGAATATGAATATTACATGGAACTCAATATGCATCGGCAAAATGTGTGTGTACAATAGTACATCTCTGCCTAACCCTTCGGGGAGTACAGGCGTGATGTTATGTCATGAATATTCAAAGTATACAGGCGTGATGCTATGTAATGTTTACAAAATAATTAAATTAATTATTTTCATATAACCCATTCATATAACGCATTGTATGCAAATGGCGCGAGTTGATCCACTCGGAACGAATGAGGTGCTGCCATTGACACGTCTATTACAGTATTACGGGCCGCACTGAAACGTGCACCGTTCACGTGGACACGCCGTATCACGTGATTTATTTTAAGCGGTTAATGTTCCGAGTCTCCGGACGAGTTTGTCAATTTTGTGGGGTAAATGGAGCGTGAAGGGGTTAAATTTAGACTGTGAAGTATACCTTGCTTTAAAGTTGCATAAGTAACTTCGTTAAATTATTGGGAGTGAATAGATTGATTAGAATTTTCGGCTACTAAGCGTGAGGTCTTATATAGGTTCGAGCCCCTTGGGTTTCCCTGTCAGAAAAACCTCAGTAGCAGCCCGGAGTTAGCCTCGTCCCCTATTACATGGGACTCAATAACGGCAATGGTGAAATGTGGGTATACCAACTAGCACCCTTCTAGCTACCCCTCGTGGAATACAGACGTGATGCTAAGCCATAGAATGAAAATAAAATTCTTCTTGATTGGGTAATAGGTCTTCTTATTCGAGTAACCACACAAATATGACATTGGTTGACATAATTCTTCTAACCGAATATTGAGTTTGTTTGAAATATTGATGTACCATAACATCAATAAGCGCATGCCGCGCGCAACACAGCATAATGCTGATTGGGAACCTCGTTGTCACAGACGCGGCGGCGGCGTCTACTGTCAATGTGTTATCATATATATGTTGTAAAATAGGGAAGGTATCTTTTAATCAATAATTTTTTTTATGTATAGCATATTGAAGGCACGTTATGTTTTTGTGACAATAAATTCAATTTTCTTTCTTTCTTTCAATATTTTACGACCATTTGCTGGCCGTATTTTTAAAAGAACGTATTTTACAAGTAGGCCAAAACATAAACAGTTTATTGCATAGCCCTGCGGCTTTCGTGTGACAGTTTCCTTAGTAACCTCACGAATCTACGACAGGCACATTAGTTACAAAAATAAACAATGAAAGAAAATTTGGTCTGGTCCTAAAACTTTGTTTTTACTAATTTTATTTCCGGCTTACGATTGTTATTTATGGCTGAAGTTAATATTCAAAAGTATGTTTGGTATACTAAGTAAACATAAGTTAAAAATATGAGAACTGCTCGTGCTTGCTTGAAAGATTAATCAGTCAGAAAGAATTGTAACGAGGCTAACTGCGTAGAGAACGGATGTTGTGTCTCCTGTCGTCACGTGGGAAAACTCTTGCTGTGCTGTGCAATAATGCAACATGTTACTACAATAAGCTGAAAAGTATCTATGTGAGCCTTATTATGAAAGATTAATACGATTTTCCTAACAGAAACCCGCCTCATAATCCGTGAAATAAAAATATGGCATTTAAGATAGATCTAGAATAGTCCCTGTTACGTCTGCCGGAACAAGATCCTTAGATCCGCAGAACACCAACAGCTACGAAGCTATCCCAAATAAAATACCATGATATCAGCTAATGGTATGGGTATATTATAGGTGACGATATCGTAGTGGAAAGATTAGGCACTCAGTAACAGTGGTATCGAGGCTGACTGCCTAGAGGGAGACAGACGATTACGGATTTGTCGGATTTTAAAGGCAAGGAAAAATAAATTGTGAATATAGTTTGACTTAAGTAACCCAAAACTGTTTTATATTCCTTGAAGAGTGTGTTTTATTTATTGTCTCGCTTGCATTTATGATTTATGAGTCGAAAAGTGGTAATAACTATCCGAATTCTTCCAATTATTTTAGTAATATGGAAATAAGCTAAATAATATCCTTAATGTCGCTAACTTGCTTACAAAAATATATGTATATATGTAAAAATATGTAAAATGTATAAGTAATAAATATTACTTTGGTATTATGCCAGAGCGTTTCGTACCATGCCACTTAACTATCGTGCTAAACTATTCATCCAATAGTTTTAAAACTTCTATTGAAAACATGCTGAAGTATTCCCATTAAGGTGCTGATGCATGACCTGAGCATTATCTTGTAACAAAACATGGATATACACTGTTTATCGAATTGAAGAACGCATAGAACCAAACGTTTTCGTTGGATTTAACATTATGTCGACCATTCCAGCGAATGCTCCAGTAAAGCTTTTCAAAAGTACTACAAAAACAAAATCTTACGATTTGCCTTGCGGTGCAAATTTATCTCCCGAGAACTACGCTTAGCTAGGCAAAAACTCTGAAGCAATTTTTGGTGATTCGCCAGATTACTCGTAATTAGCCTTAAGTAGGTCTCGTGTCCACTTACTTTCATTGCCAGATTGCTTACTATCAGTTAATGCTCGAGTCTATCAACGCCTTAACATTTAAATATTTTGCTAGAACATTCAAATTATTTGGCAAAATGAATGTTTTATGATCCACCCAAGCTTCTCCATTAAAACATTAATCCTTTGATCCGGTACCTTTTAAACTTTAACGAAGACCGCAGGATCAAGTTTACCTTCAGATAAGATATCCTTTGTCTTTTTAATTAATCCCAAGGTGGTGTTGAGTTTCGTCAACCGTTTATTCACTCATTTACCGGGACCAGACCTCATAAACCGGGACACGCGACTAATAAGTAACCCGTGTTTCTCTAGGGACATAATGAGTTTGGGACGTACAGAATTAGACGAAAGTAGTATCGAACCTTAGATTAATCAACAGTATTTGTAACATGCCCATGTGCTCTTAAATATGTCACGTATTTTGCGTTGCTTTATGGTCTTTTTCATAAAAAAGGGCCATGCTATTACGAGATTACTAGCGCATATGTGTGCTTTTCAATTACATAGTTCTACTTTAAGAATGTTCCCATGGTCCAGTTGCCTTTTGATGTACGATGTACTGTCGTTGGACGTTAGTGTTTACACATAGATCGGTAAAACTACACCGGTAAAAATATCAGACGACATAGATCCTCCTATAGATATGATAATTTTCAAGCTTATAACTTCATAATAGTTATACTTACGCTATCTATAACATAACATCATCACAACCTCATTCCGCATTTATTAAGGGGTGTATTATTCGTGATATTTAGAATCTCAGATCTAGAGATCAGAAACTATCCGGTAACAATTGACGGTATAAATATGATCTCAATGTCAATATCACGAAGCTTCCCGTTCCCAAGTTACATCGTATCTTCAACTAGATTATTACGTGGAGTGTACAGAAAATCAGCAATACAAAATTCAAATTCCCAAGTATGAGCAACAAACTCCGTCCTAACGTCGCGTTCTAACGGAAAGTTTCCTGGAATCTCTCGTTCTTAGCCTTATTACAGACTTAATACTGCTCAAGAACGCTTGTTATACTTCGAGAATGCTCCAGATTTCAGTTCCGCTTAAGAATAATGTATTTCAAGTGTAGGAAAATGTTTACCCTCTTTTCAATAAAGAACTTGTTTAAGTAGTATTAACTAGGGTATTAATGGGAAGTTTGATTGCTTTTCGTCATTTTACTGATTTATTTTAATAGAATTTGCATTCTGCTACTGATATTTGATGGTCTTTTTTTTTTAAAGAGTATTGGTTTTTTTTTTTGTTTATAAATCGTACCTTGCACCCAGATCTGACGTAACTATCTATAAGATCATATATCTTGTCTTGAAATAAATAACAATCAATTGCCACATGTATGACGGAGCATCACTTAAGAATGGCTCGTTTTTTTTGGCCCAATTTGGCTGATTTTTTTTTTGTTGTGTTCGTAATTTTAGGACAGGATTTGTATGAAAGAAACTTTTTGGAAAATCCATCGGAAATTCGCATTGTATTTTTGTATGAAAATAACTTCTCATTTTTTTCAATAGTAAATTGCACCCATGCAAAGCGGGGCAGGTCGCTAGTAGTCGCACAATAAATATGTATATACATATTTATTGTGTATTACAGTTTAACCCTCGAAAAAAGGTAACCCCCACTGCGTCAACCATGTCATCAAAGAAGGCAAAAGTTTGTAGGCTACCTTCCTACTTACACATTACACCTAAAGAGGTTGAGGGTTGAGGTTCACCAAAGGGTGAGCCACGTACCTATGACCACATTTTTGACATACGAGTATGTCAATGGCCAACAAATCTATGCTGCTAATCACAGATTTTTTTTTGATACGTTGATCACGATAATGCAACAACACTCCTACAAATTGGAGTATCGATATAAATGTTAATGTAACCTACATTGTGTATTACATACAGATATTTTTAACTAAATGAAAAAAAAACCCGTGTAGATATTTGTTTACCGTGTCCATTATGATGCTGTAATTGAGAACCGATCCGTACCACAGCTCAAGGGCAAAATAACCAATTTGTTCAAGAGACCGTATCGAATTTAATTAAAAGAACATTTTGTGAAGCTCCGTATTTGATTTGCTTTGTAGAATGAATCTTGTAAATTAGATCGAAACCATTCATTTTACTTAGGTTTAAATGAAAATAAAAAGAAGAAAATCTTCCACCTTCTTACTATGTCGGAGCAATCTAGGTAAATATCACATTTCTTTTTCTGTTATCGTTATACGTGATCACTACTTAAGCGCTTGAGTGACGTGTTGTTTAAGTGATGTATGGTCAATTGTGTGTAAATAAATACTTTATCTATCTGTCTAAGTAGTTACAGCTAGATGTCATTCTAAAACATAGGCCTTAGTTCTGATGATATCCGTGGCTTCATTGAATTCTTAATTAAAGCCTAAATACATACATACGAACAAAATCACTTTTTAACCGACTTCAGAAAAAACGATTTCAAATCTTAAGTTCTCAATTCATCTTCTTTTTTATAGGAAATTTGTTCTTTTGTTTTTTTTTTTTCTTCTCTTACATATGCAAAATCTGAATGATTTTCATGATATTTTCACCCATCTACCCCGAAAAGTGGAAACGGCTTACGGGAATCATAATTTACATTGTACATAAAAATATCTAATTATCTAATTTTACCCGTCAAGTGATGCAAATGAGAACGTTATCCTTTCCAGGCGCCGCGTGTGTCCTAATGAATTAAAACGAAACGAAAAATAATATAAAGATGGATTTATGAAGAAACTCTTAGGCATTTTTAATAAGGTAGGGTAGAGGTTCAAGGGGTTGAATTCATTAAAGAATTTCTTGAATGTTGTAATTTCTAACAATCAAAAATACTTGAAATAGGAATTTACTGATCGGCATTTACAGAAGGTACAAATATTGCTCAATCATATTTGCCCCCTCAAAATGGAACAATCACGGAACGAACCAATTTTATAATGCCAAAGTTATCTCTGATTGAGCGATCGAATTGCTTTCCAATCAACACCACGAAATAGCAATTCGTCACTGACAACAGACAATCGTATTCAGCCTTTATTTTGTTTATGTTCAATTTGTTGTAATTATCACTGAGCCAATAAATTGAAGGCAATTTATGTAGTGTATTTGTAATCTTATCTGCGCGTGTTCATTTTTCTTCGTTATAGTAATTATTGTTGACTAATCTACCGTTTATTCTATTATGTATTTTAGTGGTAGGCCATATACAATCAGATTAGAGAATTTGCGAGTCTTTCGTCTATTTTTTTTTTTTTTAACTGTTCGTTGGTAAGCCATCACTCGAGAACGGCTTGACTGACTTGGCTAAATTTTATTTGATAATAGTTGTAGTACTCCGAGTAAGGCTTTTATGGTAAGAAAAATTGGAAAAGTTGATCTGAAAATTGGAAAATTCGGTAAAACTGAATGAGATTCAGACCAAGAGGACAGGACAACGTCTGTCGCGTTAGCTGGTACTTATGTATATAAAACATGCACATATATCCATAGCATAGCATAATACTAATATTGTTAATACGAATATCCTAAAAACCCCATTGATTAAAAAAACATAAGTACGAGATATTTTGCCAACAGGCATCGTTTTTTGCGCCTCCTGTTTATTAGCCGTAAGCGTCTATTCCACTCGATATCAAATATTCAATCGATTCAAAATATTCAATCTATTGTGGTCATGTTTGTATCGTACCGAACGGGATTGAGGGCTGACAACACAAACCCTCGATTTTGTAAAATATATGTACTTAAAACACTTACCAAAGCCACGAACAGATACTGTTGTACCTTGATGTCCACCAAGCACTTGGTAATCACTTGAATTTTCACCACCATTCCATCACTTCGCGTAATTATATAGTTCTTATTAACACTGAACAAGTATCGCCACTAAAACAGCGAGATATGCGCATCCAAAAATTCGCGTGAGGCGCTTAAAAATATCAAGCAACGCGTGCGCAATAACAGAACCGATAACTCAAGGACACCTACAGGTAATTAAATCACGACAGCGTCCTTCCAACTACACGACAATACGCGATACAAATGATAGAAAATATATTGAACATGAAGTGTCAAATTAGTCTATGCCTTTGTCATTTACGGAGACTTAAACATGACCAATTAGCGTAAGATGAGAGATATTCGATATACGAATATTGCATACAAGGTTTAAAAAGTCTGATCAATATAGGTACCTACCTATCTATCGGTAAAACAGAAGTCTGGGATTCTTTATTTAAAAATTTGAATTTCATGTCTCTTCGGACTGATACGTATCGGTTTTTATAGATGAAGTCTTCTATAATATAAAACTAACGATAGATTCTTGCAGGGTTTTAAATATAGTCCTATCCATCAAATAAAACATATATTAGGTACTCGAATGCATCGATAATTTTCTACAAAAGAGAAAACTTATTATTAACCTTTAGAAGAAAACTATCATGAAAATTAATATAAGTAAAGCAATTTACCTTTTTTTTTTCATAATAGCGCCCGGTACGTAAAGAGCCCACTCGATGCGAAAATGTTTACCTGCCGCAAACACGCGCCATGTGGACACGCCCCTTATTATCGTACATTATGATTAATTAATGACTTTAAAAAAGATAATATTCCAGCCCAGGAAGTAACTATTACAGTGTTTGCAGTATTAGTTGAAATACTTACCTATTATTATCTACTTTCTGCCTGCCTGCTAGGATATGTCAAGGTCTCCTTTCTACAAGTCCCAATCAATCTTTTATAAAATGTCGTAGTCAGAGGTTACTAACCTTTTGCATCTCGTGGACAAGCCATTTTTTCTGTCTTTGGTGTCTACAATTTTGAATCTGAAGTGGCTGAAGTGATGACTAAGCGAGTAGTCGAAATGTGGGAGTATAATAGTAGATAAACCTCTGCCTAACCCTTCTGAGAATACTGGCTTGATGCTAGGTTTAATGTTACGATGATGCTGAAGTTCATAGTACATAAAAGATTTGTTAGGTACATAATGACATTTATGGAACGACTTGTGCCATAGGATCCTCTTTCGTGGACCCCCATTCATATCCCATGTACCCCCATTTTTTCCCGTTGACATGGACCCTGTGCGGGTTACAGTCGACCCCTGGGGATCGTTACCGACTTTGGGAAACGATGATTTAGGTTTCCTTGAGTAGTATTAATAAGGTAAGTGATCACTCGGGTCTGCATTTCCGCGAAAAATCCCTGCCTAGAGTAAAACTACTAAGTCATACTTTGAGAACAGTATTTCTAACCAAATTAAATTTAAGTAACTTGGTAATAGGCATTGAAAACGAAATTTCGCGAGTTGAAAAAATCGTTTAAACCAACAGACTAGAAGCATTCAATTTCAGTCAAAGTTTTTTATTTCAAAGCCTACCCACGTAGTTTTAAAACGTAGTTGAGAATCTACTTGCACGGTGTCAAAATAGGTTGGTGCTATAGAGAAGAATCAGGCAGAATACTCTTTTCAAAATAATAGTTTAAAATGAATCGACTTTACATGTTGCTAAAAAAGATCTAATGTATTACCTAGAAAAAGCTTATGTACTTTATTATTTATTTTTACATGTGAAACGTCTTAAAATATAAATAAGAAATCTGGTTTTAACAGTTTGTACTTTTATTTATATATTTTTAGCTTGTATATATATTTTAATAAGTCTGCATTTCCGCCTGTAAATATTTATATGTATACTTAGTTTAAAACCAGATTTCTTATTTATATTTTTAAAAAAAAAGCTTTGAAAAAACATTAAGTACAAACAAATTATTCTACTCTTTTACTGTTTATTAAATAATATAAAGTAAGCAAACCATTTATTCACATTTTAAACGAATACCTAACAGTTAAGAGGCTTAAAAAATACAATGGCAAACGTAAAATTGTCTATGAAAAATAATTAAAAAAGCATTAGGTTTCGTGGTAAGCTCAAACGACAACAGTTATTAGCGAGTCCATCTATTGTCCCCGCTGAGTTGATTAAAAATAAAATAACAGTCAAGTGTTAGTCTAACTTATTACGTCGAGGGTTCCGTTACATTGCTAGCAAACAAAGAAGGGTAGACATAAAAGTATTATTTAATTTAATATGTCGTTTTTTTTAAATTTGCGTAATCAGGTTTAATTTTTGCTCATGTTACTTATTTATAATACCTATATTTTATTAACTACTTATTAATTATATAAACTTTAGTTACACACTAAACGGATTAATAATAATAAATAAGCCCATTACTGTCCCACTACTGGGTAAGGGCCTTTTCCCAGGATTAACTAACTAACCCTTCTCGGGTTAGGCCTTAGTCCACCACGCTGGCCCGGTGCAGATTAGCAGACTACGCATATCATCAAGAACTTTATGGAGCTCTCTCAGGTGTGCAGGTTTCCTCCCGATGTTTTCCTTGACCGTTACCGCAAGTGATAATAAAATTTTGATCCACACATGATTCCAAAAAGTCAGAGGCGCAGGCCGGGTTTGAACTCAGACCCTCTTGCGTAGAAGGCAAGCGTTCAACTACTAGGCTATCACTCCTTTTTAACGGATTAAAAATGTAAAATATATTGAAACATTACGCCTCAAAATATTCATAATCAAGAACGATGACAGAGACATTGTTCTATTTATCCTGTAATATGTAGGAGCATGTTTAAAACTTTATAGTTTGGAAGATAATTTAATCATTATCAAGATCATTTGATAATTATCTTCCAAATTATTGATGATATGACGGACAGACACCAGAGTCTTGGAGTCTTTTTCTACTATTTAGGTAGGGAACCCTAAAAATACAGTGAAGCTTAAAACAAATTGTTTCGACAAAAAAATCTTGTAAAAGCCCATGTCCCTGAATAAATAAGGTTACTGTTAGGAATCGAAATAAAACGTTTTTGTTGTTCCTAACTATGTTTTTAAGTAGCGTAACGATCTTTTGTGTGCTATTGTGTTGTTGTAAGAAATTATTGAAGTACTCAGACTGATTTGATCTTATGAAGAAAATCGTAGAAATATGTTTTCGCAGTAATTTTTCTGTCTGAATCTGTCAATTGTCGGAACTTTCTTTTTAAGGCTTCTGGCATATTACTAATGTGATAGATATTATTTAAATCAATTTACTAAATATTATGAGCGTTAATTTTATCATGTATATTTTATTTTTATTATTTGGTTAAAACATGCCTACATACCTATATAATATAAGTAGCTTCCGCTCGCGGCTTCGCCCGCGTGGTTTACGAACCCGTACATTTTCCCGGGATAGTCAGTATGCTATTCCAGACTATGATCTATCTCTGTGCCAAATTTCATCCACATCCGTTCAGCCGTTCGGGCGTGAAAGAGTAACAAAGGTCCATCCATCCATCCATCCATCCTCACAAACTTTCACATTTATAATATTAGTAGGATTATTTGTTTACCAATTTTATTAGTAGGACATAAAGATCACTTTAAAAATTAATTATAAGACTTAAATGTATATTTCCCTATGTTAACAAATAAAAAAAACGATTGGTTGAATATTTTCTCTCTGTTCAAGGCCCTAGCTCCCTTTGCGTGTCCAAAAATATGGGCACGAATCTAAAGAGGTATAATACTTACTAAAAAACAACGACTCTACAGGGTTTTACTTGTGTGTGTGTTTAATTGTTATTCGTATTTAATTCTGTTTTATCAGTCACCACATACGAGTTAAAATATAATAATAATAATGTGGAAAAGCTGCTAAACGTACCTAGCGTGTTTAAAGGTAACATATTTTATGTTTTTATTACAAATCCAATAATGAAATAATACACTGAAATATAAATAGTTTGACTAAAAACTGTACCAAAATCGTATTCCCGTCACACAATTTTTATGGCCCAAAAAAATTAATCATACAGTCCAAATATAGTCCGTTTTAAATGAGGCTTTTAAAATTCTGTAACAGACACACGGATAGATTTAAATGGTTCATTAGGGGCGCGCTATATGTTTGATTACGTACATCGGTTTTATTGCGAGTTGTTCATTTTAACTGCCTAATTGGTCTAATGGTCGCAAGCGTGACTGCTGAGCATGAGGTCCTGGGTTTGATTTCCGGGCCGGGCAAAGTGTTATTGGGTTCTTATGTATGGAAATTTTCATTAGTAGCACGGAGTCTGAAACTTTTCCTGGTGGTTGGCAATAGGCTCACTCCCTATTACATGGGACTCAATAACGGTATCGGCGAAATGTCATCTGCTTAACCCTTCTATTTTATACCTAGATTTAGTTTTTTAGGCTTACGGATGCTTTTTTGGATTATAAACTCATCAGAAAAACCTACATAGATCTTATTATTTCATGTATTTACTAATTAGAAGAGTGGAACCTACCTATTCTATATATAAAAATCAAGTAGAACCTGCCTACTGTACATATAAAAATCAAATAATCGATGCTCTTTTTACGCTTTTCAATGTATAAAAATTCTATAAAAAGAATTCTCCGCTCTTCATGAATAAAATAAATCGCATTCAGTACATATTTACGTGAGGATTTCAATGTTATTTTTTCATGTTTACACACCTTTACAGAATTTCTGAATTTACTCCTCTTTATATTTACTAATATTCCATTTATATTTGAACTAGGTTTTGGCCGCGAATTTGCTCGCGTGACCTACGTATATAATTAAAATCACATGGGAATAATGTAGCTATCTACTTGTGAAAGAACCCCATCATTATTTCCGAAGATTACCTACTACATACAAACTAATAAATTCTACCTGTTTATAATACTAAACTTATAAGTATAGATGACTATTACAAAGGAATCATTTTTTAATATTTAAAACATTCTTCTGACCCAGAGAGAGACTCAATAAGACATATTGTCATAGACTCATACTCAACTTCATCTTAACAACTTTCGAAATTACTCAAACTTCTCTAAGTAAACTTAAATAATTTGTCAATGCTTCAATTACTTACCTTCTAAAACTATTCGTTTGCGCCGAGTAAGTTCGATAATAATACTCTTTTATTTAATAATTTCGTATATATGTAATGAACTCATCATATCACAAAATTGGGTCAAGAGTAGAGAAAATGGCACACTCTATTTTGTCCTCAATGATAAGTGGCCATACTCATCATACATATATTTTTTGCGAACAGAAAACCAACCGATGGATGTGTAGAGTTGCTGGCTCGTTGCCAAAAAGTGGCATTGTTTGTATACGGAATGTTTGTTTACGCATCACACTTGATATTCAAGCAGTGGCTACCTATGCGTGATTATTACGACTGTTGTACCTAACTGCTGCAAGATAGCTTTTGTTCTTTATACTGAAGCTTAATTAAATTATTATTTCGATGCCATGTTAGTTGTGAATAGTAGGTACGTACCTGAAATGAAATGAAATCATTTATTTTGTAATTAGGGTTTTTCAATCACTTTAACACGTCTTTTTTAAACTAGATGGCGTCGGCATTTCCTATGACTATCCCTGAGAAGAAACGCCGAAACAAACTCAGGGGTCAAAGTCTATTTTATTTTACCTACCATATCCTACCTATTCATCCTTACGAGAATATTGTGAGAAATTAGGAAGCTTTTTATTAGCTAATTATTGCGATTAGATGTTAACTATAATAGTATTTGTCTTTGCGGGAATATATTTAGATATTAGGAAGGTATTAGATATCAAAATCCATCCTTACTCGTACGTTGGAAAACATATAATTGAACTCAAATCTCCCCAAAACAGGTAAGTACGGGCAGAATACCAAATTACCACAGCATGTAAGAATGATGTAGGTATCGCGCGAAAGAACGTAGGTAATAGGTTCGCTACAGTTATTAAAAGGGGTATCGGCATGTTATTTCTACGCTCTTCTAGCATTTGTATGATATATTCAATTTTGAGGCCTAAACGGATTTTTATGTAAGGGCGGAAAAATGAGATGCGTAGGCAAGACATCAAAAATCTAATAAGTCTCTAATGGCTTTTGCTTATCATCTTTCCCCACTTGTACGTGTATTTTCTCCAAGTCTTTTTACATTTTATCAAAGAATAAAATAAATATTTTTTAAGTAACCAATTGCTCTTTAGTTTGATAAAATTGATACCTATTTGGGAATGCAGGCGTTAGAGGGAATAGTTCAGACTGCGGCCCCACTATTTTACAATTCGACAGAGATGAATAAAACTCCAGGTTTATCTGTGGGGATTAATTGTGCAACATATTTTTATAAATCTGAATTTGCGTTTCTTATTCTAACTTCTTTTAATAGTTTCATAATACATACATAGCATACACACACCTCTGTATTCCCGTGAAGTGAAAGAAAGTGAAAAAAAGTAGATATCATTCCCGTGAAAAAGAGGCACCTACTGCCGTCTACCAGACATAATTTGCAACACCGGTTTGTCCATCATGAAAATAGAATCTAGAAACACTGCTGTCAAATTAGTATAACAACATTAAAAGCTTTATACTCTTCCGGAGCGTTATCATTTTACCACCTGTTATTATTATTTTATAGGTGGAGGTGCTTTAGCACCACATGAACCTGCATTTATTGCCTGAGGTATAAAAATGTCATAAAGTGGTAAATTATTAGGTACCGACTCGGCATTAAAAAAATAACAACTTCCTGGTTCCATTTTTTATACTCGCATAAAATATAAAATAAATGATCAGAGCTGGTCACGTTGACCACGTATTTGCAAAAATTAGAGTACCTACCATCAAAGTAAGTATAATTATACGTACTTGTACGTACTCCGTTATCAGCAGCCAACAATGGATACATACTAAAGTGTACTTTGAGGCAACGACGATATTTTTTATGATGATATTTTTTCAAAAAAGCATTATACGTACGTACAAAGGAATATTTTAAATTTTAGAACAGGCAATAAAATAGTATTTTCGTATAAAAGTATACAATAACGTTTAACACCCGCATAAATAAAACGAGTACCTAGGTACAAGTTACAAGTCAGTAGACGAAAATACAGTTTTACTCCCATTTTACCGTTTATTAGGCTGTAAAAGGTAAATAAAAGCCCTTATGCTTAACAAGCGGCCTCCTAACGACCAACAAATAAGGGGATCATTGACAGCGAGCAAGGCTATAAGAATTTACAATGATATAAGGCGATCTTCGCTTCTATAATCAGATATAAAAGCTTATAGAGGCGTTCACAGAAATAAAACGAAAGGGAGAATTGAATTTAAGTGCTACGCTTACGCGGCTACAAAAAAAGACCAAAAGATTTTCCGAAATATGTATCTAAAATACATATAGAGTCTGTGCGGAAAGAGAACTGTCGTGGCTTAGAAGGGATCTAACATTATTATTACAAATACCTCTAATTGAAACACTTAAAGAAATTTAAAGATTATAATGCAGCCTCAAAGTTTCAAGATGTCTACAGTCGGATTATAATGACGTTAAAGTGTTTTCTCTGTCTGTAAGGTTGCATATCGTCGCTGCAAGTTCCATTTGTGATTTTTGATAGCTTTCGTGAAACAAAAAACTAATTATCTTTTAAACAATACATTAAATAAAAAAACTGACAATGCAGTGTTGAAGACATTTATTAGATACACAACTCTTTAAAATTATATCAAATTATAATAACATGACAAATGCAGTAATTAAGCACTACAGCGCCCTAAAATCTTATGACGGTTCTCTTTCCCACAAATTCTAGATAAGTTTGTCACACAAATTTTAGAAACATTAACATTAAAGACAAGAATTCTCACTTTTCAAGGCTTATCTAAAAAAAAAAACAAAATGATTACTAACACTTTAGCTTTTTATGAAAGTTCATTTACGTCTGTGTATAACGAAACGCTTTTGACAGTTACCATGTGACGGGACAATGACAATGTCAGCGTCAGCTGTAAGCTACGTCAAAACAAAGAATTATTTTTGTATGTCCTACTTTCGTTCTCTGGGTTATTAGATGTTTAGACTATAATAAAGTGTTACATGTAGGTTAATTATACTGTATATACGTTTTATTATCAGTTCTCAGTCATGAGTGACGGCAACAAAGCTTCTCTTCGTATAGATTGGTTCGACGGAACATTAATAGAAGATGCAAGACCTAATACCTCCGCAGCTACCTCAGAATTCGCTGATGAAGAGCAACCAGAACCAAAGCCGACTATCAACCCTCAATATACAGAAAAAAAACCGATCGGCTTCAAAAGGCTGCTCGATATTTCTACATTACAACCTCCAATTTTAAATTTAGAAGTATCCCACAGGCCTGGCTTCTGGAATCTGCTGGATGAAGACGAACTAAAGGGTGACTTTATAGTTTTAATTGTGAAAATATTGGCAAATGTATACAAGACCTTAGAGCCAGGTGAAAATTCTAAAATAGTTAAATTGTTGAGGAGTCGGTTTCAGAACTCAAACTTTTTAACAAATATAAAAAACTATTTGGATGAGTTACCTAGCGTGAGGATTGTTGAAAAGAGGTTGAATTCTCAGCTGTGGGATGATGCAGAAGAATTTTACGTGAATATCTTGGATCTGTGCGAAGGTATTATTAACTTTGAGAGAGAAAACATGGAGTTTATGAAAGAAATACTAGATTTGTTGGAGATAACGGAAGTCAGTGCTATTGGTGTACGAGAAGAGCACACTGAAAGATTCAGTAATGATTTGTTTGTGAAAATTGAGCTCTTGAAGACAAAGGCTATGAAATTGTTAAAAGATGAAGTAAGTTTCAAATATTCAAGAAGCAAACAGTCACTGGTTGGGTAATTAACCTACCTCCTATCTTTCAGTTACACTTGCCTCAGTATTAATATTCATGAATTAAAAGGGTTAAATTGTATGTTTGGGAGACACAAATGTTCAAGATTGGGTATAAAATGATAATATGATAAAAAGTCAGCTAACAGTGCAGTACAGATGTGGCAATTCCAGGTCTTGATGTGTACGCATATGAGATTAATATCTGTAAACTAAACTATAGAAATAAAAATAATAACAACAAATTATAACAATGGAAATAAATAATAATACAAAATCTCAGTTAATTTAAACTCAGAGTTTATTACATTAAATACTTACTTGATTGTTTATTTTTAGGATCCAAATGAGCCCGATAGTGAATTTATTGCCCTACCAGAAACAACAAACGGAGACAAGTATTACTTCAAGAATCTCAACATCTTCCCCACACAAGAAGATTTATTGTCTGCAAACAAGATTGTTATACAACCAAACATAATCAACGGGGCCTATCCGAGCATAGAACATTATTTAGATGTACAGTTCAAGTTGCTACGAGAAGATTGTTTCGGACCATTACGAGAAGGAATATGTTGGTAAAAGTTATGTCAAAGTTCTGTGATTACTGTTATATGATTTGTATTAAAGTTTGAGTTTCTCTTCAGGTAAATATTTGGAGAATCCATCCAAAAGAAGACATGAGAATATTAGGTAAGAAATTTATTAAAAACATTTGAAAAAAAATTGTGACCTTGTTGATTGTTCTATTTTCCTACTTCATGATATACTTTGCCCATAATAGGCTAACTAAAGTGTTTAGACATCGAAGTATGTAGATTCCTGGATAAATAAATAAAGAAATCATAAATAATAAAATTCGCATAACCCAAGGTATGCATTTTCTCTGTCTGTAAGGTTGCATATCGTCGCTGCAAGTTCCATTTGTGATTTTTGATAGCTTTCGTGAAACAAAAAACTAATTATCTTTTAAACAATACATTAAATAAAAAAACTGACAATGCAGTGTTGAAGACATTTATTAGATACACAACTCTTTTAAATTATATCAAATTATAATAACTACTTAAAAAGAGAGAATTTTTTCGTTAAAAAATGCACATATTCAACTTGGCAAGCGCAACGACGTTACGTGGATACATACTTTGTCTTGATGAAGCAGATGAGTTTGCTTATTTTATTGGATGATGATATAACGTAAAATCTCTTAACATTTCAATTACAGAGTATACCCAAAAGTCCGTATCCTACGGAACTACGTCAGCAACAATAGAGTTGGACACCTTGTAGACATCGCATGGAAGGAACGGAACAACCAGGGTACAGTCGACAGTAAGAGATATGCGTATAACAAGCAACTCATGTTCGGATCTCTACTGCTCTTCACTTGTGATAATTTTGAGACAATACTGTGCGCTACCGTACTGGATTCTAGTCTAAATCTGCTTAGTGAAGGATATGTGAGTTTGCTTTATCATTATTTTCATTTTCGTTATTATTCGTAAGTGATTGAATTGCCCGAGCTATTGACAAAATCCGTATAAAGATGGCTTCCCACGTTACGGGATAAAACAGATGAGTACGCCCGAGCTTGTACCAGTGCACCGTGAGAAGAAAACCTATTCCCAGCTATTTGTAAAAAATATCATCATAGTTAAAAAAAAAACTATTAAACAAGGCATATTAAAAAGATATTTCAATTTATATTTTCTAAGTATATCTTTCCAGGTTGCAGTATCATTCCAGAATCCAACATCAAAGAGCATATTCTCTGAAGCTTACCTGATGGTGGAAAGTGAAGTATTCTTTGAACCCTACCACAGAGTGCTAAAAGTGCTGCAAGAGTCACGACTTGATGATCTGCCGATGAAGAGATACATTGTCGATGTACAGGTCTGTATACATTAATTAAATTCAAATTCGAAAGATATCGTTCAAAGATTAAGGATGAAAATTATTGGCATCACATAAGCCGTATGTATCATGATAATTATCTAGAACCTTATTTCAGAAAGAAAAAAATCATCCCTCTTACCTATCAACAGAAACGATATACACTTTACCTTACAAGGCTGAAGAAATACCCTTCCCAGTACTAGACACAGAACAATGGCCGGTCACCTCTTTCGGCCTCGATACTTCCCAAATGGAAGCCTACAAGTTCGCACTTACACGAGAATTCGCCGTAATTCAAGGCCCGCCAGGTACCGGTAAAACGTACATAGGCGTCAAAATCGCTTCCACTTTACTACGAAATATGTCCCTAGAGGGGACTCCAATGCTTGTCATTTGTTACACAAATCACGCCCTTGATCAATTTCTAGAAGGAATCTTAGGTGTAACAAACAGTATTGTTAGACTTGGCAGCCAGAGCAAAAGTCCTCTATTAGAAAATTATACTCTTTACAACTTGAGGACAAAAATCAAGTCTAAATACTCGTACCTCTATGGAAGCAAGAGAAGTGAGTTAGAGAAGATTTTCAAACAAATGACGGAAGTGCAGAGTGAGATTGAAAAGTGTGAGAAAGAGATTGTATCTTACAAAAGTTTGAAACCTTACCTCAAAATCGATGACAAGAATTACGAACTCAAGAGTTCTAAGGACGACAGTATTCTAAACTGGCTATTTTCACATTTGGATGAAGAATCAGAAATTGAAAAAGACTCAACAGATATAAAAGAATCAGATCATCTAGAAGAAGATTGGGAGAAGTTAGATGATATAGTTCTTGTAGAAGAGATAGAAACATGTTTCTCAGAGAAATGGGCGCTAAAAGAAATAGATTCCATGTTGAACAGTATAAAATATGTGAAAGATGTGACTGACAATCATTTAGAAGGACAGCAGATGACTGAGAAGTTTGAAATGCAGATCAATAGAGTCAGGAACAGGTTGAATTGTTTTAAGGTAATTGATTTTTTTATTACTCGGCATTTGCTCGATAACGGGACAAAAATAAGCGATACACCATTTATAAATAACTTTATTTTTAGCAAGTTTTTTATCTTCCAAATTTATTTATGTATCAACCAGTAATTTTAAATCGGAACCAACAACCCGATGGTAGTTTGGTCAGGCCAAAGGCGGAGAACCGGGTGTTATCCCTCAAGAAGCCTATATCCAGCAGTCGACTGCAACGAGCTTGATGGATTAATTGATAACCAGAATTAACTTTAGACTCGATCACAATTTGTGGTTATTGATACATAAAAATTATACATTTCAGAAATTCAAGGCACTGCAAAATGACAATAAAGAAGAATATAAAATGGATACAGACAAAGATCTTTACAGTTTGACGGCGGAACAAAGATGGCGAGTATACTACACCGCCGTTGCATCGCTAAAGAATGAATTGTTAACCAAGATGAATGGTTTACTGGTAAGTTTATTTTATATAAAAAATACCTTTTAGGCCTGGATTGTAAAGCATTTTGTTATTTTTTTTAATCTTTTGGCCGGAACTCTTAGAACAAAATGCGCGCCCCTCCACGACAAAAAATTATAGCACGCTAGCTTTTTTTCGCAAAAGGTCAAAACGAAGACAGAAAATAGAGAACTAGGCAACAAGAGAAATAGGCAAAGCTTAAAAAAAAAAAACAAAAGTTGTTAAGACATTTTCATTGGTCAGCTACACTCAACGACAATCGTCTTTAAAAATTAAAGTACTGCGGGTCCAAATATATGTAGTTTTTAGTTTTAATGAAAGCTTAAGTGAGAGATCCATAGATAAAAAAAAACCTTTTTCATTTTTCCGTAACGAAGGACCAACATAACTCGACGAACAAAGAGTTAAACGAGGTAGCCACGTTGATAGACGGTGAAGTGATGAGAACTGTCAGAGTAGTAGGAGTGACTACCACCACAGCCGCCAGAAGACACGACCTCATGAGGAAGCTGCACTCTCCTATAGGTATCGTATATATAACTGTTAGCATAAAAAATCATTGCCATCTTGTTTGTACGAATACCTTTTTTCCATTTACTATGCTTTGCCATGAAGTATGCATGTCTTCGGATAAAATAGCCGTAGATCTACCCGTGTTTATAGTTAAAGGCCACTTAACTTGTCGTTGTTTGACTGTGAGTATTTTACTGGCTGGGTGTTCTGGGGGTCTTCAAGTATTCCTCAACCTTAAGCATCGTTATCGTTTATCCATAACTGTATATGTGAACTCATACCATAAACGCGCGCAAATGATGTTCATACATTTTGGCTTACGTTGACCATGGTCGAAATCTACTGATGTATAAATGTAACCGTTAATTTTGTGATTCCAGTGATAGTAGAAGAAGCGGCTGAAGTGTTGGAAGCGCATATAGTTGCGTCACTAACTCATCGGTGCCAACATCTGATACTTATAGGTAAGTTTTATTTCAATGTATACACTACTAGCAACCCGCCCCGGCTTCGCACGGGTGCAATTTACAAGTTCAAGATTTAAGATTTTTATACAAAAATAACATCCTGATTTCCGAATTTTCCGGTACATTTTCGAAAAAAAATCTTTCATCCCTTGTCCTGAAAATTACGAACACAACAAAAAAAAAACAGCCAGAGCAGTCGAGCCGTTCTCAAGTAATCTTTCATACATCCAACAATTTTTTTTTTATTTAGATTATACCCAGATTCCGCGGATAGGTAAAAGCGAGGAAGTGAGTTACCGGGCACAACACCTGACTTCAAATTGCTACCAAAAATTTTCTAAATATAAAACTTAATATCATTTATTGCCTGAACTCAGAAGTCGCGCTTGCGAACAGTAAATCAATGGCATCATTTACCAATAATTAAATTAATTATTCATCTGCCATCTATTGTCCAAGTTATCCAGTCTGCCCATTCGACCACTGCAATTCCAATTCAGAATAGAATAGAGTATTTCTTCATTTCATATAAACCAACTTCAGATACTTAAGAAATAAATTTCGAGACTAAACGCACGGTCTCAAATACTAGATACTATGGAGAAGAACCGGCAAGAACTCCAAGGAAACTCTTTTAAAATAATAAGTCTTACAGTCTAATTTAATGCTTGATACAGTACAAAAATCATGTCTTCATTGACAGAAGATAATGTAACATTCCTATTTTAAATCTTTCCAGGTGACCACAAACAGCTACGGCCAACGGCAGCACACTACAAACTAGCAAAAGATTACAACTTGGAGATCTCCCTCTTTGAGCGTATGATACGCAACGGGATTCACGCGCGTATCCTCACTACGCAGCGCCGAATGAGACCAAACTTCGTGCAACTTATAGTTCCGGCCATATATGAGCGGTTGGATAGTCACCCCAGTGTGTATACCTACCCAGATGTTAGAGGGATGAGGGACAATCTGTATTTCTACACCCATGATGCGTTTGAAGATTCTGAGGTAAGTTCATCATCCCTACATTTCTCTTGTAATAGTGGGCGAGCCTATTGCCATCTACATCCCTACATTTCTCTTGTAATAGTGGGCGAGCCTATTGCCATCTACCGGTCGTATATTCCAAACTCTGGCCTGAGAATTTCAGACAAACCCACAATGCTCGACCTGGGAATCCAACACAGAACATTATGTTCAGAAGCCTTACGTCCCGTTACTAAACCAGTGAGGCAGGTAGGTACAGTACCTACACATCGTAGAGTCGGGCCTCATCCTAAAATTCATCACCATTGGATTTAAAAAATTACATACTTTCATAATTTCTCATATTGATAAAATAAAAAAATGAAATAATTTGACGGTCGTCTACCATCTTACCTTCATCAGCGAAATAACGATATGTTTGCCTTAAAAATCCTTATTTAGTGTACTTAAATACCTACATAATATTACTTCAGGGTATGGAAGACAGTTGGAGTCATAAAAACACGGTGGAAGCTAAGTGGTGTGTCGCTTTAGCGAACTACCTGCGACAGATGAAGTACAACCCCGAGGAGATCACCATACTCGCCACTTATGCTGGACAAGTCAACCTCATCAGAGATGTAAGACATTTGGACATATTAACACTAATTTATTTCGGCTTTTCTCCATTGGACCGATTATTATAGAACCACAGTCTTAAAATCTCGTGGACCAAATTAAATAAAAACCTTTGATCTTTGTTGTCTACGTATTTTATTCGCTCTCATAACCACAGGAGCCCACCAAACAGGAGGCTTCTTAGCTTAACTGGCTACGAACAGAGCTGGGACACAGGCTGGAATGAACAATAATCCACCATGCCAGCCCAGTGGGAATTGGTGAAAGTCACAAGTCTTTTCAGTTTTTGGTTCTAAGCTATGTCGATTGCCTCGTGATGTTCCTTACAATCATGATTAAATCTGACACACGCTGGTGCGCGCCTCTATATTCGAATCGCTCCCGAAGGAACACCTCTATTATAACTAATTAATTAATAATAATTTAATCTAACTCATTAATTTAACAGTTGAGCAAAAAATACAACACCCTTCGTGACATAAAAATAACAGCTGTTGACAACTACCAAGGCGAAGAGAACAGGATAGTCATATTGTCTCTAGTAAGGAGTAACAGAGACAGTAAGATTGGGTTTCTGACAGCTCCCAATAGAATCTGCGTTGCTCTCTCGCGAGCTAAGGAAGGTAGGGTGTTGCGTATACTCGCTCTTAAATATTCTAAAACAATAGAATATATAATAAAACCCAGTATTATTTGTTTTTCAGGCTTCTATATATTTGGCAATATGGATGTTCTGAAATCAGCAAGCAGTATTTGGAGACTAATAAACGAAAAACTAATAGAACAAAATGCTATCGGAAAAAAAATTACCCTGAAATGTGATAAGCATAAAGAAAACATCCTTGATGTAAGTATTTATACTTGTATATCACGGCACGGTTGGCGCAGTGGCTAGACGATTGGGTTTCTATGCTTAATGTCACGGGTTCGATACCCGCACCGAACAAATATTTGTAGAAACTTCCGTTTTTTTTTTTTGTTTGCATTTAGCTGAGTGTGCATTGAAATGCAAGTTTGTAAACTGCACCCACAATAAACACTAGTAAGAGGCTACGTTTAAAGAGAAATCATATACTTAGCAGTATTATAATCACTCTTATGACTATTTTTTTTACATTGTCCTCACATAAGTTTTCGAGAACAATGCATTTTAACAAAATATTGTAAGAAAATATGAATTTAAAAGAGTAACCATGGAGTTTCTTGCCCGTTCTTCTCCATTGGAAGTCAACATTTTGGAACGCGGCACCTAGAGTCGTAACTGTTCTTAAGTACCTGTATATGGTCTACATGAATAAAAACATATCTTACCTTATCTTATGCTTGTTCACAGATTGAAAATATAGACGATTTCGAGTATTGTCGGTCGGGATCGTGTTTGAGGAGTTGTGAAATAAAATCAAGTATATAAGATTAACATTTTTATTTTTTAACATTGTGAATTTGAATAAATAATACCAATTATTGTTACAAATAAATATTTTTATCAATCGTTCTGTTGCAAATCAATGCTGTATTTTTATTGCTATATGTTTTTGTTAATATTCTTCTATTTTTAAGCCACTTTTATTGTTTATATTAAGCTAGGTATATAATTTTCTAAAAATATATAATACGTATATTCACTATGTAGAACAACAAACACAACCGAAGGCAATTGAAAAAGGGATGATTAAGTTTCTGGACCAGCCAGAATACCTACACACTCGAAATAAAAGCACAGAAAAAAATAGTTTACATAATTTGTGACGTCACAATATTTGGAATGAAAAACAGTACTATAATTACTCTAGTACAACACGCAGAAGCTAAAGACCCGACGCATATAGATATTTTGTCAAAAGGTCCGTTTTTCCTTAGATTTCTTAAGGCAGATTTTTCAATTACTGGATAAACTTCAGCTAAATTATTTCTCTGATATGTCCATATAAAAATTGTTCTAATTTCAAATTAACAGCTATAACTTTTATCCGGACATTGAAAAATCGGACCTTAATGTAAGCAATATTTTTGTGCCTACAATAATATTATAAAAAACATAGGCGCCGGCAGCGAGAAGCAAAAGATATTCACTTCTTTATACTTCGCGCCACTTGACATTTTGAACATGTATACATACCTTCTGTATATTTAATTATTACTTATGTATATTTATTTAAAGATTATATACATGATAAGAAATGCTAAGAAAAAACGGACAATACTTTCATATTTTATTTAGTTGACAAAAAGACTTTCCTCCTTACTTATAAACGACAGTTAAATCTTATTCCATTAAAATAGTTGATGAATCTGTTGCCATCTCTATCCATTAGAATAAAAATGACAAGGACTGGTAATAATTTTATAAGTGATAAATTTTTTTTCGAGGAGAATCTTTGCGGGTACTTGGACCAAGCGAACCCTAGGAATGGAAAAAAGCTAGGCTGAAGAAGACATTAGAGAAAGATTCTAACTCTAAATATTTAGCAACCACTTGCTTAAAGTCAAAAGTTACTGTGTCACACACAAATGAATACACTTAACTAGCATATAAATAAATTAAAACTTAATTAGAACTAACTACTACTGCGTCATCAACTTTGTCCAAATCATTTCATTGCATTGTGATCGGACAATAGAATTAAACAATTTTATTGTTACGTACATTAACGCATTACAGTACCTACATTATAGAAATAAAACCTCCCCCAAATAATTAAAACAATAAAGTGCTGATTCACCACTAAGTATCTGATTAACTGATTGATTCCCTATCTATAACTTATCAAGTGGCTGATAAGTAAATCTAACAGACAAACACTCGGATTCATTGACAAATGTGGCTGTATTTTTTGTATCTAGCAGATATTATATCTGTTAGATTACTATCTGACACTTTATTAGCAAGTGGTGAAATATACCCTAGACATTATAATCTCTATTACGAAGGGGTTAAGAAATAAAAGACGTACATAAATTAACTTAAATTTTCCCTCGCAGAACAATTTAGTAACACGTCAGTATAAAGTACCATAACACTCCATATTACATATAACAATTCGGCCAGAATGCGGATCCCAAAGAACTGAAACTTGCATCATCTGACTCATCTTTTAGATAGCTTTACTGTTAACGTCTAGTCCAATTTCAGAATATGTTTGTACCTTTCGTGTTAGTTTGCTTATTTTTGCGACCAATACAAACATCTTAATAAATTGCTGAACAGCATTTCATAATATCATCAGTATCACGCTTGCCCATATAATTCGATCTACATCACATAACCTTTGAACGATCGAGACTTACAAATGAGATGGTAATGACATTAAACAAAAGATTTGAAACAAATTAGCATTTCATTAAAACTTACCAATAGCAGGTAACGACCCCAAATGGACAGGACTAATTCATTTGTCAATGCAAGTTATATCTTCATAATTGGTCTTTTAGGATGCAAAAAAACTAAAGTTATGTTGCTTAAAAACTGGTGCCGATTTTGGAGACCTATATATACAATATGTTTAGTTTTACATTATATTGAATCATAAAACGCCTCAATCCATTTTTATTATTTGGCAAATGTATGTTACTGTTTAAGAATTTGAGTATAACTTGCGTTAACATTGAAGAAAAATGTTCTATAAAAACAGGCACACGTATAATTCTCGATGGTGTGTGTAGTCCACCATGGACGAGGCCAGCACTGGGACAAAAATAAGCAGAATTTTGCTATTAATAAAAAGACATGGATTGACCATAATTAGGAACTCTTAAATCCTATGTAATTAATTTCTGCAGAACAAATACAATATCTCGATCCTATATCAACGTGTTGACAGAAATTATTAAAATAAAATAAATTAGACCCAAATTACGTGCAAAGAAATTTAACCATTAACTAAGAAACTTTTAAGTTGATTTTACAACTCTCGTTGTACTTTGGTGTAAGCGACACCTAATTAATAGTTTCAAGCCATTAACTTCTTTACTTCAGTAATTGGTAATTTACTTTAATTACCATCAATTTCTATATTTTCCAATATTAATATTAATTTACCGAAGAAAACGTCATAGAAGGGCTAATCTCATCGGTGATGTCCTTCAAAATGATCTAGTATGCAATACTCGCAACCATTATGTGTGAAAAGATGCTTGAAGATAAAGCAAAAGGATGTAAGGATCTGATTTCGTAGTGCCTACCGTCAGAAAAAAGCGAGATTTTACATTCAAACAGCCAATTGAAATTACTGAAGTAAAAATAAGAATATTGAAGCAAGAACAAATACTCAAGCTCAGAAATATTTCAATCCTACAAGTTTTAAAACTGCCTAACTACGGTGCATTTACGCATCATCACATAAAATATCACATTAGCAACAAGCTATATTAAACTAATAATCTTCTAAGAATTCTTCTACAATGCTCGCTACTCTGTCGGGCGTCTCCAGGTGAAGGTGATGTGTGCCTTCGACCTCCTCATACCGCACGTCAGCCGTGCTCCTCATTTTATTTACTACATCCAAATAGTAATTTACCTTCTCCCATCTTTGACCAGGTAAGGCGCGAATATTTAAGACTTTACATTTAACTTTGGCAGCATATTCTAAAGCTGTTTCTATAGACATCATAGCAAGCCCAGACACTTTCAATCTAGGGTCCCTCCTAAAAAAATAGCCTCTCTTCTTCATATGAGCCGGTGTGGACATCATGCCTCGTCGCATTAACACCTTACAGTTCTCCCTTGAAATAGAACCTTTGTACGCGTCATAAACAATGTCAATCATTTCTTCATACTCGTAACATGGTACTTTGTCCTGGGTCAAGTTTTCGTACGCCAGCAATTTGTCGATACTCTGCCCAGTCGTTTTCACCATAGTACTAGGTTCTCTAACTGCTGGGCTGGCGATATCAACGCATATGATTTTATCAACATCATCGGGAAACGAAGCCGCGTACATAAAACTGAGAGCACCTCCAAGGGAGTGTCCCATTAACGAGATCTTGCTCCAGTTGAAGTGTTGAACGATCCTTCTTAGAAGCACGATGCCGTCCCAAAAGATGTAATATAACATGCCGGTTGGGTAGTGCGTGGAGAGGCCATGTCCCGGCAAGTCTATGCAGAGGACTGAAGTTGTTACAGGAAGGAGTGGAATCAGATTGTCCCAAGTGCCTGCGTTGTCCTGCCAGCCGTGGATAGCGATGATTGGCTGCTTGTTTCGGGGACCCCACCATCGTCCAGCGACGTGGCCCCACGGTACTGGTATTTCTATTTCTTCTACCTTGTAGCCCGGTGGAAGTTCTGCAAAGAAGATAAAGATCGTGTAAGACATGTAACCTGTGTAAATTAATAAACAACGTGACGTTTGATCCTGAGGATAATGATAGCTCTGATACTTCAATCTAGATTATATCGCTAGCGATTTCAATCTCGAGCAATTGGGATTGAGCATCTGAGTACCACCTTTGGAAAAACGAGGGGGTTCTTAATTTGAATTAATAGTCCCGACTCCAAATTTTAGTGTCGCTTCATCACATCATGAGAGACTGAGAGACAACTGAATTATAATTAGACTATTTATAATACATGACGCCTTTGCCCAGCAGCGGGACAGATTAGGCTAAATATATTTAAAAAAAACAAGAACGCAGCCGCGGAGTGTGGTATTATAACCTATGTGGTATTATGATAATAACTGGTGCAATTTATTTATCGCTATAAACAGTACTATACTACTCTCCCCTATGTAGATAACATGTTGAACGTATATACCGCTTATCATAAGTCGACATCACAACTATCTATACTAGACACTATACTAGAGGACGCCCGCGGTATAACTAACGATAAAAAATGCAGAAGGTATTTCAAAAAAATTCAAAAACCCATGTTCCAAACTGGAAGTTTCTATCTTAGTAGTAGTTTAAGCTATGCATTGTCAGTCAGACACGGTACTGTTTTGTGTAAAGATATATATTGTATGAAATGTACGATAACAATCGCGTGTTCAGAGATAAACTTTTATAGGTCTCCATTTTCCTAACGTTTCCATGTCACATCTAGAAGGGATTAACGTGTACGTAATTTTGATTTCCTTTTGTGTATGAAACATTATTACATTATCGTGCATTCCATTATTTTTTGGCGATGTTGTAAATGCGACTAAGTGCGATTCTCCACTACTCCGATAAATATTGATGTAGAAATTTTATCTCAATATTCTGTTATAATTTTGTATCCATTCATTGGATAAAAATGTGTGTATAGGTGAAACCGGTGAAACTACTTATAATGGATTTTACATCGTGGATATTTTTTATCGTTAATGCTTTTGGTCGCTACTCTAATAGTCCGATAATAATCGGAAAATCGCACTAGAGGACTTAATTAGAGAGCATAGAAGGAAATTTGCCTGCACATAATTTGAGCAGTGATGATGTTATCATAGTTTGCCCCGCTTAGTAAACTGATTAATTGATATTAAAGCAATATTCATTCAGTGATTGATGATTCCTAAGGTCGACCAGCGTTTGAGATATGCATTTATATGAAATGATAGACTCAAATCAAACTCGAGTAGATACATATCACTCCCGAGCATCGTTCTATAATAAGGACTTGTGAGTTTTAACAAGATATTACATTTGTGTTAGACTATTACGCTAATATCATAGTATCTGATAAAAATAAACTATAACATACGTATATATACCATCACGTCTTTTTCCCAAGATGGTAGGCAGAAACTACGGAACGCCGTGCTACAATCCTTATAATTATAACCCTTTTGGTTCATTCACATTCATGCCTCGTTTCAGACATGGACGCCGCGCACCGGCTATGAGTACTACGCATGCAATAAGGTCCATATAAATCCTTCGTAAAGCGTCCCGAGATTCTGACATATCCACTAACAATCAAGATATAAATCTCTTTCGTTAATCGCCTCTCATCCATCGAACCACATCTTATCACACTATTTGTCATTATTTTCTATAAAAACGGTTTTCATATGTAATAATCGTGACAAAAGTGAATCAAAATAATCAATATTGTACCTAGATCGGTTTTACACAAACGGTTTTTTATATTACGCCAGCGCAACACGTGAAAGGTGTCTGACTTATATTTACAAACGTTATTTGCTTTAACGATAACATCAATAGACTTTGATCACACATTAAGTAAAAAACCTTTTGCACGTTTTGTTGATATACGAACAGCGAATGATAAAACATGACCTTTGTATCCCCAAAAAATTACTGTATGTAACTTTGCAAAACAGACAAAATATGGGAAAAATAAAACCTATTATGTCTATATAGTAAGTAAATATGTATAACAATTTTTTTTTCTACGAATTATTATAATACGTATTACACAATTTTTTTAAGAATTTTAATTTGGTCCTTAAATGACCTATATTTCCAAGTTTAAATAAATCCAACATGCACAACTGCCAGTACCGTTCGTGGCACTACTGTTCAGTAGTTAAAAAAATCACAACTCAGTGCAATTTCTGCCTTTTGAGTGCGTGTATGTGTACACATACACATAGGTATTAGACATATTATACCGTGTTCAACGTCACTGTGGGTACAAATTAAATTCAGTCAACATAACTCAATCTTACTTACAAAGTAGGTATTATAATTTGTGGTTTGAATAATTCATAAGTATTTAGAAGCATTATACATAGTTATGTCTATGTCTATTAGATTCAATTAATACCCATCTATTTTTATATCTTCGGTACAGTCAGCGAAAGTATCTAGCTGATACAATAGAGTATAAAGTTTCAAAAGGATTTTTATGAGTGAAAACTTGCAAATCTCATTTCTTTTATAGTTAATTATTATGAAATAACGGTTTTCGAAGCTACAATTGTTAGTTTAATACAATAACTATGTTCATCGATAAATCGATTTCAAATTTACGAAAAGTTCGTCAATGTGTACTGGAATCTTTAAAACTTCAGTAGCAAGTCATAATCTGTTGTTTTCAATTACTTTTTTATTTTTGTAACACGTAGCATATTTATCAATAGTAACAAGTGGATAGTAGTGTTGGTGGTGCTATAATTCATCATCAACATCATCATCATCAGCCAGAAGACGTCCACTGCTGAACGAAGGCCTCCCCCTTAGACCACCACATCGAACGACATGCCGCCACTTGCATCCATCGGTTGCCCGCGACTTACGATAAGTAAACTTAAGTATTTACTAAGCTGTGTAATGCTAATAACAAACATTGTACTGCTGTTTTTTATCCCTAATAAATAAACAAATAAATAAACTTATGTCGCTGACTATACCGTTGAGTGCGGCATTGAAATAAGGCCAAGGTACCTGGCAATTTTTTATATTTTTGCATTTTGCTTAATACCAACAGGTTTTTTTATCTTCGAAGGAATTTAAAAACCAAAGTTATTTGTTTAATACGTTGTTTTTTAAGACACTAATAAACTCCAGTATTAAAGGGTCTAATTCGACTTTTTAATATTCATTGATTGCGCATTATTCCATTTCATCAATGGTTAAAATCAACATTCTATTTTGAAGGCGGGAAGTTATGAACAGATAATTTAAAACGACTGATAAGATTAAAATTGATTGTAGATCATAGATGGAACTTGTCAATAATTACCTATATAATGTACTAGCTGTGCCCGCGACTTCGTCCGCGTGGATGTCGGAACTTAACAATGTATTTTTTAGTGAGACCAAATGCACTTAACCCTATTTTTTTGTAAAATAAAAGTATTTTTCTAAAATAAAAGTAGCCTAAGTTACTCCTTATTACATCAGCTACCTGCCAATAAAAGTCCCGTCAAAATCGGTCCAGCCATTTCAGAGATTAGCCTATACAAACAGACAGACAGACAGACAGAAAGACAGACCGACAAAAATTGTAAAAAATGTTATTTTGGTGTATGTACCGCATATATATTCATATGCATGTAGTAAAAAACGGTTATTTCAATATTACAAACAGACACTCCAATTTTATTTATATGTATAGATTATATTTAAAAGTTCCATCTACAATCAATTTTAATTCATAGGATTATAATTGACAGCTTCATTTGCCTTTTTTTAGTAGTACCTAGATTAGATTCATTGGATCAGAAATAATCGATTTCCGCAATAAGAAAAATCGATTAAAATATAATAGTTTATGGAAACATAATCGATTACTTATCACATTTTAATCATTTTTATAAATAGTGCGATCGCAGTCGCCATTTTTTTGTCATCAGCCCCAGCTAAGTGCTAGAAGCGAAGAAGGCACTATCTGTTTAATAGTGGTGATATCACCACAGTACAGAAACTGTATACATTGAGAGATATTTTTGATCTCGACAAAACAGATTCATTTGTTTTTAAGTTTTCTTGAAAAAAAAAAACGGATAACTTTACAAATCTCTGTTTTGGTTACTTTCGTTAAGCGTGTGTGAAATATTTGAAGATTTTTATGAATATATGAATTTTTTACGAAAACTTATAAAAAGTTGTTGCTGGCAATATTATGTAATGGAAGCATCTCTTGGTGCTGGCCACTTCTGCGCCAGCAGAAAAGTTTTTTTCTAAAGCACATAGGCAAGCATATTACTAGGAAAACTATCTAATAATAATAACAGTCTAACATTAAATAACATTTAATTAAAGTTGTCTTTAAGGACCAATATGTGTTGGCTTTGGCCCCGCGCACGCCTTCCAAACGTCCGGGACTCTGTACTCCCGTGCAAGGAGAAGACATACATAATAATCTGATAATAATAATTTGATAGAAAGCGGGTGGGTTTATTTTCTATTTACATTATAACTGTTATTGTGACCACAATCAAGAACATGTCGGGGAATTCGCATATTATGATCAAAACCGCATATTGTAATTTTTCAGAAAAAAATCGATTTATTTCCCAATAATATTTTTTTTATTAATCGACTATTACCTATGTTGCGAGTAAAAATCGATTTTTTTACTGCTGAGGTCACATCCCTACTTTAATCCGCATTACGAAGGACCAGACTTTTCTAATGAAGCATAATAAATTCTCAAGACTTTTCTATACAAACAGATAAAACGTTTTATCTACAAATGACATAAATTATTCGTCATGAACGAGTACCTCTCTACCCGAGTAGCGAATACCCAAGTACAGCTATGACGATATGGTGTGGCGGTAGTCGAACCGTGACACCTCATTCACTAGTTCGGTATGTATTTATTTATAGAATTCGACGCCATCTTTTAATAGTTCCCATTATACATACCTTATCTGCCTTACCTACGTGAGTATTTATAATATCACGACGGAAATATCTGTGCATTTTTTTTTACTTTCGGTTAATTGTGAATTGATTGAGGTATGCAGGAAGTGGGGGTAGGCTTAAATTTCGGGATAATTTTAACTAATTACATTATTATATTCGAATAAAGTCTACAGACTGTACCCCTAGTGTAAGTTTCTTTTGACAAATTCGATTTACTACATCGAACGCGTTCGGCGCTCCGATTGGTGGAGAGCACGAAACGGACGTTTAAGTAAATCGAATTTGTCCGAATAAACTTCCGCGACTTCGTCCGCGTGATCTACATATATAATTTATAGCCATAGCACTAGGGGATAATGCAGCTATTTATCGGTGAAAGAATTTTCAGATTCGGATCGTTAGTTCCTTTCCTCCTACATACAAACAAATAAATTTTACCTCTTTATAATATTAGTATAGATATATGTATACTTTTGGTATCAAAACTACTTTTAGTCCGGGAGGTAGCGTTGCATTTTAGGTAGTGTTTTTACGCTAATCGAGAGTCATCTTTTTCAATTGATCTCGAATTACTAATAAGTGAACTAAGCGTCAGCTGACGCACCTGCGATGGGTGTGGTGTGGATAAAATTAAAAGATATTAATATTTCTTTTTTTGCTACAGAATACACGAAACGGTTGCATCTTCGGCATATTTGGACTTGAGTCCGTTTGTTCGAAGAGTACAACCGAAACTGATCACGTACGACAAAGAGACAGGCATACGCAGATGTTGCTTTGGAATTTTAGGGGGTGAGGCTTAGGTAGCCCGAAGGTCGTATTATCGGCTCAAGCAGCTCCAGAATCTATCTCGAAATATGTGTTTAAAAGGAAACAGCGTAGTAGCAATGCTCCAATATTTTTAATCTTTACTGCGTCAGCTGACGATCCTTCCACCACTACACACGCAGCTGATTGTTGTTTTCGTACTTTCATCCTGCGTAATATAACTTTATTTTACGTATTATTTTTTTTACATTTTCATGCGAGCAGCTGACGTATAGTCCTCCCTTTACGATGCAGCTGACAATTTTCTTCAGCTCAGTATGATGTCAACTATTTATGAAAAAAGTTTCAGCTTACTATGACTTTTGTTTTTGCAACGCTATCTCCCGGACTATTTAAATTTATGTGAATTTTACTATTCATACTAATTCCACCAATAATAATAATAATAATGTTTTCCTGACCGATTTTGGTCACGGTGGGTGGCCAATCTCACCGGAGATTAGCCAACTACGCAGGAGATATTATAGAGCACAAGTGTGTGCGCAAACACAGGCGCACTCTCTACTCCTTCACTCTCATAGTCCGATGGGACGGCAATCCGACACGACTGGAGAGAGATCAGGCGCAGGCTTTACGTGCTTTCCGAGGCATGGTGTGTATTCACATACACAAAGACCCAGACCCGAAACAACTATCTGTAGATCATACAAATATTGTTCCCGTTGTTGGAATCGAACCCGCGACACATAGCTCAGCAGTCGATCTCTCAACCACTGCGCCAACCGTGCCGTCTAATACCATCAATAGAGTTTAGATGGTAGATACTTAATTAAGTAATGATTGTGTAATCGAACCTAATTTTGCGTTGTGGTTACATTTACACTATATACGTACCTTTTTTTTTTGATTAGCGTGGTGAGATCGTGGGCTATCCTCCGCCTAGGGGGGCGGAGGGGTGTGCCGGACTCCTACCGGCTAAACTCACCACGGTGATGCACCTCGACAGCATATGGTGGGCCTCGGGAACTCTTACAAGACCGCACCGAAGCCCACCACAGTGTCATGCCAAACGGCACTTCCCGGAGGGGGTGACGGTATAGAGGCCACCCCCTCGTGCAAGTCCCGGGGGAGACTGTAGTGTGTACGTACCTACCTACCCATGAGGTTTATTACCGCTATTATATATTTGGACTATTAAACATTTCTATTAATCTAGGTCTATCAATCTAAAGTGTAGTGTTTCATGCATTCGGAATATAAAATTTAATAAATGTAAAAAAAAAAAATGCGTGCGTATATGTATTGCTCGAAAGTTACTCAGCCTACGTGAACTGTTCAGACTTCTTGATTTGACTGATAAAAAGTCCATAGTCGATAACCTTACTGTACTAATTGGCCTGATAAGTTATATTCATATATTTATAATACTGATAAATTACGTTTAGCTAAGAACCCTAGCGCTAAATGTAAAACTACGATGCCATATTTATATGACTAGCTTCCGCCAGCGGCTTCGCCCGCGTGGTTTACGAACCCGTACATTTTTCCGGGATAAAAAGTGCTATTCCTGACTATAATCTAACTCTGTGCCAAATTTCATCCAGATCCGTTCAGCCGTTCTGGCGTGAAAGAGTAACAAAGATCCATCCATCCATCCATCCACCCTCACAAACTTTCGCATTTATATTAATAGTAGGATACGATACGTGAAGTTCCCGAAAGATGAGCATAGCACGATAATGATGACGACACAGTTAGCGCAGTGGCTAAACGATTAGCTTTCTGCGCTACGTGTCGCGGGATCGATCTCCGCACGGAACAAATGTTTGTATGATCTACAGATAGTTGTTTCGGGTATTGTTGTGTGAGCATGTGAGATGTAGGCTTTGTAAACTGTATCCACGATACAGAAGAAATAAACTCACGTTTATCAATCGAGCGTACAAAATACAAAATATTTTTCAAAAAAAAAAAAAAAATACTTCGTTTATAGCAATGCAAAAAAAAATCATGACTTCGCAATCATTTTGAATGATCACTTGACCTTTATTGAAGCAATCTCAAACTCATTAGCAATGTATTCACGGCCTTATTAACGCGGTTCGCTCTATTCATCAACATTCTGGCCATTTCCAAATAAGGTAAATAGATATATAATATGTACCTACCTAATAAATGTTTTAGGTTTGGCGTCTAGCCTAACAAGGCGCAGCTGAATATTTTACACGGTAGTATTACAGCCCTGACCTTGCAACTCATTAATTAAGCTAATACATACTATGATAAAATACCTAAGTTGTCCGTCTGTATGTCTGTCTGTCCAAAAACATATAACTTCAAAACCAGTGGACCTATTTATAATAGGACTTTCACTGTTAGCCTATCAAGTGTAGTGTAGTGTAGCGCTATGTAGGGTAGTTAGCTCTTAATAAATATGTTTCATCACGCCAGTGGCGGTCGGGGGGTGGGGGGAGGGTTGGGTCATGACCCCCAAAAATCATACACGGCAGGAAACGACACGAAAATTTAAAACAAATTATTAAATAAGTGCTTAAAACCTCTAAACACTGAAATCAAAAATAGGTAATATTATAGTACATTTTTTTGTAGGTAGGTTTTGTCTGGAAGAAATTGCTTTTAGCGATAAGACCGCCATTTGTACCCATTTTTAATGTATTTTCGCTTTGTAGTTCTCCTTTGGTGTACAATAAAGAATACTCTATCTATCTATAAGTACTATTTCACGAGCATTCGAAGTCCAGACGGACGAAGTCGAGGGCACAGAAAGTTGAATGTATAGAATAAATAATCCGGTTACTTTATGATCGTAAAAGGTGTAGATTCAACGGGAGACTACTTAGATCTACTATTCTAAGATTTTGTAACATTTCAATAATTTTGAATATTTAACCTTTTAACTTGTCTTATCACATCAAACAGCCAATCATGTTTCTTCTTCTGTTATCTAGCAAAAGGAGAAAGTGGGAGTCAAATCAGGTGGTTAAAAGAAGGCAGAGGATAGTATACAGTGGCGAATGTTTTAACGACAGACCAACATTAGAAGAGAAGTACCTTTTTTAAGAGTATCGTTTAGCTGCCAGCGTCTGACAAAATTGCCTTGAAATACGTGCAAAATAGATGTTTGGGCGTTAACGTTTCTTACATGGAAATCTTAACGAATTTATTTGATTTTAGGCTCTATCGTTTCGTCAGATTATAAACTAGGTCGACACGTTTTGTATTTTTTTTTTCATTAATTTAATAATTATCACGAGGTAAGTATAAGGAAGATTTTTAGTTATAAATACACATTTTGAGGGTTAATTATTTCTCAATCTATAAACAATATCAAAAAAACGAAAACGTGACGACCTACATTTTACTAGTGTCTATAACATGTTTCGTGAAGTAAAAACGTTAATGCATTTTGTATGAAAATTTTGAGCTAAACGATACTCTTAACCCCGAAGCTCCAGACTCTAACTTAGTTCATGTTCTTCATAGAATATTTATAAAAAATGGATATCTATGTATAAACCTGAGAAAACCTTGGCAAACTACACAAAGTGTAGCACAAGTGGACTTTGGACTTTTGTGTTGCTGTTGAATGAATCATAAGAATTATCGATAATATAATAAATATAGATTATTATTATCTGGTTATTCACTACGTAAGCTAATACATATAGGCGTTCTTATTTTATGGCTACTAAAATTACGCATAAAAATTTGATAGAAATGGCCTATCGACGAAATCTTACAAAATTTTACAATGTAATAACATCATCATCCGCCTAGCCTTTTCCCAAATACCTTGAGGTCGGCTTCCAATCAGCAGTTGCGGCTAAATATCAACATTACACATCAACATACATGGATCAGTCCATCTGACCTCCGCAACCCAATTACTGGGAGACACTGATACTCTAAAATTAGACCAAGTGTCATAAGTAGCAACTGCTTAGCATGCTTTTCGAGGCACAGATGGTCTCAATGTGTAAAGAACGGTCACCCATCTAAAAACCGATCATAGGCCTGCTTAACGTCGCAGTTCGACAGATCAACGCGGTAGCTATGTAGCTACGAGATACCATTCATCATTCATTAATCAAAAAAAGTGTGTGTAGAAAGTGCAGACTGATTTTTTCTTTGTCAAAGAAGTTGCGATTTGCCGTACTAAAGGCAGGTAATATACTAACGAAATAAAATATTATTTACTATAGCGTATGCTATATACGTATACCTAACTACCTGAGTCTTGACTTGGCTGACCTTGAAGGTTCAGGTACCTTCTTTTAACTGACAATAAACTGGGCATTGTTTTATTTAGTTGCAAAGATAATCTTTATAACAACTCCATAGAACACAAAAGGTTTGTAACCTTTGTATATGAAACTTCACTTTGGCAGTTTGACATTTTGACTTTTGTGTATGTAATAAACATATACTTAGAATTTCGCTTTACATTCTAAATCTATGGTAATAAATGTAATAATCCTACTAAATGTGAAAGTTTGTGAGGATGGATGGATGGATATTTGTTACTCAATCACGCCAGAACGGCTGAACGGATCTAGATGAAATTTGGCACAGAGATAGATTATATTCTGGAATAGCACATAGGCTACTTTTTATCCCGGAAAAATGTACGGTTTCGTAAACTACGCGGGCGAATCCGTGGGCAGAAGTTTGTAAACAATATGCACTGTAGCACATGGTGTTTAAGAAGTACCATTCAGTCGGCATAGGAATATTTTGTGTAAGCAACTGTCTACAATGAATTGGTGAACCAATCAACATGTAAACAGATATAATAAAAAAGAGAATGTTAGTGAAGAATTCTTTTGGTAAAGCATACCTTCGAAGAGTAATCTTGAATACCATTCTGAGGCCCTGTCTAAAGTACTACATGGGACTCAATAACAGCATCTGCTAAATGTGCGAATTCAATAGTACACCTCTGCCTTACTCTTCAGGGAATACAGGCTGTTATAAATATTTTTTGGCTTTTCGTTTTTGGTGTATCAAAAAACCATTTACATTAAAATTTTATTTAATAATAGTTGTTAAGAGCTTAGAATTATGTATGACTGTTACGCACATTAAATCCACACAATGCCCTTGAAAGTATAAATTTATGGAACATCTATTAGGATGTCAGAAACCATGAGGCTGACATTACCTAGAGTGTAATGAAGCCTGAAAAAATTCAAGAAATACAATAAGAATATTTTGTTCTAATTCAAGCTTGAAAATAAGACGAGGATCAGTTTGGGTTGAATGTTACTTTTTTTTTAATGTCTATCCCACCTGCATGTGCATATATTTGCAGATGGGAGGGTGGTGCTCTGCATGCGCCCAAGTTTGAACTAGTTTGGCGGAATTAGAACTAAATATTCTAATTGTATTTCTTGTATATTATGGATTTCCACAAAGTAACACCTGATTCCATTAATTAACTGTTTTTTTTTTTTGTACATTTGAATTCAAAGGATGATAATGGTATTATAAAAATACTTATTGCAATATAAGTATATTGGTCACTAAAAAAATACCTGATTAACACTAAAACAACTTAGAATTAAATCACAAGGTCAAAGAAAGTTTGACCCTATTGTTTATTTATGAACTTTTTCTAAAGTAGCATTTTTAATTATTATTATTGTTTTCAATGACCTTTTCCTATTACTGATTCTCACTGCCTTAATGAACTTGTGTTTTAAATAATTAATAATGAAGGTATTCAAAGAAGTTGTTTTTTTTTTTTTTAAGTTTAATTAATTGATTGCAAATAATTGAATAATGCACGCATAATACATTTTTAATGCAGACATCTGCAAATTTTGCATATTGCATATAATTACATTCCTATTTTATTACAGTAAAGGTAACCAAGATGTTATAAGTGTTTATTTCTATTTACAGTAGTCATGTCAGTACACGTACATAGGTTTGGTTTCAAATATTTTGATTACACAGTTATGTCATATTTAAATTAATATTACAAGTATGATTTAGATACATTTTAATTTCGCCAAAAGTATTTACCTTCGTATATTTGTTGTCCATTCACACTGACTTCAGCCATTCTGCAGATTTTATATAAAATATATCAATTTGATATCACTTGAGTGATCATGTATTTTAACAATGTAATAGACTCTTCACTCGCGAATTACAATTTACTATATTGTGGGCTATAACACAGATAAACGATCATCTAATATTAAGCACGGAATATTTAATAAACACTAGGTATATTTGAACAAGTTTCCTATCACGGAAGGTGACCGTAAACGTGAGTTCACCGAAGGTTAGGAAGTTGAACTGTAGTCTGTATGTACATACACATACACAGACGGTTTGCCGCAGTCTTATGAAACGACGCCAGAAAAGAAAATATCGATTGCTCGAATATTTTTCCTCGGAAATGATGTAACTTGATAAAGTCAGCGAATGAAATCACGAAACTTCATTTTGACAATGACAATATGACATTGAAATTTTGACAATGATATTCCAATTTATTTTCTGTATGGGTACTAGTCTTTTAATATGAACGGAGGAAAAGGCTTAATGTTGCCATTACAAATAAGCATGTAAGAATGTTCGCTGTGTACTATGGACATCATAGATTAGTAGTCACAGTAACCACTATAGTATCTCTCGCTAGGACAACAGGTGTTGCCAGGAAAATCAATGGTGTCTATGATAGACATAATATGACTTGATTTCATACCGTCATTCAATTCATTCATTCATTATGGTGACCTGTCAACAAAAAGGTGTCAGCGTCAGAAACAAGAAAAGCGAATAGATTTCCAGACAATCAAGACTACGTTGGCAAAATTTATTTATAATGGCAGACAAAAGGAAAACTAAGAAACGTAAAGAGGTAAGATAGATTTACTAATTATTTATAAAACTCTGTTTTAAATATTTCATTTCTTTGTATGGTTGTTGTTTTTATCATTAGTTTCCATATTGCGGATGCGGCTTGTGGATTTTCACATTTTCAAAAGATTTTTCTCTTGTTTTTCTGGATTTTTGTTATCCTTGTTCGTGATATGAACTTTACCATAGTAAAATTACTATTTTTACGTCATAGGTTTACCGTTGCCCGTGGTATTTACCGAATGACGCATCCACTTCGATTTTATGTTTAATTCACTGCCTGGCTGCAAATCAACTTGTTTTATGCGTAGTTCTTCGTTTTCAGCGTCATTGTATAAGCGGAGTGTCAGCTATTTTTGGGAATCCTTTGTTTATAGCGACTATTTACTAAATAAACAGACGTTCCCGTCATGTCAAAGACCAATAATTATTCCATGTTGACAGCTCTATGTACATTATTTTATATTACACCTGTTCATCAGTAATTATCATAAATCTATGAGGATAATTCTTAGCATGACATTAGAAAATTATCCTCAAATAACTACCATTTAGGTAGGCTTTATATATTACATTTTTGCATGCATTTGCTTAATAATATGTTTTTTGTTTACAGCGAAAAAAGGTTTGAAACATTATATTTTTCACATTTGCACAACTTATCACATTTGTTTTGAAGTAGCTAAATTTTTTAAGTTATCTATGTTACTTCAATAGTATTATTATTTCACAAGCAAAATAATTACCACAGATGTTTTTACGTTTATCTAGTTGCACAGCAAAGGTTACACAGAAACACATTTGCACAGGTGTGAAATAATTTTCTTCACTGTAAAATTAGATTAAAACACCAATATCATTATTTTGCTATTAATTATTCTTTTGAGTTCCTATCTCATGCTGTTAAATACTGATTAATTTTCTTAAATGGTTTTATCACATGGTCTATTTAATGAAATATAATCTATATTTAAAATCTGGTGATCATCGTTTATTGCACACCAAAGTATTATAATGCAATTATTTGTTATTATTCTCACTGATATTGTACAGTGATGTCACATAGATGTGGAAATAACATATAATAATAGTTAACATAATGTTCATAAACAAATAATTTCTTCTGTTTGCTGTGGTGTTTTTGAATATTTTTCCTACATCAAAGGTTATTGAGAAATCACTGGAAATTTTTTCCTTTATATAGCCAAAGTATAAACTTGCATAAGATCTTTCTCCCATAGATCATGTCCAGGCAAATGGATTTTAAATACAAGTGTACTCATATTATTTTAATGATTACTTACAAAGCAAAATTAAAGTCTGTCTTTGTTATTATTTTCTTCTGCCTATCTGTGACTGTGTAAGCAGCAATGTCATAATATATTATGGAAACCTTATTTTTATGTGGCCAGAACGGTTTCATAGAATAAGTTAATTTTCCTGATGGTTTCTGATTGCTCAGTCCCTTTAAGCGAAGCTAAACAAAAGGCTTAAAAAATTCTATGAATGAAAAAAACTCATCATATGTGAATAAACTTGAATGTTATCCTTAAATGAACAAAACAGGGAAATTTCTGTTAAATAATAAACCTAAGCTATTATTAATAGCAGTTACGTAATAAAATAAATTAGGTATGTTATCATATATTATACAGGAACGATTTTGAGATAATATTTAAATATTACCTATTAAAATAATTTGGTCAAAAAATGTTAGCAAAATCGCAGACTTACCCTACCTATGTTGTTCTCAATGTATTTTGGCAGTTATAATATCTTACATTTAGGCAGTCATACCCCCTTACGAACAAACGATATATTCATAACAAACGACACGTTATTCATGGCATATAACTATATCCCATCAATAACGTGTCGTTTTTTATGTATACATGTGCTTATCATAACTTTTTTCAGTATCCAATACTTTCTTTCACCAACTAAGTCAATCGTCTACAAAACCTTAGCGAAATAGCGTAACGGTTTCGTCATTTATCTACAGACAGAGTGCTCTGTTGATGTTTTGTTGATGACATCCATCTATCAACAAAACAATATGCGGTACAATAAATATTTACCGATGGTTGTCGATTGGTACAAAGACTATCGAAAATAATTTAATTTATAATCCAACCCAAAGACATTGGATTGGATTTATCAATAAAATTATTTCGTTGTATAAGTATTTAGAGTCTTAGTTCAATAAAAACCAGCTGATCCCCAAAACTAAACAAAAACGGCGCTAGAGCGAGACTAAACTGTCATAAATCCAATACTGATTGATTTGAATCATTTTCGAGAGTTCGACAGTCGACTAGTTCGAAGAATATCTCGTCATTTTCTGATTTCCTTATCACGAGCAATAATAATTTAGGATACGAACAATGAAATGTTATGTAAACTTCTATTATGTTTTAATTCAACACTAGGCTACGAGTGTTCTAAATATGTAGCCAGTCTTATCACTGTTACAGAAATTAGTTCCACGTTGATCTAAGTACGATAGAATTGTAGGTATTGATTGTACAGGAAATCAATGCAAGACTTGCCTATTGCGCATATGATATAGAAAATATGTGTTTTTATTATCGAGCTAATAATCTATTCAAAGCTTCGGGTTTTAATATCAACATCTTGTTGAATGTTTAATATCAAAAGAGTACGACACAAAGATCTGCGAATATTGATGGTTCGCCTTATGAAATGATGATGAAATCATGCTGGACAAAATAATATACTCGTAGTATAGAGAGTGGCATTGTTTTTGCCACTGCGCAACTAACGAGACAACGGCATTCGGGTAGAGGAATATCCTCACAAAGAATACTTTTAATTGCAGCATATAAAACATACGCAGCAACTTTTAAAACTCTCGTCCTTTGTAGTGCGAATTATTAAAGTTCAAATGCACGCTAGTGCGAAAATTGGTAGCTTGTTGCATCATCCTTCTCACCCATAGACCTAATCTAGGTGCTCAATACACCTAGTCCCTGTACCAGACCACAATATACAGAATATGAGAATCAGATACCGATTTAAAATTAGTATTTCAAATTGCAGTAAGTTTCCTCTTAACCAGTTTGATAGAATAACAATTCTTGCGGTTCAGACACCGTCACAATACGACCGAGCCAGCTCAATTGACTGTGATAGTGTGATGTAATACTAAATTTATTGTTTGTCTGATCGGTTCTGCTGTCTGCTCCATTTTTAACGGCGATTTTCTCTGGTGCATAAATGCAAGGTAAATGACCAGAGAATTTTGGCAAGGTTAGCAATGACGTCATTCAGGTTTTCACGTCTGTTAGTACTCAGGCGGCCTAAAAGTGAATCAAATATGTGAATGATACTGCATACAGTTTGTTATAAAGAGGATTTATAATAACAAAAATCCAATCTAATACCTATACGTATAACATTGGGATAGTTTATAGGAAGCATCTATAATCAAAATGTTTGTTATATCGAAATAATGTTTATATTAATCCAGGAAACTTGAAAGTCGTCTGTGTGTAGATCTGAAATCATAACTTTTTCTGTACAAAATGACGCGTTTTCTACGTACGGTTTTGAGTTTTTATAGTGACCCCATTTACAAAAGTCATTGATATGTTCTAAATCATTTCGCATATTTCCAATGCCTTGTTTTATTTTAACAATCGACGCAATGTTTCCCTTTAATTTGTTCTATAGGCGAGTGCCCTACTTTCACCGCGTTTCTGCCATAGCCTTATAACTTTATAACTGTCACTATGCTCTAAGTTGTGAGTAAGTGCGGCAGTGTTAGCTATGAGAGAATTTGTGAGTATAAATATTATTATACTGTATTTCACTATAATTGAAGTGTTATGATGAAAGTGATATGTGAATATTAAGTGAGATATTTTAAACACATTTGTTTTGTCGTTTATGCGTTAAGTATGTGAGTTAACGGTTAATAATGGTCCATTGAAGTGCTTTGTGTTTTCGAATAAAAATCGTAGACTGTGATATATATTTTTAATAAGTGATTTTGATGTAGATTTATTTGCACTAACATCAAACAGTTCTGTAGTGAAATCCTTCCGAAAACGTCTGAAATGTTGATGAAAATCATAACAAATCAAGTCAGTGGTTTTATTTTGGGATTAAACAAACAAACTGTCAGGCAGTTAGGATCTTGTTTGTAATCACGAATGTTGATACGAAGTTAAAACCTATTTTAGGAAGTAACACCATTATGTACGAATTAATTTTTGGACCCTCAAAGATGAGGCAGATTTTAACTTAGGAAAGATAAAACTGATCTAAAGTCAAGACTGCGACAGTCTGTTGACAGCAGTGTGTCAATCCAAAGAATAATATTATCGTTGCGGTCCTAAATCAGTCACTAAAAACAAAAGGCAATCCTCTAAACCCGCCAACGAAAGTAGACCAACGTCTTTGTAGGACGCGTATGTCCAAACATTCATTCACATATCACTATCTTCGAGAACACATTCTTCGTTTTAATCTAGATACATAAAGATACCATTTGCGAGTTCATTAACAAGGCCAAAGTCATGGCCACGTTTACATAACGAGGTAATGACGTATTGTTATTTTTCGCACCAATCGTGTTTGTTTCGATACATAGTGGCTGGCTTAGCGATTTTGTTAATCCTGTACGTTTTGTTTTGTTCCATTCATGTAACCTATTTAAATTGACTGGTTAAAGTTGTTAACTCACTGAATGACTTCTAGATATATAGATGATTGATATTCTCATCTTTAAGCACGCTCTACTGGGATCATGAGGACTGATGAACTCCCAGTAGACTTGAAAGACCTTTTGCTTGCTAGGCTTCCTATAGTGACAAGACTATTTTAGTCGTTAATTAATGCCTATGAAAATAGCTGCGTAGCTTTTTTGTATAGTTAGTTATATAGCCTCAATGATATAGGTTTTATTCATTTTACATATAAATGCGCTGTGACATTATAGTCATGCGCGTTAATACTGTGTTAGGTTTAAAGGTCATAATAGCATAAATCGAGTAGTGACGAATCTATCTCTACATTTATTGGAATGGTAGCAAATTAAGGAATAATATTGCACGTCTAATCGTCCAAACCGAAAGGAGAAAAGTCAAAATTGGAAAGGAACTAAATACTTGGGATTAAATGAAAAAGATTGTAGAAACGTAGTCATTTCTCTAAAGTAAAGTTTAAAGCGTATAATATCTTTAAACTCTGGCTTATGTTCCGTCAGAACAAGTCAGACGCATCCATGACGGGAAGACTTTAACCTACTTGAAATAAAGAATATGATGATTTTAGGCAAAAGACTAATAGACAATACGTCACACTTTAAAAAAAAACCAAAATCAATGTCGAACTTTTACGAGGGATTATTTTAAATCGTAAATTAAAATCGATCGAATCGAAGACGACGCGATCGTAATTTAAAAATGGAGCGGGAATCCCATTGCTTACGCGTAGCGGTTGAAGTACAGTTCGAGCAAAGGACGAGATACGATCTGAAAGCGAAAGTTTTGCTTTAAGGCCAAGTTAGGTTAGTTCGTGACTTGAAAATCGTTTTCCATGTATGCGTCCGTAGAATTTAAATACAATTATTTCATTAAGTTACGGTTCTCGGGATTAGATATCCTTTATTGGATAGCCTTTTTGAGCATTTTGAAAGGGGCCTGCAGGATCACGAGCTACGGCTAAATATCATTAGTATATTACATGGAGTGTCATCTTAACTATGAGCAATCACAACTTGTAGAAGATACCGGAATCGGTTGCCAGTTTTCAAAAATTCCGATTTGAATACCTATTTCTGATACAACCGTTTTGATTAGTAGCTGTTGCCTGCGACTTCGTTTGCTATTACGTATTTTTATCTAATTATTGTTTTGCTGCAATAGTTAAAACATATCGTTGTCCAGGGCACCTCTTTCTAAAATTTCATAAATATCGGTTCAGTGGTTTAGTTGTAATGAGGTAACAAACAGACATTTATAATAATGTGGATGGACGTTTACAATTACGTTATCCGAACCTCATCATCATCAGTCTACCAACGTACAGCTGGGACTCAAGCCTCTGAGAGAGGTACTTGGCGGTAATCCACCAATGCGACTGTGACTCATGTGGATTGGAGGTTATCACAAGTCCTGGAATTTTGATTCTATGACGGCTAGTTGACTGCATCAATCTTTATTGGTAAATAGTTTTCCTTCTAAAAACTCAGGAAAACTTAATCTCTTACTTATCTTTGGTGTTTTCAATTTTTAATTTATCGAAATCTCATAGTTAGTGCGTCAATAGCAATGAAAAACTATGACGTCACGCCTTGCTATTCCAAACATTTTAAAAACAGAATGTCATTTTTGGCAGTTCATAAAAAGTAACTCAGATGAGTAGTAGTTAACTACCGTATTTCTTCACGATAATATTTTAAATACGTTAAAATTATTATGGACATACACGTTCAAACATATTGTAATGTAATACATGTGCTAAATATGTTAACTGTTGACCTCGAGTAGTGCTCGTTTAACGAACTGCATTTATTATAGTGACGTCACCTATTACCCATCGGTCCAATAAACATATACAATAACTTCATTGTATTTGTTGTTGTGTAAATAATAATAGATCTTCATCATCGTATTCTCTGACGGTTGCTAAACTCCGCCGGTCCCCTTATTGGCAACCATCGTTATGTTCTAGAAAGTATTTCGTTTTATGCGGAGCTAAGTCCATCAGACTTTCACCTCTGTAACCCGCCGCCATGTCGTCTAATATTGTGAATCTTCCTTAAAGAACTTCTTCTTAATGATATTCTTATCACTCCTGATAAATATCTAAATTGTACTGAATAAAACAGACTATAATATTTCACTTTATTTTATTAATAATCTTATGTATCGTTTCTTTTTTCTGGTTAACAAATAAACCATAAGTATGGAGCTAATCCACAAGCAATAATATAATCCTTTTCGTAATATTTCCAGGAGTTTGGGGATGCTCCCGAATCCGAGAAGGCGACAAGCGAGGAGTACTCCGTCGCAAAATGGCTGAAGGCGAATGTGCCCACCAAGAAGACAAAGTTCTTAAACCACCACGTGGAGTATTTCACTGGTAAGTTTACCTTAGACCGAAAAGTGGGAAAGGAAGAGGGAAGCATATGTCTAGAATAATTCCAATATTGACTCCGCTACTATGTTGACTGCGATAAACTAATATTTCGTTAAAATAATTATATTCCCACATTCGTCCCAAAGAGGCTTAGAAATATCTGGTAATAGTGATAAGCGCTTCTTGAGAATTGCATATATTTCGGTTAAATTTGTGAGTGAAGCAGAACACCGGTCGTCGTGTAGCGAGAACTTTTATAACGAAGCCCTTAGTTTTTCGTATCAAATTCCACAAACACACAGAGTCTTATTACCAAGGTTTATCAATTTGTTTCGTGCGGAGAACGGCACCGCAATCCTAAGCGTCGAAAACTAAGAGGGTTTTCAGAAAATTTGCAAATCTTTTTGATAAAGCTTAAAATGAATCAATTTGTATTCGTATAGGTACTTCGAACGGTAATTAATGAGGTCAAGCGAGCTCGAAACTCCGCAGATGCAGAAATAATGTATCAGGCTTTAAGGCCGCTCTTTAAAGGTCGCCGTATTTCGAGACAAGGAGTCCTGATGAGACATATACCCACGTATAAAAGAGTCAAACTCAATACACGCCTACTAAAAATAAAACTATGTTTAAATGGAAATATTTATAAAATTTTAACAAGTCGATGGCGTGTTGCCAAGCTGCGATACTGCATTTCCTTTTTGTGCCGTGGCCCGTGTGTGTTCACTCTCGAATAACTTCCGCTGTAATAAAGCAAATATTTTAAAAATGAGAAGTATTTGGACCGGTATGAATCGTTTTTTTATTTGTTTATTTTTTAACCCCTTGAGTCGTCGCATTGACCCGAACATGAAATGAGTCTCGATAATGATAAAATAATGAAAAAAATCATTCACGCAAATGAAGCTACTTGTTTGGATGGCGTCTCGATTCTTGTACTTTTAATCATTTCATACCTTATCAGTGGCCATGGTCAATAAGTCCACTTGTGGCAGCGGAGAGCGGGGCGAAACTTGCGTGAATCAGTTCATACGAATGTTTGCACCGACGCTGTCACCCTGATCCCCTTTGTGGTCGATGACGGGGCCTAAGATGTTGAAAGCGATATGTAAAATCGATTAAATTTCATTAATAGTATTCATCTCTCTCATTGATCTATGGTTTTGAATAGAGGCAGGTAAGTACATGATTTATGGGGATAATCTCTCCCCAAAGGTTTGTTTTTGTCAATTATAAAAGTACAAATTACTTAGTATAAAAGCATAAAATACGAATCTTGGCCCGACAAAAGTCACGTTTATACGTTCAACTTTTAAAATTTCGCAATAATATTATAGCTCACCTGCCTCTATATAAATGTTATTAGTTCGTTAAAAATGTAGGGCAGTAGAACCGGTTCTCAGTTTTATCTAAGTAACAGGTTCTTAGGCTGCGGGTCAATGAACACAATGCCAGCCTTCCTTGACAGATCGATAGTACAAATTTAATCAAAATGTTCGTTGATTAGTTAATATGTAAAACTAAACATAGCATCACGCCTTTATTCCCTGAAGGGTTATGCAGAAGTATTTATTACACCAACATGTCGTCGATGCCATCATTGAGTCCCATGTAAGAGGGCGAGCTTATTGTCATCTATGATCACAGTTCCAAACGCCGTGCTTGCTACTGAGACTTCAGTAACCCAGTAATACTTTGTACGACCCGACGCTCGGACCTCAATCGCAGCAGTCTCAGCAGTCGCTTGCGACCACGTGACCAATTAAGCAGGGAGATTATTTAACCAAAATTTTATAAAAAAAAAATAGAGTAGTATGGTTACCATGCTTTTTAATATAAAAGTGTTAAAATACTTATATATTTATTTGAACAAAACCGGGAGCGTTTGTCGAAAAAGTTGTTTAATCTAGTGTAATCTCTCTTTCTCTCTTCTTAAAGCCGATTTGAATAGGTTTTTTTTACGCACGACCCACTTAATATATAGGTTATCGGTTATCCGACGAAATGTTTACGATTCATTAGTTTGTTTAAAAATACGGTGGGCAATAAATGAGTTGATGCCTATTGAAATTGACTTCTGCTGGAAATACAGTTAAATGGTTCTTAAATAATGGTCAGACAAGGAGATCGGAACAATCAATGATATATGACAGGTCTCAGGGATATTTTTAACAAAAACTTTCTGCTTCGCTCCTGGATACCGTGAGAGCCTTTTGGAGGCTGTATGGGATGTTATTAAGACAATGGGTAACAGAATCTATTGTGCTCAGAACAATAATGCGATATCCAATTCTCCAAGCGTGCTGGTTTAGCTAATTTCTAAGGCCGTTATTCATTTCAGACATTGGAGGTCCCAGTGTCCATAAAAATAAATAAATAAATTCAACCCATTACTGTCTGCTGGTCAAGGGTCTCTTCTCAGAATGAGAAGGGTTAGGCTTTAGTCCACCATGTTAGCCCAGTGCGGGTTGGTGGACTACACACTCCGTCAAGAACTTTATGGAGCTGCTCAGGGGTGCAGGTTTCCTCGCGATGTTTTACTTCTCCGTAAACGCAAGAGATTATCAAATTCTGATCCGCACATGATTCCGAAGAGTCAGAGGTGCGGGCCGGGTTTGAACTCAGACCCTCTTGCAAGGAAGGCAAGCGTTCAACCGCTAGGCTATCAATGCTTATTCAGTAATAAATTTTTTTGGTATAATCTTCCAATCTCCGAAGAACTCGGCAGTGGGAATATAGCCCATATTAATTTGCTATTTTATATTTGCAGGCACAAAAGCAGTAGATGCGCTGCTAACATCAAAATGGGCGACGGGCAAGAATCCAATCTTCACAACCAGGCTCGAAGTCACAGACTATCTTCACACAATGTTATTACACAAACTGTTCCACAGAGCTAAAAAGGTTTGTTTTAAAAACTTTTTTTATACTTATCTCGTACGGTCAGAGACAAAAGTTGATGAACTTTTCGTAATTTTGTAATTGATTTATCTAAGAAGATAATTATTGTTTTTAACTTAACATCCATAAATGCTATTTTATTAATTATGTACAGAAAGCAGAAAGGAACGATATTTGAAAATCATTCAAAAATCACGTTTTGAAAATTCAAAATGAACAGCTACTTTCGTCGCTTACTGTACTGATTGGCATTTTCCTGCGTAACGATACCTAGGTGGTGCAGCGCACCTACGCAGTAGATCTAATAACGATTTTGCTATCTAATCTTTCGACCACGCCATGAGCAATTTCCATCATCATTCTGAATCCGATTCCCAAAATACTGATGACGCCCATCGTCATATGTTAGACCTGTTCGCGTAAAGCAGAGTGCGACGCCCAATAAGACTCACCTCTGTGAATGCTTCTGTGTGACCAGCTCCATATTAAAGCAGATCGTCATATGTTTGAAATGCCAACGTAACGTAACTCGCCGTCAAACGCGCCGCGTCTGTATGATATGGTCCTTAGTGGTACGTCTGCACTCATCAACAAATTATTTGGCACCTTGGCGTTGATATGTTGGCAAAAAAATCAGGTCTTTTGACAAAAACGGGTATTCACTGCGACCTTTGTCCTATAAAACCAATAAATATATCTACAACATACTTGCTTGCTTGAATTGCTTCTACAAAGTTTAAAATTGACCTTCTAAACTGGTTCTTCTGTCGCTCAACTGATAACACAGATAATGATGCAAAACTTGTGTTAATGTTTTAATTTGTATAATAAAACTGATAGCAAGTAGTACACGTGTTATTTGCGTTATCTATGGCATAATTGATTGACGTAAACGTAATGTCAAAATCCTTTCGTGGGCCTCACTCTCCACGTGTGACGCCATAACAAGTGCCACATTATTTTCAGTGGGTATTTGCTAGGGTAAAAGTTTTCCTCAACCATAGTTGAGGTAAGCCAAAATGTATGAAAAAAAATCCCGACTGCGTAAAAAATTAACTTTAAATATAAACCGAAAAGAAAAGAACAATTCCAGTTGTCTAGAATTCTGTTAAGTAATCCTACTAATATTATAAATGTGAAAGTTTGTGAGGATGGATGGATCTTTGTTACTCTTTCACGCCAGAACGGCTGAACGGATCTGGATGAAATTTGGCACAGAGATAGATTATAGTCTGGAATAGCACATAGGCTCCTTTTTAACCCGGGAAAATGCACGGATTCGTAATCCACGCGGGCGAAGCCGCGAGCGGAAACCTGGTATTGAATAATTACATCATTGAAATAGTTTCATGATCGATACACACATAAAATCAATAATAAATTCTAATGCGGAACATAGCTACTTAAACTGTTGGGTAATGGGTATTATTGGGAAGATTTGAGCCGGTCTCGATTATTAATGGGTCCTCCCTTTGCGTCGCGCAGTCGAATAATAATTTGCACGCGTTGGTGATAACAGTCCACTCAAATGCGCGCGCATAAATTTTGGCTTCGATTATTACGGTGGAGATCGCGGAAATCTCTTACTAAACCCCTTGGACTAAAAGACATCGGAATAAGATCGATATTAAAACTAGTTTCGTTTTAAACCACCCTTGCTACGAACGTTAGACAGCTCCGTAGTCATATTTCATGTATCTCAACTTCGAACATAGTTATCGTTCATTCAAATGCGCGCGCACGCTATCTTCATACGACTTTGACTTGAGACTAATTACAGTTAAATTCAAGTGAACTCGCACTTGGGGTTGCAATTGTAAAAGTTCTCGAATCTACAGTAAAAGAATTTTAATAGCACAATTCACAGACCACTGTTCATATAAATAGCTGTGTTATAATAAATCAGTATTATAAATTATTTTAATCATTTCATATTAATTGCAGGTTCCAGTGACCGAACAAGAATTGAAAGGCAAAAAGAAAAAGGAAAGTAAAAGTGGAGATGAGAAAGACGGAGAGAAGAGCCAGGCTAGTGCCTGCGAAGGAAAGGTAATTTACATTTTTAAAATCTTATATGTAGTTCCACTAGGCACTCTCGGACCCAGTCCCTCTGGATATATGTATATGTATATCTAGAATCTAGATCATATGATCATATCGCCACATCTTTAATTTTTTTAATAATAAGTATAACCCGTAATGGGTTGGCTGGCCAAGAGGTCTGTTGTCAGGATGAGAAGGGTTGAAGTTTTAGTCCACCACGTTGGCCCGGTGCGGGTTGGCGGACTACACACATCATCAAAAACTTTAAGGAGCCCTCTCATATGTGCAGGTTTCCTCACAATGTTTTCCTTCACCGTAAGCGATTCATGAATCTTCATGATTTCGAAAAGTCAGAGGTGCGGGCCGGTTTTGAACTCAAACTCTCCTGCATGCAGGGCAACTACTAGGCTATCACTGCTTTCTTTTTAAAACTACAGAATATTTAAAAATGCATGAAACGACCTTTCATTAGTATGACCGATGAACCTGCATAGTTGACACAATCGAAATATATGGGAAATGGTAAACCAATCAGAAAGCACCATCCAAACGCGCCAAAAGTTCTGACACGCGCCTTCGATGCGAACGAGTGAACGATACAGAAATAGACGGAACGGAAAACAATTTTTACATCATCTTTATTATGTAAAATTCCGGTGTGCGTGTGTTCGTAATTCTTCTCGTAAACAGCTCGATCGATTTTGACATTCTTTTGTGCTTATGGGGTCACTTGTATGGCTTTTAGCTATAGTTGGGCCCGATAGTTGGCGCTGTTGTCGAGATCCAGAAAACAATACACTTGTAGACGGAGTTGTAGGCAACAACTAGTCTATATATATAATAAAATTATAACAGGCCGATGTTTGTACATTATATATATAGGATATTGGAGAAAAACTAATATGGGGGTCTTTATTAGAGCAACAGAAGCCAAAACAATAGTTTTTAGATTTTTTATTTGTCTGTCTGTATGTTTGTACACGCAACATGCAAAACTGCAATGCAAAAACTATATAAACGATGTATGTATGTAATGTATGTAAACTATGTATTGCTAGAGGTCTAACTTAAAATAAAGGCTCCATTTTACCGCAGAAAAATATCAGATTCTAAATTCCACGCGTACGAAGTCGCGGGCAAAAGCTAGTAATTAATAAATTTATACAAATTTAACAGTGTTGAGCCGCATATATGGCGATCCTTTATCTGATCTATCCTCATTTCCAGGACACAAAGGACGTAAAAGAAAAAGAGAAGAAGAAACGCAAGATACGTCTCGAGATGCACATGGACCAGGTGTTCCTGGACACGCTAGACGCCTACGTGTGGATCTACGACCCGAAGCCGTGGTACTACTGGGTGTGCGGGATATTGGTTGTCATCGGAACTATCACTGTATGCATGTTCCCGCTGTGGCCGGCTACTGTCAGGTGCGAAGTTCAATCAATAAAATATCACTATAGATAGACGCGCCCCACTATTTTTGCTCTTTCGTGATCAGTTAATATTTCGTAGTGTGTGTGTGCACTCATAGGCAAATAGTTTGTATAGACAGAACTAAAACACTAGCGGAAGGTTGCACACTTGTACTGTAAGCAATTAGGGAGAAGAGAGGGGCGCGTCTTCGTGGATGGCACTATCTGTATCAACTGCGGGAAATTGCTCTCGCACTCATGGCGCCACAATGTTCCGAGGAGTACTGGTTGTGTTATAAGCATTTGCAGTACATTAAAAGGCATAAAGTAAATATATTTGACATCATCAAGTAACATTTATCTACTGGACTTGGCCTCCTTAAGACGTCATGGAGGGGGCAGACTATGATACTCAGCGGCACACTGCCGAAGAGTGAGATTAAAAGTTGTTCAATCATTCAAATGAGGACATAAACATATACAATAATCTAATAACTATTAATTTATCTTTACAGAAAGGGCGTTTACTACCTAAGTATCGCTGCCGCCGGCTTCCTAGTAATGATCATAGCTCTGACAGTGGTTAGAGTTGTGGTGTTCTGTCTAGTGTGGATGGTGACACTGTCGCGACACCATCTCTGGCTGCTGCCCAACCTTACAGAGGACGTTGGCTTCTTTGCGTCGTTCTGGCCGCTGTACAAAGTGAGTATAACATCGGTAGTCCACTAATGGGCAAGAGTATGAAGAGACAAGTAATTGTACTGCTGTAAGGTAAATAACTCTGTTAGTTCTTCCGTAGTTTCTGCTTACCCCCATGGGAAAAAGGCGTGACTTTATGTATTATTATGTATGTATTCTGTCGCTTTGGTTAAGTGGCTATACATCATCGAGGATTCTGTGATTTGACCCATATCAGCCACGCTTATAAATATCATACACTGTTCCATTCGTTTAGTGCAGAGGTTCCCAGACTTTTTTCTCACAGAACACTTTCAAAATTTTGCTCATTCCGGTGGACCCCCTGCAGCTACATTTCTACCATATTGTAAATTGAATTGTAAACCCCCATTTTTTTGTCACGCCCACGTAGACCCCCTTCGAGTCTCCCATGTGGACCCCTGGAGGTCCACCTGGTTTAATGGTTTAATGGTTGCGAGTCTTAGAAGTAGCTCGGAGTTTGGAACTGTGTCCGGTAGATAGCATTAAGTTCGCCCCCTAATACCTGGGGCTCAATAACGGCATTGGCGGAGGGTGTACAATAGTACGCCTCTGGCTAACTCTTCGGAGGCATGATGATGTTTTATCATCATTCAGATGGCATGTCTAGACTCACTTTGTTTATCACACCTAACGAATTAAATAAATCACAACGGATATTATGCGTATGAAATAATTTTTGAATGATAATACACTCGCATAAAACAATGTCACAGAGCAGAGAGAATTAGAGTATCTTATCGTATCGTACTGCCCAGCGTGCGTATTCAAATTATATTCAACAACACATAGATCGATAAATATTGATAGTTTTAACCGGGGTACACGCGGCCATCCAAAATGGTTTCTGCTATTATAATTAGTTCAGTTCACGTTATTGACGAAACGTTTTCCATTACAGTACGAATATCGCGGCCCCGGACCAGACGCCGACAAAGCATCGAAGAACAAGAAGAAACGTAAGAAAGACAAGCTTTCTGACGATGAAGGGGAAAAAACTCCATTGTTGCAAGAGAAGCCTGACGCGGAGCCTAGTGTAGAAACCGTTGAAGAAACTAACGGTGAATCGGCGGTGGGGACTAAGTAAGTACCTATTTTTACCTCTATGTACTTGTGGAGAAATGTGGTGTGATGTTCCTCCATTGCAAAGGGGAGGATCCTCCGATCCGCCGAGGTATCGCCTACGGCCCTAAACTTGACGGCCATATATCGATTTTATGACCCAATAACGCCTGCGTAGTGAACCAGGAGACCACAAGTTCCATTCCTGCTCGTGTTCAATTTTTTCTTAACAAATTCTTCTTTAGAATTCGACGACTGGTGTCGGCAGTTTGTTTCTTTGTTAGAATTATTCTACACTATTAAACTGTGCTACAGGATGCATAGGATGGCATTGATTCTGCTTTCGGCTATATAATTGATCCTAAGTAGGTAGAATCTTGTATCACCGCAGACAGTAAACATATAAACATAACATACTGAACATGGAAAAAAAAGGAAAATGCATTTATTGGCTTAAACAAAATAATTTAGGTATGAGCATCAGCTGTGTATCATGTTAGGTCTCTTAATTCAAGTACTAATAATTTATGCTAATTTTCAGCTAAAATAGAAGAAAATAGATAAATAATTCTTTAATAATTCCTATTTAATAATATCGAAAGATAATGAAAATATATAAATATTTCAGTATTATTACGTGGTGTCTGATATCTCTCCGTTTTTAATTGTTACTCCAAGAAATTGCTTACATTTGACCCAAAATCCCTTTGCAGGTCTGAAAAAGACACAGCGACACCGCCAGCCGACAAACAATCGGAATCCGAGTCGGAGAACAGTCAGCGTTCGTCCACCGACAGAGACTTCGAGATCGTGGAGCCCGCCGACGTCGAGCCCGACCAGGACAATGCGTAGGCGCAGCGGTGCTAGTGTGGGGGCGTTTGTATGGATGGACGGTAGCACACTGCGTATGTGGGTGTGCGTACATATTGCTTGTAATTGAGTCTTTACAGTGCGACGCGAATGATCTACGCGGACATTCCCATTGGATGGCAAAACACATCGCTTAATATGTGTCTGCCCGCCCTCTCATCCGCATCGTACTGTAAGATGCCAAACTTGCCTTTTCGCGTCCCCCGCTTCTAAATATGCTGATAAATGCGTACGTAGCTGTCGGAGAAGCGGGGAAGTGAGACGACAATTTACAGTTGGTTTACGTAAAAGTGCGTATACGCACATACTTGTTTGTACAGAATGAAGGCGTATGTTTATTGTTTACGTAAAACTGAAAGTAAATACGTATATAATTATGCGTACTTGTTATTGTACAACTATTAATATTCACTTTATTTCCCTTGCCTGGTAATAAAATAGAAACTCGAATCATAGTCTCATGTCAATTTTTCTTATTTCATGATAATAGGCTAGTTGACTGCATCCAAAATAAATAATTAAATCTGGTTTGGTAAATAGTTTTCTTTCTAAAAACTTAGTAAAACTTAATCTCTTGCATATCATTGGCGTTGTCAATTTTTAGTTTATCAAAATCACGCTTTAAGTATGTCAATGGCAATGCAAAACTATGACGTCACGCTTTTGTATTCCAAACATTTTTAAAACAAAATGTCGTTTTTGATAGTTGATAAAAACTAACTCTGATGACTAGTAGTCATCTACCGTATTGCTCGTGCGGTTGTTGAAAGATTTGTCAAGATACGCCGAACACAGGTATAATCACTCGGCTAGGCCTTTTTTCGTGCACCCCAAATCTCAGTCTCTCTTATCCAAGTTAACTTCTTTGCATTTATTAGTTAATACCTTTTATTACTACTTATGCAAGCTTTTTTGTAAATCATTTTTATTATTATACCTATTTTTTCCGTATTTAATCTATTTTTAACGTAATTATAATTCACTCAATACGTAATGGTCAACCCACAATAGATTTTCTATTGTGTCACACTTTACGCGGCGTAAATTACATGTTAAATTATTCTATAAATAATTTCCTACCTTGCAAGGGACTTACCACAGGCAAAAAATAAAAAATCCATACAAATTAACCCACACGATGCTCAAATTATCAGAGACTGTAGACAGTTAGGTAATATTAGGTTAAATTCCGAGTATTTCCTTATGAGTATTGTCACTTATCCAACGTTATAAAATATAACTTATTTGGTTAGTGGTAAGAAAATTACATCTTTACTGTTTCACTGAGACTGGGACAAAATGTTTGAACTTAGCGATTATCTGTGAGCAAAACAACTATAGATACAAATCGGGCCAAAGACCGATTTTAATACAAAGGCTGAGTTTGCGCAGTAACCATTTTTAGCCACGATCGCCCCAGGCATGAATGTGTGCCAAGAAATATTTAAAAAGCGACAATAGCCCAACAGCGAAGCGGTCTGTAAATCGAAAGGTTTGGCGTTCGATTACATACGAATACAACATAATTATTTAACTTAGTTGGAGCGGCCCACATGTAACCAACATTGCGATTTAAAAATCTTTGCGTGCTCTGTAACTGTAGCTGAATATGCTCGTGCGCAGATCAACTCCTAGTTTCAGTTTAGGGTGTCAGTACGCAATTACCCAACTGCTTACGTATAAATATCGGCGACCCTAAGGTTTGCCCCAGTCTGAACCCCAGTTAAATCTATGGTAATACCAAATATTAATTCTAGATTTGAAGTGAAACAGAATTGAATGACGTGGACTTGACTGATTTTGTTAACTGATGTAAATTGAGATTTCATGTACTCTGTAGTAGTAATTACAGCTTTTATTCTCAACGCAAGCTCAAAATTATAATTTTAGTGTTGCAAGTTAACAAAATCAGTCACATAATTATTTAAAACTCGATTTATATAATAATTATCATTCTTTATTCGCTCTCTTGATAATAATAAATTATATTTATTCAAACAGTGTGACTTGTTGGTGTTTATTATAATTTTATTGTATCACTAATACCATTAAATCTTGTTGAATAAATATTATTTATTTTGTTATTATAATGTAAAGGAACTGAGAATGAATGAATGATAATCGGAAAAGGGCATTGACAAATTGAAAAGTCTGTGACGTAATTGATTTTAGAGGTTATAATGACTCCCTCATATTTTCGAACGAAGATTTCCGAATTTCATTCGTATTCTTGCCTTTCGAAGTGAAGAAATTGTCTTTTCATTACACTCGGACGTAAGCTGGCTGAAGTTAAGCGGAAACGCCTGAGTAATACGACATACTGACGTTCGGTAGTCTTCGTACATCTTCGGCGGGAGTATGGAGGGGGAACTGCGCCGTATTTGTGCAATTATGATTTACTTTTGCATACATTTTATTGATGTTTGTTATGTCCATCGGGTTTTGTGATTCCGGCCGATTATGGCGGTGTGGTATACGAAATTGATACTTTTTGATTTTAATAGAGTTACGAAGGATCGATGGAATGGTTTTGAAATAAAAGTATGTCTTCCATGTAGAGGGTATAATATTATTTATAATCTGATCCAGTGTAGGTGTTCCTTATCATTATCAATACAGCGCTATTTGTCATAATATTTTCATTTAATATTATAATAATATTTTCACTAACACTCTTTCATCACTTATCAAAAAACATTAACGTCTATGGTAAGTCTCGTTTATAAAATGTCTTCCATTTCATCTTCTAAAGCGTTTATTTTTTTGAACATGGAATATTTTTATAACCAAAACCACTGAGTGGATTTATAGAAATAACATACCTCATCCCTTATTTATTTTTTAAAATAGCGCTATATTACTTTCGTATACCAAACCATCCATCCGGCTCTTTAATATTTTGGTGCTGTCTACAAATTTGTGAATAATAAATATTTATTATTTCGCGTAAGGACGCGACTTTTTCGATTTATGTGCATTTTTTTTTTCACAAATACATGTGTTTTTGTAAATACGCTGGCACTCGTAAAGATCTAATTGATGTAAAATGACGAGGTGTATCATGTTAATCAAAGGAATTTCAATAAAATGATACTCTTTTTATATGAGTTTTATTTACAGAAGGTCTTACAAAAGTATTTGTACATATAGGTTAATTTGTGGAAATATTCATTGGCAACACTTGTCGATGTAAGTTGACTGGCCTTCAAACTTTTTGGAGTCGGAGGGCAGTCACATAGGGGACGCTTATACCTTAAAGTACCCCCATAATTATAAGCCATGCGCAGTGAACGTGAGTTAACAAACCACAATAATACTTAATTCGTTTATAAGTTGCCACGTTTTTCTTGTTCCAGTTCTATAGATTCAAAGAGCGTTTTGAAATTTCCGGCGCCAAAACCCTGAAATTATATATATTTATTTTAAGACAGAAAGAAATCTACTTATAAACTTTTTCTTTCACACATCTAGTTCTCAAACTGTGCATAGATCCTAAAAATATCAAGAATTATTGCAAAATTCTTGAGCTTTTTTTATTTTTTTAAACGGATACACGCTTGCTCCAACTATCAAGTATCAAGAATATACTTACATTATGATTCCTCCTCTGAATAACTTCGAGGAACAAAGTAGGTCTGTCCTGAGTGTTTTTAGTGAAGATCTGGAGTAGGTAGCCGTCATCATCGTAGTCGATCAATATGTTGAGTCGTTCTAGCGTGTCTATGCTCTCGGCGACCTTCACCTTGCTTTGTTGGAGGCGCTCGCGAATGAGTTTGTAGTACTTTGAAGGTATGGAAAGGAATTCCACGCCGCGAGCACGGAGGTTCTCGATCTGTGAATTGATGTTAAAATAAAATAAAAAAAGATTTATTATACCTACTTATAAAAATCACGCGATAATGTAAGCATCTTCAAAAGCGGTAGGGTTATGTAGGTCATTCTTGGGCGCTAGGATGCTTGTTGGCTTATATCTACCAAGCAGCTTAGTAGACATAAGCCAAACCCGGAACTTCACCATTAGTATTAACTAGTACCTACTAATATTTATTCATTGCCTTAGTATTCATGAATCTTGACCGGATAGTGTTGTGTTCTTACATAATTAAACTTATATGTGTTCTTCAGATACCTATTAATGAGAATACACACAACTAGGTACTAGGTATATACCGTATAACACAAAGAAAGATGATGATGATGACCTCAATAAAAACTCTAAAACGGCGTGCAGAAAAAAGTATTCACAATAAACGAAACCTGAGATCGTGACACTCTTTCTGGGCAGTTAGTCTCGATCACTTGACCCAAAAAGAACTCATAATCACCACTTACAGCACTAATGATATCTTCAGTGTTAATAGCAATATGCTGCACACCAGCTCCGCCGTGGTACTCCACGTACTCTTGGATCTGGCTCTTCCTCTTCCCCGCCGCTGGTTCATTGATGGGCATCTTCACCGTCTCCTCCCAGTTGGCCATCACTATGGAGCGGAGAGCTGAGTATTCGGTGCAGACCTGCTTATCGTCTACTGACCAGAATCTTGAAAGAAAAAAATCAGTTTTGTCGTATTTAGAAATGAATGAACAATAATTGGGAAGAAACGATTGACGAAACCTGAGATCGTCTCGCGCACTCTGGGCAGTCAGCTTCGATACCTCCATTGCTCTGGCAAATGTGCAATTCCCATGTGATAGCTTTACCCAACTAGACAGAAGAAATTCAGTTTTTTATTTTCTCAGAAGATTTGGGTAGATGCTGCGTCATGGAGGCAGTTAGAGTTAATAAGCCTATTGTAAGCTTTTGCGGTAATTAAGAGAAATTTTGTGACTTGGACAACGAAATTTTGTGTCCTATTAGTTTATAGGTAACCACTTCGGAGTTCGGACTAAGAGTATTAAACACGTTTACTGTAAAAGTGTGATCACAATTCGAAGATTCTTATGAACCCATTAACCGTGATGGGTGCGGCAAGCCTATTAGCGTTTTCCAGTACAGTTCCAAACTCGATGCTGCTACTGAGAATTTCTATACAGAAAAACCGACCAACACGGCTGTCGGCAGGTCGTTTAAAATAGAGGTATTGTCAATTATTATTTACCTGTGGAACTGTAGACAACGTTCATACCACGACGCGGCTTCCTCCATGGCTCCGTCAGGCTGATTCCCCACCACGTGGTCTATGAAGTTGATCTCCACTTTGGGCCTGCAAGAGAAACCGAGATAAATGACTTATTTGTTTCGTCTTCAAAGATAAAAAAGTTGAGATTTGAGGAACTAGGGAGTTGCGACACAAAACTTCTGACAGCCTCCAGCGGCCTGAATCCAGAAGTAGGTAAACACCGCTAGTTGGTCGCCACTATAAAGGCTTTTTTTGGGGGTCTACTTGTCTATAATATTAGATTATGCTATGATTCCTTGGTGCTATTAATGTCACCTCGCATGGGATGGACTACGATAATTATGTGAGTTTAGGGAAAGTCGTTCGTCGTTTCAACATTTACTTACAGGAATTTGTTGATGGGATCATTATTGAGCAGCTGGTATCCAGGCAGGAAAGGTCCTCGGTAATTGGATCTATCCACCAATGTGTGAGTGTTGTCACCGTACTACCGACGAAAGAAGAACATTCGGTAAAAATGCTACGTGTATGTATATGTAGGTAAATTGTAGAAATGTAGAGGTTGAGTGTCAACAGTACACGGCACCATAATGAAATCTTAAATAGATAGATTGAACTCTAATATTATATAAGAGTAGTAGATGAGAACGTGGTCTCTCCGACAATTGTCATAGAAAGTCAAAAGTCTGGAATAGACGTAAAGGCCTGGACGATGATAAGGTAAGAATCCAGATACTAATACCCTCGGATATCATCAGCACGTCTAAAGACGGTCAGTCCTGGGATCTCCCAGGTCTGCCATCATCCATAAAAGCCCCCCCACTCTTCAAGCGCGTGCGACTACCTAATCATACACTACGACGATCTTACCGTCTTCAATGTAGCCATCCTAACGACTCCAAACTCATCCTCCTCCTGCCAAAGATCCCTCACGACCTGGGCGCCTTGTTTCCTCGCGTATTCCAGAATAAAGTCCAAGTTCTCCACTTGGAAAGCCACGTCCTTTACGAAGTCGCCATGGTACGCCACCTCGTTTGTGAAGTCCGTTTCTTCGGGCTCGTATTGCGCTTGGAATACGAATATTATCTGGTTTAAAAACAAAAAACAATCTTTGTAAAATAGCCTTCGCTGATGACACCTAGTGACACCTAGTAAGACCACAAACTGTACAGAGGCCCTACTAGATTTAACGCATTGAACGCGTTCGGCGCTCCAATTGGTGGAGAGCACGAAACGGACAAATCGGAGCGCCGAACGCGTTCGATGCGATAAATCGAGTTTGTCGAAAGAAACTTACACTAGGACCTCTGAAGTTACATAAACTTTCAAATAAACACGTGATTTAAAGTCAATTCAATACATTTTGCTGGTTCTATTCTCTAGCGTTTGTATTTAAATATAACTAGCGACCCGCCCTGGATTCGCACGGGTGCAATTTACTATTGAAAAAAACGAAAAATTTCATAGAAAAATACCATCCAAATTTCCGACATTTTCCGTGGATTTTCTAAAAAAATCTTTCTTTCACCTTGTCCTGACAATAATTACAACAAAAAATAATCTGCCCAATCGGTCGAGCCGTTCTCAAGTGGTGCTCCGTAATACATGTGGAATTGATTTTTATTTATATTTGCTAGCGTTTATGTTCATTAGCGATTGTAGATTTTAGAAGATGCTGGGCAGTCAGTCTCTCGTAGTAGGTAAACTGTGATCTCTTGGCAACACTCGTAGATAATTTACCATAATTTACCGTAATCAAAACAAATTACCATAGTATAATATAGCATTTCGCTTATATTCCCTGAAGGGTTAGGCAGAGGTGTACTATTGTACACCCACATTTCACTGATGCCGTTACTAAGTCTTGTGTAATAGGGGACGAGTATATTACCACCGGGCGCAGTCCCAGATAGAGCTGCGAGTAAGAATTTTGATCAATGAAGCAAAAAGCAAAAAAATTTAGTCAAAGGCTCTAGTGTAAGTTTATTTTGACAGATTCGATTTAACGCATCGAACGCGTTCGGAGCTCCGATTGGTGGAGAGCACGAAACGGACCAATCGGAGCGCCGAACGCGTTCGATGCGTTAAATCGGATTTGTCAAAAGAAATTTACACTAGGGCCTCTGATAATGATGTACTGTGCCCAACATGTTGGACGTCTTGCGGTGGGCATTAATATATTCTTTAATTCATGCCATCTAGTATCGTACCACTCTTTTTTTGCGAAACATCCGAATAACTGTTGTAAGATAACGCTCGTAGAATCCGATTGTTATTGGAATAAAGTAGTAGGTAAGTAGTAGGCACTTTAGGATAAGGGATTCGACCGTTAAAAACTTATCTTTAAAAAACCCAACGACACAGCGTAAAAAACACTTTTTTTATGTACCCACACCCAACGGCGTGCCCGAAGTGTTTAGACAGGGTAGGCAGAAATTTTCAAAAGCTTACTTACCAAAAATACCTACTGCATGTTGATTTTGGTTCGTCGTATAGTCGATTAAATAATGATGTATGTGATTTGCCACCTCAAATATGTTATAATAAATATTTATTTGAGTTATGTGGGGTAGGCAGTGTCTTTTTATCTTTATGAACCGCACGCCACTGTCCACATCTGTAACTTCACTCAAGCATGCCGAGAGGAGGCGCGGAGAGGAACTACATAAATATCATACATTAGCTGATTAAATTAATCCCTATATCTAAGTACCTGCCTCATTGGTCTAGTAGTCACAAGCGCGACTGCTAAGTATGAGGTCCTGGGTTCGATTCCCGGGTCAAAATGTTACTTGGTTTTTCTGTATAGAAATTCTCAGTAGCAGCACGGAGTCTGGAACTGTGCCCGGTTGCTGGCAATAGGCTCGCCCCTATTACATGTGACTTAATTACAGCATCGGCGAAATATGGGTGCACAATAGTACACCTCTGCCTAACAAAATCAGTTCTATAATATTAGTTAGTCCATTGATAAACAAATAACCATAATTAATACAAAAAACAAGAATTTCGCACTTATAAATGCCAATGAGAGGCTCGTCTAGCTAATCATAATACTTGTTTACCTTATTCATTCTGACGGCATACGAAGCTATTTTTCTCGAACCAGTCTCCAGCCCGCTGTATGCTATAGGTTCGAAGCCGAATCGCGTCACATAATAACTTGCTGCCTGTTATGTAACACGTTACAAATATTAGAATAAAATACTAAAATTATGTTTAACTTGAATAAAATAAAGTTTATTTATGATAAATTTAGCATTATTCTGTTGGACACTATTTAATATTAATTGTTTGATAAATGTCTAGCCATGAATGCGCATACGCAGAATAAAGAAAAATTTGAAAATGCTCTTTTGTTACGATTTATTGATTTGTGAATTCATATTAGTCAAAGTAACTTTAAATAAAACTAGAAAAATCCAAAGTCAAACATAAGAATCGTAATTACTGTTACGGTTAGCCTGAATCATCTCACTGCTGGGCAAAAGCCTCCCCCCATGATTTCCAGACCTTTCGGTCTAGAGCCAATGTGGACCATTCTTTATTCAATTTATCAAGCTCGTCCCGCAATCTCCTTCGTGGTCTGCCGCGACGCCTTCTCGCCGTATCAGGGCTCCATTTTGTGGTTAACTTGGCATACAGCTCATCAAGCATTCGGACATGGTCAGACATGGCCAGGGCAACCCCACTTTGATTTTTTGCGGCTATATAAAAAAGCGTAATTATCTATGATAGATAATAATAGGTGCATTATTTCCACTCACTTGTTTGGCGTTAGACACCCAGAATGTGAGATGGTCGAAACAAAGGAAACGCCCGTCCTCCGGTTTCCTACCCTTGTCCGTATAAGAAGTCTGAAAAAAGAAAGAAAAAAAAAGTGATTGTTAGTGAACTTACAGAAACTAATTTATTTTTTATTTATCGTTTTGTTTTTTATGAAAATAGAAAAAGTGACACCGTGTTCAATTTTGAAAATGGAATAGGTACTTAACTACTTTACAATTAGCGCTATTAGGACTCCACTAAGCATTAGACAGACTTTTTAATCGACTTCAACAAAGGAGCCTCCTCCTTCTCAATTCGACTGTATGTTTTATTTTATGAGTCCAAAAAGACAGTAGGTAATAATTTGCAAGAATTATAAAGTAATATTAGTAGAAGTACAACAGTCAACATGATAAGACTATCAACTACAAAGTTATTAGAAAAAAGCAATTTAAATTAGCACCTAGTTTGATATTGGGTAATATACAAATAATTTTAAATATCGCCCTATTTTTCGCGATAAAAAATTCTTACATACATAATTAATGAATTAGGTAGTTCATACTGGTATATACTCCTAAAAGTCCAAAAACGACGTTCATGTCCAACTAGTTAACAGTAAGCAAGCCCTGAGATCGTCTGGCCCACCCTAAGCAGTCGGCGTCGATACCACCATTGGTGACTACATGAGCAGTTCCCATATAGATATAGATATATAGATAGCCCGCGCGAAATCGACAGAATTACCCCGTCAAAGCGACGCAAAGTGGGCACCATAGAAAATCTGTTATTTTAAGGTGCCAGTGACTGTTATTCAAAGATTTATGAATTAAAGACTTATTTATTATTGCTAAAAAGTAACAAAGCTGTAAATGAAGTAATAAAAAAGTTTTTAAAAAACATAAGGAGTGGATTATCCGAGCGTGGGATAAAATTGTATAACTTCTAATTTAAAATTAATAAAAATGAATAAATATTTTTTTCTACTTACCATTTTACTTTCTTATACATACAAAAATAAAAATAAATTACAAAATGTAAACTTGTAAATATAAAATGTCACCACTGTAATGTGAATATCGTTAAATGAGAACTGTATTTAGACTAAACCGTAACAGAACCAGCCCGTGTTTATATTGAAGCGAGAAAATATCGACTCTATAATAAAGTTTTACAAGAAAACAAGACTGATGTTAGGATGTGTCCACAGTGTGCATGAAAACATCGGATATGTTGAGCTTATAGATACGCAGTAAATAAGTATGGGTGAGGTAATTTTAAACTGATTGGGATGTATTGGTTGTGGGAGATAGAGAATTAGGTGTGGCTGTGTAACCCACGGTTCAGAAAGCCCAATATCCAGCAAAGGATTGTACTAGGCTGAGTTTATTGATTGATTTTGCAATTCAAAATCAAGAAATTGAAGAAAGGAGGCAATTCTTTTATTTATCTCATTTCATACTGCCCACCAAATAACGTTACCTTCCGTCAAGTTTCTCGTTGCCGGATGCCTCGTGTCTTATTGAGATATTGGTGAGTTAAGGCCAGAAAACATCTCACCTCAGAATCTGCTACCCTGTCGCTTCACCCTGGTTTAAGTCCCTATTGGCGTTTACCTATATCGTGACTTTGCCTTGTGGACTACGCAGAGGCAAATAAAAACTCTATTTATTGATATTTACTAATACTAAAGATGTTTGTGTTATGTCACGCTAAAAAGATGCCAGTGTGAACAATTTGTTACAATACTTTACGTGATAAACCGAAGCACGTTGTCGCATCAACGTGTCCGATTAGTGGCAGCGAAGGCGAGCCTACGTTGCACAGTGTTACCAAAAATTGTCAGAACACACTTTGGAAAAAGAAAGGGGTGGAAATTAAATTGATGTTATGGAGGAGAAGGGGCAAATTACGGTGCTCAGATTTTCCAACACCAGTAGTAGTCTTGAAATCTGGCAATTTCTTGCATATACTGACATAGGTATACTGAATTAACATAAACTGTCGAACAGACACGTTCTTAAATGGTCCCATACATTTTGGTGGTGTTTCTATTCTCTGTTGTGAATCGCAACTTATAGGCTGGTCTAATAGTAGACAAGAACTTTAATTTAATATATTCGATGTATGTTTGATTTCAGATAGACGGTGACCCAGTAGTGGAGTTTGTAATAACTAGTATCAAGGCTTCAATGATTATCTTCTTAATTAAATTGACCATTGATGCAAGATATATTACATTTATGGAACAGAACATAGAATTTTACAGTTAGTACATAATTATTCCCATGTATTTTTAACATCTACGTAATAGCTATACCTAACGTTGTTTACCAGAAGTCATTAAACAGGACATGCGCATACGCATACCACACAACAAAACATATGATTACAATTTTGTCCACCGCGTAAGATTCAAACCACGGCGCAAATCATACGATAAACAAAATGCAAATGTGATTGGATATAGAAAACTGGATTTCGAAGCGAGTTAAGCACAGAGGCGGGGTGAAGTGGACGTCACGAGATCTACTGAGATACGGTAACTAACTGTTGCCATACAAAGTCCCTATCTAACAATTCGTTTGGTAGAGGCAATCAAAACAAAAGTAAAAGAAAACAAGTGAAACCGAATGTGTTTTTGTCAGAAATTTCTTCAAATATTTTTTCCTAGTCATTACCGTTCATAAGAGTTAATCTATCATCTTTGTTAACTATTTTCACCATTTTATTTGGAGTCTACGCAATATGTACTTTTCTTCCATTCATCTCTATCACTTCATTCATAAATCACTCTCTTCTGACTCGTGTCATATTTCACAAAATCCATCAATCTTTTCTTTGGTCTGCCTCTACTTTCTTCTGTTTTACCCATCAACTTGAATATTTTTCTACCTGCCAAACTTTGGTCAAAGGAAAAGCACTGCCATTCAACGTGTAAAGGAATACTTTGATGTAAAGGAGTACTTTGACACCTTTTGGAGTATTTCTTTTCGTATTTTATTTTTTAATTTAGCAATTGAATTGTATATTGTAATTTAGATGATATAATTTAGATTATAAATATTAAGGTATTTAATAAAAGGTGGTTATTTTTATACTTATCATATAAAACCAATATAGCCATAACAGCGACTTAATAACTCTAGAATTTATTTTCTCTTTGGCGCAAGCAGTCTCTACCCCACATTAGTAGCAACCAGAGTCCGGTACGGGTCGGTCGGATATTTACAATTCATTTTATACTTATTACAAAATGTTGTGCAATCGTTTTTATATTCTAGAAATTTCCACTACCTTTAAAGGTGAAATAACAATTATTATAAAAAGAAAAAGGGTTTAATATTTTTTTATTTTTTTCTACCCGAACTTCACAATTTTGATGCGCAGAATTTACTTCGCTTTGTTCATTATTCACTTAGATTATATTGTGTCGATGTTAATAGTGCAAAAATTTTTGGTCCTGTACAATACATACACCACTGTCAGCTCTGGGTCAGGCATCCAATTTCAGCAAGTACCATAGCATAAACTACCGAACGCTTCTTTTGATCACCTAATTCCTGTCACAAAATAATTGACAATACTGCAAGATGAAGAAAGAGCAGTTCAATTCAATAAGAGAGCAAGAACAGGGTAACGCGGGATTTACACTATTCTAATGAAGAGCAAGCGTTCCCCAGGGTCCTATCTTTGGTCCAGTCCTCAACCTCCACTGGCGATGTTTTTCTGTCATGCTACCCTCTTTGTAAGGAGCAATTTACATGATTTATAACGAGTGAGTTGCTCACTTAAAAATATCAATTTTTAATGTTTATATAAATAATAATAATATTGTAATGTTTATATTAAATTAATAATATATCTAGATCTACAAACAGAGTTATCGTAAAAACTTCCTGTTAGGAATATTATTTAAATAAAATATATCTTATTCCAAGTTATTTATTAAATTAAAATAAAAGCGGGTTTGTTAGTGGTAAACCTTTTACTGAAAAATCTATTAATCATTTCTACTGTTTAATATTAATTTAAAGTTAGTTAAAGTCCCCTTACGTCTAATTTCGTAGTCATTTCTTGTGACACTATAAAACTACAGATTAAAGATAGTAAGAGCTTAGTGTGTTTTATTTTATTTAATAATTTGATTTGTTCCATGGATTATAAACATTTGCAAGTACACTGTAGTTTCCAAACTTGGGAACCTGAGCTGTGGGAAATTAAGCTGCATCATTCTTCTTTACTTCTTGAGTGTTATTGGTTTCTTTGGCGTTCTCCAACTGTTCAATCGCTTCGAACACCCATTTGTAGTTCATAGCACCGAAACCCTGTAATGAAACAAATGATGAAGACAACTCGGCTGCACTTGAAGAGCCTTTTATAATTAATGCACTGATACCACTCAGTAAAAACAATAGCCATACTTATGCAGTTTACAGTAGAATGGATCAAGACTTAAAACCACAATGAACTCTGGATACTCTCTCAAAATAATCTCTCTCTCCCTCTCTCTAATGAAATCGTGACCTCTTAGTGTGATTAATGCGCTCTATCCCTTTTTGTCCTCAATAAACTGAAGTAACGTAAAGTAAGATGGAAATACTTCGTGTATCAAGATTACAAACCCTATGATTCCTCCTCTGAAGTATTTCAATAAACACAGTCGGTCTAGCCTGCAGGTGTTTGGTAAAAGCCTGCAGCATGTAGCCCCGTTCATCGAAGTCGATTAGTATATTTTGCTCCTGCAGCTCTTCAATGCTCTCAGCGACTTTCACCGAACTGTGCTTCAGTTTCTCTCTAATCAATTCGTAGTAAGTCGGCGGCCATGACAGAATGTCAGCGCCGCGAGCTTTTAAATTCCGCATCTGTGAGGATTAAAGGAACACCACTGTAACGCGTTCTGTAGCAAAAATATTGTACAGTTTTTGGTTTTTTGATTTTTAAATACGTTATTTTTTACTATATCTTCCTATGTGAGTTAAATTGTTTTTATTTTGAAATAAATTAAATTTATTAAAAACTGTGTAAAATGTTATTTTTTCGTCTGGTAACTTTGAGTCGGGACCTCGATTCTTTGTAGCTCAAGAGACACCAAAACTTTTAATCTATTAAGGTACTAACATTTCCTAGAAGGATAAAAGTAAATAAAGAGGAAAGAAAGTTTTTTATCCGTTCTTGCAGTGCACTCTTGCTTAATATTCATAGTGTTTTTTTGTTCTTAGATGCTATTAAATAACATTTTCATGTTTCATCTGTCCGTTACACACGATTTTCCCAAAGGCCTTTAGACGTAATTGACTTGCCTGCATTTTCTAAATACCACATAATACGTAAAATTTATATACCGATCACTTACAGTGGCCACAATATCGTCTGTGTAAAGAGCGATATGTTCAACTCCTGAGTTGCCGAGCGCCTTCACAAACTCGCTAGCTTTACTCGTCGGCCGCAGTCCTTTCGCTGCCTCGTTCATAGATAGCTGCAAAACGAGTCCAAAATAATTGCTGTCAAGCCTAGAGTTAATTGTACTCCATGTACAGCTATAATTTATAATGTCATCTTAGCGAAGAGGCCGAGACACGAATCAATAAAATAACAGAACTTAAATCTGGGACTGGAGGTTTCATTCAATCGGAGAGAATTGTAACACCCTCAGAAAGAGACGTTATTTTCACACAGCCATCTATTCGAAATTTCTAACATTACTGAAGTATGTAGGTACTTTTCCCTTTTTGCAGCGCGTAGTCGATACTACGCGTACCACTAATTTCCGTTGAAAATAGTGGTACTATGGCTAACATTTTGGTTACAATAAATGTTTGTTATAATACAAGTTAAATAGTTCTACAAGAATGAATACTCACGAGAACACTTTCGTCCTTATTGATAACGGATGCGGAGTTGATACAGGAATACGGAACTAAATCATGTTTATAGTCGACACACCAGAACCTTGTGAAAATGAGAGACAAGTCACCGTTTATGATCACTGTACTTTCAACTTTAGAAATAACAAATGAAAGCTTTGTTTAATGACAACTAATTTAGTGGTAAAAAAACACTCATCACTTGTAAGCAATTTCTAGAATAAACAAATTCAAGCTGCCTATTGAAAAACATGGGGGGCGGAAGGGGCGGCCCGCCCCGGGGGCCTGGGCCTGGGGGGCCTCCAAACGCCGCCATGTTTTTTTAACAAGGCTTTAAAAATATGCTTAGGACCTAAGAGATGGTTTGGAGTTGGGAGGTTGTATTTTCCTCATCCATATCCATATTCTGGGTATGTTTAAGTCGAATTTAAATTTCACTTGCAAGATTTTAACTAAATAAACATAGCTTGTAAAATTACATCAACTTCTTAAACTAGGGGCCTCATTCAGCTTTGCCGCCCCGGGCCTCTGACAGGCTTAGTCCGCCACTGGCTATTACACTATGTTTAATTCTCACCTATGCATGTTGAGGTTCTTTTCATACCACGCTACGGAATCCTCCAGAGTTCCATCAGCCATGTTGCCTTCTACGTGGTCAATGAACATAAGATTTGTTGCTGGTCTGAAGGAGAAGGAATTTTATTTTATATTTTACATTTAGGGTGCAATTTGATAGGTTTATAAGTTTAGAAAGGATTTACTAAATCAGAAAAGCATATAATTTATGTATTAATCGGTCAGTTTAATGATGATGAATTGTTTAAGCGATTGGCTTACGTAACATAAGTATCGCGGCTTCGATATTACTGGATGATACCGGAACGAACCAATATTTGCATGGCCTACAGATACTTAGTTGTTGCGGGTCTGGTTATTTGTGCATGCGAACATTTTTGTATGTAGATAGACTCACGATACCGCAATTATTCCTAGTGTATGGGAAGGTTTAAATGAAGTAGGTACTTACAAAGATTTATTTAGGATATCATCGTGTACCGGTTCGTATCCAGGCAACAATACTCCTTTATATTTACTGCGATCTATAAGTGTGTGCGTGTTGTCACCATACTGCAAATGAAATAAGCACCGAATGAGGCCATTGGACTTTCCTATAGTATCTATAAAGGTGTGCTTGAGAGAGCAAAAAGGCCATAAGAAGGGCACTAATATATAAAACAATATGAATATTATGTTCAAAATCTTACGGTTCTCAACACGGCGTATCTAACAACGCCATGCGTGTCCTTCTCCTCAGTGATGCCCTTCAAGATCTCCGCGCCTCCCTCCTTGGCCCTGCGGACCAGTTCATCCAGATCCTGAACCTCGAAAGCCACATCTTTCACGAAGTCGCCGTGCGCTGACAGATCCTTGGATATTTCGTTGCCCGAGACTGTAGGGGACTCGAAGACTAGTGTGATCTGCATAACGTGAATCATGTCTGTCACTGGATTTAAATATGTAGAAGGAAGAATCCGGCACAGAGAATAGAGACTGGGATAGCTTGGAAGGTAGAGCAGCTGCTGTACTGAACTAGAGGGCATAATGGAATAGAATAGAATATTTATTTCCATATAAAAATACACTGTAGAAACAAAACACTATGTACTAATATAGGTATACAGATGTAGTTGAACACTGGTACCCAAGGTAAGATTTAACTTGTGTTTTGGGTACCAGGGCCCTCACAGCTGAATGATTTAATAATATTAGATGCAGTTCATGTGAATTTCTATAAAGTAGTCCAATGGTATGCTATAATTACGTGACATTTAAAGAAGTTTGAAACATTGTCAATTATAAACACTAGCCCGTGGTCCGTGTGATGAGTTTTCTCCGAGTTCTTGATCAATCAGAACACCAAACGCGGTCGATGTATTAAATTCGTCGAGATTGTTAGACGAAACTTACACTAGGCCCATGGTTTACAGGTATAATTCCAGCAGGCTAACTGTTTACGGTCGAGTATTCCACAAAAATTGTAACTATAAAATTCGCTTCGCATACGTTATTAGGGCATATTAGATTTGCGATAAGTATAAGAACAGGTGAGGAAAGACTCAATAGGATTTCCAGTTGATCAACATTCATTCATCATCATCAGCCAGAAGACGTTCACTGCTGAACGAATGCCTCCCCAAGGGAGGGGGGGTTGCCATAATCCCCACACTTGGCAGGCGGCTTGGGGATCGCAGTGGCTCACCGATTAATGAAAGGACGCTGCTGCCCGTCCTCTGGTGTCTGGCCGCAGTTTTAAGACGTACCCAGGTCGATCAACATTAGTAGCAGACAAATTTACCTGGTTAAGTTTGACAGCATAAGACTGCACGGGTCTTTTTTCTGTGGCCTCACGGACAGCCAATGGTTTGAAGCCAAATCGCGTCACGAAATAACTTGAAGCCTGAAATTATAAATAGATAATCGGGAATTTACATCGAATTCGCCGAAACAGATGTGCGGATCAGATTGAACTCAAACCTTGACTAGACTTACGCAAGTACTTATAGGTAGGTTTGATTTCGTCTGCCTCGCTTTTACCAATTGCGTTGGGGTCGGTCCTTATTCAAACCAGATGCAATTACTGGAAGACACTGATAGGTAGGTACTTTATCTTAGATTAGACCGGTTGTCAGAATTTTTGGACTGCTGACACCCGTAACGACTAGCCGTATCATAGGTACTCGTATGACACCTGGGACCGACTGCTTAACGTGCTTTCCGAGGCACGAAGGGCCTCGATATGTGATAAACGGTCACCCATCCAAAGACTGACCACAGCAAGCGCTGCTTAACGAGCCCTACCTCAAAGCAGAGGGTGTGAATAATGATAGTTACTCACAGTTTTCGCATTCGCCACCCAAAAAATTAGATGATCAAAGTTTAATACTTTGCCCTCTGGCCGCTTATGGTTATTTTTCCCTTTCGTCATTTTGCACTGTAAGTAAAGACAGAAGACACTTATTTATTTACCTACAGACAACATAAATACTCTATCGTTACTTATTAAGTTAGAACTTAAGTAAGATATATCGAAGTATTGCTCTCTTATGAAGAACAGCTCAAGTTATGCGCAGTTATTTTGCTCTAAATTCATTTTATACTAGAAATTGGTACTTCAATTAATTATAGAATACAATCAATTGTAGGTAGAGTTACCTTTGAGATTACCATTGCTATATTTCAATAGAAAATGATGTATGTTTGTGTGAATGGTACAAACATGAGAAATGTTGATTATATTAACGTAACATAACATAGCATCACGCCTGTATTCCCCGAAGGGTTAGGCAGAATATACTATTGTACACCCACATTTCGCCGATGCCGTTATTGAGTCCCGTGCAACTTGAGGGAGCGAGTCTATTGCAATCAACCGGGCATTCGTTGTATTATTAGTCTAAAAACAGTATAATAATTTACTAAGATAGGACCTGTGTGAACTTTCAAATAGGTAGGATTTGTTTATGTAAAGGTGCTCTTATAAACTGTTTTATAAAATTATGTTTGATAACGGACAATGTTTATGTGTATTTTATAATATTATATAACATTTCATAATCTCAGTGCAGAAGCAAAAGCTTATCTCAAACCAAAAAAAATTGCGTGTTTTACTTTAAAGTACAAGTAAAACCTGTAACGAAGTCTATCTGATCTATCTGGGCGAGATACGCGAGATGCATACAAAATCAGCTAAGGGACAAGTTGATATTTATTATTAGTAGTAATTAGTAGGTACCTACTTCATTATTACGCAGTATATTCTATAGCAATACAGAGGGACAATTCTGTAGTACACCTTGACGAAGAATTAAATAAATTGATCTGCGTCATTCTACTAATATTTCTACTAATAGGTATTATAAATGCGCAAGTTTTTCAGGATGGATGGATGGATGGATGGTATGGATCTTTGTTACTCTTTCACGCCAGAACGGCTGAACGGATCTGAATGAAATTTGGCATAGAGATAGATTATAGTCTGGAATAGCACATAGGCTACTTTTTATCCCGGGAAAATGTACGGGTTCGTAAACCACGGGGGCGAAGCCGCGAGCGGAAGCTAGTTGTACATATTTCTACTACTTATAATCGCTTTGAAAATCTTTGTGACTATCACAATTGTGGGTCCGTAATGTAGAGATCTGATTTATTTTATTTATTTTCTGTATGAAAATTATCAGTAGCAGCATGGAGTCTGGAACTGTGCTCGGTAAATAGCAATAGGCTGGCCCCTATTAGGTACATGGGAAATAGTACACCTCTGCCTATCCCTTCGAGGAATACAGGTCTGATGTTATGTTATGTAGAAGTACCTACCTATATACATTTCTTATGGGGAAATTTTCTGATGGAAAATTTATTATTACTGCGTAAAACGTAATTAAAATTGTTCAATTGTGACTTTTTATCTCATTCCCAAATAAAACTGGTTATTTTTTTTACAATTTGATTAGGTTTAATTATCGTTTAAATATCAACAGTCTGTGAAGATTCGCGACCTAATTCAAAATAACGTTTTACATAATATAGTAATATGCTGCCCTTCTAGGCCCAAGAGCGGTATCCAATACACACACATACCTAAAGTGATTTTCAAATTAGTCTAGATTTCTTTTTTACTCATTTTTACTGTCCCACTTCTGGGCAAGGATATCTTCTCAGAATGAGAAGGGTTACGCCTTAGTCCAACACGCTGGCCTGGTGCGGGTTGGCGGACTACACACACCATCAAGACCTTTTTGGAGCCCTCTCAGGTGTACAGGTTTCCTCACGATGTTTTCCTTCACCGTAAACGAAAGAGATAATCAAATTCTGATGCGCACGGGATTCCGAAAAGTCAGAGGTGTGGGCCGGGTTTGAACTCAGACCCGATGGAACTTGGAACTTTCATACTTGATATAAATGATTTCTTGAAAATGTTTTAGCAAATCACTCACCTTTCAAAGTTTAATCCAACTTTAAAAACAACCAATACTCAAATGAATTTTTTCATTGGACTCGGCTTATTTATAATATTTTTCTAGCACATAATTGATAATTAACTTACTTATACTTAATATTAATATTCACAAATATTAATAACTTTAAATTACTTGTTGACTTGTTTATTTACAAGTGATTTTAAACTAATTTTTGAATCTGTATCGCTATGAACATAAGATTCAAATTTGTATAGATTATTTTGTTTCTGATATATTAATAGAGTTTTGAGATATTCTAATAGATAACGATGTTATCTGATTCAAAAGCGGACACTAATCCGAAATGTTGAAATGTTTCCGCAAAATAATTGCCATCACGAAGTCTGGTAAATAAGTGACCGGTGTCATAAATAATAACATAGATTTGCTTTGACAAACTTAATAAATATATTCGTAAGCGGCTGGTGCAGTGGTTGAGCGATCGACTCCTGTCTAGTCTGCCTTCGTGTCTCGGGTTCGCTTCCCGCACGGAGCAAATATTTGTTTGCCCTTGTTCCGAATTTGTGCTTGTGAATACTTGTCTGTTAACATACTCATGATAAAGGAATTATTCCTAGTGTGGAGCAATGAACTATACTAAACTATCGACTAAAATATATTTTTGAACATCTTATTCAAAAATATCTTTAAACTAAAACTGACTTACATAACAACACAGAATAGATAGGTAATAACAGGCACAGGCAAAAAATCATGGCTTTTACGGACTTAACTAGGGATAGATATCTATATTGAAGTACCTAGGTACTAGCTTCACAGCTTGAAACATTATAATATACGCCTTGGTGTCTAGATTTTCAAGTCTACAATTTTATGGCGTAAGGCTTAATTAAAAACTTAATGTTGATTTTTCCTTTCAATGACAGATATGAACTAAAAAACTAAGTCACTAATGAAACCCAATAACATTTGCCAATCTTTGGAATCGATCCCAAAACCTCACTCTCAGCAGCCCCGCTTACGGAAACGGGAAACAATAAATCCGGTTTTCGCAAGCGGCAATCAGACTAGGAGGAATACAACTGAATCAATTTTCGTCGTCACGTTCCCAGTCTATCGCAACGTCAAGTCTTAGACTCTATGGTTAATTATCTCTATGATCTACTATCTTGGCTAAAAAAAGGGCGAGGATTTCCTGTTTTTGTTATCTCAATTTTCGTTTTGTTTTGATTTTACCAACCGCACCTAGTTATCAGTTTTATCTATACAAATAAATAAAATTGAAGTGTCTGTTTATAATATCAAAATAACAGCGTTTTACTAAATGCCTTTGAAAGTATATACGGTACTTATAACATTAAAAAAAAACATTTTTTTTCTGTCTCTTCCGGCTAATTGCCGAAACGGCTGGACCGATTTTGACGGGACTTGGAGCCGCGGGCGGAAGCTAGTCTTTCATATTACGTGTGAGTCAAACACGCTTTAATCTTTTATACAACGACAATTTCTCCAATTTAGGAAAATATTACGAGTTCTATTCAAAGCAAATATCGTTAAACCCATCAAAACATAACAAAGCATTACACCACGGAGAGGTGTACTATTGTACACCCACATTTCGCCAATATCGAGTACTGTGTAATAGCTGCGATGTGGGCGAGCCCATTGCCATATACGTGGCTTATTCCAGACTCCGTGCTGCTATTGAGAATTTCCATACAGAAAAACCCCATAACATTTTGCCTGACTGAATCGACCCGAGGACCAAAGACTACAATAGTATACTGGAAATAGACTGGCAACTCGAGTGTTATCAATGCTTAAAGGAGTGGCGCTCTCTGGCCGCCAGATAGGGTAAACTTCTCCATGACATATAGCTATACGTAGGTATACAGCTACCTATCTATAGAATGCTACATTTACGTAGCTATAGCTATACGACTATAGAATAGCTAGGGGCAGGTTTTGGTCCATTAATTTGCCAATCTTTGGAATCGATCCCAAAACCTCTCTCAGCAGCCCCGCTTACGAAAATGGGAACCAATAAATCCCGTTTTCGCAAGCGGCAGTCAGACTAGGAGGAATACAACTGAACCAATTTTCGTCGTCACGTTCCCAATCCATCGCAACGTCAAGTCTTAGACTCTATGGTTAATTATCTTTATGGTCTACTATCTTGGCTAAAAAAAGGTGGGGATTTCCTCTGTTTTTGTTATCTCAATTTTCGTTTTGTTTTGATTTTACCAACCGCACCTAGTTATTAGTTTTATCTATACAAATAAATAAAATTAAGGGGTCTGTTTGTAATATCAAAATAACAGCGTTTTACTAAATGCCTTTGAAAGTACATATACGGTACATATAAAAATATATACGGTACATATAAAAGCTAGGGGCAGGTTTTGGTCCATTAATAAGTAATTACCTGAATCATAATTTTACAAACCACTGTTACTCAAACTTCAAATTTAATAATATTATAAGAAAAATTATAAACACAAAAATGGACGAACACACCACTCTAGTTCTCCTACTAGGTGATAGCCAAGGTATCAATACAAGGGACATAGTAAATGGTGTCAACTCATTATTAAAATTAAAAATTGGTAAAATAATTTTATGCGCCTTACCATACTCGGATTCTCTGTCAGAGCTAGAGAACAGCTACATATATAAATTAAATAACATAATGCATATGTTGACATGTCGTCATAGTGACCACTTATTATTTTTTGATACTAACAATTTTGTTAGAGATTTTGTATTTACACAGGAATCTTTTTTTGTTTCCATAAAAAGTCGACACTTATTAGCTACATTATTAGCATATAATATAAACGCGGTTATAGATAATATAACAAAGACTAGGTTAAGTATTCAACCAATTTTGTCTAGTCATTCGGATAATACTGTAATGGATTGTTTAAACATTTAGAGTCGACAATAGAGAAGCCTTATGATAATAGTATCATACTTTATCACCAAAACGTGAATCGCTTTTCTGGCAAAATTCTTGATGTGGAGTTGTTAATTGAAAAATATCATATGGACATTTTGTGTTTTTGTGAAACATGGTTAAAACCTGAGGAAATGTTATTTAATGTACATAGTTTAGTGGTTGCCAGTGCGTTCAACAGATTATCAGCAGTGGGTGGTGGTACTTTGATTTTATGTAATAATTATTTTAAACATAAAGAGAGAAAGGACATCACATCGTGCTCTGTTGATCGCTTATGTGAGGTAGCATGTGCGGAAATAGAGGGCCATATTATTCTCTGTGTATATAGACCACCTGCGTCAATCTTTGCCTCATTTCTAATTGTAATGGAAGATATACTTAGGAAATTATTTAATAACAACAAATTTATTTTTATCTGTGGCGACATGAACATAGATTTGCTAATTGATTCGCAGGACAAATGTAAACTTCTTTCTTTATTTAAGTGTTTTAATTTACATTATATATTTAGTGAACCTACTAGAATAACTGCTACTTCAGCTTCATGCATTGACAATATTTTTACAAACTGTAGTATAAAAGAATCTTCTATAATTAGCGGTGTCAGATCTGACCATACAGGTCAACTAGTAAGCTTTGAACACAACAAAAAGCTCCCACTGGATACAACTCTAGAACTAAGACTATTAAATAAGAATAAATTACAAAAATTTAATGAAAATGTTAAAACGAAAGTTACTTTATCTCGCTCTTGTCCAAGAGACCCCAACAGCTACTACAGTGCACTATTTTCTGCTGTATGTCATGAATTTAATAATGCGTGTCCAATTAAGAAGGTTAAATTAACCAAACAATCGAAATTTAATGAATGGGCCACTACGGGCATTCGGAAAAGTAGAGATGTTTTATATACTTTATACTACGAAAAGTCATTGACTTCCGAACAATCCTTTCATAATTATGTAAGAAACTACTCGAAGATTTTTAAAAGAGTTTGTGCTCAAGCCAAATCTAAACTAATTAGTAATAAAATAGGCAACTCGAAAAATAAAATAAAAGCCGTGTGGCAGGTAATCAACCATGAAATTGGCAATACAAAACAAAGGGAAAATGAACTATCTCTTAAAATAAATAATCTTACCATATCTGACAAGAGTGAAGTCGCTAAGGCATTAGAAAATTTCTTCACGAATATACCGGTAGAGGTTACGAAAACCCTTGCTTCATGTCCTTTGTCAGCTGAATCGCTACTCAAACAGAACTTTCCTAAAGTCATACCTAACTTTGATTTTAAACATATCTCTATAAATTCAATTAAAAAAGCTTTTAACGGTCTTAATTTAAAAAATACCGAAGACCTATGGGGTATCTCTGTCAGAGTTCTTGGCGTTATCATCGACACCGTTGCCCCTGCACTTACAAGCATATTTAACCAATGTGTAGATAATGGTACTTTCCCCGATTTAATGAAACACAGTAAAGTAATACCAATTTTCAAATCGGGCTGCAAAAATGATCCCTCTAATTATAGGCCTATTTCTGTGCTACCAGCATTTAGTAAATTATTTGAAAAGATCATTCTTGATCAGATGTTGTCGCATTTTAACTTACACGGGATTTTACATGGTCGTCAGTTCGGATTCACGAAAGGCAGGTCAACTACTGATGCAGGAGCTAAACTAGTCACTCATATTTTGGAATCATGGGAGGGTTCACAGGATGCTATTGGCATCTTCTGTGATCTCTCCAAGGCTTTCGACTGCGTTGACCACAATACACTAATTCGTAAACTTGAACATTACGGAATTCGTGGCCGAGCTGCTGATCTAATCTTTTCCTATTTATCTGATAGGCAGCAGAAAGTAGGTGTAAATGGTGTTACTTCATCGGGGTCTCTTGTTAAGATGGGCGTGCCCCAAGGATCAATTCTTGGGCCTTTCTTGTTTCTTGCTTATATAAATGACCTTCCATACATGATGAATAATTTATCAGATATTATTTTATTCGCCGACGACACTTCTCTCATTTTTAAGATAAGTAGAAAAGACAGGGAAGTTTCACATATTAATGATAGCTTAACTGTTCTGTCTAAATGGTTCGCGGTAAATAACCTATTACTAAATGCTACTAAAACGAAATGTTTAAGGTTTTCCCTGCCAAATGTACCCAGCGTAGGCTTGCATTTGATGCTTGACGGCAAAGGACTCGATATTATAAACGAAACGGTGTTCTTAGGAATAACAATTGATTCGAAGTTGCAGTGGGGTCCTCATATCAGAGCTCTGTCGAAGAGACTTAGCTCTGCAGCATTTGCAGTTAGAAAAATCAGGCAGTTAACGGATGTAGCCACGGCCAGATTAGTTTACTTTGCATATTTTCATAGCATCATGTCCTACGGCATTCTGTTGTGGGGATCTGCAGCTGACGTAGATTCAATATTTATTTTACAGAAGAGAGCAATTCGTGCAATCTACAACATGGGCCCCCGCGAGTCTTTACGAGACTTCTTTAGTGATATAGATATTCTGACACTGCCGTCACTATACATTCTAGAAAATATCATGTATGTCCGGAAAAACCTGCAACTGTTTAACGTCAACAGTGACTTCCACAACTTTAATACTAGGAATAAACACAAAATAGTGGTACCTAAATTTAGATTGTCTAAAACTAATAAGTCATTTCTAGGTAATGGCGTGCGCTTCTATAATAAGTTACCTAAAACTGTCACCGATCTCACTGGTAACAAGTTTAAATCTTATGTTAAATCCATTCTAATAAAGAAAGCCTATTATAAGGTCAATGACTACGTTGATGATAGAAACGTATGGCGTTAATTATCTTCTGCACATGTGGCTTCCCTGGTGACTAGTTGTTTCTAATCCCCACAATCTAGTTGTGGTGTTTTCTGCATGACTAGACATTTATATCTTATGTGTACTTTATTTTATTTTATTGTATTACATTATTTTTTTTTCTTCTTCTTTTTTTTTTTTTTTTTACATAACATTGTTATACATTTTTGTTTAACAAACAAAGACTTGAACATTTTATTTTGAAAATGTTAATTTATTTTATTTTATTATCTTATATAGTAGTCCTTGTATGTCATGTAATGTAATATTGCATTGTAAGAGTATTTTCTATTTTATTTTGTTATTATAAATTGCTTCAACTCATTGTAAACCAATATTTTTAAAAGAGTATCCATGGAGTTTCTTGCCGGTCTCTTCTCCATAGGACCCACCCACTTTGGAACCGTGCGCCTAGATTCATAACGTTTTAAAAGTGCCTGCAAAGGCCCATTTGAAATAAAAAACTTTGACTTTGACTTTGACTTTGAATACTATATTTACGTAGGAATTGCTATCTTTATATGATGTATGATTATGTCATTTTATTGTTCTTGTAGCGCTAAAGCAAGAAAATTTGTTACACATCTTATTAATAATGTAAATTAATGCATCTCAAAGTATAATTATTTATGTAACATAAGAATGTTTGTACAGATAAAATTACACATCACTATTAATAAGAAACAGTAAATAATGTAACAAATTCTTTGTTTTAACTAGAGGAAAATTCAGGACATCCTAAATAAAAATACACTCAACGTGGATGTACATGCGAAACAATTAAAGCATAATAACAAAACAAAACCGACACGAGTAGTAAACACTCGCGCGCAGCCATTTGCAATTAAGTGATTTAGTGTTGCTATTACGAAATTAGAACCTTATCAAACGGAATTAATCAACGAATTCTTTATTTTTAAGCAACTGAGCATATTTATAAGCTATAATAAATAAATCCTTTTAATTTCTGATGTAGCTATATTAGAATCAATAATTTAAAAAAATATTGCTATAATTTCTTTTAGCATAAATTTCCAGCATAGAAATTATATATTTTAGTATTGCAACACTTAAAATTTTCTCGATTTTTTTAGTGTATCTGACGGCTAGATGGCGCTATGGGTTTGTTCTAAGTTGCCATAGCATGCCGAGGACCTCACGCTCAGCATTCGATTTAGACAAATGAGACAGTCTATTTCAACTATTGCATAAATTCGGTAGATATCTGTCTGTCAATCTTCTCACTACGGCATGAACAATTTCCATAGCTCGTGCCGACTAAACAGAAATACGTACAGGCATAAAAACAAAAACAACGACATCCAGTAATAAAATAATTTCATTTTATTTCATTTATTTATACACATACATTATATTTACATAGACTGCAGATATATTCATTATATTATGGAGTATTTTGTTTACTTGCACCTATGTATTTACTTCTATAAGAGTAAGTAAGGCACCTTAAGGAAGCTTCATTTATTTTTAATTAACCTTTTCATTTATATTTGACAATCTCTATGGTCGAGAATAATATAATTATGTACTATAAGTATCTAACGCACGGTATATGTAATGGTTTGTTTTGCATTGGTCTATTGCAGTTCTAAATATGTAAATTATAAAAGCTGTTTGTCCACTTCATCTGCGTGTATATTGTTTTCTGAATCTCAATAACAGTGCCATCTATCGGGCCCAACTGTAGATGAGAACTATCTAGGACAGTGTTCCTCAAAGTATGTGCCGAGGCACACTGGTGTACCATGGTCATTAGTTGGTGTGCCTCGGAAAAATAAGGTTAATTACTAATAAATATTGGTTTGTTATTAATAAATATAGTTTTGTTGATTAATAATATATGTTGATTAATATTACATAAAAATTGATCTTTCATTTATGGTGTACCTCCAAAATTTTCCAATTTCCTAGATGTACCTTGAACACAAAAAGTTTGCGGAACACTGATCTAGGAGACCCAATAAGGACAAATTATCATCAAGATCGATCGATCATGAACACTGGAATTTTATATTATAAATATAAATATTACTAGGACTTTTCATAAGCTTTTCTAATAAGACTTTTATTATTCAGCCATGATACCACTGCAGGGCAAAGGCCTCAAAGATTCCTGGGATTTTTCATTTAGTAATGAGCCTTTTTTTAATGAAATAGTCTATGGCTTTGCCATAGTTATTAGATGATACTAGAAACTTTTGGAGATGAGTCTGTATGGGATGAATTTTGTATGAGATAAATTTTAGAAGGTGTACAGTTGTACGCGGAGACTTAGGATATGTACGTCATTTAAACGTTATCTATGACTAACGTGCGTTAGATAAAACTTAAAACCAAATCGAAAATGTATGTCCAATTTATAAGCTAGATTTTTACATAAAATTCATAATTTTTCATGAAATAATAACATAGATCTACAGTAATCGACCATAAGTGAAATCTATTCAGAGTTGACATAAAAATGTACACAGTAAAGTATATACTAAAAAATCAGATAAAAAAAAGACTAGGAAATACTCCGAATGGATTTCACGTTCAGAAACTGTCCTTAACAACATCATAACAGGTAACAAACTTAACGTTATATTTACAAAAATACAAATCATTTACATTTTACATAAAAGGAAATGCATGCAGAAATTATAATTGATACTATAAATAATTAAACAGAATATTGTCTATGATATTTTTGTGAATAATATTGCCGCTTAATTTTATTTAAGTTTACAAGCTTAAAGAAATAATACAAGAAAAACTAAAAAAAATAATTTAGTTTTACTTTGTATGTAGATATTTTTTTATTTCTTATTTATAAAAATTGGCAGTTTAATATATTTTTAAGAACACAGACTTAACTGACGACTAAGTTTCGATGTTCATAAAGTGCTTTAATAATAATTGACATACTTCATTACAGATGGTAATTCTTTCGAATGGCTTGAACGGTAATTTGGTAATTCATTTCACTCTTGGTAACTAACATACGTTACAGTGTTACCAGCTTATAACTAAAAAGATACATTTACAAAGATATAGAGGAACACAAAGCTCTTAAAAGAAATATTTTTTTATTTAATTATTATAAAATTAAATATACAGTGTGGTAAATTTGGTATACCCGCGGGTCGTTCCGTGTCGTGGTGGATTTACTTTTATAAATCTGAGATCAATTTTACGAAATTATGTTCATAAAAAATGCCGCTTCGCCACTTTAAATCAGTTTAGAAAAATATGGACTGCGTTTTGATGAACAAAATCGCCGATAATTGGATAAAACACATATAAACCGAAACATAACTTTAGTATAGTCAGCATCAGAATCAGCAGAGTGCACAGAGTAGGAAATAAAATCTAAAAACACAATCTGTTTTGAACGTTATGCCAAAATAATACGATTGACTCTACTAATATTAGTATTTAGCTTTTAATCACAAATTTTGATTTAATACAATATCTTATATCAACGCTGTTAAAGTTCAAAATATCTGATTTTGTTCACTTATGACGCTGATTGTACCATAAAAGCACGCATTTTGTAATCAACACAACATTAATCCTAAATGAAATCTTCGTAATTAAACATCTGGTTACAAAATCAAGCTAGCAAAGTGTTAAGTTCAATGCTAATTCAAGCCTATTTTCAATTATTGACTTTGGCAACAAAACGCAGTATTTGGAGTATGAAAGCTTTTAATAATAATGGCGTGCGGCGATCAGTCGTTTTTAATACCTAAACATACATACAAACCAATTTACACTCACTCTAATGTTACTTCAATCTATTTCGTATTCAAGAATTATGCACAACCTATTCAATGATATATTTCAATCATTTTAACATTTATTTGGATGGTATTTTGTTAATATGTATTATATTTTTGTCTAATTTTTTATTCCAGTCTTGGACCTTGGGGTCAATAATGAATACGGTAAAATTGGCCTTGTTACTTCTATTCTATAGAGGCCAATTATCATTTGACAAAGCATAAACAGAATAGTTTTTCAATAAGCCCCAAGGCCATAACATGACCATGTCAAGTCATTACAGTCCCATTTCAAAAATTCGTCAATTTTAACACAAATACATTTTTAAAAGCTCCATTGTTTGCACAGTTAATTAAACACAATAGGAAAACCCACTGTTTTTTACAAAACCGATTCAAAAAGCGTCATAAAATGGACGCCAGCATTTAAAAATACATTTAGATCAAACGACAATTAACACACGCGGTATTTTGGTTTCCCATCACGTCACACCCATGTCCGTCCATTCCACGGCACAACCCGCATGAGATTTCGTCTCGCTTCATCTACCGTTGGATATCACAGAGTTGCTGACTGTCGACCAGTTGGGCCCTTTCGACGGCGACCAAGCACCCGCCAGGCGCGACCAGGAGGGGGGCGGTAGGCGTCCCCACCCACACCTTTTTGATTTCATCTGATGTGTTTTGAGCTAGCGGTGACATGTAGCCGCCTCTGAAAAATAGAGAAGATCAAATTAGAATTATATTGCAAAGAACACTGCGAGGTGAATTTTATCCGAATCTGAGGCAGATTAATTACGTGATGATTATGAGCATATTTAAGCCATTGGGGCTCAGGCCTCCCTCTGACAGAGTGTTTGGACCGTAATCCACCAGCAGGCCCAATGCAGATAAATGATTGTCAAAGTTCTATGAATTTTTAGGTCTATTTCCTCACGGTGTTTTCCTGCACTGTGTTGTAATAACTTTCAGCAAAACCAAACCAAATTATAAATTATCAATACACACCTAAGTTTCCTATCAGCGTGTAGAAGCGCGTCTGCCTTCAGCAGTCGTACCGCCACGGCGACCAGCAGGAACAGTATGAGGGCCCCGCACACTGGCACCGCGATGGTGGCGGCTTTGAACCACACCTCCCCATTGTAGTTGGCTCCGCGCTCGCTGGCCACTGTCTGGCCTTCTGGAAAGAAGGGGAAATATGGGTTAGAGTGATGCATATGGAAACCGACTGTGTTTAAGTCCCTATATTTATACTGATACATATAAATATGTCAATTTGTCGATGCTGTTATTAAATCTCTTAGAATAGGGGGTGAGCCTATTTAGTTTCCAATAGCTCATATAATGTTCCAGTCTGAGTTTCAGCAGTTGGTCCCGGGTGTCATACGAAGACCTATAACAGTCGTTACGGGTGTCAGTGACCCAAAAAGTCTGACAACCAGTCTAACCTTAGAGTATCAGTGTCTCCCAGTAATTTGGTGGCGGAGGTCAGAAGGCAGTCGCTCCGTGTAAAATACTGATAATCAGCCACAACTGGTTGGATTGGAAGCCGATCCCAATGTAGTTGGGAAAACGCCAGGCAGATTAGGCTAGGCATATTATAATAAATAGAAAAAAAAAAACAATTTATCAGTATCTTCAACAAAAGAAGACATACGTATTTTAAAGTAAGCCAACCTCTTTCAGTGATGGAAGTAAAATCAAATATCTCTTTATTACATTCATGACAGATTCTAGATTTGAACAAGAGACCAACAAATCATAATACCAGTCGTACCACCGTACTCCAAGTAAATCTTGTACACTGAATAACGAACCGATGTTCACCGTCAGGGTTCGAAGTTGGGACATTTATCACCGCCCACCCTTAGTGATGTTATCAGAACAGCTATAACCGGAACGTTATCAATGAAATGTACTACCAAACTGCGAATCGTAACATTAATTATGTTGCAATCGGCTTCTCAGAATATGCGTTGGACTATGTTGACAAGACAGAAGTTTTATTCTGTACGATTTATCGTTGCCATTGCCATATCGTTAATAGATAATAGATACCTATAACTTCATATTCATTCGTAAGTAATTTATCATACTGTGAACCGCACCTGGCAGTGTTCTCTTTCGTACTTGGGTTATGGGATACACAGCTATCGACACATGCGCTGTTTTCAGTTTCACACATTTGTTTCTTGACGTTGAAGATAACTAACCATATGTATATCAAATATGACTTTAGTGAATTTCTTTTCTTTAAAAAACGTTGCCCCACACTAGGAATAATTCCTGTAATCCTATGCGTTTACGAACACAAATATTCAGAACCGGAACTCAACATCTGCAGATCATACAAATATTCGTTAAGTGTAGGAATCAAACCCGCGACACGACAGCAGTCGATTACTCAAACACTGCGCCAATTGAACTTATTTACTTAACACACAAAAATGATGCTCATTCTTTCACACGTTAAAGTAAAAAATTGTGTTGTTTTATTTGAGTACAGTGTCATTATCAGATTTACTGTTAATATTGTGAAGATTGCCGCATCGTTACATACCGTTAATTCCACAATTTGATTAGCCCACACAACGCAATTTTCAACGTAAATACTAGATGCTAATAATAACGATATTTTACATCGATAAAAAGTCAAGGAGCTTGCGGGCAATCAATATTAACGGGTGTAGGCGTCCAGAATAAAGGCACCTGTAAAAAGGCATGAGCGCAACCATAATATACCTACTTAGGTAGGTAATGAATTTATCATAACATAAGACTGTGTCCAAAAGAGAAGAAAATCATAATGCTTTTATGGACTTAAACGGTAAATCGAGAACTGAAACATTTCTGTTTCAAGCGATATTCGTGCGTTGGTAGGCCGGATCGATTAACCGAGTTGAAGCATTTTCGAAGCTAGAAACATATTCCAAGGAATACCTCAGACTTGGGAAACGTCTTATTCATCAGAGATTTGAATAGGCTTTTAATAAATCGGAGGAGAGAAAGGATGAAGTCCTAGACAAACAACTACTTACTAGATTCTCTTGAAGATAGTGACACTAGGCCAGCGATTCGCGGGCGAAAAATTGACCGTTTCCTCCACAACCCCTAATTAACCTTCTGTCATGCCTACATCGTGATTATAGGCAGGTTCGTATGGTCCACTACCAGGAACACAACGCAAGTGGCATTATAGATCGAATGGATAATGAGTATACAGTGTCATAATGGCATTCTTTTCGACAATTGATATGACTGCTATTGTTTTATATGTTAGGTAGGCCGTTCATATCTCGGATTGCACTTCTTCGATATTACGTTGTGTACTTATAATTACGAGAAACCTCGTTAATTAAAAACGTTGCGTAGTGTGTGGAACAAATAGTATTTATTGGATAAGAATGTCTATATTTTGGATCTGCTGACTCTATTGCTAGTTGTGTGTTTAAAAAGGACAAAACATAACATAGCAAGGTGCGCCTTTTGGAGCTAGAGTCTAGAGTCTAGACTTTTTAAAAGTGCCTGAAAAGGCCTATTTGGAATAAAAAAACTTTGACATTGACTTTGTACAAATAAAACACCACATCTACATTTTCACCGATGCCGTTATTAAGTATTGCCATCAACCGGACAATGTAAAGGTATCGTGAGAATTGACATATATCATTATCAAAAAAAAAAGAAATTAAGAAAATATTCCGTTATCTGAACAACATTCCAAAACCATGGGAACAAAACAAAAAAATGCAGAAACAAATTAAATATCAACATCAACAATTCTCTGTTAACAATACAATTTCTATCAAGAGACAAGCCTATAATTTAATCAAAATCGATACTTTATTGCTTATCGATCGTAGTCACGCGATATAAACGACGGTCTTCACACTTTCGCTGGTTCGCTGCGATTAGCAAACGTTTGGTCCGTGACGAATCGGTAAACGTACTTGAAGAATAGTTCTCGTAAATAAACATACATGAGTGATACACGAATACTTGGGTTTTCACTCAAGAGTTTAGTAACAATAGTTACTTAATTGAAGTTCGTGGTTGTTTATTTTTGTTATTGTGTGTCATAAGTAATGTTAAGCTGGCCTCATACTGTCGTACATAATATTGAGCTGGCTTGACAGAGTTGTAAAATAGGGCCAAATTATTAATAAAATAATATATTTAGGACAAATGTCAATCGTTTGTGACTTTGTTTAAATAAAATTAATGTAACAAACTCTTTTGTAAAACTACTTGGTTTCAAATAATTACGACATTATACAGGATTCTATTGCAAATAGGTAAACTGAAAATAATTTTAGGGATTTTTCAGGCATAAATGCAGAAGAGGATGTAGAATCATCCTCTCGTTGCTGTCGTCACGTCTTGATATAAAAGAACAAGTTCATTTGTTGAAAACCGGAGAAAGTCCAATCCTTTGTATAGCAGCAAAAATCACTCCTAAGATGCGGTCACCGAAACAGGTCCCTGGCTATTTATAACGGACGATTAACAGTTTCTTAATGCACAATCAAAATTAAACGTTGATACTCTAGCTTTAAGACTTAGTTCAGCTTGTTGTGGTGTGATTGTTAATTCCAACAAAGGAATATAAGCTGAAACAATTGCGCATCGCAATCACGGCCGCGAGCGAAATCCATTATGGCGAGGAAACTAGCCCAGATATGTAACGCTAATCGCTATAGGTAGAATATTATTAAAATATTCGTGAGATTTGTCTGTGGATTCCATTAGGTTCAGTTCCATGGTCGAGTTGGCCATTGACTAAATAGTTTAGACTTATTCTTCGAGATGCGCAACAGATTATAAGAATTAAATTGCTCCTAAAATTATCTACAGAAAAATTGCAAAAAATGTGTTGTAGTAGTGGGCGAAATCGCGTGCAGATCATCACACCTATTATAGTTCTACTATTAACTCAAACCCTGAGGCGTTCGGAGGGATTTATTTCTCATTACAATTCCTTGTATAATCAAACGATGTTGCTTGGATTGCGCAGATTGCAGTTGATTAGGTTACTGCTGGAGGCTAAGATTTAAATCGTACGGTTCCTAAATGTCGAAGTGTTGGACCTAATGAAGATTTAGAATCCTTTATTCTGATATGAAATATTGGTATCGTTACTGGTTCGATTAGCTGTCTGAAGAACTTGATGGATATAGCAGTAGTTATCGATACTGATCTAAAACAAGTGACAGGGAGAAGAAATCAGGAGTTGTTGTTTGCATACATAATCATGGTTTTCAATAGGTAGAAACCATTTAAGGAGGACTGCCTATATTTAGCAATGGTTTATGTAGTCCAAACTTAATATTCATCTCTTGAATGATTGTCTTGTGTCATTCATCATCATCTACGTATATTCTAAATATGCTAGCACCTGCTAAGCATTTAGTTGGACTAACGTTACACCACTGACGTTTATCATGTATTGAAATAATAAGTGTAACAGCGATAGAAATCCATATTGCATTAACCTGTCTCAACATTAACCATTGTGAGCAATCGTAAGATTGCACCAAACAACAATTAATTGATCAACATTCTGAAACAACAATATCTGTAGCACTTGAAAATCTGTAAACCACTGACGTAATCAAGTACAGTCCAACTGACTCATGCGCTGTTTACTTTAGATACGGAGTTCGCTAGAATAATATCTTTGTTCGCGGAAACTGTGGCTGGATGAATTTTATTGAAATTACAGCATGTTTAAGTAAACGTTGTGAGAACGGGAATGTATAAGATATATGAATATGAGGTGAAAACGTTATGGAAAACTGCGTTGTTTTAGTACCGGAGCGGAGATTATGACGCTAGAACTAAGACTTGGAATAAAGCAATATTATAATAATATATAGCGATACTTTCATTTGTTTATTTTTTCTTTTCAAGATTAAAGTATTTTCTTCGGAAAGGCCTAAGGGAATGAAATGCGACTGTCTTTAGCTGAATTCATGACGAATTATTTATTTTTTTGTTTGGTTTTACAAGATCCTAATTGCATTGCGGCGCCTAATGTTTGGAAAGGATTTATTTATAACTGATTCTACCATAGCTAAATAGCTACTTATAACGTCGTTACCTTATACAGAACATAAGAACACTGCTTTACGATATCGTAAACAAGTCGTTTAATACATAATAAATAACGAATGACAAACGGTAGGAGAAATCGTTGCACAACCAACTCAATCTGTGATTTAAGACCGGCTCAAATTGAAATATACATAGAGCCAGCATTATCACTTTTAATAGCTTGTCAATTCAAAGAATTAAATTATTTATTACGGGCCTAAAGGTAGATGCACATTTTACTACATCGTTTGCGCCTTTTGAGGTGGTTCCCTGACTTAAGTACCGGATAGTTCGATCTCATAATGCTTCTGTAAATCTATACAGTATCTTAATAGAGGAAGATAATGCATTTCTCTTTGTTATAAAAGCAATGGACAAATCTTTAAAATATTTATGACAATACAATGCTTACCGCTACTTTCTTTACAAAGAAACTTTACCTAATTGATTACGATGCATACAAATCACGCTACGCTCAATTGTCTATAGTAAACCTGTGTTTAACCACAGATTAAATAATAGTTATATTATCAACGTAATACTTGTTAGGTGCTGTTTGACAAGCGTTTACTGGAAATTGCTTGATAAACTCTGCATGCAAAGTCGCAATTCTTGGAGATTGTGACTTGTAATATGTTACGCCCTGGGCTGAGCTCCCAAGAAATGTAATATTCTTTTCACTTCCAGAATGATCTTAAAAAATAATGTGTTAATTTTATGTAAAACTAGATGACCCGTTGAACTTCGTACCATGTGATTTGATTGTAACTCTTCATAAGCGAATATCAATCGTAATCAATCTCAACATAACCCATTTTGATTTCTCCATTGTTCCTTTGGGTTTTCTTTAATTTTCTTTTTTCCTAAACCACCCAAGTGTTAAGACGAACAAATAAAAAAATATGTATTCAAATTAGTCGAGCCATTTTCGAGTTTTGGCTAGACTAACGCATGGCATTTGATTTATCTGTACATATATGTAGATCGATGGGTTAATACCATATGTTGAAATCTTTTATATTTGATAACTCTTAGAATCCAAATTGTCGTTGTTGTTTGATTTTGACTTTTCTTTGACTATTCAAACTTTATCTAGTCGATATCATTTGACTCTTTTACTTTGCTTTGTTTCCTCTTTGTATGTATTTCTGCCATCAAAATTAATTTTGACTACTGAGTGTTATTCCAATCTGTTGATTAGTTTTTGTGAACAAACAGACTCTTTGTCTTGAATCAGAAGCTGATTCTATTTATTTATTCATCACGTTTGATTGAATACGTTATTCTATTCAATTTACAACTGCAATAATTGTGTATCAATATAATTGAATTGCCGGTATGTTAAAAAGGTATTTATGTTTATAGTACCAATAGTTTTCGTATTTTATTGTATCCATGTAGTATTGTTAGTTTTATAGATACGATACGATATGTGTTAGTTTTATTTGATGTACGGCTTTTCTTATTGATGTTATGCTCGTTATTGCTCATGCTGTAAGTTTTATTACTTAATTTACTTGCACTGTTTTATAGATTTTATTAATGGTAAGATATTTATCCGTAGCTTCTGATAATGTGAATACCTTTCAGTTTAGCTGTGTTACAAAGTCCGGTCAGCAAGATGTTAGTTAGAAAAATAACGATAAGCGTCAATCAATTTTGTAGGAATTACTAATGCTATTCACAGGACGACAGATTTTTATGGCGTCAATATTTACTTGATGGAAACTCCGGATTCAAATCCCGAATAATTTTAAATGTTATTTCACTTAAACTCTTTTACTTTTCTCTATAATTAATCTCCTGTTTAATTTATCCTTAAAAACCTGCACTAGCAATTTACGAACTGTTTATTTCAATTGCATTACGGCAGAACATAAAGCTGCCGTTTATGCCTTTCAATTGTTCTTTATTATCCTCAGTCCTCTCTCAACCTGTTTCCAATTCACCTGCCCTCAGAATTACACGCGTTGTACCCTATTCATTATGCTTGCAGCTTTAATTCTATGTTCAGCCACAGAGTAACTATTTATTCTTAAAGACGTGGTCCTACTGGTAAAATAATAAAGTCGTGTGTGTTAGATTTCGATTGCTTACAATTCATAGATACATAGTTGCACAAGCCTTTGGTGTCGGTGTTAAACGTAAATTGGTTGGGTTAGATCTTGAATCTTGATCTTGTTATTGTGTGCCAATTCAATCCTGTAGGTGCAGGTTCATTAAGACACGAATTATATTTCGCCGTGTTAAACTTAAATTGGTTGCCTGTGATCTAGATTGAATGTTTTGATCTTGTTGTTATTTGAATACAATTCTCTAGGTATCAAGTTGATTGAAAACTAGAATATATTTATGTGGTTGTAGAGTGCACAAAAGAAAAGAGCTATCGGTTCATTAATCGTTCAGAAATCTATGATTTTTGTTTTCTATATATGAAATTAAACTTGAAGTGTATTATAGATGACATGACCACAAATGTATCTTTAATGGCATATTTACATAAAGAATTAAATAATGAACATTTTTTGTTAGAAAATTCTAGATATTTTTACGATTTCGTCAAAAACGGAGCACGTAGATGACCTTTGAAGCAGAAGTAGTAGTAGTACTCTTTAATTATGATAAGGAAATGCTTAGTCTCTCGAGCGCATTGATCAGATTCTAAAACTGAGCAAAATAATGTCTTCGTAGAAAAACTACTTACCAAATTCATTACTAGTAAGGTTGAGCCTCGCTCTAGCCAGAGGGCTGTCTTCATGGTTGCAGAGGTCCCTAAAGCAGCATAGCAGTAGAGAATGTTCTGATGACGGTGGGGGACCTGCTGACCCTGGCGAGTTCTGGCATCGGGACAACGCTTCTTCTTCCCTGGAAATGGAGAATGATGAAATTAGTCTAATCCGTCGATTTGTATTAGATACTGATAGAGGTAAAACGCAAGCTTATCTGTAATATCAAAGTGCAGTTATTGGCAAGACGACGTACTTGGGATGGTTATAATAAATATTCGGTAATAACCGAATTTTTTTACAGCAACTTTATCTTGGTCATATTTGTGAGACTGGATCCGTGTGTGGGCTCCCAGAACATAAAAAAAGCAGCTGTTATGAAGACCTTCCATAGCCCAAACCAGTTCAAAACTTACACAAGTGTAGTCTTTCACTGCCATCTAACAAAAAAGTTGTATCACAAACGAGTTATAAACAAAGGAAAATTATAAAGATAATATTTATTGAATTCAGAACTTGAACATTAAATGGCCGACTTTTTGTTCAATGCGAATCCATTTCGAGTTCAGTTGATTCAATGGTATTGACGCAAAAAGTTCTGTGGTTAGCCTCGGCGCGCACTTGCTCCTTTATAATGCGTTTATAAGAAAAAAGTCTTTAATTTGTGTCCTTACGTGTGGTTGGTCTAAGTTATGGCAGTCCTAGATTTTAATGTTTCTATGACTTGAAATCTTAGTTGACAGGAAAATAGTGGCCTAGGTACACCAGTACCAGAATAGGCAGCAATTTTATAGTTGGCATATCTCTAAAGTGCTGGAAGTTATTTCTTAAATCTTAGGTACATGGTGGTGCTATGCTAATATATTCAGAGTTCTTCGAGACGAATAGAACAAATTATACGTCTAATGACATGGAGGTATCAACAACCACACTAAAAATACTCATTACGTAACGGTAATTTTATTGAAACCTGCGGACAAAATGGACTATAGGCTAGAAAAAGAAGAATATCTTGATAAATATTAAAAAACAACTGCAATCTATAAAAGATACCTAGTCTGAGTTCTAAAGTTATTTTGTCTAATATTTTAGTCGTTACGTTTAATAAATCACACTACGCTTTACCTTACAGTTTGATCCACATCAAGATCACTGTAAGTCATTACATTAGACACCTCCCAGATTGTTGACTTGCGCAAGAGTTTAAAGTGCCAACTGGGTATGCCAACTGATCGATACGATCATTTGTTTTGACTTGGTTTTCGACGGCTTAGTGGGCGTTTGTTTTGATTCTCTTGTGGTTACTCATTTGTTTCGCGTTTTTGTATTAGGGGAAGCATCCGATTCATTGAGATTTTCGAAAAGACCTTTAATTATGTTATTATAATTATTGATCATTATTATTGTAAAGATATCTACTCAATAATTTAAGATATATCAAACGTTATTCCTGTCTCATTTATTTAAGGAACTTATTCAATACCTACCACTTTGGCTGTCAAGTATTTTGAGGCGTGTCAAAAGCGTATGATAAGTATGAATAATGAAGTGAAAAGTTCAGGGGTAACATGTCTGATATGAGGATGTATTTAACGCTATTTATAAAGGATGGAAACGATATTTGTTAATAAGAGATAATGTTCGTAATAAACGAAATATTTAAAAATTTAAACTAGGTCATATCTGATTAATAAAATTCTTCAAAGAATAAGATAATTATCTTTATTTTGACTCTATGGTCTCAAAAATATGATGGTAATAAATACTACAGAATATGGTGTTGGGGCAATGATAAATGTAATATACCAAAAGAAGTAGGCACCAACTTGGCTAAACGATTGACCACTCACCAAATACCTTATCATTATTTACCATCGCATTCTCACGTAATATGCAAAACACAAAAATTCCCATTTTTTAAGGTTTTATAATAAGACATGAAGATTTATGTGTATAACATCTATCGCATGGCCATCGTGGCCAGATAATAACGTTGCGTCCGTTGAATACAAATCATCATTTTACCACAGATGACATTATTACAGATATTTGACTCCCTAAATCCGTAGCCAACACGCACACATACACAAAGCTTGTTAACACGGGTTTAGAGGGGAAAACGGTCGACGGACTGAGATATCAACTATAATTCCGTGTAAACCAACGTTGCTTATGTGTGCGTGCGCCAAGCGACAAATGTATGAAGAAAAGTAGCTGACCTGTGCTTTGAGTGTCGCAAACAAATCACGGCCTATGTTCTCACGGAACAACCAAAAATTTACATAAAATTAAAATTTACAAGTACTTATGTACATTTCTTTTGAATATTGAAGAGACATTTGATGTATTAGCGTGGTGTGCAGTTAACATACAAAGCAGCTTCTAGTTAAATCTCGCGTGTTGAACTCTTGATCTTTTTCAATTTACAAGCTCTCGGAATTTCTAATCTTGAATAATATTAGTTTGCGTTTATCGTGTCGTGTGAGAGTTTACTAGGTTTTATGGTATTGAGTACTTTGATAAACGCGAGTTAAATCGTTGTGAAGCGAATGGAACGGATAACTATGACGTTCTTGTTACAGCTACGTTTAAATCGAAACCTGTTAGTTAAAGTGGAATTCTATGAAAACAGTTTATTGAAATTGACAAAGCAAATCACAGTTAGAATGATTATTTGTTATTCAATCACAATGCAACTGTTGCATTGACTGAGATAAAAAACAATAACAAAACAACATCACTGAACGCCTTTCACTCTATACTGATTGCTTGATTAATTATAAAATATATTTGAAGATGACTGTCATAAATACAGTTCCTAATAAACTTAATTTTCTATGTCCAACAAGCCCTCAAGAATACATGTTTCGAAGTAACATGAAGGTGCTAATAACCTACAATAAACTCCAAAATCTTCTTAATGAACATTTTTACAACATTTTATAACTGTCCCAGATTTCCTAACTATCAAATTTCGCTCAATTTTCCAATGACCATAATCTTTCGTCGTCTATTTTAATTAACTTCGAGTTCGGTTTCTCACGGGAACGAAGACGAAACGAACGAATCGGTTATTTGAAGAATTTCGTCAATTTGAATAATTTGGAAGATTGGGTTGAGCTTTATTTGGCCGATTGGGAACCTATTTGCAGAAACGATTAGTTAAGTCCAATTAAATGTTAGAACAGGTAAAGTTATTAAAGCGGATGAAAATATAGCTATTATGTAAGGATGCCAGATGTTCGCGTGATCTTATGTTATTGATAGCATAACATTTTGTAATAATTATTTCAATGTTTGTACTGTAATGTTCGGGCATTATCACGAATAAGTGTTTGCACTTAGGTAGCTACAGATTCTTGAAGAAAAAAGTAAGAAGAGATTATAAATCTTTTACATAGCGTAGCTAAGGGAACAATAAGGCTGCATACCTTATGACTCATGAGGGACAGAATATATTTTCTTATTATAGACTTGTAAGTGCTAGAGTACTTACAGACAATTAATTTAAAACACAATAACAAATTCAAAGTCATGACTTCTACCACAAATCTATGCATATGTATTCATACGGAAAATCCGTTGGGACATTGTTTTCCGTCGTGCAAACGCTAAGCTATTGCTTCCACGTTTTGATGGGCACACAAATATGGATTTGGGATGTCTGTGCGATATCTTATCTAATGCAAATCTTGGTCTAGGTCATGCAGACAATCACGGGCGTGACTATATATTTGTGTTTGACAAATATTGCGATATTTTATAAGAAGTCTGTTTTCAGTAGGTATGTCTGGATCGCGCGAGTATTTGACAAAGAGAGACATATAAAAAATTGTTTAAGTATAAATGTGCCACCGTTTACAAAACTGCGATATAATATATCTTAAATTGCATTGGTGAATGTAAATAATGGTGATTTTACTGTAATCCCCCCTCAAAACATCGACGTGATAGTTTGTACACGTGATGGGTCTAAAAGGGATATTTTATAAAGATATACTCTGAATTGATAAAGAGATCTCTAATCTTAATAACAAGCCAGACATTGTCAATATTTTCTTCCTATAACTATTAATATCTGATATTATTTTAAAATTTAGAAACGTCAAAACTGTCTATGGAATCTGGATATTTTCTCAGTTTAGACATAGGCACTTATTTAACAAACTTAATATATAAGAGGCAGAGGCGCTAAGGAGAAGAGTCTCTCTCTTCTTGAATAAAATTGGAATTCAACTGCAGTAGGTAGTAGTTTACGGCTAGGAATTTGCCGACTATAAAGCATTTTAATTCAAAGAATAAATTAAACACTTTCTTCACAATGCGAATATCATTACCATACATTTCACGCTCTTCAAACATTTTTGACTGTTAAAAACTATGAAAAAAACTAAAAGAAGTGTTAAAGATTAACACCGTTTATCTATGTAAATGTACCATAGCATAGGAATTGTGTAAACTAATTAGCAGTATTCAGATAGCGACTAAAACAAAACATAGCATATTAGATAAGATACAGAGTAAATATAATGAGTTAAAGTTATATAAAGTAAATAGGTATCAGTTAAAAGCCAATTAACTTCTTAATCGTACGGCACATCTTGAAGTTGTTTCTTTTAATTAATGTAAGGCTGGAAATGTAGAAAGTTCCGGCTAATTAAAAAAATAACTGTGATATATTTTGTCTGGATCGATCTGCGAGGTTTAGGAACGCTTGACGCGGTCAGTACTTGGATGGGTGACCATTTTTCACATATCGAGACCCCTCAGTGCCTCGGAAAGCACGTTAAGAAGACATATGACAGTCGTTACGGGCGTCAGTAGCCCAAAAAGTCTTACAACCAGTCTAACCTTAGAGTAAAACTAAACTTAAACTTAGGGTGGCGGAGGTCAGAAGGCAGTTGCTCCGTGTAAAATACTGATGTTCAGCCGCAACCGGGTGATTGGAAGCCGAACCCAATGTAGTTGGGAAAAGGCTAGGCAGATGATGATAACAATAACATTGTCCGAGGTAACAGTATTAATGCAAAATAGTCGATTAATGTAACCTAAAAATTAATTAATATGTTGAGTAAGTCTAAACAGACCCAACCTATTCTTTGAGTAAAAACAAGTAAGGTTCTTTTAATGATAGATTAATGTTAAACAATCGAGAGATCTAATCTAAAACATAAGTAGTAAACAATAAATATATAAACAAACAAGTTTCAATTAGATAAGTATTTAGAAACAGATAACAATATAATCTGTCGTAATAATGAAAGTAGCTGAAAGAAAGAACCAGTTGAGATGACATACAAAGAACTAGATATTGATATAAAGATGCAACTGACCCATCTAGATAGTTCTATGCTGATATCAATGATTACAGTAATTATATTGTTGATAAAAACGTTGATTCTTCGAACAAAGCCTAGAGGAGACGTTCAATAGATTTGTCATTCATTCTAATCAAATTTGAACTTTATTGGTCAATGATACAGTGTGATTTTGTTCGGAAGTATAGCATAGTCCGGGTCGGCGTCCGCGCTGCACTATCTAGTCTGACCTGCACCTCAACCCCAACAGAGCCACCCTTATCTTAACAAACGAGGACATCAAACCGACATCACTCAACAGCACTTTATATACACGATAAACAAGTCAAATGAGAATTAATTACCGATAAAACAAGCGAATATCAATTTGAATTCTATGGAAATCTTAACGAAGCGGACATGGCGATCGTTAGCAAAGATAATGGCAGAGATTGCCAAAAAGGAGCAAAAATTATTTAAAGTAAATAAAAGTGGGCATGCGGCAGACATAAACCGGTTCGGTGAACGCAGCCCGGGCCGATCCCAATAAGATAATCAACTGAGCGGGTAATTTCAGTGTATAAAAACATAGTGGAGTCCGGCATGCCTTCGCCCGGCTGGTATAATTAATAAACCGAGGTGAACATACCGTGCGCCACATAAAAAAGATACGACGATTACTTAATGTTCTACTGTTGTTAAGTAAACAGACGCATTTATTGATGGAAATTAAGTGAGAGCTAGTTTGCCTTTTAAATAAATTAGTGGAAGAGACACTAGAAAAAGCCTTATCCATCGAAAACTGGCCTATTCTGCTACGCAACATCGTATAATTCACGCAGAAAGACTAAACGCATAATAAGAGCCGCAAGAGAAATAAAGACTTTGACTTTGAGTTTGAAAAAGATATTGAAGCAAAGTATTCAGTATTTAACTGAATTACACTCTAGACTTGCACAATCTCATCTATTCACATACACTGATTCTGCAAATGCCTTAGTCCGAACATATTCAATCAAATCTATAATTGTGTCGTTACATCTATGATGAAAGCGGCAGTCATTTCGAAACCGAAGACAAATTGATTGAAGACACTCGTACGCAACGATAGAGCCCATGCACTAGCATGATAAGCAGTATTGATGGATGACAGCGCGCCTCACATGATGACTAACAAAAGAATAATTAATTCCTCGATGAAATTCAAAAGGTACTGCCGCGGTATCTTAGGAAATAAATCATAATTACTTTACAAATCGATGAGAAAATGTCAATAGATAGGATTAAGATTGTTATTAATTATTGAAACTAATAAGGCAATGATGTATTCGGACATAGACTGTAGTTTATGATATGACTCATATCATATGAGTATTGAAAAAGTCAGAAAATTTATTAATTATCAGATAATTTTGAAAGCTTATCGAAGAAAAAGCTTTACTGATCTTCAGAACCTGACAACAGATAGGGAAAATACTAAAGATAGAAAAATACCAACTCTATAAAGGAAGAGTGATGTGGATATTAAGATCCACTAAAGATTTAATTAAAGTTTACTTCAAATTAAGGAAGAAGTGACAATGATTTAAGTTACACCTGTATGCAAATTACAGTAGCAGATGAAAGAAAAAAAATATTGCCTAGATCTTTGTCAGATACGTAGTGTAATTTTACACGGGTTTTAAGTTACCAAATTATTTTACCTTAATGCATTGCGCGGGAGCACTCCAACGGCCAATTTGTTAAATCATGAACCTTTTTATAAAGGGTTGACATTTAAGCGATGGTCGGCTTACTAATTAGAATTGCAATTAGAAATGATAAAATCTTAAAACCCTCTTAAGGAATGTTGTTGGAACGTTCCTTTAACTTTTTATCGCCGACATCTTGTAAGATGTCGAAATCAACGGACAAAATCTTGGATTCGATTTATACTGCGAATGAAAGAAAATTAATTTTACAGCGAATGTAAGATCTTTGAATTTTGATTTTAGAATTAAGGATGCAACGTTATACATGTTGTGGAGATATTAGATATTATAACTACAATTTATTTTTTTATAAACCTGACCGAAGATGACCCTCGTGTTGTTCCAAAACCTCGCTTATCTCTAGTGACAAGGCTACTGACGTACAAAGATAATGCTTCAAAATCTAGAATTTTCCATCATACAGTCATACATGTAAAATATGAAATATCTTAATATTTTTTAACAAGATTTATAAATAATCACTGCTGCCTTCGAATGGTTAAAAAAAAGTAGTGTCGTTAATGGTGAGTAAACATTGATAGACAAACAAAAAAAGAAATGCTTAAAACTAAGCGATGCACAACATCATAAATAGAAAGCAATGACACATAAACATTAAATATGTACAACTTAGGGGCAGAAACAAAAAGATTTCTTTCAGCTTAAAGCAGTTATATAACGTTATTAAGCTATATAACGTTATTATTCTCTTACAATCGATAAATCGTTATTTTTCCTAAATCTTATCTGAAATTATTGCTATTTTTCTAGCTTTATCTTGGTCTGTTGCCAGTACATTTGTATGTGAATAATCTAAATGACTATTTTCATCTATGTACACTTACGTATCAGCCAAATGATGCAGGCACCCGTGTCTTGCGTGGTGCGTGCGTCTTGGCGCGGGCAGCTCACTGTAGCATCCCCCGCTGCGCGCCGACCGGCACATGTATCCCGTGCCCACGCACTGAGCCGTGTTGCAGTAACATCTCACTCCCGCGTCACCATCATTTGAATCTGGAACGATGAAAAAAAGTTAGCACACACCTAAACAGAAAATAAAAGTATTTTTAATATAAACAGCTTTGTTGTTCTACGCAACTAGTAAAGAAATAGAATGGCGTGGAGCTGATGTCATTTGTTTTAAATAGGTACAATATGTGCGCAAAATTTTGAGCGTCGCTCATATTGTTTTTTCATAGCGTATATGGTTTCAAAAAATAAACGCTTAAATATAGCCATTTTTAAACAAAGAAGCATAAAACGCGAAATATTGGAAATAGTATTTCATAACAATAAAGAAAGGTAAACACTATAATAAATATAACAATGGAAAGTGTAAGAATATGTTTGCAGTGTATTTTTTTTAAATTAACCCTAAGCTATTCATAATATTGAAAATATATTATGTGTAAACCAATAAATCGAAACAGGAAACGACTATTGCGAATGCAAAAGGAAATGCATTATAGGCAGTGTATCCAATCACAAGTATCGACACCGTGGCGCCTTGTGGTGTCGTAAACTTTGATGGCGTTCGATTTGCCGTGCCTACGTTCTTACCTATAAATTCTATGATTTTAGCATCGACGCATTCATACGTTATTTCATACTTGACGGGCATTAAACACGTAACAGAAGACGATTGTACAACAATATTTTTAGTATCCGATTCTGAATACTGACTTCTGTATTCGAACAAACGAACGCGGTGAATCATTCCAATGTTTTCGGATAGAAAAAACTTCCCTTTCATCTTAAATGGTAACCCATCGACGACAAGCCGATGAACCGGTAAAAATAACATACAGCTGGTTCGTGGCGCGTATCGTGTATGAATAATGCGCATGTCATACTCCACGGGCCCCTACATAAATATCCTCACAAACGGCCAGCCTCCGACCGCATTCAATGTAAATGCTTTGGCTCCAGACGATGAAACAAAACAAAATTAATTTCAGAGGGACGCCGCTTTATTTGCTCTCGACAACGGAGGAAAACTTAAGGAAGACCCCCCTTGATGTCCGGCATCTTTAGGATATCTTTTTCGTTCACAAAGTCTTGTATTTTTTAACCCTAATATTTGAATGATTAGTGAGTTGTCCGCTGCCCATGTGCATCGGCGGGACATCGATAAAGAATCTCGATAAAAACTCGATACTTAAACCGACTACGTCCAGCTAATCATTAAGGGATCATTAAAAATTTATTGAAATAAACGACAACAGAATTTTAAGTCTTACTTCGAATAATTGGAAATAGTCCAGTAAAAAGGTAATAATGAGCCCAGCGTCTCCGAATTCACAAAGAAATTTAAGAATTCCATTCGTGCTCAAACTGGCAGATGAAGTCGCGAGCGAATGCGAAACCGCAATAAATAAAACAATTAAAGAATAAAATACCAACGTAAAAAAGCAAAAGGGTTTGCGCGCCGTTAATAGCTAAACCTTTGAGCAAGGGAAATTGGAAACTTTTAATAGCGAGCTTTAATAGCTTTTGCACGCAGAATTGCTTCCATTAATTGCACTTTGCAGTGCGCCATGCATTTATTATGAAATCGAGATTCTATTACGGTCGTTAATTTAATGTTGTTTGTCTTATAGTTCCACGATACAGTCAATTTTATAGTTCAGCTGTAATTCTATTCTTGATTAACCTTTATGCATTTGTACTTAAAACAACTCATCACCTCTCATTAGTAGTCATCAATGCATCGAACATTATGTTAGACGGATGCCATTAGACCGGCTTTACAATCAATTTCGAGTCAAAAACGAAGGCACAAATAGAACACCGAAGGATAAGGTAAATAAAAAACAAATACACAAAAGAGAAAAGGGTCCCGGCATGTTATTTGGTATTGATAAATGGCCCTCCGGAGATGTGGGAGAAAAGGATGAAGCGGGGCCAGAACGAGATAGCTTTACTAATGATCATGAAGGCAGGATGCATTCAAAGATAAAAGAAAGTGCTTCTTATCTTTTCCCAAGTTTGGTTTTCTTCAATGTTTTAAGCAGCTTTATAAGAATTGTTAAGTGCATAGGCGCCAATTCGTCACGGTGCAATGACTCAAGAAAGTCTTCACGGGTGCGAGGTTTGGACATCCGAGAAATTACGGTGGACCGGGGCAATCGGTCACCCTCTGTCACGTGGCAGGGTAAACGAGGTGTTAATTTCCTAGTTCCCTCTTTGTTTGCCGCAGTAATTGAGAATTGTAAAAGGATTTTTGGGATGCTTGAAATAAGTGGAAAGCACTTAACGAAGAAGCTTTTTATGAAAGCTGATCTGTTCCAAAAATCAGGAAAAGCTGTTGGAAACGGTTCCTTTTCACGGATAAAGACGTATTTAAAAGAGCAAATATTTAACATTGGAGCGATCGCATCGGGACACAGGAGCCAGTTTGGTAAATCGCGATTGAAATGTTCTCGTCGCGAGACGCGGCCGGTGGAACTGATCTTTATAATAAGATAACTTTAACGCCGGTTCGTTTGCCACGTACGTCCCTTCAATTTCATTACAGATGGTCGCAACTAGACGTCTATTCGGAGTATCAAGTTCCAAGCCCATTTCTACAGTACATTTCGCTCATTTCAGATCAGAGATTCAATTTAGATCGACCGCTTAGATAGTGCAAAACTTACTCTCGACAGAAATAGTCTGCTATTTCTGCCAGTTTATCTCTAAACTTCCAAACTAGTAGAGTTACAGTTTTATTGGTGTTGTGTTTACTAGAATTAAATGATCGACACCGATAACTTTCACAATACCAGAAATCGGTGGGAATCGAAGCTATTCAAAGCTTTTATTAGTTCTTCGTTGTAAGATTATTATCATTAGTAAGCATTAGGCTTTTATGGCTGAGATGCTCTTGGGAGACGCAATTAAACATACAGTTTCTTTGAAAAATATCCGAATGGCTATGCGATGGTAATGGCGACTTACTAATGTTGCGACAACGGCTTTCTCCTGACGTTCACACGCTGTCCGACTCCGTTTTATCTAGTACTTTATTACGTTAATAATGATTGTGGCGCGAGCCGCAGCCGGTTTCTCTGCTACTCAGATTGGAGCTAACATAACAGGCTTTATGCTGATTGGATGACGCGGAAAACGCAAGGCTACTTTGTGGCCTTGTTGACGCATTCCGATGTCCGCTATTTGAAACTATTTATTGGCTGTCAATTTGGACCGTTTGATTTGTGACTACTGACGTGACCGCACGGGCCCGGGCCATCACAGCTTACAGCTATTCTCTATACAACAACTATTAATATGGCGAGACGCCGTCAGCGCCTTAAGTATAGTTAGTGCAGTGGCGTGGAATGTTAAACAGGCGCTCGAGGCGAAGTTTAATAACTATGGAGATAGATAATTTATATTAGAAGAGAAGATTCCAGTTTATCGGTTTGCATCGGTGCAACGGTCGCGATCGGATCACGACTCATCCTCTAATTGCACTCGCTGAAATTATCTTCCGTAATGGATGTCCTCGTCGGTGCGTAATTATCCAATGCGGCGCCAGTAATCTGGCCGAGCCGCGGGCAATTTCCATCGGAATGCGAGTCGAGAGGCAGTGTCTGTGGGTCGAGTAGCGTTTCTGCAGCTATCTCGAGCCGAGATCGAGCCTCTAAAACCGCTTAATGCTGCTGCACCTTGACAAATCGCACCGATAATCTCGCGTTCCAAATCCAGAGATTCACGAGCTTTTCGTAGAGTACGCTCTTCTAAAGGCGGTTAAGAGAGCGTTTTATCAAAGATAGCGGTACATTTAATACACCACGTCGAATAGTGTCGACGAACTAGCGATAAATAAATGCAAACGTTATTAGAGAGCGGTCCGCGGCGCCAAAGACCTATCTGTTGCAGCCCGAGCGAGATCACTTCCTCGGAAAATTGCTCATTGGCACGTTAGCCGACGCGGCGGGCCTCGTTCCAGTGTTTACTGCTAAATACAATTCACCTGACAGCCATTTATTATAACGTTTAGTTCCTTGTTGAGTTAACATGGTGATGTAATTCGATAGAGTCGTTTGATTAACATTAGCTTTGAATAACTCTTGAGGTCCGCGTTGCTTTTGCATAGATATAATGGAAATGAGCTTGACTATCGGTCTTTGATTTCGGACGGCCGTGTTTCGTTTCCAATCTTTATTACAATGGTGTAGAGATGTCAATCGGTCGATAGTTATTTGTGCGGGATCTAAGTATAGGTACGACGTTTATCACTCATTCAGTACACGTCCCGCCGCCGTCGAGGTTATCGAGGCGCTTTCACGCCACTCGAATAACATTTGAATAATGAAATGCGTTCGTCGAACTCCTAAAAGTGCAAAACGAAGCTAGCGCCGACACGGGCGTAACGTGCCACCTGTTCGCCGATGAATCGGAGTATTCATCGCCTCGTTAAGTCACAATGGGCCACAGAAGGCCGACTACCTGATCTTTTTTTTTCTTTATCGAATCCTCACGCGCAAGACCTTTATCCGTTTCGAATGGGCTTCGATAGCCGCGATGCCTCGATTCAATTGTGTAGGCGACGTAAATGTCACAACGACAATGCTCATCGTTTAGAGCTCGACTCAGAACGATTGTCGTCTTAAATCATAACAGCTCTCAATCATCTGGTAGCCCATTAGTTGGACGCGTGCCGACTTACCGTAAACATGTAAGCTCTTTTGTGTGCATTTCCGTACGGTAGTATAAAATGTTTTCATTAGAGATTTACCGTTTCAATTTATTGTGTAAACATTGATGTAAGTTTGTCGCAGTGTCAACATTTCGGGACAGGTGTTTAGCGACATAGGTGGTAAGGTGACAAGTGAAGGTTTTTACGAGTTGCAACACCAGTGTTGTTTTAAAACTGACGTGTGAAAATGTTAACGCCTTCGCTGTAGGGAGCGATCGGTTCGTTGACTTGCTACATATAATGCAAGACGAGATTGAAACGTAACACAAAAAGCTTAATCAATATTTCAACAGCGGCCGCATTCCGCTCTTATCCGAGCATAGCTTGGCTTTCGATTTAATGAGATCGTGAAAAAAGCAATATAGCATCAATATGAGATCAATTATCTGCATTTAAACAAGGCATTTCTTGTTTTGCGCTTGCGTGTGTAAAATGAACTTGATTAAGAACTGGTAGAGTGACAAATGCTGTAAACATCGGGTTATACATTAAGCATTTTAAACGTGTTTGCATATCGGCGCCGGCGGCGCTTTTAATTCACATTTTCCTATTTCACGCAACTTCAGTTTGACTTGTACACCTTAACATTTACGAACATCAAACGGAATGTTCGCAGAACTTATGAGGTAATCATAGAGTTTCGGAGCATAGGACGGAGAATTTTGCAAAATGACTACACATAAAATCAAAGTTCCCAGTCATATCTGTGTTTAGGCTAATCTTAAGAATTACTTGATGCATTTTGGTAAACCTGTCATCTCTACTAGCATCGTTTCCAAAGAAAGTTCTGCGCGAGAGCAACGAAGCGAGTATCTAAATGCAATTATCATTCACTAGAAGAAACAGTGGAGAAAAACATATTATAGTGATGTACATATTGAATGAATCATACATGGAATGCACCAGGGAGGAAGTTCTTGGATGAATCGGGTAATCTTGAATGAATCGATTTAAAGTAACTGTATGGATATTAATGGATTCTCACGACCTCAGAAATCACTTTCGATGAAATTTTCCGAAGCACTTTCAAAGTCCCTCGATTTTTTTTTTAATGGCACACGAGTTTTCAAGCTACACAGATTCCTGTACAGCTTAGATATGAGATATATGAGGATGCTCTAGGTCCAGCAAAACACAGCACATGTTCGTAACGGCTTATTATATAATATCTGAAATGGAATGCACTAGAATTTCTCCGGAGCGCCGGTGGCTCGGTGAAAGAAGTAGGAGCCGGAATGCGGTCGTACGTTCTGTGTTGGGACGCGGAATTCACACCGTTACTACTTCTACTCGTTAATCACTCGCGCTACTTGCGAATGGGTTTGATTCGACGGTTGAATTTGTTTTTTTTTTATATTGCAACTTTTTGTGGTCTCTATGTTTTATTCAAATATAGGAACATGTTTTAATTCGATGATTGGATGATTTTTCTTGTTTTTTTTTTACTATTTTTTTTTTTGTTTGTACTATTAAGAGGCCATATCTAAGTTCCGAACGAACATACATTAACTAGCAGTACAGTTCTGTTTCACGACTTAAACAATTATTTCTCGTGTCAATCAAATCTTAAATCAGACTTATTAACCAATCCAACTTGAACCAAAACTCATCAACCACATTTCAAACATCGTTGTGTACCGCGCATATAAAATTCAGTTTAAATTAACTGATTTATTACCATACGGGGGCATAGCAACTAGTTCATAATGATTCATAGTCCTGCTTACTATTCCACACATGTCAGCTTCATGATTTGACGTGCTTTTTGCACCAGCCCGTATATTTATGGCAAGCATGGCGGCATCTGAATATACAAAGGTATTTAAAATGTGTACTCCTATAAGGATGGCTCTTAACATGAATACATCGGAATTGTGACAAGATGTCCGGGTTAAAATGTTCTTGTATTTACAACTAGCTGTGCCCGCGACTTCGTTCGCGTGGATGTCGGAACTTAACAATGTATTTTTTAGTGAGACCGAATGCACTTAACCCTATTTTTTTTCTAAAATAAAAGATTTTTTCTAAAATAAAAGTAGCCTAAGTTACTCCTTATTACATCAGCTACCTGCCAATAAAAATAGTCCTGTCAAAATCGGTCCAGCCATTTCAGAGATTAGCCTATACAAACAGACAGACAGACAGACAAAAATTGTAAAAAATGTTATTTTGGTGTATGTACCGTATATATATTCATATGCATGTAGTAAAAAACGGTTATTTCAATATTACAAACAGACACTCCAATTTTATTTATATGTATAGATGTATAGATAACATTATTTTGGGACTTTTTGACTTAGACTGACTCATTGGTCCAGTGGTCGCGAACGCGACTACTAACCATGTGGATTTTGACAGGATTCTCAGTAGCAGCACGAAGTCTGGTACTGTGCCCGATAGATGGCAATATGCTCGCCTCCTTTTACATGGGACTCAATAACGGCATCGGCGAATCTGGGTGTTAAACAGTTGCTAATGTGGCGTAACCTTTGTTTATCATAGAGAAACTTCTTGAACTTAAGAAAAACCCTTAGAAACTATTGGAGTCCCACGGGAAGAGATACCGTATTATATTCTTAGTGCTTATCACTTTTTTAATATACAGGGTGGAACAAATCGAGTTTTAAGAATGTATGTTTCTGAAAATGTACTCCAGGTTTTACATTTTATAATTAACGGAAACCAGTAGTAGGAGATATCATGCGTTGCGGTAGTTTCATTTGTCTCAGCCTAGCTGTGCGGGCGCAAGAGTAGCAACTAAACAGTTACACATGACTTACGACCACATATCACATTACATTTGGCTTTAACATTATCTTTAAGAGATATATTTTTAAACTATGCTTGTAATTTGTGAAGCTATTAATTTTTGATAGAGATCGGACATTATTTTTGATTGGCCCACCATGTATTCGAGGTAGGCTTGATGCGGAAGGCACAGAAACAGGTGTTGTGGCGTAACGTATAGACATCGTGATGAGTCGAAAACAGTCATGTAATATATTTGAATGAGTACGCGCATCATTTATTTCCAATAAAATGTTCTGACTGCATCCCAAAGTTTCTAATCCGATTCAGAATCTAAAAATGTCTCATTGCAAGTATAATTTTACACTCCATAACACTGAACGATTTTCTTAGCATTAAAATACATAGGTACACTTATCCATTTTCAACAAACGCAGCTAACTCACTTAACAGACGGAACAATTCAATCGCCTTGATCAATATGACTCGAAGATTATCGACAACATATTTAAGTACTTACAGATACACTACATAAATTACTGTGGCTATTTATAATGCAATATAAAACGTCTAACACGTTTAGTTAGCGGTACGCTCAAAGGAATGCTTGGCGAGTTCAGAGCTGAGCGTGCTCTTATGTAGGTATGCAAATAAATGTAAGGGATCATTATAGAGGCGCTGATGAACTTTAATGTAAGAATATGTTATGTGTGAAACCTTATAGCTTTAACTATTTAAATGATGCGCTTGGGAAGTTCAAGTGCCGTTTTGTTTATTTATTTTGTTAAAATGTTGCGCGAGGTTAATTTGAGACCTGTAACTTACGGTGAATTAAGAATCATTTGTTATTATTTTTTTAATTATTCGGATTTGGATCACCCTGTATGATTAATTAAAGTGGATTTTCTTATCTAAAACCGTTGACGACTATTTAGCACAGTAAAAGCTTCAATTACAGCTACTTTCTATATATTACTGTATGTATAATAGGTAGATATCAATATGTCAAAAAAGAAAAGGGCTGTCCGAGCTATTTATAATCTTGGTCCAAGGGTGTCGCTGAGACACAGATTTAAGGAAATTAATATTCTAACTGTAGCGTCACAATATATTTTTGAAAATTTAATATATGTTTATAAAAATATTTCGAACTTTGTCAAACTGTCTGATACTCATTCTTTGAACACTAGGAATAAACACAACCTTGCTGTACATGCTACGCGCCTCCACAGAATAAGCAACTCGTTCATGGGACAATGTATACGCTTTTACAATAAGCTTCCCAATGATATACGTAATTTAACATTAAAGAAGTTCAAAATTGTAATTAAATCTAAACTTTGTAAAAAAGGATACTATAAAATTTCGGACTATTTAGATGACAAAAACGCTTGGGATTGAGCCGCTCTTTAACCTTTCCTTTTTTTTTTATATACAAATTTTGCCATTAATTATTATATTATTTACTTCATTTTTTTGTTATTGTAATGTCGTTTAAATTGAAATTATTTCTTATATATAACCGCTATACATTGTAAATGTGAGTGAGATCTAGGCTGAGCGCTCTTCATTTCATTAATTCTCACGATAACTGATGCATGCTTGCACTCTGTTGCGACAGGTTAGCTCAAATAGTTATGGCACTTTCTTCAAAAGGCTATTCCACCCTATATTTGTCTCACATAAACCTTTACATCAATACAATCTGTCTGGACTTTAAAATAGACTTTGACCCCTGAGTTTGTTTCGGCGTTTCTTCTCAGGGATAGTCATAGGAAATGCCGACGCCATCTAGTTTAAAAAAGACGTGTAAAAGTGATTGAAAAATCCTAATTGCAAAATAAATAATTTCATTTCATTTCATTTCATTTCATTTCATTTCATTTCATTTCATTTCATTTCATTTCATTTCATTTCATTTCATTTCATTTCATTTCATTTCATTTCATTTCATTTCATTTCATTTCATTTCATTTCATTTCATTTCATTTCATTTCATTTCATTTCATTTCATTTCATTTCATTTCATTTCATTTCATTTCATTTCATTTCATTTCATTTCATTTCATTTCATTTCATTTCATTTCATTTCATTTCATTTCATTTCATTTCATTTCATTTCATTTCATTTCATTTCATTTCATTTCATTTCATTTCATTTCATTTCATTTCATTTCATTTCATTTCATTTCATTTCATTTCATTTCATTTCATTTCATTTCATTTCATTTCATTTCATTTCATTTCATTTCATTTCATTTCATTTCATTTCATTTCATTTCATTTCATTTCATTTCATTTCATTTCATTTCATTTCATTTCATTTCATTTCATTTCATTTCATTTCATTTCATTTCATTTCATTTCATTTCATTTCATTTCATTTCATTTCATTTCATTTCATTTCATTTCATTTCATTTCATTTCATTTCATTTCATTTCATTTCATTTCATTTCATTTCATTTCATTTCATTTCATTTATGTAATAAGGAAACGGGATCATTTTCTTCAGCGATCGATCATCACGAAAATCGATATCATTAATCGTTTACTTTCTAAATCATAATCGTAATTTCGTTAGCTACAAATACTGACAACGGTACTTACGAATCATTTATTAAGTTTTCAAACACGATTAATGAAGTATAATGCAATATTTTGTGGAATTCTACTTTATTTATAGCGGATTAGAAATTACAATTTTATTTTACCGTTGATTGTAGAAAAACGGTTGAATTATGAACCTTGTGATGTTTGAAATAAGGCTTTCTGTAAAGTTTCTTAGAAGCAAAAGGTTTGTCCAGTGAGAGGTCGGTGGCCACATTCTATGCAGTTATATTTTGAAACATGTTATTTATCTTAAAACTGTTTATTAGTTTTGTTAAGAGCGTGACAATCGATAAGTAATTTGATTATGATAATACAAGCCTAAGGCGTTTATCGTAATTTTAATTTTTAAGTTAATTAAAATTTTGACAAATTGCGTCAAAATCTACGTAGGTTGTGATGTATTCTGACAAGCAAAACAAGTTAAATAAAATATTGTTTTTCATAATTAAATAGTTAATTTGATAATTAACTTTCTGTAGCTTGGAGACATAGAATCACAGATGACAGAAAAAACTCATTAAAATAATTCCATATTATAATACCTATTTTTTGAGATTCGAATGCTTAACTTTCTAGTGACGTCACAAGGTCACACAGCGTCCTCGTACGGCTCAGGTCAGAAGCCTGACAGCATTCTGATACATGAGAAACGACGTCACCAAAACATACCAGCATGGCAACTATGAAATGTTCGCCAATTTATTAGTATTGATACATTCCCGCTACTTATAGCATACCAGTCGTTTTATTACTACTTTCCTCTAGAATGTTATCTCTGTATAATTTCATTACCATACCAACTCATTAATTCACTTAATTAGCACTCGAACTGGAGTTTCTTGGAAAACTTCTAAATCTTTTGTTTGAGTTATTATTTTGAGTTAACTAAATTCTATGTCGATTAATTTTGGGAAATATCTAATTGTGTTTTTGATTTTATCATGAATTATTAAGATTAGCTGTAAGTATATGTATGTTAATTAGTGAGAGAAGTCAATAGATAGGTATTACCAGATAACTAAAGCTTCTAATAGGAAGTTGGATTTCGGCATATCTTTTTTAAAGTTTACCTACGTATTGTAAAACTGTCTCACATAAAATAATAGGTACATGTTCAGTGAGATTTTGACCCTTCTTTGACGATTCCTTTCGTTCATAGTCTTTACTGAAGAACCTATTTAATTTTGCATCATAGCTGCCATTTTTATAGTTTAAATCATCGATCATTCATCTGACTGATTAATAATAAAAACTTTAAAATGTTTGTCTGGCCCATTTTCTGTGACCTGGGGGGCAATTCGGCGCGCTTCGAAATGACTTCATTTTATATGTATAACATCTTGTCTATAGACTATCAGTCTATATCGCTATACAAAGAGCCACTAAAATCTACACATCATCCGACCACTAGTTGCGTTTAAAGTGTCGTTCGTAGTCGGAGGATGCCCTTCATATTCGATATATTTCATTTTCAACATAATCTCTGTACGTAATATCCTAACCCACAAAACCTAATCCAAGTCATACGTCATCTAGACATCATCTCCTAAACTTAGAAAACTACTCAAAAGCAGTTCTCAGCGACACCGAATTAACACAATCAAGAGTGCCCATAAAAAGCGTCCGTAGTCCGCTAACTAGCCAGCATACGCGTACATACAAATATATGTACAAACAGACTTAACTACTGGCACTCGGTAGAAACAAACAGCATCTCGGGGTATAACTACTAATATTTAAACAGACGATAGTGCAGCGCACGCGTGTTATAACATGTAGCGGGAGCGGGTTAACTATTAGCTAGTGTAAATACTGTGATAGCTTAGGACAGGCGTTCACTAGATATTAAACGGTCTGCTGATTAATATTTGATGAATGCTAGTACCTTTAGGGCTCCAGAGACTGATCACTAATATAACCGTTTAGTTTTAGTGTAAAATTGAACACAAAACCAACAACCAAAAATTTTCGATTTTTTCTTTTGTATACTGTTGTGTCGGTGAGCAGTGGCCGCCTACTGGAACCCTTAAGCTGTGAGATAAGAGGGTTATTATGTAAAGGTACCAGTCATCATAATGTCATATTAGCTGTCCATTCAGAGGCTGATTTTATTTGTTTTTTGTATATCCTGAAAACTTTTCAATAAATTGTCTAAGTATTTAGACGTAAAATACTACAGAACTAGTTTTAACTTATATGTTAAACTACATATATTTAACAACATTAATTAGATAAGAAAAGTTAAAAAAAAAATTATAAAAAACATTACGCATCAATATTATTTAGATATATAAATTTACAGATATGTATCTTACCGTATTAAAGGTTTTAATCGCTTATTCGCATGACTTGGCATCCATCTCAAGTGAAACGTACAGTGTACACGGTACAAAGAGGCGCCGATGGACATGTGTGGTCCCGAGTACCGGACACGGCGGGAGACCAGTACCGAATATTGTTTTTATTAACTAATAACTTTTATTGCCCAACAGCGAGGAACCCAGTCCGAATTAAAGACTCGATTATAAAACGTACCAAAGATTTTTTTTTGTTGTAATTTCTTGTCGAGATTTTATCTGAACCGTCATGATTAAAAACGCAAGCTCCGTATATGAAAACAAATTAATCCCTCTCAATGCCAAATGTTCGAAAGACACATTATCTCATGTCAAACACGATTATCTTTTCAATCAAGTCGCCTAAATAAAACATCTTCATGCCAACCGCAAAAAAAATTATAAACATCACAATAAGTCACACACCTTGTAATACTCCACAAATTATACGACAACAAAAAAAAAATCGGCTCCATACATAAGCATCTGTTTGCTCGAAGAAAATTGTAGTGCAATCTTGCGCAATCATTGGGGTACTTTGTGCTTCGACCGCGTTCGGGTAAAATCGGCAATTATCGGACGAAACGATTATTTGCCGAAGGGACGCCGAACACGATCGTTGTCGTGCCGACAGAACCGCTCCAGGCTATTGAAGATTTGTTTTATTTAACAAACGAATGATTGCTTTAATAACGTGTGGTCTGTCTTTGAGAAAAGTTTGAAGTAGACCGCAGAATAGACTGACTAAGGATGAAAACTCGACAGTAATGTTTAATTCTTGCTTAGTTTCTAATGAGAAATTCGACGATATACATATACATGGTTGAATAAATAAATAAGAAAAACAGCCTATGTAAATCAAACAGCATTTCGTAATTGCATTTTATGAATAAAGTAACACGACAAGTCCAACCAATGAAACAGAAAAAGCGAAACCACACGTCCAAGTACAGAAATTTATTACCGCAATTACAAACTTAATTAAGGAACCATAATAAAAAGTAATATGTTGATAAATGAAAACAAATGACACACGCGACTGGGCAATGAAAAGGTGCGCCAGACAAATCGATTATCAATAATGTTGATGAAATATGATTATAACAAGCCACGTATATGAGCTATGTCAATCTAGTTCCAACTGATTACTCTAGTTAAGCTTTGAGAAAACGACTAACCGCTAACGACTGAAATTACTAAACTGGCTTAGTCGATCACTAGCCCTGTCGGCAGATCTGAAGTTATTTACTGCAAAAGCTGTTCTCTAGACTGTAGACAATGACTATCTTGTTAGTCTACATTTCTTGGAAACTGTTACGTTCTGCTGGAGAATTATGGTTTTCAATCATTTGTTACATTATTGTAACCGCAATAACGTTTAAAGTAGTGCGATTTTCTAGTTTCGGCATTTTAGACTTATTTTGAAGTTAGATTCACTTTACTTTTGATAAGAAAGTAAATGAATACTTCTAAAAACTTTCGATCACGAATTCACGATCGGTCGCTTGAGCACTGCTATAGATTTTTGAATACCGTGCAGAATAGAGTAGTTAATAATATAATTAGAAAGAAAGAATACGAAAAACCGAAAAAACAAATAAGATACGATTTGAAATTTTGAATAAAATACAAATTGAAACACGTAGGTAATACCAGATATACTTAATTGACAATGTAAATAACTACAGGTGCAATGAAATAGATTCTTTAAACAAAAATAACGTTTCAACGAACCTGAATTAATCATATAAGAAACTCTTTTGTATAAACCCATTAATATTCTGCATTAAAAAAAAATTTAGAATCATTAGAACATTTTAATAGTTGAGACTTTATCATTACATGCGTCATTACAGAATTTAAAGGAAATAAATTTTACATTTTTAATAACAATATAATATTTTTTTGCGGTAGCACTATCATCAACTGTATTCTGTTTTTATATTTAAATGATTCATTTAATACCTAATGCAACTGCAAGTACGTTTTTATAAGTCATTTGAAGGCTAGATAGAAGATGTAAAAAGACCCTGCAATCATTTGATAAATGTATATGAACGCATAAATAAAGAAAATTATAAATATCAGACGCCAGTTTTATGTAAAGGAAGGTAATTTTATGCCTTTACATCAAAGCTTTACATAAAATTGCTTGTGCCAATATAAAGAAATTCGTAAAACTATGACTAAAAAAAAGATGGTGATCATTAAAAAGGACATCTTAAGTCCTAACTAAAATTCCTCTTTTAAAATATAACGTAATTTCAAAGGACTGATATTGCAGCTTAATATTATTATTATATCAAAGGATTTCCTTATTATATTCCTTTCCATATTGAATTGATTAATCTTATCATTGGAAAGTGTTCAATGTTTGGGGCCATCCATAAACTACGTCACACGAATTTCATGCTTTTTTGACCCCTCCCCCGTCCTTGTCACAGCTGGTCACATTTGTGTGACTGCCCCCTACCTAGCGTGACGTCACATATTTTGCAATTTTATATCCAAAAATTATTAAATTAAAACAGCAGTTCCGAAATTAGTTTTATTTCCATTTATTTGAAACCACGGCGAGGCTCTCGAGGAACTCGCCAACATAACAATTTAAATCTTATATTCACACAGATAGACTTGGAAATATTTTTAAGTTTTTCGTTAATAGTTCAAATTTCACGTTTTAATACAATACTTAGATATATTAAGACTTTGAAATGTGATGTCACGAAACTTAGGACCCCTCCCACCCCTTGTCACACAATGTCACACTTCGTCGACCCCCTCCCCCCCTCTTGACGTGTGATGTAATTTATGGATGGCCTCTTTGCAGTATTTTATAGTATAAGAATGCTTGAGAATACTTTTTAAATGTCACTAACTCGTTAAGTTACTTAGATAGAAGTAATTAACTGCCTCATTGGTCTAGTAGTCACTGTCGCGGCTGCTGAGCTCGAGGTCCTGGGTTCGATTCCCGGGTCGGGAAAAATGTTATTGTGTTTTTCTGCATGGAAATTCTCAGTAGCAGCACGGAGTCTGGAACAGTGGCCGGTAGATAGCAATAGGCTCGCCTCCTATTTTTATAGAACTCAATACCGACATAGGCGAAATGTGGGTATAGGATATTGCACTACTGCCTAACCCTTCGGGGAATACAGGCGTGATGCTATGTTATGTTATAGAAGTAATAATAAATTAATAAATAAATTCAGTCCAGTACCGTCCCACTGCTGGGCAAGGGCCTCTTCTCAGATTGAGAAGGTTAAGGCCTTAGTCCACCACGCTGGCCTGGTGCGGGTTGGCGGACTACACACACCATAAAGCACTTTATAAAGCCCTCTCAGGTGTGCAGGTTTCCTCACGATGTTATCCTTCACCGTTAACGCAAATGCTAATCAAATTCTGATCCGCACATGATTTCGAAAAGTCAGAGGTGCGGGATGGGTTTGAACTCGAACCCCCTTGCATGGAAGGCAAGCGTTCAACCACTAGGCTATCACTGCTTTTATAAGTAGTAATAGTTCGTTATAATAATATAGTTAGTAGGCTTACGCCGCGCGCGTTAATAAAGGGTCTATTGCCAGTTTGTCGGCGTCTTCTCAAGCTAGTTCCAAATATAATCATGTATTTTTATTTTTTACGCGTACTTACCTACTTAATTATATGCGAGCGAAGCAGCTGCGGCATCGAATCAATTACGCATCATTTCACGATAAATTAACTTGAAAACGATGTACAGGTGATATTTACCTCTCAGCCTGGCGCCAACATACAGCTGGGCTGTATTACATACCGGTCTAAAACCCACATACGCCATAACCGACGGATGTCGTTCACAGGCAATTACCTCAAAAAATGCAACCCTACTTAGTTTATAATTTTTCTAAAATGACACAAAATTGTTCACAGTCTCTTCTAAGCCATTAGGCAACGGACCTATGATTTGACGGGCTAACGAAGGAGCCGTAAAATTCCTCCTATAATCACCGTGGACCGCTCCTACGGCGGGAGGGGGGCTGATTACAGGGTAGCCGCCCACCGTCCGCCGCGGGAACCCGACCGCGACGAGCAACGAAATGTCTTAAAACAATCATACACTATCGGGACTTTTTATGGTCTGAGGAAGAGAATATGGTGGTTAGTGCATTCTTTCAAAATGAACATTATGACGTTCCATTTTTGAATTTTAAGTAGACAGACACGATTTCGCTGGGCTCTATAATTGTAAGGGCTTCTAATATTTGATGATTGCGTGCGGCATCGTTGCGTGATCGTTTTTATGTATTTCATTTTTCTTTGTCTAATAAGAATTCTTAGAAACGGCAACTAAAAACTCTGCATCGCTAAAATGGAATAAAATTAGTATTTATATTCGCCATTTCGTCAAGACCGCGATTTTTATGGTCATCACTATTTTAATAGGCTTTGAATACTTAATCCTATTTTAACCGTTGCATTAGAAGCATTCCGCGGATGAAATAAAATTAGAAAATAAATGGGAAATTTTACAGCGCTTTCTATTATGCATTCTTAAACATGTTAGCTTCCTTTTAGTATTTGCATTTTGTGTTGGAATTTAGCTTTTGTTCAAAGGGGATAGGGTTGAAAATGCGGCGGATTAAAGTAACTAGAGATTATTTATAGGTAAACGGGCGATTCCCCCGGAACGCTTTGCTAATTGACATTAAATGCTAGTCGTTTGTCATTCGTGTTCTTGAGTTTGAATCGTCACCTAACTGCAATTTAAACTTATAGGTATTAAGCCTTTTTTTAACACGGAATAACTCGTTAGGAACGTTAGGTGCATTAGACCTTATAAGAAGTTTTTGCTTTTATTTATTATTTATTCGCCACAAACTATCAGTACCCAAATACACCAAAGTATTCCGCATTTTTCCGACTTTTTTTTTCTTGGTACAAAACAAACGTACCTACATAAAAAAAAAACTCTATTCAACGTAGGCACCTATAATTTTCGATCAATTTAGCATCACCCAACATTTAAAGGGCCGCGTGTTTGGTACCAATTTTTGGTCTCAAATTGGGTTTTAATCGACGGATGTAGGTTGGCTATAATTTCTAGTCGAGAAATGATAATTTCAAAGACATATGGTTGGGACGATGATTATTTTAATATTAAAGCGGAAAAAAGGGTTCGAAGATATCTTTTATGCGGTATTATAATGTCAGATGGAATTGAGACCAATTATTGGGCTTTTTATTACGAGTTAAGTATGTGCGATAATTATATACAAATAACTGAGGTTGCATTACCTGTAATTCCTGTATCGAGTGCGTATGTATGAGGTAAATGTTAACTACCCACAATATCCAACTACATGTAAATCACTTTTATTATAATTTACATTCCGAGAAGGAATAATCTTCAAAATGTTAAACACATATTGTGTATGCGAAAACATGGCCGCTAATTAAGTGAACGTTTAAAGCTGTAAATATTAATTAACTAAGTGCAAACTACTTAACACTGAATGTGAAAATTATTGCCATGAGAATTGGTATCTAAATGGTTATCAAGTTACATCAGCAACAAGTATTAGGAAAGCATAAATACCTTATTGATTCAAATTGAAGGCGGTCCTAGAAACGTTCTGATTCCTTAGTCAAACAGTTAGGTACAAGAATTATACGTTCTTTGACTGTTTGGAGCTAGCTACAGAACGGTCTCATTCAGACTAGAAGAGTTAGAGAGGAATTAACATGTAGTATTTTGATTTCACGATATTTACCGTACATTTAACAACAAACGAAAATGAACATCAAAATTTCAAAACTGCTGAACTAATTAATACTTTTGATGTTGACTGTATATAATTTATTTGATCCCAGTGTGACTGTTTGTGCCCATGATTTATGCATGTGATGGCACACACGACCTAGGGAAACCCTGTATATTGTGAAGCGTTTAAATATACGAACACAAAACAATCCGCATATTTTATGTGCGTTCTTATTTTAAACAGCTCCACACATACCGAAGTATTAGTGTGTTAGCACACGAACACTTTTCAAATATCATATCCACGGACCACGGTCCACGGTCCACGACACAGTTTACCATGATTGAATTAATATGCCGGCTGTTTGCGTGGGTGGCAAAAAATGGTCCATCTTTGTTTTAATAGCCCCCAGCTACACATTAGATGATTAGCCTATTAATTTTATATCAAAACTATTAATATATTTGTGTAATTGATGGTATTTGTAACTGGCAGTTAAGGTTCAGTTAGAAAGTTAAATAAAAAAAAATCTTTTTGATTTTTTGTTTGCGCGCGTGTAAATTTATTTCGGTGTTTATTATTTATATAAATTAAAGTATGATAAACCTAGAAACTGTGATTTTTGTATTAATTAGCCTTGAAAAATACATCGGTAAGTTTATAAAACAGGCTTTGAAGGTCGAATCCTTTTTATTATCAAATCTTATGTAAATTAAAGTTTGTTACCTAGCAAATTGAATAAAAACTTTTTTGATATATTTTTCTTTAATTTTGTCAAGATTCCGTTACAAACATCTCCTTAATTAAAGCGAGCAAACATTATATTCATTCATTAGCTTATTTATTTATGCGAGACAGATGGATTTATGTAACACATTAAACACCATGAGAAAAAAATAAACTTATATTAATTAGAACTGTCTCCGCTTGATATATTTTAATAATAAACTTTTGAATTTTATTATAATGTGAGATGCAAAACAAGATTAAAATATCGGTATCAATTTGTTACAACAATTTTTATCTTTGCCCATCTCTGTTGTGGTATTTTTTAAGGTTTGTTCCGTTAATTAAAATCAGACTAGAAATTCTAATGGGAGAACTGCGTGGAATATCATGAGCATACTTATATCACTAAAATGTGGGTATATACTACAGCACTGCCCAGTGGCGTGCAGTTCATAAAGACAAAAAGACACTGCCTTACCTACATACTCAGATAAATATTTATTATAAGATATTTGAGGTGGCAAATCACGTTCATCATTATTTAATCGACAAGACGACGAACCAATACCAACATGCAGTAGATATTATTGGTAAGTAAGCTTTTAAAATTTTCTGTCTACCCTGTCTAAAAACTCTGTGCACGCCACTGCTTCTGCCTTATCCTTCGGGGAAATAGTATAGGTGATTTAGTACGTTATCATGAGTATGATGCCGATGAATCTCGTTAAAATTCAAACAAAAATTGTATCCCGTTTAAATGGCATTCATTGGTACGTACATGCAGTTAATTAGGGGTATAAATAATAGCCCCCGAAAAATCGGGATGAAAACGCGTGATCCGTCGAAAATTATAGATATTCATTTTCGTGTTATTTTTTTTAAACTTTAAATAATTTAATGTAAAATGTGAAAGAAAATAATGAACACGTGTCCCCGAACCTAGCACAGATCGAACCGATTCACCAGCCTACAACTGAGCCGTCTCGTACAAATCAATTAAGGGCGATGTCCGTCGGTAAAGAAAGGACTATAAAAACAATTCAGAGGCCCCTAATTGCCCCGTCTGACTGTCTGTACTAATGAACACATGTTGATAGACCCACTCACCCATAGGCCATAATAAAAGATATATAGTAAACGTTTAAGTTTTAAAATCGACTACGAATTTACCGATTTAAACTATTCTTTATGATGCTGACTTCGATTTATGTACTTGTTATAAAATAATAAATTTGTAACATGTTTTTGTCTATATGTTTTGGGGCGAGAACTGTCTATTACGTGAGTCGGTACTTTTAATTAGATGAAATAAAACAGTGGTTCTTATAAACATAGAGATTTCATTCGGGATTTTCACGAGGAAACGTGCTCAAAGCTTTCTAATTCCTGCATGAATTACTCTAAATTATGGACATACGAATTAATGACACTCAAATCACCGCATTGCCATCCGAGTTATTGGAAACCGACATCTCTAATCAAACATGTATGAAGTAAACTCATTTTCCCAAATATTTAACGATACTATAATATTTAAAGATTTGGATAATATCTCGTTAAACACTGTTAGTAAACTTACCTAGTATCTTACTACGCATCGTTGTAAATCGTAATTTTCACAAGCATGTGTTTAGTAAAGAGCACTAAAGAGCTGAGTGTCTGTCGCTAGCGCAACCGAATGCGTTAGCTGTTGCGCACTGACAGACAAACAGATGGATTTACGAGCGTCCTATTGACCTGAGATTAAAACTGTTAGTTCGGTTTTTGAGTCGCCTGCTATGATAACAGAACATGGTCATAAATTATGTTTAGTGCACACTAGTTACAGGCTAGTAGCTTTAAAATTATTTTAGACTAGAGTCTGGTAAGACTCGGGTGTGCCTTTTTATGGTATTTTATGGTTTTGATATGATAAACGTTAATTATATAAATTACACTTAATTATTGCTACTTTAGACTCATGTAAGGCTCATAAAAAAACGTTTATTTATACCTATATATCCGTACTTGTTTTTTATACTGCAAATTAAAATATATCTTTATATTTGTGTAGCTATAAAAAGGCATTTTCAATTCGTTAGGCTGGTTTGGTTTGTCAATCTATGGAGGAGAACAGAAAAAACCTCCATGGTTACTCTTTTAAAACACCATCTCTTGCTAGCCTCTTTTTTTTCATATGCAGATTCCAAATCTACATGAAGTCAACCAGGAATATAAAAATAAAATTGATACATAGGTATTATTATATTAAAATAAACTCAAATAGGACGTATTATTCAAAATTCAAAATAAGAATACCTCGAAACAATACAATTTAAAACACCCATATAAAACTATTAGCTGCTTATTGCGCACGCCCATCATTCGTGGAACGCGTAAATAAAATGCGTAAACAATGGAAATTAGAATCAATATGCGCATGATGCGAATACCCCGAGTTGTGACTCATTTCTCTTGTTACTCAGTGATATAACATCAGGAATACAGAAAACCGGACAAGTTCTAATGATAATATTATTGAATATTAATATGACAGATTAAATCCTAATTCTCTGTGAATTTTGGTTTTTGATTAAATGTTTATTATTTAATTATTTTTATTAGAAAGTTAAACTTCTAATACCTATTACATTTCAGAATAACTGTCTTTTTTCAATATCAGCATCTAATACTATAATTTACGCCCAAGTTCACCGACACAATAACCAATAATAAGACAAAACGATCCGTTACGTGCAGCAAAATTAAACACCAGTTTAAACGTTTTATATTGTGGGTGAACATAGCCTAAAGTCTAAAGCCAACTAGTTTACGTTAGTCATCGTTTAACTTTAAACAGTACACTTCATACAACAATAAACTGGACAATAACCAAGAGTAATAAATAAAAGTAATTGTAAAGACGTGGCGCTTGTCAGAAGTTGCTAATAAAACCTACACAATGTCATTAATGAAGTACACGGCCTGTTGTACCGAATAGCCTCAAATAATATTATTTCAAGGCATCACGAATTCAAATATATCTAAACTTATTTCATAATTTAGTCCTAAAAACATAAATTCATAAACATGATTTCTAAACCAATGTTGGATGTAGTTTGTGGAGGCGCCAACGAATTTAATTCAGTTGTCCGCTTTATCAATAAACGAAATTTATTTAAACAGTACTAAATAAATAAATCAAATTCAATCATAAATATATTTGACAAATAGAAATCACGTTTCTATGCTTAAATTCAACACTAGTGCTGCGCATTCAATTTGCAAATAAACATCGATAAAGATCTTAGAGATCGCGTTTTGGCATGTCATCGATGCGATAGTGATCATTATAAGCGACAGTGGCGCCAAAAACGGTCGCGCAATGAGGTCACCGGTGGCGTCGAGCCAAGTGCATATAAAACGAGTCACGGCCCGCCGCTCCGACGCCAATGACTGAAGTTTTTATCGATACTTTGATAACTAAACGTAATTATAGAACGAACATAAATTAAAAACTTCGAACTCTTACGCAGCTAGCGCACGAAATAAACCTTGAATTTTGTTTAATGAAATATAATTGATTCAGGTGTAATTCAGAAGTTATTGTTAACATCTCGCGTATATTTCATTAGCACGTAACTCAAATGCCTGTGAGAATAATGGCTCGGTTCCAAAACAAATTTTGCCACAGTTTATTAGCGAACCAGCTAATAACTATTCACCTCCACATTTCGGTGACAACATTTATGCATTGAAAGATTATAAAGATGGTTTTATTGCATTCATATTGTCAATGTTTGGATTTTAAAATTAATCACGTGAACTAAAGCTATTGCAGTGGCAGACGGCCAAAGAACGGTGGCGCCAACGTTGCGGACAATTACAGATATAGGAGCTGTGTAATATGAGCTGCGAAATAAAAGTGTGATGATTAATGCTACACCACTGTACTAATGACTGTCATAAGTATGTACGGCGGAAAATAATATGTGTATTTACATTTTAAATTGTAAGTTATTAAATGTTCTTGTTTATCATCATAATAAATATCCCGTATAACGTTCGAGTCGTTCGAGATACGTTCAATTGCAAGATAAAAATGGTAGTTTTACATAAAAAAGTCTCGCCGACTGGTAAAACAATTATCACGTCGGCTAGCGAAAAAGACAATAGTGATGGGCGTGTAGTCTTGCTAATCGTCGATCGAGACAGGCGCCGTGCTGCAACCCTGGAATGAGGTCGACAGGCGACAAGTCAAGCGAAGCGTGACAAACTGACTGCATATCGATAAATTTACAATCCTTGTATGTAACTATGTTATAGGTAAATCTGTTCTGCGTTTGTCTTTCTATTTAATTTCTAAGTATTACTACAATCAACATCATCTTCTTTGAAACAAACATCAACGCTAACTATCATCTATCTTCCTAACGCATAGTATAAACAAAACACGTTACACGATATGTCAATAATATTGTCACCGAAACTAGCAACAAGGTATTGTGTGCAGTCGAAATCGATCGATTATTATGACTGGTGAGTTTATCGACACAATACGGCACGTCACTAGCGGATGTGCGGCGCCTCGTGCGCCGGCGCCGCGGTTTCGCAAACAATGCACTGTGTCCTTTCCACTGTCGCTTTGGAAAAAGCCGATTGTTAATTGTTATGCTAATAAATTATTGTAATCGTTCATTTTTGCATATGCACAAAAACGCTTTGTGAGATGCAACATAACGCAGTAAATTATAACCATATGTATGTATTGTGATTTATAAGCTTGTGCAATAACAATGAAAATGACGAAGAACTTATTGTTTGCTGTACTTGTGTAAATACGTTTTGAAGTCTGACATGTTGTGTAATTTAAAAAACTTACAATATCAACCACAATCTAGTTTCATTTTTAAGAAATAAATTACTTTGCCATATAATTCTTACTTTACCCAAAAATTTCCCAGAGATGAAGTGGCCATTATACAACTTACCTGAAAAAGAAAATTGTGTTATTAGTAAATTATAAAAGATATAAAATGGGTGGACATGCATAACACAAATACGAATAAACCATAATACATAAAAGGAACAGTTATTTTACGATATTATAATTATAAGACAAAGATTCCATTCAAGGGAAAAACTGTATTATTTTAACATTATTTTCTCAAAATTTATGAAATCAAGATAATTTTTGAGATTGCTTTTTTCGGTAATTACATAAAACTTGTTTAATTTATTACATAAAAATTATCTATAAAAGACAGCTTTCCAAGAACATATCAAATCTAAATTAATTCCTGAAACTGTGCTCAGTAAATTAACCGCTAACCTATTCTCACAATGATATCGTTAAAGTGAAATATTAACTCGAGCAGCAGAGCATAAACGTGATATGATAAATTTTACAAGCACGCCAACTAAACTACATAAGTAGTTGCTTATAAAATAATTTTAATAATACTAGAACGTTATTTTGAAACCTAACTACCTATATTATGACAAACAAAACGATTTTTAGTTTTTACGTTTTTTTAATGTCTGATCTAAATTTAATGACGTTGAGTTTTTCCGAAGATGCATATTGTAGTATATTTTTTTTACATGTGATCTTTATTAAATTGCCATTTAGTTTCATATTAGATAATAAAAAATATAAACAACCGGCAATTTTTAGTCTTTAAATAATAGTAATATTAGTTAGGAGGATCGCTTGCAGTATGTCTTCGGATAATGATGTGCAAATTATAGTTATTTCACGATGAGCAATTTAACCATACCATCGTAAAGTATTACGGAATACTATCGAAGTAATAATTCAAGTAAGCGATAATTCCAAATGTCAACAAGAATATAAAACTTATTTACAGTTAAATCTTAAAAGTTACGTCGACCGACGGGTCACGGTTACATGAATCAAAACAAATGGTTAATTAATATTAAAATTCACTGAATATATTCAACATTTGAGTAATTGAAATAGGTATGGCATTAATGTTTTACGGCTATTTTTTAATTCAATTATGGAATTTTAAAGCGTCTCAGTGTATAATAGTACCTGCATATCAGTATATTGTATTTGACGGTACTTTTAGAATATAAAGCTTTTTTTACCTATAATAGGTTTATGCAAAAGTGTCTCTGAATAATACATATTTTTTATTATTATTTATCAGTCTAAAAGGGACGTCGTTCATTTAAGGTGGCGCCAAATGTCTACTTGGGGTGCTCAGTGAGGGTATCAAATAGAAATGCGATCAACCACCCTATGAAATCGCTTGTAAATGTATATTTATAGATAGCTAAAGCTACAGAAAAACAAAAGGCCTCGCTATTATAACGCAAATTACATCGTAATTAATATCTAGTACATCATATGAATTTTGTCATAATATCGATAGAAGCGACATCACTAGAGGCAGGTACTTTTTTTGTAGATTGTTTTGTGTAATTTGAATTGGGATCAAGGCCCTTATTGGCTAAGCCAAAAACTATAACTCTAGTAAAGCCTAAGCTGCGTGATTTTTAAATTACAGTTACCTATTCTAAGTCGCGGTTGTTCCGTATTTTTTTCCACATACCATGGCCTTAACTTCTTAGTTGCGGCTGAAATCTGCCATTTATATGTTTACAACATTAAATTTATTTATTTTATATTGTACAACAGTATAACCAATACTTCGAATTGGTAACAGAAACAAGTAATACAAAACGCAAGACACACACCAATTCAAAATCCCTGTAAAAACAAATGCGTGTACACAAAATGTACACGAAGTTGCGTACGCGCAAGTGGCAGTTATGTTTATTGTTGCAGCCGGCATAATATAAAACTTATAAACAACGATCCGATTTACAAGCCACTGTCCGTTATAAATAAACATATGGCTGGTAGCGTTAGCAAAGGCGTTTGTTTTTATTCAGTTGTAATAACTTAACAATACCGTTAGGTCGTTTAAGAATTAAGCTAACTTTTTTATTTACATTAATAATTAAAAAGTGTCATTAAAGGTAATATAACATCTGTATATTTTGTTCACCTTAAAAAAATCTAAATTTATGTATTAAAAAAAAATACAAGCGAATGTTAAATTTAATCTAAAGTCATTTAATTCGTAAATTATATTTATTTTAAGGTAAAAGCACTAAAGCTCGACAGTGAACTAAAAAATGACACTCTTGAAAAAATGGTTTTCTAATAAGAATAATAATCTTTAAAATTACTTTATGATTGATGTAAGAGACACCTAGTGATATGTATGATACGTAGTCAAAAACTTTTATTAATTTCTTATACAAAATTCGAAATGGCGTCAGTTAACAATAAATAATGTGAACAAGTGAATGTGTGCGCTGTTATTTTTAAGGTTTTGCTTTACTAGGTTGACATTTTGCAGGTAAGATTTTGTTCTACATTTTTACTATTTCTGTTACTTTTTGTTTTGATTAAAGAAATGTATCAAATTATGAACATACTAGAACCATTGCCTTCTTATTTTGGTTAGATTTCCTAACAATTTAAAGTGTGTCTATTATTAGTACCAGAAATTAGTCAAAACCTAAAACCTGACACATGTGTCATCTACTGGGGTCTCACCAAACTGAATTTCTCAGCTCATGTTTATGTAATTATGGTCTCCATGTCCTGTTAAAAAAGCGCTATTTAATTCTTTTTCGATTCACATTACAATATCCAACAGTAGACAGGGTCTCAACTATTGGGGTATACTAGGTGTCAACTGTTAGTCCTTTTGATTTCAGATAAACGTTTGAGCACGATGCCGCCAGTAAAAGGACAGATCTTTCGTTATTCTGAAGCATGATATGGAAGCAGCTATACAGGAATGCAGACGAGGCGACAATCTTAAATGACGACAATCTTAATATTACATTAAACTCCCTGGCTGAAAACTTTAAAACACCTATTAAACTAACCGAAAATAATACTTCTCAAAATCCTCAAGACAACAAAAACATGAGTACGAATTCCTTAATAATGCCATCTACATCAAGACTACCACAAAATTTTTCAAACGATATGGGTATGATTATACCAAGTCCCTTCAAAAAGGCTTTGTTTTGTCGAACACCTGAAGAAAACCAAAAAAAAATAATAAATAAGAAAGAAAAGATACCCTCTGTTATATCCTTAATGCAATGGCAACAATATCATGAAAACAAGGAGAAGAAAAAAAAATGAATTGGAGAAAGAGAAAAAAGAAGATTAGAGGAAAGGAAAAATAAGAAAGAACAGAACGAAGAAACACGATTACTGAAGACTGCTCAGAAATTTGCTAAGAAAAACAACACTGAAAATGAAAACGAATAAGACTGATTATAATAGTACTACAAGTACTGAAGAAGAATGATTGGATTCTGGAGCTAGCATAGATGATATATCTGATGAGCGTGACAATGACGAAGAAAACGACAATACAGATGAAGAAAATTACCATGACGAAAGTAAAATCAAGCAGGGTGATTTTGTGATTATCAACTTTCCTGGAAAAAAGAAATATCACAAGTTTGTCTGCGTTGTCCAAAAATTTTCACAGAAACATATTGAAGTTATGGCTATAGTGTGCTGTGATCAATCGAAAACTATCTTTAAAGAAAACGATAAAGAGTATTATAAGTAAATCACAAATAATTGAAGTCCTCAGAGCATCGAAAATGGTGGTAGGATAAATTTGATTTTCCATTACAAGTTGATGGATAACTTGATATAATAGTACCATCAAGTTATTCATCAACTTGTGTATATGTATAAGTTAATCTCAAATAGTAAAGTCCTCGACATGCCAAAAATGAATAAAGCAAGTAATAGGTATAAATTTGTTTTTTTTTTGTTACAAGTTACTATTGCTGTTCAAGTATTTCATTGCTGATTTGTTTTAACTTTATAATCACATTAAAGTATGTAATCACTACTAAAAGACATCTGTTAGCACTAATAAAAGATATATGTCTAATATTAGTGCTAAGGGATGTCTATTATTAGTGGTTTCGTTTTTTGGCGATGTCATCTACTAGTTCCTACGACAAATTGTAAAAGAATATAAATTTAAGTATAAAATATGTTGATTAAAAGCATCGTTTATATTAAAAAGTAAATTTTAAATGTTAATGTAACAGTTAAAAAATGCTGTAACTGTAATTTGTACTAAATTAAATTTGATTTTTGAAGAATGAAATTTGTGTTTTTCTTAAAGTGTCGAGCATTAGTGCCTTTACCTTAAGTATCTTAATTCCAGACAGTATACCTATGGTAACGTTTCATTTTAGGACAATTAAGGAAAATAATAAGTTAATATAATAAATATAAGTAGATTATATATTATATTCAATTTCTTGATTTATAAATATTAAAATTCTTTATTTTCTCTATCTCTAATCTGCTGACGGTACCAAACTTTTTCAGTTTACATCCACATCTGTCGCCACGAGCCGCTTACGTATGCTTCATGACCAATCACAGAAGACCTTCCTCTCCCCTTGTTCCTTATACACATGAAGATAATCGAGGAGCAACGATTCTACATTTAAAGGGTCTTGTTAAACTGGTGATGACAAGACCCCAGTTTTGGTGTAACGCCGTCTCCCCGATTCTAGAATGTTCTATTTGAAGGCGATATCCCACTGAGTCTAAAAATATGGAGTTATTTATTCTAAAGAGTATACAGGACTACAAGCTATTACGATCATTTTTGACTACCGATGATGTGGTTTTGTTTTAGTAGTTTTGAGAAATTATAATCACTTCACAAGGAACATTGCATTTCTTTACTTGTAAAGAAGTATGACTCATTTATTTGGCTTATCAACGAGTCATAAATCAATGGTAAATTAAACTGATGTAAAATCCAATTACTGAATGAAAAAAACGTGTTAAACAAAATTAACACTACAAACTTAATGACGGGCAATCATTTCTGGCTCCCAAGGAAACGAGTTTACATAACACAGTCCATTTTCCAAAGCTATAGCCATCAAAACAAACAATGTTTGAAACACAAGTACTAGTCTATATAAACTAATTTAGGTCACAAGGTTGGCTTAGCAAAATATGGGCGCCGGCGCCGCCGGGTCGAGGCCAACAGTTGCGAGTTGTGGTTAAGTGTACGCGTGTGAACACATATTACAATAATCTTTTCAATTCCCCATATTAATTTGATGAGATTATAATTGAGAGAATTTCGCCCGAGTTTCCCACAGAAAAATATAGTCACGCGATATTTAATGAAACGCGGCAAACTGACGCCAATGTACGCCCACACCTTCGCAATCGTCTGCCAATCGCAAATAAGAAAAATAAAAACGACAACAATAGTCACAAACTAGAGAATTACGCGGGTCGTATATATATAATGGAATAAATTACGACTTTAATGAATAAATTATGAGTACAACGCGGTGCGCCGCGGGAAAAAATAGCGCTCTAAGTGCGGCGCCGGCGCCAGTGGCGGCGCAAGGATAAGCCTTGCACGCGCACACCTCGCCCGCAAATAGTCTGAGTAAACATGCAGTAATACACCTTAATGCACACACATAAAGCTTTAATTAACTCAGTTAACGGCTGGAAATACGACGTTGCTAGACAAACTACGGATTCTGAATGCGCTCATGCGACCGTAGCGAGTCATTACGATACTTTGAAAGTGTTACTCTATAAAAACAAACCAAACTACACTCTAATCCAGTGATATAAAGTCTCTATCTCAATCGATTACGTACTCGGAAATGTGCTCTATCCTCGTCTTCGAGCATAGAAGGGAGCGAGATGAAAGGAGTAAAAAATATATCCGCGAGCGCAGCGTTCCCGTTCGTTTTGACACGTTACATGAAGCAAGCGAAGTGATAAATATCTTGGTTCGGACAGATGCCCTGGCTAGTACGTAAATTCAATTTAATGCAACTCCCAGCGACAACGCGGAAGCCAAGCCAGCTTTAGATACGAACATAAAATAGGCGTGTGAGAACCGACAGTCGAGCACCCAAATCTTGTGGACAAACCACTTGAAAACTCCACTGCAGATGAACAAAAGACACTTAAAAGTATACATACAGAAAACCAAATAAACACATAAGGAGACGTCCTGGGAAAATATTTAGCTATCAAATAATGCAATGTAACTTTGTTTGAGTTTATATTTATATCAGGAGCAGGTGCGGTTGAAAGACGAAAAACATAAATTCCCAATTCGATAACAGATGTTGGCCAGCCGTCTACCATACTTGATGTAAACGTTCATTATTTGGAGCATAACGCTTTATGTAACCTGAAATAATCTGAGGGAGTTAGCTAACCAAACAAATGATGTAATTTTTATCAGAGAGGAAAGAAATCTCCGACTCACAATCAAATCGTAAGACAAATAAGCGACCGTCCCGGTGTTATCAAATAGAGCCCACGCTCATAATCTCAAAGGTGCCCAAACCTCTTAAGTGCCATCCTGCGGCCGAGTTTTATTATCTCGGGTCTTGAGGCACCGCTATCTTTGGATGTTGTCCTTATTCCACAAAAACTACAAAACCTTATCAACGTACATGAACCTCGACTTAAGGCGGTCCCTATTTTTACTCGTTCGACGGTTCGACGAAGCTTTTAACCGTATCGCGCGGTCCCAACCCCGCCGAGATTTATAACCGTCTGGTTCGATTTACAGGTCGGCGGAAGTCTACATTAGGTAACGGAAACCTGTGAGTGCTCCCAATACGTAATTTTAGATGGTAAAAGCCGAGCGACATTGCAATCGAGAGCCACTTCGAGATAATTGAAGTGGAGGGCGTAAACGTTGAGTGTATAGAAAGGAGAGTTCAAACGGATCCTTTAAATGGTCCCTTTTAACCAGGATAGAATCAGAAACAATTATTAGATAATAAAAGCTACCTTTTACTCATATCTTTTGTATAAATAGTTCACGGTGCAATTAGAGAACACAAAAGCAGGGAACATAAATTTAGAATTTTATGAGAACCGTTCCAATTGGTTGCTCTTAACTTGATTGAAGATAGCGTGGCCGAGCTCTTGAAGTTCCATTAAGGGTAATGAGTGTCCGAGGAATTTCGAGTGACACTGTATGATGGAGTGGCGTGAGGAGCGCCGCTGACAGGTACAGGATGAGTCAGCGACAAACATAGCACAAAGAGCCAACAAAGAAACAATGTGGACGAATTGCCGTAGAAACTTTAAAACATTAACGCGGTAAACACAAGTTGTAATTCTTATTATAGCCGTTCTAAAGATATACGCAACATTATGTGCAGCGACAACGGTGAGCGCGTGTAGGCAGGTAAGCAATTAACAAGTCGAGTAAAGCATAGAAATTGGCGGCAACAGTAAATGGAGATAATTTACTAGATCTAGTACTAAGCTTTCGAGACTCGGTAGGCTATTAATCACTTACACCGACACGCTAATGGCGAGTACACTGTAATTAACTTCCCGACCACACGAAACAGATCCAGAAACAATATTTCAAATGGACGTAAAGCCACTCGAGAAAGGCAAAAAATTCCAGGTAGATTTCTTGTTTAGAAATTATGTACTTTGAAAAAATCGCCACCCTTGTTTGGCAAATATGCGCAGGTAGACTGTACCTGTTGGGACTGGTCGAGAACAAAAGGGGCTCCTAGAGGCGTCGAAGTTAATGGCAGTATGATACAGTGTGGGCGACTAAGTCAATTAGGCCATCCGCCGCCGCCATTCCCGGAATGTCGCCGACAAATGAGTGAATACGATAAGACGCTAAGACAACAACGTCTGAGAGTCCTTTTTGCTCTTTTTGCTCTCGCCCACCTTTGCCGTTTCTGATAACAGCACCTTTTCTTAATTGAGTTTCTGTGTCCAGTGATTCTTTATCACCAAATCCCATTAGGGGCTTGACATGGGCCAGTTAAGTTTATCGGTACAATTAAGTGCGGATAATATCGTGTCAGAAAACAGGCGTTTTATTATTGCCGAATTATTCCAGAGTTGATAACAGCATATGAATTAAAGAAGTGACAATTTTATTACGCTTTATTGCTGTGTCATAGCAAATTCATGAGGGAGTATAAATCACGCCATAAAATAAAATAATACACCCATTAACATTATCGTGATTTGAAAATCTAACGGCTTGTGTATAGAAGTATAGTTCGTTTCCTGAGTATATTCGTATTTGTGTCGACAAAGCTGTAAGGTGTATCGTGGACAACGTTCACATGCAATTGATATTTCTATCGATAGCCGCGCATCCGCTGTGTAATTGATAAAACGAAACAACAAATGGTGTTTTAGCATTGACTTCTGAACAACAGCAGCGTATAACAGCCGTAAAAGTGAGATAACGCTATGACTCACGAGTGCAAGTGCTTTCGTCCCGTGAATAACATCCTTTATGTTTAGTGTGGTGTTCCACGTTTCCGTTATTCTTTTTGATTCTGATTTTCCAGATGCCACTGCTCTGTAGTCACTGTTTGAATCTTGATCTTGTTTTGGAACTGAAATCATTTGATGTTTTTGGCTCACATTCAAGAGCATCAGTATTTTTAATTCGAATAGTGTACTTGGATGATACAATTGTTAAATTGTTAAACGAAATTTTGTTAGTTTTATTGAGGAAATTGGAATGAATGTGGCCATAAAATTGTACGTGGTGCGTTAGTTTAGAGATAAGACTGGAGGGTTTATATCAAAGTTGTGGGGGAATGTAACCGGTAATACAGTAATTATAGAAGGCAATAAACCTCTTGGGGCTATATTGTTGCGGGTATTGAAGATGCAATCTGCGTAGTCACTGGCATTTGACCCGGCTATATTGCGTTTATATTGATATTAATTTATTTTCTATTGGATTTTGAAATCGGTTTCCTCGAATGAAATAAGGTAAATTGTACGTGATTTGCAATTAATGTTGCTTTACGATTATTGTGCTACTTTTGTGATGAAAAGGAGGAGTAATTAAAACTTTGTAAAGTATTTTATTTGTCATACTATATTGCTGTGGCGTAGAAGCTTTTTATTTTCTAGGCTTTCTTAGAGTTTGATTTCTTATGTTTTGTTATTTCCTTGTGCATATGATTTATTTATGTAATTGCACGCCACAACACATGGTAAAGTTTAGCAAGAGATCTTTATTAATATTTATTACTATTTAAAATAAAATTACCTATTGCCGTCATTTAATAAGTGCTTATAACATTGCCTTGGAGTAATCTGTAAGATGTTGTAATGTTTTTTTTTTTAAACGTCGCCCCTATCTAGGCTTTCTCCTGTCGTGGGTACAGTTTACAAACATACACGTCACGTGCATAACAGCCAGACTCGAAACAACTATCTGTAGATCATACAAATATTTGTTCCGTGCGGGGATTGAATCCCGCGACACGTTTATATGACATAATTATACGTTTCGTTGTCCGTTATTTTGAAAAACTGTTACATGACAACTGTTGCAGGTACTGTTATTTTATACATATACATTCTAATAATTATAATAACGCCGAGACGGCTATTATGTGCAGAAAAATTAAAACGTTAAGAAAATAAAACAAAAGGCATCTACAATAAAAAAAAAACATAAGCAGCAAAAACATAAGCTATATTATTACTACCTATATTATTTCATTACTCGTTTGCAAAAAGACATTTTTTTAAATTTATATGGTTTTACCTCGATAGAGACAAATTCAATAGAAAAATTATTTAAAATCTTTTTCTTATTGTTTAAGCATTACACAAACATAAGCCAGATGGGTCTGGAGATAGTAGAAAAAAACTTTATCAAGTAGAAAGCGTCTATGGTTGATGTCTTCCACTCGAGGATACGGGTTTTTATCTATGACAACAAAAATACAAAATTACGAACACTCACAAACTAGTCCCACATTTATTTGTATAACACACTATGAAACAATAGTTAGAAAAAGTTTCTGCCGAGTCAGCGCCAGCGCATTAAAATATTTATAAGGGCCCGCTCCCACTCGGCCCTTTTATTGTTTTTGTAGCGGGTCAAATAAGGCTGTTGTTATTATAATTGAAACTGCATCGCTTTCATCTATTTGAACGGAATTAAATTCTTGTTCTCGTCGAGTTGATTTTTTTAAGGATATCCCTTAACATCTGTTGTTATCAGTCACGATGATTTCATGTTAATTAACTAAGAAATTCCGAAAATAACAAGGTAAACAAACATTCAGTAAATTATTTTTTCGATCCCCCTCCATTTTATTCCGTATATTCTAATCATATAGAAGTTTATTAGTAATTTGCATACTATGTGTTCCAATAAACGTGAATATTTTAAAAATATCGTCATTGCCATTTTCTCAGCAGGATATGATATTTTGCATCTAAAATACCACATTTATAACTTAATATTTTATATGGCGCACTAAAAAAACATGTAAAATCAGTCGTCAAAGAAACCGATACTATCCGAAGAATTCCGAAGTTTGCTTAACAGAGAAAGTCCCGTTACGGGTATGAAATTGTACTGAATGCAATTTTGACATCAATAAACTGGTAGCATTTGCATACCGGGCGTCATTGACGTACGCCGGCGCCACTGAATTAAATTAAAATACACAACCCATAAAGGTACGTACCTACTTGCACCATACTTGTATTATAAGGTATACCTTCAGCCAGACGTATACGGAATGTTGTCTATTTGTTAAAGTGGCATCTGCCGCGTACATTTACATAAGACATGGACATAGTATATTCAGTTTATTTTAGCTAATGTTTGTAAATACGCGGCGTGTTTGATTTGAAATAAGGTAGCGTCATTGTTAATCCTCTTTGGAAATAGCAACGTGCACGTATGTATAAGAATATTTAGATAACATGATTGCATTACTGAAGTCGTGTTTTCGTGTTATGTATGTGGTTTTGATAAGGGCTACATTAAGGAAAAATTAACATCCGATAACGTGGTTAATTGGTAAACTTGAAATTTTGCGTTTTTCCTTTTACACAAATATATTTAAACGATTAAACAAATTGCAGAAATTGCAACGCCATTACCTTATACGTATGGTTGAACGATTAAGACTTAAACATATACACAATTTAACAAATCGCGAATAATTAATGCAAATATCGTCTGGCGCCTCGCCCACACATGTTCGTGGCTACTGTACTGCATTTCTGTAGACAGACAAACAAACATATTGCCGTGGGTGTACCCGTAATTGTATAAGGGAAAATCTTCCGCCACAATGGCCTCTTTGAACTAGTCTCATTGGACAAATCAGATTATACTAAACTTGTTTTTGTACGAGATTGCTGTCGTCTAACCGAATAAAATATTAAAATCAGGTTTTGAAGTTGAACAATTGCCACACAAGGAGATGTAAATTATAGGAATGCAATAAAAAATATCATTAGATCAGCAAATCGTAAAATGTTGAAGACCAAAATAACAATGACGTGTTTTTCTATATATGTATACATTAGAGGTACAATTTCACGTGCCCATACAAAAGGCAATTTTGGATTCCTCACCGGTAATGTAATAACTCTTATTTCAGCACGTAAAGAAAACTGCGCGATCTATGAACTTTCACAAAACCAAGCAAAAACACGATCGAAAGCCAGTCAGTCAGGAAAAGTTTTATCAGCAAGTTTTTTGATCCAGACATACTGTCAAATATTTGTTCAAAACGACTCGACCAATTTGCAAGTTACCAAATAAGTCCGTATGTCGTCGAAGTGACTGATTTATCAAGACCCCCGAGTTCCTCTATGTACGTAGTCTATAGGGGTCTTACAAGGCTAGACACTATGAGTACCAGCCGCTAAATAAGGCAAAACATCTGTGTAAATGTCTGCGCAAACGCATGATCGATATAAAGAATTATAATTTCAAAATCATGTCAATCTAATTAAGGTGCCTATTATCAATTAAAGGTTTGTTCATTATTTTTGACACAGTAAGGATTACTAGTTTATTAGAGTTTTACACATAATTGATGTAGGTGTGGAACTGACAGGTATGTAACGTGTTAATTCAACAAACCAGATTTTGATTGGCTACCCACACATGTTGAATTTATTCGAGGTTTAGTGAATAAAATATATGGAAACATCATAAATTTAAGAATTTTGAGATTTAATGTTTCAAATGAAAATAGACAGCTGCTCACATTCTCGCATTAATTTTTGGTGTCATATGCGTTGGTATGGTCAGCAGGCGATCTGTCACTGTGAACACTGCTATCATTTTAACAGCGTTTCATCTAGACTTTAGGAACACTTGTGGAATCCGATTTAATCATTTTCATTCCGAAATTCTCGGAAAACCTGTACAGCTAGCCCGTCCGTGTCTAAGATAACCTTTTTCGCAGAAAACCGATTTCTCGTTTCATAAACACCCGATTTTAATAATTTTACAAGAAACTTGAAACAAATCTGTCAACGTTAAGGCAACGCTTTCCGTGTATTACTATTCTTGCAAGATAAACAAAAAGTCGTACATACACAAACTTTAGCAGCTATGAATCTTACTTACAAACGCTCGTGTAAACACACACTTTGCGGTATTTGCTCCAGTTCTACCACACCTATACACTTTCATTGAATAATGGCTGACCACCCACGGGAGCAATAAATATTTATAACGAAGTATTTCGAAGAATGTGATACTTCCGTGCGAACGAGCCAAGCGCAAGCGCAATACATTGAGTACTTACGTTATGATGTGATGATGAAAATATTCGCACACCAAATATTGCGAACGATAATTATCTTACTGATGGACGAAGAAACAACTTTGAAGCGGTTTGAAAATAAAACAGTTAAGTTTTGTGACAGAATATCTTTGCTATTGTTTACAACACATGTTCAGGAATAAGATTAATTGGATTTTCTAGAGAACGTTCGCGTTTTATCCTAAAAACAATGTATAATTGAAAGGTGTCATAATGATTTCTTGGAAGTGTTTTGATCATTTGCTTTGTTCTTTAGTTTCTTGCACGGTATTAAAAACAAGGGAATAAAAAAATATTTAAACGTATTCTGAACTCACGCAAGTCTCAACAACTCACCGCCTTGTACTTAGCACCGGTTTCTAATCACTTCTATCCGTTGGACAAGGTTTATTTTTAATACCTAATTGATATTCAATAATGAGAGACCACCAAGTTGCGCCGGCGCAATAAATCACCCGTCAAGGAAGGCCGCGTTGCTTGCTGACTAGCTAACTACTTTGCATCGTGAGTTGACGGCGTATCCATCAAGCTTGCCAAGCACACGCAACGGTACTAAATATTTTAGATTATTGATATGGATTTGATGGAACTGTGTACCTATCTAAAATCTATATATTATTACAGAGCTAAATGTATCTATTGCTCTGCCTCGCGCCTTATTTTCCGAAAATGTTCATGACGTACGCAAAACAGTTAAATGGTTAGAAGTAAAGATAAATTTCTGCATCCAAATTTCAATTTAGTGAGCCATGCTTTCTACGTTCAGCTACACAAATAGCAAATAGAACCATCCCAGGAATTAACGCTGAATCATCTTTTAAATGTAAAGATCGTTTCATAGATAAAACTGATTCATTCACTGGAACGGCTGTAAATATTAAAACTAGCTACTCAAACGTCTAGACAACGGTTGCCGTCCACACATCCATATGTGATAGACCTTAGATGGGTAACGTATCGGTGTATGTATTTACATACAACCATACATTAAATCACGCTTGTTATTCTTGAAGGGTACAGCAGTTTCGATATGTGTCGAAGCAACACTTGGGACCACGTCTGGCATAGCTATACGATTGAGTAAAGAAAAAATTGTGAATAGATTTCGCCCAAGGCAAGTCTCCAAATCCAATGAGCAAAGTTAAAAGCGTTTGGTAATTCTACTGAAGTAAGTGCACATAACATTGTTTAATATTAGTAAACATCGAAAGCAAATAATGCCAACATGTTTACTTACAAACTTGAATTGAGTATAACATAAACTTGCAGCTGAAATGTGAAATTTTGACGTCAGAGAAAGCAATATATACTCTGTTGAACGTCGAAATGAATGTCTGAAAGGTGCGTCATACAATACTTCTTTTAATAGATTTGTGTTTACGAGTAAATAGTTTTGTAGCTAAGGCTTTGCATCGAAGTGTGTTATACAGTCACCTTCGTCGGCGAGTGGCAAAGCCGCCACACGCATACATATGACCTGCTTAGCAAGTGCATTGCAACAACACCGTGACATGCTGGATTAATGCTCTATTTGCACGGCCCTGACAGCCGTTGACTTAATAATTCCAATACCGATGCTCGAATGACAATTTATTTTCATGCGGGGTGTTTGCATTATATTCTTGGAAAAAGCCCGCTCTAATTCAATACAAATCACGAAATAGAGAATAATATAATAAAAATAAACATTACATTTTTAACGTAATTTTAATTGTGAAGTTAATTGTGAGGGCATCGACGCATGACGTCCGGGTTGCGCAGCGGTTGTGGTGTGAATGGCTAAAAACCGCGGATTGCCGGCGCAGGCGCCGCTGGCGCCACACTTCCGGCATGTAGCGGAAGTCAGCTGCAACTGTCGTTCGTTATGCACTACTAGCCCTGTTGTATTTCAACCCGTATCAGTTACCTGTTCAAATTTGTTGGCTACTGGTCATGATATTCGCTAACAAAAGTTGTTTGCACCTGTGTGACTGTCATTGTATTCGGTAATAAATGAATTAACATTGCATAGCATATTTATAACTTGATGTTTTTTCCTACTTAATCAAATTTAGAGCGAGGATTCATTGCTGAAAATTTATAAGAAAACGTCTTCAATTCTGAAGCAGAGTTTCGTGGAAGAAGCTTAGCCTCATTAAATTTCAAGAAAAAAATCTTTGTTAGCTGTAATATGACGCATATAACAAAACACGCATCTACTACGTATAGCCTATATACGAAGCTAGCGCCATTGTTTGAATAAGTATTACCGATCTCTAATAAATAGAATTAGCTTTTATGTGCTCAGTGTAAATTAACAGTAATAAATTAAGTACATATTTACTTGACTAAGGCGAAGCCAAAGGCCGTAAAGATAATAATGTTAGCTGTGTAGGGATTAGACGCAATACAAAATTAAATGTACATTTGTGAGGATGGCGTCTTATAGAAATTATGGTTCCTAGTTCAGAATTAAGAGCTCTTTGAGCAGCGTCGTAAATCATAAATCAGAAACATTTATTTGTTTGTAAGTATGAGGTCTTTTGTTGAAAGAGAAGAGACAGACTATTGGAAATTGTTGGGAAACTTGAAAAAAATACTTCAAAAGTTCATTTAAAAGTGTAATTAATTTAATCAGACAAAAATGATTAACGTTTTGGTGCCAGTAGGTGAAGAAGAATCATCGGTTGCTATAATGCCATGAAGTACGGCACGTCGTTTTATTGAAGTTGGTAAAAAACCGAGAATAATTAATACAAATCGGTACTTAACGGTTTAAATAAAAGCATTACGCCCGAAATTAACTAACTTCCTGAAACCAAGTTCTGCGCAGGCAATTGAACAAATCAATCACAGTCGCAATTTTATATGACGACAAAAAATCTAAATATTACTGCTTGATTACACAATTAACGACCGTTGTAAATGTATACCGATTTGTCTTGGATTGTTTCATTTAGTTGCGCCGGAGTTTTTATCCTCCATTCATAGGCTCGAAGCGGAGAAAACAAGGCATGACTGAATTAGAAATTTCTGATTTATTTCGCCTTAATTTTGTATTGACTTTTGATTACAGCATAAAAGTACAAAGTTTCATGGAAAAGAATATTTGCCTTATATCTTACGGAACGTTAGCGTTTGTAAAATTTTGAGGATCCAAGGTAAAGTACTAGATTTTGATATTTTAAAATTTTTGACTATTTACTACCTATTAGATAATAATGAGTCTTTAAACACCGGTGGACAAAAATAAACCATGATAAAGTATGTATAAGTAATATACTTAGTGTGGACAAGAGTGTTCCATTATGTTTCATGAAGATATGAGTATGACTCGGGCATAACACACTTCATATCTCTTAGCAATCGAATTATCTCTAACATAGCAAGTTCCAGCTAATCTAAGACAAATAAACATAAAAATAAATGAAAGCCACTCCATTTAATACGCAGGTGCGTTTAATAACATCTGTCTACGCTCCCTATTGACAAATGATGTAAATGGCAGCAATAAAAAGCTTTACTTATGACATCCCGAGGGCTCAATAGGCCCTCTATTTACCCCTCAAAGGGAAAACCAACCGTTCAATGAAGAAATAAGGTTCGGAATAGGATGATCGGTTGGTTATCAAGTGATCACAGAGTCTAGTATTTTGGCGCCAGACAACTGTTAAACGGACGCAACTACCCTTCGTCTGTGAGCAATATGTAGTTAATTGTAATTTGACATGCGACCGGATTTTTGGGGGCCGTGACGTCATCTCACCGTTTGTTTGATGCTTACCTGGAAACAAACAAAAATGGTTTTAAAATTGCGCGTACTTATTCTTCCATCGACTCGTGTTGCTCTCACGTGAATATTGCTCATGCCATAGATTAAATATTAACGAGTTAGTAAGGCTTTTAACAGACCAATGAAAAAGTATTTGCCTCTATTTGCTTTTTTATTGTACAAATCAAGAACAAGTAAATAAATACTTTTTTGTTGGTCTGTGATTTAACAGGGCCGACTGTCCATGCATGTTAGACGCTTGGACGTGTACTAAGATATCATAAAAAATAGTCTTAACTGTGAATACGAACTTAATTATAATAATAGAGAACTTAAAAGGATGGACCCGTCATTGTGTCCCCTCTATAGGTCTGTCTACGTGCCAATAGTCATGTAGACATTTTACAGGGAACTATTATATGCTCGAACTCTGTGTCAAGTAGCCTATGATTAGGTCTGTCACGTAGGTAACATATAAAGTACCTAAGCAATCACTTGTTTGTAGTTTTTGGAATCTCCTTACATAAAACGGGGCCATTTGGACCACCAATGGGGTCATTGGGATTTAAAGGAATAAATGAACCGGTGTAAATTATTGTATGATTTAAATGCTAATAGTATTTTCGATTTAGTTTTGAAAATGTGACCAAACCGTTTGACTGGTATCATAAGTATTAATACTTTCCTTACTTCTGTAGTATTAATACCTGATGTATGTATCGGTATTTATTTAGCTTCTCCCAATTCATTTTCTATTTACAATAAAGTCGTTAAAACTTTCCTACCTACCTCTAGAGCTACAACCATAGATTACCCCAACCAAACCACTTCAGCTCCGAAATCCCTGCTTCACAAAAAGTCGAGCATGTGGCGGCGCGCCGGGAGACGGGCGCCGCTGACGTCATGGGAATCCACCCGTGAATTACTAATGAGTCGCCGTGCGTGTCACGGCACAGACACTGCAGAAGTTCTTCTTCACCGAACCATGGCGACGCGTAAAAACGCACGATAAAATTCTATTTTTAAGCTTGTTGCGTATAATATGTGACTGCAGAGCACAGTCACTTTAGTAAATCGGCGTAAGGTTGAACTGATGTTCAAGAGATTTACTAAAGTGATTGTGTATCCCGAAGAGCATCGCAGAAGAGCAGATTTTAATGCATCCGAAAGACAGGAATGGAATCCGAAAGTCAGTGAAACCAAAAATCTCAGTATAAGTAGACAATCTTCAGTTGTGAGGCACTGACTTGGGAAGAGAAACGACGATAAAAAAATACAAATATCTCCAACGATTTCAGTTGTGGCCCTTCTGGTATTCTTATTTAGTGAGACCATGCGGTGTCGTCCGACGTTTTGTTGTGTCTATTGCCCTTAATTACCAACGGGACATTGCCTTTCTAGCTGATGGCGACATTTTTAAAATGCGTAAACTGCATTTATCAATTACGTAAGTAATTATCGCCCGGTATAACCTTATCCTCTTCTGTTATGTAGGCGCGCAGTTTCCTTGACCCTACCTGCCCCCTAAATTACGTAAAAAAATTGACAGTTTCTATTGCTATTCCGTTTCTTCATTGAATATATATAGGTAAGTGGAAAAGGACTGCACTGTGTTGGTCTTTGTGGCTCTCAGTTTTTTTTTACGTATTTGAAGTGCCGGTCTATATATTAACCTTGTAAAAGTTTGCTTCATAGGTACTTTGTTCTCACTCTGTTCTTATTTACTTTTAAGCTAATTTTGACCTTACACTGAGATAATACGGTACCAACACAAACTGCCACTTTACCGAGTGCCAAATGCGGAGTACGGATGCTCACGTTGAAAAGTGAGAAATGTGACGCGAGGACCAATAGTATTATAGTGTCGCGCCAGGAGTGTAAGCATACCATTTTTGTTTAAGTTCCATAAGTAATCTCCCCAGAATTCAGTATCGTGGTTGAGTTAGCTCACTCATTATAAAATCTAGGTTGATGTTGAACTCTTTTAACATCTTTTCCATTGTAAAATGACAATGGCACGTAAACCGCAGAACCTCCTTTCTACTTTCACAGTTAAGTGTTGCATACTGTATACTTTTAAATGACTGATAGTTTGGTTGATAGTTCCAATTCTTCGGTAAACTTTCTTAGAAAGATTGTGCTCACAAAATAAATCCGAAAAATATAATAGTGCGTTGTCGACGTCATCAGCATCAGTATGCATAAGTTTGCAGTTTCGTGTCAATAACTATTAGATTCCACATGAATTTTCATTCAATATAACCAGTATATTTTCCGTTCTGTTTGTTTTAATGTTATTTTTTTCCGCACTGAACACACCGCTTTCTCCTCAATGTGTGATTTGCTAACAATGGATGCGTGTTATCGTCTTATGACACAAGTCATGTCTTTGTAGCGAGACGATTGCGTTAGGTTGACACCCATCTCTCATGAAGAAATGAATCAGATCAAAGGTATCGACTCGCTGAGAAGAGAGATACTGGTTGACTGTTAATTCAGCCAAGTCAGGATAAGGCGAGATCATCAGTTAGAATATGGACAGGTGAAGTCGTTAAATGAGGGGACGAATGACGGCCTTAAGTCAATGTAATTTATTCAAATTCATGGATTGGGAATTGGAGATTTTGGATATATGATCCTTGTGACTCTTTGGTATAAGGCCGTCTATAGACTATTTAGCAATGCCACGGCCGCTAGGGATGTGAATCTGATTTCTTTCATTTTTTTACCTCGGAATTTTTCATGGCACAATTTTTACGAATTCTCAGGCAAACTATTAAAGAGTTTTGTTTAGTTAGTTAGGCTGGCTTCTGCCTTCAGAAACTCGTAATTTTTGTTGAAAAATCATTATTTTAAACATTACAGTGCGATATTAGAAGATGATTTTTCCTTGTTTTAAATTTTTAGAATTCAGTGTATAGTATAACTTAAAGCCATTGATCACTAAAAGACTCCAATGTAAAAGAGGAACACTCATAACATTAATTACTTTAATTCAAAAGTTAATTAATTTGCGTTTGTTTCGACGGACAATGCACGACATACAGGATGTTTACTTAATTAACAATAACAATAGATATCGCAGTAAACGAATTCGACTGCTACTTATTTATTTTATACCTTTATCATATCTAGTTCATTCAACCAATTTCAATGGCGCCAGGTCTGCTCTTTATCCGATCGTTGATAGCGTATCGATCTAATGACGTCATCAACTGTCAATCCTCCGTCCATTCACGACATCGTAATCATAAGTATGACGATAATGTCTTGAATTACTGCAGTTTAAATTATATTTCACCAGTGTCAAGTCAGACTGGAATACTTGAACTTGGGACATCGTCTTTACTATTAAATCTATACATATAATAAAATTATAACAGGCCGATGTCTGTACATTACATATATTGGAGAAAAGCTAACGTTAGAGCAACAGAAGCCGAAACAAATGTTTTTATAATTTTTGTCTGTCTGTCTGTATGTTTGTACACGCATCACGCAAAAACTATTGCCGATGTATTGTTAAAGGTCTAACTTAAAATATAGGGTCCATTTTAATGCAGGAAAATATCAGAATCTAAAGTCCACGCGTACGAAATCGCGGGCAAAAGCTAGTAATGTAAAGTGTTTATTTCTTTTCTTTCTTTTCAAAAAAACGTTGCCCCTCACTAGGAATAATTCCTGTATCGTAGGTGCGTTTATAAACACATATATTCACATACACAAATTTTACAAGAGAGATGGACGATGAAGAAAGTTCACTTTGGTGTGTATATTGATCACAATCAACATTTATTGATGGGATTTTCAAATTACTTATACATTGAGTAATTGATTAGTTATCGAATTGATAATAATATTTTGAGTTTTCCATAAATTTGTGCTATTGTATGAGGTATGTGGGTAATCCCCGGTGTTCTACTTGTTATTTCGAAATGTAGCCGTACATAATATGTTACTACAATTGGTGTTTAATATGAAGAGGCATATAGAGCATACAAAATTGTACACACTGAAGTGAAGACTGCATAATGCGTGCACTTTAGAGAGTCGGCATCCCTTTAATTTTGACACTTCAACAATATTCATTGCGTACTTCACACCTGCACGAAGAACTAATGGTAGTGAAAGCGCAGTCCTTATGGCCAACTTCAGAGCGCCAAGAAGACTGCATAATTCTAAGTTGAGGAATTTTAAAACACATTCCGTAATGAGCATCGTTGGACCGTCAAATTAAAGTGATACCGATTACGAGAGTGAAACGCACTAACACGGTTCTTGCTCATTGGAATCCATTGGATCACAAGGTATAAGTAGAATACAAAGTATGCACAAATGGACATTAAGCACACGAGACGGTTCCAGGCGGGCGCGGCGCCGGCGCCGCAGGTCACGCTCACTTTATCGCCATAGCAACGCAACGATATCGATACCGTAATCGAAGACAAAACGATCGCTATGATAACAAGCCCTGAGAATCGCGATCAGGTACCATGACGTTGCAGATTTGAAGGATTAAGTGGTTATCTCTAGTAATTGTCTCGTTACAGTCTGTCAATTTCAGGTGTCGTGATGTGTCAGGCTCAAGTTAATTAAGTTTTCTGTATCTTTGTATCTTTCACTGTAACTGACTGCTGTCTGAATGCTGTTTCAACTTCATAAAAAATAATAGTGCCTTACTAAAACAAGTCCCTATTAATGTTAAGATGACTATGAATATTCATTAATATCGTTCAAAATGTTAATGTAAATCAATTATTGATTTGCTGAGCTACCTACAGTACGAATATGGAAGTTGACAAGCGATTAAAAACCGGCCTTTCGGTAGCAAGTGACAGGTTCCAGAGCTGTCAATTTATGACAAGTTGCAGTATGACGTCTTTAAAAGTACCTATAACCCTCTCCGTGTTTCACACATCACTTGTAGAATAAAGTAGAACCCCCTCCGTCATCTTTGCTCTCTCTAAACATTATGTATTTATGCTTATAGGTAGTTAATTAGTAGATTGTTACATGTAAGTAGGCGATGTAAATTGCTAGTTTTCTTTTATAAAACTGACGCTAAATAATGAGTCATTAGTGCTCTAATTCAATAAACTAACACATTACTAATGACAAGGAATACTTAAAAAAAAAATCTTAACAGCTTTTGTCTCTGAGCGTAACGAGGTTTCTGGTAAATAGTAGTTGTCTTGTGTTCATTTGAGAGGGCTTTTAAAAACTATCCTCTTGAAGGTTTAACGCGTTTTTACCGGGACCAATGGCCTAATGAAACAATGAGTATTGTTAGCTATTGTTTAGAACTTGGAAGCCGGTCTAAATATCTTTGGAACCGTTCCTTTTGTGAGAAAAATCCTATCTCAGGTTTAAATAGACAATAAAAAGTTTGATACCGATCAGTGTTGGCGATTGTACCTGTAAATAAGTGTAGAATCTACAAACGCTGCAGTAATTTCAACAAAATAGGTACTTATTACCTACTGAATTGACATCAATTTATTACATTTCAGGAGCTTTTTAATCCCCAAGCGACCATAGACTGTGACTTGTTCTAAAAGGACTACCTAATGTCACTTGTGAAGTTGTGACTGAGTGACGAAAGCAATCATTTGAATCGTGAATGAATGAACTTTGCGTTGCAAATAGAGATGAAGGAAGAGGGTTAAGTCGAATAGGTTAAGGCAGGTTATATAAACATGTAAGATAGGTAGGTTCTGTACGGACTAATGAAGTTAATTAGTGCCTAGTAACAGTAAGTAACTAGGTATCGAAATGAATACTAATTAGGTAATCATTTGTAATAGCCGACTACCTCATAATGAGGTGAGTGCTAATGTAAACAACAAGTTAAGTACGTACCTATTTATAAATATCTAAGTATTTACATCCAATTAGCTTACAATTAAGTAGGTACGCTTAGTTAATAACATCCTGAAATCGATTAATTAAGATTAATAAATAAAAACTTAATGTGTAATAATGAACGCATCATTAACGCTTAATAATATTCGTGACCTCATGAGATAACAGGGTGATTTTTGTTTAAATAAACTATATCATAAGTTTTTTTATGCGCTCATAGTAGCGGAGTGCTAATTTAAAACGTTTGTAATTTAGACGACACGGTTGGCGTAGTGGCTAAGGGATTAGCTTTCTGCGCTAAGTGTCGCGGGTTCGATCCCCGCACGGAACAAATATTTGTATGATCTACAGATAATTGTTTCGGGTCTGGGCGTTTGTGTATGTGAATATATGTGTTTGTAAACGCACCCACGATACAGGAATTATTCCTAGTGTGGGGCAACGTTTTTTTAAAAAAAAAAAAAAAAAAAAAAAAAAATTAAGAAGCAGTAGATTAGTTATATGCTAATAATTGTCGCAGATGGTAAAAAGTAGTTTTATTTACAAAACTAAAGCGAGAGTTTAATAACTGAATAGCTGTCATAGACAAAGCATAGAATTAGCCTACATTATGATAATTCCATGTCTTACCAGTCAATCCAAGGTCTGTAGACTCCGATGAGGCCTCGCTAGAAGCCGCTGACAACTGGTACATGACCAATAGGAAACACACGCAAATATTAACCACCGCCATTGCCGTCTCAATTACAACTTATTGTTACTAATAAACACTATACAGTCACCATAACGACAATACTAAACCATACTAACACCCATCGTTCGCAAGTCATCACCGAAATATTTGTACTACAACTAAAAATATCACTAAGACTACAAATATAACAGTAATGTTATCACAGTTACTGTTATTTACACATAAATATAACACTTTAACGTTTATTTGTGGCACTATACGTTATTATTGTATAACCACGTGAATTTTGAGAAAAATATTTAAACACGCGTTCGCGATTGTCTTTAACGCTCGACGCAACCCACTCACTACAGCGATCAAAGCTCGACTGAATGAATGAAAGGAACGACGCGATGAGCGAGCAAGAGAATCGGTCCGCCGGGTGAGTAGGGATGTAAAAATATTAATGAGGCATATCGATTTCAGCTTATAAACTATTTTTTTTACATTATGGGTTAGTTTATTATATTTTTGTTTTGCCAGTTTATCAACTAAGAAAATGTGTGATATCATGTTAAAAGCTTCTTCAAAGTTAAATTTTATTCTATTTTTTAAGAACTATTAGAACAAAAAAAGATTTTTATTTTCAACATTAATACTGTTTCTCTGGTAATATGTTCAATATTTTTTGAATCCTTCAATTTATACCTAGGCAAAAAAAGATAAACAGTACTTGCATGTATTTTTGACCAAGACATTTTTTAACGTATCGATAATCGACACTACGAATGCTTTACAAGCATCACCAACTGTCTCAAACAGAAGAAAGCGCACATCTGTACAGTCATTTTAATTTTCAGACAATATAAACCATAGTTACATTAACATAAGATTCATATTCCTTTGCCAAAAGTCATAGATAAAGCTGAAATTATTGCAGGCGCCACTTTTTGCTGCCGGCCGGCGCTAGTAGCTAGCCGCGTGGCGTGCATTCTTTGTATTTACTGAAGAAAAAAAGAACTGCAACTTTCTACAATAAACATTTAACAAAGACAGAAAGATTAAAAACAGTTTCAAGTAAGTAAATTGTAATTGAAATGCTTCAAGACCCTTTATAAAACCCTCATAACAGAATTCATGAAATATAAGTTTTATTAGATCGTTGAATAGATTTTTATAGTAATAAATTTTATATTGCCAGTAAAAATGTTGAAATTGTATTTTGTTATTTTGTTTATTCTGTGCCTGTTTTAGGTATCTACGAATTAGATGCCATCCCCAGTAACAATCAACACTCGACAGCCGCAAATACAACCGCAAAACCAATATCAAGGACTATTTATAGGATATTTAAAGTATTTTTAGCCTTTCGGCCCAATTTTTGGTCTGACAACTAAACTTGAATTTTTTTAATTTGCATTTTCCCGGTGCAGCTTTGTCGTCTGCTGCTCTTGGCTGGCGTGGAGAACGCGACAGTAAACGGACCGAATGGTAACTCCGAGAGTTCCGGCCAGAAGGACCATATCGACCTACAGAAGGCAGACTGAGGAAGGCGGAAAACTTTGTGTCGTGTTGTAGCGCAAGATTCATTAGTTCAGGAGAAGATTAATTGGTTCAGTAATGAACAGAATGAACAGTAATGAACAGATCTATCTTAGAAATCGTACCCAGGACCTCACGATCAGTCCCCGCACTTGAAACCACTAGACCGTGACGCAATTCTTTTATTACATAATCATTACTTTATCACCGCTGTCATTATCTAAACCACACGGAAAGCCAAATACAATACACACAATAAATAAACTGGTGAACGCATAAAAAAAAGAATGCGAACTAAAGCCGTGCACACACGAGGTGGAAAAAACGACGAATCTCATGCAACGATGCCTTTGTTTGAGGCCGGAATGCGCTGCAACAGGCCCCGTTGTAACCCTTGCCTTAGGGCTGACAACCGTAATTAAGTAAGAATTTGTGGATCTTCATCAACCCTTTTTGAAATAGGAATTGAGTTAAAATTATAGGCGGGAATTAGTGATTGGAAAGGATTTGTTGTGAATTAGCATTCTGCCCCTTCACTGACCTAGTCCATCTCAATTATAAATACAAAGTAACTATATCAAAAAACATACGTACTTACGTATTAATTATCCAAGAAATTAAGCAGAACAGATTTTTGATCGCATTAATATCTACATAAAAAAAAACTCTTGGTTCAAACGAACGGAGTACGCGTGAGTTTCTGAAATTTGAACCTTAAGTCAATGCATACAACGCGAGTAATTTGCAACAAATTGAATACTCCTGTAAAATTATGAAGTTGGAAGCTTTGAAGTTTTTATTAAAATTAGTTTATACTTACCTGTATTAATTTATCTTGCGCTTGGCAACCCTACAGCTGGCCCATGCATATTAATAGCCACCTAATGACTCTTTCTCCTGCTGACTACATGCTTGAAATACATAAATGCTTCGAATTTATAACATACCGATACTGTTGGTTTTAAATCATATTTAATTATCTTCATGCTCATTGCGTTAGCATCAGCAGAATTTCAAGCCGTAACTCATTATCACAAAAAGCTTTATTGCTTTTTCGTACGTACAACATATAGACTGTGAACTGGCAACATGTACTATCTCGATTTTATGAGGATTTTACTTGGTTATACCATTCTAAACTATTTCATACCCGGCAGCGCTGCAAAAAGCGTATTTTATTTCAGTCAAAATTAGACGCCAAAATCGAATTAATTCAATTTGTACTATAGTTTCTTCTTAATCCTGTAATGTTGTCAAAAATGAGATAGTACCAGTTGCCAGTTCACTGTCGATATACTAGATACGAAAAGAATATGCAAACAGGACTAAAAAGTATTTTCAATTTTATCGTACTTTTATAGGTATCTATATTGATTCTTGAGAAAAATACGAATACATTTAACTTTAATAATTTTAGAATATATACTTACCTTTAAAGGACATAAACAGCTCATTAAAAAAAATAAGTGTTAGATGACACATAGCCAAGTAACAGAAACAATCAGTAGCAAAATACTCATCCTTTTGTCATTTAAAACGAATAACCTATTTTAACAAGTTACTCTAAAGTGTCATAAAAACTTGGCATATTTTAATTATTGTCTCCTAAAAAGTGACTCATGATGACACTACACTTTTTGCTGACGCCACTTAGACATTATTTAAAAACAAAAGCATTTTTCGAGCTTCTCATTGTAAACTTTAATTACCTGTTCGAAATTCCGAGAAGGCCACCTTTTTTGATAGGCCAGAGAACGAGCGATTTTGTCGGCCTGTACTGCACTCTAGCTGTATATCCTTTTGGGTAAGAGAATAAAGTAAAAATAACACAACCCCGAAACGTAACGTTTTTGTAGCGTTTTTAAGAACATATAAAATATTACTCCGTTAATGATTCTGTAAGTACTGACTACGAATATAGTTGAACGAGAATTGAAATATAATAGAAAAATTTAATATTGAAGAAACAACGAACCTTTTTTGATGGAGACACTTTGGATACTAAAATAGGCTATGCAGTTGCTTGTCATTGTCAATGACGACACAGAGCGATGGTGATGCTACCGTTATTGATTTGAAATATGTAAAAATAAATCATAACTAACTTGTATTATGCCATTAGAAATATGTGTACTGTTATGTACCTACCTATGTTTTCAATACTAAAGATTATTCTATTGCAATCGAAATAACTTACTTGGTAAGCTGCAATTAGAGCAGTCAGTTACGATGACCGACCAAAGAGGCGCTCATATGAAATTTTGACATCCGAACTTCTTTGAGTATGTCCTCTAAATCGTCTCTAATTTGGATTCGTTCATTTCATGGCCACAACAGATGGCGCCGGGCCCATCCCTTATCGAATGAGATAACATTGAAAAAAGTTGCCGCCGAACAAACAATGGGTAAAGTCACTAACGCTTGGGAGGCAGGCACTTTGAAGGAATATCGCGATAACTGTACTATTTGTTTTAAGTGCTGTAAATTGTATTATTATCGCTGACAGGTGACATAAGAAAATGAGTGTTTTATTTTAAAGGTTTTGTGTCTGGCTAGACACCTTTATGAAGACAACATTAAGATAAGATTACGTAAGCATTTTAAGAACTTTAATGTATAATTTACTAGCTGTTGCCTATAAGTTCGCGTGTATGTATTTTGTTTTCTAGATCTCGACAACAACGCCACCTACCGGGTCCAACTATAGCTAAGACAAAAGTACAAAAAAATGCCTAAATATGATAAATGATTTGTTAAAAATTGTTTTATTATTAAATAGTATAAAAAGGTACCTAAAGAACTTTACCTATTATGTACCAAATTGCTGGCTAAGAAATAGCGATTTATTGAACGCAATAGATACTGGCAATATTACTTAATAGGCCATACATTGACCTTTTTAAATTTTAACATAACATAGCATCACGCCTGTATTACCCGAACGGGTAAGGCAGAGTTATACCACTGTACACCCACTTTTCACTAATACCGTTATTGTGTCCCATGAAAAAGGGGGAAACTCCGGGCTGCTACTGAGTATTCCCATACAGCAAAACCCAATAACACTGACCGACTCGAGAATCGAACCCAGGACCTCATGCTTTGCATTCGCGCTTGCGACCATTAGACCAATAAGGGCAGGGCAGACCAGTCATCCTTACATTATGATATGAATTTTGACGGCATGGTTGCCGCAGTGGTTGAGAGATCGACTGCTGAGCTACGTGTCGCGGGTTCGATTCCCGCACAGAACAAATATTTGTACGATCTACAGATAGTTGTTTCGGGTCTGGGTCTTTGTATATGTGAATACACACTGTGCCTCGCAAAGCACATATAGCTGTTGGTCCTGCGCCTGATCTCTCTCCGGTCGTGTTGGATTGCCGTCCCATCGGACTATGAGAGTGAAGGAATACAGAGAGCACGTGTGTTTGCGCACACACTTGTGCTCTATAATATCTCCTGCGTAGTTGGCTAATCTCCGGTGAGATTGGCCGCCGTGACCGAAATCGGTCAGGAGGACATTATTATGGTATGAATTACAAATTTTCCTTCAAACATCCACATGCAATGATAATGAAGGACGTCTCCCTCTGTAGGCTGATCTACATTAAATATCCATTCGGTACTAAACTTATTTAAATCTGTAAGACACAGGAGGTACCCGGCATCGGCAGCGAGAAACAATATACTATTTTCTATAGTGTCTCATTTGCGTGACTTGACGGGTTACATTTTAAATATCCGTGTAGCTATTTAATAATTTATAATTAATTTAAAACACCAATATAGACGTTTAAAGGCTCACAATTAACCGATAAGAACTAGTTCTAAGTGTACGCTTATCAGCTGGCCATGAACTTGTGTGGACATGTTAGAACATGACCGTTCTACGCTTAGAAATGTAACAATAAGCAACATAACAACAGTATCTCATTAAAGTTCGGTTCCCTGCAATATGGTTGAGCTCAGGGCCGGATTAAGCAAGCGCGGGACCCGTAGAAAATTCCATAGAGGGGCCCTTGATCTGCTGAAGTATAAAGTGACTTTTTGTAGAACTTGTGCGTTTACCGTATGAAATTCTGTTTTATTTTTGCCTACAAAATAATCGGTTACCGATTGTCTGACGTGGATTGTCTCAGTCGGAAAACGTTTCACGTTTTTGTGACATCAAGTAAATTCAATATACCACGTCTTAATAAGTATCACTCAAAAAATTACACTCAAGCGTAGGCGAGCGGGTTTGAATACGCGGGGCCCCCTTTTACGTGGGGCCCGTAGCAATTGCTACTCTTGCTACGTGAGTAATCCGGCACTGGTTTCTTGTCCGCTCGTCTCCGTAGGAAAAATGCACTTTGGAAACTAGAGTCTGACTATTCATCAGGGCCTCTACATGAATAAAAATATATTTACTATTACTTACTATAATAAAATTCTTAAAAGGCTTTTGGTTGCTAGACTTATGTCTTCGTATGCCTTCCCAAATGGCCTTCCAGAAGTTACCGGTGAGTCAAGATAGATATATGTATATTATAATACACAACAATGTTCTGTCTTGAAATCAGTACCGCTATCATGACATCTCTATAAAATAGTAAATAGTAAATCAAATCTTTACTATGAATAGATGTCACATTAGCGACTCTAATCCCTAATGTAACCCAGTTAAGAACTAAAATCGCTATCATGAAAATTTAGTTTGATAGTAAATAGTAAGAAAACTCGTGATAGCGGTACAGTATTTCGATCCAATTAATAACGACAAACTTAAAGAGACGGTAGGTAATTAACAAGTTTTAGCACTAACAAGTTCTATTTTTATAAACGTTTTACTTTGTATAGATTATATTATTTCTAGATCCATTAACTGCTTGCATATTTTAAAGTTTATAGGTAGTTACATACATCCGTTAGGCATTTAAGTGAAATACTTTAACTATTGACTTCGCATTGGTCGTAGGCGCCCCTGCTGTTGAGTTTTTTTTATCAGAAAATTCTCAGTAGCCGCCAGGCATTTATAGCTGTGACAGGTAAATGGCGCTCTGTATGAAATAATTTTATTGTTTATTAAAGGGATACATCTAGTTGGCGGCCAGAAAATATGTACATTTTTTTTGAGAAATTAAGTAGTTGCAGGTTTCGAACTGTGTCTTTTTTCACAGTAAAGGGTATATCTACGAGTATGTTTCATAATTTCTTTATTGAAAAAAAAAAAATCAATGTAAAAGATACACGTTTTTTCATGATACGACTTTTTCACAATCGGTGTCCACGATATCTCAAAAATGAGTGGACCTATTTAGTTGAACTTTTTCACACATTTTTTTTTATATCAATAGGCAGTTCTTAATCGAAGGATTTTTTTTGTACAATACTATATTTATATCAAGAAAATGAAGTGTTTTTTTTTTCCCACCGAAACTTAGACATTTACTGTCGACGAGCGACCACTTTTTCAAAATTTAATATTTCATCAAATCTTTCGATTAGGGACTAGATAATGCGATACCATAAATTTATTTGGTTTTTAAATTCAAATGATTGGTTGGGAAATAACAGTGGTCACCGCGGAAGGCCTTTTTAACCGACTTCAAAAAAGTAGGAGGTTCTCAATTTGACGATGTTTTTTTTTTGAATAGCTGTTCGGGCGATACACTATATCTATTACATTTATGAATGAAGATATACCTTTTACTGTGAAAAAAGACAAAGTTCGAACCCGCAACGATTTTCCCGAAAAAATCACAAAAAAACTTTTCTTTTTCGGCCGCCAACTAGATGTAACTCCATAAACAAACGTAATATTCATAGATAATATTGCAGCAGATAAAACTGCATAGCGTATTACATATATCATAATCTGCAATAAAGTCAATAGCCTTTAATCGTTTTTTGCCTTTTGCGGCGGACTGATGCGGGCCACCAAAAAAGCTATGGTAATTCGATTGGCCGCGAGATCGAGCCAACCTTCAATTTTATATTATGAAAGCCATGATTGTGGTTCTAAATCTTTCATGTGCACTTTTTAGTAATTGACAATGGTTTTTCTTAGGTCTACCCTTTACACTAGCGTTCCTCTAGTGTAGGTGTTTAATAAATGTTTGGCCAACGCACACCTAAAGACTTAGGTGTTCCGCGGAGTCCTATCGAGTCTGGACGAGCTATCACATGGGAATCTCTCACGCCGCATAGTGGAAAGATTAGCCAGTCAGCAATGGCGGTATCGACGCTAACTGCCCAGGGTGCGCCATACGATCTCATGTTTCGTCATTCGGGGAGGCTGTACACGTTATTTAGGACTACAGTTTGAGAACCACAGCCTCATTCCAAATTAACGATTAATAAAAGAAACAAAGCAGTAAAACAAACATGGTAGTTTGAACAAAAAACGACCAAGACTCAAGATGATTTTCGGGCGTGCGCTCCGGGCGCCCCTTCGTCATTCCAGTTTGTTGAATATATTGCTGGGACGTATATTGGGCTATACTGGCTTTGTAAAGTTCAGATTCATCATGACGCATAATAATACATTTGGTTAATTATCTTCTAAAGTCTAAGTTAGAATATGTCTCCTATTTAAGTGGCGGTGGCCAGATGGCAGTCGCTCTACAGGAAATAACTTAGCAGATGGCGATGGTAGATATTATAAAGCAGAGCACCATTTGTTTGTGGGTTTAAGGGTGGGCATTATGATTCACGAACTATAAAAGCATATTTTTTTTATAAATATTTTTTTGTTATTTATAAAGGCTTTCACTTAAATTGATCGTTTCCACGGCCTCTACCGGTAACGGTGTACCTACGTCTCGGGTTCCGACTCCTCGTCATCTGAAGGGAGTGGGTCTTCATTTCCAACATATTCATGGTCTGACTCATTTGCTGGTCCTTTTTCTTCTATTTGTTCTTTTTCTGGTTCGTCTTTCTCTGTTTCATGTTCTTGATTGGCTCCCTCCTCTGGAGTCACTTCCTCCTTTTGCTTGATTTTCTCATTTTGTGTGGCTTCCTTAGTTTTCTCGGTTGCCTCTTTATTATTTACATCTTCCGTACCCTTTACTACTTTTTCTTTTTCCTCTTCTTCCCCTTTAGCTTGTTTATTTGAAGGTGCATGATGATAATTTGTCTGTCGATATACTTTTCTATGAGTTGTTTTTTCTGGCAGTTTATAGGGCTTTTTCTTTTCCACAGAGTCAGAAAGGTTTGATTTTCCCCTTTTAGGCCTAGCAGTTGTACCTTTTTGTAGGATTATTTTGAGAATGCTGAGCGGTACCCAGTGGCCAGGCATTTCTGCTTCCACTGGATTAAGGATATGTATCAATGGGTCTTCTTTAGGATTCTAGAAAATATAATGTTCGTTCGGAAGAACCTTCACATGTTTAGTATCAATAGCGAAGTTCACAACATTAATACTAGAAATAAACACAAAATAGTGGTGCCAAAATTTAGATTGACTAAAACAAATAAATCATTTTTAGGACACGGTGTACGCTTCTATAACAAGCTACCGAAAACTGTAACCGATCTTACCGGTAAGAAATTTAAAATCCACGTTAAATCTATTCTCACAAAGAAAGCATATTATAGGATCAAAGACTATGTTGACGATAGAGACGTGTGGCGTTGAATATCTTCTGCACATGTGGCTTCCCTGGTTATCCATTGTGTCTACTAATTCTATTTTATATTAGATTCACTTTACATATCTGGACATTCTTGATGTTTCAATATTTTGTATTCTTTTTTGTATTTTTTTATTTCTGTTTTATCCGCTTTGATCTGTTTATCTCGTTTTTAGTTTATATTCGAAACAATTGTTTAACTCATGTTGTATTGCCTCATTGTGTAAGTAGCATTCTATTAAGTTTGTATTTTTTCTTATATAATGCATGTTAATTTAAGATTTTAATTGTAAATTAACTTTTTGTTTTTGAAAAGAGTATCCATGGAGTTTCTTGCCGGTCTCTTCTCCATAGGACCTACCCCCTTTGGAACCGTGCGCCTAGAGTCTCGACTTTTTAAAAGTGCCTGAAAAGGCCTACTTGAAATAAAAAACTTTGACTTTGACTTTGACTTTGGCCATCCCCCTTTAGTGATAGTGGTCACTGAACATAAAATTAACTCTACGGCAATCACATTTGGCCCCACTGGAAGAAAAGGTAATGTCATGTTAGATTAGATTGTTTATGGTCACAGGTATAGGCTTATGGCAAAGTGCCGAATAATATAGTCAAACGACAGGTTCCAGGTACAGGTTTAATACACCATAAGATTAAAAAAATGGCAAGAACACCTATGAAATACTTTTTGTCGTAACATTGAATTTTAAAAATGCTCTATAGTAAGCTGGTGGCGCGCAGAATCATAGTCTATTATACCGATCTCATCATTTTATACGTCACTTCAGAACTTAGCTTCAGATGAAGAAATTCATAATGGATAAGTAGATTGAAATGCATGCATCACGCTTGTAAAAAGCAAGCTTTGCTCCGGCTTACCTCTTATATAAAAAAATACCGTTCGCCTCTGTGGTGTAGGTATTTTTAGTTGGTTTGATAGTTTTCGTCATAGTAGCTACTTAAGTAACAAAACACAATAAACACAACAAACTTACTTTCTGCTAATTCTTGATATTGTCTAAGGGAAATTATTAATCATTATTTTGAATATTTGTGGAACTATTGCATATTTTTTTATAGATTTTGTTATCAGAAGTTTTAAATGAAAAATTAATTGAACGGAACTTTTAGATTTGCGGTCGGTTTTTTCATCAAAGGTAACAGATAAAGTAACGCCTAAAAGGACTGAAGTTTCACTTACATGTTTGTGCGCAAACTCAGCGTTGCTTTTACTTTTACTGTAGTACTTGCTGCTCGTCAAGCTGCAACTTGGGTCATTTATGTTATGGCAACTTTGACTTTAGCTTATTTTGAATAGATAAACACGTTGGTTATTGTATTAAAAGCAACAGTAAAAGTATATTTTACCATAGGTTTTAGTTGTTGATAAACAAACTGGCCTTTAGTGGTTGACAGTTATTTTTCAAACCTGCGAGACTCAAGACACTTGAGTATATAATGGCACTCTTAGGATCAGATTTTAGGTCTTAGCAAACGAAAAGGTAAAAAAATAGCAGACAGAATTATTTTGTAAAATTCCGTATATGTTCGGGCTCGGAATCCTTTTACTTATTGTTGTTCTTTTTTCTATGTTTCATGCTCCTGCGTATGCTTCCTCCTGTTGAAATGCTTCCGTCTCTTGCTCGGCTTCCTCTTTTTCATCGTCATTATCAGCATTTTTCTTAGCCTCCGCTTTCCTTCTCTTCTTTTTTACCTTGATCGTACCGAGATGGATCGCAGGTACCAGGTACCACCTGCGAATATTGTACTACAAGCGCTATTTCTGTAGTAGTTCTGTAGTACTTATTAATATTTTTTTATTTTTTTTATTTAGTAATCTACGTTCTTTAATTAATTCTAGTACTAGTAATAGTAGTAAATTACTATCTTTATAAATATAATTCTTCTGTACATGTGTGTGTGTTACTGAACTCCTCCTATACGGCTGGACCGATTTTTGATTTAGATTTAGTTTCTTTTTAATGTGTGTTTGAATGGGTCCTAGATTAGCTCCGGTAGGTGACGCTGCAATGGAGTTTAGTCCGTTTTTTTAGGGTTCGTTTTTTTAATTTACAACGTTTGGGCAGAACATGTCGGGTCCAGTAGTTTATTATAAAGACTATTGATCGTCTCGTCATTGTCAGCACTAGTTCCATCTCTTACGCTTTATGGGTACTAATGTACCCATTAAGCGTAGGTAAGCGTAGATTTGGCGCTAGGCCAAATCAATTACGTCAATTTATCATCCAACTTCTAAAATATGTCTTGCTAAATGGTGGCGACGTGATTCACGTCGTGCGTTCCCCTAAAATGGGGACCCCCAATGGAGAATCCTCCATAAAATTTGTAAAAAGGCTAATTCATGCAATTAATTTTTTGGGAACATTCATCTCTAAACCTAGACTATCCTGAAATGTATTTGAATAATAAAACAAAAAAAAAAACTGTCTGGACTCAGGAAAATAACTAAAAGAGATAATGACACTGACTTTGTTTCGGCGTTTCTTCTCGAAGGGTCCTTTAGCTAGGAAGCGCCGCGCCAGCTAACGTATTACCTACTACCTAAGCGGACGTGTGTTAAAGAATATTTTGTCTATCGTTGGTTTAGAGACAGAATAATATCAACAGATTTTTTTTATTCTTGAAAGTTGTCGTGTCCATCTATAGGTGGCCGTGTCCTCTTGGGGACCCTATCCGGCTCGGGTTCCACTGCTTCGCTCTCGGCTGCAGACGGGTCTTCTTGCTCTTCTTCTTCCGGCTCAGATTCCTCTTCATAATCTTCTTCTTCTTCCTCGCCAGATTCCTCTTCCTCAGATTCTTCGTTGTCTTCAGATTCTTCATTTTCCTCAGATTCTTCCTCTTCCTCTTGCTCGGATTCTTCCGATGATTCGATATCCATTAGTTCCTCTGTTTTGTACGGCGGTGGATGATTAGGAAGCTTTTTTGGCTTTTTTGGCTTGTTTGGCTTGTTTGGCTTATTTGGCTTATTTGGCTTGTTTGGCTTGTTTGACTTTCCCTTGTCCTTTCCATTCTGCGAGGGTTTATGTCCTTTACTGGGTTTGTTGGGATTCTTGTTTTTCCCAGGCTTATCAAGTTGTAATGTTAGTCTATCAGGGCCAACAGTTGTACCCTTTTGTAGGATTGCTTTGAGGATGCTGAGCGGTACCCAGTGGCCAGGTACTTCGGCTTCCACAGGATTTGCGATATACATCAATGGGTCTTCGTTAGGATTCGGCCATCGACTCGATTCGGTGAACGTCACGGAACATAATGTTAACGCTATGGAGATCACATCTTGTGTCACTGTAAGAAAATGTTATATCATATTAGGTTTGGTTGAAGAAATGTTGTATGTAACAGGTTACAGTAGCAAAATTCAAAATTGGTGATTGCAGATGCTGCTACCAAAATGTTTGCTGTTATACCTTCGTTTCATACACCCCCATGGGAAGGGTAACAAGTAATGTGGCTCATATAACAGAAGTAGTACTAAGGAGTACTAATGACTATTAGTACAGTAGGTGCCTTACATTACCTGACCCCCCCACAATTTATCATATAACGTCTAGGGGGCTCAGGTAATGTAGGGCACCAACTGTAAGAAAAAGTGAATTTTCACATCGGTTATTATGTAAATAATTTACTCAGATTACAAATGTTTCAGTATAGGAACGTAGAAAACTGTTTCTTTTTATGTACTCTTAAAATTACAAAGGATTGATTAGACCTGTTAATCAGGCATTTAAAGAAAAATATGTGATATATAATAATAAAATAAAAATAAAGATTTTGCCTAAACAATTCAAACGTACCACGAAAAAATGTATCGTAATATTATATGGTTGGTCATCAGATCAGACTAAAAACGGTAAAATATACACTTTACTCGTATTAGTCTCTAAGATCTTGTCGTAGTAGTTACTTATGCATCAAAATACATTCACACACACCCTATATGTAGTCGGATATTGTGTCTCCTATTCAACATCCTACGTAACCCGAATTCGGGAAAGTCTTTCCTAGACGTATCGAGGAGACGTACCCAGAGGCCTTAGTGTTAGTTTCTTTTGGCCTTTTTAAACTCGATTTAACGCCTCGAAAGCGTGCGGCGCTCCAATTGGCGGAGAGCACAAAACGGGCCAATCGGAGCGCCGTACGCGATTGATGCGTACTAATAAATTAAACACATTACTGTCCAACACCCCCAGTGAGACAGTAATGGGTCTCATAATGAGAAGGATTAGGTCTTAGTCCACCACTGGCCCGGTGCGGGTTGACGGACTACACACACCATCAAGAACTTTATGGAACCCTCTCAGGTGTGCAGGTTTCCTCACGATGCTTTTCTTCACCGTAAACGCAAGTGATAACCAAGTTCTGATCGGCACATAATTCCGAAAACTCAGAGATGCGGGCCGGGTTTGAACTCAGACCCTCCTGTATGGAAGGCAATAAAATAAGCCGAGTTTATCAAAAGAAACTTACACTAGGGCATCAGCAGTGCCGGATTAACCACGTAGCAAGAGTAGCAATTGCTACGGGCCTCGCGCAAAATGGGGTCTTGCGTATCCTAACCCACCTCCGCCTAGCAGCCGCCGCCCGTAGCGTCATCTTTTCGGTGAAATTTAATACGAAAATATAACAAAGAATTTCATATGATAAACGCACTAGTTCTACAAAAAGTCACTTTATACTTAAGAGGCCATAGCAGATCAAGGGCCCCCGATAAAATTTGCTACGGGCCCCGCGCTTGCTTAATCCGACACTGGGCATCAGGTCTCATTTAAGGACCCTCCCCGATTTTTCATTCCACAATACCAGTATAACTCCTACTCCTTTTCTTTATATACGGTTATGTTATAAAATTTGTTCCAGCCTCATAAAAATAACCGTAAAACTGTTTCTTAATTCAAAAAATGTTTAAAAAAACTCTATCACTCTGCTATTTATATTGTGTTTATATTTAATTTGTAAACGAGGTAAAACTATTTACTTAAATCCTTTAGACACTGTGTCTACACTTTTTTTTCTTTAGAAATAAGCTCTATCTTGTAATTAACGCTCCTATTTCGTATTTACTTAGTATTAATTTTATTTTATGTGATCACTAATCGTTATATATAAACAATAATAACTTACTTTCTTATTCTTGATATTTTACAAAGCAAATTATATTTTGTTGTAATTTTGACGTATTTTCAAACAAATGTGGTATTAATGCAATCATATTTTTATAGTTTTTGTTATCAAAAGATTCAAAATGAAAAATTAATTGAATGGAACTTCCATACTCATAAGGCGACATCTATTGTTCAAAACCAAGAATCTATAGTACCTGCTTGTAATATAATAGCCATTATCGCCGTCCATCTTAGATTTGTGAACGAAGTTGAGAAAAAGTAACAGTGTAAAAGTGTAATTTCAAATTATCACCCTAACTATCTCTGGGCATTAAAAATCGGGCCTAAGATTTTGTCATAATTTTTTCGAATTTTAAAATATTTCGTGCAAATTATTAATTAAATTTAATAATTTTAGTTATTGCTTTTGTTATCAAAAGCAATGTGGTTTTAAAATGAAAAACTAATTGGCTTGAACTACGAGTCTTCGAACGACGACTTCGTGCCATTTCATTGAAATAATATGCCAAGTGGATTGTCCTTAAAATTCGTTATTATCAGACTGGTAGGATCTAAGTTTCTTCGGCCACCGAGAAGTGTATGTGGATTAAAGAGCAACAGCAAACAAGGATGCGGGAGACGCTTGTGAATGACGACTACACAAGAAGAAAACACGCTTTATGAAATAGGTTATTTGAATCGTGTCTACGAATATCTAATTATCGAGTTAGTGTGTTTGTCATAGCATGCAAAGTTCTAAGTCGTCGATAAGTGCTTCAAACTTATAGCTTGTATCAATCTTGTCTTAGAAAACATTGCTACCTTCACCCATAAGCTAAGTCAGATATTTGTAGATGAACAAAAGACAATTTTATCATACACGTTTACTGTGCAAAAGGGTGACAATAATAACAATTAAAATATTCAGTCTTATACATAGGTCACCGGTCAAGATGACCATTGGCAATGGCATCCGCCATATTGAAGTCGTAATCTCTTAGGCCAGGAAGCTCGTCTTCTGAAGGAGGGAAAACACAGTCCAAATCTACATACAGTTGCTTTTGAACGGTTAATTTGTCTACTATTTCGGCAAATGTTGGCCGGTCGGTGGGATTTTCGGACCAGCATTCGACCATTAGCTGGTATAGCCTGGGCGAGGCTCTGACTGGCTTCGGAAGACGCCCTCCACCCGCCAAGAATGAAGGAACGTGGTGGTTACTCAGTTCGGCGTATGGAAAGCCTCCTGGAATGTAAGAAAATTAGAGGTTAAACCATGTAAATGTAACAAATCGCACAGCGTTATGTGTATGAACTGTTTAGAGCGTTTAGGGTAAGTAAGTATTTATTTTAAATTTAAAATTGCTATCATCTGACACTTAAAAGAAAAAGAAAGACAATCATTTCACAAAAAAAATGTGATGAAAAGAAATAAATGTATAAAAACTGCAAAACACAAACTTAAATTCAGCTAATTTACAGTTTCTATTATATCTTTTTAGTAAATACGCGCGAATAAAGCTCCTATGATTTTTTCCGACATCTTCAAAAATCATAGTCATATTTCAGCCAATTTACACAAGACCTTAATGAATTATACACCTAAACGTTCCTCATGAGCCACTCTGTCCATTGGTGAAAACTATATGAAAATCCGTTCAGTTTTTTTTGAGTTTATCGCGTTCAGATAGACCGATGCGACGGGAGGACTTTGTTTTATAATATGTAGTGATGTGATAGATATACGTAGATATACGTAATTTAACATTAAAGAAGTTCCAAATTGTAATTAAATCTAAACTTTGTAAAAAAGGATACTATAAAATTTCGGACTATTTAGATGACAAAAACGCTTGGGATTGAGCCGCTCTTTAGTCTTTCCTTTTTTTTATATACAATTTTTGCCATTAATTATTATATTATTTACTTCATTATTTTGATATTGTAATGTCGTTTAAATTGAAATTATTTCTTATATATAACCGCTAAACATTGTAAATGTGAGTGAGATCTAGGCTGAGCGCTCTTCATTTTATTAATTCTCACGATAACTGATGCATGCTTGCACTCTGTTGCGACAGGTTAGCTCAAATAGTTCTCTTTTATACTTTCTTCAAAAGGCTATTCCACCCTATATTTGTCTCACATAAACCCTTACATCATTACAATCTGTCTGGACTTTAAAATAGACTTTGACCCCTGAGTTTGTTTCGGCGTTTCTTCTCAGGGATAGTCATAGGAAATGCCGACGCCATCTAGTTTAAAAAAGACGTGTAAAAGTGATTGAAAAATCCTAATTGCAAAAATAAATAATTTCATTTCATTTCATTTCATATAATTAAGTTGAAATGTGCAGCATAGCACAGAGTTATGTTGTGAATAACAGTTTAAATATACAAAAAAAAAATTCAACGTTTAAACTTATAAACTTTACCAATACAGCATTTATACTTTCAGGTTTAAATAGGCGAACTTACTGCCGCGTATTATCCCCGAGGAGGCTCTATACAGTAGAAGACAATTACAAAGGCGGTACAATGAACCTTTGCTTATCCCTTTGAGGAAATCAGGCTAGATGTTCTATTAAAACCATTTAACTTACCTAAAGTAGCAATTTCCCACAGAAGAACAGCGAATGCCCAAACATCACTGGCACTGCAGTACTGGGAGTGCAAGATGGCTTCAGGGGCCAGCCACCTCAGCGGCACGGGGCGAGACCTCGTGTGGACGTATACCCCAGATCTTGAGAGACCAAAGTCGGCCACTTTAAGAAGACCCGCGCCGTCTACAAGTATGTTGCGGGCAGCCAGGTCTCTAGAATTAGTTAATTACATTCTTAGCTAACAAAGGTTGGCGGGATGTCAGGGTATGTTTTTACGAGACTTGCAAAGAAAATATGTCGTAGGCTCAAGGGTAGCTAATTTTTGGTCTAGGGGAGCAAATTGCATGTAATTCCTGAGACAATTTCCAAACACATATTTCACACTAATACAGACCATATAAATACTTGTTCTGTATGGAAATTGAACCAATAAAACGTTGCGCAGAAAGCCACTGCGCCAATCGTGTCTTTATTTATTATGTAAAATACCCACTATTACATAACATAGCTTCAAGCTGGTATACCCTAACAGGTAAGGCAGAGGTGAGTGGCTCGTAGTTACATAATATTTTTTCAGACCTACAAATCGAACTTGGGACTAACTTGGCAGCCATGTTTTAACATAGACCAATGAACCATTCCAGTCAGTTGTTCTAGCGATCTAGCATCATTTAAAAGAACGAAATCCTTGTGTATTCGCAAAGGTAATTTGAATACCAAGAAATCAAATTTAAAAGTAATAACATCTGTGATATTAGTCGAATTAATTTCATTTAATTATATTCTGAGTTTTGCGGGAAATACAATTCGCATGTTTACTGCAAAATAAACGTTGTTTCCAGTGTATAGGATTGAGAATGAATTGTAGGTTATAAAACGGATGATTCCCAGCGTTGAGTTTTGTCTGTTAGTCGAAACGGTTGCTAGGCAACTAAAAGCTGGATGCTTATGAATAACTCTGAACAACTTTGCACACTTTCCAATAACATTTCTAAATAATACGAAAAAGTATTAAGGTAGGTAAGAATTTGTCAGAAATAAAAAATCGAATTGTAAAAAAATTTTTTTTATACTAAGCGTAAAAAGACTCGACACGAATTTGCTAGCTACGTATACTTCATATAATTACAATAAGCGAGCTTTAGATACGAGATTATTAAAAATAGCTATAAATAAAAGTCATTTTTGACGACACGGTTGGCGCAGTGGTTAAGCGATTAGCTTTCTGCGCTATGTGACGCGGGTTCGATCCCCGCACGGAACAAATATTTGTATGATCTGCAGATAGTTGTTTCGGGTCTGGTTGTGTGTGTATGTGACATGTATGTTTGTAAACTGTACCCACGACACAGGAGAAATCCTAGTGTGGGGCAACGTTTTTAAAAAAAAAAAAAAAAAAAAATCACAACTATTATTTTTGTACAATGTGACTTGGTTAGGTGTACCTACGGAGGCCCTAGTGTAAGTTTCTTTAGACAAATTCGATTTCGGTGGAGAGCACGAAGCGGACCAATCGGAGCGCCGAACGCGTTCGATGAAGTAAATCGAGTTTGTCGAAAGAAACTTACACTAAGGCCTCTGGTAGTCTTATACGACGTCACCCGGTGGATAATACTGAAAACTTTAAATTACCTACATTTAAGAATATATCTAACCGAAAAATGTTATTATATGTAGTTTATATGACTTTCATGGTAAATAATAGGACACCTAATACTAAATGTCATTTTATTTCATGTTATTCTTAATATATTTTATTGTTTGTTTTAATTTATTGGAAAAATATTAATTAAGTTTTATTATATAGTTATTTTTAGTTACTGAGATAACATGGGTTTTTGGTTTTTAATTATTTTCGTTCTATTTCTTTTATTGAGTAATAATTAACTATCTATTATCATTTTGTACGCTATTAATAGCAAAACATGGAGTTAATTTATTTCATTAACACCATACTTTGCAAGCTATGATATGTACTGTACACTCATGTTTTTACAAATAAATGATCTTTGAATAATCTTTGAATAGTAGACTTTTAGTATGCGTAGGATTGGCTTTTTTACGTCTTGTATAAATATTAAACATAACACAATAACAAGTGTTTCATTGAAACAATTTATTAAAGTACTTTGATCAAGAATATTGTACTGTGTTTACTTAATCGCAATGAAAGCAGAAGCAAATTTATAAACGCCTACACAAAATTGTATCACAATATGTACCACGAACGTATTGCTATAAAATTATTATCAGGAGTATTGAAACGATTTTATTAATGAATTATTCTCAATGAATACAGAATTGTTTTGTTTTTCGTCGAATATCTTGTATCATTTCGCAGAGAAATATAAATAGAAGATAGAAGCTTTATGAATATTGCCTGAAATATAGTATTTTATTTACTAATACTTTATCGGGAGCCCTGGTAAACATTACGTCAATAGGTAGCCAATTACTTAAATTGCTGAATGAGTCTTAGATAAAGCAATCCAATTATGGAAGTTTGATTGATATAACCATTCAATTGACGGCACGGTTGGCGCAGTGGCTAAGTCATTAGCTTTCTGCGCTAAGTATCGCGGGTTCGATTCCCGCACGGAACATATATTTTTATGATCTACAGATAGTTGTATCGGGTCTGGTTGTGTGTGTATGTGACATGTATGTTTGTAAAAATGTACCCACGACACAAGAGAAATCCTAGTGTAGGGCAAAGATTTATAAAAAAAAAAAAAAAAACAAGATAGTATAAATAATAGAATAATATGATGGAATATAAATGAACTGGTACATTTGGCGTGAAATCGGTGAACCAGTGGAACGGTTTATGTTTAAATTAAATAGGTATTTATCCGAGCCCAAGCGTCCCGGGAAAAAGGGTGTTAATGGATACATTCTTGGAAAAGGTCGGAATTTTCTCGCTACTGTTCCCGACCTGCGCATTAGGGATGTGTTCTACGTTTCGCGAATTTTGGCTTCCAAATGTCTTTGGGGACGCTCTTATTCATCCATGTGATTTCACGTATGTGATTTCACGTATGTGAAACATATTTATTAGTAGGTATTTTCGCATATTGTATGAAATTGTTTGTATGTTAGTGAAATATTATTACTACTACTGCTAAAAACCGACCGCCTTCCAACTCGAGGTACAGCTTTAAGGATGATACCATGATGTGCCCTCAGCCACATATGAGAGAACAACTTTAAAAATCCGATCACTGTAGCTGAAATCTGAAATGCTGAAATCTGACTCACCTGTGCGTAATTCCTCTCTCCTCTAAATGCCGCATTCCAAGCGCGACTTGTAGCGCATATTCCCTCATAGTGCTGCCATCTAGCTGAAGTGCGGGTTCTGCCACATAATGGTCCTTTTTCTTATCACTATCTATATACAACTTGCCATCGGAAAGGGCTGGGTCTGAGTCACTGAGGTTCGTATATTCAGCTGAAAAAGAAAAAAATCAAGTCATCAGTTCACTCTTTATTATGTAAAACATTTATCCATTGAACAAGTGTTGAAATTAAGCGTTTAATGTCTTCTGTATAAACAGATGTCTCAAAAAACGTATTACGCAGCCCATGATTATTTTGTATGCAAACGCCTGCTAAAATAATTTGATTAACCTTAAGAATATATATTGCTCATAAAAAATAATAAGGCGTCTCAAATGAAATACATGAATGATAAACTTTTTTATAACGTTCCGATTTTTGTATCTATATGATGTGATTACATATTTATTGAACTTATTTATATATAAAATTATATCAGGTTAATGATTGCTGCGTATGTCCATCGCATAAGAACAGAACAAAATATTAAAGGGTGTTCATCTAATGAACATTATATATTCACAGACAATTGTCACTATGGACAAAACGTCCAGTGTCTGTGTAAGTACACAGTCAGCGTCAAAAAGAAGTATAGGCACGTAGCGAAATTCAAAAGCGAGTTTTAGAGGAAAGGTACTTATAGTGATTGAAATTTTGACCAATTTCATACATAGTATCTTCGGATACCTATATAAAAATAGATGGACATTTAAATTTTATGATTTCAACCAATAACTTTAAAGCAATAAGGGTTTGAATTTCGCTACGTGTATACATATTTTTGGTGGTGACTGTATACGTATGATTTAAATATATTATATATATATATGTATTGTTTATATATTATCTCTTCTGTCGTTCGAACCTTCATTAATCTATTTAAAAAAAACTTACAATCAGCTTCCGACGGCCTTCCATGTGAGGTGTCAATCTTCCTCGTGACGTCGGAGGCCTGGTTCTCCTTCCTCTTGCCTCTAGCCGCCCGCAGTAAAGACAGCAAGTCCCCTCGAGGAGCGTGTTCTAGCAACGCGATGAGGGGGGCTCGGCGCGTGCAGCATGCTATGAGCCGGATGACGTGCTTGTGGGAACCAACGTGCTTCAGCATCACGATCTCGCGGAGGAAGTCTTGCATCTCTTCTTCTGTTGCGTCTTCTGTAGGAGAGAAATCATCATGTGCCTAGCCTTTACCCAATTACATTGGGGTCGGCTTCCGATCTAACCGGTTGGGGCTGAATATCTGTATTTTACACGGAGTGACTGCCTTGAGCCTTCTGACCTCCGCCACCTAATTACTGGGAGACACTGATACTCTAAGGTTAGACTGGTTGTCAGACTTTTTGGGCTACTGACACCCGTAACGACTGCGATAGGTCTTCGTATGACCAACGGCGTTCGTGGGACCAACTCCTTAACGTGCTGTCCGAGGCACGGAGGGGTCTCGATCACTTCAGAGTGGTTGGTGCAGGTCGGTATTGAACTCGGACCTTATTGCATGGAAGGTAAGCTTTTAACCTCTAGACAGCTGCATGGTTGCGGTAACTAAATAGATCTATCTCGGCACGGTTACTCGTTGAGCAATCAACTGTTGTGCTACGTGTCACGGGTTTGATTCCAGCAGGGTATATATATTTGTATAGCCCTTATATAGTTGTTTCGGATCTGGGATGTCGATGCGTATGAAGATTTGCTTTTGTAAACGCACCCACGTTACAGTAATAACTCATAGAAGAAAAAAAAAAATGCCTTCTGCGCTAGGTGTCGCGGGTTCGATATCCGCCCGGAACAAATATTTGTACGATCTACAGATAGTTGTTTCGGGTCTAGTTTTGTGTGTCCGTGGAACGACGACACGACACAGGAGAAATCCTAGTGTGGGGCAAAACTTTTTTAAAAACAAAATAAAATCTGTTTGTCTGGCTAATAAAAAATAGAACACTGATGTCTTAAACCAGTGTAACAATATTGATAACAGTTTCAATATAGAGCTACTAAATAAAAATACAACGTAACGTAGGTACAAGTAGATATAATTTCATTAATTGATGAAAGTACGTCAATACAAACAGACTTTTATCTCAAATCTGAATGAGTAACAGCAACGTTCCTATTTTCATAATTAGTTTTATCAGCATCAAAAGATTTCCGCGGTAAATGCCGGAAAAACATTGTGAGTAAGCGTACTTGCTTAAGTATGCGTGACAAAGTGTGTGCCTAATGCAAATTAAGCGTCAATTAAGAAACAACACATTCTTAAATCTACTTTAGAGAGGCGATTCTAAAGAAAATTTAAATTCATGTTCACAGTTCTTTAAGAAACAAACAAAAGTGACCATAAGATCTCTTGAACATCAAAATATCAAATTTAGAGAAACTCCTCGGATAAAACTTATCGGTTGAGACATAAGTGTAATCTTCTTTTTCTGTCGAGTTGGCAGTGGCAAGAACTATCATATGGGAATCGCTCACGCCGTAGCCGTAGAGGAAAGATGACTTCAAATTAAAATTTTGTAGGCATTCATGTGTTACATAGGTGTAAATCTACACTAATATTATAAAGAGTAAAAATTTGTTTTGTAAGTTTGCGGGGTACCTAATCTCCGGAACTAATGATCCGATTCTAAAAATTCTTTCACTGTTAGCTAGATTATTTTTGAGTGATATAGGCTATACATTATACGTAATATTGTACGTAAGTAACGCGGACGAAGTCGCGGGCAAAAGCTATTTAAAATAAGGTTTAACATGAAACCCGGTAAGGATATCATAATAATAGATTAGCCAATCAGCAATGGCCAATGGTGGTATGACTGAGTGTCCAGGGTGCGCCAGGCGATCAGGTTTGGTCACTTGTGGAGGCTCTCTCTTTGCACCACAAAAGTGCAGTTAGTGTAGTACAAAATGTAGAACTAAAGAAGTCTAAACTAAAATTTTCCCAGACCTTACTGGAATCACCGCGGTATAAAATTTAGAGTCTAAAGCAATCTGAACTAAATCTTTTGATAGGCCTCCTTGGCCAGTTAATAGGGGTTTCATGGATTTATTCGGTCACACCAAAATTTTACGCCAGTACCTTAACAGAGCCTAGGCAGAGGTGTAATGTAATAATTAAGTCCTATGTAAATAAAGAGCAAGACTATTGCCATCTACCGGGCGTATTTCCAAACTTCGGACTGCTACGAAGAGACACCTCCTACGCGCTGATGATATGCTGGTCAAGCCTCAGACCTAAAGCATAAATCATGTTTTCGTACCTATTCTATACTTAAACTAACGACCCGCCTCAGCTTCACACGGGTAGCACACAAAATTACCAAAAGCCAATTTTATTTTTTTATTGATCGGATCTCTACCAATCTTCACAGGATCATCCTCTGGGCTAATTTGAAGATTATCTAAATATTTCATAAAGTTCGCTCCAGCTGTTTTGGAGTCCATAGAGAACATACATAAACACATTTATTTTTATACATGTACTAGCTTCCGCCCGCGGCTTTGCCCGCGTGGATTAGGCACGCGTGCATTTTTTTCGAGTCAAAAAGCTGCCTTCTCTAATAATACGGATATAAGTATAACTCTATTGGTTTACTCGGGGCCCGCCAGTAAAGCTCCCAGTCGGCACGATTTTCTCCGACATCTTCAACAATCATCGTCATATTTCAGCCAATTTACACAAAAACTTAACGAATTATACACCTAAACGTTCCTCATGAATCACTCTGTTTATTGGTGTAAACCACATGAAAATCCGTTCAGTAGTTTTTGAGTTTATCGCGAACAGACAGACAGACGCGGTGAGGAACTTTGTTTTATAATATGTAGTGATAAAGATACTTCTGCTTACATTTCAGAATTCAGCGTGAAAGTAGTACAAAGATGTAGTACAAACTTTCCGGAAATATAGCAACTTTAGCACAACAGAAGATCACTGGTCGTAAGTAATTTAAATAAAATTGCAGCCATCATATTATCCAAGCTTCAACCGGTTCAAGAGTGCATCCATGAAGATTACGGACTGCTTACTTTCATTTCCTAGACAAGAAGTGTTTATGTAATCATAATTGTGTGCACGCTAAATTAGTTAAACATCTTGGCGTTTGCCGAAAATTAGTGATGTACTTTTACGGACAATTTAACGAGTTGAATAGGTACTTGAGTATTGTTTGGTTTGAGTTGAGTCACTGTTGAGTGCAATATAATAATGTGACGTTAAGAGTGTAATAATTGTTAAGCTATTTAATGGTGTACTGTAGAATGAAATTTTCTTATTTTTTTGTTTCAATTCTTGCACTCTTCCGCGTCGTATGATTCCGTAATGTTCCATAATTCTCTGTTCTGACTCTACTTGTGTATTAGTTGTCTGATATTGATAAAGAATAGAACACTTTTAAATAATATGTTGTAGTGAAGAACAGTTGACGATGTTTATTCAAAATGACAATCGACAAAAAATAATTACTAATTAGAAGTCAGTGTTGTATTTAAAACGCATCTAGACATTGAGACAAACGAAAATTGTCATGAAATAGCATCACGCCTGTTTTCCCCGAAGGGTTAGGCTGAGGTGTACTATTCTACATCCACATTTCGCCAATTCGCCGTTATTGAGTCCCATGTAATAGGGGGCGAGCCTATTGCAGTTCCAGATTCCATGCTACCACTGCGAATTTTCATACAGAAGTATCCAATAACACTGACCGACCCGGGAATCGATCGCAGAATCTATCGCTCAGCAGTCGCTTTTGCGATCAGTAGACCAATGAGGCAAACTCACTAACATATAGATCATAATTATATACCTAGTATTATTAAGTTGCGCAGTAAAGAAACATTGTGCTTTAGTATTAACAAGAAATGCCGGTAGCGCGCACTTAATATGACAGATGACGTCATTCAGCCGCTGACGAGTGACGGGACATAAAACACAGCTTTACAAATTATTGCTAAATGTGTGAGAAGTACTTGTGAGCTTTGCCTTTTATGCTTGGTTTGAGTTGGCCAAGAGTTGAGAAACGATTATCACAAATCTAAAGCGTTTTTATTACTTCTCGTCGTGGTAGGTCGCTTGAAGAACCCGAGGATGGAAACTCACAAACACTGACATTTTCTTTCTCTTTCTATGAATATTTCTTGTGTGGTGGGCGCGTTTATAAACAAATCTTCAAAAGCATTTGGGCTTGGAACAACCGTCCAATACCTATTTGTTTCGTGCGAGAATCGAAACCGTAATACTTAGAGATAGTCGATTTTTCAAATACTACATCAACCGTGCAATCAATTTGATTGTTGAATTGAATCAATTAATATTGTATGTATAATTCCGAGTTAAAAAGAGTAACCATGGAGTTTCTTGCCCGTTCTCCATTGGAAATCAACACTTTGGAGCGTGGCACCTAGAGCCTGACTAGGGCTACAATTAATTCAAGTTTGAATTTGAATTGATTGTAGTCTGATTGTTCTAATTACGTTAATCAACGAAAAAATGAATTTTCTGAGAAAATAATTTGTCCCAGACCAAAACCGGGTGTAGTCACTGTGTCTATCAGTCCTCTCACTACGGTGATCTTTAATTTTACCAGCGGCGTGCAAAGAGTTTTTAGACAGGGTAGGCAGATTTTTTTTAAAGCTTACTTACCAAAAATACGTACTGCATGTTGGTATCGGTTCGTCGTGTTGTCGATTAAATAATGATGAACGTGATTTGCCACCTCAAATATCTTATAATAAATATTAATCTGAGTTATGAAGGGTAGGCAGTGTCTTTTTGTCTTTATGAACCGCACGCCACTGAACACAACATAGCATCACGCCTGTTTTACCCGAAGGGTCAGGCAAAGGTTACCCGTTATTGACACCCATGTAATAGACCAGACTCCATGCTGCTACTGAGAATTTCCCTCCAGAAAAACCCAAAAACAGTTTGCCCGACCAGGTATAGAACCCAGTACTTCACGCTCAGCAGTGCGCATGCGATCGCTAGACCCAGGAATCAGTTAAAATTTTATATACTTACTCAAATATAATGATATTTTGAGTTAGTACAGACACTAAGCCAATCGTGTTCAGGCACATCACTACTCGTACAATGCATACGAATAAACTTTGTTAGTTGACATTAATTGTCTGTGAAAATAAGTGTGGGCCCACTTTCGGTCATCGCCTACTTAGCTTCGGATGTGTATTGTTTATTCTACTAATATTGAGAGAGATATTAACCCAACTGAATAAATTTTTTTTTTTTTTTTTGCAAAACATAAAAATTCATTTCCAGTGACGTTTGTTCTGTGAGTAGTAGGCGTCCGTTACTAAGAAACGTAGATACCTAGTTGTACTCTGACTGGATTTGTAAGGGGTCAATTAAGAAATATTCATTGGGTTTAAGAAAGTCGTTTTCAGTTGGAAAATCTACTAATATAAGTAATTAGATGGCGTCAAAAGACGGCACGGATAGCGCAGTGGTTGTATCGACTATTGCGTTACGTGTCGTGGGTTGGATTCCCGCACTGAACAAATATTTGTATCATCTACAGAGAGATATTTTTTCTGTTTTAAAAATCGTTGTTTCGGGTCTGCGTCTTTGGGTATGTGAATATATGTGTTTGTAAACGCACCCGCGATGAAGGAATTATTCAAAGTGTGAGGCAACGTTTAAAAAAAATTACTGGTTTATTGGGATATTGTTTTTTAAATATTCTCAATAACAGCCCGAAGTTTGACATTGAGCTACAGACCTCGAAACCTCTCACTCTTTGAGAGGTTCTTTTAGAGTAATTTACCTGTTAGCATCTTAGCGGCGACTGTGGTGGTCTCCCCACCAGGCATGTCCAACTGCGCAGCATGCACCCTGCCGAAAGCTCCGCTGCCAATCAAGACACCCAAGTGGACCCGTGTTCTGCTCACCTCCCATTCGTCACCATCTTCTTCTTCTATCTAACATATAAATAAATAAAAATAGTTACTGTTGATATTATCTATTAATTAAGAAACTAACATAATGGCTTGAATACCTACCGTAAATGAATATTTAAATATATTTTTTTCTTTCTTTTTGTTTGTTTTCTTTTCCTTTTTTTTTTTTTTGTGAGTTATTACGTGCATCCATACTCGCATGACGTAGTTTTTTAGTATTTATATGTCTAACATATCCTACGAATAACGTAGATGGTTATGCAAATATCCTGTGAATAACGTTATGCAATCATCATCAGACATCGGCCTGTTATAATTTTATTATATGTACCTATAGATTACATAAGGTTCTAAAGTCAGTTTAAATGTCGCATCGTAAATCATATTTATTATTTTCCTAAAAGAACCAAAACTTTTCATTTTTTGTTTGTGGCACAGCGCAAATCGCGACTTGCTAATTAATAAAAACACTCAGTAAATTAGATTGTTATGGAAAGCAAAGTAAATTTTCAATAAATTCGTAAGAAGGATATTCAATAATAGTATCACTTAATTAGTCTGAAAGGTTTTCCATTTCTTAACATTACAAGATAAAGAAAAAATAAAGACCCATAACTTTGTAAAAGAAACAAAAAGTTACTTAAAGGGTAAAAAGGGTTATAAGAATTCAAATAATTTTGTAGACAAGCCTTTAATATAGGCGTTTCTCCACGCTCAAATTGCTCCTGTATCGTGTATAGTTTACAAAACATACTTAAGTGATATGCAATGAAGCATCTTTGGTACCATATGATACAAAGTTTTGTTTCATGAAATAAATCCCGCAACTCGAAGCGCAGAAAAAAGCTTAGTCAACGCAACAATCGTGCCCATGTATATGTTTCACAGTCGACCCTCAAAAGCTGAGCTGTATGTAATACAAATGTATAATTTAAAATATTTTTACCTGAAATTCTTTTTGGGTATACAATGGACTCTCTTCCATCTGGCCTCGTACTGTAACTTCATTATTTCTGGGAACAAAAAAGGGCTCAATTTAATTCTTGTCATGTTTATTTGTTTATACTCATTATGGCTGTTTGCATGAGGTCGTGGGTTCTCGCGCGGCAATCCTCGCGCGATATGGTATTCCGTCGAAATTAAGATATATGTAAGTATCGAGAAAAACAAAGCGAATATAGCTTGCCCACCTTTTTTTGGAATTCTCTTAATATTATAGAGAGAGAGAGAGAGAGAGAGAGAGAGAAAAAGAGAGAGAGAGAGAATTCCCATCCAGAAAAACCTAATAAGTAATAACACTTTGTCTGAACCGGAAATCAAACCCAGGAACTCACGCTCAGCAGTCGTACTTGCGATCACTAGACCAACGGATTGCCGGGTAAGAAAGTGTTAGTGGGTTTTTCTGTATGGAAATTTTCAGTAGCAGCATGAAGTCTGGAACTGTACCCGGTTGATTATTATTTATTATTTTATTTATTTATTTATTATTATAAAAGAGATACAATATTTATTTAAAACAATCTCCCACAAAACCGGTTTAGCGGTTTGACTGTGGGTGTTGCGCCGCATTTTTATACAAAATTTGTAGGTAGGTTTCTATTATGTACCAGTACAACTACTTAATTATTTATTCTATATAAGTATTTTATACAAGTATTTTTTTAAAATTTAATTTTAAAAATTCTTTTATCACTTTCCTGTCTAATGTCTGCCGGTAAACTATTAAGCACGTAAGGTATACGTTTCTTTAAAGTTCTATCGCCGAAGTAATTATTGAATCTGGGAACATTAAATTTACCGGCAGCCATAGACCGTGTACTGTGGTTATTTGTCACAATAGGTAAGTCATGCTCCTTCCTGCTGTGCTGGTTTATAGCTAAAAGGTATGTATGTTTTAAATGAACCGGTAAGATGTTACATATTTTAAATAATTTTCTATAATCGCCTTTGCAACTTAATTTAGTCTTTTTTGTAACTAATAATTTAAGAAATCTTATTTGAAATGACTCTTATTTATTTATATAAGTATGGCCCCCTATTACGTGGGACTCAATAACGGTATCGGCGAAATGTGGATGTACAACAGTACACCTGCCTAACCCTTCGGAGAATGTAGGCGTGATGCTATGTTATGTTATAACTGAGTAATAACCTTTTTGTATGTATCGGTTTTACTTTTTATTTTCGACTAGCTTCTGCCCGCGGCTCCGTCCGCATTTTCCCGGGATAAAATGTAGCCTATGTGCTATTCCAGACTATAATCTCTGTGCCAAATTTCATCCAGATCCTTTCAGTAGCTTTTGCGTGAAAGAGTAACAAACATCCATCCATCCATCCTTACAAACTTTCACATTTATAATATTATAAATAAATAAATATAAATATTAAAGTAGGACGTCGAATAGGATTACTTTAATAAGTATTGTTCGCTATTTTCCATTAAGTAATACTATCTGGTACCTATGCAAGACAGATGCGTATCTTTGTTTGTTGCATTATAAAAATCTCATCGGGCCGAATGATATTGCATCAGAATGGGGCAAGCCGTACCGAATCTATGTATCTTTATACGCAATAATGCGTAGTAGTGTTGGGTTTTACAAAAATACTAAACATCGATATTTTCGTCCATTTAAGTTGTTAAACAGATTTAATAATTTCGAAGGTCAAATAATAGGTAATTATTGATTTTGATAATAAGGTATTAGCAGCTTCATAAAATAAAGCAAATAATCGTGGGACAGATGCAGGGGAAGCGCTCCAGGGGCAGAATTCCAACACGCTGGTGTAAAAGTATTGTAGAGGCAACAAGAGAAAGTCTACAACGATCTATTGAACTGGCGCAGGACAGAAGCAAATGGAGACAAATCACATATGGTCACGATCCTCATTAGTGAAGGAACGACAAAGAAGAAGAAGAAGAAGATTCATAAAATATCCGATTTTTATTAGAGAAACATTAGATAACCTTGTACTAAAATCACTACGAGTATGAAGTAAAAGTATAGATTTTTATAATAAATTTGTTTTTATGTACCTATTCATTAAATTGTTTTAAAAATGAATGATTAAAAAAAGGGTGAAAATACATTTTTGTTGAATGATTGTCTTCACGACTCGTGTTATTTATACCTAATAATGGAGAGATTAATTAGGTAGGGTCAGGGCAAGGTGGGTTTAAAAGTCACCTACTACAAATTGCGAGTCACAAAATTATCGATAAAATCAAATTGGCGTTACATCACTAAAGGGTCATGTGTCGTAGGTCAACTCTTGCGCATATGATACTCGTGATGACGTAATATTTACGTAAATGTAACTCACTCTACGTTCGTAAACGTATTTTGTACAAACTTTCATAAAGAACTTAGAAAAAGATAATTTCTACAAAGATCTAATGAATTTTCGATTATACAACTGCAAATATAATTGTGTTTGAATATAAAGGGAAGTGGGCTATTGATTTTAAAATGTTTTTGAATTTGGATCTTATTTCATGTTCAATAAGATTGAATATGTTTAAATAATGTTGAGTTAAATGCCTTAACCGGAGACAAAATTTATGGGTTCTACTAAGTTCACCAATTTGTCAGTTTTATAAAGATAGAATAAATAAACTATATAAGTATGTACTTTATTAAAATTCAAGTTGTTTATTATTAATATTTTATTTTGTAACTGTTTTTGTAAATAGCGTTTTTCATTTTGACGGCTGCGCAAGAGTGGCACCTATCATAACATCTATTAGTCATTGAAGTCAAGAAATGCAAATGTCTTGTCTATTGATTGTTTACCTTTTTTCCATGGTTTGAGTCATACACTGGAAGTAACTGTTGCTTCGGACTCTACTAAAAACTGGAGAAGTGTAAACGAGCCTTATGAGCTTACGGAAACTGTCAGAAAAGCATATTCAAACAAAAGGGGGTGCAAGAAAGGATGGAGGAAGGAGGCTATGAGAAACGCACCTTGGGCAGTCAGCCTCGATACCACAGTTTTTGACCACTACGTCATGACCGATTCCCATGTGATAGCTAGTGCCATCTCGACAGAAGAAGTTGAAAAAAGCTACCACAAGCCTATATTGAGCAGTGACCGTATATAAGATGAATGTTATTACAATTATATTTCCTTTCTCTAAACAATGGAATGTCTGCTTTCATACAAACCGTGGCGGATTTACACATTTGTCGCCAAAAGGCTATTCAAATTATGCCGCCTCTACCGACCTCTAAAATTCGATACCCTAGTTCACAATCATATTAATTACATTTTTTTTGTCAATGAAATTGTAACTTTATGATTTGTGCACTAAGTATCGTCCTGATTACACCACCTTTTTCTCGTAATTCATAGGATTGTGAACTAGGGGATCGGTGTGTCAGTTCCTAAATTATTTTAACAACCCATCGTTTGTCTGGACTTAATAACATTGAGGTATATAAATATGAATCTTTTTAAATTCTATGAGACATAAAAGAAAATGTTGGCCCCTTTGCCACCACTAAAATCTGCCACCCTAGGCTCCAGTCTACTCAGCCTGCTGGTAAATCCGCCACTGAATACAAAGTTCAATTTCTTGTTGTTTCATAAAAGTTTATTCAACTGATCTAACTTGATACTACACATGTCTCTTCCACGCACGGCTGGCTGTCAAACACGAAGCTTTGAGTTTGTTTGTGTGCACACTGTATCAATATTCTGGGTGTCAGAGGGGTGATGTAACTAGAAGCGGGGGCCGCGGAATACCAATTTATCATTGTCGAATAGTATATAATTTTATCTTAAACCGCTCTCCGTTAGACCATTGCCTGAACTCCATCCATTTATAATTAGCCAGCCTTGCTTAGAACAGCTGTTTAATATTCTAAACAGGTATGCCTATCCCTTTTTGGAATTATGAGGGCTAAATCTGCATTAATTATAATAATGATCTAATAATGGATGGTACTTACTTTGTAACTAATGGGCTCATCAAACCAACAGTAACCAAAAGTATATTAAGTTCCTTACTTGAGGAACAAATAATAACATCATCTATCTAGTCTAGTCGACGACACAGTTGGCGCAGTGGCTAAGCGATTAGCTTTCTGCGCTACGTGTCGCGGGTTCGATCCCCGCACGGAACAAATATTTGTATGATCTACAGATAGTTGTTTCGGGTCTGGTTGTTTGTGCATGTGACATGTATGTTTGTAAACTGTACCCACGATACAGGAGAAATCCTAGTGTGGTGAAAAGTTTTTTCAAAAAGAGAAAGAAAAGAGTCTTTTCCCAACTTTGTTAGGGCTTCCAGTGGCTTGAGGCATCCATTTAGCTGAACATCACTATTTCAGCAACGGCTGGCGTCTGACTTTCACCACTTAATTATTGGGATAGACTTATACTTTAAGGTTTTACTAGTCAAAATTCCCGGGACAAACGAATTAGCATGCTTTCTTGGGTCTTGATGTGTAAGGAACGGTCACCCATCCAAGGAATGACCGGAGCAAGCGATTCTTAACCTTGTAGATCGACTGATCGGCGCGATAGCTATGTAGCACAAGTAAAAAGGAAAATAAAGTATGCTTATACTTATAATCAAAATAATTTCAGTCCATTTCTGTCTCACTGTTGGACACGGGCAGAATGAAAAGGTCAACCTTAGGAATTTAAAACTCCTCTATATTACCCCAAAAGGTAAGGGAGAGGCGAACGTTATTGAGTCCCATTTAATAGGCGAGCCTATTACCATCTAGCACAACTCAAAGTTCCAAACTTCGGAGGCTGTTATTGTGATTTCCTTTACAGAAAAAACCAGACTCATAATGTCTGAATTGTGAATCAAACCCGAGACCTCACGCTTAGCAACCGCGCTTGTAACGAATGAGGCAGTAGAGATATTACTAAGAACAAAATTCCCAATTTAATTTCGCTTGTCAACCACAAAGTTTAAATGTAATCACGTTGTTAGTGATGAATTTATTATAAACTAGCTGTGCCCGCGACTTCGTTCGCGTGGATGTCGGAAAAAAATTATAAAAGTTACGTGAAGTTAAGAAGACCAAATGCACTTAACCCTATTTTTTTTCTAAAATAAAAGTAGCCTAACTTACTCCTTATTACATCAGCTACCTGCCAATAAAAGTCCCGTCAAAATCGGTCCAGCCATTTCAGTGATTAGCCTATACAAACAGACATACAGACAATGTGTATGTACCGTATATATATTCATATGCATGTAGTAAAAAACGGTTATTTCAATATTACAAACAGACACTCCAATTTTATTTATATGTATAGATTATGGAATTCCATTATATTGTGAGGTCCGAACTCCGAAGTCAAGTTTCATCCTGCTTTTGGTAAACCTTCAATCAAAGTTAACAAATTGAAGTACCAAAATATAACTAACCAATTCAAATTGTAACTAAGCTTGGATTTGACATCATCAATAAGTTGAAAATTGGATTCGAGTTATATACGAAGTACAGTAGATTATTCCTTGGGGGGATATTTCCTTGCTTGATATGGTAACAGGTGCTTGATCAAATCAAGCACCTAGAGCCAGTAGTAATAAATCAAATGTCCCTAAATAATCACAATCAGATCCAGCAAGTCCACTCTTGTCTGCCCCCCAGCAACGCCCTAAGCCGAGGTTCGAGTCCCACTATGGGACACCCTTAGCAGTGTTGTTTAGTATTATTTAATTTGCTCGGCTGGAGGCCCTTCTGGTCTCGCCACTTGCCCGGTTAAGCAGTAAAAGCGCCCTGAGCTAATTGCGAGAGACAACTTAAAAAAAATATATGTATAAGGCTTCTAGGCACCATAGCACGAACATTGTAATCCTGCGCAAAGCTATCATTGGGTGATCACACTGATCACGCAGGATTGTAATGTTCGGACTCGGAGTACAGATATCGCTCGCCTTAGCGGCTAACAATAGCGACCAAAAACCAGTAAATAACAACTCCTACTTTTATTATATAAAAGCTTACACGTGGATATAAAATGCCTTTCAATCTAAATAAGTAATAATATAAATTATTTTAGCTCACCACAAACAGCGTCGACTGTTGAAACTTTGATTTAATTATACTTAATTAAATACGGTTATCTCAAATTTCACTGAGGGTTAAAATACGATGAAACGTTGTTTCAACTATTTTTGGGGTTAAATTTTGGACTCAAGTCGAGTTGACATGCGTAAAAGCGTTTTGACAGTTCAGTAACGTACATTGCGCAGTACCTATGATAAAAAATTTGTTCGAAAGTTGGAATAATGCAATGAACATTGGTAAACTGTCACCGTTCATATATTCAGAATTAATATATATGAGGGCGTGAATGATAGATATATAATTAAATCTGAAGATTAATATATACGAAGGTGTGATTAATAAAGGTAATCACGATTTTTTTCTGGGAGAAAGCAAATTTTATACAAGAAAGATTAAAAGTCGATGGGGCATTTTTTAGGTCTATTTTTTTTTTTTAGTTATATACAAAAAATCTTTTTGTGGCTTGAAAAACGTTGCTCCGCTTACGTTCCTCCGTGTTCCATAACATAGGTAGATACAGTTTTAAGTCATAAATCTCACAGACAGCAGACCCCTACCTTAAACAATTATATTTATTCTGTCTGGGAATATAACCCATGACCCGTAGCGGAGACAGCTAATCTCATAGCCACCAACCGTGTCTTCAAAATTATTTTCTAATTTTTCTTTACGATTGTACCTACTTTTTTATAACATCTACTACACTACTTTTTTAACCACACAATAGAAAATATATTGTTTCTCGTTGCCGGGCGCCTCTTGTCTCTTAATGAATTAGTATTTACACCTTATTTACATTTGCAATTCGTCTGAGCTAACTCACTACCTAACACACCATTTAACCGCCAACATACAACATAAAAATAAATGGTTTGTATACCTAAAGTCACCTATTGCATAATACTCGCATCCCAGACCAGTCTGTTAATCCTTGTAATCCATTTCCATTTACGAGACCAGTCGAACTATCTAGATCAGTATCGATGGCTCGTCGCCACTCACTTGCCCTTTGACTTAACGCATCGCGATTTAAACAGAACGTTTAAGGGATGAGGGGTAGCGATTTTTTTTATTCGGTTATTGGGATTGTCATCATGTTTTAGTCGATTGGAAGTTGGAGTGGAAGGAAAGAGCCTCAAGTGACGATTCTGAGATTGACACTCGGGCGTATGGCGTACTAGGCAGTCAGCTTCGCTACCATAATTTGCTGACGGGATAATACATATGATAAAAAAATAAAAAAAATGATGATTCCAGTCGATGTAAAAAAGTAAGTTACTGACATAAAAACTTCATGGATGATGAAAATGATTTTATTTTACAACCACAAAAAAAAGTTTTTTTTATTCAATTACATCACGCAATTAATTTAAGCCATTACTGTCCCACAGCTGGGCAATGATCTCTTCTCTGAATGAGAAGGGTTAGGCCTTAGTCCACCACGCGGGCCCGGTGCGGGTTGGCGGACTACACACGCCATCAAGAACTTTATGGGGCCCTCTCAGATGTACAGGTTCACGATGTTTTCCTTCACCGTAAACGCAAGTGATAATCATATTTTGATCCGCATATGATTCCGAACAGTCAGAAGTGCGGGCCTGGATTGATCTCAGACCCTCCTCCATGGAAGGCAAGCGTTCAACCACTAGACTATCACTGCTATTCATACATACGTTTGTCGTCAGCGAATAAGTTGATAGCAACTGTTTTACAAGCTTTTATTTAACTTGCAATGTTTGTATGTATGTTCGGGTCAAATCTTTCAATTGAATTTTAAAGCAGTTATCCTCAACCGATTGAGATGAAATTTTGCACACACGTTTAGTTTAGATGACAATGTATGGTTAGCTAAGTGAAGTCATTCTAAATCCAATATGGCGGACGGCCCGAGACTATTTATTATTATTATTTTTTTTAATTATTATTTTTAATTATTATTAATTTTATTATTTTCTTTATTGTATTTTTTTATTGATTATTTTATCTACACTATGTAAAACTTTTTTTTCAAGTATTACTACGCCAAATGGCGCGCAAACCGATCTAAATGACGTAAGAAGAAACGCCGAGACAAATTTAAAGTTGTTGCCGTGGCTTCGATTTCTGTTCGGAATAAATATTTGTATGATCTGCAGACAGTTATTCCTTGTCTGTGTGTATTGCGTTTGAGATTAGTGTCTATAAAAGCACCCACGATATAGAAGTAAAAAAACAAAAAACAAACGACAATCAATCAATTAAACGACTTTGAATCATATAATTTCTTTAGTATCTTAAATTCACGATACTTTCTCCTAAAGTAGCCAAGAGACATAATTATGAAGCATTTTATAAATCCGCTGTTTTCTACAACTTGGACTACGGACCGCAAGTGACAGCACTACGATTACGCATGCGGAGTCGTGAACGCGAGAATCAGATGCTCCAGCGCACCTTCTTGACCATTTTAGGTGAACGCTTACTTTAAGGGCACGTGTGTCGTAAGCTAGATTTATTTGCGAAAGGCAATTTGTTAATTGAGAACAGTTTTGATAGCATTTATACTGACATATCATCACGCCAGTATTCCCCAACAGGTTAGGCAGAAGTTTATTATTGTACACCCACGTAATAGGGTTCCAAAAAGGTGGTTCTATGGAGAAGAACCGGCAAGAAACTCCATGGATACTATTTTAAAATCTCAAATCTCTTTCAACAACCTTGCTATGTACATGATGTGGGAGATGTATGAGAGAACAATGTAGGTTTTGTCAAATAAATACTAACAATAAGTGGAATTTTAACACAAAGTCTGTTGATAAATTAAATAATAAAAAGTTTATTATACATATTATAAAACTCATAATGGGTTAGAATTGTAACTTTTCCCATTAGGAGTTAGGACACCTTTCAAAAGCATTAGCAATAATGCGATGGGTTTTATGTCTGTGTGTATAGTGTTGTTTGAATAGTAATGCCGATAATACGACGCTCACGAATATCGTAGGTTTACCTAAGTTGTCTGACACGACTGATCGATAAGAAGGTACGTATACCGTTTTTTTGTTACCTTTTCAAACTCAGGCGCAGCGGTTGAGCGATTGGCTGTGTTAAGCGGATCGCGGGTTTGATTTCTAATTAGTTTCGGGTTAGAGATGTGGGTGTGCGAATTATTATTTGGTGGAAAACCATACAGCGAAGGTGTGTCACGTTTGGTCATAAGGTCACACATATTTACACAACATGACTCATCAATCTTGTATTCTTCGAAGGGTTAGGCAGAGCTGTAGTATTGTACACTCACATTTCGCTTATGCTTTAATTATGTATCATAAAAAAGGGTGCAAGCCTTTGTCATTTACCAACCGGGCACAACCTTAACAAAGGGCTGCTACTGAGAATTTTCTTCAAAAAAACACACGTTGCTTTAATCTGGAATTGAATCCAGGACCTCACGCTCTCCAGCCACGCCTGCAACCACTAGACCAGTGAGGCACACATATTTAGTATATACTTAAGGCGGTGTTCACCACAAATATAACAGATGTTTAAAATGAAAACGGCCGTTTAAATATACAAAAAGTTAAACGGATAATTTGTTATCTTGTCGGTGATATGGGCCTTAATCTTATAACATTTCACTGTAAACTTTTCTCGAGACTTGCATACACTTCGCGTTTCTAAGTACATTCGTGATATGTCAAGAATCTGGTTTAACCTGAAGCCTCTGTCGCTTCACTTGAGTAACCTATTGAAAAACTAGTATGCTACGGGGAAATGGTACCTGGTATCCACCAGATGACACGAAAGGAATCTTTAGAATAAGAATAAGAATTATTTATTTGCAAGAATACAAGTACTTTACCAGACAGATGACTGGTGTGCAAATATTATGTTTGACATTATGTTTATTGTGACAACCATGAAGCTAATAACAAATCAACTTAAAATAATAAAAAAACACAAATACTTTGTGGAAATAAATGTCTTAGGCTCTCAGCCATTGTGGCTCTTCTTCTTCACCGACGTCGTTCATCAACTGCCTTTTCCCAACTACATTGGGGTCGGCTTCCAATCTAACCGGTTGCGGTTGAATATCAGTATTTTACACGGAGCGACTACCCTCTGACCTCTGTCACCCAATTACTTGGAGACACCGATACTATAAGGTTAGATTGGTTGTCAGACTTTTTGGGCTACTGATACCCGTAACGACTGTCATAGGTCTTCGTATGACACCCGGGACCAACTGCTGAATGTGCTTTCCGAGGCACGGAGGTGTCGATATATGAAAAATGGTCACCCATCCAACAACTGACCGCGTCAAGCGCTGCTTAACCTCGCAGATCGATCGATTTGCGCGAAAGCTCTGTAGCTACGAGCCCCTCTCGTATTGTCGTTATTGAGTCCTATTATAATACGGGAACAGCATATACCATCATACACCATCTACCGGGAGCAAACCGAGGTGCTTAGAATATCTATGGATATTCTTGAAGCTTCAGCTCATCATGATTGACTGTTTAGGTTCAAAAACGTTAACAATACAAAAAATGCTTTCATGAACTTTTCGTAGAAAAGTTGTTTCCATGGATTGACGACACGGTTGGCGGTGGTTGAGCGATCGACTGCTGCGCTACGTGTCGCCGTTTCGATTCCCGCACGGTACAAATATTTGTATGATCTAGAGATAGTTGTTTCGGGTCTGGGTGTATGTCCATGTGAATATTTGTATTTGTTAACACACTCACGATACAGGAACTATTCTAGTGAGGGGCAACGTTTCTTTCAAAAGAAAAAGAAAATGAAACAGAGTAAGCTTAGCTTCCACGAGGGACAATAAATGAGATCGTCCGGCGCACCCTGGGCAGTCGGTCTCGATACCACCCATTGCTGATTGGCTAATCTTTCTACTACGGCATGAGCGATCAACAGAAGAAGGGATCTTCTTGGATATATTTTAATGAATAGAATTATTTGCCAAATAAGTGTAAATGAAACCATATTATAATTACGTGAGATATTGTACCGAGTTACGCAACAAAAGCTTTCTAAAGGGAAAAATATATGTATGTATGTTAATAAATATGTGAAATTGTTCGAGTAATGTGAAATTGTACGATAATGTGATAATGCCGAATTCGTCATATGAAAGCCTTTCGTAGTATGACGTAACGCCTCGGCGGGTTTCCCTCGTGAGTAGGGTGACCAAATTCGGACGACACGATGAAATACCGTAAGTAAATTTTAATATAAAGTTTAACCTTATCCTATCCTACTAATATTATAAATGTAAAAGTTTGTGAGGATGGATGGATGGATGGATGAATGGATATTTGTTACTCAATTACGCCAGAACGGCTGAACGGATATGGATGAAATTTCGTAAGTTCGTAAACCACGCGGGCGAAGCCGCGGGCGGAAGCTAGTTATTACATGTATGTGAGTAAACGCAAATTTAAATATTCTCGGAAAAAAATCTGGTTATTAAGGTGATAGCTAGAGTTTGTGAAAGATAATAATAAAATGTATATTGAGAATGCAGCCCATTGTTATCCCAAAGCTCGGCCCGGGCTCTTTTCAGAATAAGTAGGGCTAGGGTTTAGTCCACCACGCCACGCCACGTACGGATTGACTTACCATTGGCAACATTAAGAAACACTCTCAGGTGTGCAGAGGCCCTAGTGTAAGTTTCTTTCGACAAATTCGATTTACTACATCGAACGCGTTCGGCGCTCCGATTGGTGGAGAGCACGAATCGGACCAGTCGGAGCGCCGAATGCGTTCGATGTAGTAAATCGAATTTGTCGAAAGAAACTTACACTAGGGCCTCAGGTTTCCTCACAATATTTTTCCTTTACCGTTATCGCAAATTAAAATCTAATTCTAAAGAGACCGCATATAAAAAATCAGTGGTACCAGCGTTGTATTCAAACCCTCCTGTTTATCAAAGAAAATTGTGTAGGTAGTAGACGCTCAATCATTTCATATAATATTTTCTTAATAACTTGTAGGAATAATGAGCGCGATACATTCCCGTGTTTTTGTTATTTCTAAATCAACGCGCAATGCGGTAGCTTTCAGAAAACAAAAACTGGCCTTATATGGAAATAAAATAAAAATACGCCACGGATTATTACAAGTATTTACTTTTTGTGCGAGACGGCTTATAGACCCGTAAAAGAAACGTGTAAAAGAAGTAATGTACTCCTGACCGATGTTCGGTCATGGCGGCCAATCTTACCGGAGATTAGCCAACTACGCAGGAGATATTATAGAGCTCAAGTGTGTGTGCAAACACAGGTGCTCTCTATATTCCTTCACTCTCATAGTCCGATAGGACGGCAATCCGACACGACCGGAGAGAGATCAGGCGCAGGACCAAAGGCTTTACGTGCTTTCCGAGATACAGTGAGTATTCACATACACAAAGATCCAGACCCGAAACAACTATCTGTAGATGATAAAAATATTTCTTCCACGCGGGAATCTAACCCGCGACACGTAGCACAGCAGTCAATCTCTCAACCACTGCCCTAACCGTGCCGTCAACTAAACGAAGTAGAAACTGGTTAGGTGGGTATATGTTTTAATCATCGAACTCGTTGCGAGTTTAAGATCTTATCTTGCTGTACGTTTTAGTTTTTGTAGACATTAAATTGATTCGACAAATAATGAGAATAGAGGAATGATAAAATTACAAATCAACTGTGAACAGTCAATATATTTAAATTTTTTACTAAATTTTTTACACATACATAGGTGCTCAATAGCACACTTATCAATATTTTCACAAGATACTGTTTTATTTTGAAATTTTAACAATATGGATATAACTAGCTTTTGCCCGCGGCTTTCGCTCGCGTTAATTTAGAATTTGACAATCAATTAGGGTTGTACTCTGTTTGCAAAAGACACGTGGCGCTATCGATTACCATAAGAACGTTATTTTTGTTTTCCTCGGGAACAGTACTTTTTTCGGGATGAAAGGTACCCTATGTCCGTTTCTGTACACCTGACAACGTATATGCAAAATTTCAAGATGATCGGTTCAGTGGTTTAGGCGTGAAAAAGTAACAAACAAACAAACTTACTTTCGCATTTATAATATTAGTTAGGATTAGAAAGTAGATTTAATACGAATGGTTTTTTAATATCATCAGTGTACATAAGCATTTTAGGATATAAACCCGACATATGGTCACTCTACCCACAGTATATTGGTATTAACAGAGCATATTATAGTAGACATTACTTTCCTTGTATGTACAATCACCCTGTTGAACTTATCAACAGGTTTGTTGATTCGAGGTCCAGAATGTATGGAAAATGATACGCCTGTAAAATGCCGTTGAATTTAGCAGCTGACATACCGCTTCATGTGGACACACCCTTAACTGAACATTTAAAGTATTGTACTTACAATTTCGATGAGGTAAAATAAAGTTTCTTCACTGAGGTATTTTATATCTGTACTTGTGTTTCGGAGTCATGTTATCACGTTTTCGTAATAATGAATGAAATCTGAGACGTTATTGAAAGTTAAAGTGCTTCGGTTGAATTACATCTGTTTATTATTGTTTTCAGTGACTCAGTCGGGGTAATAATGATGAATAAATAATGGAATAATATGTTTAGCTCTGATTATTTGATGTAGATATACCTAGATAAATGATTATGTGCTTGTGGCGTTTAGACTATAGTATATAAAAATTACATAACCTGGCACGGGCCTCTTATCTCCCAAACGCCTATTTCGCGCGTATTTCAAGGCATTTTTGTCAGAAGCCGGCAGCTAACCGATACTCTTCATAGTTGGTTCCCTTACATAAAATTGTCAATTTGGTTGCGTGCTCTCCCGCACGTGATTCTCGGAGCCAGTCCACTTTCTTCGTGACTAAGTCCTTACGTCACGTCTTATAAAGTCTTATTGAAATACGAATAAGGATGTTGGGTGCCTACTGCGCTCTCGTGTCTATGGCTCTTGAGAAAGGTTTTATGTTCTTGTCTTTGTGGGTCACTCTTGATATTACCACAGGTTACTGAATAGTAACTGTATAATGTTATTAAGAAGTACAGTGAGTATTCAATAATCGATCTCGTGCTTTACTGTGAAGTGACATTTTTCAGCGTAGATTCGCATTTTAAGCATTGAAAATGGGTTTTAGGAAGATGTGTACGCATTTCTTTATTTAAAACTGCTTTACTTTAGGATTTCGCCTATATCGTGAGTATAATTTTACAAATATGCGTGTCACACGCATACTCACCCAGACCCGAAACAAATATCTGTAGATCATACAAATATTGGTACCGTGTAAATTGGGGAAAGACTTAGCTATGATAAATTACTCTGATTCATTAGAAAATTACACCTGGCATCAAAAGTATCATCGGCACGAATATTAATGACAACATAGCATTTTTTGTTGGTTTAAACATAACACTATTGTGCACCTAAAATTCTGCGATGCTGTTAATAAATCCCATGTAATAGGGAGCGAGCCTATTGCCGTCAATCGGGCACAGTTCCAAAGTCCATGCTGTTATTGAAAATGTCTATATAGCAAAACCCAATAACACTACCCAACCTGGGAATAGAACCCAGGTCCTCACGCACAGCAGTCGCGCTCGCGACCACTAGACCAATATGGCAGTCAGTTTAAATAGTAAAAGTTACTCAACAATAGGTAATAATGTTATAATAAAACGGAGTACATAATAAAATAATACACAATTAACGTCGCGTGATAAATACACACAATAATAAAACTTAATTATGTAGTGCATAAAAACACAAAACAAAGTTACTTTTTTAAATGAAGCCAACCAATCCGGAAGGTTCGGTTGTTACGTGGATATCCGGTGACGATGCGCACGCGACGCATTGTTGATCTTGTCACATGAACTGGGGACGTTCATTCTTGATTGCTGTACGCACACACGCGTAGATATTGACAGATATGCGGTTTCATTGTGTGCATACATTTGGTTTTGGTTGATGTCAGATGACGGATTCCGCAAGAAAAAAGAATTGACCGAACCTAACTAGTTGCGCATTTGTGTACTAAATCGGTTTTTTGTAAACGTTGGCCCACGCGTGCGTTTACAATTACGTACCTACACCCAAACCCGAAACAACTATCTATATTCTATAGCCCATATAAATATTAGTTACGAGGGGGAATCACACCCGGGACACAGCGCAGCAGTCCATCATTCAATCATTCAATCACATGAGGTTCTAATTCTCAAGAGATTCGTGTTCAACAAATAAAACTCAAATTCTCGTATAATTTTGTTCAAAGGTCATATCAACTTAGTTGTTTCGATTAAGAAAGATTATTTAAATTAAGCACGCATTAAAAATTCGTGTGGTGAAAGACGGCAATTTGTTACCCTAAAAGTTTATTCAAACCATTTCTAAAATAAGAATTATTTCATCTTGCCAGGTACGAATTCCGTAGGCAGCCTGGCACTTGGTACCAGACCTTGGGGGAGGTCTAAAAACAGTTCACGAATGTATTACGCCACTATTGTATGTAAAATCCTACTATAATATTATAAATGTGAAAGTTCGTAAGATATTTGTTACTCTTTCACGCCAGAACGGCTGAACGGATCTGGATGAAATTTGGCACAGAGATAGATTATAGTCTGGAATAGCACATGGGCTACTTTTTATCCGTGAAAATGTATGGGTTCGAAAAAGCGAAAGCTAGTAAATAAATAAAAAGTATCACCTACGTAATAAGGTTTTTTTAATGTTAGCAAAAAAGGAAAGCAAAGATTATATTTTTTAAATTTAGAGACTCTATATACACTAAAATTGTTGCAGTGATTGAGTGATGCACCACGTGTCAATGGTTTTATTCCTGCAAGGAACAAATATTTATTATGACCTACAGAAAGTTGTTCTAAGTCTAGGTATTTGTGTATGTGAATACCTACGATACAGGAATCAAATGTAGTGTGAAACAACATTAAAAAATATTACACAATCGAGGAAATTATTATGGAATTTCCAAATTTTTTAGGCAATCCGACAATCATCTGGCATGCACATTTGTTAAAATGTTACAAAACAAAACGATAGACAAAATGATCCGTAACGCATATGATTAACACAAATTAATATAATTAATTGTATTATACAATTATACACACATATTTAGTGAGTGTATGCAAATTATCTCTCGCTTGTTGAATTTACATTAAATTCTCATCAATAACAGTGTATTCAATTCTTTTAATAAATCGCATTTCTAAATTGACTAATCAAATTGAGAATTCTAAACAATTTAGTTTTACATTTTACCTACACTTTTTGCTTGAAATTTCTATTAAGAGAGACGATTTTTTATATAAACTTTACACCCCTATTTTACCCCCTGATGAAAAAGGAAAACATATTTAATATACTTATTTGCTAAACAATATCATTCAATACATTGTAAATATTTGCTTTGTGATGTTTTAAAGTTAGTTTCTCTATCACAATAGGATACCTGTAATGATAGATATAAGTTTCACATGTAAAATAAATAAATATACGTTAAAATACATATTTAGATATTTATTATCTAATTATGCAAACGTAATAGAACCTAAGGCTTAACCCATATTTTATCTTTATATTCGTAAAAGTTAATTATGTATTACATTTACATGAAGCAAGTATACTAAGCAGTTAAGATTTCTTAAGTTGACAAGTAACCACGAAATCAAGGAGTAAACATAAAATGATAAATAGGAGACGCATTATTCGGATATTTCCCGTCTCGCGCAATACACAAATGACCATATTTCTGTGTGCTAACTTTTATTATTGTAACATAATTCCGTATGTGTGTGCGTTTTGTTCACGTGTCACTTAACCTCGACCCCTACCAAAAGCGACACAAAAATGTTTAGGCAATACCGTCATTCCATCTCCACTCGCCACTCTATAAGCTACAAAGTATGAAAGTATCATTATGACGCGGACAGGTCAAAAGCAGGTCAGATGCAACTGCATAGATCTAGTTATGCAACCGACGTGCAAAACTAGAAGCAAAGTAAGAATTTCCTGCTTGCAAAATTTTAGATTTGTAGAGTATGGCGATATGTGTACACGTGAAGTTCCGCCCACGCTTTCGAAACACATTTAAATATGTATATAACAGATTATTAATAGGTTGTATTATATTGAATGGGTGCAAGTGGCGAAATGTTGTTCGATGTGGTGGTCTAAGGGGGAGGCCTTCGTTTAGCAGTGGACGTCTTCTGGCTGATGATGATGATGATGATTATATTGAATGTATACTATTTAGACATGTAATAAAATGTAAAAAAAACGATTGACTACTATTTTAACACAAGTAAAAAGTTTCTAAACTTCGAATTTCATTTGATAGGTTAACAATTTTTTTTATATACTGGCTACATACTTTAAAAAACCATTAATTTTATATCTACCACAGAAAAAAATAATCAATTATAAATAAATTCTAAAATGCACTGACCACTTACTACTAAGAAACTCTTATTTCATGAATTCAATAGATTTTCTATTGTGTCTACTTTGCGTCAATTGAGATAACGTAAACTTTTTTTTAAATTGATCACTATTAGTACTAACACTATCCTAACTGAGTACCACGTTAGTTAACTGTCTACTTTCTACACGCGTTTTATCAATCTTTCAACGTTTTATAATGTCTAATTAATTATAATTATCTACTTTCAATCTCTTTTCTCTTACATTGTTTGAAGAAATGCAAGTCTATATCAAACGAATGCACATGGTTCACTCGGCGCTATAAGTAAATGAACTTTTCGTCAACAATAATTAAATTTAAAAAAAAAGTGTGTGTGTACTTATCTATATAGGCACGTAAGAAGTTATACTTCTTATTTATTTTTATTTCCACTGATATGAAACACGTGTTACAGATGCACAAATATTTTAATAACTATCATAAATATTGCTATCAATTCCCAAGAAAATTTAAGAGACATTTACCAGCCAACTTCATAGTGTCGCTTTTATCTGTCGGTGTGCGCGCGCATCGTAAGAATTCACTCTCATTAAGCGCGCCAAAAGAAGTATAACTTCAAAAAAGTAATTAAACTAACCACGCAGAGGAGCCCTGACATACCAAAACGGCGGCGTGGTAGACTGCGAAAAAGATAGCGGGACGAACTGGAAACATTTGGCAAAGACTGGTCATCTTAAGCACAGAACAGAATAGCCTGGAAAGCAAAGGGGCCTCCCCCATGCTTTCCAAGCTATTCTGTTCTATGTTCTGTTTGCCCAGCAGTGGGATGTGACAGGCTAACAGTAACAGTAATTAAATCAAGTTGTTTATGTGTCATTATGGATTTATGGCCTGAAAATATTTTTTATTATTATATTATAATTATTAAATATTTTCACAATTTACTATTTTTGTTGCAGACTACAATCACAATACATTTGTTTATGTGGATATAACACTAATTTGTGGCTTTGTGGTGTCTTTATAACATAAATCTATTGTTCTCTCAACCGCAAGAATAAACATTATCTGATCGAAGATGACATTCATTTAGTTTTTTTCTTACCGCAAGTATAGTTCGTAAACACAATGAAGTGGAAAAAGGCTTTATGGGATTGAACCTGCCTTGTATAATAATAATAATAAAATATATTTTTATTCATGTAGAGCATTAAGGCATTTATGAATAGTCAGACTCTAGTTGCCACGTTCAAAAGTGTTGTTTTCCTATGGAGAAGAACGGGCAAGAAACTCCATGGTTACTGTTATGTACCGTTATGTTGACCCGGGTATGTCTTACAACTGCGGCCAGACACCGGAGGACGGACAGCAGCGTCCTCTCACTAATCGGTGAGCCACTGCGATCCCCAAGCCGCCTGCCAAGCGTGGGGATTATGGCAAACCCCCCTTGAGGGAGGCATTCGTTCAGCAGTGGACGCCTTCTGGCTGATGATGATGATGATGACTGTTATGTATAATTCCTAAGTATGAAATGTTAAAGGCAGGTCCTGTCTTGTGTATTGAGGTCCTTTTCAGAGAAATATATTTTCAGTAGAAAATATTTCTTGGAATACCCTTTTATAAGTTAATCACTGGAGTGGAAGTATTTGTAAGAATTCCAAAAGTCGAAGTTTAGTCACAAATGCTCCAATTAATACTGAATAGCTTTCAGATCATAGAATGGCGGCGCGATTGGCGCTGTTGCTAACGAAGTGTTGGGTTTGACTCCGTGTGAAAAATATTCTTGTTGCTTGTTGTTCCGATGCTGGGAATTTGTATGTAAGACTTTTATCTCTTTACTGTAACCACGGTATAGGAGAAATATAATTGTATGGTACAGTTGGATTTAGACACAGAGGAAAATTATAAGCCATAATATTCTCTCTTTAAAAAAAAACCTTGTCTTACACTAGGATTAATTGTCCTGTATCGTGGGTGCGTTTACAAACACAAATATTCACATGGACATACACCCAGACCAGAAACAACTATTTATAGATCATACAAATATTTGTTTTGTGCGGGAATCGAATCCGCGACACGTAGCGTAGCAGTCGATCGCTCAGCCACTGCGTCAATCGTGTCGCCATTTCTATATTTATCTTAGAATAGTTGACAACGGCCCTCTCACAAAATAACCTGATGATTGAAGTTCCTTATGCGGGAAATACAATAATTTTCCTAATTAACATCTAAGATTAGTTCAGCGAAATCATCATCGATAATTCACATCATTAGTAAATGACTGAGTTAATTATACGCGGTATTCATTAAGATTCTAGCACAAATTCTGTTCTGTATCTATGTAGGAAGCTGCTAGTTGATTCTGTAGTGTAAATTGAAAATGAAAAGGTTACTTCACTGACATTTAACGCTTTATTGTATTTCTCTAGGTGACTGTAGAATTATCGTGAGTTGATAAAATTTCTGACTAAATACATTCACTCTTGTGAATACGCAGAATACGCAGAGTCCTCGCGGCAAACCGACTTTGAGATTATGTTAAGAGGATTTTCATTGTAAGCGTGACGGGCGATGATGTGCGTAGTCGCGCGGTTACGCGCGTCGTAGCGCGGCTACGAACGCTGTAGAGTGGCTACGTGCGTAGCTACTACGCGTTTCTATACGACAACGCATGTAGTCGCAACGACTGCTTACATGTTAGAGCTAGTGCCGCTGTACAATTTCTTCCGCGTAATACTTTTTATACCAATACGCCTCTGCCTAACCCTTCAAAACTAAAATAAATATAGGCGTGATGCTATGTGGTGCCCGAGACCATTCAAAAATTTAATAAAATAGCTTACCGACAATATGCGATATTCCAAGAGAAATTTACAATTTCTTTTACAGGAAAACTCAGAAAGCCTTTCAATACCCTAACGATCCTTTTAGTTTTTATGAAGAAATATCCAATTTGCCGAATGTTAAGGCTTTGAGGTCTAAGGTCGAATGGGAATAACATTAAATTTCGCATCGTTTTATATGTCCATTAGGTTTTGATGCTCAATTTCGTAATACATGTTGATTTTTTTTGTAGGACACAAAAGCTTGGTAATTTTGAACGAGGCCGTAGACTTTCAGTGTTAATACATATATGTTGTAGAATTTTCGGAACCTTGAAAATTATGATAATATTTAGAATGGATTTTTTATTCACAATTATTGGAAAAAATAAGCTGATTACATGCTGTATCTGTGGGGGAAACTTTAGTTCTCATTAGGATTTTTCCTGCATCGTGTGAATAATTTGAAGACATACATCTACTCCATTATAAATGCGAAAGTAACTCCGTCTGTTTGTTACCTCATCACGACTAAACCACTGAATCGATAGTTATAAAATTTTACTAAGAGGTAGCCTGGATCCTGGAACACGACGCATGCTTATACTATTGCAGCAAAACACGAATTAAATAATTAATACAAAAGAAACGCAAGCGACGCACGGTTGGCGCAGTGGCGAAACGATTAGCTTTCTACGCTACGTGTCGCGGGTTTGATCCCCGCACGGAACAAATATTTGTATGATCTACATATAATTTTTTTAACGTTGTCTGCACTAGTATTTCTCCTGTATCTATGAGAACAGTTTACAAACATGCATGACACATGCACACACAACCAGACCCGAAACAACTATCTGCATCATTTTTTTTTCGCGACACGTAATCTAATCGCTTAGCCACTGCGCCAACTGTGTCGTCGAAGTTGTTTCTGTTCTGGTTGTGGCATGTGACATGAATGTTTGTAAACTGTACTTACGATACAGGAGAAATCATAGAGAGGGACACGGTTTAAAAAATACAAAGCTATGTTCACTATCTTTAAATTCAGATTCATTTTATTCGTTCAAATGTGACGCAACTATTTATCAGCGGGAGTTCAATACAAATATATTAGATTTTATCTGTTGCTGAAGCTATTTATACAAAGTATGGAGGCTAAAGATCATGAGTATGTGGTATTGACAGACTGTTAGTTAGTAGTTAACAAGGAACAACCTACTCTGGCCTACCATTTAGACCTATGGCCTGCAATTGACTCTGAATACATAGGAACTGTGATTAATACGAGGTATAAGATACGTGCAAACGAAGCATCACGCCTGTATTTTCCAAAGACGTAGGCAGAGGTGTGTACTAATTGTATATACACATTTCGCGGATGTCGTTATTTGAGTCCCACGGTGGCGAGCCTATTGCCATCTACAGAGGCCCTAGTGTAAGTTTCTTTCGACAAATACGATTTACTACATCGAACACGTTCGGCGTTCCGATTGGTGGAGAGCACGAAACGGACCAATCGGAGCGCCGAACGCGTTCGATGTAGTAAATCGAATTTGTCAAAAGAAACTTACACTAGGGCCTCACGTCACAGTTTCGAATTCTATGCTGCTACTGAATATTTCCATACATAAAAACCTTCAGGTTTTTACGCTAAGTAATCGCGTTTGAGATAACTACACAAATAACACAGTCTAGTCACAGTAAAGTATGTTCATAGAAAATGTATTTCTCTTACTTTCTTCTAAATTTGGAGTTCAATTAATTATTAAAGATTCTTAAGACCAAGGGGTCTAAAAGGCCGCTTAAGATAAACCATAACATACAATTAACACATTATTATGGTATACTAACACTCTTTTAAATTAGTTAATCATTCATAATAATTATTACTTTACGAAATTCCAATTAAATCAGCAAGTAATTCCCAAATTTACTGTATGCCGAAGACATTTGTGTCAAAACAAAATGCTCCAAAACGAAGTAACTTTGACCTACAGTGTCAACATAACTGAGAAGGTATGTGTAGTGACCTTGACTCGTCACACAGTTTACAAAACGTTTCCAAACATAACCTTGGTAGGGCGTTTATTTAAATCAGATGTTTTCCATTTTTAAATAGTTACCGTTGGTTTTGGGGATATATTAAAACTGCCTTCTGACGTAAATTTCCACCATTTTGATTATAGGTTAAATAATAAAGCTTATACTGATGTAAAGTAGTCAGGTAATATAAAGGTGGTGATACACCTGAGCATTATTTTATTCGAATTTTTCACCGAGAAATTGTCCTGCCATTGCAATAACTACAAGATTTTTTTGTAGTACTTTTGGCGAGTACCTATTGGCAATTGGTCCTAACTGTTGTTTAGTACGACAAAATTAATAACGGTGAATGGTCGATGTTCTGTTACCAAATAATGTTTGGATATAATGGAGCACCTTAACACCAATAAATCAATATATATTTTTCCTACAACGCGACTTTTTTGCAACTATTTATTTATTTATTTTGGAAGACCAACAGCATTTACAATAAATTTAGAAAAAATATAAGCACCATACTGCCAATTACAGGTCTTCGCTAATAAACTATTATATAAAACTATTAAAAGACATGTGGACGACAAAATAAGCAAAGCATATTATAAATTAATGTATAAATAAAAAAGATAAAGCAACTATTAAGTAGATATTATATATTAATACAAATAGGTAAAATCAAACTTGATATTTTGCGAAAAATTCGCGGCTTAGCAACCGTTTCATTGATCTTAAGTTCGCGTTAAAAATATCAAAATCATACGACTACCTTTGAACTCTTCAGGTCATCGCCGAGTGAGATCCACTGCTTTCCTAAGATGAAATATTCCCAATAAATCAACTGGACCGATCTTCATTTCAAAGTTCGAAGTCAGTTTATTTCAAATGGGCCTTGGCAGGCACTTTTAAAACGTAATGAAAAGGTGCACCGTTCAAAAATGGGTTGGTCTCCTGGTTCTCTGGGCTGGCAAGAAACTCCATAATAAAAGTATAAGTAATAATTTCGCTACCGAACAAAGAAACCTCTTATTCAGTCCTCTATCTTACGCATCTATTCTACATTTTACTCCGATCATCAGATCACCGGCCTTTACTTAGAGTCGTAAAAGCGTAAGGAAATTATTTAACTTAAGCACTTGTTCGTACTAATTAGCATTTACTTTCGAGTCTACAAGTTTTTGCGTTGTCCCCAGACCTTAAGGATGACATAATGTGAGAGGTCATAACTTTTCCCGGTACTATTGGCTGCGCGATTAATGGCCGACGTAACGAAGTGTTCCGGGTTCGAGGCCAGGCTGTAGCTAATTTATGGGGAACGAAGAGATTGTTGCCGTTCGTGTGAAATGAATGTAATTATTTTTATTACCAGTTACGACATTGTTTGAGACAAATTAGAGTCCGATGCTATATTTTTAGTTTATTAGTAGCGGTGAGATGGGCGGACGATATTGTTGCCATCGGGGGTCGAACATGGATGAGACTGGCGCAGGAGCGTAGAAACTGGCACTTTCAAAGAGAGGCCTATGCTCAGCAGTGGGCAAAGTCGGGCTGTGGATGATGATGATGATGATGATGATTAGTAGATAGCTATATAGAGATGTCTCATTGGTCGAATGGTCGGCAGCGCGACTGCTAAACGTGAGGTCCTGGATTCAATGCCCGGGTCTGTAAGACAGATAATATTATGATATCTATGCATTTCCATCAAAAGTTTCCATGAAAAAGTTAATTATTTTCCCATAGGTCATAATTTGTCTCTGCGCAATGTTCATACTTCGAAAATTATAATCATATTTTTACCGAGTTCCTTATAAATATGTATATACATATACTCGTGGTTATGCTATCTAATATACATAGATAGTATAATTGGCGTCGAAACGCTCGGGTCATGGGGTCCGAATGCACGTCTCTTTTTTCGAGACCTTGCTAAACGCTTGGTCGACAATACACGTGACCAGAGGGCTGGCCTATTCTTTGGTCAAAGAATAAGCATTGCCATTCAACGTGGTAATGCTGCCAGTCTTCTGGGCACGTTACCATTCGATAGCGATGTGGAGGAGTACTATGACGCCCAAGTATTCGTTTAGGATAGGTTTTTTCATTTTTGTTTTTTATTTTTATTGATAAATTAGTATAAGTAGTTAGTTTTAAAATTAGATATAAATATACATGTTCATATACATATAATTGCTAAAAATGACAGTACCGAAAATTATCTCCGCCGACTAAATTACGAACAAAATTTTATGTAGGTATGTAGTATTTTATTCTTACGAGTAGTTATCGGAGATCAATTAAAGTCAATTGCCCTGTAATTAATTGTACAGATATGCTACCGACCTCGATCAAGTACGACCTAATACCGTCTAGTCGAAATAATTACGTATATAAACTTATAAAAACGAGCAAGAGAGACGAAGAATTCATTCGTGTGTAGAAATAGACATGACAAATGATCAGTATTCTTCTTTGATCGTTTTTCAAAAATATAGAAAGTTTGTTATAGGTAAGATACGATTATTTTAAATTAATTTTAGTAGTTAATTAGTTTAGTTAGTTAGTTATTTAGTAGTAAAGACGGCACGGTTGGCGTAGTGGCTAAGCGATTAGCTTTCTGCGCTACGTGTAGCGGGTTCGATACCCGCACGGAACAAATATTTGTATGATCTACAGATAGTTTCGGGTCTGGTTGTGTGTGCATGTGACATGTATGTTTGTAAACTTTACTCACGATACAGGAGAAAATCCTAATGTGGGGCAAAGTTTTCTTAAAAAAAAAAATGAAGGTACTTCCGAACGGTAGAGCCTAACCACCTAGTGATCATGAAAAAAATTAAAAGTTATGACTTTCAGAGAAAATTTGGATGCAAATACGGCATAATCGTGTTTTGATCACAGTTTTTATTTCAAGACTCGAATCAAGTGTTAAAATGAAAGCTGACATGCCTTTGGATTTTAAAACATTGTCTATGGTACAATAAGTGTTGCAAAACTCTTTAAAAATAGTTCGACAAACTATCCACAATAAAACTAATTCTAAACACACTCTGAAATTCTATGAAAGAAGTGTACGGAATATTTTGTTGCTATAGCAATGGTAGTTTGTTCCTTGCCCTGGATGTGCCATACATATTTTGAAATGATACTGATAATCGAGCTTAACATTTAAATTCGTAATCGGAATAGTCGTATTTTGAACAGACCAATCAATTTTGCATTTTATTTTCTAATGGATAAATCATATTTTGTATATCCGTCCCAACACTTTATAGATTTAAAAGATAACTATAAAAATAAGAAAGGTATTAAAACGGCTAAATAATTATATTCTATAAAAAAAAAAGTCTGTGGGAATATAAAATGTAAGTGTCACTTATCGCATAACATCATTCGTTAAACAACAAAATTAATGAAACTGCAACTATCGTCCATTCAATACCAAAAGCGGAACAAAAGGATGGCATTATGCAACGTGTTTAAACGAGACTGCCGAGGGCGTTTTAACTTTTTAAACTCAATCATTATTTTGACATTTTTGACTGATCATTAATTTGCAAACAATAAGTAAAAATTGTGTGTGAGTCCTACTAAAGTCATTATTGGACAAAAGATGTTGTGTAGCTATTGTTTTCGATTACAACAGGTTATTTCTGAGGCATTGAACATTTCAGGTAGGCCATTGGTCACATTTATTGTGAAACTGAGTTGTTTTGTAAAAACACAATAATTTTCTTCTTTACCTGTGAATATAACATTTATTTTTGTATAAACCGTAACTGACGGTATAGGTGACTGACTTATAGCAGTGTAACAAGGCTTTTTCCGCACATTAGATAGCATTGTCCCACCATTATTACCATAATTACTTAATACGTAGTTGTATCGTGTTCATTTGTTTGTACATTACGCAACTTTTAAATCCGATATGTGATAATGATGCAGATATAATATAGCATTACGCCCGTATTTCCCGGAGAGTTAGGATACCTTCGTGGCCATATTAGGCGAACACTTATGTTAAGGGCACGTGTGTCGTGGGCATTAGTTAGCATTAGTTAAACGCTATGATTTACACTATAACATATTATAGCATAACGCCTGTATTCCCCGAAGGGTTAGGTTTGGAAGAGGTATTGTACACCCACATATCGTCGATGCCGTTATTAAGTCCTTTGTAATAGAGGGCGAACTTATCGCTATACTGGGCATAGTTCAGAACAGGAAATATCCAATAATATTTTACCTTACCAAGGAATGAAAACCTTGCGACCACTTAATTATGCTTAGAAAAATAATACATATATACTTTATGTTTATCAACATACAAATAGTATTAGTGATACCATCCACAATATTATAAATGCGAAAGTAATTTTATCTGTATGTTTGTTACCCCATCACGACTTAACCACTGAACTGATCAGTATGAAACTTTTCAAAAAGGTTGCCTGACTCCTGGATAAGGATATGCTTTTTACCATTTTTGCTAAGCACCATACAACCACACAAAGTCGCGGGCAACAGCTAGTAATAAATAAATCCCTATATGTGTCGAAAGATAAACAAAATAAAAATTTGTACAGATAATATGCATAAAAGGATAATTTATGAAAGGAAATAAATATGCCATAACAAAAAAAAAAAATTCAGGTTTATTTAAAAAAATCGGTCGGACCCATCGAAATAATATATCCTAAATAGTCTGACCGACCGCATTAGATGTTTCACATCAAAAATAATTCTCAGCAATGACATAATGTATATAAGATTGCGTTTAATTCTACTGCTTCCTTTGTTTTGATGAAAAATTTACTTAACATACTGTTACGTATATATTTTTCATGACGCATTGCGGTGGCAAATAAAAAGGTAATTGGGTGATGTCTGTAATATGATAGCGTGCAAAAACTGTCTCTGTAGGAATTGTCTAACTGAATTACGTAGTAACAACATTATGAGGTTTCACACATTCGATAAGCTCTATAAAACAGGTAGGTGTTGTATGTGAGAGTCTTCTTTTCATTGTTTTATGTATTTTTTATATACTACATTTATTTATTATATCTTTATATATGTATATATTTGGTCTAGTGGTTGCAAACGTGACTGCTAAGCGTGAGCTCTTGGGTTCGATTCGCGTGTCGGGCAGTGTTATTGGATTTTTCTGTATCGAAATTCTCAGTAACAGCACGGAGTCTGGAACTGTGCCTAGTATGGCAATACGTTGGCACCCTATTAAATGGGACTCAATAACGGCATTGGCGAAATGTGGGTGTGCATAGTATACCTCTGCCTAACCCTTCGGGGAATATAGGCGTAATGTTATGTTATTTTTACATTCTTGTTATAGTATTGGGTATACAAGCAGACAAGCTGCGAACGGCGAAGGAACGAGTGTTTTGGCGGATCTTGGGAAAGGCACATGACCAGTGGACTGCGTAATGCTTTGAATTTGAATTCTGATGGACTAAAAGTGAATACTTCATTAAGAGCCTTTACGCCGTACGGTCCGTTATTGGCATTTTTCATCCTGAAATTACTTCGTTAAATTGTATAGATCATATATCAAAATTGCTGTCCATTTAATAGGAAATTTTGTAAAGAACAAATCTAATACAAAACATTTTTATTTTTTTTAATAATTATATATACTAGGGCTATTGTTTGACACCATGTTTCGTAAAATTTACGAAACGTGACTACTTCATCCTTCGATACCTGGCAAAGTATATGAAATAAAAGCAAAAAATAACGGTGTTTAGAATACATATATACTCGTATACAAATCTAGTACACAACATTTTTAATAACTATTATTATTCTAAAGTAAATTACGAAACAACATAGCGTAAATGATATATTTTTAGGCATTTTCAAAGCCAATTTTGACAAACTTAATGATGGCTAAATTACATATTAAATTTTTTTTACATTACTAGAATATGTCCTTAACAATATGGCAAAAAAAAAATTATTCAAAAATGTAATAAACTATTTTTAAAAGAATTTTTAAAAGTACCATATAAACTGACTCGCAACTCGGCGCGAGATCAGTGCCCGCCGAGGCTTTCTAGGGTAAGGACATGTCGCTCTGCGCTCCGTTTTTTCGACGAAAATATTACGTTTCTGAATCAATAAATTGGAATAAATCTAGTCCAAAACATATTGATACTTTGGGGAGAGAAGTAAACAGGTGAATTTTTTTGACGACTTTTTATGAAAATTTGTACAATAATTGTTCATAGTCCTCTTATACTTCTTGGTGAGGAGCCATGATGGTGGAGCCCATGGCATCGAAGACCTGATGATGGATCCTGAAGGTTACAGGAACTCGGTAACGGTTTATAGTAGAACCACCGTGTTTAGGCTTGTTTCATTTGTCTCGATCGGTACTTTTATCCTAACTAGTGCTGATGCCCTGATGATGCTGATGATGATGGGAAGTGTTTACAGGAACTCGGTTACTGTTTATAATAGAACCATCGTGTTTAGGCTTGTTTCATTTGTCTCCATAAGTACTTTTATCCCATTGCTAATGACCTGATGATAATGATGATGATGATGGGAGGTGTTTACAAGAACTCGGTTACTATTTATAGTAGAACCATCGTGTTTAGGCTTATTTCATTTGTCTCGATAGGTCCTTTTATCCTAACTAATGCTGATGACCTGATGATGATGATGATGATGATGATGATGGGAGGTGTTTACAGGAACTCGGTTACTATTCATAATAGAACCACCGTGTATAAGCTTGTTTCTTTTGTCTCGATAGGTACTCTTATCCTAACTGCTGCCGATGACCTGATGATGATGGGAGGTGATTACAGGACCTCGGTTATTGTTTACAGTAGAACCACGGTTTTTAGGTTTGTTTGATTTAGTATAGTGCCGATAACCTGATGATGAGGTTGTGGGGTGCTTTTAGAAACTATATCCACTGTGTTTGAGTTTAGGAATTTGTATTAATTTAATCAGTTCTGGGAAACAAAGAGCTTTTTGTTTATTCGGGAAAATAAATAAAATAATAAGTAATGTACACAATATGTATCTTGATTATTGATATAATAATTCGCGAGCGGAAATACGAATTACTGTAAGGGACAAAATGCAAGTTTTAGGAAAACGCAAAAAACTTTAATTTTTTTTTGGATAAAACCTTGTATTTCTTTCAACTTTAATGGTATCATAATAGTAAATATACCATTATTCTTATATTTTTGCGCTCTATTTCTCCTATAAAACAGGATTTCAATAACTCTTTTAGTTTCAGATATAGCCATTACTGTAACGGAAAAATTATTTTCATCAGCGATTAAGGCAATTTATTATCAGAAAAATCTTTAAATCATGTTTAAATTTAATGTAAAGGCTATTAAGTTTTGTAATTATTTAGGGTATAATACCTTTGTATAACTATTTTATTTCGGTTTTAGAGTTACATTATTATTAAATTTGAAGCGTGCTGTTTGGACTTAAGGTTGAATTTGTTGTATCTCTGCATGAGTATTTATAATCATGCCAGGCAATTGCCTTATTATTTATATCTTTTTTAAAGATCTCAAAAATTAAAAATAAATATACCAATCGATAGAGCGGAATTTTCTGAGTAAAACTGTTTATTTAACTAATTTTCGACAATTTGTCCCTTACTTTCATATTTCCGGTGTCGATATTATCGTATTATGAAAATATATCGTAATATCTAGGTACTAATAACTATTAGCTCATGTGAATAAACAAATACTAAAAACTACAATACAAAATAAATTATAATAAACTAAAAAAAAAAATACCAAAAAGGCAAAAAGGATCAACATCGCCAGCGCGCGCTTTAAGCATTGCCTCCTCACAGTCCGCACGCACACACACAAGCGGGTGAGCGGTCGAGCGCTGTAAATACCTAATTTCGCTCGCCACCGCGCGGCGTAAACGCTCTTAATATATTATGTAACTATTCAATTAATTACAAATAAAAAAATTTACCCTGTCACTTTTATAGCCCTAATGGGTTATGTAATTATCATTTCACCGAATTTAAATGAGATCTTTATATTGGAAAATGTATTAGTTTAAAAAAAAAAACGTCTTAGTGTTACTTCCGATTATAAACCACGCTTAAAACATTTACATCATCATTATACTATGAAGAAAATAGAGAAACGTTCACAAAAATAATATCTTATGCGGCACTTATATTTAAATATTTTAGGCCTAATTATAATACTAGTTTGTGTTAAATATTATGATGAGAAAAAAGAAAAAAAAGAAACTTGATGTAAATGAGAAGCACTTCAATTAGTTTACAACTTTACAATTAATACGAGTGAGTACTTATTACGAATACGATATTTGAAAGAAAAATATTTTCTTTTTGTTGTTTTTGTTGTTTCCTTTTTTAATATAAAAGGACCAGTATGTTACCTACATAACGAGCTATAAAAAACCATATGTAGTTGTGGTTTCTATAAATTACTAAATCAAAGTTTGAATAATCATCTATCCGAAAATCCGTTAGGAAACAAAACTAATTAGGATCAAAGCAATTGTATCGCTTATTTAACTGGCGCAAGAAGTCACACAACACCCACAAGAGTCTTGTTGCTACGGGCGAAACGCTAACGAACCCATAAACCACGAATATACACATATTACTATGGCTATTGTACGGGGAACTAGCGAAAGTACTCACGCGAGCTCACTCTCACTATCAAGACGGGCCGTAGACTTGTAAACACACAATTTTGAGATCCGCGTTCATACTACAAACAAATTCATTCCTTAACATAACCAAACAGAGTTTAAAATCGACTGAAGCTAGCAATTAAATAATTAAATTATCATCAATTGTAAATAATATTAATATTCTTGGCGATCTCTCGGATAAGTTTGGCTTGCGGTTTCATTCATGAATTGACTTTTTGTTGGAATTATACTCGAGTTAATGTTTTAAATAAAAAGGAACCAAGAGAAAGTAATAAATGGGGACCGCCCAAGTATCGATGGGCAAATAAAAAGTTTGATGTTGCATGATTCAGTTTTTGTTCAAGTTGAGAAAAAAAGAATGTCTTTAATGGTAATTTGCGGGGCTTTGTAAATATATATATACAGCAAAAATATGTTATTATACTGGTTATTTAAGAAGTGCAAGTTTTTGTGAGCAGGGTAACGTAACACATAAAAACATGACTCATACAGAAATAAAGTTTTTAAGAAACTGGATCATACTCTTGACCTACTAACTTATGTAATATTTTCAGATATTTACGCGAACAACATGTTTTGAAAAAACAAAAACTTATATGGAATATAATTATAGCATTTAATTTTATTTATATATCTCGTTAATTATTTTTTTGTAGTCACGGACAAAATTAATAATTTGTACTCTATACGCATGGCCAATTTTCATACTAAGTTATAAATAAATTATCGGCACAGTTACGCTTGCTGTCGCGGATTCATTTCCTATGATCTACAGATAGCTGTTTCGGGTTTGCGTGTGCGCATGTGAAATGTAAGCTTGTAAATAGTAACCACGATACAGGAGCAATCCCGGCGGAACGTTCTTAGAAAAAATAAGAACACTTTTTTTTTCTCCGTGTCATTAATGAAAATGTTAGGTTTTTCTACATCACGCCTGTATTCCCCTAAGGGGTTGGCAGAGATGTACTATTGTATACCCATATTTCACCAATGCTGTGATTGAGTCCCTTGTAATAGGGGGCGAGCCTATTGTCATCTACCGGGCACAGTTCCAAACTCCGTGCTGCTACGGAGAATTTCCATACAGAAAAACCCAATAACACTTTAGCTGATCCGGGAATCGAACCTAGGACCTCACGCTCAGCAGTCACGTTTGGGACCACTAGTGAGGCAGACTCAATCCTTTCTACATAATGCTTATATTATGTCATATGGTACATGGCAGGTTGCTATCAAAGTGATCTATTACTGCCGGCTCATTATTACAACTTACGATTTGACAAGTCATAAGATGTATGTCTATTACGATTAGGGTTGCTTATGCAGCTCAACTGGATCCAAACGGTCGAACCTTAATCTATATTCATTTTCCCTATGCATTGCTGTAATCCGTAATTCGGACGGACGTCTTAAAGGGTCTTGGAGATATTTAGAAATGCGGCCTTAATGGATGTTTAAAATACAGATTAGAAATCTTACTACATTGGTACCTACTACCAGTGAAATCCGAGTCAAACATGCATTTGTTTGGCATTTTCAAATTTTCGACAAGATTAAAAAAAGGAATGTCATAGAATGAATTGCGAAAAGTCGACATCCGAAACTTTTCCTTGTTCTACGTAAACGAAATTCTTCAACATCGTGATGGATTATCAGTACTGTCGTCTTAGATAGTTATCGTGTCGATGATCAGTTGCTCAATAAATGATCTATGGGTCTATTCCATGTAGGCGTGACTGCGATACAAGCCTAGAGCTATACTGTGCGGTGATATAATATTGATGCTGCACGTTCTTGACCGGACCATAGATTAAAAAAATCAGTATGATCACCTTTTTGTATATTACGTTCGATATTTTTGTAAAAGGTATAGAAGGGCACGGTTGGCGCAGTGGCTAAGTGATTAGTTTTCTGCGATAAGTGTCGGTTTCGATTCGACGGAACAAATATTTGTATGATCTGCTGATAGATAGTTGTTTCGGGTTTAGTTGTGTATATATGTGACATACTAGAAATCCGAGGGTGGGGCAACGTAATAAAAATTAAATAAAAAGAAAAAGGTTTATTATGTAAAAACATTTGAATTCGTTCAACAAAATTTTTATTGGCTAGCATAATGTTTATACCTATAGCCTGGCAAATCCGTGGGCGACGGGGGATGAAATACTGTTTTTATTAGGATAACTTTTTCACACAATTTTGTTGTTCTAATTTTGTTTAAACTATACAACTTCTGATGGAACTGTACCATCGTATACCAAACAAATATTAAGGCTCTGTGTATCATATAATCGCTGCTATGTAAACCTATTCTCTTTATTCACCATACCATAGCACCATATTCAGAGTTATCCTACTGTTGTAATCATACTGTGTCCGATTGGAACAGTCTACTCGTGGTGATTAATGGGCAGTATCCGTCGGTTGCGATCGCTCGCATTACACACGGCAACCAGTAGCATACTTATTGTAAATTATGTAATAATTGCTGATGTATTTTGTATGTGACATATTTGAATATGGCGACGGGATGTCTTATTTTTTCCGTGACTAAAAGAACGTAGGTATTTAGGATTATTTACTTGGTGTGAACGACCGTTATTACAATAATTACTTATTATATAATTAATTAAAGAAAATTGGTAAATATTTATAATAAACCGTATGGCAAGCGATGGCTGAGCGTGTCACCGGCGGGAGCGCGGGGGCCCTTCGCCCTCGCGCCCCGCACCTCGATATGTTCGCGAGCCGCCAACGACACAGCCGCTGACACTGCGCCGAGGAACGCCGCCGAATATACACCGCACCGCAAGCCGCTCGCGCACGCACCCACGCTCCGCTATCGCTCGCCATTTTGCTTTACTAAAACGCTTCGTTTTATTTGAAAAGCCCAGCACACACAACACAGTTAGGCACGCCAGCAAACGTATCGCCCACATTTTGGTCCATCGAACCGGATTGTGCCTAACTACGCTTCGCTTCGGACGCCGCCGCCGCCATTACATGAATCGTGTCGCTGAAATTGTATTGGTGATGGTGAATACTGTTAATAGTGTTTGTGTATCGTGTGCTAAGCTTGATTCTAGTGTTTGCATGGTGTGCTAGATATTACTAGATTATACCTATATATTTAACGTAACTACGTATCTACTCAGTGTTGAATCGATTACCCAGTGTCTAGTGTTTGTGTCGATTACCTAGTGTTCGAGTGTGCTATATTTTACGAGATTAATAAGTTCAACGTGACTACGTAGTAGTGTAGGTATCGATTACCTAGCCGAGTGTGGTGTTGATTATAGTGTTTTGCATCGTGTGCGAGACTCGCGGGCGACGACGTAGTGTTGGTGTTGATTACCTAGTGTTTTGCATCGTGTGCTAGACTCGCGGCCGACGACGCACAGTGTGACGGCCAGAAGAAAATTTTTGACATTGACCAAAATACATACTTTTAGCTTTAATAATCCTTAATTATATCTATTAATAATTCAGGCCTTGGGGTATATTGTGCTATTATTATTTATTTTCTATCTATATTCTAACATGTTTTTTTAAGGCTTCAAAGTGATATCCTAACGCGTACGTATTTCACACTTAAAAATTTGCACAAGCTTTGGATGCTTACTGTAATAAAAGCTAATAATTTATTAATACTGTGTTTATTTTATACAAATGTGCATTTATTAAATCCTCAAAAAATAAAAGTTTCATAGTTGTAACTCATCACAGTTTTCTTTAGAACTGTTTTAATACACAATAGTCCGATTAAAGGCAAATTAACAATTTGATCATTCATAAAGTAAAAAGATTAACTTGGATCAATATGAGACATAGTACAATAAATAAAGTAATTATTCGTCTTTCAAACAAGGTATGTTACATTGTCGGATATTGTCGGATGTGAGAGTTATGATTTTTTTCCTGAAGGAAGTCGTTCACGCGTCAAACGAATAATGATGACTTTAAATCACAGAACTCGAAATATATATATATTTCGATAAAAACAAATATATATTATATAACTATAATATATATTTGTAGTTTTCATTATAATGTAGTGAATGATAGGACAAATAATAAATAATCAATATAGGTAACCACAGATCATTATGTTGAATATAGGTCAAATAAACAGAATAGTCGATAATAATAATAATTTCTTTGGGAGAATCTGAGACCTTTTTCAACTTGGTATTGTTGTAACCAATAATGTTTAATTTCACAAAAGAAACTGAACAAAATCTTTGCAATGAAATCACTGAAATTCAAAATAAAGCGGAATCTTTGTTACGTTCCAATATCGATGGCAAAAATGTGACACACGACCTCTTTTTTACTATGATCAATGGGAAAGTCTGTAACGTTTTATCAGATAATAGATCCACTTCTACCTGTTACATATGTGGAGCAACCCCAAAACAGATGAATGATCTGACTCGAGTTATCAATAGTAACACATATACACATATATATATATATATATATAATAGTACAGCATTTGTGCATTTGGGTTGTCTTTACTACATTGTTGTATTAAATGTTTCGAGTGTTTATTACATATAGGTTATAAAGTACCAATACAAAAGTGGTCTACTCGTAACACGGATGAAAAACATTTAGTCGAAGAAAGAAAGAAAGTAATTCAAGACTAGTTCAAAAATAAAATGGGCCTTCTAGTGGATATCGTCAAACAAGGAGCAGGAAACACCAATGACGGTAACACGGTAAGACGATTTTTTTAAAAATTGGTCATTATCTGCTACAATCACAGGGGTAGAGTAAAATTTGATTAAAAGATTTATATCATTTTACAGGCTTTATCCTCGGGTATCGAAATAAATGTTGACAAATTAGGTGAATTTCATAGAAGGATAGCAGAATTGTACGTACAAAATTATGCATGGTATTACATGCCTGTAACTGTGCACAAATTAGGATATTTCCAGTCTAAGAATTGAGCATCAACGGAATAGAGCTGCTTTTATAAGCAGTGGATATATTAATTTTGGCTGATGCTGATTCAGAAGACGTAGAAAGCAGTGAATGTTCATAATTTACTTATCTACTTATCGTAAATAGTACTGTTTTATTATGTATAAAATTAAATAAATATATTTTATGAATAGTATTAGTACTAAAATGGTTGATCATATCTATAAACTACATGTTTAAAATAATAATTTAACATACAATTTACTAATTAAATGAAATAATGTAGGATTTAATGTATTTTCTTGAAATTAAAATTAATAAATGAATCTGTTTACTTAATAAATATCAAAATTAACAACAAACTTTTTTTTTTCTATAATACAAGTCACGATAATATAATTAAATATGGTATAATTACATAGCTTAACTCATTAACAAGCTGCGAAAAAAAAACCGTATTAATATCTCTACTACTTTCGGAGATATCGGACAATGTCCAGAAAAACACCATTTTCGTCACACTGTGCGACGTAGTGTTTGTGTTGATTACCTAGTGTCTGTGTCGATTACCTAGTGTTGGAAGTCGCATCGTTTCGTTTGAGACTAGGTACCTAACAACGACGCTGAGGGTAAACCACGTGGCGCACAGCGGCATCGGACATCGTCTTTGTTCGACACATGACGTCGGCCATTTTGTCGTGATCGTTTGGAATAAAAGTGTGCTTTTTCAAAATGGTGATGACGCGATCGGTAGCTTCTAGACGGCCAGCTACGAAAATCGAGTCCGAGCTAGGCCCGCACCCAGCTAGTGAACCAGGTCCAGCGCCAGTACAGTTTGAGATTACGCCCGCGGCAAGCGTCAGATGCAACGAGGACAGCGTGCGAGCGAAAAGCCGATCAGCGAGGTCGACACGCTCAAAGAAAAGCGTTATGCGTGCTGAAGCTTTGGAACGCCTTGCCAAGGCAAAGCTAGAGGAGACGCGGGCGGCTACAGCCCTCGCGGAAGCCGAAGTTGCCAAAATCGAAGCGGAGCTAGCAGCTAGTTCAGACCAAGAGAGTGAGGTCAGCGCGGACCACGATAAATCTGCGCTTGTTCAGAGTTGGCTGGATTCACAACAGAAGAGGCGCATCCCCATCAACGACAACGTTGGGCCACCCGAGCCTGAGCAGCCCGCGGCTGTAGCTTACGCAACTGCGGCACCCCAGAGCCCATCACAGATGATCGACATATCAGCGCTCGCCGCGGCCCTGACTGAGGCCGCGCGAGCCACAACATCACACGCACCGCTTAAATATTTTTATGAATTACCATCTTTCAGTGGCTCCAGCAGTGAATGGCTTGCTTTCAAAGCCGCCTACCGCGACACCCACCGCCGCTTCACCAAGGTGGAGAACTTGTTGAGGCTAAGAAGATGCTTGCGAGGCGTGGCGAAGGAGGCTGCGATATCGTTGTTTGTAGCTGAGTCGGAGCCTGAGGAGGTAATGCGGCTACTGGAGATGAGATTCGGGCGACCGGATGCCTTGGTCATGGCAGAGATGGAGAAGGTAAAAGCACTCCCTAAATTAACTGATAGCCCAAGAGACTTGTGCATTTTTGCCAGCCGAATAAACAACATAGTAGCTGTGGTGCGAGCATTAAAAAGGAACTACTACTTGCACAACCCTGAGGCAGTTAGATCTGTGGTAGATAAGATGACAGCAACCATTAAATTCAGGTGGTATGATTATGCTGCAGAGAGGTCTGAAGATGAGCCTGACTTAATTAAATTATCCTCTTTTCTTGCCAGACAAGCAGAGCTTTGTAGCCGATATGCACAGGCAGAGACTACACGGGACAGCACACCACCACCACAGAAGAAGCAGCAGCGTGCCTATGCCACCACACCAGTAGAGTCAGCCGAGCGCACGCCTTCAGAGTCAGCCAAGAGCATGCCCGCAGAGTCAGTCAAGCGCAAGCCTGCCCGCAAGCCAACAAGTACAACGGAATGTCCAGTTTGTAAGAATGAACATACTATTCAAAAATGCTCACACTTCAAGGAACTAAGCATAAATGATCGATGGGAAAAAGCAAAAGAAGTGAATGCTTGCTTTCGATGCCTCAATAGAAGAACTTTTAGTCACCGTTGTAGCTACAAACCTTGTGGCATTAATGAATGTAAAGGTTCGCACCACTCCCTCTTGCACTCTGAAAAGGAGACTTCAGGAAAGACAGAACCCTCCACTGACCCCGCTGTAGTCACTTCAGCACGACCCAAAACATCTGGACAGGCATTTTTGAAGGTGATACCAGTAAAGGTATGGGGCCCCAAAGCAAGCTTGGAGACCTTTGCTCTTCTAGATGAAGGCTCCACTATCACACTTATAGAAGACAATACAGCTCAATTTATTGGTGCCACAGGACCGAAAGAACCTTTACATATTGAAGGTGTTGCAGGAGCACGAGTCAGCGCAGGATCATCAATGCGTGTATCACTGAAGATAAAAGGGAGAAATGCAGACACCGAGCACAAGTTCACAGCGCGGACAATTGAACAACTACGTCTCGCACCCCAAACCATAGATGAAGCTACATTAAATGAATGCACACACTTGCATGAAGTCAGCCAGGACCTCATATATCATCGTGGCGCGCCAACCATACTGATTGGCCAGGATAACTGGAATCTTATCGTTTCGAGGTCAGTGAGGAGCGGCGCGCGAGGTCAACCAGTGGCATCACTCACCGAGCTCGGCTGGGTAATGCATGGCCCAAGCGGACACAAGGCTCATCAGGTACATTTAGTTTCGAAAATTAATACAGTCCACAACAACGATGAAGAAGAGCGGATGGAAGAGATGATGAAGAAATTTTTCGATCTCGATGCAATAGGAATCGAACCAAAGCGTCCCAAGAATGATCCAAACGACCGAGCTTTGGCATTGCTCGAGACAAGAAGTCGCCGCCTGTCTGATGGCCGTTTTGAAACTGGGCTACTTTGGCGACATGATGACGTAGTATTGCCTGACAATAGGGATGCAGCGATGAAACGTCTTGAGGGAATCGAAAGGAAGCTGGATAGGAACGTAGATCTCAAACGACAATACAACGAGCAGATGTCACGTCTGCTGAAGAGTGGCTACGCCGAGGTCGCAACTACAACGCCGCGTGCAGGCTGCACATGGTACCTACCGCATTTCGCCGTGGTGAATCCATCGAAACCGAAACCTAGAATCGTGCTAGACGCTGCAGCCCGCACTCATGGAATTTGTCTGAATGATGTGCTACTAACTGGTCCTGATCTTTTACAGTCACTTCCCGGAGTATTGATGCGCTTTCGCCAGAGATGTGTCGCCGTGACTAGTGACATCCGGGACATGTTTCTTAGAATCTCTGTACGCGAGGAGGACAGAGACGCGTTGCGTTTCTTGTGGAGAGAAGATCGGCGGAAGGGACCTCCTACAGAGTACCGCATGCGTAGCGTCATCTTCGGTGCCGCCTCATCACCGTGTACCGCCATCTATATTAAAAACAGAAACGCAGAAGAACATCGACACTTATATCCTGAAGCGGCTGATGCAATAAATCACAATCATTATATGGATGACTATTTGCAGTCTTTTGACTCTCCACAGCAAGCTATTCGCGTCGCATCCAACGTAGACTATGTTCATCGTCAAGCACAGTTCCAGCTACAAAAATGGGCATCGAATCGACCAGAAGTACTCGAAGCTATCGCTCCAACACAAGAGAATCGAGGTTATGAGGTGAACCTTCAAGTCAGCCCTACTGAGAAAACGCTCGGGCTCGTCTGGAGACCGACTCAAGACCTACTGGCTTTTAATCTAGATCTCAAGAGAGTCCAGCCTGAAATAGCCGACGGAACAAAACGACCGACCAAACGAGAAGCGCTTCGAACTATAATGTCTTTGTTTGATCCTTTAGGTCTGGTCACCCCCGTCACCATGCCGGCGAAGCGCCTGCTACAAGACTCCTGGCGCTTAGGCGTCGGGTGGGACGACGAGTTGCCTGACGAACTGCACCAGGCGTGGCTCGAGTGGTTGGGCCACGTGCAGCAGCTGCGACATCTCACCATCGCACGTTGCTACCCGCACTATGCCACCGCGGTGCGTCTAGACATGCACATCTTCGTGGACGCAAGCGAGACCGCTTGCGTCGCCACCGTTTACTGGCGCGCTGTTACTCAATGCGCCACTGCCCACCTGTCCCTGGCCATGGCCAAGGGAAAGGTGGCTCCGCTGAAGACAACTTCGATACCCCGCCTGGAACTCCAGGCGGCCGTGCTGGGCTGCCGACTAGCCCGCACGGTCGAGGCCGAGCACGACTTGAAGCCGGCGCGCAGGGTCTTTTGGACAGACTGGCGCACCGTGCTCGCCTGGCTTAGAGCCGGGCCACGCAGCTACAAACCCTTCGTCGCCCACCGGGTGGCGGAGATAGAACAGGAAACGAAGGTCAGCGAGTGGCGTTGGGTGCCTACAGCGCTCAACGTCGCTGATGATGCCACTCGCGGCACGCCGAGCGGCCTTTGCCGCGAACACCGCTGGTTCCGCGGGCCGGACTTCCTCTATCAACCGGAGGAGTCCTGGCCGCGGGAGCCAGAGCTCCCACAGCCCCCGACAACGGGGGAGGAGCGTGTGGCCCTAACCACACGCGGTTCGCCACATCTCATCGATGCGCTGCCCGACATCACCAGGTTCTCTTCCTGGTTGCGCCTTGTCAGAGCGACGGGCAGGGTGCTGCTGTTCATCGAACTGTGTCGCGCTAGGCGCGCTACCATCACTGCGAGCGCCAACAAACGAACGCGTCGAAACGACGGAGATGACATGCGGAAGCAGACGACATCACGACGACTAACCGCGCCATCACGCGCGCGACCGCCATCGCTTACAACGGCATCGAGCTACGTGCCTCTTGAAAGCCATCATCTACAGTCAGCCGAGAAGCTTTGGTGGAGAGCTACACAGGCAGAGAGCTTCGGTGATGACCTGAACCTGCTGCGTAAAGAATTTCCACTTCGTCGACACAGTCAACGTCTGGCGGACATCTTTTGGGCTCGCTGGATCCGCGAGTACGTGCCGCTTCTTCAACACCGGCGGGAGCCACGCAGTCGAGGTTGTGTTCCTAAAGAAGGAGACATTGTCCTGCTGGTCGACGAAAACCTGCCACGCAAATCACCGCGTTGTTCCCAGGCAAGGATGGTGTACTACGAGTCGTCGAAGTCGTCGAACCAAGGCGGGAAAGCTCAAAAGAGCCGTGAAGAAGGTGGTCGTTCTCACGAATGAAATGCATGAAGTGCACGGCGGGAGAATGTGAACGACCGTTATTACAATAATTACTTATTATATAATTAATTAAAGAAAATTGGTAAATATTTATAATAAACCGTATGGCAAGCGATGGCTGAGCGTGTCACCGGCGGGAGCGCGGGGGCCCTTCGCCCTCGCGCCCCGCACCTCGATATGTTCGCGAGCCGCCAACGACACAGCCGCTGACACTGCGCCGAGGAACGCCGCCGAATATACACCGCACCGCAAGCCGCTCGCGCACGCACCCACGCTCCGCTATCGCTCGCCATTTTGCTTTACTAAAACGCTTCGTTTTATTTGAAAAGCCCAGCACACACAACACAGTTAGGCACGCCAGCAAACGTATCGCCCACACTTGGGTTAATTATTATTATTATTATTAATTGTCCGTAATGTCCCACTGCAGGGCAAAGGCCTCCCTACTCTCCTTCCACTTCTCTCTATCAAGCGCTAATTCGCACAAATCTTCCCTAAAGGTGTCAAGTTCATCCCGCCACCTCCGTCTGGGTCTATCGTGATGTCGCCTGCCATGTAGAGGAACCCACTGGGTCGTGAGTTTGGGTTAATTATAACATTTATTTTTCTATCTTTTTATATAAAGTTTCCATGTGTGTGTGTGTTCGTAATTCTTCTTCTCCTAAGCGCCTTGATCGATTTTAATGATTTTTTTTTAGTATTTTTGGCGTCACCTGGGTTTTTAGCTATAGTTGGACCACACTGGTGGCGCTGTTGTCGAGATCCTGATGTTTTTAATTTCCATACATTAATTATGTATTTCTCATATGAAGAAGCATATAATACCAAATTTTTTCTTATTTTTATTAGGTTCTTCTGTTACAATATTCTCAGTAGCGGCTCCGAATTTATAAGTGTGCCATTTAATTGTTCACCCCATATTAGGTGTACATGGAACTTAATTACGGTTCGGCGAAATTCGGGTGTATAATTGTACACTTCTGCCTAACTCCTCGGGGAATACGGCGTGATGTTATGTTGTTTTATGTTACTTAATTATAAATATTTAGAAATTCAAAAAGTATTTCATCATATTTGTGAGGTGTAGTGTTTTGTTTTTCGTCTTGAATAAAAATTAAAGGGTACTTAATTTTGGCTCATTGATCTAGAGCTCGCAAGCGCGGCTGTTGAGCGTGACGTACTGGGTTCGATTCCCGGGTTGAGCAGTGTTATTGGGTTTTTCTGTACGGAAATTCTAAGTAGCAGTGCGGAGTCTGGAACTGTGCCCGGTAGATGGTAATAGGGTCGCCTTCTATTACATGGGACTCAATAATGGCATCGGCGAAATGTTGGTGTACAATAGGACACCTCTGCCTAACCCTTCGGTGAATACAGGCGTGATGCTATGTTTATGTTATGTTAATTTTTATACATCGTTGAAGTAGAACGATTAATTTAACTTATTTAAGTTTTTTATTAAAATATATCCAATATAAACCTATGTAAACTCATGTTTTTACAAATAAATGAATATTATCTTGTCTTATTTTATCTTTCATTTACCACGAAAATACCTACTACCTACCTACCTAATTATCTACCTAAGTACACTAGCGAAATCAAACTGACGGTCATATTTTTTTAAGGGTTGGAAACCATAAATTTTAATTTCTCGAAAATTCTTAAGTATCTTGTCCTTCTTCAGATCCTTGACGTACTTTAACATTGCTTTTTCAACTTTTTTTAGCAAGTTTTTGAAAGCAGACTTTGTTACATACGTACTAACCCACTTTATGTCTTCGACTACTCCATAAAGCCCTCATGTATTAGATCGCGCATTAAGTCTCAGGTCTAGGTCATGTCTTACACCATATATGTCCAACAACCTCATCTATAACGATCATCATTGACACAGATAAACAAATCAGTCTAGAATTAAAGTAAAAAAAACAAAAAGTTTTTGTAAGACGTTAAATATAAAACGTAAAGTAAAAGACAATCTCACGAGATTTGGTAATAAAATGAGTAACAAACGAATTAAGTGTCTTTCCGTGAGAAAATACAGAAATAAATGCTTAGAAACGTCTTCAAGCTAAAACGGGGGAAGTAGGTCCAATTGCACATAGTCCAAAAAACGTAAAGCTTAGAACAAAAAAAAATCGTTGCTGAGACTTAGGTAACATCAAGACATGTATGGGATAATTAATTCTTGCATCTATATTAAGACGCTTAACCAACATAATGAATGTATGTCCAACTTTCGAACCAAATTTTTCTCATTGAGGATAAACAGACCTATCAATTTTGTTCAAATATTTAAGTAGTCTCTTGGACTCTCGACTCATCTCCGTTAATACAGTCTGCGCTTACTTTCCACACAATAACAGCACTAACTATAATGACTTGCCCAAACACGTCTCACACGGAAGTTGCGAAAGTAACCATATGTTATAAATATTCAGCTTAAACATGTTCTCGTTCCGTGTCATCATTCTTGTGTAATAGTTTAAGATCTGCGCATAAAATCTCCTTTTTGCACATTCCGAGCTCGTTATTGCTACTCCCTAATATTTGTAAGTTTTTTTTATGTCAGAAGATATCATTTAGTTGTGTGATGTCATATAAAAGCTGCAGTAGCTAATAGTGAACGCTATAAAAAGGGAAAATACACCCAAATGTCAAGGTTTACGCAACGGCATTGTGAAGAACTGCAATAGGTGTGTATTACGCAATACAATATTTAGCGAAACTCTCTTATTTTTCCTATATAGATGTTGCAAACAGCTTCTTTCTGGCTGCATTATGCAACAGAGGTCACGTTGTACCACCGATGTTGCGCAATCTCGCCCACAACGGAGAAAACACCACTTTCTACCATACACCTGTTTATGTAGCGTGCTAATGATATTGACATGTTAAAATGTGTGTTCTGTGGGTGAATGGCATTTTGAATTTTAAATTTTAAGTTCGGATGGAGCTGTGTTTGTATAACCTTGGTGTGTGTTTAGAGTCAGAGCATGCGCAATGCTACAATGATATAGGGAGGTAATGAAAGTATTACATTTTTTATAACTTTTTATGCAAAAATAAGAATTTATAATACAACTAGAATTATAGTACATTAAAATTACTATTTACATAAATACATTTAGGCACCGTAATTTTTTCTCTACTTAAAACTAAGTTTGTCGCCGGCAGAGCAGGTATCACAATTGCGCGCGCCGTTGCGCAGTTTAGTAAGGGCCGGACTGGCCAGGGGGGCCGTATGAGGTGCTGACGCCACCACCGGAGCCGCCGTGGCCGCCGCCGATGGAACCGCCGTGACCGCCGCCGATGGAGCCACCAGAGATGCCACCACCGATGGAGCCACCGTGACCGCCGCCAAGACCACCGCCGAGACCGCCGCCGAGACCGCCGCCGAGACCGCCGCCGAGACCACCGCCGAGACCGCCGCCGAGTCCACCGCCCAGACCAGAGCCGCCGCCGAGTCCACCACCGATTCCAGCACCACCAGCACCGCCATCCTTCTGGGTCTTGTACTTGATGAAGTAAACTTCGGGTTTCGAGGGTTGAGTGGGTGCTGCGGTGGGGATGGTGATGTCGGGCTGTTCGTCGGGTTTCTTGACCAACACGTAGACGAGGGTCTTTTCTTCGTTCTGGGCCTGAGCGGGAATGATGGGCGCGACGGGTGCGGGAGGAGCCGGTGCCTTAATGAAGATGATCTTGTAGTGTTTCTGGGGAACGCCGCCACCGCTGATCACCTGGGGACGCTGTTCTTCGGGTTCTGGGGGTGGGACGTGGACGTAGATGTGTTTCTGGACAATAGCACCACCGCCGAAGCCAGCACCGCCGCCGAAACCGGCGCCGCCGCCGAAGCCAGCACCGCCGCCGAATCCAGAGCCGCCGCCGAAGCCGGAGCCGCCGCCGAAGCCAGAGCCGCCGCCGGACGAGAAACCGCCGGAGGAGAAACCGCCACCGCCGCCGCCGATGCCGAAGCTGCTGGAGCTCAGACCACCAGAGGAGAATCCTCCGTGGCCGCCACCAATGCCGCCTCCGAGGCCACCGAGGCCTCCAAGTCCACCATGTCCACCGCCACCGCCTCCGGGCGCGTTGTAACTGTATCCCGCCTCGGGTCTAGCCGAGCCGAGTGCCGCTACGGCAGCTAATACCTGCGGCAGAAAATTCACTTTTATACAACACTGTTATAAATATTTTTATCGATTGCTCGGCTTTATTGATCGATTGTTTAATCGAGAGATGCACTCAATCGATGAATAGAGCTGAGCGATCGAAGCACTAAACAATCCGAAGAGGAAGCACGAGTGCGGTCACAGGAGCGGGGGTCACACAGGTCACAAGTCACTTTCACTGCACGAATACCTACCAAGAATGCTTTCATGTTGACTCACGGAGGTGTCGTGGTTGTGTGATGCTCTGTACCACCGACCGTTGGTTTATATACTGGTGGATCGCCGACGCCTCTCTCCCGGGCTCTTCCTAAGATTCGGCCTTCGGGCCATACGAGAATTATGATTTTAATGACACCCGTCCAATTCTTCTCCGGTGAAAACAATGTGGATCTTGTACGGCTATTGGACACTTTCACAGGCTTGTCTATGGTAATAATTGATATGTCAACGGATTTTTCGATTTAATATTATTACTTTGTCATTGTTGTCACCTATTGTCCGGGTTAATGTGTGTGTAAAACAGTCAATTGTTAAAGTACTCGTAATTAGGATTATGACGTCTTAAAAAGTAATTTTCTTTCAGCTTTTTCTTTACGTAAAAACATAGGATTGGTTCTTTGATTACGGAACTAGATAGTTTCCTTGTTTTAGAAGTTTTTGTGTTGTAAAGATTACAGTTTCTTGCGAGTCTGATCTGCATATATTATTACTTATTATAGAGAATGTTACTTTCGTCAAATTGCGATAGGTTGGCATACATTTATATGATCCTAATAATAGCTAATATTAGTAATGATAAAACCTGACAGCACTTAGAAATCGTAATAATTAAAAAAAAAAATATGAATGAAACCGAAAATATAATATAATTTGATTGTACAATAACTTCATAAATCAACAAAAAATCATATCCCTCGGCGTAATTAATAATTTCAAACAATGTCTCAATCTTTGTTCTATAAATAACTTCAGTTGAAGAGTCCCGTGTTATATGTGCTAGTTTATTTCAGTGCGAAAATTTCCGGAATTCGCAATTGCAATATAGTCGATGGCAATATGCTCGCTGTGTTTAAAAGGGTCTTACAATTAAATCAAGCTTCGGCGTGATATAGGTTTAACATTGGACAACTCTTTAAAATTCTTCGGGAAAACGGGTTTGCTATAAATTTATTTTTAAGTAAGTTTAATAATGTTTACGTATTCTTTTTTTTTTGTCTACTATTTATTACATAGATCGGGTAAACTGGAATTCAAGGATTTAGGAATAATAATCAAAAAATATTTTATTCAAAAATCTGAGCCTGAATTATTTTTCCTAGTAGAAATATTTTTGGGATAATCCTGTTACATTTGGTCCATGGCGACCTATATCGTTATAATATGCAGAAAGAGAAACGGGTTAAAAATAGTTTTTAAAGCTACTGGACCAATTCCAGTTAAACTTTCCTAAATTGATACGATCAGTGAATGTCATAGGTCAAATTATTGCGATATGACATAACCCAGTACCGCAATAACAATAAAAAAAACAACTATCTCTATGGGGCACCAACATAACGCGCTGTTACAAATGCGTTTTATTTTTACGGCCGCGATGGCTTATGTTGTCTATGGATTTATTTTTTTTTGTTAAATCCTCTTTTCTCTTTCATTATATAGAGTAATAGACGTTGGATAATATTGTTTATTGGCTTATGTTGTCTATGGATTTAATTTTTTTTGTTAAATCCTCTTTTCTCTTTCATTATATAGAGTAATAGACGTTGGATAATATTGTTTATATGACAGCCAGGTTGAAAATGCAAGACATACGGGGGTTACAACTACGGGGGGTTCTTGATTTGATTCAGGTCGAACAAAAAGTTATTGGGTCAAATAATGGGTCTCGTGGCGATTTGAGAAGTGCCAGGAAATAGCAGTTCCATTTTCCCGTGTCATGTGGGCCAATTGTTGACGTCATCGGTCTCTGAGTATGAGGGTATAGAGAACAGAACATGAACACATTAGATTCATGAATTAATTATGATATACCTACACGTAAATAATTCAAGTCTTAATTTCAACACTGATGATCTATAAAAAATACAGTATGTTGAAAAAACACACTATCATTATCCATTGTGTATTACAGCCATTTTGCCCTGTCCATCTTCATTATGACGCGGCATGAAGATATAATGAGCTGACCTGCCTTTCCAAGTTATTGACTTTCTCATCGCCATGTGTTCCGGCACTGCAACAGGCTGGGTGCATATGTTTTACGGTTTTGCATAAGTACGGCTTCTGTTTTTTGTTCTACTACAAAGAAAGATGGGTAGTGCTCTTGCATCTTTTACATAACCTTAGTTAAGCCTGAATTTCGAGAAACGTTAAGCAGAGATGTTTTAATGTGCAATTTATGCACCCGCATTTCGTCAAAGTCAAAGTTTTTAATTTCAAGTAGGCCTTTTCAGGCACTTTTAAAAAGTCGAGACTCTAGGCGCACGGTTCCAAAGGGGGTAGGTCCTATGGAGAAGAGACTGGCAAGAAACTCCATGGATACTCTTTTCAAAAACAAAAAGTTAATTTACAATTAAAATCTTAAATCAACATGCATTATATAAGAAAAAATACAAACTTAATAGAACGCTACTTACACAATGAGGCAATACAACATGAGTTAAACAAGTGTTTCGAATATAAACTAAAAACAGGATAACCAGATCAAAGCGGATAAAACAGAAATTTAAAAAAATACAAAAAAGAATACAAAATATTCAAACATCAAGAATGTCCGTCGTAAGTGTTATTTGGGTCTCATGTAATAAATAGGAATCCATTGCCATCTACCGGACACGATTCCAAACTTCGGGCTGAAAAATGTTCTAATTGAAAAACTTAATAACGCTTGCCCAGCTCGGGGATCGAACCCAGGAAATTCAGCAGCCGCACATAAAACACATTACACCTTCTTCCTGAGGAGTTTATAAGAAGGCAATTTATTTTGCTAATCGTTTTGACTATCGATAGCAGTATTTATAATTGTCTAACTGATTCTATAAAGAAATTATTCTCATCTAAAAATGAGATGAAGAGTGACTCCTGCACAGTCACTTCCTCCGGGAAGTGGCTTTGATGGCGTGGTAACGTGGTGGGCTTCGGTGCGGTCTTCTAAGAGTTCCCGAAGCTTTCCATACGGTGTCTAGGCGGACCACCGTGGTGAGTTTAACCGGTAGGAGTCCGACACACCCCTCCGCCCCCCCCCCCAAGCGGAGGATAGCCCATGATGGGTTCTCACCTCGCTAATCAAAAAAGGAGTAACTCTTGTATCGTGGGTGTTTACAAACACCCAGACCTGAAAATCTATCACTATTTGTAAATTGTACAAATATTTGTTACGCGCGGGAATTGAACCCGTGACACGCAGCGTAGCAGTCGATCGCTCAACCAATGCGCCAACCGTGTCTAAAATCTTAATCATCATCGTCATACTTTATGAGTTTGTTTCTATAGTGATAATGAGCGTCGTTTTAATGCCTTATACACTTAGTAGGGGATGAACAGATTGTTATCAAGTATGTATTCATACATGAACTGAATTTTGATAAGCTGCTATTTATTCGTTAAAGTTGCGATATCTTAATATATATATTTCTTCTGTACGTGTTTTTGTCACCTAACTCCTCCTAAACGGCTGGACCGATTTGGATGAAATTTTGTGTGTATATTTCAATGGGTTCCTGGATGGTTTGAAAACACAATTGAACCCGGTAGGTGGCGCTGCGATCGAGTTCTAAAACAGGTTTGGGCAGGACAACGCCTGTCGGGTCCGCTAGTATAAACTATACATTATTATTTGATATGTACATTTTGACGGATGATGTATCATTAAAATATCAACAACTTTGTTGTTGCGAAGTGAAGTATGTATTTAGGCTGTTCAAATGATGCATTATCTATCAAAAATATCAAGGTTGTATGAACATTTTGACATTCAAAATTGAATGTAGGAGATTTATGATTTTATTATTTATTTATGATAATTATTTCTATCGGCAACTCATTGGTCTAGTGGTCGCAAGCGCAACTGCTTAGCGTCCTGGTTTCGATTCCCGGTGTTACTGGGGTTTTCTGTATGGAAAACCTCTGTAGCAGCACGGAGTCAGGAACTGCGCGCGGTTGATGGTAAAAGACTCGCCTCCTCCTTCCGACGAAATGTTGGTGTACAGTACACCTCTGCCTCACTCTTCGGGGAATACAGGCGTGATGATATGTTATATTATGTTATTTCTATTGGTTGAGCACGAAAGTTCTCTTTGTGTTACAGAATTGCTTTTTTTCCCTAGCTTTTATCGTCCCACTGATGGGCAAAGGTCTCCTCATATCTTTACACACCTCTCTTTATATTGCTGCCTCCGGATTACTTATGAAGAGAATATTTAACCGCAGCAGCCATAAGAATACAAGCTACGAGTATGAGATTAATACTAATTAAACTTACCTATTTTTAGATAAAACGGTCCCGAAATTGCGGTCATTGTCATCACTGAAAAACACCCTTGTAACACATTCTTGATCGTGTATTGCCTAAAATAATATTACCTCGACTGGCAGAAATATAATTACTGTCAATATACTGGTCTATTTCTGTTTATAGGGTCAAGCTAAATAAAATGTATATAAATACACGCTAAAAAAAGCCGTAAAACTTGCTAAAATCGGAGCAATTTCGACCGCTTCAGGGCCAGAATCCGATCAGGGTCGATGAGTCCCCTATTACGACATGACCGAAGCTCAATAATAAGCAATCATAACCGAAGCATGTATTGTTATTTTAATATACCATATAGGGCCCTTAATTGCCTATAATTAGCGCATTGTCTAGAGGCACCATTGATAAGCCTATTGTCAATCTACTTTTGTTATACACAAGCGAAGTTAAGCAATTAATACTCCACTTTCTCTTGCTAATCTAAGTTTAAATCTTGGTTAACATGATAATGATTGGTTTCAGTCGTCAGGCTTTATATAATGTACGTTTATGGCTTACCATATGGAGGAAGCGTGAGTAAATAAATCAAGCCAGTACTGTCCCAGTGCTGAGGACAGTGGCGTGCAGTCCATAAATACAAAAAGACACTGCCTACCCTATATAACTCTAATAAGTAGGGTAGGCAGTTTTTTTTTTTTGCCTTTATGGACTGCACGCCACATGCTGGGCATGGATCTCTTCCTTAAAACACAGTAAAGCCTTAATTCACCACGCTGGCCTGGCGGACTTCACACTCCATTGAGAACTCTATAAAGCCCTCTCAGTAGAGGGCTTTCTCACGATGTTTTTCTTCACCGTTAACGCGAGTGATAAATAACAAAACACAATCATATCATTAACTCCTAAACGTTTACCGCTGGACATTTATTAATAGCTTATAGTCTGAATCTACAAAAATGAGCGGTAGATAAAAAACACCCATTACAACTACTCTTGGTAAACGCAATCAATATTCAATCGATTTGAAAATCATTCAACGGTTTACAATGATTTTTTGGGGTTGGAAAGGTGAAATATTCACTTTGTGGTAAACCATAAACATACCATAAGGAAGGAAATGTCAGTACGATTGTTAACGAGCCAATAATAATAGGTACTTATAGTTCCTATAAGCAAGACCATGACAATATAATGGGGGAGAAATTTGTCCACATTGGTCTAGTGGACGCAAGCGCGGCAGCTGAGCGTGAGGTTTAGGTACGATCCCAGAGTCGGTCAAAGTCTTACTGGATTTTGTTGTTAGAATATTATCCGTAGCTAGCCGGAGTTTGAACTTGTGCCCGGACGCCGGAGCTATTGCAATTTATGTAGTATAGGAATATTCCTACCGATAGCAAGTAAAAGTAAAAGAAAACGATTAAAGTAATTTCAGAAATAAACTGTCATAAATCGTCCGTGTGAGAGGATTTCATAGTGATGTAACGGCCAGCGACCTCGCGTTGTCGAATTAAAAGAGAATGCGATTATGATTTGATAAAACCGCAAGATTTGCACTACAACATTACGAAACATAACAATTCGGAGAATAGTGTGTGAATTAAATAAAAAGAAACATATCGCCGATGCTCAGTCGGGTGCCGGCTGTTTTGGGAGGTGGAGGTTTGTTGTTTGTAGACCACAGACATCATACTATGGCTGTAAGCACGCTATAAGGGGTGACTGGACATTCTATTTAATTATCTCATGTGACGTAGATCAATAATGATAATAATAATGTCCTCCTGACCAATCTCACCGGAGATTAGCCAACTACACAGGAGATATTATAGAGCACAAGTGTGTGCGCAAACACAGGTGCTCTCTCTATTCCTTCACTCTCATAGTCCGATGGGACGACAATCCGACACGACCGGAGATTAAGCGCAGGACCAACGGCTTTACGTGCTTTCCGAGGCACGGTGTGTATTCACATACACAAAGACCCAGACCCGAAACAACTATCTGTAGACCATTCAAATATTTGTTCCGTGCGGGACTCGAACCCCCGACACATATAAAAATACTAATATTCAGTTGCAACCGGTTAGATTGAATGCTAACCCCAATGTAGTTGAGAAAAGGCTAGTTAGATGATTATGATAGAAATTTATTTATTTAAAACACCTTTTTTCCTGAACGTGATCAAGTGACCGGTGACCCCGTGTTTGTATAGGTACCTGTCCTTTGTTGGACTGATTTTTTCTTTATGAGGCTCACAGTATAAACTAGTTCTATATATGGAAATTGATGATCATGATCAAGATTAGCCAGCCAGCAATGTTGATAATAGGGCTGACGACTGACTCTGTGTGCCCGTATCAAACTCCCATGGATTTTTTCCCAGATCAAGCTATTTCGGGCGTCATGATCAGGAAAAAATTACACAGTAGCTCTAACAAGAGAGAAAAGATGACTGGCCACTTGATATGACACGATCACTTCTTTAAGACCATTTTAGAAGGAAAAATTTAAGGAAAGAGAAGAAGGGAAGACCTAGACGAAGCTTTGCACGACAAGTGATGAAGAAAGTAGGGGTAGAGTCGTATCAAGAGGTCAAAACGAAGGCAGAAAATAGAGATCAGTGGCAATTGCTCCACCGACAAGAGCTAAGAAGAAGAAGCTTGAACTGAAAGCTCTTAATGTTGTCTTTAAATTCATTGCCAGAATGGTTATCCATCACTACTAGCGTTACATAGTAGAACCGCTGATCTGCCTTTAGGCCGCACGTGATCTGACGGAAATCCAGACTATGTATTTGGGGCTATACCAGGAAGCTACTCAAATAAAATAAAAGAGACGCGATTGTAATAATGGAATCAGTAGGCTTAGCGTGGCTAGCACGATAATTTGACGCCTAGTAACGTAACCGTATCGTTAATGTCAGTGAATTTTGAACCGAAAATATGACTGTCCTACATTTTGTTTTAATTTTATGCGTGATGCACAATTTGTATCATATTTAGACACGAATAAAGTCTTGATTAAAATAAAGTACTTTCGAAACGAGTATTTCCAATTCAAAATTCACACACGTTAACAATACGCTCACGATACCAGACTTCAAAACTTTCGTGCCAGGGGTACAGGCGATACTATGCGGAAATCCATGATATCCAAGATATGCAATTATAATAGAACGAACGATACCGAAACAAACCGACCGACGACAATCTTCTGAAGATGCTCCGTGGAGGGGCGAAACATGTGTCGAGATCGGTTTTGGGTTGCATGTTACATACATATAATTGCAACTTATATTTGCGGGTGAGAGGGTGCATATTGCATCCAAGCTTGGAACTAGTAAAAGTAAACATTCTAATTCCATATCTTGTATGACGCGATTGTATCGTGTGTCTACAAAGATCAGCCGGTTCAGATCGGCCTGCCAATGTAAAGTGGTCTTTAGGTGTAAGCAGTTTGAGTATTTTATACCTCTCAAGCTGTTTATTACTGAGAAACGTAAACCATTCAACGCAACTACTGAAAACAAATCGACATAAGAGCTACTTCAGGAGTCTGTGTATTGAGTAAGACCTACTTACTTTGCATAATACGAAACATTACGCTTCTTCTTAAGTGGTAAACAGAGCCCTTCGTGAAATCAAACCAAGATAAGAGATACTTTGAGTTCGAAGCGTATGAAGTAATAGGTAGTACCTACTTTCATTTCCCTAGCCTTTTCTTCTCCTAGTCTTAAGAGATGATGATACAGATGCGACGGTATATCAGTACTTTACACGCAGCGACATCTGACCGCCATCTGACCTTCGCCACCCAAATACTGGGAGACACTGATATCCTAAAGTACGTACTTATATAATATTCGTATGCCACACGTGCCTAACTTCATAATGTTCTGTCCGAGGCTTGGGAGTCGATCACTAAGGACTGACCCCAGCAAGAACCACTTTACCTCACAGGTCGACTTAAGAGTATTGTTTAGCTGCCGGCTTCAGACAAAATTTTCTTGAATTACGCGCACAACAGGTGTTTGGGCGTTAACGTATCTTACATCTAAATCTTAAAGAATTAATTTTGGATTCTATCGTTTTGACGGATTATAAACAAGATCGACAGGTGTTGGTTTTTTCAAAATTTAATCATTATCACAAGATAAGCTTAAGGAAGATTTTTAGTTAAAAAACGCATTTTGAGGGTTAATTACATGCATCTCAATCTATAAACAATATCTAAAAACAAAAACGGGACGACCTAGTTTTTAATTGTGTCTATAACATATAAAAAAACAGCTTAAGTTTAGTGGGGTAAAAAAAGTTAACGCATTTTGTATGAATCCTTTTAGCTAAACTATAGTCTGCGGTAGCGCTGACATATCAACTAGATATCAAAAATTTCGTAGCTTTTAATAGTCCATTATTAAATTAAATCTTAAGATTATTCATGAATTAATGAGCTAATTTGTAAGTAAATAATTTGCCAAAAGGAAATCGACTGCATAAAATTGCTATTAAAAGATTACATTTATATTTATTGATTAATAATTATAAATAATCAAATTAAAACACGTAGGCGTATTGGTGGTTATGTTTTCAATAATTTTATAATTCTAAATGAATTCGCGTTCTATGAGTGATGGATGATGTGTAGAAATTTTAGTTAGAACATCTTCTGTTCTTAAAATGATATATTCTGTGAAAAGAACCCGTACTATCGAGTAACTTTCATTCTTTTTTAAAAAAACGTTGTAGCACACTAGAATTTCTCCTGTATCGTGGGTACATTTTACAAACATACATGTAACACATACAAACAACCAGACACGAAACCTATCTATAGCAGCGATTTCTAAAGTGGCTTCCGCGGAACCTAGGGGTTCTGTAGAAAAGTCACTAAGGTTCCGCGAAATTATTTATTTTTGGCTCTCGGGCGCACTCCGCACTTTAGGTATTTGATATGGGGTTCCATAAAATAAAAGGTATTTGGTGAGTGTTCCGTTATCTTAAAAGTTTAGGAACCCCTGATCATAGATCATACAAATATTTGTTCCGTGCGGGAATCGAACCCGCGACACCTAGTGCAGAACGCTAATCACTTAGCCACTGTGCCACTCTGTCGACACATCTTGTCTATGTCCGATGGTTGATTGGTTTATTGGTAAAAGCACAGATTAACTAATCCAATAGTTAGTTCACTGGTTCTAGTTTATGCCTAAAAGGTTTATTTGTCAGTATATTCAAAAAACTTCCGTTGTATCTAACCTTTTACTTAAATAACGGCGTAACACGTAACTACTACTGGTTAACAATATTTTCTATTTTCACTTCCACAGTACTAAAAATGCGAAAGTAACTCTGTCTGTCTGTTACCTCATCACGACTAAACCACTGAACCGATCGTAATGTAGTTTCCGATCCTGGAAAAGGACATAGGCTTATTTTTACTAGTCCAGCAAAACATTAATTATATAGGAACAGCTAGTGCTAAAAATTCTATAGCTGCTTCTTACTGTTAATGTTAGCTTGTCGCGTCCCACGGCTGGGCAATTCCTCCTGTTGATTTCCAATTTAGTCTTAGCTAAATGTGCCCAGTACCTCTATTATGAGTTTTTTACTATTTAATCTCATAGTAAAATTTCATGCAAGCGATTTTAGTACTTAACTTGGTTACATTAGGGATTAGAGTTGCTAACATGACATCTCTATGATGTAGTAAATAGTAAAACTTTACTATGACACATATGTGATATAAGCGACTCTAACCGCTAACGTAACCAAGTTAAAAACTAAAATGGCTATCATGAAAATTTACTTTACTATGACAGTAAATAGTAAGAAAACTCTTGATAGCGGTACAGTTCGTCCAGATTCTTCGTATACATATCTAAATAATATCTAGTTATATTGAATTATTCTAAAGGTTGTCGAAGTTACATACATATTGGATTATGGTCGTTGAACTTTAACAAGTTTAGATAAGGGATAATCAATCTTGTAACTTTACTTGTACAGTCGAATATAGAGAGGTATGCAGTGTTACCAGATTTTAAAAAGTTTTTTTTGTATTGCACAGCTTCCGTGCAGATGGGTCTGAGTTCAAACCCGGTCCGCACCTCTGACTTTTCGGAAACATGTCTGGATCAGAATTTGATTATCTCTTGCGTTTATTACGGTGAAGAAAAACATCGTGAGGAAACCTGCGCACCTGAGAGGGCTCCATAAAGTTCTTAACGGTGTGTGTAGGCCTAACAGCAGTGGGACAGTAATGGGTTGAATTATTTATTATTTATTATAGCACAGCTGATAGTTTATATAATATAGGTATTACTTGCACACATTCATAATTTCCTGAGAAAATCTTCAGGTAGAGTAAATATTATATGATATATAAATCAGATATCTATGTATCCACATTTCCCCGATGCTGTTATTCAGTCCCATGTAATAGGGAGCAAGCCTACTGTCATCTACCGGGGAAAGTTCCAGACTCCGTGCTGCTACTGAGATTTTCCGTACAGAAAAATCCAATTATACTTTACTCGACCCGGGACTGAAATCCAGGACATTACGCTCAGTAGCCACGGCTGTGACTACTAGACCAATGAGTCAGGCGTAAAAAAATCAAGCTGCAAAGTTTCACTTAGGCTACGAGTACATAAGCTCTGCGATCTTATTGCGCGTACACGTCCATGTAATTACTGGGAACAATGGGCACAGCTGACATTCTGCGCACAACTGGCAATTATACTAAGATGATCATTGTCGATATTATTATCGATACTTCTCTTTCACTGATACAATATATGACGATATGGTTAGCGCAGTGGCTAAGTGATTAGCTTTCTACGCAGTGTCGCGAGTTAGATTCCTGTACTGAGTAAATCTTTATGTGTTACAGATAATTGTTTCGGTTGTATGCTAGTGCGTGGGATGCTTCTATCTTAAAAAATAATTAGCTTAATTAAAGGGGTACTTAAAAGTATAAGGACTATACATAATTTAAAAGAAATAAAGTGTTTTGTTCTCAATAGGTCAATGAGATACGTATGCACGATAAGTTGTACTCGACCCATTTATTGAATAAATAAATGATTTTATATAAAAAAAGAACATACAAACAGTACCGCCTTTGGAATAAGAAGGTCATAAAAGTTTTAACCAAAACCAATTGAACAAAAACTTACCTTGTCAGCCTTTAAACTTTTATCTTAAACAAATCAAAATCAAAGTAACTTGAGGTAAACGGGTACGTAGAGAAAGAAAACATCACATACTTTAAAACTTTTGGTCCTTCGAGACGTTTTCGATCTCCTAGGACCAAAAGTTTGAAGAGTTGTTACATGCACACATCCGTACTAGGCCCGTGTGATGGATTACAGCTTGTTGCTCTATTTGGGAGGAGGCTTCAATGAAAAGAGATAAGTACACACGATATGATATAACATAGCATCACGTTGTATTCCCGAAGGTAGAGTGTACTATTGTGCACCCACATTTCGCCAATGCTGTTATTAAGTCCCATGTAGTAGAGGGCGAGCCTCTTTTTTTTGAAGCAATATTACCCTGCTCTAGGAATTATTCCTGTATTGTGGACGCGTTTAAAAATACAAATATAAATAGGTCATACAAATATTTACTTTATTCTGGAATCGAACCCGCGTTACGTAGCACAGAAGTCAATTGCTCAACCACTACACTGTCGCGTCAACCATCGACCCATCCATCACTTCTTTAGATAACTACATCTATGTCTGTTTGACTGTACGAAAGCTACATAATTTAATTTTCTTATTGACGCAAGTGGAATCAAAATATAATGAGGCTAATTAATATTTAAGCTTCACGTAAGTTTTGATTTCATACATACAAACTTTTAATTAAACTTTGATTTTTGTCCGTAACTCAATTAATTCGAGAAAGTTACAACGCGAAGGATAATAAGTATGTTGTGTGTACGTAATACTCATACATATGTATGAATACACAGTTTAATATTAAAAAAATGTTGTAAAATTATTTTGATCTTTGAACTCGGACATTCGACCTTAATAATACTCTTTCGCACAATCCATCTGATATCTTTTGCTGTCATAATAGACATACCGCGCCGCGCTGCGAAACTGGCTGCCAAGCACGATGTCTTGAGTTTGATTCCGGTTCAAAGTATAATTACATTTGTATTTAGGAAAGAACCAAGTTGATTGCTTCTTTCAAATAGCTAAATGAAAGACACTAAGTGCCAAAACTATACGAACAAGAAGCTTGTAATTTATTAGTGGATCCACTGACAATTTCGACATGTCACTGTGAAAGTTAAATACATACAGCTATGAATTCCAATAAGTCGGATATATGAATAGACGAACAAGGTACAAAACCTCACTCGACCGAAATAGATGAAGTTTTGGAAATTTTGGATATATACTAAACTGAAATATTTTATACTAGCTTCCGTGCTATTCCAAACTATAATCTATCTCTGTGCCAAATGTCATCCAGATCCGTTCAGCCGTTCTGGCGTGATTGAGTAACAAATATCCATTCATCCATCCATCCTAGCACATTAGGGATTAGAGTCGCTAATGTGACATCTAGTCATAGTAAAGATTTGATTTACTATTTATTATTTACAGAGATGTCATGTTAGCGACTTTGATCCCTAATGTAATCAAGTTAAGAACTGAAATCGCTATCATGAAAATTTACTTTTACTTTAAAAGTAAATAGTAAAAATCTCATGATAGCGGTACTGAACAAACATCCGCATGCACACATGCACTCTAAAAATGCACCTTGGGTGCATTTTGATGCGTACAGGGACAATCACAGGGTATGTCACCATAACATTTCATTAAAATTGTCTTAGAGGGTCTTTACGTGTTGGCTTTGGCCCCACAGACGCCTGCCAAATGTCCGGGACTCTGTAGCCCCGTGCAAGGAGAAAACACACATAATAATTATATAAAATAATAATGGACCCTGTTCCCGATGCCGATAGGTCCCTATTTTTAAAAAAAACATGAGTAAAGCAAATAATTATTTTACTATCTCACTCAAACCGGCCTTTTCCCCAACCGGTTTTCTTTTAAGCCATATAATATGATGACTTTCTTCCCTGTTCTGTCATCCAATTACAGTAATCCAATGCTATTTCCTGCTATTGAAATCGACTATCTATTTCACTGACAGTATTAAGATGATTATAATCTGAACAATCAGAATGCTGGTCGTTGGAACGTTACGTACGTTAGGTTACCTAACACATAGGAGATCATGTAAATACATCAGATCGTTAAAGTTACATATGTGTACTGAATAAGATAGTTGTTGATGTATTATGACGTTTGGAACATTTCTAGGTGTCTGGTGAGCTAATGCTCGTACACTTTTAAGTGTTAGATAGGTACACCCCTAGTTTAGCGCAGCGGCCAGTCCTTGAATGGGTGACAATTTTTCAAACATCGAGATCCCCCCATGCTTCGGAAAGCACGTTAAACAGTTGGTCCTGATTGTCATAAGACCTATGACAGTAGTTAGGGCTGTCAGCAGCCTATGAGATCTGACAACCAGTCTAACCTTAGAGTATCAGTGACTCCCAGTAATTGCGTGGCGGAGGTCAGGTGGCAGTGGCCCCGTGTAAATTGAAAGGCGACCCCATTGTAATTAGGAAAAGCCCAGGCAAATTATGAGTTTTTAATTATGAGAAAAACAATAAGGCGTATTCTTTAAGTGAAACAGAACATATCTAATAAAAAATTTATTCTATATGAGCTTTGAAAAATTCAAAATTTTCAATCTTATCAATTTGTAAATTCGGTAATGGCAAGGGCAGGCTTGTGAATTTCACTGGTGTTATGTGCAATGGTTGTAGTATGCTTTTACAATGTCAATTATTTTATCTACGTGATAAGTAAACTGTTCTATAAAAATTCAATTTTGTGGTAAATATCTGATGTACGAGAGGCATTTAATCCATTAAAAACATACTGACAAACCAATCTATCAATGACGACATGAAACATTTCTCTCAGGGAGCTTAAATAATAACCCAACACTACAGAAGATAGGAGCCTTTGTCTTTGACTTTATGCAACTAATATGGAATACTTGGAAAGTGTTGGGTAGTCTACTTAAAACAGCAGTGATGAAGCAACGAGTGAATCATTGATTTATATAACAGATCGGATGTCGGCATGTAAGGCAAAGTGCGTGCAATCACGACTTTAAGGCAGCCGGTCCTTATAAGCACTAATTAGGTTCGGTTTTACTAATTCAGATCATCCCACGAGCTTGTTTAGATGAAATTAATTCATTTTAACGTATTTAAATATGTATGAGTGCATTTTATGAGATGCTCTCGGATTGATATCAATGTGAAGTGTGTCGGTTGAAGTACTATTATTTTCTTCCAGCCTCCACGAGTGACTAACATAAGATTGTCTGGCGTATTAGGGAGTCAGTCTGACCATTGCTTACTGGCTAATCGACATGAGCGACACGACAGTAGAAGAGCATCGTTTTTTATCATACATATCAGTAAAGCATAAAATTGTGATTATAAAACTACACAAAGGCTTCCACGAGACAGGCTCGACTTAGTATGGAAACCACAAGCAACTCTTTTTGTTCCTGGAAGATACACAAAAAATAGCTGTTTTTTATTGTAAGACAAATTTATGTGGTATAGGCGGCAAACGAGCATACGGATCGCCTGATGGTAAGCGATTACCATCGCCCATGGACACCCGCAACACCGGAGGAGTCACAAGTGCGTTGCGGGCCTTTTAAAAAGGAGTACGCTCTTTTCTTGGTTTGAAAATTTATTCTTATTTTTTATTATTTTTATATCATGTTAGAAAATTGTCGACTTTTAAGGATAGCAGGGACCGAAGCTACGTGCTAACTTTTAACTTAGAGAATTGATGAACACAATATCACCATCACCACCCAATAAAGTTGTTCCAACTTAATATTAAGAATGAGTGCCTATTATGAAAGCTTTTTTAAGGCTTTTAATTGATGTTTTACGGTTCGAGGCGTAGGTGTAATATATTTTATACCTATTTAAATGCCTAGTCTATTAAATAGGACCTAATAAAGTAAACTGTGAGAGTGTGATCTTTGTCTCTCTTTATCTATAGAAATGAAAGGCGCAAACGATACTTTCATTTGTTTCCACATAGACCTTCTTTAAAATTTGTAGACTTTAGTTCATGGACTAAACATCGATTGTGCTTAATATCAGTGATGTATTATTAAGAACAATGCGAGCATTGGTTTGTAACTTATTCGTTACTAAAGAACCAAAGTAATTGGAAAGAAAAAAAAAATGAAGTTATATCTTCCGCTTGAAACTTATTATATAATGTTTGTGTAAATATGTTATAACAAGCTACAATTTCGTTAAAATATAATTTATGTATGTGTAAACACCTACTTAAGTAAGAATTAAGTGAAGGAAGTTTTTTACTTTTTATTTGTTATATGATATCTCGTTTATACATCACGCCTGTAACCCTGAAGGGTTAGGCAGAGGTGTACTATTGTAGACCCACATTTCGTGGATGCCGTTATTGAGTTCCATGTAATAGAGGGTAAGCCTATTGCTATCAACCGGGCACAGTTCCAAACTCCGTGCTGCTATTGTGAATTTCCATACAGAAAAAACCAATAAGTAACACTTTGCCCGACCTGGTAATCGAATCCAGGACCTCATGCTGGCGACCACTAGAGCAATGAGGCAGGTAATTTAGTAATTAGTATTTAAAAAAAAAAACGTTGCCCCTCTCTAGGATTTCTCCTGTATCTTGGGTACAGTTCACAAACATACATGTCACATGCACACACAACCAGACCCGAAACAACTATCTGTAGATCGTACAAATATTTGTGCCGTGCGGGGATCGAACCCGCGACACACAGCGCAGAAAGCTAATCGCTTATCCACTGCGCCAACCGTGTCGTCATATAGTTTTGGAAACTCATTTAATTTCATACTAGATCCTCGTATCTATCAAACGCTTAGAAAATTCAGAACTATTTGTATGGTTGAGTCTAAATATGAAACCTATACAGCCTTTACATCAATCTTACAATTTATGATCGTGTGAACCAATATCGATACATAAAATCTAAGCTACCAATGTATTTCTGCCACATCTATATATATATATAAATCAGTTGCCACATGTATGACGGACCATCACTTGAGAACAGGCCGACCGATATGGCAGATTTTTTTTTTGTTTCTTTCTTTATTGTCAAGAAAGTTTCAAATTTTTTTTTTTTGGAAAATACACCGAAAAATTCGGAAATATGCATGGTATTTTTGTATGAAAATCTTAATTTAAAAAAATGCGACGTTTTGTGTGTCACTTCTGCTTTTCTTCATTAGTAAATTGCATCCGTGCGAAGACGGGGCGGATCGCTAGTCAACAATAACAATCAATATATTTGCATCCATTTGCATGATCATTGCATGTTCACAATCGTTCTCATCCGTGTTAACATATAAAAACCTACCTATTACGTTATATTACGCGATACGATAGGTGAAACTTCAAAAGTGAGTAACACTACAAATCTAGTATGAGTTAATCTTCTATTTCTATCAGATTTCTATGCGTAAGCGCACCCGTCATACGTGATAGTTCATTCTAAGTGCGTACGAAACACGGTAGGCCTACGGAGATCAAATTAGGTGTGTGTTGCCAGCATTTTAAATCGATAGTTTGGTTTTACGTCACATGTTGTAATCGGCAGCCTAATTACCGATGTAGCGACAGGCGTAGATCGCGCGATAACTTCTGTCAAACGTCATTTTTGTGTCATATAATGTATTGGCTGACAGTGAGATTGCTGTCGCGTGGCTATCGCGTTGCTGTCGCTTTTTTACGTAATTCGGCCGCCGAACTCCTTTAGGGAAATACGGTTGAAGTTTTGATGTGGGCTTGAATTGGTACGAGTTCTCAAAAGATATAAGTAAGGATGTTGAAATAATTGGAGCAAGGTTCGTTTTAGTGTTGGTTTTATACTCTGTTACGAAATCTGACTCATAAAAATGTTTTTGGGTAAAGGAATGGAGCTATTTTGTTGTGCGAATCAAAATATATCTTGAATTGTAGCATTACGCCTGTATTGCTCAAAGCGATAAGCAGAGGTAACTTCTGTTGTGGTTACCCAAGAAATTGCTTTATCGCACTAAGATGAAGTGTCATTTACACATCATAAAAATAAAGTATATTTTTGCTTAGTAGACCAATGTGACTACAACAAAACTCAATGGAGTGGAAATGAAATGAATTTTTATCGAAATCAATAAATATTTTTTTTAACAAAATCTTATAATTTGCTTTAGTAGGTATGTTTATTCACCCTGTTACGCAAGAAGCCTTAAAGTGGATACTTTTAAGGCTACTGATAACTTAAGAAATACAAATAATAACTTTGTAACCAAAACCCAATTTCGCTCACTTAACAACATTCTGATACAAGTGTTAGGTCCGTTCCCAAGGTCAAGGACAAATAATAAATATTGAGGAGAGAAGCTTTGTTGAATAATTTTAAATATTCTGTTAAGACACAGTGAAAATAACTAAGAGTGCGACTTGTAAAATTGTCTTATTCATATTTAGTACTAGCTGGCACTTGGCGCGTTGCTACGGCAGAAGAAATTTAGCTCTTCCAAATACATTTGCCGGTAGGACACGAGCGCCACCTATTGTAAGTTAACTGTACTATGCCTATAACCTTCTCACAAGTGCAAGCTATTGACAAATTTTTATCATAATCAGATGAGCGGAACGGCAGCGCATAAAATACGAACAAACAAACAAACATTGATTTTTATATGTATTAGATAATGTTCACGGCTACATCTTCAAAATAAGACATAAAAACAGCTAACGTAAAAATTACGTGTTCACAAGAAAGGAAAGAATGAATATACGCGTTTGTTTAATTTGCTTTTTCGTCGTCACGTTACCGATGTCAGATATGAAGTGGTCATTATCATGGGTGAATACGTGGCATGGTAACAATAATATGTTTTCAATTTAGCGAATGTGTTGGTTTGCAGGTTTGCAAGTTTCCCCAGGGAGGTTAAAATTATGTAAGTTCTTTCAATAGTATTGATAAGATTATCTGCAGATCTTTTTTATTCAGTTTTTATCTGAAAAGGTCTGATGCACTCTGCGCACTCAGCCTCACCACATTGCTGACTGGCTAATTTTTCCACCACAGCCTTACCGGTCTAGTGGTCGCAAGCGTGGCTGCTGAGCGTCAGGTCCTAGGTTCGATTGCCAGGTCATGCAAAGTGTTATTGGGTTTTTCTGTATGGAAATTCTCAGTAGCAGCACGGAGTCTGGAACTGTGCCCGGTAGATGGCAATAGGCTCGCCCCCTATTACATGGGACTATACATACGATTGACATAGCCTTCGGGGAATACAGGCGTGGTGGGAGGTTATGTTATGTTATAGCTCGTGCCGACAAGAAAGAAGAAGTCATAATAAGAGAACTCTTAGAAAATAAATTCTCTTCCATAAATATTATGATATCCAAATGTTAACAAGTTTTATCTTGAACTTTGCAAAAATGTTAAATCTTTGTGAAACGCCTTAAGGGTAAGTTTTATGCGCAGACTCTGTGAAGCGTAGTTACTTGTTATTACATTTCGAATAATAACTTTGAAATAACATCGAGAATTCGGGCCAAGTCTCGAGAGAAATTTCTATGAAGTCAGAACTGAACTAATAAAACTTTACTACTAGAATAGATTAAAATGTATAGAGGAACTTCTGAATTGTTGTTTGCGTTGGAATTATAGGAGAAAATGTTTACGCGTTAGAAATAAGTTTTAAATAACAATTTGATAATCGCTTTGTTATAAATAATTAACTTAACTACTTGAAAACTCAATTATAAATCACTAGCTCTCGGTTTATTCATTAAAAAAAAACGAATTAGCCTCGCAATCCTATTTGCTAGGGTTATCCTGAAAGGTTCGGTCTATCACCGGGTACAATTAAAAAATCCGGGTTTATCATCATAATCATCAATAAGCCGAAAGACGTCTTCTGCTGGACATAGGCCTCACCATCGCCAGACTGGTGAATCAGTTTAAGCTCCGGGTAACTGCTGTTAAATGTATACCAGAAAAACCCGACCACTCTCTGCCTAGGGAATGAATTCAGGGACTGAGTCATACTTAGTACCTGCGCTTGCGACTATTCGACTAATAAGGCTGTCTTTATAACAAGAACACTTAAAATAATAAAATATTTAAAAAATAGCACTTATCATTAAATATCATCACGCCTATATTGCCTGAAGGGTAAGGCACAGGTAGCTGTACCCACAATTCTCTAATGCCGTTATTAAATCCCTTGTACCCATACAGCAAGCGTCATCTACCGACCACAAATCGAAAATCCGGGCTAATATTGAAAATGTTGCTACCATGGAAAAAGACACCCGATTTGATTTGAACCCGCGCATGCGACGATTACCAATGAGGAACTAAAAACAGAGATTTTACTCTCATAATATTGACTGAGTCATTGAATCCGTTTTTGCGTAAGATTTGCATGCATGACGTCACACCGGAACACTTTCGATCGAAACGCGAGTAAAAAAACACGCTTTAACCAAACATAGGAAAATTATCTTCTGTCAAAAATGGGCAAGAACTTTAAAGTTGCGCAACGGTTGGGCAGCTAACCATTTCATTGCGTCTGTAACGCAATACTGTGGCCCATTATAATTGCCTTCTAATTTGAAGTTGGCCAAGCTATTTGTGTGTATGTTTGTTCGGTGTCCGGGGAGTGGATGGCCGATTTTGTATGGATTAGAGTTAGTTACTCTCGTGTTGATTTGGCAATTAAAATTAAACGAATGCTCAGATGTGTCAATCATTTTGCATAACTCAAATTTACGGGTTAAAAGTTTCAAACCTATAAATTACAGCCTGTTAAGATCGGTCGTGTGTGTGCAATCTAAATAGTATTGCGAATTCATAGTTGTGCCTACTTAGCATTACGCCTACATATTCCCCGAAGGGTTAGGCAGAGGTGAAAGGTTTTCGACGTTTCGTTCATGCCGTTATTAAGTTCGATATAATAGGGGTCTGCCTATTGCTATCAATCAGCCACATATCAAATCTCTCCTTGCAAAATCCAATAACACTGTCTGACCCGGGCATCGAACTCAGGAGTCCGCGCGGCGCACTTGCACTTGCGACCACAAAACCAACGACGCATCTTTGTCTTAATCTCTAAAACTAGGTATCTCTTTCTGAATTTCATTCTCGTTTCTTGAACATTATTCGTCTACTGCTTTCCTCATTTAATACACTATATCTTTAGATATAACTTCTGCGCATAGGCATACAAGTTAAATCACTTAACAACAGTCGACTTACTGACCTGCATACGTTATCTCTGTGAGAATCAGTTACCTACCACACATTAGGAGACAATGGTTACCCATGTTATACAAACAAAACGTTGTGTGCCAAACGAATAATAAAAGAGATTTTACAATGTTAAAATATGTACTCTTTTGGTTCTGTTAAGCTTCATCACACAACGAAGGACGTTACATAATCCAGAGATATATTGCTCCGAGTCTGCGTTTTAGCATGTGAAATTTGCGCCTAAACGCACTCACAGTATAAATCGTGTAGAGATGATTGCAGTGTCATGAAAGGTCAAAAAGAAAGGTGTTAATTTTATATTTGTGTTTAACGATGATGAAACCGCGAATTGAGAATTATTTAAATGCATAAACACGGATTCGTACTATATTAATAATGCTTTAAATGCGATATGGTAACTGCAACTTTAGGAACTAGGTTAACTTGCATGCGTAGGCGCTGGTGCTTTACCTCTTAAAGTCCCTTTCTGCTTATAACGACCTCCACCTCTAGACCTATTATATTCGAAAGATTTAGCTACACTAGTAGTCTTTTGTTCACAAGTAAGCGAGTGTTAATGGTTCACGCTGTAACGAAATGGTAGCTCACAATATAGAAACTGGTATAGGCAAGTCTCTAATCGTAAAGTTTTTCGTTTTTTAAAGAAAACTTTGCCCCACTTAAAATAATTCCTGTATTTTGGGTGCGTTTATAAGCAAATATATTCACACACACAAAGAGCTAGACCCGAAACAACTGCCTGTAGATCCTTCAAATATTTCTTCGATTTCTAAACCACTGCGTCAACCGTGCCGACAAAACGATTTTTCTTTAAATTAGATTTTTTTGTAGTTAAATATACAAAAATATTTTTAAGCATTTCATCATCATAATTACGCTTTCAAAGCTTCTTTTTACCCGACTACGGCAAAGCCAAAAGGAAGGGTTATGATTTTATTACTATTTATGTTTACTTATAATAATATTATATACTTGGCTTAAATCGCCTTTGTGCAAGAAAATAACTTCCTTGAGTGACGACATGAGATCATCTGGCGCACCCTGGGCAGTCAGTGTCGATACCACCATTGTTGACTGGCTAGCTCGTGCCGACTCGACAGAACACGAATCTCAATTCTCTATCCTTGTCTCGAGCTTCATTCATCCAATTCTTTCATAACATTTCCTCAACACAAATGAAGTATAGGAGTCAAAATAACATGAAGTTTCGCGTGTTATCCTTAAGAACACATAATTAGAGCCGCTTCATAATATTGCTAAAAACGTCACAACAATTTCACGCGCTTAATTTTCGTTTACCATGTCTGCTTATATCGCAAGAGGTGCGTGAAATTATGTAAAGCAAATATTTTATGCCCAAATCACTTTTAATTGCGTATTATGTTTGAAGAAATGTGTTTTTAATTTGTTTGACACAGGTAAATCTTGAATGTAGGGAGCGTTTCCCCGGGGATGATATCACCCGTCGCCTTCCATGGGGTGGCGGGTATGTAGGAGGCACTTTTCACATTTAAAATAAGGGGATTTAAGAGGCCGCTTTAGAGAATCATGAAATTATTCGACTTACAAAAAAGGGCTCTTAATATGATACCTTTAGGGTGCATATACAGCTACATATTTTTAACACGCTTTTTTGTTTTTGGTTTTGTTTCTGATCTCTATGTTACTAAACTTTTACCAAGCTTACTTTATATCTTTAAAGTGTAATTTAGTATAGTATTTTTTATAAATGTTAGTAAGTATATAGCCACGCTATAGAGCTTTAAGACCTGTTAAAGATGATTAATAAAATAGATAATAAAATATTTCTTACTTTCTTTCTCAAGTCAAATACAACTTTCTCGAATTTAAAAAATATAACATTCTAGCGCTAGGCCTCTCAAAACATACTTGAACACAGGGCTATAAGTTGCGATGCAAGAACAAGGGTTATTTTGAAACTCGCTCGGGTCACAAAATAAACCTTTTTCTTACACCTTTAGAGACTTAAAAGATTCTAAGATTTTCTTCTTCTTATGATCTCCAGTATACTTCAACAGGTCAGAATACGGCTCCACCAATGCATTTACTTCAAAAGGTTTACAACACAATGTTCTTTACATAGTTCCTATATTATAGACAGATGTTAGACAGTCTATGCAGTTATTATGATGTAATATATTGAATTTCACGGAATGATATGTAACAAACTAGTACTATGCGGGATGTTCATGCATATAACTTTGATGCAGAAGATGTTTGTTTCCATTACACTCTGTTATTCACAGGTAACCTCCGCAGCCTAAAAAAGCGACAGCAACGCGACAGCAATCTCACTGTCAGCCAATACATTATATGTCATAAAAATGATCTTTGACAGAAGTTATCGCGCGATCTACGCCTGCCGCTACATTGGTAATTAAGCTGCCGGCCCTTTGGGAGGCTCACACGAGAACATATCTTGTATACAGCGGAATTTAGAGAACTTTTATCTAAATTGTTCTTGGATTGACTAAAGACTCCACGGCTACTCTAAATGTCGAATTGCGGATAGTCTCCGGTAACCATTATACGGGACCAAAGATGTTATTTTTCTTCTTGTACTAATACTTCATCGGTTCGTGAATTAATCACTATAGGCTAGGCCTGATTCAGAACGGAGGCCTGTGTCCCAGTACGAGACATTAATAGACTGATCATTATTTGCAAAAAGCATGTCTCCAATTACGGCATAATATGAAGGTGTAAGATAGTATACCTCTGGATAACCATTCGTACTGTAGTACAGTGAGAGTCGTTATAGAGGTGCTTGTGAGATTTGTGTCATTAAATATGGTTTGTTTACTACGCAATGCGGTTGACCTTTATAATCATCACATTATAATTTGTATTTTTACTATATTTGCGTCCAAAGACCTTGTCGGTTATTCTTGACCTAATGAGGTATTTATACCACAATCAATTTTTATTTCCAATCAAATTCACACCGAAGAACATATAGCGAATTTCGTATTATATCGAAGAAAGTGTCGATAAAATGTCAACTGTGTAATGGTCTTCAAAATAATGACATAGGCAACTTTCTTCGGAACGTGAAATTTTTTATTTCAAGTGTTGTCGACATGTCTGTGGCCAATTAGCGCCCGTTGTCCGAGTGACTGGGCACACTTTAGGTTGGGTACAGACATGGTGGCCGAGTGTTGAGGAAAAATAAATTAAAGGCAATTGCTAGAATTTGGCTTGACTTGTTGGAAACCTGAAGACACCAAGAAACCTAGTTTCTTGATTTCAGGGTTTTCCTAATATTCACCTGATGTAAGGCACCGTTGTACCCTCTATTACCTCATGTATTATGCAGAGAAATATGGTACTCTGGGTTAGTTAAAAAAAAAACAGGTTTCAGGAATTATCAAAACCTAATCAGAATCCGGACCAGTTTCAATAGTATTTTTTTTGCTCTGGCAGGTTTCAATATGACTCTCTGGACTATGGATTTATCTGGTCTTCACTATATGGACATGAAACAGAATCGGTACGTGTGTAAACAGCCTTCTCCACATTGACTATTACGCACTATTGTGCGTAGTGTTTACAATTGCTCTTATGAAGACTTCAAAACCAGTGATAGCAACTGCTACTTTAATACAACTCAATAGTAAGCAAATTGCTTTCTTCTTTATATTTTCAAAGTGTAGTAACATTTGTCATTCTTATCTACATATTTTATCGTACCTACCATTCATTGTTCGTAGTTTCCGAGACTATAAATTTTTTTGAAAGTCTAAATTGTAATTATAGAGTCATAATTTTTATTGTGATGAAGTTTTTATCTGTTCATAACACTAGCATCTTTGACATCAACTACCTTATTAATAATTCTAATATGATAGCTGCATTAAAAAGTGTGTGTTCTCTGAATTATTTGCTTTACCATTCATCCTCCGAGATTGACTATTAATCCTATCACCAGTATATTATGTCTCCGTTGTTGCTCCTCTCCTCTCTGAGAGCAGCTAGCATCTACCATGTTAGCAATCAGTCTTCAAATTTTGGTTATAGGATACCTAACAATATCCTCATGAAAGTTTCCTTCATTGTTACAGCAGTATGATAAATAATCACCACTGTTTACTGGAGAGAAATATCTCTGTTCTTAAATACAACCACGATATTCTACTGCCATTAACCCACTTAAGAGCAGACAAAAATAAACAGCTACGTTACATCTTTTATTTTCTAAAATCCTCTCCATCCTAACTTTGAATAAAACCTCATGACACTTACAGTGGAAACAAATTTCTTACGTAAGTTCACGGTTGGTCTGTTCTCGCGTATGTGCACGGCGATCCCACGGCCGACCGGCGTAAATGAAATATTTTGTAACAGATCCACTAAGAATCACTGGAACGCGATTGAAACGTAATATCCCCGCTATTTCGTATCTGTTCAGGTGTTCAGTCACTGTTTAGTATTTCGATTTTGGAACACGTAAATCACGTTATCAGATCAGAACGTGTTGGTGAGAATTTATGGGTTGAACTATGAAACTAGTTGGGTGTGCAACTGGGTAGCGGTATTAATGTCGAGATTACGGAAGCGCATGCACTTCTCAAAGATGCAGTGAAGTATCTCCGTTACATACTATTTAAGAAAATTGTAGATATAGATAAAATATCTCCTTTCGTCGAGCTTTTAGAAGATTTTATTACTTAATCACTTAATCGAGGATCTATAATAATGAATCATGATATGCCATAGAGCGTTCTGCATCCCAAACACATCATCAACATTCTTTGGCGATTTGCTGATGTCTAAACATGGTCATACGCTTAGAAGTTAATCGAAAGGCCATTCTCTAAAATGCAAAAGCTGTCTCCTAGCGAAGTTTGTAACGTTTGTCGTAAAACTTTACAACCAGTGCAACCTTTAAAAGTAAACAGTTCTGAGAACAAAATTTTTGATCACCATCTACATGGCATTTTACCAACTATGTTGGAGTCGGATCTCGGTCTAATCACATGTCCTCCACATTAAACCTTAATTACTGTCAGAAATTAATTAAACCAGGCAGGGTTTTTGCGTTGCTGACTATCATAACGACTGTCTTACCTCATATGACACTGGGGACAAACTGCTTTACGTGTTATCGAGGCACGGGCGGGTCTCGATGTTTGAAAAACAGTCACCCATCCAACGATTAACAGCGGCATGCGGCGCTTAACATCGCAGCTCGACATGCGCGGTAGCTACGTACTCACAAGCCCCTCTACAAAGATTTTTGATGTAATTTCTAAACGAGGCTCTACTGAGGTATTTTTCCAAACGATTGCAGAATACAAACAGTAACACATACCTATAGGTATTACACACTCCATGTATTTTTAGAACCTTCGTAATTGAATTTACTCTAATGCTTTAATTGAACAGGTGCTTTAACTGCTTATACGATATGTAAATAACCTTTTACATCATTACGAGGTAATATCTCTTATACGGAAAACACTTTCGACCTGCCTTCGGACGTACTCGTACTTGAAATAAGTATTTATGGACCGTAGGTACCTCTATGGTCTTACAAAAGCTAAAATCATCGAAATTTTCGACAAGGATTAGTTTGTAGTAGAACAAGACTGTGTTTCACGGATTGTGTCTTAAATGTTTTGAACCAAGCGTTGGAAAAAAGCCAGAAGCCAGAAATAAAGAAAACGTCACGATGACACCTGTCCTGATGACACCTGTCACTTCAATTGTCATAAGTCGGGTCCGGGGTGAAATAAAGGTAAGTACTGCGGGTATTCAGTGTCCACTGTTCATGTCATAAATCTATGGATTCGCAGTCCAAATTCAAGTATCTATTCGAACTACGATATTAATGTCAGGTATCAATTACGTTTACTTGGAAATTTAATTAACTTTAAACGTTACTGCAATATCAGTAAATCAGTGTATGTATTTAGCAAATAGGTTGGTAACGACATTTTTACACGTCGGGAACTATGATGGATGGCGCCGGAGTTTCTTAGCTAAATGACCTCTTGAGGAAACCAACTAAGGATCATAGAGTGGCATCCTATTACAAGGACTTTAATAACGGCATCGAAAAATTTTGTAGTACATCTCTGCCTTATTCTTCGGGAACTACAGTCGTGATGCTTTTAATTTTTGTACTAAAATAAAACTCCACAGCACTTAAACATTCAGTGCGGGACAAGCAACAAATATTGCAATCGACACAGCGTACCAAAATGCAAATTATATCTTTCATTACATTCTAACACTCATCTGCATCTAACACCGATTACATATACTGATTGTACAACAAATTAACCGCATTAAGAAACTCAGGCAGCCTCGGACAATGCATTTGTGTTTCTAAATCCGTCCCGTTGCGAATAATTTCAGAGATTGGCCGATGATCGAGTGAGCTGAGATCATCAAGGAAGCACCGCTCACCTCTAGCACTGTAGACATGCGCAGAAGTATCACTTTCACTTTATTTGCCCACATAGCATCACAAGAAGAAGGGTTATGCATAGGTGTGCTACTATACAATATTTCGCCTGCGCCGTTACAGATTCCTATAAAATAGGGGCAAATGTATTGCTATGTACCGGGCACCATTCTAGATTCCGGGCTGCGACTCAGAATTTCTATACAGAAAAGCTCAAGAATAATTTCTCCGACCTGAAAATTTAATTCGGGACCTCACTCAATTATAACCGTAGCTACATTAAGGTCTGTATTAGATGGAAGCCCTGAGAGTAGTAAAGGTCACTGGCAAAGAATTTTTCTGTATGAAAATATTCAAGAGTAGCAAAGAGTTTGGAAATGTTAGCTCGCCCCTTACTTCATGGGGTTCAATAATGGCATCGGCGAAATGAGTGTGTACAATAGTGTATCTATGCCGAACCCTTTGGCGGATACAGGCGTGTTTCCATGTCATCATTACTAGGTTAATTTACTAAACTTACTTTTGATAGAAGTGGGGTTTCTGTATTGTTATTACATAGTGCCTGTAGCTCCTATTACGATGCATCGAGTCTCGACTGCTGTATCTACTTTCTAAAATCACAAAAACTTTAGAGAATCATTTCCAGTGCTTACTTAGCAGAGATGGCGAACATTTTGACCTTCGCAGCTCTCATCCAATTTTACCAAAAAATCTGACACTGCGAAACTTTTTTCACTGATTACTGAATTTAATGAAATGTTAAGTCTAATTTTGTCTTTGAGGTAAGACTTCCTTATTCTTTTATATTATTTATACTTAATTTAGCTCCTCATTATTATCTATATAAAAATATATGAATACATTTTTACCATCGCCTACATGTTGAACAGCCCTGTATGGCAATGCTTTTAAAATTAGTAAAAAATTAGTAATTATTGGATAAGTATAAAACAACTTAATACAGATATCGACTGACGAGCACTTTTATTTTTAATCGATTCCAATTCAATTATGTTTGTCTGCAAAAAATGTCTGGCCGTTTGTATCTATTAGTTTTTTTCGCGTAATTGTTTGAACGTTTTTTTTTTTAGAAACCTGTAGTGTGTTATGATATGATAAAAAAGCGAATTGGTAACCTATCATATTATGATGGCAGTCTCTGCTTTAATAATATAACTATCAGGTACTATTACTATAGTTATATTATGTTCTTGCTATGTTGGGGTAGGCTGCCAACCACAAAGTTTTGCAAACGGTCGATAATCTTTTGTTATTGAGTTGACTTTAATAGATCGCCAATACTGATTATAGAATGCCGTCAGAAATCAGATGAATCGAAAGATGCGTTTTTGGCGCATATATATAGGAAGTCTCTTATTGATGAATGGAGAACAGCTTTGCTTTTCAACTCATTTGCTCTATTCCAAAGCATAATTTTACTCAGAAGATGCGTTTTTTTAATTGCTAGGTACTAAATACTGTTGCAGGAGTATGGAAGGTAGTAGGATGATATTTGAAGTAAAACGTGTAAAATCGGTAACTGCGTACAGTTTATTCGGCAGGTATTTATTATTTTACAATGTCACTTGCACCAAGTCACTTACACAGTGCACCAAGAAGCGAAAATCTGGGCAGAACGCTACAGAACACGCCTAGAGAATCATCCAAATCCCTTGGCGAAAGCTCTTACAAAGCCGAATCACAAAAGGCGGTTAAAAAGGCTGGCTGTAATGGACCTTAATAAATAGGACATGCTGCCATAAATTTAAGAGGGATTTCTCGTTGGAAAAACCACTGCCAAACCCAATAGCAAATTTTCTCATAGTCCAAAGATTGATCGCAGATGAAGAAAAGGAAAGAAAATGTAACTTTTAAATAGCGTAAGCGAAATTCTAAGTCTATGTTTAAAACAATAATCGTCATATTTAAATATATTTTTTTAAAAAGGACCTGCCAGCCCTTTGTCTAGAATAGTGTCTACTTTTTAACAGCTAAACTCCTACCTAGTAAATCAACATTAACACACAAAATGCAACCGAAATTGCAAAATTAATAAGCCAATCCAATAATAGATATTAATGCAAATCAACTTTCGAAATTCTCAAAATAAAGTATCATTTAATACAACCGCAAATAAATTCTGATTTGGCTAAAATATGTATTATAATTTATAATTAAAATAATGTATCCTTTCACTTATTGAAACATGTTTTAGTCACAAATACATATTAAATTGTTTTATAACTAATACAGTGTCCCGGTTTCGTTCGTTTTTTTTTGTAACAGCTGTTCTAACGAAATTGAAGTATCAGAACCTGTTAATAATTTCTGAGATTATCTGTTGGAGCCTGATTTACGATATTTAATTTCTAATTCTGGCAGTGCTAAATACTATAAGTAACGTGGGATTACCCATCTTGGTGGTTTAGGTATTTTCTTTTCTTTCTTTCTTTCTTTCTTTCTTTCTTCTTTCTTTCTTTCTTTCTTCTTTCTTTCTTTCTTTCTTCTTTCTTTCTTTCTTCTTTCTTTCTTTCTTCTTCAAGGTTGCAATCTTCCCGAGTAACGAAACCTGAGTTCGTGCTGACTGGCTAATCTTCCCACTATGGGAAGGGCGAATTCCATGTGATGGACTCCAGAGTTAGGAATAATGGCAGTGCAATTATTGAAGATTTATCAAATTCAGTGTCTTTGCCCTAATATCAGAACTATGATGGAGCACTTTAAAATATATTATCTAAGTAACAGTAACAGTACGCCTTTTAAAAAACAATGAAGTAATAAAGACATTGCTTCTTTATTTTTTGGTGAAAATTTCAATAGACACCTTGTTTACGCCGCTATATCGATACATATAGCGGCGTAAACAGAGTGGATAAGAATTTCGCCATGAAGATTTGTTATCTTCTTTTCATAGACACGTCAAAAAGTGTATACTGTCTAGCGGCTATTGAATAATATAAGACAGAATATTTCTAGTTTGCATAGTACCCGCTCAGGGACCGAATCCACTACATAAACAGCAATCAAAAAACAAACGGTTAACGACTTTTGGACAGCTTTTAGATATGAAAACCGTCCAAAAGCCATTGGCAATTGATAGACTGCGTTTCAATTGCAGGTTAGTTAATGGAATCAGCGCCCAGGCCCCCGCTCCTGGTTTTATACTAATGTCATTCGATAGTCGCTAGCATGTATAGGCTTGTAAACACATAATAGATGTATAGGCGGTGAAAACCTGCCTCATTGGTCAAATAGTCGCAAGTGCGACAGTTGAGCATGAAGTCCTAGGTTCGATTCCCGGGTCGGACAGTGTTATTGTGTTTTTCTGTATGGAAATTCTCAGTAGCAACACGAAGTCTGAAACTGTGCCCATAGATGGCTATAGGTTCGCCCCTATTACATGGGACTCAATAACGGCGTCGGCGAAATGTTGGTGTACAAGTACACTTCTGCCTGCTTTAGGGGAATACGGGCGTGATGCTATGTTATGTTATGAAGATGGTGAAATACTGATCACTTTTAACAGATTCAACAATAAAGTAGAACAAAACAAAGAACATTATGTTGCTATTTGCGAACACTTTTTCGCTCGATCACGTACGACACACAAACTCGACGAGAAAGGACGCGTCAAGACAGACGTCCGGACATGTTGACATATTGAGGAAATATATTGTAACAAGAGTGTTACACTTCGAATAGTGAATCGGTTTAAGGTAGGTTAAAGGTTCTGAGAAAAAAAATGTTGTACGGCGGAGCTATTAACAGCTAATAAGAACATCACTAATTTATTTATGACATAACATAGCATCACGCCTGTATTCCCGAAAGGATTAGGCAGAGGTGTACTATTGTACACCCTCACTGCGCCGATATCGTTATTCAGTTCCATGTAATAAGGAGCGAACCTATTGCCATCTACCGGGCACAGTTACGGGCTCTGTGCTGCTGTTGAGAATTTCATACAGAAAAACTCAGCATCACTTTGTCCGACCCAGGGATCGAACCCCGGACCTCACGTTCAGTAGTCGCACATGAGATCATTAGACCGATGAGGCAGTAACTAATTTATTTATTTCATCTTTTTTTAAAAACATTTCGCCACACTCGTTTTTCTCCTGTATTGTGGGTACATGGGTGGGTTTATGGTCACATACACACACCCACCCAGACCCGAAACAACTGCCTATCTGTAGATTATAAAAATATTTGTTTTCGTACGGGAATCAAACACGCAACACGTAGCGCAGAAACCCAATCAACCTTCACAAAAATCGAAAACGTATCAGATGAGGTTATACCTATATATTTTTAATTTTGCCTCACACTCGATTTTTTCTGGGTGCAGTCGCACCCGTGAGAATGACAATTATTCCGAACGCGACTGCGTTGACATTCTCTAAGTCATACAAATATTTGGTCCGGGTAACGAAACCGACCGAAACGATGAAACGAAGCCTTTGAGGTCGATTGGATCTAGCCACCGAAGTAGTATACGAGAAAAATGAAGCGATCACAACATGTGTATCCAGATATCCAGATATTAGCCTTGGAATTCGGATAGAATGGTCATATTATCAGCAGTTTTATTACCTACCATATATACAAGATAATAAGTATTATAGTATGGACCCGGGTACGTCCTAAAATGGACCCGGGTACGTCCCAAAACTGGCCAGACACCGGAGGACGGGCAGCAGCGTCCTCTCACTAATCGGTGAGCCACTGCGATCCCCAAGCCGCCTGCCAAGCGTGGTGATTATGGCAATGGGGGAGGCTTTCGTTCAGCAGTGGACGTCTTCTGGCTGATGATGATGAAAAAAGTATTATATATTATGTACCAACATACTTATAGATCCACCAACAATGCGATATTTGAATAATGAAACGCTATTATGACTCATCGATTCCAATACCTACTTTATTTAGATATTTTAGCATGTTTATGATTTTTTGCAATTGTTATTAGCATTCAATGAATAATTCAAAGGTTTTTTGTCAAGTGCCGTGACTTTGCATGCACTCCCCAACTTTGAATATTACAAAAACTTGCCAATAACTCTTTAACCATCTTTAACCAACCCATATTTCCACCCAAAAATGATGTCGAGGAGTTGTGTTAAGAGTATAAATTGCGAACTAGTTTCATAATAATACGCAAAGATTGGGAGTAGATTAGTACAAAAAAAGTTACTTAGTTCGGGTGTACTAACGCAAATATTGCTGTGATGTTTAGAAACTTGTTTATTAAATTATACCTGTCCTTGTCATTTGTATGTCAATAGAAAGAGATGGCAATAGACTTAACTGCAACTTTAGATAAATCATCGTTTATAAGTTGGGGTAATTATCTAGTATTCTGATAATTTTAACGTTAGAAAGTAAGGACAACAAATATTTAAGTTTAAATTGGCATGTTACGAGGTTTCTCTTTTTAGCATATTTTATGGCCATTTAAAATATTAATTGATTATTGAGTAATCCAAATTTTTCGCATTTCGGTGTACGAGGAGTTAAAAATGCAATCAGGTAGTCTGCGAGGTGGTTGCGATGCTAATTACCTAGAGAGCGCTAGACCAGCTTACATATCAAGTTATGGACGCTCTTTCCAAGAACACCAAAGGTGATATAATTATCATTAAATTATATTATTGGCGCATGCGCCGTTAAATATTGGTGCGCGATTTCATTGCTTTATAAACTACCATCTATTTAACCCGTCGTGTGATGCAATGTAGACATTAGTATTGTTTGCCTTTACAGGTGGTCACCTGGTCCGATTTATCCATTAGCTAATGATGCTCATTAGCTAATGGGTTAAATCGAAAATACATTAGCGAATGCGTTGTACAACACCTCTGCCTATCCCTTCGGGGATAAAGGCGTGATGGTATGTTATGTACAAATAGTGCTACTATAAAAGCGTTGTACTAATTGATTTTATCATACAACATGTTGCGCAATGGCATCATATTTTCCCATAGTATCATGGAAATAAAAGACTGGTGTGAAGTTTTGTTGGTCGCCATGTAATTTGTAGCAGTAAATTTATGTTATAGTCTGCGTGTGCGCCATTCGTTTTGATGTGAACTATTACAATCTAGGTACACGACAGACTTATGGTTTACGGGAAAAATCTATGAAGAATAAGAATTTATATATTTATAATGTTATAATGTCCTGTGAAATAAGGATAAAGGTTCTTTACTACTGGCTGACTAACTGACGTTATGAACGTACAATCCAAACCGATAGGCCATAGAGGTTCTTTATAATAAAGGCAAGCGCTTAAAGATATTTCTGGTAATTCAACACCACGTATGCATAGACCGGCAAAATTTTCGGTGTTCTGTGGTTTCTACCTATACTATGTACTATATTATGTACTAGCTTCCGTCCGCGGCTTCGCCCACGTGGTTTACGAACCCGTACATTTTTCTGGGATAAAAAGTAGCCTATGTGCTATTCCAGACTATAATCTATCTCTGTGCCAAATTTCATCCAGATCCGTTCGGTCGTTCTAGCATGAAAGGGTAATAAAGATCCATCCATCCATCCATCCATCCTCACAAACTTTCACATTTATAATATTAATAGGATAGGATATGGCTAATAACAGTGGCGTGCGGTTCATAAAGACAAAAAGACACTGCCCACCCTTCATAACTCAGATAAATATTTATTATGAGATATTTGAGGTAGCGAATCACATACATCATTATTTAATCGATAAGACGACGAACCAAATCCAACACGTAGTAGGTATTTTTGTTAAGTAAGCTTTTAAAATTTTCTGCCTACCCCGTCTAAAAACTCTGTGCACGTCGCTGGCTAATAATGGTAAATGCGGAAGTGACATTTCATGTTCCAATATCACGGTTCGAGTATTTCACCCGATATTCGTAAAATGGCGCACATGTGTCACGGAGATTTGGTTCAAGGTCAAGTCCGCGCACAGTAAAATACCTAAATAAAAGTAATTTCACGCGTATAATGTCACATACAAATATTTGAAATCAATAGAAATCAATAGCTGTGGCTTCAGTGGCTAGCACGAAAGCCTATCGAAATATTGACGAAGAGACGGCGGCGGCGGCGTAACGGGATTGAAAAAATGTTGACAGCCCCACCATTTATAAAACTGAATGTTATATGTATAAATCTGAAGTTAAAAAATCGAGATTCTCGATACAGATTCAAAATGATTATGCTTGAGGCTTTGAGTAAATTTTAAAGTCCAATAAATGTGCCTTCAGCACAGTAGCTAAGCGATCGGCTTTCTATGCTACGTGTTGCGGGTTCGATTACTGCACGTAACTGATCTTTGTAAGGCCTAAAGCTCGTTTTTTCTGGATCTGGGTGAGTGTGCATGTTAAATTTATCTCTGTTAACTGTACCTACGATACATCCTACTATCCTATCCTACTTCCTACTAATATTATAAATGTGAAAGTTTGTCAGGATGGAAGGATGGATGGATAGACATGGTTTGTTACTCTTTCACGCAAATCTACTGAAAGGATGTGGATGAAATTTGGTACCGAGGTAGATTATAGTCTGGAATAGCACATAGCATACTTTTTATCCCGGAAAAATGTACGGGTTCGTAAAACACGCGGGCGAAGCCGCGAGCGGAAGCTACTGCAAAATATTTAGGCTTTGTTTAAAAGTAATTTTTTAAAAGAGTATCCATTGAATTTCTTGCCGGTCTCTTCTCTGTAGGACCATTTCACTTTTGGAATCGTGCGCCTAGATTCACCTCGACGTTTGAAAGTGCCGGCAGAGGCCCAGATGAAGTGTAAAAACAAAAATCACTCAAATTAATATTGTACCGCCAAACAAAAAGGAAGATGATATCCAAACTTGTAACAACTTGTTAAACTAAAGTGAAAGTTAAACCCTACCCATCAATCATACGATTGTCGGAGACAACGAACGCTACATAATAAGCGGCTGTTTTTACAGCTGGGTATTGATCATATCAGTTAACAGCCGGTTACTTTAAACGCTAGTTAAGGTTAATCGTGCGTGGTGCAGCTCACCCGTGGGAAGTCGTGCTATGAAATTAAAGATTAGTGTTTTATGTGGTTTTATGTAACTTTAATTCTTGATCGTTAGGATTGGTTAACGTTTGAAACAATGTGAGATTGAAAGTTAGGTAATGAAACGTAAAATTTTATTCGAGAATTCTGGCATTCTGTGAATATTAATTAATGGGTGGTCAAATCACACTCTATTTTTTAGTTTTATGGCATTGCGAAATATTTTTTGTAGCTTTAAAACATTCCTTTGAACAAATTTGAATAAAAAGAACCCACTCGAGTGAAGTAAGAATTTTTAATTGTACCTACAAGTACAATCAAAAATAAAGAGGATTGGAAGGGGATATTACAGAGTTATTAGATAAAGATCCAGTGACATAATATAACATAGCATCACGCATATATTCCCCGAAGGGTTAGGCAGAAATGTACTATTGTACACCAAGATTTCGCCAAAGCCGTTATTGAGTCCCATTTATTAGGGGGCGAGCCTATTGCCATCTACCGGGCACTGTTCCAGACTCCTTGTTGTTACTAAGAATTTCCATGCAGAAAAACCCAATAACACTTTGCTGGACTTGGGACCAGGACCTCACGCTCAGCATTCGCGCATTCGTATTGTGACGATGCCATTGGAAATCAATGGGCTGAAAAATTGAAAAGCCAATGTACTGTATCTACGCAAATATGAAGGAAACGGAATACCTCACCTATATATTATTGTGTGCTAGTTTTCAATGGTTTTAGGTTAAACTATCTTTTACCCGCGACTTCGTCCGCGTGACCTACGTGCTATATATAATTATCGCGCTCATTAAGTCTGAACCCAACTTTATGCCCTATATACCTATGAAAATAGTCACAGAAAGTCACAGACAATCCTCTACTTTTCCCCTATGCTTTCCCAGAGAAGTTAAGGAATTATATCGAGCTTATATCAAAATGATGGGCAATAAATACAAGACACCGTAAATTGATAACATTTTTTAATATCTAAGATATGGGATATTACTAGGTACTGTATTGTATGAAAATACCCTTTTTGAATATAAGAAATATTTCTTGGTTATCTATTCAAAATCCTTGGGAATTGGCAATGTTTAAGGAGTAAAGCATGTGAACTTGTTTGTTTCAGGGAATATTTTGTAACAAGAAGTTACTAGCGGATAATAATGGATTGATACCCGAGATTATTACCAACTAGCTTCCACCCGCGGCTTCGCCCGCGTGGACTACGAACCCATGAATTTTTTGAGCGGAACCCTAATTCTTTTTCTAAAATAAAAGTAACTTAAGTTACTCCTTATAACATCAGCTATCTGCCAGTGAAAGCCGTCAAATTCGATCCAGCCGTTTCGGAGATTAGCTGGAACAAACAGATAGACAGAGAGACAGACAATTTTTTTAAATGTTTTTTTTTGTTATTATTTTGTAAAAAACTGTTACTTTGACATTACAAATAAACAATTCAATTTTATTTATTTGTACCTATATCTAGATGAAAATCCGCAATACGTAATAGTCAACAATTTGCCGTATATATTTGGCAAAACTTTAAGAAAGTGCAAATATGTCCGGAGCCCGGCCGTAACCTAGCAACAGCTGATTTTCCGCGGCTCGCCTATTGATTGGTTTACCCGTACTTATTTTATTCCGATTCATACACGTTCTGATCTTACCGTTGAATTTTTTTGGTATGTTTATTGACTCTTGAGGTATTTTTTTTTTTTTCTTAAATATTTTTATCCTGGTTTTTATCCACATGGATACGTCAACCCCATTGTACCTTATCACTACTATTACACCACTAAAATTAAAATATAATCCTTATTATTTAGAAAATTTAGCTATTCACTGATCAAGCTGTTGTACTAGACCACACAATTTTTTTGCAACATTTGATTTAGGATTCGCCAAAATAGTGAAAATAAGCCCAAGATCTAAAATATTTAAACCAAACTCCCTAATCAATGAATCTCTTTCATTTTTGTTCTTAACGCACTCCATCAGCAAATGTTGCACGTCTTCTATTTTGTTGCATACTTCGCAGTTTGGAGATGCTGCCTTACGCATAAGGAAAGCAAATTTTGCTGATGGAAAGTGCCCAGAACGCAGTCTTAAAGCTACTTTGACGTAGCTCCTACTTAAATTAGTGTCATCAAACCAGACTCTTGCTGTATTAATAGATAAGATCTTAAATATTATTATATCCGCCTCATTGGTCTAGTGGTAACAAGCGCGACTGCTGAGCGTGTGGTCCTGGATAAGATTCCCGCGTCGGGCAGTGTTATTAAGTTTTTCTGTATCGAAATTCTCAGTAGCAGTACAGAGTCTGGAACTGTGCCCGGTAGATGGCAATAGGCTCGCCCTCTATTACATGGAACGCAATAACAGCATCGACAAAATGTGGGTGTACAACAGTACACGTCAGCCAAACCCTGCGAGGAATACAGGCATGATGTATGTTATCTTAAATATTGAGGCAACAGGAAAGAAAATTAAAAAAAATTAAGGCTCATAGCTCTAATCTAATCTCTAAAAGGTGCTTGAAAAGGATACCTTGATCCTTTTCAAGCACCTTTTAGATATATTAAATAGAAAATAAGGCTGAACCTTTTAATATCACCTACACAAAAAGCGATCTCTCTATCATTGCCGCAATACACGATAACGCCTACCTTTAGAGTAATTAAAAGCCTTAAGTTCGAACTACCTACCGTGGCAATATTTATTCCTGAACGACATGATCGAGAAAAAACAGTCAGAATGTTTATCCATTACCACCGGAATTGATGAGACGGTTGGCGCAGTGGTTTGAGCCTGACTCCTGCGCTACGGGTCGCGGGTCCGATTCCCTCACGGAACAAATATTTGTATGATCTACAGATAGTGTTTCCGGCAGCGTAATTACCGATGTAGCAATCAGTTTGCGACAGGCGTAGATCGCGCGATAGCTTCTGTCAATTGTCATTTTTGTGTCGTAAAATGTATTGGCTGACAGTGAGATTGCTGTCGCGTGGCTGTCACGTGGCTGTCGCTTTTTTACTAATTAGGCTGCGGGTCTGGGTGTTTTTTCATGTAAATATATGAGTTTGTAAATGCACCCAAGATACAGGAATGATAGAAAAGAAGGGAGTTATAGGTACGGTAGACCGGCAGCCTAATTACGTAAAAAAGCAACAGCAACGTGACAGCCACGCGACAGCAATCTCACTGTCAGGCAATACATTATTTGATACAAAAATGACGTTTGACAGAAGCTATCGCGCGATCTACGCCTGTCGTTACATCGGTAATTAGGCTGCCGCAAATCCAACAGCCTCAAACAAGCGCCATTACGTGGCGCCATTTAATAAAAAAATCATGCTTTTAAAATGTGATCAATGTGAAACAAATGTAATCTAACCTATTGGTTGAGAAATCAACTTCAGTCATTACATTCACTATTGCGTAGAGTTAAAACTAATAGATTCATATATAATTATGCGTCTCCATCTAATTCTATTAGATCTTCAAATAAACGTAAACTCTGCTATTTCGACATTTAGTTGTATACTATTACAAGTTGAGGGATCAGCCATAAATGCAAGATATTTGTTTAAAATAATTTCTTAGCTCGTTTGTTTTTTATCATGATGATCATATAAATACTTTATACTTCTTTTTCTTCTTTAGGAGGTTTGCTCTTGTCGGTGTAGCTGATGTAGTTCTTTCCATTTTTCTCTCTCCAGTGCAGTCTCCTCCTTTATTTGGCTCATGTAACTTATCCTTGGTCTTCCTCTCCCTCTCGTTCCTTCTATCTTTTCTTCTATTATGTTTTTAATGAAACCGTCATGTCATATGAGATGGCCTATCATCGTTCCTCTTTTGTTTTCAATTGTGTAAATAAAATAAAATACTTGATTAAATATTTATGGTTATATTGGTTAACTATAGAAGTTAATTTCATCAGTTTTATATACATATTCTCCTTCGAGATTTATAAAATTTAGACGAATTTAAATCTTGGTGTCACAGTTTATAACTTGACTCTGTTTTCTTTTAATATTATGTCGGTCCAATTTTATCTCATTAGATACTGTGTTAAAACATTTAATTCTGATGATATAAAAACATTGAAATCACGCTAATTTAGGTATTTTTACTATATAACAATATTTTGAGTTTCTTTGCGTAGTTTCTGGCCGCTACTTCCCGGCGTGTCTCAACAAAACTCGCTAATTTCGCGTATTCGCCCACAGTGTTGCTCGTTACCTCGATTCAGTCAGGGCCAAGGCTTTTGTTACCTACACAGCCTTACTGTGCAACGCCGGATTTAAAAAATGTGCGTGAATTATTTTTAGAAATATTCTAGTCTCGTTTAACGGTGCTTGATAATTTTGGCAATCGTTGGAAGTAGTGTCTGAACAGAGTTTTGAATGTAGATTCATATTTATACAATAGTACCCGCAATTATATATAATTATTATGTATAATTTTAGAAGAAATTTTATTGAAGTCTTGATTCAGTTTACACATAATATCTACGGAAACCTGGTGGATTAAATTGTATAATTTCAATCACTACTTTTTGTAGAGTGAGCGTTTGAATTTCGCATCTTTTCGAAGCTTTGCGAAGTACATATGTCTACGCCGTTTAGTTTTTAAGTAAGGGCGCTTCTCTATCATAGCGAGCCCAACACCATCCAGCTCTATGTCACTGTATAGACAATTTTTATTTTTCCTCTCTCGATAACCCAAAACCCCTAAAAACGTTGAAAGATGTAAAATTTTCTTATCGTTATAAAAAAAGGCCAAATAATTCAAGTTCAAGGATTTTATTTGTGGTTGAGTCTCAAACAACATCAAAGTATGATTTTATCAGTAAGTATTCAGGTTAAGCATCTTTGATCTTAGACTAGAGGATTTGTATCCTCTTGACAGAATAAACAAAATGTATATAAATATTCCACTCAACAGGCCGGATATTGCCAAAATTGTTCACTGTTGCTCCACGATCAATTTTATATAACTCAATAATTACTTACGCTATGTGAACATAAGTGATCAAGTGATCGACATGTCACCTGTTGTCACTGACATTTACATGAAATTTCACTTGATATCAAAAAAGAAAGGTTCAAATTGTGAAAGCAAAAATAAAACTCAAAGGTTAAAGTTAATAAAAAATGTTTCACATAAATCTGATTTCTAGGCTAGAATATAACTTTCACGTCGACAGATAGGTACATTCAAAGAAAGAGATAGGTATACAGAGTAACCAGGTGAAGTACTGATGATATGTATATTCATATAATAGGTTTTACACAAATACAGTTCAATTATGTCTATTCATTAAACCTTTTAGGTGACTTAAAGTAGACACAATATAAAATCTATTGTTAACGGCCTCTGGGGACCTGATAGCTTAGTCAAAATGGCCGCTTCTAGCTCACTATCCAACATACAAAACAATAGTCCTCCACAACTATTCGGGCCTCCATCGATCATAACCGAAGTAAGTCCGAATCATGTTACATCACCAAGTTATTTTTTTCTCACCGCCCAGTGTGAGCCAACTCGTAGATAATCGTGGGGCGCTCTCGAATGCAATTGCAGGATTGCGTACAAACTCTAAGCAATAAACAGATATGTACAAAAGTCCAACTCGATACAGTGCTCGAATCGATAATAATTTCATGCAAGTTTCCTCTCTCACTTTGCAGAAGATTGTTTCTAAAATGAAATACCTTTTCAACCGACTTCAAAAAAAGGAGGAGGTTCTCAATTCGGCTGTATTTTTTTTTTTTTTTTTTTTTTTTTTTTTTTTTATGTTTGTTACTCGATTTCTCGAAGACGCCTGGACCGATTTCAAAAATTCTTTTTTTATTTGAAAGGGTATGCTTGTCATTTGGTCCCATTGTCATCAGGTCAGGACCTGATGGTGGAAACCCTGAGAAATCGAGGGCATCTCTTGAAAATTGTAGGCGAGCATGGGGTAAAAACTTGATATTTATGTGTATATCTGATGAGACTACAATACTATGGAGGTTTAGGGCAGATCTGATGATGGAGACGACAGAGGATCGAGGGAACTCCTCAACGGTACATCTTAACTACCTCGTGTTTGGGCTTATTTTATACGTGTTGACAAGATCTTTACACCGAGATGGGTAATGACTGCCACTGCAAGGTCCGTGATGCAGGTGCAGTACAGTTTAGGGAACTCCTTAATGGTTGATAGCAGCTACATAGTGTTTGGGTTTATTTTATTCGTATTGATGCGCACTTTAAGCCGAGATGGGTAATATTGCAGATTCGATAGTGAATTTCTCGTAATGCGTTTTCATCATGTGGTCGGCTAAGTAATTTATTTGATTTTAAAATCACATAGTGCAATACCGTCTAAGGTTTTCACTCGACTTTCGCAACATACATTTGACCTTTGTAAAGTTTTTCAAGAGAATCGTCTTTACTAGGTCTACCCATCACTCAAAATTGAAAAATAATTAAATTTTTTAACAAAAAAAAAACCGACTCCAAAAAACTCAAAAACAAAACTAATAACTAAAAAGCAAAAAATAAATCTTTTATTATATAATATAGTAGTTGAACAATATTGAAGTCGGTGCCAAGTAAAACATGCAATGATAAACCGACACGATTCTCCGCACTCGACAATTTCTACGTGAACTCGTTGTTTCAATGTCGCTATTATAGCAGCAAGGTATATTACTTTTATGTTTTACTTGGCACCGATTTCAATATTGTTCAACTACTATATTATATAATAAAAGATTTATTTTTTGCTTTTTAGTTATTAGTTTTGTTTTTGAGTTTTTTGGAGTCGGTTTTTTTTTTGTTAAAAAATTTATATAAATACTATTTATGTGAATAGGCGTTACTACCTACCTATGCTGTAAGAACTTTTAACGTGAAACTATTTTAAACAATCGTTACAAGTCGGCCTTCTGCTTGTTTACCTTTGTTGTACTTTTAACTAACTTGATAGAATGTGTGAAATATCCGACTCTCATGCGAAGTGTTTTCGAATGCATCTGAATGCGTTTGCACATTGTCTTGTTAGCTTTTTGCGAGGTTGTGGTTTTTTGACGGAGATAATATTTAAGTTGTTAGTTTGTTTATAAGGTCATTAGGTTAGTGAAGGTACAAATTCAATAAGGCCTGCTTACGCGACAACACAGATAACTATCAGTAAGTAGTTCAGGGGCTTAGCGATCGTTTTCCTCCGCCAGTTTGCGGGTTCAGTTGCCAGACAGAACCATTGTGTGGATATTTGTGGATAAGATTTATTTCTGTAAAGTGTACACTAAAAAATAGGACAATATATATATATATATATATATATATATATATATATATATATGTGTTATATTGTATACATTTTTGGTGAAATAAAAAATATTATTATTATATTTTATTTGGAATCCTCCGTATTCCACAGTAATAATAAAGTAATTACTTACAGTATACAAGTTTATAATAATACCCAGTGGCGGACTAAGACCGTTAGAGGCCCGGGGCGGCAAAGCTGAATGAGGTTAAAGAAGTTGACGTAATTTTACAAGCTTTTTATTCAGTTCACATTTGTATGTGTTTATGTTTATTTATTTAAAATCTTGCAAGTGAAATTTAAGTTCGACTTAAATAAACATACATAGAATATGGATATGGATGAGGAAAATAAAACCTCTCACCTCCAAACAACCTCTTAGATAGGGACTAAGCATATTTTAAAAGCCGATGATCAAGGGAACATGAAGGCGTTTGGAGGCCCCCCAGGACCAGAGGCCCGGGGCGGGCCGCCCCTTCCGCCACTGATAATACCCATTATTTCAGAAAGGTATACTCGTTTGTTTTATGCTTTTTGGTTCGTTTTACTAGACTACACATCAAGTGTGCTCAAGCGCATTTTCAATGTTCATAGACAAGCATTGAGAATGCGTCATCGAGATCTTGCGTACAGAATTTACAAACAAAATATCGCAATAACAAATTAACAGTTACCGAGTCTTTGTAAACGTCTCATGAAGATTTATGCGTTAAAACATTACGCTATTTAAAACAAGGCTATGGTTAGACAAGGAGGTGTCAATAGATTAGTTGACTGTATCAAAACTAAATTGTGAAATCTTGTTTCGTATATAGTTTTCCTTCTAAAAACTCAGTAAAACCTATCAAAGCGTTCTCAATTTTTAATTTATCGAAATCACACTATAAGTACGTCAATGGCAATGAAAAACTATGACGTCACGCCTTGCTATTCCAAACATTTTTAGAACAAAATTTCGTTTTTGACAGTTCATAAAAATAACTCAGATGACTAGTAGTCAACTACCGTATTCCGTACTTTTAAGGCATGTCAAATGTTTTTCTTCAAATTCTTGAAGGCCTTAGGCTTGTGATTTACTGAATTAAATGATAAGTGTGACACGTAACTTTTAAATTTTATTTACTTTTAATTGAATTAATTGGATATATATTTTAGCATTATCTAGTTTTAAGTTACAACATAAATAATCACAATCATTTGCTTCTTACGTAGTTTAGTTAAATTTTATTCAACTTGCAAGCCTGACTTTTCCATGACTAATCAGATTTTTTCTCAAAAATGGTTAGTATTTTCCATTTCGTGTTTACATAATTATGTTCCAATTTTTAACACGCTTTGTCTAATTTAAATAAAAGTGCACGTAACCAAAAAGCGCAATACACTTTTTGAATTAATCATTGGATAATATATATTAATTTAATTATATTTTAATTTTTAGTGCGTGATAAAAGCGTGTTTGTTACTTTTTTTATTCAATATGTGCACGTAAACTTGAAATACAAGAAAGGGCCCCATCTTGAATCTCACACACACACCCAGACTCAAAACAACTATCTTGAGGCCCTACAAATATTTGTTCCGTGTAAGATTTGAATTTGACTGTGCCGTTAAAAAGCAATCAAACCTAACTCCTCAAAATTCATTTATCGCTTAACCATGTACCTTTTTAATTTATCATTAAAAAATCCATACATGTCACTCGAATAATACACCAAGGTTGAGCCCACCACTTTACCATTCAGTCTCGCTGCGAAATACCTATTACTTCACATTTTTACCATAGAAATATTCAATTACACTCGGCGGACTCGAGAGGCTTCAAAGTCGCGACCTCACGTATTACATTAGGCACCTACCTAACTAAAGTTTAAAGGTACCTATTTGGGTGAGCAGTTAAAACTGACATTTCACCACGGCTTTGTGAGTAGGGGGAAAGGTCAAATGCTCCAAAATGCCGAAATTTAGGCCATTTTAGATGAATTTTAGGAGTTTGGATTTGTGGCTGGTAGATGGAAATAGGCTCGCTCCCTATTACATGGGTTCCAATAACGGCATCGGTGAAATGAAGGTGCACAAATATGCAACCCTTCGGCAAATACAGGGGTGATATCTGGGGTTGTGATTAAGAGAATATACCTCAATGTTACCTAATTTACCTTATATAAAAAAGAAAAAAAATTGCCTATTAGGTAGGCCATATTTTTTTTTACTTTATTGTTTAAGTTTCTTTCTATAGGTATTACCTTTTTGCGTTGTCTTTGTTAAGTACAGTAAACATAATAAGGATAAACGAGTAACAGTTTTAAACGTTGAGAATCTGGTGAAAGCTCCATAAGATTTTATCTCCGACTGAATGGAGTGAATACTAATCCCTTCCGGACTCCGGTAAAGAAAGCGATTTCGAGATGACCACTGATGCAATTGCGAATCTCAATTGATGTTTTCTACTGCATTTAGATTTATGAAGATTTAATGTTAATAAGGAAGCGCTTCTGTCACATCATTCTGTACGCAAAACAAACGGTCACATTTATAATATTAGTAGGAAAGGAATAGGATAGGAATTAGTAGGATAATTATTTTCATTGAAACATATTTTGAGAGATTATAATTATGCAATTAAATTGTCCTCATCGTCAGGACAATTCTAATAGCCAATGTAACGAATAGTAATAACCGGAATACACACACGATTTCCCCACACTAGGATTTCTCCTGTATCGTGGGCAGTTTACAAACATACATGTCACATGCACACACAACCAAACCCGAAACAACAATCTGTAGATCATTCAAATATTTGATCCTTGCGGAAATTAAACCCGCGACACCTAGCGCAGAAAGCTAATCACTTAGCCACTGAGCCAACCGTGTTACCTCAAACTTTTTGAATATGATTATTGCTTGAAAACATCGCTAAAAAGCCTCTACACCTGTGAACGCTTAAAATCCGCAGTTCTTTACAAATAATCTATCTACCATCTTCCATTTAATCCATTATCAATAGTATCTACAATATCAAAAGACACATAGATAGGCTTATGAAAGTATCCTTTGAAGATGGATCGGAGGTTCTTTACGGAACACTTTATGCTAATCTGATTATCCAAGCCGTAAATAAATCTGACCTTTTTAAAGTATAGGCGATGAATCTATCCAGTTAAAATGTATTTAAAAGTTTAAAAGCCTTGAAAGTTAAATAATTATAGTCTTAGGCCATTTGCTTAGTCAAAAAGATGATTAAAATTTATTTCAGTTATTATTAATCTTGCAGTTTTTTAATGCCTTCGTCATTGACGATATGGATTTTAAAAATACTACGTTTTAGGGATGTGAAATATTTTTGTTTGTTTTTAAAATCGATATCGATGTCCACTGTTATTTATCTAAAATGGTCGGGCGATAGATAATATTATCAGTAAGATTAGTGATTGCAATTTATAATGCCTTATCTACACCTCCCCGTGTATACCTATATGGATATGATTTCGGTTTCAAAACTTTCACTATAGTGATACTTAGGAGTCTAGCTCTAATATTTAATATATATCATCACGCTATAACTTATAGTATTTAGACAAAGGTCACGAGCATTCGAAAGCCACACCACCAATATCTCGGGTACAGCTAGCAATATCTAAAGTGATCTTAACCTAACTACCTGTTATTCTCGAGTACGTTTTTTATCGATATACATCGATATAATATTCACATACTTTCCCATCACTCACGCGCTTACTCATGTCGAATATTTCCCGCGCAGTACACGAGTTTTGATTTCATCAATATTTCACAATGCGAAGTCATCTGTGATAAGTAAAGCATGACTTTTGTAAACAATCACTTGTTCACTAGAACAGTTGCACAAACCTTTTAATGTGAATGACGTCATCAGACCGGAATATATGGAGATTGTTAAACCGCGGTTTAGATGGTATCGTAAAGATATGTCTAAACTGTTACAAATCTCTCGAGAGATTGTGTTAACATTGATGGTTTAATATTGCGGTTTAATATTATTGTGAAAACAATTTTATTGGTATTTCAGGATTAGTCTTATTTTTTTATTTTAATTGGTCCTTATAGACTATCTTGAGCGAGCTAGACCTTATTGAGAGGTCGACTGCTGCGCTACTTGTCGTGGGTTCGATTTCCGCACGGAACAAATATTTGTATGATCTACAGATAGTTGTTTCGGGTCTGAGTCTTTGTGTATGTGAATACACACCGTGCCTCGGAAAGCACGTAAAGCCGTTGGTCCTGCGAATGCTCTCTCTGGTTGTGTCTGATTGCCGTCCCATCGGACTATGAGAGTGAAGGGATAGAGAGTGCACCTGTGTTTGCGCACACACTTAAGATCTATAATATCTCCTGCGCAGTTGGCTAATCTTCGGTGAGATTGGCCGCCGTGACCGAAATTCGGTCAGGAGGACATTTTTATTATTATTATAGAACATCCTCCGCCTGGGGCAAATAGAAGAGTGTGCTGGTTATACGCACCACTTCAGTATCTGATATTTTGATTCGGACACTCTTAGGAGACCAAGCTCAAGGCTACCTATGCAAAACTGTATAGAGGTCTCTTGGGAGAAGATTATAAAATCCGAATTTTATAGGTACATATACATACCTCCAATCTTTCAAATATAACTGACGACATGATGTAAGCCCCGACCGATAACCTTCTTGTCAACAAAGGACCAAACGCTGAAAAGATTTCAAATAGGATATCTATAATTGAGTATAGATATTTCATATACGGTACGAATATTGTTTAATAAGAACTGACGCTTTATTTTCTGTAAATTACTTTTAGGTTCATTAACTTGGTTATTTGGGTTGTCTATCTATGTTATCATCATCATCTGCCTAGCCTTTTCCCAACTACATTGGGGTCTGCTTCCAATCTAACCGATTGCGGCTGAATATCAGTATTTTATACGGAGCGACTTCTGAGCTCCGCCACTCAATTACTGGAAGACACTGCTACTCTAAGGTTAGACTGGTTGTCAGTCTTTTTGGGCAACTGACACCCGTAACGACTGTTATAGGTCTTCGTATGACACTCGGGAGCGATAAACGATATTACAGCGACGTGACAGCGATCATTGGTATTTCAATTACAATTGGCAAGCGTCATGCTGAGCAGTGATTATATTGTAGGTTAGACGAGCTGCAAGACTATACAAAAAAAGATTTCTCACTCAAACAACAGAGAAAGGTATGTCTGTCAAAATCAAACCTGCTTGGATTGGATCTTAAGCAGCTATTTGAGCACTTTCTTTTTTTGCTTCGTTAGCTAAAATCTAGGTGGAATCTAGGCCAGACAGATCGTTATCAAGAAGTTCTAAAGCCTTATATTGACTAGACGCAATTTCCAATTTGAAGTAGGATTTACGTGTGTCTAAAGATTTTTACAATAAACTATTTGAAAGATTAAAGAGCAATGATCAATGTACTGAGATGAGACTTTCACCAAAATGCAGTGAAATATTTTTGTTAGTTTATTTTTAAAAGTACTGGTAAAATAGCAAGCTTATTGCCATCTACCGAGCACAATTTCAAATTCCGGGCTGTTAGTGAGAATTTTTAAACAGAAAAACCAAATAACATTGGATTGTGATTAGAAGACAGCAATGTATGTATATTTTATGAGACTTAAAGATTGTTTTCGGCTAAATTGTGAGTGTATATTAGAGGAAAGGAAACAAGCTGTCGAGCTGATCTATTAATAAGCAATCACTCCGCCGATGAACATCTTGATAGAGGATTACTTACCGACCTAAGACTAAATTCGGAATACTTTGTGTTCTTGTAATGTAACTGGCTCTTCCTACCCATGGACAAAGGAACAAAGCTGGAAATCAAAGATTTTTATTTCAACTGGGCTAATAAAGGGGCTTTCAAAATCTCATGTTTCTTGTGGCATGGTTCCAAAAGTAGGTTAGCTCTACGGAGAAGGAACTGGTATGGAAATTCCATGGAAATTTATGGACTTATGTATGGACATATATATATATATTATGTATGGACTATTGTTCCACTCCAGTCTAGCTACTAACATTGAACTTTACAACCATAACACTATCTATACAAAATACACGATTATCTCAGTCGCATGATATCGTTACGGCACGGAGGGTGCGCTTACGCAGTGACCTTGTACTGACGTAATTATTATTATCTTTAGTGGAGTTTGCTCAACGGAACCAGTTCTGGCGGTCAAGACCAAGGTATGACGGCTGTGGTGCGAAAGAGTCATGACAACGGTAAATAAGTCATTAAACTTTGTATGGACGGTACCTACGTCATTATCGTGTTTTATGACCCGTGATGACTTAACAGTTTTTATGAAGACTTGAACCTTGACATTCACTAGTTATATCCTACTTAACAAACTAATTTTAGACAAGGACTTAACTAAACAGACCTTCAAATTTAGTTTTGAAGCTAGTGTTGATTTTAGGCCCGAGTTCACGGAAAATTTAATAGATGTTTAATATGAAAATAGCGGTTTACTCCGTTCATGTTAGGTGATTGATTTTGTCTAAACCATTTGCTTATTGTGAGTGAGCTTTGGCTTAAATAGAGCAGTTTCAGAACATGGACGTTCACGGCCGATTCTCAAGACGATATTTTAGCACTCTCCCAAACAAGAAGATTTTTAACGGAGGATGTATTGAATTATTATATCTTTGGAAGAAAATACAAAACCATGGTTTCGTTCGGTTTGTGGAAACGAATTCATACTACACATTCGACAGCCACGCTGACAACTGCTAGACCATCGACGCAGTTGGACAAAGACATAACACAACATCACGCCTGTATTCCCCGAAGGGTTAGATAGAGGTGTAATATTTGTCTAACCACATTTCGCCGATGCCGTTATCGACTCCTGGGTAATAGAGGGTGAGCCGATTGCCATCTACCAAGCACAGTTCCAGACTCCGTGCTGCTACTAAGAATTTCTATATAGAAAAACCCAATAACACTTTGCCCGACCCAAGAATCGACCCCAAAACCTCAAGCTCACCAGTCGCGTTTCAGTTTCAGTTGAGCTATTTATTAAGAAACTTTCTCAGCACTGCCAAGGACGCGTATGATTTTGTTTTAGCCTTAAAACCAGGACAATTGCAAAGTAGAGCAAGGATTTGTATCACACTGCTTAAGTAAGATAAGATTGTTCATCTCGCGAAATTCGTGAGATCTAGACTCTTTAACATTTCCACGTCATCTCCATTTTGATCTGCTATCTCGAGATTGCGCTATCATCAGTGCAATCTTGAGTCAGCTAGTTGTTACTAAAATCTGATATGGTAAAAGGCAAGAGTATGTCTCGGCAATCCTTCATTGAAGCGGAGATTAGATATTATCAGACACAAGGACTTTCAGACACTTAAGAAATTATACAAACTAATTTATGTGTGTATATGGTATTATTCGGAAAAGACTGGTCATCTTAGAACCGCCTGGTAATCAAGGAGGGAGGCTTTTGCCCAGTAGTGGGATGTGAAGGCTAACTGTAACAGTATATGGTGTCATGGTGGTACACAGTGAGGCAGTCTGAGGGGGGAGAGCATGACCCCCCCAAAATCGTACACGTCAGATTGATAAACCTCCTAAAACTTCAACTTCTGTTGGTATATCCCCCCCAAAGTGTTTAGCTGCGACCGCGCCTGGTGCTACAGTGTTGGCGTTGTGATAAAGTGATTGACTTTCTGCGCTATAAATTGCGGGTTCAGTTTCATGGAATCATCATCAGCCAGAAGACGTTCACTGCTGAACGAAGGCCTCCCCTAAGGGGGGGGTGCCATAATCCCCACGCTTGGCAGGCGGCTTGGGGATCGCAGTGGCTAACCGATTAGTGAGAGGACGCTGCTGCCCGTCCTCCGGTGTCTGGCCGCAGTTTTAAGACGTACCCGGGTCGAGTCGTTTCATGGAATAATAGCCTATGAATAATTATTCTCGGTCTGGGCATGTGATATGTATGTTTGTAAACTGTATTCATAACAAAAGTTCTGACAAAAATTAGTTTCCCTACATTAACATTTTCTATTTCTATGGGTGCGCTCACAGACACAAATCTCACAAGGACATACATACACAGGTACCTGGAGGTCATACAAATATCGGTTCCAAATGAATCAAAACCGCGACCCGTAACACCCAAAGCCAATCGCAGAAAGAAAAAAAAGGAATATAGCATGGCTGGCAGGTTTTGTATACATTATATGCTATTAAAAGTCAATTATAAATAATTTATATGGGCCATGGCGTCCATTATTAAATTTCGAGCAATACTCGTAAATATGTTTGCCATAATTAACTTTTATATGAACAAACTGTACTTGGGTTGCTTATTGATTGACCCTTAAACCTTTGAATGGTACTTAAGGGACCAATTAACATTAATACCTTTCCGTAGATCTTAAGAGTATATTTTCTTATTGTTATTAGCAGTTTTGTGTTTGTAAAAAAATACCTCATTATTTTGTTAAGGCATTTGGTATATGAAAAGCGCTTCAAGCAGCTTTAAACATTCATTGATTTTGTTTTTGGAATAATTCCAGGTTATGTTTCTAATTGAATCTACCTATAAGTACTTATAAGTTACACAAGCTTTATATATAAAATTTCGGTATGCATAACACAACATAACATAGCATCACGCCTGTATTCCCCGAAGGGTTAGCCAGAGGAGCACTAATGTACACACATATTTCGCCGATGCAGTTATTAAGTCCCATGTAATAGGGGGTGAGCCTATTGCCATCTATCGGGCACAGTTCCAGACTCCGTGCTACTGAGAATTTTCATACATAAAACCCAATAACACTTTTAACGCTCAATAACGAACTCAGGGCCTCACGCTCAACAGTCACACTTACGACTATTAAATTAATGAGGCAGTCAGTACAGTTAAATAATTCATCTATTCTTACTTTTTGAAATCGTGTGTTTTTCTTAGCCCATTTTATAGTTAGCTCACAAATGTCGAGGCACCGACCAATTATAAATATACATTTATGTTTGTGGTCAGAGGTCAGGTGAAAGGTGATCGCCCAATATTGTACCGTATGTATAGGCCGTTACATTATGACTCTCTTATTGATAATCGTGTTTAAATCTAATAAAATGGATTCAAAAGCTGTTGTCATTCCATTTTATTTGTATAATTTTTAAAGTGTTTGCAGAATGAAATTTTTTATGAATAAGAACGTCATATTTTAATTATCAATACATATAATAAAATTATAACAGGCCGATGTCTGTACATTATTAATATTAAAGAAAAACTAATATGGGGGTTTTTATTAGAGCAACAGAAGCCAAAACAACAGTTTTTAGAATTTTTGTGTCCGTCTGTTTGTATGTCTGTATCACATCTCGCATCACGCCAAAACTACTGCATGGAATTTAATGCAGTTTTCACCGATATATTGCCAGAGAAAATATCAGATTCTAAATTCCACGCGTACGAAGTCGCGTGCAAAAGCTAGTTACGAAATACGAATGATAAATATTAATACAAAAAACAAAATTTACTTGATGCAGTTATTCTTTTGTTTTTGCTAAAAAATGTTTACTAAAATGAATACAGTTTAAAAGAACTGTGTCCTTTTAATAGATTAACATTTTAGTAAGATATGGAACCATTCAATGTAATATCTGGGAAATATACAAGCCTGCGAATATTATTAATGAATTTAGAAAATCTTACTACTATTATAAATGCGAAAATTTGGATGGATGGATGTTTGTTGCTCAATCATGCCAGAACGGCTAAACGGATCTGGATTAAATGTGGCACTGAGATAGACTATAGTCTGGAATAGCACATAGGCTAACAACGCGGGCAAAGCCGTGGGTGGTAGCTAGTACTGAATAATTTATTTTATATTTTTTTCGATCTTACTTATTATCTTACTCAATACGTACTTCAAATTATCTAGTAATAAATAAGGATCTAGTACCTATTATAAATAGTATTATAACCGTTTCATTTATTAGTTATTAAGATAAGTAAGATCGGCTTTACTACCTCCTTCAAGTTATGCATTAATGATTAAACCATCTATCAGAAACGAATGAATTTGTTATTAGTAGGGTAGATACGAGTTAATTAGCGAAGTGTTTATTAAATATATCAGTGTGTAACTTATGTTATTGCGCACATTTATTTGCGAATAAAAAAAGAAAAAATAATAAGGCTTTAATTACTCCATAATTATATTAACACGGATATGTTATAAGACGAAAACTTAGAAAAATAAATAAAAAAACAGAAAATATGCGCTCAAAAGTTCAGAGGACCTCGAATGCTTGGTTGTGGGCGAGCTCGCACCCGTACTGTATTGTAACCCTGTTTATGCGGATTTATTCATTTCTTATCTCTACGTATAAAACATTATCACGTCACGTCTGTAGAATGTACACAGAAGAAATATTAATGAGGTGATGTAGGCCTACGTGTTCGCGAGGATACCTAAGTCCAAGCAGGGGGAAGTAAATAGGCTGATGTATATAGCTCTAACATAACTCAGTCAGGTCAGCTCATTATATAAAACAGTTATAACATGCGTCTCCAAATGGAGCCACCTGTACATAGCCGAGAATTGTGAAAACCATAACGTTCCTTTCACTTATAAAGTGGTACAAGAAAAAAACTTAGCACCTATTTCGAAGGTAATGCGCATGAGCATATTATTTTAACCTGTATGTTTCAGCTAAAATTAACGCCTCTTTAGCTTAGTGGTGCGGTACTTCGACAGTGGATTTATATACTTGGGTCCTTAGTCAGGGATAGTTTAATTTATCATTTCGATTTTAGCTTATTAGCTATGCTTTAGATTGGATATAAGTACGCACTGAACCAACATTTTATCGCGATAGATTATCGGAGTCCGGGCCAGTGGCGATCCGACGGGGATGTCGTGGGGGTCGTGATCCCCCCAAAATCGTACAAGCTCGACTATAATATTACACACCCACCCCCCAAATCACTTTACAGTTAATATGATCCCCCCCACAAGTCTGACTGCGACCGCACCTGGCCCTGGCTCCCTATTGCTTAAGAAAAATGTGACAGTTACTGTCTCTAATAAATATGCTATTCTGTACCCTCTTATGAAAAAATATATAAGCGAAAAAGGGATGAACTGTTTTTTGGTCGGTGTGGCTGTCATATTTTTCTTATGTAATCAAGGCTTTTTACCAGATTTTTGACAGTAAATTAGTGGAGAATTGGAAAGTTGACTACACCAGAAAAGGTGAGAATATATTCTAAGAATCGGAAGAAGCTTTCGGGTATACCTATTTATAATTTTTTAAAGTTTAGAGTTCCTTCCTAAAATATGTGACTTAATCCTAATCGCCAAAATCTGGGTAGACATAGGTGAGTAGATATAGATGGCAGTGTAGGTCTGCCTTACGCTTCGAGGAATACAGGCGTTAATCTATGCTATTTTATTTACAGTTTCCGAGTAGTTTCATGTACCTCTTAGTTTTGACACTGGCCATTGATTAGCACATCATCATCATCATCAGCCAGAAGACGTCCACTGCTGAACGAAGGCCTCCTCCAAGGGAGGGATTTGCCATAATCCCCACGCTTGGCAGGCGGATTGGGGGGTCGCAGTGGCTCACCGATTAGTGAGAGGACGCTGCTGCCCATCCTCCGGTGTCTGGCCGCAGTTTTAGGACGTACCCGGGTCACTTGATTAGCACAAAGTGTTGCAAAGCTTCAAATATTTTTTAAAGTTTTATTATTTGCTGTTTAAACAGTGACGTAAACTTTAAATTCGACAAGAATGTGTTAATTGTATCAAAAAGCTTCGATTTTAAATTGTTTTTTTGTACTTATTCCCGCGTCTTGTAGTATTTTCATTCGAAATAAATTAATATATTGAATCCTTATAATTATCCCAGTGAAAGCTCCTATGTCAAGCAGTTTTTTTCCTGATTCAAGTACGGACAGACAATTTTACTATTTCATCTTATATAAGGATTTTAATCAGTACACAATAAATCTGCAAGGTCTGGGCAATATGTGCAGCTAAAATCTTCAACATAATAATGAAGTAGGTACCGATACAAAGTTTCAAGATCTTATGAAACAACATCCGCCAGTATTTTATCCGATAAATGCAGACTCGTGTATAAAAATTGACAGCAATGTGCTACTGGTTTATCAGACAATTTATCAATCATTTAGCACTTTATCAATTTAATAGCTTTATAAAAAAGTTTGGGGTTGGCATAATATTAATTGAGTTTGATAAACGTACCGCGACGACCTAAAATGTAGCTAGAATGAACTGGATGTGGAGCGAAGCCATATGGACCAACGACCTGAAAAAAGTAGCGTATAGGAACTGAATTCGAAAGGCAGCGCAACCAAGCCAGATGGACCGTGAGCTAAAAAGGTAGCTGGCATAAATTCGATTCAAAAGGTCGGATGGTCCGGCCGGTCTAATAAGTAGCAGGGGTGGCCTAGAGTCTCGACTTTTTAAAAGTGCCTGAAAAGGCCTACTTGAAATAAAAAACTTTGACTTGACTTGACTTGACTTGGACTGGATGCGGGGGGTGTAGGGACTCTCAACTATTAAGGCAGAATTGACTGAATTCCTGAGAGATCTAAGGCCATTCACACTATCAACGTGTTCCTGTATACAATATATTCACAAAGACCAGTGGTGGTCATCTATTGATGTTGGTCTTCACATGGAATCAATGCGGCCTAATTTCTTTGAAGATCTTTTCTGTGCAGCAATCGACCGATTATATCGAAACTAAGTATATAACACCATAATTAATAAAGAAAGGTGACATTTACGCACAAAAACTGGTTTCATTTCACTCCCAGATTTATGAAGCTGTAGACACGATTAGTGTAATAGCGTTATGATAAGGTGGTTCTAAAGACTATTACTATTACTGCAGACATTATAATTTGTCTGGACGGGCAGCTAGTTTAGTGAGGAAATTGCCCGCGAAACGTGTGCAGTCAGGAAAGCAGCGTTTTTTAAAATACAAATATATTTTGCTTTGTGGTAAATAAATAAAATAATACAATATTTTTGTGGATTCATTTGCCTAGTGGTCGTAAGCGCGACTGCTGAGCGTGAGGTCCTGTGTTCGATTCCCGGGTCGGGCAGTGTTATTGTGTTTTTCTGTATGCAAATTCTCAGTAGCAGCAGGGAGTCTGGAACTGTGCCCGGTAGATGGCAATAGGGTCGCCCCCTATTACATGGGACTCGATAACGGTATCGGCGAAGTGGGTGTACAATAGTACACCTCTATCTAATCTACTTTCATAATGAATACAGGCGTGATTATATGTTATGTTATGTTACAATATGTTGTTATCAAAAATTTTGTCTGTCACTGCTGTGCTTTTTATTACGATTGTGAAGTCTCCTGATACATAGTGAATTAGTTTATGACGTATTCATCGAAACGGCACTCGATTTTTGGGCATATATTCAAACAGTAAATTATACTGTTCCGTAAACCATAAAAATATTTACTTATTTTTATTCTTCAAATGCCACAAATAAAATGCATATAGATAGAGCAAGGAATGATAATAAATTTAGTTAAAGAATTATTTTACTTATCAAATGTGCGATTTGTGTCTTTTTTGTCTAAATAATAAATTATTTTCATAAAATTTCGAAGAAGATGGTCCTTATTACACTTTCAATCCTACCAAATTTAGCTTGAACTCAAAACAAAAAAATATATTTTGAGTAATTTTACCCGTACCATACTTTTAGTAAGTAAATCGCTCTGCTCATCAAACCGCTTATTCTGTAGCCCAAATTAACGGCTTCGCTGTATTACATCACATGATTGCGGGGCAAAGTTCTATGGAGTCATGGACCAATCTCATATAACACTTTACTAAATAACTTTATAAAAGATAGTAAAAGTAAAGAAACGCTTCGGTTTAGAAATAGTGAAGGCAGTTGGGGATCATGTGGTTTTGAGGTCAATACCAGGTTAAATAAAGTATTTAGATTTTTTTTTATTATTATTATTAACATAACATAACATAGCATCACGCCTGTATTCCGGCAGGGTAAGGCAGAGGTGTATTATTGTACATTCACGTTTCGCCGATGCTGTTATTGAGTCCCATGTAATAGTGAGCGAGCCTATTGCCATCTACCGGGTACAGTTCGAGACTCCGTGCTGCTAATGAGAATTTCCATACAGAAAAACCCAATAAAACTTTGCCCAACCCGGGAATCGAACCCAGGACCTCACGCTCAGCAGTCATACTTGTGAACACTAAATATGATAAATGAGGCAGTCTTAGGGTGAAGTTTGTATTCATATACTATGGACTAATTAAAATAGATTCAGCCACTGTTGAAGAGACTGCAGGCTTTACGGCAAAGAAAGTACTGAAAATAATATTTTCATACAAAAAAAAAAACATGAAAACAAAAAGATTCTACAAAAGAAACCGCATGCGCAACACAACCGTTGAGAATTGTGCGAAATTCATTCGCCAGTAAGAAATATAATAATCTAATCGTATGAGAATATTTTGTAGAAAGTGAATTCAAATGAGCTTGACACAGACGATAAAATCGGCCGGGGAAACGAACCTGCATCGAACAATGGACTGATAACTTCCGCTGTACCAATGAGATACTTATCTCGTTATGTAATGCGTTAAACAAACGGAAGATCAAGCTTGGAACAAGTTTAAATAATATTAGTTTGGTAACTGTTTTAGGAGGTACTGGAGAAGAACGGAGAAGATCAGTTGAACGTAAAAGAAAACGAATAAGAAAGTATTACAAATGGTTAACGAGGAAAGACAGTTGTTGAGAACAATAGATAAAAAGAGAGGAAAGATGATTGGCCACTTGATACGACACGATCACTTCTTCAAGACAATTTAAGAAGAAACAATTATTGAAGGAAAGAGAGGAAGGATAAGACTTAGACGAATCTTTAAACAACATGTGAGAAAGTAGGGGTAGAATCGTATCAAGAGATCAAAACGAAGACAGAATATAGAGAGCAGTGGCGATTGCTCCAACGACAAGAGCTAAGCTCTTAAATTAAAGAATAAGAAGACTGTCTCGTTAGTCTAGTGATTGCAAGCTTAAAGTCCATTTAAATAACAAGTGATCTCAAACAAAACCTAAACTAATCAAATAACAACTAGTTTTTCGTTATACATCTCAATAAACTTTTCATACATATTAAAAATATTGCCTAATATGAACATATTATCAATACGACAAGGGCTTATATTTACACAATGTATTGATATACAATATTTACTTATAAACATACAGTATTCCGTTATGTTTGCCATATTAATATGTTCGACAAATATTAGTTCGAGACCTCCCACCAAAAGAAATAACAACAGAAGGCCGACTCATAAGTCGCGGTAAGAATATCTCATATGAGTAGTTGCTATTAATTGTATGTCTGTCATTGGTGTAGTGGTCGCAGGCGCGTAGACTGCTAAGCGTAAGGTCCTGGGTTCGATTCCGGGTCAAACCAAGTGTTATTGGGTATTTCGGTATGGAAATTCTCAATAGCAGTACGGAGTTTGGAACTGTGCCCGGATGATAGCAATAGGCTCGCCCGCTGGGAATTAATAACGGCATCGGTGAAAAAATTACATCTCTGCCTAACCCTTCGGGGAATACAGGCGTGATGTTATGTAAGATTAATTAAACGTAACAGTTGGACCCAGGTACGTCCTAAAACTGCGGCCAGACACCGAAGGACGGGCAGCAGCGTCCTCTCACTAATCGGTGAGTCACTGCGATCCCCAAGCCGCCTGCCAAGCGTGGGGATTATGGCAACCCCCCCCCCCCCCCCCCCGCCACTTGGGAGAGGCCTTCGTTCAGCAGTGGACGTCTTCTGGCTGATGATGATGATGATGATGATGATGAACAGTTGGATTCGAGTCCTTACGGTCAAAAGTTGCACTGTGCTTTCTAAAAAGGTCTGTAGTCATCCGATCTTCTTTTGTCGTGTCGGCAGAATGTATTCAAGAGAATCGCTCATGCCGTAGTAGAAAGGTTCCGGGAGGATCTCAGGATTAGTCGCTCGTAGAGGCTCATTGTACTCCAAAGCAATTCACAGGTCAGCTGGTTAGATGACCGGGTAGACAGAAATGTTTGTGTGTCTTAACTGTCACAAGTCCAGCCTGACAATTATATTTTAAATTGTTTTTTTTAGTAACTGCCCTCACTATGTATAATACCTGTACCGTGGTGTGTTTACATATGTATATCCTCATATACAAACACGCAGACCCAAAACAACTATGTGCCCAGTGCTTGGATTAGGAAAGCTTAGCAATCTCACTAATCTATCTTGTGACACATGAAACTAAGGTTAACATATCTGAGTAAAAGGCTAGACAGATGATATAATGGAGTTGGGGTTTCTGTACTACGTTGTTTCCCGTTCCCTCTAACGGAATAAAGCATTAAAATTAAGGTTTAACATCAAAAGTCAATTACAATTCTGTCAAAAACAGTCTATAAGCTTTTGAGGGATGAGGGTTTAATAATAGAAATACTTTAAAGGACCGTGTTCATAGAGTTACCGTCTGGTTTCTGAAAGCGTAATCAAAATATATCCGATCGTTTCATTGGTTTAAGGATCACAAACGCGACTGCTGAGTGTAAGCTCCTAGGTTCAATTTTCGGCTCGGGAAAAGTATTTTCCGAATATATTTTTTTCGCTTTCCGATATTTGGAATCGTGACCTGATGACTATGGGCTCGCCTAATATGAGACTGAATAATGCCATCGATGGGTGAACAACTAGTACACCTCTGCCTAACCCTTCGGGGAATACAAGCGTGATGCTAAGTTAATCTTTACAGATGTATCAGGTATCTCTTGTTAAAATGATGTCAATCTTATCAGAATATTTGTTATTAATTTAAAAATCAGGCTTGTTTAGTTTAGACTTTTTTTTACATTGTCCTCACATAAGTTTTCGAGAACAATGTATGTTAACAAAATATTGTAAGAAATTCTGAATTTAAAAGAGTAACCATGGAGTTTCTTGCCCGTTCTTCTCCATTGAAAGTCAACATTTTGGAACGCGGCACCTAGAGTCGTAACTATTTATAGTACCTGTATATGGTCTACATGAATAAAAAACATATCTAAATGATACTCGTGTCAATTTGTTGTTATTTGATTGTAGATTTTCGTTAACTAATGACAATAGTACCAAGCTAAACTAGATCAGATTTGATTATGTCTTAAGAAATCAGGGGTTTAGCTGTCTTGTAGGTAGACTAGCAAACTTAATAGATACCTCGTAACCATTTTTCGTGGTAGCTTACCAATTTCTATCGACTTAGGAAATTTACGTTAAATGTAGACGTGAATAACTCGCAATCATTTGGCACAGTTGGTGCTAGTTGAGCGATGGACTCTTGCGCTACGTGTAGCGGGATCCATTCACACACGGATCAATTATTTGTATGATATACAGATAGTTGCTCCAGGTCTGAGTGTTTGTCCACGTGAATATTTAATATTTGTAAACGCACCCACGATACATGAATTATTATTAGAGTGGGGCAACGTATTGAACTAAAAAAAACTTTCATTCCTCATACTGTTTTACGTATTGTGCTTCAATACTGTTGGGCGACGCTTGTGATGCTATATGTGATATTAGACCTTTTTTTTAAATAAGAGGCATTGCTTTATATAATTATTTCGGTCGGATCATAAAAAAGCGTGAGTAAGACTGATATAGATCGCAGATCCTCCGATCTACTCAGTAGCTATGGAGCTACAAATCCCTCTTTGTTTTATACTGATTCTATGACGTAATGACACCAGCAAGAATTATTCTTTGCAAAATTTATCCCTAACATATTTTGTTCTCTTTTTTTCCACTGCTAATTAGGTACATCTGACTTAGTCATCTGATCCTATAGAGCAATTTAAGGAGCATGAGCCCATAAACAAAAATTTCCTTCAACTTCCTCAGCTTATCGTATCGGATTTACAAACGAAGAGGAAATATGAGCCGGCGAAATTACAGAATAATCTATGAGCTATTTTTGTCTGCCCGCATGATATGAGTGCCTTTAACACATTTCATGGTCGAGACAGGAGACCTTTGCCTTTTTCCATCAGATTTGTCACTATTCAGAGCAAAACGTGCCTTTTGATATGCCAGATTACCAAACCCTTGTATGGAAAGTTTGACGTAGATCACTTTGACTCTTCGACGTGATGTCTTAGAGGTTGTTTTCGCTTGTCACTGAGTGATGTGATCGTAATTCAACCTCGTCTCCGGAAGGAACATAATTTAATATTTAGTTTGTGTACTTCCTTCGTACGAGTAGGTTTTATTTACTAATTCTTTTGTTACATAAATATTGGGATATCAATTATTTATATACCAAGTAAGGTTTGGGATTTTTACCTGGCCCAATTTGAGATCAATTATCATCATCAGCCAGAAGTCGTCCACTGCTGAACGAAAGCCCCCAAGGGGGTGGTTTGCCATAATCCCCACGCTTGGCAGGCGGTTTGGGGATCGCAGTGGCTCACCGATTAGTGAGAGGACGCAGCTGCCTGTCCTCCGGTGTCTGGCCACAGTTTTAAGACGTACCCGGGATCAATAATACGTACTCAATATTATAAGAGCGAAATGTGTGTCAATCTCTTTTGATAGGAATTAAAAACTGCTTGCTCAAAATCTCATCTACGGTTGTTTGAGCCATCACAAACACTACATTATCAATGAGATATGTCTACCAAAGCACGTTTCTTTCAACAAGATCCATTCTTTCAAGAAGAGTTTTAGTAGAAAGAAAGAAGAAATAAGGTTCATGAAAGCAATTAGGTACATGACAATAGTAAACGCCACAATAACTATAGTATATTTATAACTCTATACATAAAGTTTTCTTAAAAATCGTCTCAAATATGTGTAACTTTAAAAAAATAGTCAATATTCAGTTAAATAGTCATGATGATGATTTATCCTATCCTACTAATATTAATATTATATTATATTCTATTATAATCCTACTAATATTATAAATGTAAAAGTTTGTGAGGATGGATAGATGGATGGATCTTTGTTACTCTTTCACGCCAGAACGGCTGAACGGATCTGGATGAAATTTGGCACAGAGATAGATTATAGTCTGGAATAGCACATAGGCTTTGGCATTAGACTTTTTGTCCCGGGAAAATGTACGGGTTCGTAAACCGGGGCGAAGACGCGCGCAGATGCTAGTATTTTATAATTCTATCACGAAATTATTGATAATGTATAGTTATTACGATTATTATGAACCTACAGTAAGTATGTTATTGATTTACAATCTGCGAAAAATCAAAACATCCTTTGGAAATCGGTGGGCTAATAGAGCGTCTCCACAGTAAAGTTTAAAGTGTCTCTTTCACTTTATTGTGAAAGTATTAACATGATTTCAATAGCAGCAATAACTCCATCATCGTTACAGGATTGACAGGTTGTATGAATAACATAAAGTAACAGTCAGCCTCAAAATATGTTTACATTTAGTGAATTTAATAAGTGATTAAAGTCTTGAGAATATTATTTACATATTTGCCGTAATTAAGACCATTATTCTAGAAAGAAAAACAAACCAATTTTATAGTATTGTTAAATGTACACATATTTTTTCGGTCTGACTGTACTGACTTCAGTCGAATGTCAATCATAATTTAATACGATTTCTTGACGTTTGATTTATACGTCTTGTAAAGAAACGTGACAGCACGATTGATGACTTTACCAATGGTTGAGATTGTTTACATGAAGTAGCTTAGGTACGAGCAAATCAGCGCGCAACACATTAAAAGTTCGTGGTGTTATCGGTTTAAAACTATTATAATTATTGAAGTTTACTATTAAAGTGTGGTTGCCATGTAACTCTTTTTTTGTAAAGATTTTCTCTACTCGTATCTAATGTCATCAGAAGTGCACACCTTTGAAAAAGACGCCAAAGGCCCGTTGTTCTTTGATAGCACATTTACTGATCAGATATTTTGATATATTGATTTGATAGAGGTTTCAGAAACCGAGGATTACAAAAGAAATCAAAGTAAAAGTACGATTACAGTTTAACAAAACTTGAAATAAACCAATTTAATACTCAATCATACTATCTCAACATAAAATAATCTTTTTACACGAACCTAAACAGACGGGCTAATTTTATTACAGAGAAAATAGGGTAACTAAATCCTTCGTGAGATCAAATAGTCAAAGAGCACTATCGGGTAATTTAATTTAAATGGTTTGGTTAGGGGCAGTACCAAATGTAATAAGGTTATCTATATTTATAAATTTGTGTCTTTCGCGTTTATTTACATGAAATGAGATTAATTTTATAGAGGTTTTGGAGAAGGCGTGAGTTAGGCGAATAACACACGGTGCGGTGCGGCACGTGAAACCGCGCGGCTTTGCAGACCGCGACGTAGTATCAAAACTCAACGAATTACTCACTAAGCTTGACCGAGCTCCGTTGCGGCATGCCGCACGCCGCCCCGCATCGTGTCTCATTCGCCTTACCTAAGTGAAGTGAGAGTGTAACATGTGATTCAATGATATCCTAAGTAACTTACTTGAATAACCAGCAATTGACTTTTGACCGAACCTATGATCCTATCTAACTTGAAATGTACTTACGTCCAGTTATCGTTCTTCAGCGTCTGTACCAAATAACTCAGAACGATCAGTCTAATAAACTTTACATAATATAGTGTGTATATACTGGGGTTGCCAACCGTCCTGTTTTCCCAGGACATGTCCTGCTTTTTGGAGTGTCCTGGGTAGCCTGGATAGTAATTAAGTAGCGTCCTAAGTTTTATAAAGATTCTTTCCTAACGTTACCTTACGTTTAATCATCGGAGTTATTTTATAATTTTATAATTTAATCCTTCATTTCATTTCTTATATTATACACATAATTTAATTGAAGATAATTTCATAAAACATTGTAATTGCTATTCACGGAGTTTCATTGACACTGTTTTTTATACTTTTCTTATACTGCGTCCTGTTTTTAACGCGAAATATCCTGGCATTACCACTTCCAAACCCTGGTTTTCAAAATTTGGGAATGGGAACCCTAGTATATACTATAGTTTATTACATTGTGGGACGGTGGTACTTCCACAATTTGAAACAGGAAATATGAATAATGAAAATTAGATCTAAAGTCGATAAATACACCAACAATCTCGACAACAACTCTTGAGACACTGATTTGATTATCATAAGTATTCCAAGTAACTGTCATTTATGACGTTTAAATGACGTTTACAGTTTGACATCTACTTGACAGATAATTTTTAATTTAATGTTAATTAATGATAAGGCAACTGAAAAACAATTAGTTTTAACAATAGCTAGCCTATCTCGTTCTAACACTGTGATTAGTAAACTAAAAATTAAAAAGGAAGAGGTTTGGCGCATGCGCACCCTAGGATGGGATTCAAGTTTTATACCACCATTGCTGACTGGCTAATTTTTCCACTATGACCGATACCTATGTGGAACCTCGTGGTGAATCAAAAGAACGAAAATTATTAAAATGTACAAAAGCTGAACTCACTCACTTTCTTTCATGACTTAAGGTTAATGTATACCATGCTTTTAACTTAGTTAATTGTTGCCCGTTGTCCCCACGTCAATCAGTTGCTGACCCGCCCTCGTTGGCGCATGTCATTTGCAGGACATAATCGTGCTTATGTAATCTAACGCGGATAGTTGATAGACAGGCAGATTATAATCGACCTTCTTGGATAAGTTTAAGGTGCATTTTACAGTGGTAGGCCGAGAGTAGTATGTAATTAAGGTTTTTGTGAGTGTGATGACGTCATATTGTGAACGTTATAATATATTAGCGTTGTTTATATTTAGAATCAGGAAATTGTTTTTGATTTGTACCACTTGATTTCTACGTTTTGAGTACTTATTGATCCTTGTGTTCTTAATTTAAATTGGGACCGCATTATGCAATCTTGCGCAATCAAAAATTAAGAAATAATACAACCTTTAACAATGAACTCTTTGACTCCTTTCAACATTGACCTTCCAAAAAGATTTTACACTAATTATTTTATAACTCCGATACAAACGAAGGCCAAGATATCAATTCCCAAAATAAAAAACGAACGTACCATTCACCTGTCTAGACCACACCATAATTTGTATTCAAAAAGCATCAAATAGTAAAAATTTCTAGAACTCTCTCACCAGTTAGGTTTTATGTAACAGTGAGTCATCGAGAACCGTTCAGAATAATAATGACGGTCATAAGGAAGGAAAGTACAAGTACGAAGCAGGGATGAAATAGGTACAGTCAGTGACATAAATAGATGAACTGTTGAACATAAAATAATTATGCAATTATGAAAATAGTTATGTTATTTCATTAAATACAATGTTACAACAAATATAATTGGAAAGTTTCCTTAAGTAATAACACTTTTGATACTTTTAAAATATTCAACATCTTTTGTCGCTGATTGCACATAATTTCTGCTGTCCTTACACTATTATGTGTCTGAAACTCTTACGAGGTGAACATGGTTTTGTCCGACTCTCAATAGAGTACTAATTGTGAATATTTATGAAGCGGCTAACATAACTGCAGTTATAGCCTAGGAGTTGACTATTTGACTTCCATATTAGAGGATCCGAGTTCAATACCAACATGAACCTTACCTGCATTACTTGTATTAATAATGCAAGAAAACATCGTGGAGGAAACCTGCAGAGGACTCCAAATAAGGTTATCAACGGGAGGTAGACTGCACAGAGCATAGTCCAACAACCTATGTAATTTCGAGAACAGCACGGGCATCACACAGCCGTGCGACAATAATTAAACTGTTATTACCAATATTATTACCGCCAGAACGCGTTTCTGTGGTGAGCGAGCACTAGCTTAAATAAACAATGCTTAAAACTCAACTTTTATATTTTTAATACTAGATTGGAAACAGTAAGACAGGTTATTTTTTCTGGTTTTGTATAACTTAACTGTTATAAACATGTTGCTTTAGATTTATTGTCATCCTGTTCACACTAAAAAAATATTGTACTCAGTTTCTTATTTGTGAAGACTTATTATTGGCTTTCTGTCATATATAATTTTCGTATACAATTTACTTTTAGATGCTGTTGGTTTTCCAAAGAATAAATAAATAAATAAACAAAAATAAAATAAACAAAAATAAAAAAAACGAAGCAGCCGAACAAAAGAGTATCTATGGAGTTTCTTGCCGGTCCTTCTCCATAGGACCAACATTTTGTAACCGCAGAACCAGAGTCCGTTTTAAAAGTGTCCGTGATTGAGTGAATGTCCGTTTATTGGAATTAAAAACAATTTTATTTTATTCTATTCTAACCAGTGGCGATTCGAGGGAGGGTCGTAGGGTCATGACCAAAATTTGATGATGATTCTAATTGTGTGCAATTCTATAATTATGTTTTGCAAACTTCTAACTATTTATGTAGGGCAAAGTTAGTGCTTTACAATTTTGCTGAATGTTAACCAATATTTTGACAGTTTATTTGTAGAAAAGAAACAATAAGATTTACTTTAGGTACAAACTGAATGAATTCGATTTTGGCGTCTTATTTTGATTAAAGTAAAATTTGCTTTTTGCAGCGCTGCCGTGTATGAAATAGTTCAGAATTGTATAATCAATTAAAATCTTCATAAAATCGAGATAGGACATGTTGCCAGTTCACAGTCCATATATAACTCAATATCGATCAAAATATCGATTAGTAATTTTTTCCTTTCCACCGTCGAAATCCATACAAAATATTTGGAACTTCTCAGAAATATCAATAAGTTATTGATTATCGACAGCATATCATTACAGAGTAGGAAATGCTTTGTAACTTTTTATTTTAGCCGGCGGCATTTAAAAAAATAATATTCGTACAGTCAGCATCAAGAATAAGTGTTTGAATTTCGCTACGTGTATTCATCACACGTGGCGAAATTCAAACACTTATTTTTGGAAAGGTATTGGTTAAAATCATAAACTTTAAATGACCATGTATTTTTATGTATCCGCAGATACTATGTATGAAATTGGTCAAGATTTTAATCACTATTTCCTCTAAAACTGGCTTTTGAATTTCGCTACGTGTATACATCTTTTTGCTGACTGTACATGTATAAATAGTACGGTCAGCGAAAGCTGATCACTGTATAAAATTTTGTAAGTTTGTGAATAAAAATTTGCGAATTTCATTACTTTATTGATTTGTGATGGCTAATGATTAGTTGAGGTCCTGTGTTCGATTCCCGGGTCGGACAAAGTGTTATTGGTTTTCTGTATGGAAATTCTCAATAACAGCACGGTGTTTGGAACCGTGCCTGGTTGATGGCAATAGGCTCGCCCCTTATTACATGGGACTGAATAACAGCATCGGCGAAATGTGGGTGTACAATAGTACATCTCTGCCTAACCCATTTCATAGAGATTGTATGCATCTACAGATAACTATTGTACACCACATAGTGTTGGAAGTTGAAAAATTGGCTGCTGTTCGTTAGATCTTGAGTTCAATTCCCGGGTCCGGCAGGGTAATATGATCCGTCTGTTATTAAATTCTCAATAGCGTCCCTCGAATTTGGAATTCAGCCTAGAAAATAGCAACAGTCTCGCTGTCTGTAATAAAAGGCGATTCAGTGGTTGTGAAGTCTGTGTGTGGCCATGGGTGTAATTAAACAAGATCGCTGCAATATGGGTGTATGATAGTGTACTATATGATAAAGTTGTAACTCTGCCTAACCCTTCAGGTGATAATAGCGTAATGCTATGTCATATTAGTCACCCATTCAATATTGTTTTGATCACGACAGGAATGAATACTTGCTTATAATAACAATAAATTTATCAATTTGCAATGTGCCTTCATTAAGTTAATTGAAACTTAGACGATGGCGGAAAATACCGTAATGAATTAGCTTGTAAACAAGGACGGTTTTGTAAACATTTACTCTGAGCGTGTGTCACCAACAAAGGCCATATTCCCATGCAAGAAAGTACTAGAGAAATGTTCAAGAGAATTTCCGATGCTAGTTTACAAGTAAAAACTGCATACCTATAACATTTGCAAGATTACGTAAATTTACATTTGCACTGCCTCTTTGGTCTTGTGGTCGCAAGCGCGACTGCTAAGCGTGAGGTCTTGGATTCGATTCCCGGGTCGAGCAAAGTGTTATTGGGTTTTTCTGTATAGAAATGCTCAGTAGCAGTACAGAGTCTGGAATTGTACCCGGTAAATGGCAATAGGCTCGCCCCCTATTACATGAAACTCGATAACAGCATCGGCGAAATGTGGGTGTACAATAGTACACCTCTACCTAACCCTTCGGGGAATACAGGCGTGATGCTATGTTATGCTATATTATTATGAACAGAATAATGTATAGTGTTTTCGTAAGTAAAGGTGTTAGGCAGACGACTAAATGTGAATGCACTGTTGTAGGTGCACCCACATTGCGCCGATGAGGCCAACATTGAGGCAGTCATTATTAGAAAGAAAGAAAGAAGAAAGGAAGAAAATACGTTTATTAGGCCTAAACTATTATTATTAATATTATATTTATTAATTTGTTTAATCTCTGTATACATGCTCTCTCTAGATAATATCAGTACAGCTAGGTACCTAAATAAGTAAAGGCCCAGTAGGCAGTACTGTCCCACTCCTAGGCAAGGGCCTCTTCTCAGAATGAGAAGGGTCAGGCCTTAGTCTACCACACGAACCCCCGAGAACTTTATGGAGCCGTCTCAGCCACTGTCAAGTGTGCAGATTTCTCTCAATTTTTTCCTTCATCGCTGAAACTAAATACTGATCAGCACATGATTCAGCAAATTCAGAGGTGCTGGGCGGGTTTGAACTCGGTTTGTCTTTAAGGCAATTTGAGCGTTCAACCACTAGGCTCTACAGATACTAATTGGACCTAAATATATGAACGAACTTTAATTAACATGAATACAACTTCCACAGTTACTGGTAACCGTTCGGGAATTATTTCACAGTTACTACACAACCCTCTTTCGAAATCTATTTCACGTCGACAAACCCACATTAACTCCGTTTGACAGTTTTGACAGTTGTTAAATTAGGATAAACATTTAAATTGGTTCTGTTTGTTTTGTTCATTACCTCAGAATCGTTTCGTATTTAAGTATCATCAGTACATATTATTAAACAAAGTCCCCTACCGCGTCTGTCTGTCTGTCTGTTTGCGATAAACTCAAAAACTACTGGACTGTTTTCGGACTAATAGACAGAGTGATTCATGAGGAAGGTTTAAGTGTATAATTCATTATGGTTTTGTGTAAATTAGCTGAAATATGACACTGATTGTTGAATATGTCGGAAAAAAATTAGGCCGAGTGGGAGCTTTACTGGCGTGCGCCGTCGCTGATACGACACTACGACAGAAAAAAATTTAGGCGTAGATGTTCTGCTACCCGTGCGAAGCCGGAACGGGTCGTATTATATATGTATACGTAGGTAGGTACTTATTTTAGGTACTTACAGATAAATTACTTATTGGCAGAATTTGTGAGTGCCTGTCTACTTTATTAGCAACCAAGGATTTGGATCTCGGATCGAAATAAATATGACTTAAAAATGTTTTTTGCTAAATCTGATGAAACGTTAAAGGTTTTTCGCACTGTACTGAATACCTTTGTGTGCTTTTCGCCTGTCTTCCTTTTTTCCTCATCTAGATCTTATGATAATAGCAGGTCAAATTTAAACATATTGAACCGTCCCATCCATCCAATATCCGGTTCTATGTTGTCTTGTCGGATATTTTCCAACAGTAGTCCAACACAAAACTACCATGTCAAAAGTTCATTGTTTAATCATTAAACTCGTAATAAACCACTGTATTTTCGAATTTCAGAATGAAATTTTATGTTTAACGTTCTTGTTTAAGTTTCAATAATTGGAACTTTCTGGGTGAACGCCTGTGGGCAATGTTAAAACATTGCGGTTACACTGTGAGTTGCTATTAATATTTTATAAGGCACTTGTTGAACTGAATAAATGTATGGTAGTTAAATGTATGTAACGTATGTAAAGTCAGGATAATTAAATATGTCGGGCAATTTGGCAAATGTTATAATTATTTAAAAAAAATATCCAGACATTCTAGTATTCAATCAATTGTTTTACGTATGTATGTATGGTTGTATATCTACATATGTATGTGTATATTTGAATTAATAATAAATGTTTTTAATTTTGTAGAGAGAAGTGGCTTTTATTAATACGAACCTGATAACGTAATCAAGTCCCAAGGGCAATGGCATAAAAAATAAATACAGACCGAATAGAATGTTTTTTTTTCTTTTGGTATTTTTTCACACTACGCACTACTTCAAAACTCTTGGTTAGTCAAAAACAAGAATACCTACACAACTTACCTATAAATTAATCATCGTAATAATTAAACCTAAATATAAACCCTTTTTGTCGAGGTCTAATTACTGGATAAGTTTTATTAAAACGTGTAATTAAACAAGGCGCCAACGCGACCCATTTAAGATGAATAAAGTCTTATCCAGACGACTTAGATAAATATAGCTATAGAACAGAAATAATTCAAATTCAAATATATTTTTATTCATGTAAACCATTTACAGGCACTTATGTATAGTCAGGCTCTAGTTGCCACGTTCCAAAGTGTTGATTTAATTATCATCCTGATAACTGGGTGAATATTTTAAACGTCATCATCAGCCAGAAGACGTCCACTGTTGAACGAAGGCCTCCCCCAAGCTGCCATAATCCCAAGGCTTGGCAGGCGGCTTGGGGATCGCAGTGGCTCATTGATTAGTGAGAGGACGCTGCTGCCCGTCCTCCGATGTGTCATTATGTGGTTAGGTACACCGGGAGTATATTTTTAGCGTCATGAAAAAAAAAAACAGTAATACCCCGAACTTATGCGATAGGTGGGACAGCGATAACCGCGTAAGTCGAATTCGCGTAAGTCGAGGTATAACATAACACAATATAACAATTATAACAATATGACAAACATACACTCCGTAGATCAGAAATAAATAACACAAAATAAATTATAGCTAAGCGTGGATACCGCGCGACGCGTCCGAACATGTACATTAGCTGAACAATAAAGAGTGAGTGAGTACCTAATTAAGTTGTGTAGCACTCAAACAAAAAGACGAATCGATGAGATTTGAAAAACGCGTAACTTATAGATTCGCGTAAGTCGGGGTAGCGTAAGTCGAGGTCTTAAGGTATACATATATATAGGTATGATTGTTATGATAGGTGAATAAAGTAGAAGCCTACGGCATAGTTGTTGTTCCTTTTTAGTGTAGTTTAAAATCTTTTCGTATTAAACACCAATAAACAGCAATTTTTTCATACTTAAACAGGATTTACCTTTATGAGCGATCTAGTCCGGAGATCTAGAGCGGTTAAATGCGTAGTTTTCTTAAAATTATTGATACACAAGCGTCTGTTGTATTAAATAAGCTTTCGTTTCACGCTTTTTTTTTTGTATTAAACAAATACTCTCGTGTAAAGTTTCCATTCTACTGAAAGGACGGCTCAAGCTTAAGTGTGGTTGTTTTTTTTCCTTTGTGCCAATTGAGTCGAGGTCGACTGTCCTGCCAGTGTCATGTTGAGATGGCAACGAAGCGCGCAACTGAGTGCTTGTTGATATCTTGATACCATATTCTACAAAGAAGTTCGATGAGTATTCAACTCATCATTTGGAAAAAACACGACATTTTTATCACGTAACCCCAAGTTCACACATGTAGGGAATCGGGGAATACCTTAATATTCGACACGTGTTAGAAACTTTTTATATATATTTGTAAATCAAATTATACACTTCAACTATCTATATTATTTTGTAGAAACCGTACTTAAATAGGTACGTAGTAACTATACGCACAGTCATAATAGCAGCTGTGTCTACCTCGAGACATTGATTAGACAAAGTGATTATATTCCTGACGTTTTGCTTAAACACCATATCTCTAGCGAATAAAATTCTATTCCATACCATAGATATTATATTACAAAGAATAAACATAAAGGTCTAAAAGTCTGTACTGTGAAAATATGAAACTTCACAGTAACTATCAGTTTGACTTAAAAACTGAGGCATTTTTCGTCTCAATCCATTAAGTAGATCCAGAAGAACAGCTTGATTGTAAGCAATCAAATATAAATAAGAGGTACCGAGAGGTACCGAGAGGTACCGAGAGGTACCGCGGGCACAGCTATAGTTCTATAAACACGGATGAAGTCGCAAGCACACCAAGTCTAATAGAAAATTAGCAAGTCAGCAATGTAACATCGAGGCTGACTGGCCAGCGTCTGCGGAGACTGCGGAGACGATTTTATATTTCATCACTCGCAGAAGCTCTTTTTCGAACCCGAAAAAAAAAATTAAAATACCGAAACATGATTCACATTTACACTACTGTTTATCGAGATAAGGTTCACTTTAGGTTGGCACAGAAAACTGTAGTGAGTAAGACGTGTGTTAGCTTCAATGAATTTATTTGAACTACTTGTATCATCGCAACATGCTTAGAGTATGCCTACCTATAGCTACGTATACATGCATTACAACATACCGCCCACCAAAGAGCCTTAAAGGTCTTTTCAACCTACATACAAGATTCTATAATTTCCAATAAGTTACATAACACTTGCAAATCCTAGGTACAAAATTGTATAATAGTCATAACTATAACAAACTGTAAACTAAAGAAATGACATGCTAAGTATATGGATCATACATATATGTACATACATTTTACTTAAAAAAAAAAAACTTAAACATTTAAACACTGGTGTCGATAGGTAGTAGACATAATTTACCAATAGATCTCTTAACTATGTTGTTACCGGTTTTTACACTATAAACTCTAGTAATTGCATCTAGGCCAGGGTGTTTATCTACGATCCGTCCAAGTGGCCATTTCCCAGGAGCAGTATTATCGGTCTTTATGAGTACTATCTGTCCGATGTCTAAATCTTGGACGGTTTTTAACCACTTCGGTCGTTGTTGTAACCTTGATAAATATTCATGCTGCCAGCGATGCCAAAAATCATTTAACAGCTTTTGAGTATGATGCCATCGTGACAGCTTGCTCATAGAAACGTCTTTCCAACTAGGTGAAGGAACTGTGATAGGTGCTTCCCCAATCAAAAAGTGTCCTGGCGTAAGTACGTCCAAGTCATCTGTGTTGGAGTCATCGATGGGACATAACGGTCGGGAATTGAGGCATGCTTCTATCTGGCATAAAATCGTAGTAAACTCTTCAAACGTTATATGACTGTTTAAAACTCTTTTCAGGTGGTATTTCGTTGATTTTATGCCAGCCTCCCATAGGCCTCCAAAATTCGGACTATATCCGGGAATAAAATGCCACTGTGTGCCGTCCTTAGCCAAAGTGTCTACAATATCACCTTCGAATTCTAATTTGGCTTCCTTCCAGGCTTCTGCAAGCTCTTTGTTAGCTCCGACGAAGTTACGTCCTTGGTCACTCCACATGTGACTGCATCTTCCTCTACGTGAAACAAATCTTCTGAAAGCTCCTATGAAGGATTCAGATGTTAAGTCGCCAACCAGTTCTAAATGTATGGCTTTGGTTGCCATACATATGAATAATGAAATGTAGCCTTTATTCGTTTTAGCACCTCTACCTTTGGACATTAGGATACTGTATGGACCTGCGAAGTCGACACCACAGTGCATGAACGGTCTGGCAGGTATCACGCGTTCCTTGGGTAAGTCTCCCATCAACTGATTTCTAATTTCCGCCCTCTGTTTTGCACAGATTAAACATTTGTGTAGTTCAGCCCTCACTAACTTCCTGCCCTTCAATATCCAATATTTGGATCGAATGTAATTAATCATTAACTGTACACTTCCATGCAACGTTTTTATATGCGCATCGGCAACAATCAGTCTTGTCAAATATGACTTATCATCTAGAATAATAGGGTGTTTTCTATCCTTATTCATATTGGCGTGTCGAATTCTACCGCCCACCCTGAGGATATGATTTAGATCCAAATATGGGTTGAGGGACTTTAATGTACTTCTGTTCTTAACATTTCCTTTATTTTTCAGGTCGTTTAACTCCTCTTCAAAACATTCTCTTTGTACTATTTGTATACATTTATATAATGATCTTTCTAATTCTTCCGTGTTTAACCTGATTTGTGTATTTTCTTTTTTCAGGTTCAAGAATTGTCTGCAGTACGTCACGGTTTGTATCAACTCTGTCAGTGTATCACAAATTTCGAAGCTGTTTGACCATAGTTTCTCCTCTTCGACTGTGTGTTCTGTAACTATGTTCACATTAATATTTCTTTTCATTTCCAGGTCAGTCGAAGTGCTTATGCTTTTAAAGGGTATGTCTTCTCGTTTCAGCCATTGAGGTCCTTCCCACCATAGTCTACAATTCTTCAAGTCTGACAGTAACATACCTCTCGATGCCACATCGGCTGGGTTATCCTTAGACTGCACATGGTACCACTTGCTGCCTATGTTATCGATAATAGTAACAACCCTGTTTCTCACAAAGGTTTGCCATCTTGTAGGATCTCCTTGCAACCATGATAAAACGATTGTGGAGTCTGTCCATGAAACTATTTGACTAGCAGGAACCCGCATAGCTTCACTTATCTGTTTCAATAATTTTGAAAGAAGAACTGCGCCGCAGAGCTCTAGTCGTGGAAGTGACATTGGTTTTACAGGCGCAACTCTAGATTTGGCAGCAATTATAGTAGTTTTGTACTGATTATCTTCTCCCAGCACCTTCAGGTAAGCAACAGCACCATACGCCTTTTCCGAGGCGTCACAGTAGCCGTGTATAGTGGCATTCTTAATACTTTTGCTTGTACATTGTAACCATCTTGGCAGTTGAACATCCTTCAAATGTGAAAAACTTTGACGTATACTAATCCATTCATTTTCTGTTTCAGGGTCTACTACGTCATCCCAGGCGCTTCGCTTCAGCCACAGCCTTTGGATTAATATTTTTGCAGGTACTATAGCAGGAGCCAGCCATCCCAGCGGATCGAATAGCCGGTGAATGTCAGCCAAGATCTTCCTTTTAGTTACGATTCCCGACATAAGAGCGTAATCAAGATGGTAATGTATAGTATCTTTACCCAGATTCCAGGATAAACCTAGTGTTCTAACTGTACCTTGCAACTTCATGTCAATTTTAACTTGTTTACTATGCTGTGCAGAATCAAACTGTTCCAGGAACTTGACACTGTTAGAAGCCCACTTCTGCAGCTTGAAACCTCCCTTGTTTAAAATATGGTTGATATTCTTGGCCACTTCTATAGCCTGTTCTACTGTATCCTGTCCTGACATCAGATCATCCATAAAAAAATCTTGTTTAATAGTTTCAGCTGCTGTAGGATATTCCTTCCCTTCGTCGTCTGCTAGTTTTTGGAGCGTCTTCACAGCAAGGTAAGGGGCAGAAGCTGTACCAAATGTGACTCGTAGTAGGCGATAATCTTTGATTGGTTCAGTTTCATTATGACGCCAAAGAATTCGCTGGTAGTCGGTGTCCTCTTTTGTGACTAGTATCTGTCTGTACATTTTCTCAATGTCCGAAACAAAACATACAGGTTTCATTCTCCATCTCATAACTAGATATCTCATTTCTTCTTGTAGCTGAGGACCTATAAGCAGTTCTTCGTTTAGAGATATATTATTGCAACCTTTAGACGAAGCGTTAAAGACTACTCTAACCTTCGTAGTTTCACTTGTTTCTTTCAGCACCGGATGGTGTGGTAAGTATACTGCTGAATTTTGTATCTCGTTTATTGGAACTACTTCCATGTGATCCAGATCAGTGTACTCTTTCATGACTTTTTGGTATTCGGTCCTTAACGTGGTATCATTTTCAAAACGTCTTTCTAGTTGCATGTATCTTCTTCGTGCTATATCTCTAGTATTCCCCTTGGATGACTTAGGATTTTCAGTTTTAAATGGTAATTTAACTACGAATCTTCCCTCAACATTTCTCTTGTATGTCTCTTCATATATTTTCTCACATTTTACCTCATCTTTTGTTAATTTCTTCTTACTGTCAGAGTCTACTTCCCAAAAAGATTTGAGCATATTTTCCATGTCAATATGATGATGCATAACAGTAATATCTTCATCTTCTGACGAAGTGTTTTCTTCCACCTTTCCAAAAAGCATCCATCCTAGGCGTGTATTTTGGGCACTTGGAGAGCCTAATGGACCTTTAACCAGACCGCCCTTCAGAATGATGTCATAAATTTGAACACCCAATAAAAGGTCCACTCGCCCTGGTTGATTGAAACTTGGGTCTGCCAGGGTGAGGCCTTGTAAATGCGGCCAGGCTTTGATATTATTGGTGAAATGTCTTGGTGGCAAATTGGAGGTTATCTTGGTGGGTATAACATATGCCTTCATGAATATCTTGAAATCGTCTTCACATCGAGATAAGAGATCAAATTCTACGACGTGATGTATGTGTGTTTGGTTACCTCCAACTGCTGTAATTGTTCCTCTGCTAGACTTTCGCTTAATCTTTATTCTTTGTGCTGCTCTCTCACTAATAAAACTTTCATGTGACCCTTGGTCTATCAAGGCGCGCAATACTGTTGTTAGTCCATTATTATCCTTTACATAAACTAATGCTGTCGCCAGCAAAGCTGTGGACTTCTTCGCAGCGAAGTGTGATGATATTGCGACGTCTGTGTTTGTATCTTCTTTAGTTGGTTCATGCTTTATATTCCCTTCGATATGGCTGTGTTGAGTTTGTGTATTGTCTGATTGCTTGGTACTTCTCAATTGGTGCAACAGTGAGTGGTGACGGCGGTTGCATCGGCGGCAGTATACCGGTACTCGACACTTCCATGCTGTATGCCCCGGTGTCAGACAATTGTAGCAGAGGCTGTTTTTCCTTACAAACTCACTCCTCTCCATAGGTTGAAGCTTTATAAAATCCTTGCAATGGCAAAGAGCGTGATCTTCTTTGCACATTGTACACGTCTTCACCGGTGTGGTTGCAGAAACATGACACGACTTATCCTTGATAGGTTTGTCCCTTGTAACAACGACAAAACTAGAGGGTGCTACCAACTCCAATGTACGGAACTTGGATTCCAAAAATATATTAAGTTCCTTCCAGGTCGGCAGCTTGTCAGACTCCTGAGTGTACGCCTGCTCCTCCCAATCCTTATGGGTTTCAGGATCTAATTTTTGGACTACCAAATATATAATTATGGGATCCCAAGCATCAGTAGATATATCCAGATTTTTTAGGCTATTTAAACATTCAGTTGTTGTGTCTAGTAATGATTTTATTTGATTTGCAGTTGGTGTCTTTATTGCCTTTTGTCCAGTAAGTCGTTTCAGCAGGGAATTCACAATCACTCGCTTATTCCCGAACCGATTTTTTAATATACTCCACGCTTGTTCATAATTTCTTTCAGTAACCTTTATGTGTTTCAGCAGACTTTCAGCTTCACCAGTGATACTTGATTTGAGGTATTGTAGTTTCTGTACTAGATTTAACGACGAATTGTTGTGGACTAGTGAAATAAATAAGTCATGGTAGGTGGGCCAGTCTTCGTAGTTACCAGTAAACTCAGGTAGCTGGATCCTGGGCAGTTTAACTTGGCTTTGATTATTCATGACGGCGTTTGTTCCCTGTGACGTAAGTTCAGATAACATGTCCTTTAAATCTCCTTGTAAACACAAGTACAAGTCTTCAAAAACATAATAATCTTCGTTCACAAAATACTGGATGTTCGTCCGCTGTTCTTTCGGTGTACACTTAACAAGTTCTTGATGCGTTGTTTTAAAGTACTGCCAATATTCTTCAACGCATTGCAATCTGGTTTCGATGTATCCCTTTGTTAATCTTGCCTTCGGACATTTTTTCAAATTAACTTGCGCTTTTTGCATCTTTCCAGCTGTTTCTTCTAGAAGATTAAGTAATTGGGTAGTCATTTTTAGAAAGAAGAACTTTTGAACGGTTGATTTTGACCCAAAATCCACGTAAATACGGTAACTAATATCGTCGTTATAACTTGTTAATTTTATAAAACTTCACTAATGACCGTATTATGCGCTCCTTATCGCTGTGGAATGCGATCCTTTGTCTTCACACGGCCGGTCGAGTTTTTATATATTTTAATAAATCCGGTTCAGTTGGACCATATGTTTATCGAGATAAGGTTCACTTTAGGTTGGCACAGAAAACTGTAGTGAGTAAGACGTGTGTTAGCTTCAATGAATTTATTTGAACTACTTGTATCATCGCAACATGCTTAGAGTATGCCTACCTATAGCTACGTATACATGCATTACAACAACTACCTTTTTCATTTAACATGAGCTTTTATCAAAAAGGTTTCCTAAAGTAACAAACGACACCGGAGATGAATAAATAATTACATAATTTAGGTATAATAGGCAACGGAAGCCTCATAAAGTTGTATAAATTTTGTTTTTGTTTACGGTCAAAACGACATAGAGATCCAGCCGAAATTTTTTTTTGCACATTCAAAGTCAAGAGTCAGTTTCTAATCAGTTTGAATACTAGAGAAGAGATAATTATACTCAACAAAATTGTACCACTAGAAACGCCCTGTAATTTGACACATACCGAATAGAAACCAAAGTCTCAAATAACTTTGATTACACATTTTAACACTTGAGAACGTCTCCTATAAAAAAAACGCACATGCAGAATAACACTCTGTCCGTAAATTAAAAAGCTTAAATACTATTACTCACGTACGGAGCTGGAGCGGGAACCAAGCAGGCCGACGACAAGTTGTCTCGAGCGGAGCGGAGACGGGAGCGGGCCGGAACGATTTTAACACGCGTTTGACGACGCGGGCGCTTAGAGCGAATACCACACCCATTGTCCACGCGCAGCCTAACGCGACTAGGATTGCCTGGTGAAAGATTTTTTTTAAGTAATCTGTTAAGGATCAATTTCTCAATATCAATAAATCAGTTTAAGTAGAAAATTATATTCAAATCTAAACCAAATTCATTGAGTATTAATAGAGATCTATATTTACGAGCTTGCCAAGCGGTATTTAGGTCCTTCCTATTTCGCCCGTCATTAACACAATGTGTAAGATGTATTCCGTGAGGAGAAATTACCGGGACTTAATTAGCCTTAAATCAGCAACTTAGGTTTTCACTTTTAGTCCAGTAATTAAAGCAATTACGATCTATTTTATTTTATTACAGTTTCTGATGAAGATTTTTTTTATTATTATTGCCTGCTTCTTGTATGTACCGACTCAAACTTCATCGTCATCTCCCTAGCCCTTAACCCAATTACATTGGGATCGGCCCCCAGTATACTCGGTTGAGGCTAAATATGTTTTACATGGAGCGACAGCGACCGTACAGTATTTGCCATTTGACCTGCGCCATCCAATTCCTGGCAGATACTGATACGTGAAGGTTATCAGACTTTTTAGGCTGCAGATATCTGAAACAACTGTCACAGATAGTCGTATGAGACCAACTGCTTAACGTGATTTTTGAGGCACGTAGAACTGACCGCAGCAAGCGCTGCGCAACCTCGCAGGTTGATCTGGGGGGTTGCTATGTAGCCATGAGCCCCTCAAATCAAACTTATTAATATTAAATTGATACTCACATAAGTTCCGAAAGAAAATTTACTGGTAGTAGGTACCAGAGGATCTGTAAAAGATAAAAATAAATTGATATTATATTCACATAGCATCACGCCTGTACTCCCCAAAGGGTTAAGCAGAGGCGTACCATTATAAATATTGAGTCTCATGTAATTGTGGGCGAGCCTACTGCCATCTACCGGGCACAATTCAAGACTCTGTGCTGCTACTGAGAATTTTCATACGGAAAAACTCAATAGCACTTTCAGACCCGGGAATCGAACCCAGGATCTCATGCTCAGCAGTCGCGTTTGCGACCAATGAGGCAGTCATCATATCAGAATTCATTTGAAAGCCGGTAATTGCGGCCCTACTACGCCATTTAAAAGTGGTCGCAATAAACTGGAATGTCAGACATCAATTACAATTGACACCCACAATTATTTTGTAGTGAGATGCAAATCGAAATCAGAGTTGTTTTACAGAATAAGCAGCAGTTCCAAAACGTTTATGTACTACAAAAATGCTCATAAATACTCACCAAAAGCAGTAGCATTGCCCGCAGGCCCAACGCACCCTCTATCGTCCACCAAGTTGACTCTAGCCAACAATTTCACTTCGGGGACAATTTTCTTTGGCGGCTTATCTTTGCGCTCCCCGCTCCGCTCGCCACTTCGTTCGCTGACTGGCAGGAGCAGCCAACGGGGAGTGTCGCCTTCGGAGACCAGGCCGTCAGCGTCTACTTGACGGCTTATGGTGTTGGCGAACCATGGTGCCGGGTGGGCATCTGACACCATTTGTTTCCCAAGACTGTGGGTGGTAGGCTCTATGAATTTATGGCAGTACTAGCTTCCGCCCGCGGCTTCGCCCGCGTGGTTTACGAACCCGTACATTTTTCCGGGATTAAAAGTAGCCTGCTATTCCAGACTATAATTTATCTCTGTGCCAAATTTCATACAGATCCGTTCAGCCTTTGTCTGGAATAGCACATAGGCTACTTTTTATCCTGGGAAAATGTACGGGTTCGAAAACCATGCGGGCGAAGCCGCTAAAGCCGCGGAAGCTAGTATTATAAATGTGAAAGTGGTAAATGTGAAAGTGGATGGATGGATTTTTGTTACTCTTTCACGCAAAAACTACTGAAAGGATCTGGATGAAATTCCGCACAGAGATAGATTATAGTCCATAAACCACGCGGGCGAAGCCGCGGGCGGAAGCTAGTCTTTTATATAAATGATTAAGAGCTTATCTACTCTCAGAAAAAGAGCAGGCGTTATAATAACATTATTATTCTATAACCCCAAAGTTAATTTATAAGCCTTTATGAATGAAATGAAAATGAAATGAAAATGAAAAGACTGCTTTTCATTTCCGGAGGAAGATAATAATTGAAAAATAACTGTCAGAGAATAGATGAAAATTCATCATTCAATAAAATTTAGATAAAAAGCGATTAAATTAAATAATACCTACGAAAAGTATAATCTTACTTATCTATTTTTTGTGATGGAAGACGTTATAAATTAAACTAAATCATCTTGAAAATCTTTGCGTACCTGATATACTACTGAATATGTTGACTCGCAATGTACACCACTACAAGAAATTCATTCCTTCATTGGCATAATCGTCTCCTGTTGGCTCGCAAGTAACTTTTTTTGCGTAAGTAACCCCTTTGGAACCGTGCGCCTAAAGTCTCGACTTTTTAAAAGTGCCTGAAAAGGCCTACTCGAAATAAAAAACTTTGACTTTGACTTTTTTATTAGCGTGGTGGGAACCCATCAATGGGCTATCCTTCGCCTAGGGGGGGAGGCGTGTGCCGGACTCCTACCGGCTAATCTCACCACGGTGGTCCGCCTCGACACCATATGAGGGGCCTCGGGAACTCTTAGAAGACTGTACCAAAGTCCACCACGGTGCCATGCCGATGGGCACTTCCCGGAGGGGAGGACTCTAAGGAGGCCATCCCCTCGTGCACGTCCCAAGGGATACTGTACAGAGGTCTCTCCGGTATGGCTCGCTAATACCTACCTGCCAGATCGCAAAATCTTGTTATAATCCTAATTACGAGAAATTGTGATCACCAATAAGATGAATTGATCACCAATACGACGAGAATCAAAGATCATCTTATTTAAAGGACATAAAGCATTATTCCGGTATTTTCCAAACACTCAAGTGAGATAAGTGAGATAATAACAACATGAAATGAGGATGTACCTCATTTCATGTTGTTATTATCTCAATATCTATTGCCATTCATCAGTCAAAATGGCTGCTGCTTGGAATGTTGTAATAGAAGGCCCCAATTTGGATATTAAACAGCACCTATAGGCCGACCTAAATATCGAACCGAGGAGTAGCTATCCTTGACTGCGTGTATGATACTAACCTGACAAAATAGCTCTGCTTTCCCAGCTTGGCAGAGGGCAGTCTTTGCGGGTACGATGGTCTTGGCAGGGTCCAACTTATATTGGCAAACATCTCGCCTTGAATCGTGATTGTGTGAGCAACCACTGTGGGCGCAGGCAGGCGGGGCGAGTGTGCGCAGGAGCATACGCCAACGACGCATTCTGGAAGATAAATTATTTTTAAAGCTAAAGGTCAATGAATGAAAATATAATGTTTATATGAACTGAAATCCCCGGGTACGTCCTAAAACTGCGGCCAGTCACCGCAGGACGGGCAGCAGCTCTCACTAATCGGTGAGCCACTGCGATCCCCAAGCCGCCTACCAAGCGTAGGGATTATGGTAACTCCCCCCCCCCCTCCCCCTTGGGGGAGGCCTTCGTTCAGCAGTGAACGTCTTCTGGCTGATGATGATGAACTGAAATCTACCCTAGACCAGTTAACCCCAATAAAAATATTGCTGTCATAGGCATGGATAATCTTTATCTTGCCGAAATAATTGAATAAGAAGATTTTAACGAAGTCCCTTATTATCCCTCCACAACAATCAACAGCTGTCGTAGGTATTAATCGGGACAGAAATGTGTAGGCAAACAGTTTCAAGCAACTTTATAGACGCGACGATGAATAAAAGAATTTGATTTGATAAGATTTTTATTTATAGGTTTTAGATTTCGACGGAGCGTTTTAGGAACTATTGGTGTTCTAAGCAATCAGAGCCCCTAGTGTAAGTTTCTTTCGACAAATTCGATTTAGTACATCGAACGCGTTCGGCGCTCCGATTGGTCCGTTTCGTGCTCTCCACCAATCGGAGCGCGAACGCGTTCGATGTAGTAAATCGAATTTGTCCAAAGAAACTTACACTCTGTAACGGATTCGACTATGGCACGGATAAATATTTGTATGGCTTATACCTGTAGTTATTCTGGTGTGTATATGAGAAATAGTGACGGGCAAAGTTTAAAACATAAAAAGATGTTCATGAATCTCAATGTATTCTTCGAATACCTCGCGCTATCAAAATAAAGCAGTAAATCTTGCAAATGCATTGTATCAATTGCAATGAATAAAGTACCCAACTGGCAATATATTGTCTTGAAATATATTAATGCAAATTCAGCCAAGAATTATCGATATGTTTCCCTAAACATTACGATTAACGTAAACAGTTCTAAATCTATAGCTTTCAATTCAAATTACGCTATGTTTGTGATGTTTGAAATCTAAAGTTACTCAGCATAACATAGCATCACGCCTGTATTCCTCGAAGGGTTAGGTAGCACCATTGCACACCCACATTTCGCCGATGCTGTTATTGAGTCCCATGTAATAGGTGGCGAGCCTATTGCCATCCACCGGGCACAATTCCAGACTCCATGCAGCTACTGAAAATTTCCAGACAGAAAATCTCAATAACACTTTGCCCGACCCTGGAATCAACCCAGGACCTCATGCTCAGCACTCGCGCTTGGGACCACTAGACCAGCGAGGCACTCAGCATCTTGCCAGTGTACCCCGAAAGGATAGGTAAAGGTTACTATTGTATGTACAACTAACTTCTGCCCGCGGCTCCGCCCGCGTCTTCCCAGGATAAAATATAGCCTATGTGCTATTCCAGACTATAATCTACCTCTGTGCCAAATTTCATCCAGATCCTTTCAGTAGTTTTTGCGTGAAAGAGTAACATACATCCATCCATCCTCACAAACTTTCACATTTATAATATTAGTAGGATTGTACACGTACATTCCTCTAATAGGTACCGTTATTAAGTTATAGGACTTAATTACCTATTAGAGGGTAATAGGGGAACCAGCCAATTATCGGATAAACTTTCCAATGGACAAAATTTCAATCCGGGTTGCTAAAGAAAAATAAAACAAAAACGACCTACCTTACCTAACCTACACTTTTCACGCACAGCCGGGCTTCCTTCGCGTTTAGTTCGGGACATTTTAGATCTGCTGACTCAACTTAATCATTATAAATGGCAGTCTTAGATAGTGAATATTCAATATCCTTTTCTTTTTTGAAAGACTTAGTGTAAGAATGTCATTGACGAAAAATTAATATAAATACTAGGAATAAATGGTAATAGGAGATTGGTCGCAGGAAGAAGTCGTGGCTGAGAAACCTTCAAGAGTGGACTGGAGTTGCGAGTGGTTGCCAACTGTCGTCTCGAGGAGGAACAAAAATAGATATGCGAGGCTGACTGCCAACTTTTGCGAGTCAGAGAGCCAATTATAGAAAATGAATAAATACAGAATGGAACCTGCGTTAAACTAACATGAATAATAATGTCCTCCTGATCGAATTTCGGTCACGGCGGCGAATCTCATTGGAGATAAGGATAGAGGAGATTCATTTCGGAGAGTGTGCCCAGGAACTTCACGACCTCATACCACCTTCCCCATTCCACCATCGCACCACCAGGCATGAGAGGGGCTTCCATCCGTATGTCGTTGATATTCCTTTTATAGGCACTAAGCGTATAACATTGCTTCATCGTTTCTCATGCGAACGGCTAGGGAATGGAATTCTCAAGGGCGTATTCCCCGATTCTTATAACTTAGCAATCTTCAAGGCGTGAGTGAAAAGGCATTATTTGAACTTGCGTGATTCATCCTCGGCAGCATTGTCACTTACCATCAAGTGAAGTGCTGCCAAACGTACTCAAATTAGTAGTAAAAAAAAGATTTGTCAACTACGCAGGAGATATTATAGAGCACAAGTGTGTGCGCAAACACAGGTGCACTCTATATTCCTTCACTCTCATAATCCGATGGGACAGCAATCCGACACGACCGGAGAGAGATCAGATGCAGGACCAACGGCTTTACGTGCTTTGCACGGTGTGTATTCACATACACAAAGACCCAGACCCGAAACAACCATCTGTAAATCATACAAATATTTGTTTCGTACGGGAATCGAACCCGCGGCACGTAGGGCAGTAGTTCTAACATGAAATTAAATGTTGTCTAAAGGTTGTCTGGTAGAGATCGCCGACTGCGATAAGACCGGCCTTTGTACATATCTTTTAACACATAAGTTGTATCCAATTTTTTATGGGTGTACAATAAAGAGTATTCTATTCTATTCTATTCTATGAAACCACCCCCGCAGAATTGTTTTTAAGTATAGAAATGCTTGTGACCTTTGAAACCACTACAAAAAGCCATCGCAGCACGAAATTCGAGCAAAGCACGGGTGAACTCGCCTCACCTTGTACGCAGCTTAGGGAACATGTATTTGTATTCCCTAAGTTCCGTTACTAAGAGTTAAATGTATATACAGTATGTTACAAGTCTGGTCTGCGAGCACAAGTAATTCTAAAACGGAGATTTGTTTTGTCGATCTTTGACGAGATTTACGAGTAATAAATAAATTAATTTTTAGAATGTCAAAAGTTTTTTTGCAAAAACTAATCTTCAATCTGCGAACCGAGTTTCCTTTTAAAACGACTTTTATGAAACGGACAGACTCATTGCTTTAGCGGTTGCAGTTGTGGTGGCTGGGTTCAGTTCCCACGTTGGGTGAACTGTATTTTAGAAATTAGATGACCAGATTTTTTGGGAGCCTATTAAATGGGCATCATATTCTCCGAAAAAGTTTTCTTCGGGGAATATGTTAATTTTAAAGATTTTAGTGTGCAGATGTCAATCTTTGTTTTAAATAATGGTAAAATATATATAAGTCGTTGACTGCCTCATCGGTGTACTGGTCGCTAGCGCACCTGCTGGGCGTGAGGTCCTTAATTCGGTTCCCGGGGTAGGCAAAGTGTTATTAAGTTTATCTGTATTTGCATGTAAGGGGTAATCATGGGAACGAATGATCCCATTCTAATAATTATTTCACTGGTAGAAAATTACATTATTCCTGAGTGCTATAGCCTATAAATTATATATTGCGCGTAGGTTACACGGATGAAGTCGCAGGCAAAAGCTAATAAGTATTATACATATACGTAATAAATATAATATCAAATAAAATAAAAAAATATGCTATATTATATATACAAATATACCATAGGTACACCGACCGATATGGATTTGCACGTTACCAAAGCGAACGGAGGAGCTCGGCTCAATCTTGTACATAAGCGAACAATTATCTACGAACAAAATTTTGTGTTTATTGTTATTACTTAATATCAGTAAACATACGACTTACCCAGCGAAGAAAAATGAGAATCCATGAGAAAAACAAATAGGAACCTGCCGAATGTATGAAGAACAACTCACCATCTAGTTCTACATGTAGGTTTGCGGAGGTGTGTCCGTCCCAGGGATGCGCGATCAATCGCACTGTGTACGCGCAGCCAGGTCGAACGGCACATGTCTCAGCTACTGAGTTTGAGAACGCAGGGATCAACCACCACGTCGCCTCCTGTAGGGCATAAGACCGATTCGTTGTTGCAATTGGTTTCTGTATGGTAAAATAGCACATTCTTTTTCTGTCGGGTGTCACATGGGAGTCGCCCGTGCCATAGTGGAAAGATTAGTCAGTCAGTATTGATTGTATGTAGGCTGACAGCCCAGTGTGCACCAGACGAAATTCGGTTTCGTCATTCCTTGCACCTCACGCATAGCACATTAGTATCCTATAGAACATGGTAGTTTTAAAGTCATACGTAGTAGCAAAGAAACAGAATATTTTAACAATACAGCAAGATTTTATAATCAGCATCGAAATATTGGTTAATAATAGTGAAATACGTGTGTTTACTTTTAGTATCACTTACTAATAAAATTTTGAGATACGTCATCACAACATTGTCTAATAAAGGTTTACGTTAGTGGATATTGTACACGTCCGCACCCTTTTCCTCATCGTGTATCGGCGCCACCAGTGTATTTAAAGTTTGATGAGTAAATACGCTGAATTCTTTCTAAAACCAATTCTCTTTCAAAATGAAGTCTTTGAATACTTTTGAACTGACGGCACTGTTGGCGTAGTGGCTAAGCGATTAGGTTTCTGTGCTGAGTGTCGCAGGTTCGATCCCCGCACAGTACAAATATTTGTATGAACTACAGATAATTGTTTCGGGTCTGGGTGTTTGTGTATGTGAATATGTGCTTGTACCCACGATACAGAAATTATTCTTAGAGCGGGGCAACGTTTTTTAAAAAGAAAATAATAATAATAATAATATATAGGTACATAATCCATAGAAAAGGATGGATATTGAAAAATCACTTGTATAAACACAGACAAACTCGTCTCCATGTTCTTTTATTGATGTCTACAAGCTTCTTCCCACGCTACTTTGGCGGGCCATTCAATCACTGGATACGTAATTGAAATGAATTTTGAAAAGTATTCGGTTGAGTTCATTTGATCGCTTAACGCCTAAAAACGAGAATCTAGAGCGAGAATTGATGTTCCCAAATTATTTTTGAAGTCTGTTATATTGATATCGAAAAATCGTGAAAACTTAGGCGAGTGAGTCAATCATCGACCATGATTCGATATTATTGGGTCTATAGATAGGTACTTATTCACTAATCATCATGAGATCAGTCTCATTTTTTTTTTTTTTAACTTTGCCCCACACTAGGAATAATTCCTGTATCCTGGGTGCGTTTACAAACACATATATTCACATACACAAACATAGATCATACAAATATTTGTTCCGTGCGGGGATCGAACCCGCGATACTTAGCGCAGAAAGCTAATCGCTTAGCCATTGCGCCAACCGTGTCGTCAATTTTGTTAGTTTTTTTTTTTTTTTAGTTAATTTTTTTTCCCTGATATTATTCTATGGTGCCAAGCGAAAACAATACTGAGGCCCTAGTGTAAGTTTCTTTCGACAAACTCGATTTTACGCGTCGAACGCGTTCGGCGCTTCAATTGGTGGAGAGTACGAAACGAACCAATCGGAGTGCCGATCGTGTTCGTTAAATCGAGTTTGTCGAAATAAACTTACACTAGGGCCTCTGAATGTATTTTTAATATATCTAAGCAAATCAACTAGTGGTATGAGCTAGACTCCAATTCAAAAGCAGCACATGGAAAAAGGGGAGATAGGTCTATGCCATACATTGAGACACCTAAGGCTAATAATAAAGCAATTAAATGAATGTCACTCACCCCGGGAATGTTGTATTCATAGCACATGGGAGTCTGACAGTCTATAGTCTCTGTCACACTGCGTACTTCCAGGGAGTAGTCCCTCGCCGGGCCTCCTGTATCAGCAATATTAATAACATAAAATTACTGTTTCTTTCATCATCATCATCAGCCAGAAGACGTCCACTGCTGAACGAAGGCCTCCCCAAGGGAGGTTTGCCATAATCCCCACGCTTGGCAGGCGGCTTGGGGATCGCAGTGGCTCACCGTTTAGTGAGAGGACGCTGCTGCCCGTCCTCCGGTGCCTGGCCGCAGTTTTAAGACGTACCCGGGTCAACTGTTTCTTTAGTCCGGTTCAATTCCCGAATTGGGCTGTGAGAAAAATATTTCAAGGTAATCGGAGTCGCGAGAACAGCTAGTATTTTTATATTTTTAGTATCTTTATCCAGTGTGAAGCCTAGCGGTTGGTTGCCTTCCTTACAGGATCTGATTTCAAACCCGGCCGACATCTATGACATTTCATATAAAAAAGTCTGAAAACCAGTCTAAACCTTCAATATCAGTGTCTCCCAGTAATTGGGTGGCGGAGATCAAATGGCAAGTCATTTCGTGTAAAATACTGATATTCAGCCGCCACCGGTTAGACGGGGAGCCGACCCCAATGTAGTTGGGAAATGGCTAGGCACATGATATTGTGTGAAGAACCTGAGTAAACGAATATTGTTTCTCGTATTTGTTAAAATGACACATGTAAATTAGTTATCCAAATTTAACACGATATAAAAGATAAAGTAGGTATGTGTCTTAATCACTACATATTTTAAAATCTCCCGCCGCGTCTGTCTGTCTGTTCGCGATAAACTGAAAAACCATTGAACGGATTCGGTTTTAGATATTTTATAATTCGTGAAGGTAAATTGGCTGAAATATGACGATGATAATTGCAAATGTCGGAAAAAATCATGCCGACTGGGAGCTTTACCAGCGTTCAAGTAAATGCCCGATGTAACAGGCTGATGCGACACTAGGTCAGGAAAAAAATGAAGGCGTATATGTTCTGGTACCCGTGCGAAGTCGGTGCGGGTCGTATATAATAATCAAAATTAATTAAATATTTTTAATTCTATGTTATGCCAGATAAGATAAGGCCTATAAGCAAATGATAACAATGATGAAATGTATTTTATTTTAATGCACTGGGTGTATGGACTGCCTGAGTGGTCTCGGTTTTGAGGACCACTTCAATTAAAATCGCTTAGGCTTACGTCACAGGCTGGAACTTCGATTGGTGCTAGTAAGTAAGTAGTAGGTAACTAAACGCATTTCCAAATGCGTTAACGAAACGCGCGGCCTAAATGAGTTCTCGCAAAAAAATCAACCTCTTAATTAATTCAATTTAGCCTCTTGTTCTCCACGAAGAACTAGGCCGAGGTGTATTATTGTACACCTATATTTCGCGGATACCGTTTCCCATATAATGGCTGAACCTATTGCTGAATGATTTCTACGTAATAGGCGGCGAACTCACTGCCATCTACTGGATAATTATTCCGAACTCCGGGCTGCTACTCAGAATTATATCTTTGCCCAACCAACGCAACGATTTTGGTTAAAGATTTTTATTACAACTAGGCCTTTGCAGGCACTTTTAAAAATTCGAGACTCTCAGTGTTAGATTACTTATATTACATGTCCTCCTGACCAAATTTCGGTCACGGCGGACAGTCTCACCGGACATTAGCCAACTACGCAGGAGATATTATAGAGCACAAGTATGTGCGCTAACAAAGGTGCTCCTTCTATTCCTTCACTCTCATAGTCCGATGGGACGGTAATCCGACACGACCGGAGAGAGATCAGGTGCGGGACCTGCGGCTACACGTGCTTGCCGAGGCACGGTGTGTATACAGAGACACAAAGACTCAGACCCGAAACAACTACCCGTAGATCACAAATATTTGTTCCGTGCGTGAATCGAACCCGTGACACGTAGCGCAGCAGTCGATCTCTCAACCGCCAACCGTGCGGTCAAACACTTATATTAGAATGGTTTTAAGTCTAGAAATGTGGGTCTACACTAGTACACCTCTGACTATCCCTTCGGAATACAGACCTGATACTATTTTACACTATATAAATCTACAATGTTAAAAAAACACAAGGATTTCTATCAAATTAAAATCCAGTCCGTCCATCCGTTTGTTATTATAAACTACAGTTGTGTAACAAACTGCAACATATTTATACACAAACAAAAACCTGAGATCAAACATAGTTTTTTTGTTTTCAAATATTTTCTATCTCGCCAGCCCTGATCGTTCGAACGATGAATGATGTACACAAGAAACTGAATGATTAACAAGCATGTATGTTTTAAACCGATGTTTTGGTTACAAAATGCAAAGGCAACAGATAATTTACATGTGTTGATGATGGATTTGAATGCTAGACTTTAGATCTAGGTATGAATCGTGAAGTTTCATAGTATTATTTCATAGTATTCATTAGTATTCGTGATATTTCAAAATTAGTTTCAAATAGCACGCTTTCAGTGAATATTTTGACGTATAGTAACGTAACCGTATCGTTAATGTAAGATAGCCCGTATCCCCAAAGGATTAGGCGGAGGTAGAGGATTATTGTACACCCATATTTCGCCGATGCTGTTATTGAGTCCCATGTAATAGGAGGTGAGCCTATTGCCATCTACCGGGCACAGTTCCAGGCTCCGTTTCCAGCCGGGAATCGAACTCGGGACCTCACGTTCAGCAGTCGCACTTGCAACCACTAGACCAATGAGAAAGAAGGAAAGAAGGAATTCCTGATGAGAAACTTAAAATGTTAAGAAAATAAATTTTATCTAGACTACCTAGACTTGGTCTAGACAAACTAATGAAATTGTTCGTAAGCGCAATTACTCAGCACAACGTCATGAGATCGATTCTCAGGACGGGAAAAAAATGTGCCCGGTGGATGGCAATAAGCTCGTCTTATATTACACTAGCAACCCGCCCCGGGATCGCAGGGGTAGCAAAGCATATACGCCTTCATTTATTTTTCAGTCGTTGTGTCGTATCGGCCTTTTACGTCGAAAATTTAGTCGGCGCACGCCAGTAAAGCTCCCAGTCCGACATCTTCAACTATCATCGTCATAATTCAGCTAATTTAGACAAAACCTTAACGAATTATACACCTAAATCTTCCTCATGAATCACTCTGTCTATTGGTGAAAACCGCATGAAAATACGTTCATTAGTTTTTAAATTTATCGCGAACAGACAGACAGACGCGGCGTGGGACTTTGTTTTATAATATGTAGTGATGCGACAATGGGACATTAGTAGGTAGCTTTGCTTATCCCTTAGTGGAACTTCTTTCCTCCTGCTTTCAGAGAAGGTACCGTCTTTTCACTAAATCCCAACGAACTAGTAACTAATCCCAGAAACTTGAAATTTGGCAGGTATTCCTATAGTTTGTATCCGTTAAATAAGGTATGGAGGAACGACGGATGGTGTTCCTCCATTGAAAAGGGAGGATCCTCCGACCAGGCAAGGTGGTTAGCCTGGCGGGCCGAAGCCCGACAGTTGATGTCGGATATTCGTATATGTGTTAGAATCGTTGTAAACTTTCATAGTGCGATTCAGGGTTTGTTGTTGTAGCTTCACTTCGATAGATGGCGCTTTACTTTTTGCCATGTTGCGAGTAGTAGTCGCTACAAAGGGATTACTAAAAATTCAATCCCTAAAATGGGGTTTAAGGTTTGTATGAAAATCTTTCTACCGGGCATTCGCAGGGAAAGCTGCTAGTTTTCTTTTCCACTAAAATGGAGATTCCTATGGCACAGATGATATAATGTAGGAACCCTTACCTCTAGAAGGTATCCAGGAGACGTTGAACTTGAGCTCATGGTCCGAGTCCGCTAGTGGCAGAGGGAACACCTCCAGTTTGAGCGGCAGACCAGCGTGCCGGACCGGGTACCTGTCCGGTGGCTCTGTGTCATCTGCCTGCAACAAACATTACACTATATTAAGTTAAGAGGAACATAGCGAGTATAATTACACATCAAAATCATTTAATGTAACAGCTATAAATACTTATAGGTGTAAATTAACAATAACAGAGCATAACGCATATATTCCCCGAACAGTTAGGCAGAGGGTTATATTGTACACCCATGTAATAGGGGGCGAGCCTACTCCCATCTATGGGGCTAAACTCCGTGCGGCTTCTGAGAATTTCCGTAAAGAAGATATGAAGGAGTACCAACGAAGCTATTTCCATAACTGAATAACAGATAGAGTCTAGGTATACCCAACAAACAGAATGCTCTATAACAGAATGCTAATGCGTGTTTATTCAGAATTCAGCTAAGAATTCTTTTTCGTAGTACCGTACCATGAGCACGAAGGAAGGAGACTGGGGGGTCATATTAACAGTGAAGTGTCTTGGGGGGGAGGTCATATTAAAGTTGAGGCAGGCGTTTTAAGAAGGGTTTAAATAATGTATGCAAAATTTTCGTAAATTGTTATTTATAGGAGGTCTGTCAATTTAATGTGTACGATTTTGGGGGAGGTCATGACCCCTACGACCGACTCGGACCGCCACTGGTACGAACATTTAAATCCTCCATAAACACGCTATGAAGTTATGCGAGAAATACACAGTTTAACATTGGTACAGATGAACAATACTATAGACAGTAATATTCTAAGTGTCAAAATTAAGATAGATAGTCAGTCTATTACGTCTAGCCGGATAAATTGCGAAGTTTTTTATGTTGTAGCTTGAATCCCGGATAAGAAAATAGTAGTACTTTTCATGATGGTAACATTTATTTATTTTATTATTTATTTATTTATAACATAACTTCACAGCACAGCACAGACTTTAAACTGCACAGCAGATGAAAGCCAGTCCTATTGTGTATAAGGAATCACAGACTCATATTCACAATATCCCACTCTGGCCTAAGATTCAAAAACATTGGTAATAAAACTAGAAACAAAAAACTGCCGTAGAACAGATGGTCAACTTTTTTAATTAAAGGGAAATTGTCATTAACCCAGAATAATGGAAAGCAAGTAAAAATTTTACTTATTTTCTTTATTAAACCAGTTACTTAATATTACTTATTACTAGTTACTTGATACTTATTATGAAGTTTCTTGCCCGTTCTTCTCCATAGGAAAACAACACATTGGACCGTGGCAACTAGAGTCTGACTATTCATAAGTGCGTTTAATTGGTCTACATAAATAATAGTTATTTGTTATACAAGAGTGCAAAGTTGCTTTTTAACCGCGTGCTCAATTTTGATGACCGAGCAAGCGAAGGATTCTAAAATTGAATCACGAGCGCAGCGAGTGATTCAAAACTTAGAATCCTGAGCGTTAGCGAGGGAATCAAAAGAGCACGAGGTGAAAAATCTTTGCACTCGAGTGCAACACGTAACTTTTCATCCCACCTCAGCGAGGAAATGACTAAATGCAAAAATAAAAAACATTTACAATCACAAGATACTTTTATTTCAATTTAGGTATTAACTACTACATTATGATAGGTAAGTATTACAGAATGATCTTTAAGTTATAACAAATAACACTTAGGTATAATTAAGAAAAATTGAAAGTAACGTTGCTACAGTTACTTATGTTGAGTGTAATATTTTTGTTAGGTACTGTAATGTTGGTGTTAGTGACTTGTGTACTGTTTTTCGGTAAACTATCTGTCATACTTAATAGTTGTACCGGATTTTCATCGGATTCCCTTGGCGTAAATGTTGGCGAGAGAGGGCGATGGTTAGGTGTTTCGTAACGGCTCATTTTTGATGTAGAAGGACCAGTCCAAGGATCTGACTGAGGCTCTTTCAGTGTAATGGCTCCTACGATGCCTTTACATATTTTAGACTTATTTTGGATGGAATCCTCTATGTATCCCTCTACAACCGCATTGGACTTCCAGCCTCCATGGCGCTTAAGGGACAGGAGATCAGCTCCTGAATCAGCCAAAAGTGTGGCTGAAGTTCGTCGGAAACAATGACCCGTGTACAACAGGGGTTCTGGAAGTTCAAGAAATGTTGCTATTTCTCGTGGGATACTGCCAATTTTATTAGCACCCATAGGCTGTCTAACACACTTTCCGTTGCGATACTGTAGAAAAAATCGATTGATTGGAGTGTTAGGCGGGCGTAAGGCTTGATATTTCTCAACAATTGTTACGTATTTCTTGCGAATGACGAAGTTGCGGTCTCTTTTTGTCTTTGTATTAGGTAAATTAATTAATAGTAAGTCATCTGAATGTTTCTCAATGTTTTTGACATTAAGTTGTGTTAGTTCATTAGTTCGACATGCTCCGTTTATACCAATAATAAGAACAACCTGTAACGTAAAGAGTATTGTAGTAGATAAGTTAATAAAATTGATATGCATGCATAATAGAGGGGCTCGTAGCTACATAGCTGCTGCGTAGAATAGTAATTGATCTGCGAGGTTAAGCAGCGCTAGCTAAGGTCATTCCTTGGATGGGTGACCGTTATTTACACATCGAGACCCCTCCGTGACTCGGAAAGCACATTAAGCAGTTGGTCCCGGGTGTCATACGAATACCTATGACAGTCGTTACGGGTGTCAGAAGCCCAAAAAATCTGATAACCAGTCTAACCTTCGAGTATCAGTGTCTCCCAGTAGGGGAGCGGGGGGCTAGTTGTAACAATTTTTAGTTTTTTCATTGGGGAAGCCAAAATATTGAATATTTTCATCATGAAGCACTTTAAAATAAGAGAACGTCTATTCAGGTATCAATCAGAATGATTATTGGGCTTAAATTGATAAGAAATGCTTGTATAAATGACTTTTTGTGAAAGTTGGAGTATGTTACAACTTACCCCGTTCTTGGGGCTAATTGTAACTGGCGTGGGGTAAGTAGTAACAACATAATAAAACAACATATTTGTTCGATTTTAAGGTATTTATTGTAAATCAATATGAGATATATTACTTATAAAGTATTTATTACAAACTAATGAGGTAACCAGTGTTTCTTTATCAACATTTTGATATTTTTTGTCGCTTAGTATCTATTTAGTCTTTTAAACAAAATAACAACATGTCTATCAACAGACAAAATAATTTTCAATGATTGAAAAGTGATATTTTGAGTGATTGGATTTCTTTTCATGATTTTTTTAAACCAATTTGCTCCAACCGTACCATTTTTGTACCAAAACGGAGGGACGTTTTTAACGCCTTTAAATAAGAAGTCGCTAAATCTCTTACATTCTTTAATTTCTCATCCTAAGACAAAAAGAAATTTGATTAAGATAAATCTGTTAGGTCTGCAATAGGTTAGGTTAGGTTAGTACTGCGTAGGACCTTTGCACAGTAGTGGAATATTGTATTTGAATTTTGTTACAAAGTGCCCCAAAATTTCGTTACAACTAGCCCCATGACAAAATTTTGAATATTTTTGATTATTGAAAAAAAAGTTTATGTTATTATCCAATGAAAGTAGTTACGTACGACAGCTTAATGTATTGACTATATAAATTAATAGATACTCGTTTCAAAAAGACATTGCCGTAACTTAGAATCAAACTTTACGAACTTATTTTTTTTATATTACCTGGCAAAAATGGTGCACCTACTCATGACCACTCACTGCGCTCTCCCGCACCTCACTGACTGTGCTTGCGTCATAGGCCCCGTTATAAGGAGCAGATTAAGTATAAATTGGAAACAAAATATTCGAAACCTGCTGAGTAATTAAGCTGTTACTACTTACCCCTGTTACAACTAGCCCCCCTCTCCCCTAATTGGGTGGTGGAGGTCTGATGGCAGTCGCTTCATGTAAAATACTGATATTCTGCCGCAACCGGTTAGACTGGAAACCGACCCCAATGTAGTTGGGAAAAGGCTAGGCAGATGATGATATGCATGCATAATTATGCCTATCAACATCTACTAAGTACGTATTAGATTATGTTAATTAGTTGATTAATATACTTAAGTAGATGCTGAATGTGCAACTGACTTACTTTTGCCGCCAAATATACGGAATCAGGTGCTTCGTTAAGAAACTTTTCAATTTCAGATGCTGTTAAAACCTTCGATTTTTTTGGTTGATGACCAGATGAGGCTCTTTTTAAAAATGCCACTAATTTAGGATAGGTGTCGATATGTATGTCTTTTTTCATCTTAATTGTTGCTTTTAGCATTGAATACATACTCCATAGAGTGCTTGATTTCTTGGTCTCGGATAATTCAATAAAATACGCAAAACGTTTTCTGAGAAAGTTTTTGCTCCTTTACCTAGTCGCCACGTGTTAAACATATCGTACTGTTTCAAATACTTCTCGCGTGATTGTTGAGGGAGAAAGCTCATTTGCGCATTATTAACAGTTTCAGTCAATTCTGTTGGCGTCAAATAAACTTCCTCGTCGCTAGAATCACTCATTTTAGGTTTTTCACTTGTTTTCAAGTTTCTTGTTTTTAATAGGTTTTAACAATATGACGTGAAAAGAAAAGGGCGCGCGCAAAGCAAATTAAAAAAAAAAGTACACCAAGAAGGTTCCGAGTCTGAGTTTTTAACAAATTAAAAAAGGTTATATGATAAATTCGGCACCATGGAGGTAGAAGTAAATAGGTTTAATGATGTTTTGAATTCACAAACTTAGTGCACACGATGTTCCAAATTCAATTTTACTTTATCCTCTAGCGGATAAAAACGGCTTTTGCACTCAGATATCGAAGAGCAAAAATACTCTTTCCGAGATGGTGGGATGAAAATATTATTTCCTTTATTAATATTTTAAATTTAAATTAAATTTAAAATATTAATAAAATTAAATTTATAAATAGAATTAATAATAAAAAAGTACATTTATAAATATAAAAAATAGGGACCAACCGGCATCGAAAACAAGGTCCATGCTACCGGTGGTTAGGGCTCCAGAGAGAGGAACTCACATGCGAGCCATATTAAAGTGTACCGCCTTCTGTATCAAGCCCTTGATCCAACCCCCCAACTTATTAGGTATGTCTTCTCCTTGCACGGGACTACAGAGTCCCGGACGTTTGGAAGGCGTGCGTAGGGCCAACACATAGAGGCCCTTTAAGACAACTTTAATGAAATTGTTATGGTGACATACCCAGCGATTATCCGTGTATGCACTATAGAAATGCACCCAAGGACAATCCCTGGATTTAAGTACTCGATATAATTGCTCCCGAATATAAAATTCGGTTACTGTGTACCTACCCGCCACCGTCAGTTGATCAAACGATTATATTAAGGCTCTTTAAATAGCGACCCCGAACCTTAAAACAGGGTTATGAACCCACCACTAGATTTAATTGAAAGCTATCAATATAGTTCAATTTCCGAAATCAAAATAGACTGAGCTTATTAGGTATTAGTTTAAACCGCCAAGCGACGTAAATTAGATACAATAGACATTCTATTGTTTGCGTACGCCCGCGCCGCCTTAATTACTTTTATCAAGTTCTATTAATTTTTATACCTACTAGAGGCAAAGTAGCATATTATGAGATAACCAAATGGAAACATACATATTACGACAAAAATCACATAGTGTCAAAGGTGAAAAAGATATGTAATTAGCCCACTAATTACATCTCTTTCTACTCTTACTACTGAATTAATATAGAATATCTTCATATCTTCTTAAATTATTGTTCAACAAAACTTGGTCATTTTACCAGCAATATTTGTAATCTCGTACGACCTTACGAGTCCTTCTAAAGCTATAACTTACAGCATTTCCACTTACATTTGCGCTATAAATCCCTTTCGTTAATCGCCTCTCATCCCTCCTCTTTACTCACACCACATGTCTCTATTTCTATGGTTTCTATAAGCAATATAATAATCAATTCTGACAACCAAAAAAAAGTTCTCGTACAATGTCAACATACGCGCGTATTGTCGAGTTGTAGGACTGGAAAACGGTGGTTTAATTGAGCTTAATTGATTACAGTAAACCTAATACTAGGAATGTTTGCAACCCTAATAAATCGTATTATCATAAAGACGTTAAATGCGCTATGTCAAATCACGTACCATCAATTTGTTAACGATGGATGATGATGTACCTACATCTAATACCAATTTAACATAACATATCATCACGCCTGTATTCCTTGAAGGGTTAGTCAAAGTTAAAGTCAAAGTTTTTTATTTCAACTAGGCCTTTTCAGGCACTTTTAAAAAGTCGACACTAGGCGCACGACCGGCAAGAAATTCCGTGGAAACCCTTTAAAAAAAAAAGTTATTTTACAATTGAAGATGTTAAATTAACATGCATTATATATGAAGTTATACAAGTGTTTCGAATAAAAAATAAAAACGGCATAAACAGTTCAAGGCGGATAAAATAGGAAAAAAAAAAGAATACAAAATAATGTCGAGACTTGTGATGCGAATCTAATGTAAAATAGAACTAGTAGATACAATATATACCTAACCAGGGAAGCCACATGGGCAGAAGATAGTTAGCACCACGCGTCTCTATAGGTTGTAGGTTGGTCAGGCAAAGAACACTTTGCCCGGATATCGAACTCAGGACCTCACGCTCGGCAGTCGCGCTTGCGATCACTAAACCAATGAGGCTGTCTCAATAATGAGAGATTCAAACAGAACATGGTAAGCATTTCCGACGATACGCAATTCAGAACGGATTTAAAATTCTACGCGAACAATTTTGAATGTAATTTTCTAATTTCACAACTTAGTTCAATAAAAGTTTCAATTCATATAATGAAGCAGTGATAGCTTAACGATTGATCGCTTGCCTAACGCGCAGGCGCACGCTCTGACTTTTTGGAATAAGGTTCGACAACCCGCACCAGGCCGGTGTGGTGGACTAAGGCCTAACCCTTCTCATTATGAGAAGACACCCAGCAGAAGGGCAGTGATATATAGATTTTATTATATATGTGTTTTTTTAAAAGCTTTTAGACGCAGCTTAACACTGACAATTTCTATGGTCTATGATCGCTATCATGACGTCATTCTCATTTAGTCATGTAGTAATGTGCAGCGTTATCTCTTATCACTACCTAATCACTGAACAAGTACCATGAAGCTTGTGATTTGCGTGTAATCCCTGATTTTTCGCGTTATAGGTACTGTTATCGGGAAATTCGTGGGATGCCGAGCTGGTAACTGATTAGTGATTACATTAGTTTACTTTACTAACTGTAAGTACTTGGATACAAGTGTTTTAGCACTTTGGATAATTTGAACACGCATGTTACCCTGATTACAGGTAGCTAAGTTTGTCACAGTGAAGGGTAGATTTTTTTATGGCCAGTTACAAGATTTTCTAGGTGAATTTTAAATTTCGAATTTAAAATTAATTTGTTTTTTAAGAGAGGCAGTATTTGATGTAGTGCCAGTATTTTATAAGCGTACCGTAGTGGTAGCGGGGCTAACTGTCGATGGTTAACGAGACATTAGGGCCATGTTCACCGACACTATAACAGATGTTTAAAATTAAAACGAGCGATTACTCATACAAATCTATTTACGGCTGATTTGTTCCATAATCGTCGTTATATCGTCGGTGAAATAGAGCCTTAGATATCGTACTTCATGGAGCTATATTCCTTGCAATTTAGCGACATAAGTAGCTCATTGTATGAAGTATCAAAAACTTTTTCATGAATGATAACTTACAAATTTGTAATTAGTTATTGGAGTTTAGTTCAACTTTATAAATTGCGAAAGTGACTCTGTCTATTTGTTATCTCATCACGACTAAACCACTGAACCGATCGTAATTAAATTTTCTACAGAAGTAGCCTTCCATCTGGAAAAGGACATAGGCTAGATAATGAAAACACTAAATAGATAATAAATACAAAAAACGCAGAAGAGTTTGCGGGCAACAGCTAGTGGTAACGATAATTATCTTTTTTGGTAAATCAATTTGATGAAAACTGTACTACCAAATACAGTCCTTTAAACAAAAAGTCGGATTAATCTTAGCGATATGAACGCTAAGCGACGGGAAGACTAAAAACGAGATAAGGTATCTATCTGTCACCACGTTAATTACTTTTTCTTAAAATATTATAACGAAAACGAAACGACATTTATAGAGAAGAATAACTTAATCAGGAAGTAAAATATTGACAATGTTTTTATATTTCTTAACAAACCTTTTAACTTTTGTGGCTTTTTATTAAATAAATGTTGACGTTTTCGAAAATAAATGAAGCAATTTAATTTATTTCCACCTACTTTTATGTACTGCAAGTTTGAAAAGCAAAACAGCAAGTTTATCGTCAAAATATCCTCACTTTCTCCTTCAAACACATTTTGTACCCCGAAATGCAGAGGGTTAATGGGTATATTACACAACCTGTTGCTTATCAAGGACCCGCCACTTGTTGCGGCCACTCGTAAAACCACTCGGTGGCACATTTGCATTAATACTGCTCATTGAAAATGGAGAGCAGAGCACACGCAATAGGCTAAGTAAATACGCAGATAAATAGTGAAAACTAGTCCTATACTGAGCATAAAGCAATTGCAGATAGATGATATGTTGGAACGACAGATCAACATATTGTAGGCTGCTTAACTTATTCAAAGAATAGGCAAATTAACTAAAATTCTTATAATAATAATGTCCCCCTGACCGATTTCGGTGCACGGCGGCCAATCTCACCGGAGATTATCCAACTACGCGGGAGATATTATAGAGCACATTTGTGTGCGCAAACACAGGTGCTCTCTCTATTCCTTCACTCTCATAGTCCGATGGGACGGCAATCTGACACGACCGGAGAGAGATCAGACGCAGGACCAACGGCTTTACGTGCTTTCCGAGGCACGGTGTATAATCACATACACGAAGACCCAGACCCGAAACGAATATCTGTAGATCATACAAATATTTGTTCCGTGTGGGAATCGAACCTGCGACACGTAGCTCAGCAGTCGATCTCTCAATCACTGCGCCAACCGTGTCGTCGAAAATTCACATAACATATGTTTAAAATGAATGTTTTACTTTGTGAATGTTGGTTAACCCATAATTGGCGAATGTATAAGTCCGAGGCTATTTATGGTTTAGATATTTAAGATATATTGTATACACAAGCTGTGAGTAAACCTTTGTATTAATATACACAATAATAATAATTAAATTAAATTAAAACGGCTATTTACTCCTACCAGATGGTTACGTTAAACGGATGTTGAGTCTTAAACTTCCGTTATGCTTTTGATGAACTTGAGCCTATCTATACTATAATTAAATACTAAAAATAAAAAAGGGTCTAAGTGCCAAAAATCTCGTTTCATTTTTATTACAGTACCTATCATGAATTATAGCAGTGATAACCTAGCGATTGAACGCTTGCCTTTCATGCAGGAGGGTCTGAGTTCAAACCCGGCCCGCACCTCTGACTTTTCGGAATCATGTGCGGATCAAAATTTAATTATCACTTGCGTTAACGGTGAAGGAAAAACATCGTGAGGAAACCTGCACACCTGAGAGGGTGACATAAAGTTCTTGATATGTATGTAGTCCGCCAACCCGCACCGGGCCAGCGTGATGGACTAAGGCCTAACCCTTCTCATTCAGAGAACAGACCTTTGCCCAACAGTGGGAGAGTAATGGGTTGAATTTATTTATTTATTATTTTATCATGTATTATGTTCCCTCGCCATTAACCTAAAATAGGGATTAACCGACTAGTTATTTACTTGGTGGCTTTTGATGGCACGGTTGGCGCAGTGGTTGAGAGATCGACTGCTGTGCTACGTGTCGCGGGTTCGATTCCCGCACGGAACAAATATTTGTATGATCTACAGATAGTTGTTTCGGGTCTGGGTCTTTGTTTATGTGAATACACACCGTGCCTCGGAAAGCACGCAAAACCGTTGGTCCTGCGCCTGATCTCTCCCCGGTCGTGTCGGATTGCAGTTCCATCGGACTATGAGGGTTAAGGAATAGAAAGAGCACCTGTGTTCGCGCACACACTTGTGCTCTATAATATCTCCTGCATAGTTTGCTAATCTCCGGTGAGATTGGTCGCCGTGACCAAAATTCGGTCTGGACGATATTATTATTATTATTTACTTGGTATTTACGGCTCTAAGAAGCGTGGAGGTGAGGTTAAAAAAAGCGAACATACAAACAGGATTCGGATATTCCCGTTTCATAAACATATGAAAAAGCTTTGTTTCAAATTTTAAAATTATTGATGATATGTTTGAAAATGTAGTCAGTCTTTTATCAGTCAAGTTTTGGTGGCGAAAAGAGACAAGCATACGTTATAATTATTTATCTATTTTAAGATTAAAAGGTGACAATATGATACATAGAAAATAACCCGTAAATTATTTAATAAGGAAGTATTTTATTTGTATGTCCCTAAAAAGTAAAGGCCGTAAGGTTCTGGAATGGCGACCGCGTACCGGAAGGCGCAACGTGGGTAGGCCCTCCACAAGGTGGACCGATGACCTGGTGAAGGTCGCGGGAAACCGCTGGATATGGATAGCACAGGACAGGCGATGCTTGGTGGAGGCCTATGTCCAGCAGTGGATATCTTTCGGTTGAGATGACGATGGTAATGAAAAGGTAAAAGTTTAGATACCACGAACCACCTATATTCCAGCGATGCCGTTATTAAGTCCCATGATAGCACAACCCCACTCTTCTGGGCTTGCTAGTAGGAATTTGCTAACAAAAATCCTAATAACACTGTCTGACCCGAGAATTGAATACAGGATCTCAGGGTCAACAGCCACTAACTCACAAACAAACGTTACTACATTATAATATTATTAGATGTTCTCCCAACTACACCTGCGTAAAAAGATTTTTCATATAAACTGTGAAACCGGGTTTCAAAGATTTCGGAAAAATCTTTTCGGAATCCTTAGGGGTTGGAAAATTCTTTACCTACTTGGAACTTATATGCCAAATATCAAGTTTGAAGGTTTTCGACATTTCGTGATTAGTCTGTGACTAATTACCTACTTATAACTCACTAACAATTAGTCAGTATTTCAAGAATTTCGCTTTTAAATAAATAAATTGACAGATTAAGGAAGATAACTTAATACGGTAAATCGTACTTCCTACTAATCCTACTATCCTACTTCCTACTAATATTATAAATGTGAATGTTTGTGAGGATGGATGGATGGATGGATCTTTGTTACTCTTTCACGCCAGAACGGCTGAACGGATCTGGATGAAATTTGGCACAGAGATAGATTATAGTCTGAAATAGCACATAGACTACTTTTTACCCCGGGAAAATTTACAACGAATGTGGGTTCGTAAATCACGCGGGCGAAGCCACGGTCGAAAGCGTAAAGCGTAAGAATTTTTGTGATTGTGTAAGATTAGCTCCTACAAACAAACCGACTAGCATTTATTCTTTATAGTATTAGTGTAGATAATGTAAATTCAAAAAGAATTCAATGTCTAAATAACTATTTACTAATCTCAGATCGCAGCACTCATGAAGACATGACAAACGATTTGTTTGTACTACATGCTATTTCCAGTTCTGACGTACATCACCAAATATGTTTACAGAACTTACATAATTGGGCCTTGGCCCCAACTGGTGGGGCATTCCAAAAGGTGGATGCATGTGCGGATGCTCAGGCCTTCCAAAAGGATGCATGCCATGTCCAGGCCTCATTGGAAACCCTGGGGTCGGAATCCGGTCCCATTGAGCGCCCAGTCCCCGAATGTTGTAACAACACACAATCATAAAAACAAACACATTCAACACACTTTTGACACACATATTTTCATAAACACTTTATACACAATAGTCCTCACTTCCTGAATCAGTTATACAATACAAAATTATACAATATCTATTTTGATTTCGTAAACAAATTTTGAGCTTGTTTGCACCAAAGTATGTGTGCATGTTTCAAATAAGCGAATTGTTTCATGATTAAGATTGTTACTGCTATCAGTGGTATCTATCAATTTCGGGCCAATCTGTTGATAAAGCGGTTTGCTAGAGTATGGCTGACGTTTGATATCTATATGTTCGATAAGATTAATATATTTGTTTGTACACGTGCGTATGAGCGTAACGTAGTATTTTTGCATTGTCTTATATTTTAAATAAATCATGTCTCCATTTTTTAATGGGTCAGTAGGAAGAGATGTGGTCCTCTGATTGTGAGTATGAGTGTGTGATTGTGTGTGTATAAGACTTCATAATTTGTTAGATTTGTAGTTTAACCACCAAAAAAGTAGTGTTGTTCTATAACAAAAATATATTAGATAAAATATGCGGAAGTTAGGGATGATTGATAAAAATTGATAAACTTATCAATTGATTACGTTATTTTAGATTAATGCGTAAGCAATTTATTTCTAATTATACAATTAAATAGTTGATGTGCTACCAATATTATAATACGAACACATTTTTTTTTGTTGGAAAAAAGGACTGATATGTATAACGGTTTATTCAGCAGATTGTTCACTATTAATATTTTATTATAAGAACATCTTTGAAATCAAGAACAAGAAGATCTGTATATAAAGGTAATTAAAACTATACTAAGTATATATAACATCAGTAAATGTGACACTGGACATCGATATCTAGCAGATCCTATAGTATTAAAGATAGTGCGGACATTCCAAGGTCACTAGTATTTTTGGTCTATCGATAGAAAATATTCACAATACTGAAAACGTTGAGACTAACCACTCATTACATAGTTGTATGTACATATTATAGCGTTCGCTAGAAATAATAAAAAATATTTGTCTATAAATTAAACTTTAATCTATTAAACTTTAATTCGGTGTCTAGCGTCCGACAATATGTGTATTTCACAATATACTGTCAATTTTGACGTTTTAATGAACTTTTGCGGTCAGTAACGTGCAAATATATTCAAATACACACAGTGAAATTGTTTGGGCTTCTTATTTGTAGATTCATAATGGATCAATAATCTGATGTAGTTAACACATCGAGGAACCAAAATAGCCTCGATACTTTTTAGTGTTACAGGTGAAGAATAATGAAAATTAATTTCTACTTCTTTAAGCATAGTTATGGCTTGTGATTGAATCGCAACTTAATAACGGCTATTTATACTTCACACATCTATTTATAACTTAACTCTTTTACCTGTTTGAACTTTTGTATATAATACTGTATTTACTCGTACAAACTTAGACATGTTAATTTCCCTATACAAGTTGTTCGGTTTACTAGTGTGTACTATACACTAGTACACACTGTGTAGTGATTATTTATGCATGTGTGTATTGTATGTATCGATCCTATATAATATTTAAAACTAATTTGTTTAGACCAGTCTCAGTAAACCATCATACGATCAACGCGTATTTTTTATTTACAATTCCCTGCAGACCAAATTAAACCTTAACTTATCAACACAAGTAAAATGTACAAATTGATACTTAGGCATCAAAATACTCCTCACTATCAACTGGCAGTATTGTCATGTTGCATTATTGCAGTTCTATTTTATTTTACCACAGAACAGGCCTCCTCTCTTGTCATGTGTACTCGTAGTGTCGGCGAACCGTTTTGCAATGTACTACCTATACCTATCTTCTCATTACGCGACCAGTACTTATCATGGCAGTAAACTTTGAGGACTTGGCTATAGATTAAACGTGTGTCCAAACATTTCCCACTCGATAGCTTCCAAAGCTTATATTTTTTTTAGAAAATACAAGTTATTCTACCATAATTACGTATCCACAATATATTTTCTCTGACCGTGGCCATGATATTTCTTATTTTTAAGAACCCATTCGTTTAACATCAAGCTTTGATGAATGCCTATTCGATTCAAACGAGAAAATAATATATGTTCTATTTAGACTAAATAGACACGAGAGTTTAGATAATCTGCGTACCTATACGAACGTAATAAATGGGTTGTTGCATCAATTCACGTTCGTAGCCATCGGTATCTATTTAAAACAGGAGGCTTATTTTGAGTTCAGGCGATCTTCTTTGTGGAAACAATAGAACAGCGAAATGGTTTTGCGGTACGCATAATACGAGCAGTGAACATGGGACGAAAAAGAACGAGACAAGTTTTTGACGTCACTGTTCGATGAAAGATCGACGAGTCTGAAGAACTCATGACGCTTAATTCACATTAAAGCATCGAAATAATATATTCAGTCATTAGAGTTGCTTAGAATGAAATGTCATACGAGGAACGAATAAAACCTCTTTTGAAATTTTCATACATTTTTGGCCAAGTTCGTAATCGAGGAAAACTCGGATTAGTGGTACAGAATACCTACATATGTATGTATCTCCACAATATCTAGAATTTACTAAGTACTCACATGCGTCATGCTGAACGTCTCCATACTTGTACTATCCTCCAAAAACAGCATATCATCTGCAGGATTCTCTGTCACGATGATGGTCCCAGGACTTTCTGTCTTCGTCTGTCCGAAGAACTCCGAGATCGAATTCGGTATCTTCTTTACCAGCTCCGTTTGTTGGGTCTGGACGTGTGGTGTGGGCATCATCTTAGCAGGTAATAGGCCCATCTCCTGGGTCCGGAAATTTTCGGCAGGTGAAAACCACAAGAGGATGCAACACACCGCCGCACGCCAGTTTCTCATCTTGGCCACATTCTAATGTCCACATTTACTTAACAATCACTTTTTAACACTGTTAGACTTAAACTTGGCTTGGAACATTTTATAAATAGGTTTTATTTTTTTCACTAAAGGAGGCACTTTACTGGCTGGTTGGAATCATGAAGGCTAGAAAAAAATATACAAACAATTGACAAAAATTGAATTGAAAGTTCCTTCTTCCTCTTGAAAGAAATTGGAAGAGTCAGTACCTACGGTCTGGTTTCCATATCAGACTCTCCTGCGTGAAAGGCAAGCGTTCAACCTCTATGCTATCACTGCTTGGACACACCTTATACCCAAGCCTCACCCTTCGAGATAACAGGCTTTTGCTACGTCAAAAACCAAGATGTTTCAGTTTTGTGCTGAACATAGATAAGCCTCCCCAAAGTTTCGTCAAACAATCGGCGTGCCGTATGGGGAACAGAATAAGAATAATATTTATTTGCATTAAACATGGGATACAAAGGTGCTTAAATACTTCCTTAAGTAGGCCTAGCTTACTTAGTTTGGACGAAATACACAAGCAAACATGATTACTTTATTGCCTAAAAAAACACACGAAAAAAAACTACATCGCAATTTTGTTTAAAGAAAAGTATACGGGCTCATTCGGTATACCTCAAACGTTTGATAAAATTACAGGAATAAAGAAGAAAAAGTATAAGGATAAAAAAGTAAATGTATGAAAAGGTAAAAGTATGTACTGACAATTTATAACTCAATCGAAATTTATTGAAACGTAATAACTCTCAAGCGAAGGTTATTTGAAAGGCTTTTATAACTTTGACGCAAATAGGCACTTTTGTAGATCTTGCTAATAACCAGAATTATAGGAAGAAAAATCTTTTGATTCCAATAAAAAAATAACATATTTAAGTCAAAGTTTTTACATCACTCCAGCTCTGAAAGTATGTTACTGTTGTCATAAAGTCGTCAGAAAGTACGTCTTTGCCATTACAGTTAATCTCATGTAAAAATATCAATTTCACACTCGAACCGGAACCCTAAAATGATCACTTTCTGCCCTTAATTAACAATCTACTATTGTTTCAAGTAGGCATTTGCAGACAATTTCAAAACGTCGAGAATCTAGGTAGAAATTCTGGGTCGTATGAAGAAGAGACACATAAATTGTTTTTGAAGTTGAGAAAATAGCTTTTCTAGCACAATCTCGTTAATCAAATGTAATAAATCCGTGGTTTTCCTAATGGAGAGCGAGGCTATCTAGCCTAGCTACCTGGCACAATTTACATTAGGCACTGGCACTATTACATTAAATAACGACACTGCCGAAAGGTGGTCAAATTGAGTACAGTGTTTGCCTATCCTTTCGGAGAATACAGGCGATTCGACCACATGTTTAATGAGGTTATCCGGAATAAAGATTTTATTATTATTTTAGACCCGTTAAGTGACAGATCGGATCAGACATCCACGGACGACTGGGACAAGTAAACTCCTATAAAAAAATATCAATTTTTAGGTGCAATCTTACCCGCACAGCAAAATAAAAAAAAAATCGTTTACACAAAATGAAATATGATCATTTAAACAAACAATACCTACGAGTTTGTGTTTTATAAAAAAAAAACAGGTATGCACAGGTTAACCTCCCACTCCATGACGTATCTAATATTATCGAAGAGTTAATTGAGGAAAACTGTTTTATTAATTAAGGTTATTGCGTTCTTAACGGCCCTCGGATACTTTTACTACTGAATGATGGCTCAAGCTTCAACAAACGATTTGTAAAAATAATCCATTTATTGAACAATAGACAAATAAGATCCTATTTAGCAAAGAAATGCATAGAAATTAGAAAATTACTGTTAGAACAAATAGTTCGAAAGACTTCCGTGCTGTGGTAAACAAGTTGCCATCTTCTTAAATTCAAGATCAGACAACACAGCGCAATGGCTAAGCGATTAGATTTCTGCGTTTGTTTCGCGAGTTTGATTCCCTCACGGAATTAATATTTGTATGATCTACAGATAGTTGTTTCGGGTCTGGTTACGTGTGCATGTGACATGTATGTTTGTAAACTGTACCCACGATATAGCCGAATTTCTAAAGATGGCCAACGTTTTTGTAAAAAAAAAAAAGATAATAATATTCACGAGAAATGAAGGAGTGAGGGACAGAAGGCAAGTACTCGTCAGTATCATGGAGAATTCATATCATTCGATTATATTAAATAAAAGGAAGTGCGTGACCCGAGCCATGAATCCACCGCGATGACACGCAATAACTTCAAAGAGAATGACGCACTTACATCTAAAACCGGAATCATAAAAAAAAATAGCCAGCTCATCCCAAAACAAGATAGAGAGAGACAACGGAGTACTACGAACAAAATAATCCCTTTCAATATTTTAAACAAACTCCCTCTACATTAAATAATAATATATGAATTCAAGGGCTAAATCATTTGAACGAAAAAGCTTTTAGTCGACGGCGTGCTATAAGAGCAGCTTAAGATTCAGTACGAGGAAAACAACATTCTAATCCTGATAATAAAAAATAAAAAACACAATCACTTTAAAATTCCGAATTCAAACATTAATAACTTTTAAAAGTAACTTAGTATACACTTTGAGTTGTAGTGTTTGTATCGTACAGGTTTGTTACGATACGTTGGGCGGGAACGATTGGGCGGGCCGCCCTACCGGGAGTCGCGGTTTATACTGACGGTGCGGCGCTCGGCCGACCTCAGGCGTTTACTACCGGTACGGAAGTCATTTGATTATCGCTTGCGAAACTCGATTTTAAGTTTTGTTTAACCACTTGATGGGTTTTGGTATCTCAGATGGTTACGTCAGATTTCCTAAATATCTCGGGTAGATAGTAAAGTTCGTATTTATTATAATGAACTTTTAATATGTAGATACATATTAAATTCGTCTCTTAGCAGTCTATATTGAATGTCACATTCGTATGTAATGAACTTGTTAATATAATTTAATGCTATTCTTCCTGCCTCGTTGGTCTAGTGGTTCCAAGCGCGACTGCTGAGCATGAGGTCCTGGGTCCGATTCCCGGGTCGGGCAAAGTGTTATTGAGATTTTCTGTCTGGAAATTCTCTCTCGGAGTCTAGAACTATGCCCGGTAGATGGCAATAAGCTTGCCCCCTATTATCATGGGACTCAATAATGGGCATCGGTGAAATTTGTGTACATAGTACACCTCTGCTTAACTCTACGGGGAAAATAGGGGAGTAAAAATGAAAAAAAAAAAAAAACATCTCGAAGTCGCACTCGAGTTTCCGAAGTTACCGTGAAATCCAACATTCAATTAATTTCCCACGAAAGCTCGCTCGCTCCTCTGTTGTCGAATCTTTTATTTATTTAGGGTTAAAATACATTTAAAAAAGCGTATCAGTACAAGGTGACTGTTGATTAGGTACACACATTAAACCCCGTGGTGCTGCGTGAAAATTACGAGGGTGAAAACAGTTAAGTCTGATTGTTTTGATGAGTTTTTCTGTATGGAAATTCTCAGTAGCAGCACGGAGTTAGAAACTGTGTCCGGTGGATGGTTATTATGTGCGTCTCAATAACGGCATCGGCAAATTGTGGGTGCACAATCGTACATATCTGCCTAACTACGCAGAATACAGACGTGATGCTATGTTACATATATTATACAACTATGGAAGAACGAGGGATGGTATTCCTCCATTGAAAAGGGAGGATCCTCCGACCAGGCAAGGTGGTTAGCCTGGCGGGCTGAAGCCCAACGATTGATGTTAGACATTCGTATATGTGTTAGAATCGTTGTAAACTTTCATAGTGCGATTCAGGGTATGTTGTTGTAGCTTCACTCCGATAGATGACGCTTTACTTTTTGCCATGTTGCGAGTAGTAGTCGCTACACAACTATAAATGTCTTTAATTGTTACATATGTATACTTTTCCATATGTACCTACCACTGATTTTTATAGATTTTATATACTATATTGGATTTACTCATTTTCCGTAAAGTACAAGAATCATCCAAACTAATATTATAAATGTGAAAGTGACTCTGTTGGCTTTCACGCCTAAACCACTGAACAAATTTTGATTAATGTTAGTATAGAGAGGTAGATGGGACCTTGGAGGACATATGCCACTTTTTGTCGCGAAAATAATACTTTTATGGGGTGAAATAGGGAATGAAAGCTTGTTTCCCATAAGTTCGACAGCGTCCTTTCAGTGTTAATGAGTAACACGTTGCTATGGCAACATATCAGGACGCGAATTTATTTATCTTGATAAAATAGGTACTATCTGCCTACCTACATAGAATCTTAAACGATACACATTATTAAAATTATTAATATTGGAATGCTTTTATATAAATTTAAGGCGTATAGGTATATTTTTAGTGAGTCGGTAGATTATGTTTGTTATGACGATTGTATTTAAACGTAATTAAACTATGAAAGTCAAAAAAAGGTAAGTAAGGTAAGTACTTATTTCTTTTTTCGAAGAAGAAATTGGTGAAATTGAAAAAGGGTGACGAAGGACCAACCGCTGAAAGTGTAGAGGATGCGTAGTAGTTAATTCATTAAGTTACGCAAGGGTACCCATAAACAATTTTCTATCGAAGGTTGCATATAACTTCACTTGACAACACACTTGAAACTCGGACTGCTGCGCGAGACACAATAATAGAAAATTTCAAACATAGAAATGGATTGCACAATACCTTTGAAGTTTGGTGTCTGACACGACTGGTGTTACTCCAGGACCTTCTCCACACAAAACGCGTTGCAGGCTATCACACGCGTAGGAAGTAGGTTTTACCTACGAAGTACAAAAATGGCATTTGATTGTAGTAAGAGTGTGATGCGTACAGTGCCAGTTAGCGAATGCGAGTGGTATTGACATCAACAGAAAAGAAATAATGAGGGTAGGTAGGTAAAAACTGAATGAATTTGTGGATGTGGAAGGCCGGTTATTAGGAAAATGAGCGATAATGTTGCCAAACCAAATAAATTCGATAAAAGCTTGCCGTAATATGACAATTATTTTTTATTTTTCTTGAACTTGCTGCTACCAAATCTAACACAATATAAAATCTATTGTCTCGTACCTCCGCACCGCGTGTTAGATAAAACTATGCAAACTAATACACAGGTTAGCGAAGTGGCAGTCTACGTTCTACAGTCCGCATTACAACAAAATTAAATATAACAGCCGTTTTTAAAAACTATATTTTATCAAATTTATCCACCAACACCGGTACTGCACTTTTGATTATAGGCGCACCGAGGCAATTCTATTATTTTTTTGTTCACCAAACGTGTACATAATTACAATAGTAACGGTACGAAGTTTAATATTTGTTTCATACGAATTTCATTACGATGTAAAGTGAGCACGAATATATGAACATAATGTGATCAAATCAATCAAAATAAGCATATGAGTGACAATTACCACTACTACCTATCAATTGTCACTTAAAAAGGGCAAGGAAAAATATTTCGCATACATATATTTTTTCATTCAACTAAGTTTTCTTTCGTTTACGAAATAATTTAATCTGATGTTTTAGTTAAAACGTCACAATGGTGTAAACTATTCTTATTTTGATAGCGTTGTATGAAAATAATTTTGTCATTTTAAACGTACATACTCTCGAATCACACTACGGCATGGGAAATTTTTCATGCCGAAACGATAGAAGGCGTGAATGTAATAGGTATGTACTTACATTCGTTTGCAAATAAGAGACTAATATGTAAATTAATAAACTTTTATTTGACATAAAAAAAACGCACAGCACTTCATAGACATCACAAGGTAGAAAACATTACAATGGGGTACAATATTAGATCCGTCACTCTTCCTACAAAATAATTGAACATTACAACACTTAATAACTACATCAGTCATTCACACAAAAACTATCCTTAAGAATATCATAATAAAACTTGATTTTGATTAAATATTGTTTTACTGTTTCGTGATTTCATAGCCATTAATGTGGTATTTTAATATCTTTCGGTGAACAATTACAAAACGTATGAAAAGGGATGCGCGAGATGTTAAATATAATAAAAAAGTTGACGATGAATGTTTTGAATACAGACAGACGAGACGAGGATAAAGAGTAAAACACTATATGTAAAATGTCTGAAAAAACACAAGTAGCCTTAAAAAAGTTATAACAAAAAATATCATGTTCTGGTTAGTAAATAAAAAATAAAGCATATAAACACTTCAATAAATTAAAAACATAATTATTGATTATTAGACTTGTTTATTAATGTTAACAAAATTAGAAATTGCTGAGAAAAATATAATTGCATGTGAATGTATAATTGCATGAAAAATATACATTGTTTGGAGGAAAAAATATCATCGTGTATAAAATACAAAATGCTATATTATAACAGATAGTTGAAAAAATGCATAATTGTTTTGTGTTCCCAAAAAATTACGTGCCGAAATATACTTTGAGGAAAAGAAGGGAAATTTTACCTATTATTATTATATTAACAAGAACGAATATTAGATCAGTTAACAAACTCGAATACTTTTCATACTGCAATTATTTCTGCGGTACGTTATGGGGGGTGTTATGCGTATATTATTAAAACCCTAATATTATAAACTACTGATATTTATATTTAATTAATCACACTACCGTGTATTATGTATATATAATTATGGCAATCGTTACTAATCGTAAGAGGCACAGTAAAGTGTAGACCACACAAGTACACAAAAGTAAGTCAGGCAGTTTTTTTTTATCAGAAATTTCGGAAATTACTACAAGATTTGAAAATACACTTAAAAGTGCCACTAGAATCGTTTTTACGTGGAAACTATTCAGAAAATAGGTAAGCTATAACATAATAACAAAAGAAAGAATAGCGATCATAAAACCAAACTGTTATTTATTAATCCTTTTTATTACGCAACCATTACATATTATTACGTATAGATTTCTATTCAAATTTTGTTTTGGATAACAATACATTAAACCAGATTGATGTTTCAATAAACTACTAACGATCTATATTTGAATACAGCATCTGAATGTGTGGTCTAGTTAACGACATAATTTAGAATCGTTCGTAAATCCGATGTATTCTAATGATTTATTTATTTATGGGTAATTTACTTGATATGTTTCAGTAAATCGGCGATGAACTCGTTATATGATGTTATTGTTTTATCGCTGAAAGTTTAGAAATGAAAACATGTAGATGACATAACTAGAAGATGGGCGAGAACTCAAGTCCCATCAAAGTGAAGTTTCTATTGGTTACCAACCCAAGTCACAATTGAAAAGCCCCCTGGGGACAGTACCAATCTACAATCGCTAGCGGATAGGAAATCCAGCAAAATCTGATATTGACATACCACGTGACCATTTGACAGCGTATGTCAAATGAGTAAATTTTGAAGGTGTTTCTATTCTATATCGATTGTAGATTGTTCGTAGGTACTGAGGCCCTAGTGTAAGTCCGTGGTCCGTTTCGTGTTCTCCACCAATCGGAGCGCCGAACGCGTTAGATGTAGTAAATCGAATTTGTCGAAAGAAACTTACACTAGGGCCTCTGTTTAATGATAGTGATTGCCCCGTCCAACGGTTATGCTGAATGATTTGTTTATAGCTTTGAAAAATGAACAAAATAATAAACAATTACGGATTTGGAAATAGTATCTTTGATGTTTATTTTTATCGCAAATAATACAAACGTAGAACGTTTTTGAGTAACCAATTAATATCAATGAAATAATATCTACAAATTACATTCAATTAATACGATGCTTTATTTTCAAAGTTGTGCAAAAATACCATATTTTCCATTAAAATTACGTATTATCGACGAGTTCGTTATACTTAGATATTACTTATATTAACCCTAATCATACATACTACAATGTTATCGTAATTTTGGGTCCCTATAACTTATCGATCGATCACTAAAATCGAAGTTTTAAAAATTACTGTATATTGGGTTTTGGCGAAATACAAAATTAACGTAACAAATACAATGTTTTCTGAGAAATATATTAAAGTAAAATGTACAAATTTTCTTATGATTACTTTACAAATGGCACAGGAAAAGAAGCGATAAAATATGTGTCTTATAATTGGCGACAGACTGTTCCACGACCTTACTACATATGTCGTACATACAATATGCTCAGTGGATCTTGAGTTAAATTGATATTTAAATTTTCATTGACATAATATCGAGCTGACAATTTGCTAAGCCTGCCGCTAAAATCCATATAAACACCATTAAAAAATTATACAACTCGTATCAAATAATAAATTCGTTGGAAAGGCAAGACTAACATAGTACTAAGATCCATATATTATTGTGTATTGAAAAATCACAGCAAGCGTTAGAAAAATTAAATCTACAAATAAATAATAAACGATAAAATAAAGTTATCTTAAGTTAACAGTGATATGTGGGATCGATTAATTATTCGAGTTGTTAATCGATTAATCGAATAACATCGTGAAACAAACGTTTATAAAATTTATAAATTAACAATTATACAAACCACTGGTCGAATTACACTAGAAATAAATACAAGTGAATAAAGTTCTTAGAAAATTATTTAATCACTTATTTAAGAGATACAAGTCAAAACAAGTAAATTGTCGGAAAGCCATCTTGGATAATTCTGTTTTTTATTTAACGTCATTTTGACAGACCAGTCTTTTTAAATATATGTTCCCTCAAAAGTTTATGTATGGTTTTAAAGTGTAGAAGTCCCTTTAACCAAATGCTCGGCGAACAGTCGCGGATCGTATTTTCTGTGACGTATGTCAAAACTTATGTTGATCGATAAATGTGTCATTCTAATAAAGCTCGATATTTCCATACCCTTTAGACTTGTACCTCTTAACAAATTAAACTTATTTGTTCTGACTATACAGCATTCTATTTCATGTAAAAAGTTGTTATACTACTTGAAACCATGAACACACTGTTATTTCGTTCAATATTCACGATATACGCTCAACCGGTACACTGGGCCTATAAGGTGGGAACCGACACTTGCAAGGTCAGACAGGTATGTATTAAATTTACATGCATCGTGCGTGATATTTGACAATGGCACGGACATTATATGGCGTGAAAATCAAACTTTACATCTGGATTATTTTTTGTATAAAGCATAGACATTACGCGTTGTTCTATGGATCGGCTATAAGCTTTCCTGTGTCACCGGACAATAGTATTTGTGTATAATTCGCGATCATTTAATGAAATTTTTTGGATGGAAGGTAATACACGCAATTGTCATTTTTTTATTATTTATGCAAGTATTGAGCCCTCGGTCCAGCGTATATAGTAAACACACAATCTTAATACGATCAGTCTGGAGGTCTTACATGCGACTGTACAAATAATTGGCAAGGGAGTGACTATCACTGAGAAGATCCACTGTCTGATGACGGCTTTATGAGTCCCTGCGCGTACGCTGTCTGAATGCTCTCACATACGAACTTGTACTGGCTCTGCGAAAGAAATGAACATTTGAGTATTTTTAGTATCGCCAGCGCCACCTCGCACAGCACAGCGCCATCTCGCACAGCACTAGCCCACCCGTGCTCCCCACGCCCGCCGAGCAGTGTACGATCATGGTGGATATACTCACAGCGTTCTGAATGCACATTGGGCGCATGGCGCGCATGGCCCGAACGAGGTCGAGCGGGTAGAGCGGCTGGCGGCGCGCCACCAGCGCCAGCGCCACCTCGCACAGCACCAACGCGCCCGTGCGCCCCACGCCCGCCGAGCAGTGCACGATCATTGGAGGATCGAGCTCGCGCTCCTCTTCGATTTCCTCCGGGTCTACTACTGTCGGTATCACTGTGGAAAAAGATAGATTTTTATAATGCGGTAAACATTAGGTAACCACATAAGCTAGGTCCCTCTCAGGGAATAGTACCGATCTATTTAGAAGCGATAGTGCAGTACCCGTGCCGCAGTTTACTTTTTTTAGTTTTTTGAGAATGGATCACGCACTCAAGTGATGCCAGTCGTGTCGAGAGGCTCTACCACTATAACACAACAAATTTTGGCGCACAGTAGCGTGAAATCTGCACCTGCTTATAGACCGTTTCACCAAGAGCAAGTCGGCGTATGATATGTAACTCACATGCTCGATGCTTCCTCAGGTTGGAGCACAGTTGTGTGAAGCCGATGAATGCGGCGGCGTCTTCCGGCACGCCGTGGTCCGGCCACGCTGTATATTGCAGCTGAGTCACATTTCGACATGCACCGGTGTTCTCCTGAAGATCAAAGATGTAGATATATATTTCAATGATCCAGAATTATTCAGGATGCTAAATACCGTAGTTTTCTACGGATTGTAAGTTACAACTCTTGACTATATTGTATAAAAAATGATTCTATAGTTTCCGCGTAAAGACGTCACAAACATACAGACATAAGCATTATCACATTTATTATATACGTGAGAAAATTACATTGCAAGTCACGTAAGCTTTAAGACCACATCAACGCGTAGTCGCGATCATCAAACGCTAATTAAAAAAGAAATGTTGCTTACCTTGATACTCATCTCTCTCCTCACATAATGCCCACAGTTCTGTTCACTGGTCGTGTGTATCGTTAAGGCGTTGGTCGCTTTCAGTGGTGTGTTTCCCACTTTAGGCCAGTACTGGTGACACTTAGCGCGGCCTCGCTCTGAGAGAACTGTGAGCATAACTATGAGACTGCTCTCTGACTCCCACACCATCTGCCAGAAGTCGCCCACTGTTGATGACAGAGGACCTGGGGATGATATGGTACATATTAGTAACTATACTTTATGCAGAATTATTTAGGTTTTAGAAACAAAAATAATTATCAAAAAGAGTCAACAACCAATCAACAAGCAAAATAATCATTTCATTGTATCTGTAGGCACGTTTTTTATTACTAATACTTCTGTTTTCTCGATAGGAGTTCAGTGCAGTATCAACATGGCGAGTTGCTTCTAACATACTGTTAAATATCTACTACCTTCATGGATGAATTTTAATTCTGGGCTGTTACTGATAATTTTCCACTAATACTTTGCCCGAGAAATCCAGGAACTGACACAGCAGTCGAACTTGCGCGTAATGAGGCAGTCAATAAGACCTTTAGTTACATTGTTCTACCCACCTTGTGTAGCGATATATGTAAGCACTGTATCGGAGTTCGGAATCTCCATATTGATGTACGACGCGTTGATGTAGTCGCCGGTTGGTCCGCTCTTCAATATCACCCGCGTTGAATCGTCTGCAAGAAAAAATAACTCTGTTGATAAATTTTACTCGAGTGTCACGTAAGATTGTTCCACCGTCTTCCAAAAATTCGGGAAGTTATGTATAACAAGAGTTAAGGCAGCCCGTCGCCTGGCAACAGCATCGTACTATGTTGTTAATACTCACAAGGAGCGATATCTCTGTATCTGTTCTTGTTGAGGTTTTGCGGCAGTTTAGACACGTTGGTCGGCTCGTCGGGCAGTCTCCGCAGCAACGTCTCGTACTGTGTGAGCGCGGCGCCGCTGGCCAGCCCGTCGCCTAGCAACAGCATCGATTGTTCTAGAGCGTCCCCTTCTGGTCCGGATTGGTCCGCAGAGAATAGAGGCACGAAACATACCGTGGGCTCTTCAGGACCTGGATCTTCGGGGGCGTAAACGGCTGGAAATTAATTTGTATTGTTAATTTTGTAATAAATAACAACACGGGATGACACAAATAAAAATTAGGCGTGTCATTAATATTCATTCCCGCTGAACGTAGACGATCGACAAAAACAATAAAAAAATTCAATAAATGTATAATCAACTTTATGCAATACACTTAAGGTTTAATAACTGATATCATGTTGTCGTTAACGATTTCCCGCGCGTTTTTCTCACGTGTGTGGCGGTAGAACTTTTGGCGTGCAGTGATGGTGCTATTTGATTGGTTGATGAATTCACGCGTATTTAAATTGTGGTAAATACACAGATACATCGGTGGGCCAAATTAAATGTGTACTGCTTTACTGATATGTCGATATCTCGTGGCCCACCCGCATGTCGTTGTCATAATAGAAATTTAAATGTTCGTAAACGTATCCAGATAATATTGCGTCAATCAACTCACCATTCGGCTTGACGATCAACGTGAGAGTCCCTCTCGTATTTCTGATCAGTTGAACAACTTGTTCGTGAGTTAATTCATCCACGTTAGTTCCGTTTATGGATATTACCTGCAAAGATATACGGAATATTTAGTCTAGTTTTTATTGTTTTGTTTGGATGTGAATTGATAGAATGCAATTTATAAAAATGTGTTCTTTAGTACGGATTGTTAATGGTGTGGCAGAGGTCTACCTTGGCTTGTAACAGTTATATGCAAGTATAGTGACCTGGTCGCCCTCCTGCAGCTGCAGGCGGGTGCGCGAGGCCACGCGCGACACGAGCACGGCGGCGCCGCCCCCGCCGCGCACGTTGAACCCGAACAGTCCGTCGGCGCCCGGCTCCAGGCGCACGCGCACGCCGCCGCCGCACGAGCCGCGCGACCCGCCTGACCCGCCCGACCCGCCCGACCCGCCCTCAGACCCCGACTCCGACGCGTCCACCCACGACAGCGGGATGCGGAGCACGCGCTCCAGGAAGTCGCCCTCGCTGTTCATATTGAAAATATTAATTAATAGACGACTGACGACAACGATGATACGAAGATAGGGCTAAGATGAGAGACTCACTGTATCTCGGAGACTGGCCTGGACACGTCGGTCCAAGCGGGGCGGGGCGGCGGCTCGGTGTGTGCTGTCACTCGCGAGCCGCGCATGCCAGCAGGCGAGGCGCAGCCTACTGAGCGCTCGCGAGTTCGGGAGCTGCTGCGTCTGTGGACACCATAACAATTGTTATTATTAGCTGGAAGACAAGCCGTGCTTTCTCCGTCTATGGAATCGAACCACCGATCGGACATAACGACAAACTGTTAAGCCATCTCACGCATATATTATAATTTGAATAATTGATTCTAGTCAGCACGTTTCAGATCGATGCTGAGCATTTTGCCTCCCTCAAGTTGCGCCACAAAACTTGGTCCTGCGCATTCCACATCCATTTTACCCCTACATATTGGTCGCTTGACCCGACTTGATCTATCTAAAGCTGCGTCACTAGCTCTACACAATTATGTAACTTTTAAAAAAACCAATACAAACGATATAATGCTTACCTAACAAAACTCCTATTCGTTGATCTCGATCGTCTCGCATCTTCCAACGCCATGGTCTCAGTTCTGGGCACGGTGGGGGCAGCTAACCCTGCTAAGGCTCCGAGTGCTGCTAATAACGCTCGTCTCCTAGGAGCTCGGAGTCTGAAGAAGCCGTGACGTTCTACGCTACATCGCCATAATGCTTTAGCTGCTCGGCTGGAACGCATGTTGAAACCGAGGACCGTGTCGTAACTTTCCGACTGTGGATGGAAGTTTTTTGTTCAGAATATGACAGTTTAAATGGCTCTCAGATTGACTTGTAAAATTTCTGTTTAGGTCAAAAGATTGGTGAGAATTTTTGCTTAAATGAGACGATTACATAACTAACTTTCGTTAACACAAAATACTTGGTATCGTATTAAGAAAGCACATAGTGGCCAACTCCTGAATAAATGAGAGTTTTGTGGATTATAATGCAGTTTATTACAACATACATACATACATAGACATATTTAAATTTAAACAAACAAATTTTCGGTGATATCGATACACGAAATAGGTGTTTTAGTCCATACTTTTATGGAATTTTGCGATACTTACAGGTTCCCTCTTCAACTGTATGAAGAACTGCTTCTTCTTGAAGGAAATCTTGACGATTTTACTCCAAGAGAATGTGTTCACTCTGATATTGTTTTGAAACACGACTATACCTATTGACGTGACGCCAATAAATATGTCTTTGCCGTTGTAATCCTGTGAGGGTAGAAATATTGATGTTTATCATACACATTATAATTATAGTATCACGCCAATATTCACGGAAGGATTAGACAGCAGAATTATACTATTGTAGTTCCCCGCATTTCACTGATACTATTGCTACTGTGAAATTTCGTAACGGTATAACCCTGCCTGACCTGGGAATCGAGCCCAGGACCTCATGCTTTGCAGCCGAATTAAATTAAAATGTTAATAGTATAAACACGCAGTGCTGTTTAATAAAAGAAAAGGGTGCCTGTTATACCCCCATAAGTGTCGTCAAAAAAGGAGTAATGCATTTTCCTGCCACATTGAGAAGTTCTTTTACAGTATCTCTATAGTAATTGATGAATAGTTACTTGAACTATGAGATAGAAACATTATGATTGCCTGAATATGAACTTTACGCGAAACATAATTTTTTTTTTGTAATTTGAATTGGTTGTATTAAAAGTAAACCAAAGAAGACCTTCAGGGCGAAATGCTCCTTTTTAAATCATTAATTTAAATTTCATTCAATTATAAATTTCAAATTCCATTCAGGAGTCAATATTTTTAAATTTACTATAATAGAGCTCATGACCCATCGCTTATAAAGTGTATTAAAACGATTATCCTTCCTGCCACATTTAGGTAAGCGAACAAAGTTATGTGTATTATAAATAAATAAATATCAACTGTACGTCGACGGCATCGGTACCAATACAGGAGTATCAGACCAGTGAATAAGGACATCAATGTTGTCGTAGTTTCATGACGTATGTTGATAATCTAAACGTTTTGTTTCGTCATATTAGTAGTTATGGCCATGAAAGTTAAAATTTGTAAATATCACTTCATATCATAAAACAAAGTTACCTGCCGCGTCTGTCTGTCTGTTCGCGATAAACTCAAACACTACTGAACGGATTTTCATGCAGTTTTCACCAATAGACAGAGTGATTCACGAGGAAGGTTTAGGTGTATAATTCATTGTGGTTTTGTGTAAATTGGCTGAAATATGACGCTGATTGTTGAAGATGTCGGAAAGAATCATGCCGATTGGGAGCTTTACTGACGTGCGCCGTCTAAATGCTCGACGCAACAGGCTGATACGATAAAAATAGTAAGTAGTAAGTGCGAAGCTGGGACGGGTCGCTAGTAGTATATAAATACCTACTACAATTAGTCTGTAGCAGATACAAATAAAAATTTAACCATCACTAGTCTCCATTGCGCCGAAACATACGCGTCCCGATTTACAATAAGACAGCTCGGGAGCTTAAATTGAGATTTACCTTCGAAAGTCAGGCAACAATGGCTTCTAATAGGTCAGTAACGTAATCACTAGGCTAGAGACATGGGCAACAGTGATTGCTGACCATCCAATGACACGCAAGATTGTATGCCGTCGTCTTACATAATAATCTTTTCTTTTGTAAAAAAATCTTGCTGTTACTGTTTACTCTAGAAACAGATTAGGAAATAGTTTACCTACTAAAGAGAAAAGTTATCATACCTTAGCGGGGTGCGATTCAACCCCGTAGCAGTCCAATCGTTTGGCATGCTCCAAGAAGTTAGCTTCGGCATCCGCAGGGGCCTGGCCTTTGTGCAGTTTATGAAGCTCTCGTATACGACGCTCGTCTTCAGCCGTCTGCTTGGGCAAGAGGCAGAGGTCTGATAGATAGGTGGGTGGGTGCTCTGACACGTTGTAGTCACCTAGTTCCGCTGTGAATTGAAAACGAGAATTAATCAAACTATTTTTCAGTTTTGGAAATGTAACGTGGAACTCGCCTCATGATGTGTATGAAACTTTGTCGAAGGAGTTGCCTAATACAACTGGCTTTTCGTCAGACAGACATTTCGTCCTTGAAGTTCTAACACCACGTAAGTAATTTTTTGGCGGTTTAGACATTTTGATGGCAATTGCTAGAGAATCGGTAAACGCCGCGGAAATTGTTTTAGCCAATCAGAAACAAGAATCGTCCAATAGAAACTCATAAAATTAAATGAATATAAAATGGTATTGTACTGGTGTCTGTGTAAAATTATGCAGTTTTTTACTTTCCTGAAAAGTTGCTATTTTTGACATACGTGGGTGTTAGACTTGCATTCTATAGGAAAGGCAGACATAGGTGCTTCATCAGTAGACCATGGCTGTAGTCGCCGAAAGACAAAAGATGATGATAAAGTAAGTATTAGTGACTAATGTTGCATATATGTTTGTTCAATAAAAGATTAAAAAATAACCAGCTGGCGTAACTCTAGAAGCGTTATACGAGCGTTGGAAAGCCAATGTAAGAGTAAAAATGGGATAACTTAAACGAGATTACGATTACGAGCAAGAGTTCCAAAAAGTAATAGGCAATATGAAGGATGTAGGCAGACTAAATAGGAATAAACGAGATCAAGGATTCTTCCTACTGATAACGAAGCTATGGTTCAATAATTTACTATTCACACAAACATGGCACCTCAAGCCAGATGGCACGTATTCTATTACAGCCTTACGACATAATTATAAGCTAAGAACATATCGATCACGTTTCAATGAATGCGAGGTGCATTGTAGATATGAAAACAATTATATAACTCTATCTAGGTATTACTATTGATCTCAGTGTATACAGATTAAGTACTCAATTTCATGATCAAAATCATGAATACTGATACATGATTAGAAGACACGGTTGGCGCAGTGTCTAAGCCAGTGTTCCGCAAACTTTTTGTGTTCAAGGTACATCTAGGAAATCGAAAAATTTTGGAGGTACACCATAAATGAAAGATCAATTTTTACATAATATTAATCAACATATATAAATATTAATCAACAAACCAATATTTATAAGTAATTAACCTTATTTTTCCGAGGCACACCAACTAATGACCACGGTACACCAGTGTGCCGCGGCACACACTTTGCGGAACACTGGTCTAGGTGATTAGCTTACTGCGCTAGGTGGCGCGGGTTCGATTCCCGCACGGAACAAATATTTGTATGATCTGATATATCTACAGATAGTTGAGTCGGGTGTGGTTGTGTGGATGTGACATGTATGTTTGTAAACTGTACCCATGACATAGGAGACGTACCAGTGTGGGGCAATGTATAAAAAAAAAAGAAATGATGAATGACTTTTTCATTACATTACTTGAGAATATAAAGGTAAAATTATTGTCGACAGTATGAAACCATGACGTAACATAACATCACGCCTGTATTTCTCGAAGGGTTAGGCAGAGGTGTACTATTGGACAACTACATTTCACCAATGCTATTATAGCCGAACATATAATAAGAGGCGAGTCTATTGCTATCTACCGGGGAACGAACGCAGGGCCTCACGCTCAACATCCGCTCTTGCAACCACTGTACTAGTGAGGCTGTTTAATTATTCTTACATATAACGTGGATAATGTGGTTAAGCTTACACATGTTTTTCATATCTCATTGATAAATCATTTATGTAATTGAAATTTAATTTCATATTTGAAGCATAATTATTTGCTTTTAAAGGAAAACCGTGAGGATAAATAACTGAACAGATTTATTTTAATCCTGCACAATATATAATGACACATTATTTCACTGATAACCCTGTTTTACAACAGGAATTCTTTTTAATTTTACTGGCAAGGCGAAGGAAAAATATGTACAAAACCATCCAGGGATTAAGTGTTTTAAAAAAATGTGTGATGTTGGCTAAACGTCCATTGATATAAAAATGAAAGAGATTTTTTATCAAAAGCTAATATTAAACAATAGGGTTTTAATTAAAACATAATGATCAGATTCAGCGCGTTATGACGTTAGACGAGGAAAATGTGATGTTAAACGATGCGAAACTGTGGCGATAAGTGAGAAATTATTTTCCTACAATGTAGGGTTGGCTTCAGAAACTATGTCTATATACTATAACAATCATCCTTAGCGATCAACTAAGGATGATTGTTATATGTACTTATATCACAAAACCAATAAGGTCTATTTTCCTCTGCCACCCCGTGTATAACAACAGAATATCAACCTCATGATTTTCGTTGTTTCAAACAACTTTCAAAGAGGTCTCAACGATACAGTACTACACATTGCGTCTCATACATTGTTGTTATTTCTACCGCTTTGGATGAAAAGCGATTAAACGGAAGAGATTTATAACGCGGTTGTGGAAACGCCAGTAGGGGACGCCTTAGAAGGACTTATACGGACCTTATTGGTGATATCATTCTAAAAAGTCAGGTGCGCAGTACCCACAACCGGCGTTCATGTATGAAACGATGCATGAATGTAGATGAAGCAAAGGGGTTATGTATGCATTGTAGCACGTGGCGTTCCGTAGTTTCTGACTACCATGGGAAAAAGGCGTGACTTTATGTATGTATGTATATAATATCCATTATCATCAACTTATAAAACAAGCAACGCGTCAGAAGGAACGAGTCTTAGTTGTATTGCCAGCATTGAATACCTATTTACTTACCTTTCTGCCCTTAGTGTCGCGGGTTCGATTCCCGAAGGAACAAATACTTTAATGATATACAGATAGTTGTTTCGGGTCTGATTGTGTGTGCATGTGACATGTATGTTTGTAAAAATGTACCCACGACACAGGAGAGATCCTAGTGTGGAACAAGGATCTTTTTTAAGAATAAAAAAAATACAAACGATAGAAAGACATTATATCAGAGCCATCGCCGAAACTCTTCAACGGCACTTTTAAGAAAAAAATACCTATAGATACAGACCTTGCACAGTAAACGAAGCTAGCAATAAGGCAGTGTTTTTCGGGGCGTTCATTCTGCCGTCAAGCAGCAACTTCCTCAGTTGAAGGCACAGTAGGTATCTCGTATACTCTTCAGCTAGTCGGGACGGTTCGGGCGGGTAGAAGCGGACTGCTAACCAAAACTGGGCGTTTGCACCGACTTGCTTCTTCACTGACTTTGTGCTGTCCAACCAACGCTGCGGAAGATAAAAGAATCATTCAATATGAAGGTCTTTACTTGTATAAAAAATAATCATCTGTATTTGTTCTTGTACTTAATGATTATAGAGGAAAAAATGATTCAGTAGGTATCAGTTACTGTATAACGCGAGCAAGATATCCTGAACTACGAGATAGTAGCTGTTCATTAGTATTATGATTCACACATCTCCAGCTCTTAGGTCTCTAAGTACAAAACGACGCATGTAGGAATTCACATCGGCAAACTTCGGAAAACCGAAACCGAACCGATCACAGCCACTCTCGAGACCACGGATATTTATTAGCACTCCAGTAAAAAGTGATATTTACGCTAAATTGTAAAGTAGTGACTATTATTGTTTGTACGATCAGGTAAATCGATGTAACTTATTAATTTTGTACCGAACGTTTTGTATCATAGGGGAAACACAGAGTTGTAGGCCATTTGGAAATGCCCGAGGATATACGTTGTACAACTATGTTCGGAAGAAGTCAATAAGTCGCATTTTTGTAAGATAAATGAACTAGTTAGACAGAACATGAATGCGTCACAGAATTAAATACCACTGGGTGACATTGTTCTCGGTCTTCGCACTGAGTGCCAAGATCATTGAGCGAGCAGGAAAAATGAGAATAAAATTAGGGGACAGATGTTTTCGAAGCCGCGTCTTTGTAAAAGATGACCTTAGCAACATCTCCTTTAATCTATACATATAAATAAAATTGGAGTGTCTGTTTGTAATATTGAAATAACCGTTTTTTAATACATGCATATTAGGGTGTCCCAAATATGACAAAAAAAAATTTTTTTTCGAATTTTGAAATGCATACCCTCTATATCTTTTATAAATGCAAAAACATACTCAAATATGAAATTTTATCATTCTAGCATGATTGCAACCCGTGCCGACCTAGCCACAAAGTTTATCAAATCTCATGTTTAATGTTAATATTTGGTTCTCCTATAAAATTAATAAAAATGCAATAAATGAAGTAAATGTTGTGAAAAATAGAAGCTGTATGAAGAAAATATTTTATTATGAGAACATACAGTAAGATGACAGAAGTAAAAACAATAGAGAAAATTGACAATATTCATTTCACAAAGTAGATTATAATATAACTGTTCCAGCCAATACTACAACATGCTGCCCTAATCTACGTTGTGTAAATAAACTATTATGTAACAAATAAACCTAAACTACTAAGCGATCTTTTAAGTTTGACACGCTGTACTGGTTTAGTTAAAACATCTGCAGGTAACTTAGTAGTTGGAATAAACTCAAGCTTTATAGTATTATCAGATATTTTTTCCCTAATATAATGATATCTAGTATCAATATGCTTTGTACGACCATGGTGAACAGGATTCAAAGCAATTTTGTGTGCACTCTGACTATCCCCTGACAATACAACTGTATCAATGGAACCGCTTACTTCATGCAAAAATCTCCGCAGATAAACTGCTTCTTTAGTTGCAGAACATAGCGCCATATACTCCGCCTCTGTTGACGATAAAGCAACTGTACGCTGTTTCTTTGATTCCCAGGAAATAGGACCATTACCAAATAAAAACACAAATCCTGTATAGGAACGACGGTCTCTAGTATCATTAGCCCAGTCTGCATCTACACATCCATGTAAATAACGTCCAGTTTTCTTATATGTTATACAAACATCCAACGTACCTTTTAAATATTTTAATACACGCTTTGCAGCTAACCAATGTAAATTTGTCGGTTTGGAATTAAACTGACTTAAATAAGATACAGCATAAGCTATATCAGGTCTTGAGTTTATGGCCACAAACATCAAGGAGCCAATTAGTCCTTGATAATCAATTTGATCATAAGTTTCCGTATTATCTTCACCCATCTTCACTATTGGCGTATCTACAGACTTACAATTCTGTAAATTGTATTTCTTCAGTAAGTCTGTAATAAACGTGTGTTGTGATAACTTTATGCATCCATTTTGGTTCATAATATTTAATCCTAAATAATATTTTAACTCGCCCAAATCTTTTAGAGCAAAATGTTTTTGCAAATCATTCTTGACAGTTACAAAATGACAGTGATCTTTATAAAATAAGATTATATCATCGACGTACACAGCCAAAATGACAGTGTCGCAACCAAACTTTTTTACATATACACACGCTTCTGAAGGAGTGCGCATAAAGCCTATAGAGTTTAACGTATCATTTAGCTTGATATTCCAAGCCCTCGGTGCCTGTTTCAACCCATAGAGTGACTTCTTCAGTAGACAAACTTTATCTTCATGACCTTTGTAAACAAAACCTTGAGGCTGTTCCATGTATACCTCCTCTTCTAGCACGCCATTGAGGAATGCAGTGTCAACGTCAAGATGATGCATTTTAAGGTCAGTTTCAGCCGCTAGGGCAAATAACGTCCGTAGGGAAGAGTTGCGTATGACTGGTGAAAAAGTTTCATTGTAATCTATACCTGCTACTTGAGTGAAACCTTTTGCAACAAGTCGGGCCTTGTATCTAGAAACATTGCCATCAGCATCTCTCTTCACTCTATATACCCACTTACAAGGGACAACCCTTTTATTTGTTCGATTTACGAGAACCCAAGTCTCGTTTAATAGTAAGGACTCGTATTCTTCTTTCATTGCTGACATCCATTTACTATTCTCTTCAGAGTTCATTGCTTCAGCATACGTCTTGGGATCTGCAGAAACATTTTCAACTGACGTAGCTATCCAAGAGTCAAATCCAAAATAATCTGGTTTCTTTTGCTCCCGCTGTGGATATCTCCTTTCTTTAATAACATCTTCAGGCTGATGTGTGATCACAGGAACTACAGGGACATCAGACGCATCTTCAAAGAAATTGTCGTCATTTGATGTAGATGAGCCTAAAGGCATTGATGATGCAGTCCCGATACATTCAGAATCAGAAGACATTGGCATAGATATATTCTCACAATCTTCAACCTTTTTCACATCATTAAAACTATTTTCAAAAAATGTTACATCTCTTTCCTTGACTAATTTTCTAGGGTTTTGAGCATCACGAAAAAGGTAACTGTGTGGATCTGGAGAGTATCCAACAAAAATATGTTGAGTAGCTTTAACATCCAGTTTTCTACGCAACTGTGTAGGCACATGTACATATGCTCTACAACCAAAGACTTTTAAGTGACTAAGATCAGGTTTCATACTATACCACATCTCAAAAGGTGTAGCTCCAGACAAACTACGATGAGGGGATCGATTCTTCAAATATACTGAACACTCAACAGCATCCTGCCAGTAAGCTTTTGATAACGAGCTTTCCGCAAGTAAAGCTCGAGCCTTCTCGATGATGGAGCGCCCTGTACGCTCTGCAACACCATTCTGCTGTTGACAATATGGTACAATAGTTTGATGAACAATACCTCTACTTGATAAGTAATTAGAGAGCTCCTTGTTCACGAACTCTGTACCGTTATCAGTTCGTATAGTTTTTATTTGATTATCCGTTTGTCTTTCTACCAGAGTAATAAAATCACAAATTTTATTCTTCACCGCCTAGGTCACAATGAATTAACTCCAAAATAGATGTCGCTTTCTTGTACAACAGCGGCTTAAAAGGCTTCCTTGCTTGTTTTCCTTCTACACACGCTAAACAAGGTTCCTTATCAACATCTCCAAATTGTACACCTACTGCCGTTTTCTTGAGTTTATTCATACCTATCCGACACAAGTGCACTTTGACGTTTCCCAATTCCGGCTCTGGCATAAACGATTAGGTCACTTGTGTCGGATAGGTATGAATAAACTCAAGAAAACGGCAGTAGGTGTACAATTTGGAGATGTTGATAAGGCTTCCTTGCTTGTTTTCCTTCTACACACGCTAAACAAGGTTCCTTATCAACATCTCCAAATTGTACACCTACTGCCGTTTTCTTGAGTTTATTCATACCTATCCGACACAAGTGACCTAATCGTTTATGCCAGAGCCGGAATTGGGAAACGTCAAAGTGCACTTGAAATGCTGAAAGATCCTGGGGAATACTAGTACAGTTTAATGAATACAATCCACCATGATCAGAAGCACACAAAGCAGGAACACCTGTACAAGAAAAACCTGCATCATTATAAAATTTACAACCTTCTTTATCAAATACAACATTAAAACCTTTTTGAACTGCCTTTTTAACAGAAATTAAATTATTCTTCAACTTCGATACAAAAACTACATCTGTAATAACTTTCACATTTTGTTCATCTGTCATAACTGTAACATCACCAATACACTCACTTTGTAACACGTCACCATTTGCAATAGTTACTTTTCCATTGGTATATGGCTTCACGTTATCCATCCAATCTAAACGAGAACTCATATGTGTTGTAGCTCCTGAATCAACAATCCATTTGTTGCCTGAAATTTCTTCACCTGGATTATCAACATTCAGAGCACATAAAAGAGTTGTGTTATTGCTGCTCACCTTCTTGGTTTTCTTGTGCGGACAATCTGGCCGCTTGTGACCAGGTTCATTGCAGTCATAGCACACTACAGAGTTCTTTTTGGTTTTAGAAATAGAGTGCTTCTGTTTCAGTTTGTGACTGTACCGAGCTTTCAAGACAGTATCGTTTTCTGTTGTTACACTTTTTGTAAATTCGTTTAACAGCTTACTTTTTATCATCTCCGTAGTTATGTCAGCATTCGAGTTCTCTAAAGCCATTACTAGAGGATCATAGTATGGCGTAAGTCCTCCTAACAGTATAGCTGCTAATGTGGCATCCTCGATATCCTTCCCAATATCAGCCAAATCTTGAGCCGTACTCATAACTGCGTTTATGTACATTTCTATATTCTCAAATTCTGTCAGAGAATATCTATACAATTTTCGTTCTAATGCTAAGCGACGTCCCATCCCTTTATCTTCATAGGCTGCTGCTAGTGCGTCCCACGCTTCTTTAGCAGTTTTTGCTCGCCTCACATGTGTGATTGCTGCCCCATCTAGAGTAAGACAAATTTTTGACAACGCCTTCATAGAACGCTTCTCTCTAACATTCTGGGTAGTAGTATCATCTTTTGGATACCCAACTATTGCTTCCCATAGTTCTTCATGTAAAAGATACATCCTCATTTTGAACTTCCACTGGGTATACCCATCTCTATTAGATAAAGGTCGAATCCCAGCAAATTTCGAATCGGTCGAGCTTGACATCATCTTTTTATAAAATTGACAGCTCACCAGAAAAGAAATGTTCAATAGCTACATAAATAGTGATATCACGGAACTTTTATATTTTCCACCACTATAAACGACTATTTAACTTTTACAGCATTATTTTTCGTGCTGATAACGTGTTGTGAAAAATAGAAGCTGTATGAAGAAAATATTTTATTATGAGAACATACAGTAAGATGACAGAAGTAAAAACAATAGAGAAAATTGACAATATTCATTTCACAAAGTAGATTATAATATAACTGTTCCAGCCAATACTACAACAGTAAATAAAAGACAAAATTAAATTAGAGAAATATTTATCTTTATTTAAACACATAAAATAACAACAATCAGCCAGGGTAATTTCTCTTTAGGGTATGTTTTTTACAGTCTGGATAAAAAATTCTATGTTCCTGGATACAACGCAACAGGAATTATTTTTGCTCTTCTTTAGCCGTGATAAGTCCGTAAAATCTTGCATTAATTTGACAGTTCTTTCAGCAGTGTCATTTAAAATCTTCAAACGAGTTATTCTTCTTTTAGTTTCTAGAAAAGCAGCTTATCTTCCCAAGGCACATATTCCTGAAGAAAAATGTCGTCGATCTTCAGTCGAGATTTTTATTTTTCTTCTTTTCTATCTGAATTTCCCCCTCAAAAACACTACGCATAGTTCGACCGATTCGTGATAATCGTCTCTTATTAAAGCTTTGTTCAGTTGTGCTATAAAAAACATTAACAAAGATGTAATGTTTGTCTCAGCAACATGGTATTTTACGAAATCAAGGCATTTTTCAATGTTATTTGAATCGATATTTTTCCAATTGTATCTGAACTTTTTAAAGATCGGAATATCTGGACTGCTAGTAATTTGCTTTATCTTGTTACAGTTTTATGAACCCACTCATAAACATGAGGACGACAAGCGAAAAGTAACAATTCTCTTTCTAAAGTCTGTTCCAAAAGAGCACAAGCTCCATTGAAACGTCCAATATTCGAAGATGTTGTGTCGCAACACATTATTTGTACCTTGTCATTAACATTCCAGTTATAGAGGGTAGTTGAGATGGTTTTAGCGAATTGGCGAATTTGCTGAATCGAGGATTTGTTAATGAAGATGTAATCGATGTTCAGACCAAGCGCTTCTACGAGCGCATGAAGAATGTAAACGGAGTCTCATATGCTTAGCTGGCATCGATCTAAAGCTACGACGAGTTTAGGTGTTATCAGATTCTTTCCGCTGGCAAGCTGACTTCGTCTGAATCATGTGGATATTCCAAGTTAAGTGTAGTATAAGTCCATGCAAGAGCCAGTAACTCTTTTTGTCTTAGTTTTCTTTCCTTTTCCTCTAATCGTCTTAGTCTAGCTCTTTTGTCTTTGTCCGCCAAGTTTTTGTGTACATCAGGTAAGCGTCCCGGTCGACTTGGCTCTCTCTGATTCTTCAAAAATACTTTGTCTTCCTCTATTTTCATTCTTTCAAAGGCATCAGCATGTGCAATATCAAATAAGTTATCAAGGTGTCTTTCACAATTATTTTCTGAGTTCTTTTACATTTTTTTGCAGCTCTCTCCAAACGTGGTTTTTGTAGGAATTCTTATATTTTTCTCAAATATAATGCACTTCCTAATCACAAGATTAGCACTTTCACTAAAAGTCGTTTGACTTCGCGAATATTGTCAAACAAGACAGCGAGAACTTGTCGATTAGATGGTAATTTTACGCCATTTATTAAATGGTTTTGGAAGTCCGGTAAGAAAAATACTTTGTTTATCACTCCGTAATTCAACTGACATCTTTATGCAAGAAATAACAGCGTACTAATATTCTAAAAAATCACGTATGAAATGACAAATAAAACACGTAGTTACAGGTCGCAGTGCAGTACACGCGCAATTTGTATGGGCGAGTTTTAATCGCAAGTCGGCACGGGTTATCGTTCATAAAATGGGCTAATCTTTTGTTTTTAGACTATATTGGGTTATTACGAAAGTTTTTAGAAGGTATGCGTAAAAAAAAATCGCACTTGAAATTTATGGGACACCCTAATGCATATGAATATATATACGGTACATACACCAAAATAATTTTTTTTACAATTTTTGTCTGTCTGTCTGTATAGGCTAATCTCTGAAATGGCTGGACCGATTTTGACGGGACTTTTATTGGCAGGTAGCTGATGTAATAAGAAGTAACTTAGGCTACTTTTATTTTAGAAAAAATCTTTTATTTTAGAAAAAAATAGGATTAAGTGCATTTGGTCTTCTTAACTTCACGTAACTTTTATAAAAAAAAAATTAATGGCTTTTCGCACTAAAAAATACATTGTTAAGTTCCAGCATCCACGCGAACGAAGTCGCGGGCACAGCTAGTGAGTAAATAAACATTTAGAATTGGTGTAAACATTTCGTTACTAAGGGCAAGTAAAATTCTCTTTAGTACAGGAATATACATTAATTAATAATATTACTTCTACAAAACTAGCTTTCGTAAGAAGTTGAATAGATATCAATGCTGCATTAATAAAACTGTTTGAAGCAGGAAGACTAGGTGCGGACGACCTGCAATTCCGATATGAAAACAACTCTCTTTTACTTTCGAACTGTAACCGTGCAATCTGTAGGTACACATTTTTCTTCGACAAACCGAGAAACAATTTTGAATTTGGCGATACCAGTATCAAAAAAGTTCATATGTCATGACTTCTCACACCAAAGAAGCTGCACTGACATTACTATTGCGAAGAGCAATATTGTTGGGGAATTTGTTTAATTTTTCCGAAAGTAAAAAACACTTGGAAAGCATTCAAAAGTGGGCGATGGAACATTCTCTTTATTGAAAATATATATTCAAAAAAAAATCAGACCGCTTTGAAGAACAAATAGAGTTTGTGGTGGAAAGATAAGCTAATAGGCCAAGTTCGTATGAAGGCTGACTGCCCAGGGATCGTCGGATGTATCCTCAAGAAGTTTATATTTTTCCTACATATTGTTTTCCTTACGCCTTTCCTACGACAACAAAAAATGGTAAGCCGCAATGTATGTCATCAAACAGAACATAATCAAAGTCCAGTAACAAGAGAATCAATCAAGAAGTGTCCAATTAAATAATTCAATCAAACGATTATGTAACAAGTTAAAAATATACTCACATTATTTTTAAAGTGATTGCTATGATCGATAAAACTGTCCAATTATATCTGTGATCAATTAATCTTTTAGATCTTATTAATTTATCACTTGAAATATAAATAAAAATATCAGCGTGCGCATTGAAATATTCGTACATATTTCAGTTGACATAATCTACAGCTCATTAATTTTAGATTAACAGTTGAAATTATTATTTCTTCTAACGATTTTATTTATTAATTTAATTTACTTTAACTGTCCCATTAGTTCAGTAATCGCAAAAGCAGACTATGCAAACATGAGTTGAATATCAATTTGGCTATCTTATCCCATTCTCTACATTTAACCGAAGCATTGCCATCGTCCAAGAGGGCAATTCTCGCGCCTTTACAGATGACGAAATCGAGATATACCAAAAAAAACATCGTGGACATCGGTCGGCTACCTTTTTCCGAATTCTTGTAATATCACATTAGATATATCTTTACCTTTTAACGCCTGACATGCAACTAATGGTCAGATGCAGTCAATATTTTAGTGACATTTTCTACAGAGGAAGAGATAATCTCCACAATACAGATTTATGTCAAAGTACGTGAGAACAGGCTGGAGTTAATGAAGCCATACAAGGCACTTCAATAAACAGATAGTTACAGACAGATGGTATAGACATCATAAAGTACTTGGAAACCCAGAGACATGACTCATAGCGTGACATTATAAAATTGAAAAGAATCCATATCTTTGAGTGGGAACTACTAAGGATTAAGTGTGAATTGCACAGATATTATTATGACTCATGAAGCTTTTCAAGCTAATAGGCTAATTATAAAGAGGTAAAATTTGTTTGTATGTGGGGGTAATCTCCGGAACTAATGATCCGAATCTGAAAATTCTTTTACCGATAGATAGCTACAATATCCCCGAGTGCTACAAGCTATAAATTATATATGTAGATCACGCGGACGAAGTCGCGGGTTGAAGCTAGTTCTTAATATCGTCGCTCAGCCATGAAAACCGTGTAAGTTTAAAACACAACATTTTACAGGAGAAAAGAAAAATGGTTGGCCAAAAAAAAAAAATCTATGAAAGCTTTTGATTTTTAGGACTTGGCGACGATAAACTTTACCGAGTTTCTCAGACGAAAATGGCTGAATGAATCTCTATACAAGGTTCTCATTATACATCATAGGCGGCGCTAGGAGTTTCTGAGTTAAAAGATTTTTGAACTAATACGTGTTTTAGGATTTTATCAATCTAAAGAAAAAAAAAACGTTTTTGAAAAAATAAAATATGGAATTACGCGGTTTTCACTGCTGGGCGAAGATATAATGACAGGATTTAAGCACTTTCAACAAGAACATAAAATTAAGTTAATATTCAATTATTTAGTTTAGTTTTTAATTTGTTTTCGTTCGTATAGAAAAACTAATATAATTCTTGATTGAACTCTTACAACAAATGACGAAAGCAAGTGACCGATACGTGAGGTTTCATAATGATCATTAAACCATTGTCTTGTTTTTATAACCGTCATAATAATTATGAATATCTCAAGTTCAAATAATGGCGTATTGTTCTAAATAAACTAATTGCTTTTCATTTTTTATAAGTAATAGTGGCGCATCAAGTTACGCTTACGTTACGGTACGGAGAAAATAAATAAAGTATAAAATTACACTTGTACAAAGCATAGTGTAACACCTGTATTTCTCGATCTTTATCTGATGCCGTTATTGAGTCCTATGGGACAATAATGGATGAGCTTATTGGCATCTACTCGTCACTTTTCCAAAAAGCTTAGGAAGAGCTACTATTGCGACTTCCTTGTTCCTAATTTATATTTTCATATCTGCATATCTAACACAAACAAGTTGAACAAAACTACATTATTAGTATCTAATAATGTTAAATACGAATAAGTCAAAGATAATATTTGACTGCAAATATAGCACTTATTTAGACAAATAGTTACCAATCATCACATGATTTTAACTCTAAAGACTACTCAAATAAGACAAATATTGGCTTCACTATGACCAGATGCCAACATTAATATGACATCATTCCAATATTGAACAGAGATGTAGATTTGTAGTGTCATTATATAAACAATTAACCCACTTTACTAGTAGACCGATCAATCACATACAATATCAAGCAACTGACAATTCATCTCTATACATTATATTGTACTTCAGAACTGTATTTACAAGTAGAATATTTAAAGGTCCATGCGCAACTGCGGTTGCCGGCAGCCTGTAGGTTGAGCACAAATTTGAGTCCGTTATTCCATACAAATACTACACTAGAGATCATTTCTGAGTCCTTTACTAATACGAATCCACAAGTAATTTTTAAATAAGTAATCATTTGAAAACTGTCTTAGGTGCACTAATTTACTCAAAACATTATGGATTGTAGATCTTTGCTCAGAAAGTAGAACATGCATGAGGTACTAAACTCAATCAGAGCAACTCAATAGGGAAAGTTTAATTATATCACATACATAAACATGTGTATTTTTGTTTTACCTTAGTGTAATAATGGATATTCAATCATTTATCAAAGTTCTAAGAAAATTATTATTTTGTGAATTTACTTCATTATCATTGCATGAAAATATAGTTGTGATAAGTAAGAATTTTTTTTCAAAACTTACAATAGGTACAGAATATGATAATATAATTATAAAAACCCTTTTCATCATATAAATTTTTGTTGTTTCAGTTAATGGTCATTATTTAAATTCTTCACGCCACAGTTTATTTCAAAAATCTGCCTGTAAACTATGGGGTATTGAAGTTTTAGGGAAAATTTTCAGAATGCATGCAGATGATGTCACATACAAAGGCTAGTATGAAAGAAATAAAGTTGCGACAACAATAAAACATACCGTTATTTCCGTATTTGTTGCGCTGGGTGGTGCCCCATTCTCAGTAAACTGTAATCCAAAGTAATCTTTTTCAACTAATTCCAAATGGTGATAAACTTGTTCTAGGAGGACACTTCCTTTAGCCTTTTTCTGAAAAGAAAGACAACAATTTAGGCATTATCAACAAGTTTCACAGGGAAAACAATTATTTTATAAGGGTTCAAAAAGATTTTGCAATTAAAATGAGTATAGTACTTTTCAAGACAGATTATTATTAGTTTCAAACCAAAGACCATGAATTCAATACAATAAATTGAATGTTTAAGTAATCACAGTATAATAGGTAACTATCAAGATTCTTCCAATATTTATACATTTAATATTGGTATAAGGAAATTACTCCCAAGGTCCTGGGAAGATATACAAACTGAATACTTCTTATTATCACTATTTGATATCAAAACATTTCTCACAATAGATATTTGGGAATCACCTGATATAAAAACAATCCTTGGTTTAGGTAATCCCTACCATAATTAGATAGCTATAAAAATTAAATTACTGTCAATAGTGTTAAATAAATAGGCTAGATGTCTGCATCAAAAATAGGTTCTGAAATCATGTTTGGTACATAGTTTTGCTATAATAAACTGAGTAAAACTTAATCTCTTGCTTAGCTTTGGTGTTTTTAATTTTTAATTTATCAAAATCTCACAATAAATATGTAAATGGCAATGCAAAACTATGATGTCACACTTTGTAATCTAAACATTTAAGCAAAATTTTGTTTTTGACAGTTCATAAAAAGTAACTCAGATGACTAGTATTCATCTACCATATTCTAAAGTTTATCGATAATGTTTGCAGTATTATAACATTATATATCACAACTCTCTTATGTACTTCTGATATAGTTTCCTGTTAACATGAATAGTTTTTTTACAGAATAATTACAGTTATACAAGGTACAGTACATTGTTTTTATGTTTAAAGTAGCAACAATGTTTTCATAGGAAATGGATTTCACTTTGTCAGTGCAGACTATCCTAATTTACATGATTATATGCGGACTCTGTACACAGATGGGTTGCAAGGCGTTAACTACAGCAGGAATGGCAAACCTGTATATGTTTAATTTCTCAAACAAATAAACATGTGCCATTGGTTTTTCATTGCTGGCTTCCTTTTTTACCTTTAAAAACATTAGATGTAGATGTAATAGAACTCACAGTAATTCACACTATTTGTAAATACCAAACATTATAGGTTCTAACTAAATCGTCTGTAACTGACTCAAAGCCCTATAATAATTCCAAAGATATAATAGAATTAAATTAGCAAAATAAATGGTAAACAAGTACTTACCTCGATTTGAAAGGAGTGCTGGGTATCATCCAGAAACTGTACAGTGACATGGAAGATATTGAGCTTACGTTCCCGCGCCAGTTCCGACGCGCGAACGTTGTATGTCCCACTAGAACTGCTAAAAGCCCGTCTTGACACACTCTCGATCATCTCATCAATTAGTCACGCGTTTCTACCGGATTCCTGCGAGACGAGTCAACGCCCGACGAAGGCGAAACTCCACTATTATCGCGTAACAATGCTTATGAGCCAATTACGTATTATCAAAGATACTTCAATTAACCTCGTGAATCATTGTGGACCTTCGCCACGACATGAATCTAGCACAAACGGTATTCCCGAAACATGAGGCTGCCGTGACGTAATATTCTACGTAATTTTTCGTCCCGAACGCTTGGTTTTTGCAAACATTACACTCATGTTTATTATTATTGTCAGATGTTCGATGCTATATTTCGGTGCACGGTTATTTTTATAACTTAAATACAGCTATATTCACAACTGTGTGCTAAACATGTCCTTATTTTTAATATAGGTTGTTCTTGTTTCAATTTCTATTTATAAAACTACTATTTTCGTCAGATATTATAAAAATTCACTGACTGTGTGTCGCTGATAAGAAGTTCCGCCATATTGGTTTGGTTATTACGATTAGTATCATTTTTTTTTTTTTTTTTTTTTGGAATTTTATGACCTGGTAACTAAGACCTTTAAGTCAAGTCTTATTTTATTTTATGAAACACTGCACTATGTACTTATCACTTCACTTTTATATTGTTTGAATAGTGTTTTTAATATATTTATATATCGGTTTGTAAGTGTTTTTGTTTTTTAATAACAATTCAAGTGGCGGCGGGCGGGATGAAGAATCGCACTTAAAGTTTACATCACTAAGTTCACTAGCCAACACTAATCTGTCAAGCAAGAAGTTTTGACAGTCAAAAATAAGATGCTCCATGGTTCCTTCTTGGGATTCACAATGTGGGCATGTATTGTTTATATTAATGCCAAGTCTAAAAAGGTGTGACGGTGCAGTATTATGGCCAAAGCGTAATCTATTTATCGTAGTGATAAATTCTCGGCTGGCTTCTTTCAATTTATTGTACCAGGGTCTAACAGGTAATCTTTCTTGAATACTTCCATACCACTTTCCTTTGATGTCTTGGTCTTTCTTCCACATTTCTATCCATAACTTATATATATTTTCATTAATACATTGCAGGAAATCAGTCATAGGAATTTCCATTGCGTTTCTAACATCAACAGCATTATAACCTTCATAAGCAGTTTTATCAACTATCTCATTGCCAGAGATACCTCGGTGAGAAGGTACCCACAGGAAGGCAATTTTGATGTGCTTAAGATAATATTGATGAATTATTTCTTTGATAAAATACAGAATATAATTTGACTTAAACGAAACTGTAAGGTTAGATAAGGCTTTTATCAAACTCAGTGAATCAGAGACAATCAAAAAGTATTTACAATTGTTATTTTGGCGAATATGTATTAAAGCCTGATAAACTGCATATGCCTCTGCAGTGAATATAGTACATGTATTGTGCAGAACAAAGCTTTGAGAGAGTTTAGCATGTGGATCATATATAGCAGCACGCACATAATTACTCCCCCTACTGCCATCAGTGTAAATAACATAATAATTCTTATTTTCTGCCAAAAATTGCAACATATCTAAATTATTATTAATGGGATTTTGCAATTCTTTGATGGGATGTGAAATACACTGATAAGAGAAAGAGTAACATGGCCATGGGCACTGTTTTCTAATACCAGTAAAACTATTTTCTGTTTCCAGCAATATTTTGGACAATGTTGGAGATTTGCCATTCAAGAGATCTTCTCCTGTTGTTAGAGGCCCAGGAGTTCTACTTACAGAAGGTACAATTTTGTTTATTATTTTTCTGTTATTTGCAGCAATTAATTTAAGACAGAATCTCTCTGCAAGTAGGATACGTCTCAAAATTAAGGGCATAATTTTAGTCTCCACTTCCATGGCCCTTATGGGAGTAGAGCACATTGCACCAGAAATTGTTCTCAAAGCCCTGTTCTGCAATAGATCTAGTTTATTTACATGAGTACTATTTATATACACTAGTGAACTATAATCAAAATGACTTCTAACTATACTTTTATACAAAATTGACAATATTTTCGGGTCTGCTCCCCATGAGACACCTGCAAGACATTTAATTATATTTAAACCTTTAAGAGCATTCTTTGATATATATTTAATATGTTCCTTAAAAGTTAAATTCCTATCTATTACTATGCCTAAAAATTTCTTTGAATTTACTGGATTTATAAATTCTCCATTATAAATAACTTTTGAATTTGTGTTCTCATTGCCAAATATCATAACACTGCTTTTGGAGGGGTTAATTTTTAAATGTAGCTCATCATTATAATAGTGAAATAGTTGGGACAAGGCTCTGTTAATATTGTCAATTGCAATTTCTACATTATAATTACTACTGTAAAAAACAATATCATCAGCAAACTGCAAAATATCTACATTACTGTTTACAAATTTACAGATTTCACTTGTGTATATATTATATAGCAAAGGAGATAGTGTAGCACCCTGCATTGTACCCTTAGATGCACCTTTTGGACCATACAATGTATTATTATGTTTTACATAGAGTGTTCTATTATTCAAAAAGTTATATATCCATTTACATAGCTGACCAGGTACGCCTAACCTAGACATAACTTGTACAAGTATAGCTGGATCTAGACTGTCGAATGCACCTTGAACATCTAGAAATACACAAACAGTGTGTAATTTTTTATCCTTTGCATGTTTCAGGTCTAAAATTAAGGAAGTGAAGCTGTCTGCACAACTTCGCCCTCGACGAAATCCATATTGAACATGTGGAATGATGCCGTTAGATTCCATATACCAATCCAAACGATTCTTAATCATGTTTTCAAATATTTTACCAAGACATGAAGACAGTGATATTGGTCTATAAGAGCTGGCAAGCTCCGAAGGTTTATCTGGTTTGAGTATCGGAATCACACATTGTGTTTTCCATGATTGTGGAATACATTTACAATGCCAAAGTAAATTAAGAATATTTAGAAACATTTTTTGTGCAGACTCATCTAAATTTTTAATAATACAGTAGGGGAAATCATCTAAACCAGGTGTAGTGTCTTTCCGAGATAACAAACTCATTTTAAATTCAGACCATGTAAAAGCATCTAGCAAAAATTTGGAATTTAGATTATCATTATTTAGTTCGAAAATATTGCCTAAACTATCAGCATCTTTTAAATTGCAATTGTCGGATAATTTATCTAGAAATGGAGAAATAAACTCATCTTTATATGATTTATTGCCAGCTCTTATACCTTTGAACATTTTTAGAAGATTCCAAATCTTACTTATAGGAGTAGTTCTATTGAAAGTGTTACATAAGCTATCCCAACCTATTCTTTTTTGTTCTGATATAGTCCTTTTTTTTAATGCATCTTTTCTTTTGTAATCTAGATAGTTCTCCATAGTGGGTTCACTTCTATAAAATTTCAATGCATTGTAAGAGGCAGTTACACTTTTTTCACAAATGTCATTCCACCAAGGAGCTGGAGGTCTGCTTCTAAAATTATTTGGTTTAGTGAGTTTAGGAATTGTCATATCTTTTAAATTATCTAACCGAGAACAAAAATCATTATAGGTTGAAATAGGATCATACAATTTTAGGACTAAATCATTAAATATTGTTTTGGAAATAGTTTTATACTCCGTCCAATTTGCTTTTTTATATACATACCTATCAACAGGGGGATTAATATGATATTTATCTATATGTAGTGTAATCTCTGTTATTGTTGGGTAGTGGTAGCTGCCCATGGAATCATCATGTACAGACCACTCGCATATTGATGCGAGGTTAGCACTAATAAAGCTAACATCAATTGCAGACGGATTTCGCCTCGGGTTGTTAACAGTTGTAAAACTACCATCATTTAAAATACATAAATCCAAGTCATCAATGATATTAAATAAATCCTGACCTCTGCTCTTAGTGGACAGACAACCAAATGCAATGTGGTGCGCATTAAAGTCACCACTGACAAATATAGGCTTTGGAAGATCATTAATTATATTACGTAGTCTATTAATCCGTATATGCCCACTAGAAGGAGGACAGTATACACAAAGAATAGTCAAGCTATCATGCACAGTAGTTAAGGACAGAGCAACAGTTTGAATGTCTTCATAAAATCTAGTGTTAAAAACTTTGTACTTTAAATATGGTTTAATCAGTATTGCTACACCATTATGAGTGTTATTGGAATTTTTATTATAAATGTTATATCCGGGTATTCTAAAACTATTGTCTTTAAACCATGTTTCGTTAAGTAAGCAAATGTCAACATTTTGTTTTTGTAAGAACTGAATCAATAAGGGTTTTTTACTATTAGCACTTTGAATGTTATACTGAGCAATACGTAGCTTAGACAGTGTGTGACTTGGATCCATTACTTGAGATTTTTAAGTAGTGTTTCTTTAATACTATTTACGGTGGTAGGCGTATTATCTCCCTTATTACCCAGTTCCACCAACGTCTGTACCAGGGCCATAAGTACATCGTTGTTGGCAACTATTTGGGCTTTGATGTCTACCTTAGGAGGGACATCTTTAGATTTATTTACACTATGTACAGGATTATTTACAGATACAGACTTATTTACAGATGTATATACAGGCTTATTTACAGATTTATTAACAGTGTCAATTGGTTTAATTTTTGGAGGTGGCAGAGGTGGGAATTTAATATTATCACTCATGTGTTGTTTCGTCAATGTAGCACTTGCATAAGTAATCTTATTTTTCTTTTCTAAAATTTTATTTAACTTAATTGGACATAATCTAGAAATTGCAAGATGAGGCCCGCTGCAATTACAACAGCAGATCTCTGTTGGTCTATCACATTCTTTATATAAATGCTCACCTCCACAAATGGAACATCTTTGTTTGCCATTGCATATCCTAGCAGAGTGGTTGAATTTAAAACAACGGAAACATTGCTGTAATGGGGGTATATAATCAAAAACACGGTATGAAAACAAATCATATTGTACATTGTCTGGAAGTACATTCGATAGAAAAGTAATGCTTACTGTTTGTAGTCCTACTCGCTCTTGCCCAACCTTTTTTGTGAATCTTCTTATAGCTATAATTTCATATATTGATGTAAGTTTGGTGTATAATTCTTTATTGGAAATATTTGCTGGTACAAATCTAATTATACCTGTTTTTTCTATTTGCGCAGCCGGAATAAAGGCTTTCAAGCCATGTTTGTTGAGAAAAGTGGTGTTGTTAATGAAGTTATTGGCCGTATTATACTGTTTAAATATTACTGCTATTTTATTTGCGTTTATTCGTTGTATAGCCGTCACCCCTTTTATTTCACTGGAAAATATATGGTTGAGATAGATAGGGCTCTTATTGCCTATTCTATCCTTGTTGTTGGTAGCTTCAATAAACACTTTAAAATCTAGATATGTGGCATTTTCTGGGTAAAGTCTCTTATAGTCTGGTTTAATATATGGAGAATAGTCAAGCTCACCGCCGCCGCCATCCATGTTTATGTCTGTCCCTCCGCCTCCGGCCTCAGGCCGAGGACGTTTATGTGAGGTGGGCGGGTTATCCCCGCCCCCCTCGTTTCCTACCATTTTTACAGGTTTGCACACCTAGTACTGTTATTTTAATTAACTTTTAAGCAAAAAATTAGGAAATATTTAATAAAAAAGGAATTTGAAAATTTTTCTGAAGCGCTCTTTTTTAAAGTTCCCGCCAGAACCCTATTAGTATCAGGGATCAGGGAAAAAATAGTGATGTACAAACTGGTACCAGCCTTTCAGAAACCGGGCGATACATAAATCTAATGGAATTGGTTTTCTCATATCATCATATCAGCTGTTGCGATTGGTTGATTCACATCAATATCAATTTATTAGCCAAATCTGGCAGCTGGTCAGTAGAAGACCTTTGAGAAACTAGATGAGTACTATAAAAATATTCCAAAGGAACTATGTTTTAATCTATACTGTTTCACTACGTATTCTGCAAGTTTTCCATATGTCTGTCTCTATTATCTGCTCTGGATTAAAATTCTTTCTTACTATATTGCAAATGTTTTAATAATTAAAATGTTTTAAAGAAAGTTGTTACCAAATAAAAAAATGGTGAAAGATCTTGTACTTGACAAGAATATCTTAATAACCTTTGATATTGATTCTCTTAGAAAATGTTCCATACTTAATAGTTATATAATACTTTTTTAATTGTGTCTTTTTTCCATAAAATATAGGCTTGTGTAGTGTTTATAATTTAAATGTAGTAAAATGACATGATTCGATATTGTGACTGTCATTGTATTTGTTTTATTTTATTAAACTCACAAACTTTAATTGTTATTGACGTAAATATAACTTATTACTTACAGCAAAGACTACAATAGTATACTGGAAATAGACTGGCAACTCGAGTATTATCAATGCTTAAAGGAGTGGCGCTCTCTGGCCGCCAGATAGGGTAAACTTCTCCATGACATATAGCTATACGTAGGTATACAGCTATCTATAGAATGCTACATTTACGTAGCTATAGCTATATGACTATAGAATATTATATTTACGTAGGAATTGCTATCTTTATATGATGTATGATTATATCATTTTATTTTTCTTGTGGCGCTTAAGCAAGAATATTTGTTACACATCTCATTAATAATGCAAATTAATGCATCTCAAAGTATAATTATTTATGTAACTTAAGAATGTTTGTGCAGATAAAATAACACATCACTATTAATAAGAAACAGTAAATAATGTAACAAATACTTTGCTTTAACTAGAGGAAAATTCAGGACATCCTAAATAAATAATACACTCAACGTGGATGTACATGCGAAATAATTAAGGCAAAACATAATAGCAAAACAAAACCGACACGAGTAGAAAACACTCGCGCGCAGCCATTTGCAATTAAGTGATTTAGTGTTGCTATTACGAAATTAGAACCTTATCAAACTTTGAAAAGGCATCGGAATTAATCAACGAATTCTTTATTTTTAAGCAACTGAGCATATTCATAAGCTATAATAAATAAATGCTTTTAATTTCTGATGTAGCTATATTAGAATCAATAATTTAAAAAAATGTTGATATAATTTCTTTTAGCGTAAATTTCCAGCATAGAAATAATATATTTTAGTATTGCAACACTTAACATTTTCTCGATTTTTTTTAGTGTATCTGACGGTTAGATGGCGCTATTTTGATTTAAAAAGGGGTTTGTTCTAAGTTGCCATAGCATGACTTACAGTACATGCATCACAAGAAGTCCATCACTACAAGTTTTACGTTTAGTTATTGCACAGTATTTGAAACGGAATCGCTATTCTTTTTGTTTATTTTTATATTAACTTGATAATAAATAATTACTAATTATGAATCGCCGAAATAAAAGTTTATTCTTTTATATAAACTTATTTTTTGTATAGATAGTTTGAGGACAACACTGTATCGACACGTGAATGGTAAGCGCCTAATGTCTGGCGGGAATTTTAAACATAAATGCGAAGACTAACCGTGGTAATGAAATAATGTTATTCATTGTTGTTTAAATTATTATAATAATTAAGATAATTATAAATGGTTACACACCTTGCAAATAATATTCTACGAGAATTTGGCAAGTGTTCTTCATTTATAATAATGAAAAAAATATTATGCTTCTATAAAATTCATACATTGATGGTTGTATCTCAAAATATAAAAGTACCCAGATAGAGTTCGTGGGTTTTGAATCAAGGTGGATGCTTACTAAATATTTTTGTAGCTAGTGATAAATGCGCTATACGCATTATTCATCACCAGCCCCAACGGTGAGGGAAAACGTGAGAGGAACCCGGCTTGTCCTCGAACTAAAACGACCCAACATTCCATACTGTCCTTGTGCGGTGGATTTTAGTCCAGTCTTCTGTTAAAGAGGCTTGAGTTCTAGTATTGTTTTGTAAATAAGTATTCTAATGACCGGTACTTACAGTTAAATTTCGGTGGTAAATAATTAAATTCTAATTTACGATATCCGTAAAAAGTTATATTGTCATTTTGAAATTTCTATTGTGATATGTAAAATCTGGAGGATTGTCTCCAATTCTCCATAATACGATAACCAATCTGTATGCCAGTCGGTGTCATCACTCGGTCACGAATTGGTATTTGGGAATCATATGTTTAGGTATTTTATTATTACAAGTTGAAAATGAGCATACCATTACGGCGTGCAGTCTGCGATATGAATAGGTTCTAAGAATTTTAAGTCTTGGAACCATCGAGATATAAGTACTAACGTACAGTACTTATATCTCGATGCTTGGAACTATCTAATTTTTATTTTTGTATCTAAATTTGGAATGATGTTTAAACTTCATCAACGGCCCGACAATGGGTATGATGACTTCTTGAAAACAATAAATGATTGATTTCAAAATTACAAAAAGTTTTTGCATATTCCTAACGCTGACTTACGATTTAGGTAACCTATCAGGGTAAAAAAATAATAAAACCAGCAATCAAACAGTTATCTGCCTTTATTCTGCTTCTCTTCATTAACCAGCAGCCATAATCATTCGTTCGGTACCATTATAGGAAGAAAAAATTAATACACTATTACATACTGTTACAGTTTGGTTTGAATATGTGTTACAGCTGAAGTTATGTAGATTTTATAATTGTATTACTATTATTATTATAGATACATGTGGATCATGAAAACCAGGGTGCAACGCGATTTTGCCTTGTAATATTTTTATTTTTAATTATACCTTTAACGGGACTAGCAGTTTATCGTTAAATAATATCATTTGTACTTAGCATTCTATGCTCGTTCTATTACGCTAATGTTTGATTGGAATCAGATTTTTCATATGCTATAAATTGAATGGAGTTTTAATACCTATACATTTATATATTTGTGAAACGACATAATTGGCGTTGAGTCTTCTAGAAAAGTGTAAAGAAGTTTTTTTAAAGGAAATTACTTGCAATAACAAGGACAATCTATTGATTTATAAATGAGAAACCTGACTCCTTTTATTATAAGTACAGAGATTACGTGCAATACCGCATCGCACAATTTTTAAGTCACTGTTTACCTTACTGCTTGTGGCTTGTGGCTTGTGTAGTGGTGTGTGTAAGTCGATAAAAAACCCTTTCCGTGAATGTGATTTTTTAGTTTATGGCCAAACATCCCTTTTTTAAATACGCTTTTTTGCATTTGTAATATTTTTGAAAATATAAATTTTGATAATATTTTTTCCCTTTGTTCCTAAATATTAATCCAAATAGTTTTATTATCCTTAATATTGTATTTACAATTTTTCAACAGCCGAAAAATATGTTCAATTTTTATAATATTATTTTTTTAACGACTCTTGTTAAGTAGTAGGTAACAGTACAAATATTAATGATCACAAGTTGGTTTTCATTGGTCATTAACATACAATATTACAATTACATCCTTATTACTATTGGTAATACAGTTAACAGCAGGTCTTTATTTGAAAACTATCTAACTAAATTATTTACATAGGTGTGTGATATTTTGCGAGAGGTACCTATGGTCTTGGAAGTATAATAATGTTATACAAAGTATACTTTTCAAAAGGATCTAAATATATACCTATTCAAACATCAAAATTTAAAATAAAAAGCAAATATCACGGTTTTGAATTTTGTATTCCGAAATATCGATAAGGCACCTGTCTCCGCAGACTTGGTGATATAATGCAATGTATCAATTGCAAAAAAAAATATGAATTTTGTATGTCGATCAACTACCATTTATTTTTAAATATCACGTGGATACGCCAAATAGGAATTTCGAGTAAGTATTCTATCTGAATAACTTCTAGAATATTTGTCGTGAGTTTTATCGAGAGATTTATTATTATAAATTTTATTTAAGTAGGCATATTTCTCGCATGTGTTTATCTCTTAAAACATAATTATATATAACGTCAAATTTTAGTATTTTTGGAAAATCTACATATCATAAGTATACTCTTCAAAATCTACATTTCCAAATGCGAGGCAATTTTATTAGTTTAACAGTCACCGTACGAGAAATATGCGCATTAAAAACATCTAATTTTAATTTCAAGACCCCCTGTTACTTGTATTTTCTATGAAAATGTGAATATTAATTATTATTCCAATTAAACAAACTGCTGGATGAAAATTTAAATCATATCGTTAATATCGCCACAAAATCCAACTTGAATACTGCCTAATTACAATAAAACTTTTTTAAAAAGCTATGAAATTATACTTAATACATAAAACTAATAATACATTTCATTAAATCAAATTACGGAAACAATATTTACAGTTTACGGCAATATTAGATTATATTTAATTATTCTATACATATCGTTTTATACCTATCTATCAACAAAAACCTACTATAGATTAATAAAAAATTCTTAGTAGGTTACTAAGATCGACGACACATTTTTAACTACTTTCATAATATCGATATTAATCTTATTTCTATAAAGTGCAACATTCGCTAAGTAGAACGAAACAACTCAGAGTATTTTTAATAAATTAATGTGTCAGCTACATTACATTGTCATAGACGAAAATTAAACATATTGTACTTATTTACAAAATGCAATCTTTTTACAAAAGAAAACCTGGAAGCTACACTATTTTTTTTTTCATAAACATAAGTTGCCTTCTTCGTGAATTTCGCTAGGCCGATGCTTTCATGAAAAGAGTAAATTTTCTATTTCATTAACATTGATTTTTATTTTCCTTTTATATTTCTCATAATATCAGTTTATTTTAAACATACATACAAATAATGGGAATGGAAACATTGAAATGCAAGGGAAAGTGATTTTGACAATTATTCAATTTTATTATTTTGTACTAGTAAACACCTACATTAATCGCTACGACATTCCATTCATATCATTGTAAACTACATCGAGACGAATATTTCAGTCGAAATTTGTTTTATAATACATTTACGTTACACTTAATACTATTTACCTACTTTCCATGTTTTATATTGGCTGGAATCGCATAAAGATTTGCGGTTAAGGCCAGACTTTTCATTAATAAAAAACAAAAAGAAAAATTCGCCTTCATAAATAAGACACTATCGATGCAAATTATAATTAATTTGAATATCGAGACGAGATCACGAATCTACGTGCAGATCTTAAAGCGAAACCATCGATATCGATAAATTTGTCGCACCACATCACTAAACTCCAACATTTTTGTCGGGTTTTTAACATCGTATGGTTTTTGTTCACAAATGGCTAATGGGATGCACTCCAGGGCTCATTGATGGAGTACAAACTAATTTGATGGACCTTTTAATGGACTAATGAACTCCGAAAGTCATCCAGCATTTGCTGTTTGTGGACAGGATAGTACAATAGTTGGACAAGGTTTGTGATTTTCTTTGTCGTATTTAGACCATGCCTTTGGACATCATTCTAACAGTGTTCTTGAGCGCTTGCCGTTTGTTACAGAACCATATTCTGATGACCTCGCGTTCGTAGCCGAGCTGATGTGCCAGACCAGTGATTTCAGTGCCTGAAAAATATATAAAAAAGGTTAGGTTAGGTTAGGTTTATGGTTTCAAGTAGCTGAAAATTAGGCTACTATATATATATATATATTTAATACGACTATCCTAGATTAGTGTAGCTAATAATGAACGTAATAGAATTATAACATTTTTTTTTCACGCAACTGTATTTGTCACTTGTGTAACGGTATTTTAAAATGTTCATTTTATGTTTTCTTTATCGCGTTCCCATAATAATGAAATTATAGTCTTCCGAGTCTAAATTAATGCTTTCCAACTTTCGTAAATCACATAATAAAATCACGACCACCGTATAACTGTTGTGTCTCCTTAGCGGACAGGGAATCACTTAATATTATTTTTATCCGAATCGTATTTGTGTATTTGAAAAATCTCAAGAACCTTCATATTTTTTCAGGAAATGCTTCTACTATTTATCCTAGGTCCCATTGAAGTTTCCTTTCTAGTCGTAATCTCTTGGTTTCAACTAGGGATGTTACGGAGGTGGATTTATCGGAGGCGGAATCGGAGTCGGAGGTTCTCGTAGTGACCTCCGCGGAGTCGGAGGTGAATCGGAGTCGGAGTCGGAGCAAAGCTACGAATGTGAAATGTAAATAAATAAGAAAGAAGAAACTTGTCGCAACTCGTTCACTCTTCGTTCATCAGTTGCAAAGAACACATGTACTCCGTCAGTTGTCAGTGTCACGTAGAAAGCGCTCAGTAGCGCTGCAGCGATAGCAAGTCATAACTTGTAACTCCGATATATACCTCCGTTTTGATATATCGGAACCGGAGCCGGATTCGGAGGTGTAATTTTAATCGGAGGTTCCGACATATCGGAATCGGAGTCGAAGCTCCGTAACATCCCTAGTTTCAACTGAGATACTGTACCACTGTAAGAGATAGTATCTGGGTCCCTCTAATAATAGCCGGCTTACCTAATTAGATACCAACATTTCTTTTGATTTCTTTAGTTCTTAATAATATTGCTAAACTTACCAGAGGGGTGGGTGTTCCTTTCAAAATGCGCGTTGAGTAGTTCCAAAGCCTGAGGTGTGAATGAAGTTCGTCGTTTTCGCTTCTTGCTCGGTTCCATGCCTATAAAGTCTGTCAGGTGGTTCTGGCCAGATGCGTACCTGTAATGACCGGAATTTCGATCTTTAGCTAACCGATTTAAGGCAGGATTTTGACTGAGTCGCTGTAAGAACTTATAATTCGACCGGTCCTTTGTAAAAATTGTCTCTGTTTATACGCTAAGTGCTGAGGAAGGGTGGTAAAGCAAGCGTTAGTAATGTTATTTTTGTGATACACGTCGATTATCTAAGATCATCTGTTTAAAACAATGCTGATTAACAAAATTAGACCGAACTACTCATCGCACGACGTTTTATACAAATTGACCTTAGAGAACCGAAACCTTTGAAGCTCTTGTGATGTGTGCACGTGTACTGAAGATGCGCTTAGCCTAATTTGATTTTTCTCACAAAGTTGTATATCGTTTCCATATAGAGCAAAAAAAAAAGCTAATAGACGTCTATAGGAACAAATATACCAGTTAAGAAACTATTCAAGGATACATGCTTTTTATGTTAAATCACAGTAAAGTAAACGCTACAGAAATTAATCAAAACTTTTCCGAACAATTGTTTGAATTTTAAAATCGCTGTAAAGGTGCTTGAAACATAGATGCATCGAGTCCACACTGAGTTAATAGATCTGTTTCAGTCAGAACTCGTTTTTGGTTAAAAAATAGTTTAGACTGAACGTTCAACCAGAAGTAGGAAACAGAAGTGCTTTTGGAGGCTTTAAATATTGATCTACATTGACTGATCTTTTTAAAGTCAAACCTACTTCTTTCTAATTAAAAGCATTTTTGATTGTTTCGTTTATTCAAAAGTATTTTTTCCTGATAAATCAGTTTAAATAAATTTGAACAAGAAAGAGTTTCGACTGTAAAAGATACATACATTCATTCATGTTCGTATTAATATAAACTTCATCATCGAATGGCTGATGGTAATAATAAGCCTTGCTCTGGTTTCATAATGCTATCGTCATTTGAATTATCTTACATAAATGAATTGCTTATAATACTTTTTTATATCTTAAACGGTACTTTATAAAGGAGGTAAATTTTAATGCAATCGATTAGGGCAATGAAGATTCTGTAATCTGTAATTTATTCCGCAGTATGTTTTGATTGGACACCTTGTTTAACCAGACACGGCTAAACGAACCGACTAGGTAGTGTTTCTTTGTCATTATTTATCGTGAAACTATAATTATTATTAAAATTAAATGTTTGATCTTTTAAATTAGAAGCTCCCTACGTTCCTCGGTACTATACAAGATGATGTCCGTCAATCTAGTTTATTTCATCACCTCCATTTATATCAACTGTGTATACCCTAATAGACGTACCTATGTCTTAATAATAAATTAACGAGATCCCCGAAGTACCAACAAAATTAATTCAAGGACTATCGCCAACAGAAGCGGTCGTTAAAAATTACCACCAAGAGGGAACGATTGCAAATTCAATGCACCCATTTGCAATGTTAAAACGTAGCGTTGCATCCAGATAATGCATTTTAATGATACAAAATGTTAAATCGATAGATTCTGTTGGGACATCTTACGACATCATTAGAGCTCCGTTAAAGATTTAAGTGACACCTGGTTTAGTTTGAAATGTTATGGAAATAAGGAGTTTGTTGATTGGATAAGTGGTTTTTTGTAAAGATTTTGGTGTTGGTTAAAGGTCGATGAACAACCCTGTTTTTTGTTATTTTGACAACAATATTGCCGTAGTATTTTTGTTTTTAATTAATTGACACGCCTACGTCAGTGTCGAGTAATTATCTATGCTTTCTATATACAATTATTGGTGTTCAAAATGAAATAAGGTTTTTATTTCACTTTGAATTTTACGTACGTAACTCACGACTAGTATAATAGGATAAAGAGTAGTTAAACGATGGTTTCAGATATTAACATAGAGATACATTTTTTGGTAATTTGTGTCCGTCTTCTATTCTTGCAATGTTGCTAGTTAACAGGATAGTAAGATATGTTTAATATTTTAAGTAATTATTTCAATCGGCTCAAACCAGACTGATACCTATATTTTCAGGTTATAATGAAACTTTTTTCTTATAGTTAACCTTTATATAGAGAATCGGGATCGTCGAAACTTGTTGATTTTCGAGTGGTATTATTTTCAAAGTCATCACAATCGGTAAATATTCTTCAAAATATATTCTTCACGAAGTTAACGGAAAATGAATAAGATTTTCATCTCGAAGCGAGACATATTTTTCCATTAAATTTTATAACTTACACTAATGTTGATGTTTTCGCCGAGTGCTTTAGAAAGCCGAAACGAAATTAAGAACAATGTGGTATTATGGTAAAACGTCAGATAGCCGTATTCAAAAACGATAATATTGACCAAGATTCCTAATTGTAGCCTCGTAACGTCAAAAAGAACTTAAACGGAAAATAATATAAAAACACGCCAAAACTATATACACGCTTCATAAAAAACTAAAACATGCATACTTATTACTACTGTGTTAAACCCGCCTTGAAATATAAAAGCACTTGATTTAGGAACAACTGATTTCAGGAATAGCCGTAAAGAAATTAGTTATTCCTAACGTTGGGTAATGGTGAGTGTTAGATGTTAGTCGTACAGCGGATCTAAATAAACATAAAGCCTAGCCCGTAAAAGCATTAGTTAGTCCAGATTTGAGAAATGTCTTTCACAACGTTGCTAAGCATTATAGGCCAAATGTTCCACGAACACGGTGTAGCACATAACCACGAACATAACTCACTCAAACAAATATTTACCTCTCTTCGGCTTCCTTCATCCAACGTTCGAGCACCGGTTTGATTTTCTGCGCACTTTTTGGTGTTATATCCAATTTCTCAAATCTGTATCGAACATAAATGTAATGTTAGATTTGCTATGCGAGCACCGGTCAAATGAAAATCTAACGCGAAGCACCTTTTACAGAACGCGATGTAACTCTACCCGATCCAAATTAACAGAGGCATAAACACAGGACATTGACATTGCGTTAACGATTTTAGAGAGAGAAAAAAACAATAGGCAATTTAGTCTGCCGAGGTAATCAGTTTGATTAATACCGAACAAGGTAACAATAAAACAACGAATTCAGTTAGAAACGAAAGGTAACGTATGCCAATGCCCTGGCTTTGAATTGCGCAAAATGAATATTAATAAAAATAAGAGTAATGAAAATAATACATCATGCTATATTAGATGGAAAGTTAGATATTACTCATCGAGATGTTACAAATAATAAAAGTGATAAAGTTCTCACAGCGATTACTCATAGTGTCGAATCGACATGGTTTGGTAGCCGGCACATTAGTGTAGCGCGTTTGTCTTAACATCAAAATGTAAGTCGGCCGTATGATGTATGGCGCCTTAGCTGTAATTACCCGAATGCAAATACCGTACACGTGTGAAAAGGAAAAGAAAGAACGTCAAAACCGGTAATTACAAATAATTATATACGGCATACATTCAAAAGGTATGCACGGATCGCCGATCGAGATAAGATTACATTAAACAGCGTTGAAACATTTTGATTTAAAGACATTCTGCGTGTGGACTCGGCCAATATAAGTGAGCCAAAGCGTGTACTTAATGTATGTTAAGTATCTTCGAATTTATCTCCATTATCTTAGCACCATTTTGAAATGTTTCTGAATATTAAATTTGTATAGTAGAACTCGAATGCGGATGGATGCAGGATCGATGAAGATAAATTTGGAGATGTTGTGTAGGGATAAAAAACAAAACACATACATGTTTTGTTGTTGTGAAGACAGCTGAGCTGCTAGCATCTGCGAAGCCAGGGCACTGGGGACGGTAACAAATAATATGTTAGATTATGTCGAATCCAGTGGCGGTGAGGCTACTCCGGCGAAGTAAACGGGAGCAACATCACTTATCTCAAAAAATCTACAAAGGTAAGGAACAAAGTCGCACGCTATAAAGTATCGAAAAAAAGTTTTCAAAGTTATTATTATACTTAACATTGGGGTAATTTTTGACATGTTGATAAGTTATATTGTGAAATAGGAAACCAAAATGTGATCTAAATAATTAGGCATGTTTTATTTAGATTTCTGTGGGTTCAACCAGTTCGGGATGTAGACATGTTATGTATGTATATTTTGACTTAATGTATGCTTGTACGAGATGCCCTGACGCATTGTGCTTCATATGAAATTGTAATGCACTCGGACCAGGGTTAATGGTTAATTCAATATTTTGTTATTGACATCGTTCCAAGTGGCAATGACCATGTACCTGATTTATTTGAAAACAGATCAACAATGTGGACACTTTTTCAACATACAACATAAAAACTTCAGTGAAAGTTATTTAAACTCTCGATTTGGAGTGGGAAAAATATTGCAGTAACCATTTTGAAATGTTTTCATAGGATTTTTGGGTAAATTTGATTTGGGTGGGTAAACGTCTTACGTTTATCAAAATGCTTAAAGAATTCTGTTGACTTTTGTTCATTGTGAACTCTTTTGCAAAAAGCTTCAGTGAAGCGAACCAAGGAACACTAAATTGAATTCTTTTCTTAAAAACAATAATATGTTTTAATTAAAATGCAAATTAATTAAGTCCAGTATAATGGAAGGGGTAACTACCATGTAGCGACGTCACGACACCAAATTGGAGGGAGACGAAAGAAAAATTAATGGGAAATGAAATCACGACAGAACAAAGACAGGGGAATTCTACTCTTTTTAATTACACGAAAAAAGTAATTACGGCAAGATAATTAATTAACTGGAACAGAAGTAACGATTAATGATTTTATTATACGAAGGAGGTCGTCGGGGGGTGGCTTGGAATTGAAATTTCCTTCGGCTTGTGCCGGTCGCATTCCGTTTTGCATCGAAATTCGATTTGTTCACGGGCAACGTTGTTTCGAGTGATTTGATTCAATTAAACATTATGAGCGTAAAGCTGTGTTGAAGCGTGATTAATTTGTCGATATACGTAGTATAGGAACTTAAGAAAAAAAAATAGAGTTCTAAGTGGTATCGGCCGCCAAACCTGATATTGTAGATTGTTGAAGCAATTTGAAAATAAAAATCTGGCAATTTTGGATATGACATAATTGTAAGTAAGTATATGAAGATCAATTAAGAAAGTTAAAATCCTTACATTTCCGGTTTTGTTTTATGTGTACCTAATTGCGTTTATTTCAGCGATTAATTGAATATAAATATTGAATGTATAAAAATATGGAAAATATCCTTTAAAAAAAACTGATGATATAGACGCACATATAGGTAACTTATTGGTATGAATGAGTTATGTTCGTCTCTGTCATGTTTTCAATAGCCTTAAAATCTTAAGTTACTGTTAAAAGACATGGTAGGTTAGCCACGAATCAATTCGTAATAATAGAAAAAATAATTAGGAAACACGCGCCCACGCCTAGCCGAGTAAAAAATGGTGTAAGCCACGACACAGTGAGCGGAACGGAAGCCACCCGAATGGTAATTAATTAAACGAATTGTAAGCAATGAAAGGAGTCATGCTGTTTTACAAATCACTTCAATTAACGATATTAAAAGTTGGAATGATAACCGCGCGCCGGCCTGCGTGACGACATTTATAAAAACGATTCTTGAACCTTTTTTTGTCAGCCCCACGATGTTGCCAGCAAACGGTCACATTATTTTGACAAGCGTGCGACTTTATCTCCCTCGGTTACAAGTAAGATATCATCAGATCGTTTTTTATATTTTTTCTTCTTCTTCGACAAATTAGATACTGTTTTAATAATAACAATTTAGTGGCAACATTAATTGTTAAGCTGCGGTGTTGTATTCTATAGATAGATTTCAAATATGACTTAAATGGTTTTATGGAATTCTTCGAAATTCAATATTTATTAATTCGTTCATTTGATCGTTAAACAAATGGACGATAGTGTTTTTACGGAATTTGCATGACTTGTTCGTTATCTCGCGAACTTGAAACTCGCGCAAATCCGCGAGTTGGCACCTTCCGATTTTACCTATTTTTTTTGTCGTCAACTCGCGTATTATGTACCTACAGTCAACTACAATAAAGTTTTAATAAATATAATATAGGAAGCTACTTAAAATGTATAAGACACTATACGATTTGAGTTTAAAATAAAAGAAAATATAGTTTTTGAGAGTTTCAGGTTCGCGAGATGACGAACAAGTCATTTGCATCATAGTATTAAAATATCAAGGTTTTAAACCAACCACTGCTGATTTAAAATTCGAGGACCACTGGGAAACTGGACCATTTTACAAGATGCCTACTGTTACCGGTAGTTTATTAATTACATGTTCTATTACAAGAACGTTGATTGCTGTTTGTAGTGACAATCTATTATATATCTGTATATACGGTATCTTGGGTGCACCACGTCGAATCCAGCAACAGAATATTATTGACGTCAAGACAAGAACCTATAAAAACGGGTAACCACAAAAAAATAATATCAACATTATACTAGACCTTACCTGCAAATTGCGCTTTGACTATATGCAGGGCCTTCTGTAACGGACAAGGCCTGGCCTACTTGGGTCTGAGTGAGGCCTAGGCCAAGCCGTCGAAGCTTGAAAGCCTTCGCGAACTCCTTGATGTCTTCCAAGTTGATGCCGTCCACAACATTGCTGGATGACTGGCTGATTGTTGGTTGATCTGTGGGGCAAAAAGGTTTTGTAATGAATGACGAAAACATTGAGATTAAGTCCTCATTTAACCCTAATTTGTTAGCCAACCGTGGGCTGTGTGTGTGGGATTGACATTAACCTGCCACTTTCCGTGACTATTCGTTTAATGAATTGCAGGCAATTAATATTTTGACTGTCTCTTTGAGCACTGCACTTACAATGGCATCAATATATATACATATATACTAGTTTCAGCCCGCGACTTCGTTCGCGTGATCTACATATATAATTTGTAGCGCTCGGGGATAATGTAGCTATCTATCGGTGAATGAATTTCAGATTCGGATCATTAGTTCCGGAGATTAACCCCTACATACAAACAAACAAATTTAACCTTTTTATAATATTAGTAAAGATATAGTTAGTTCCCACATATACGTCTGTGGTACGTTAGCTAGGAAATTTTATTGTTGAAATCGCCTTACAATGTTTTAATGCATTCGGTGTTCCTTTGTGGAGAAAATAGAGATACTTAATAAGTGTCTCCCCCGCAACCCCGCAAGGGAATTGGAGTCAATCGAGTGTAATCATTGCGGGAAATTCTCGGCAGCGATCTAAGTTACGCCCGTGTACTTCCAACGTTACAGGTAGCGTTATCTATTGTCGTTACCACATAATACACTTTAGAATTTACATGTGCCGACCAGTTCGATATAGAACAAAACTGAATTGCACATACCGACGTATGTTTACAAATCTGTATATATCACATTGTAATAATTTAAAGCAGTCCGTACGAACTCTCAAGCAGTTACCCCGTTTAAACGCGAAGCAAAATTATAGCCAAGTTTAGTGGGCAATTTATGTAATTAGTAGATGGTGGCGGTTCCTAATTATGCGGGATGTCATTAGTGTGGAGACGTGCTACCTCCGCGGAGGTTGGCCCGCGAGTGCGCCCTCCCCCCACCATGCTTAGCTAACCGATGACAAATTACTTTCGCTATCTACCCCCGTTAGTTTAAGGAGTAGTCTGCGTCAATTAAGACAGGGTAGGGTTGGTAAATTGGCAATCGTTTCACCATTTACCGGTGTTCGTAACTCAGACGATTTCTAATTTCGTTTTGTTATGTACGTGAACATAGTGTTGTTCCGGGAATCTTATTACCGCACGAAATAAGTTTAAGGGGTGATTTTTAGGGGAGCTAGTTAATTCAATATAATCCATATCCAATGTTGTGATTGTTTTTCTTTGAACCTCTTCTCAGTAAGTTGATAAATCAACAAAATAACCACTGCTTTACAAAGAGTTGTATTTGTTGTAATGAAATTAAGCTATTTTCCCATACGACTTGAAGGAATATACAGGTGAAAGTTACTATGTTAAAATTCCGTGTGTTGCTTTAGGAAATCAACGATGACAATGCTGATACATACATTTTTCAAAAAATCCCGTTCAATGCAATTTTATTCCAATCACCAGACGTCTTGGTCCCTTGTCGCAAATAATCTGATACAAAATTCATCTTGTATTTAAAATACTTGGATGTTCTGTTGGGTATGGGTTCTTCCGCCTAGATAAGTGAATTTAATCGGACATACTTAGATGACTTGTTGATAAGTTCACATACAGCTCTACTAATTGAAGTATGTACGAAATATCATGTTGATCTCTTTAATCGACATGCCTTATCAACAATCACATGTATCCTTTTTATAAAATGGAAAAGTAATAACGAAATGACGTCTGTTTTCGACGTCCAATTAGAGCACATCGCGTGATGAGCGCACCCATTAATTAGCTTTCAAAGATAAGTCAATTGGGCAAAGAGTCGTCCGTAACTATGGCGTCCTGAATTCGATAACAATACATCAAGATACAGCACGCTTAATTGTTTAATACATGTAATAAATTAATTAGAAGCAATTAAAGTTTGCGTGTCTCTGCGTATGTCTGTATGACCTGAGTTACGTGTATGTATTTCTGTTTTTTCTTTTATAAAATTTGTTATGGCGATTAAGTGTTTTACTTGCTACTTTCTATTCGAGTAATAGGCTGGTGGGTTTCATATAGGGTCGTTATCACAGTTAGTTTTATGACCAATGACAGTGGCCTTTGTCTAAATTTAATATGCTTTATTGTTCGTCGCATGACACTGTAATTGGCGGTGTTATTATCTTGTGACCCAGCACTTACCTACGTATGTCACGCATGATATCTCCCTTAAAGGGTGAACGGAACTTCAAGCAATTTCAATATTAATTCTAAAATTTTCAACAAATGTTAGCATGACATTGATACTATTAAAAAAAAAAACAATTACAGCATTCGCAGTATTGACAGACTGATACAGGTGCAATTAATTTTAATTGAACACTTCCTTGTAAAATGTATCCAAGTGAAATCTTATCGAGACCAAAACGTTGGAATTGTTGTTATATGAAAATGTGTTCAGTTGAGTCTTAAGAGTTCCAAGCTGATTGGAAGCAGATAACCTTAGAGTAACTATTGAAATTTTTTTATAACTGAGTAATATTTTTACTAACTATTGATGATAACTTAAATGTAAAATGAAAAGAAGACTTGCTTATAGACGCTCCTAATTCTACAGCTACTAAGATTATTCTAATTAATCGCTGTTATGTTTGTGTGTTCAAACTGCATTGACAATACGGACAGCCAGTCTTCAGTTAGCCAGAGGACGTTAATCGGGAGCTAGCTAAGTGAGATTGACAGAAACACGTAGATGCTGCAATAGTGAGGTTGGTCTGCAGGAAATTGTTTTTTCTTTAAGTCGTTCTAGATGTTGATTTGGTCTAATATAAGACGTTCCTCAGATCGCGCGAGACTTACTTACTTCGTCTTGTTACAAAAAACTCAGTGCGTTGATCGTGATTGTAAAAACTGAATCCTAATGATTGTTTGTATAGTGAAAAAAATCAAATATTATTTAAGTTACTGAAAATCGGGCTTTTCTTCGGCTGTCGGAAAGGTTTTTTGTTCCTCATAAAATTATAACAAACAAAGCAAAAGTAATGTTTATTCTTGTAAGAACATTACAATTGATATCGTGCACAATTTAAATTAATCCTTATATTTGCAGCCTTAATTTAAAGCTAGATTCGACAAAGATTAAGATACGACCGAATAGCACAAACTAATTTTGTTCAACGTTATTCAAGTCTTGATTTATTCAACAGCTATTTATTTCATTGCTTACCAAATTTCGCTTATCAAAGTACTTGAGGTAATCGTTTCCTACCGAAAATGATCCGTTAATATTAGATTTGCGTTTGCTTAGGCTGTTAATGCGAAGCTCTCATGCCAACTATATGCAAATTGAAAAGAACACAAAAAATGAGGGGAGTTTTGGGTTAGAAATTTTCAAAATTTGAAGTGACTGTATAGTTTGTGGAGCCACGATGAAGTTTAAAAATCAATTCAAGAACAAACAAAAAAGGAGTAGAATTCGCTGCCAGAGTCTGTGTTTCCTGATAGCTACAATCTAGGAGTCTAAGTCAAGAGTGAATAGGTTACTTCTAGGCAAGCGTGCTACATCTTCGACCACATCATCGCTTACCATCAGGTGAGATAGTGGTCAAAGGCGTGCATATAAACAATAAAAAAAAAAACCTGAAGGTGTAGTTAATATTAGAGCATCAGAATCTAAAAATGTTGATTATTAAAAATAAACGATAAAAATCAGGCAAATTCGTCATGAAACCTTATAAAATTATTCAACGTCATTAAAGAAACCTGTACTGTTTTAAAGCGCTAAATTCTGCGAAGATGTTGCCCAATAAGCCATTACAATGAAAATTCGTCACAGCTCATAATCGAATCAGGCCGCTATTCTGAACATTTCATATTCAACGCTACATTCATAATTAAAGATTTCGAGTGATTAGGTGTATCATGTATACAGATATTATGCCCATAAAATTTTCAATAACCACTCTTTGTGTCAATGACATAAGAAATAGAATCGTGTAAATACCATATCCAGTCACGCAAATTATAAATTTGTGAGCACACGTAATGGGTGAAATTACGGGCGCCGAATCGACTCGATTCATATTCCGATTACAATGTAGAATCGAATACGTTATCAATTACAATTAACGCGTATTATTAAAGTAACTGTTGTAAGCACTTTTGAACAAGTTTCTTGAAGAATTTAATCGTTGTTAGGTAAAAGTTGGAGCTTTTCTTCAATATCATCGAGGGCTTTTCATTTGCTTGTCCTGTTATTAAAAACCCATTTAGTAAAAGATTCGATATTAAATGTAGGCTGATAATAATTGAGTAAATAGATATTGAGGTATCGAAATTTATGTATAATTTTTACCTTCGAGCTCCACAATGGTAAATTATCATCTACTTGCCGGTCATGTTTACAAAATACATTGTCATAGCAATAAGTAATAAAGCCTTAATTAAATAACATGACATTGTCATTTTTAAGATTTCCTTATTAATAACTGGTTAATTTGTATTTTTATCTTAATTCTGTTGACATAAACAAGGTCAGCACTTAGGTATCAGTTAATGTGGTATTAATCTCTAGTGATTGTAGAGCGCATATAAGATCCTTTTACAAAGAGTAATGAATGATTTCAATTGATCCAGTATTGCGAATTTGCGATACATTATAATTAGTATTTTAAAAAAAAGTAGCCCATTATTATCCCACTGCTGTGGACAATTATTTTCGCGGAGGAAGACTTAAAAAATCCAGTAAAACGTGTAAAATCAAATTACTAGGGCATTCTCGCTTTTGTATGAACTCGTTAATATAGATTGGAGCAGTACGTTAATATCTCTGTAATAATAAAATCTATTTCTGGGAAATATAAACGAGAAGTTATTTGAATGAAATCTATATATATATAGTAAAGTTTTGACACCTATTACATTCGCTCCCCAGTGTCCTACCATGCGGATCACGTAATGACGGTACGTTTCTAGCAGAATCAACAGGTAAAACCCCCGAGTGACATGAATATAGAAAAATAAAATGCGATGCTTGTACCTATATTTTATTTGAATATTCATAATATGAATCGTATCACGGAGTCAGCTAAGTCATAAAAGTACAAGTATGCACAGGGGTCAACAGTAATGTTGGCGTCCTCACCTGAAGGAACACCGTGCTGTGTAAGCGGTAAGAATCCGGCATCAATGTGTGTCTTACTCAGGGCGGAGAGTATCTACGAGGATATCAGCACGAAATAAGGGGTGAGAAAGAGCTCTTCTACAAGTACTCGTCATATCAACTATGCTGACTAGTCAATATTTCTACCACAGCATGAACAACCGCATTGTAGATTGAACTGAATGTAAAATGCCATAAAACTTAAATCATATCTTAACTTTTTTAAAGGTTCATTTGCATGATATAGGTTCTTCGAATTCACTTGAGTAAGTTCGTTTGATCATCAACTTATATAATGTTTTCAGACCAGTGTTGTAGCAACATTAGTAAGAATGGAGAATCGTAGATATTAAATTTCCTATAACTACACGCTAGGCACAGTGGCTGTTCGATTGCGCTACCTACGTGTCGCGGGTACAAAAGTAATAATAAAAAAGACCAGATACATACAGACAGTTCAAATAGTTCGGTGGCATAATTGTTCACGTGAAGATTTGTGATTGAACGCACTGTATAGGAATGTGAATGAACTTAGAGTGACACGAAAATAATGTGTCATTATTTCATGTAAACAAAGTTCAGGCACTGCGCACTAGACACTGAAATATCGAGACTCTAGGCGCACGGTTTCAAATACTAGATAGAAGAGAGAAAAGGACTGGCAAGAAACTGGATTCATTCGGGCTCGTAAAATTGCCAGCAGAAAGCTGTTAGGGGAGTAAATGATGAACTCTACAATATACAAATGCAGCCTCCACGAACGTTGTTAATGTATTACCTTACCAGTGTTTGTCTGATACATTAAATAGGAACGTTGTTATTGTATTGGTTTCGAGCGATACAAATGGATTTTGTATTAGTAGTAGCGAATTTGTCTGCGAATTTGGTTATGCCTATTAAAACGTATAAGGTGTTAAAATAAAAAAATAAGAAATAGAACAAATAAACTCGTAATACATGACATTCAACATAGGTCTGTTGACTGATATCATTCAGGTAGCTGTCAACTGGAAACGACTAGAGCTTCATACATTTTGAAATCATCTTCTCAAGAGTAGTTAAAGACTTTAGATGCTACTCCCATAATCGTGAGAACAGATTATTGATACGGGTCTAGGTCATGCTCGGATTAGGTGTGAATACGGACAAACCCTTCCTTCTAGTGCAGGATTTAAATTGTAAAATGGTTCGAAAATAATATATTCCAAAATATTGGTAAGCCACCCAACTCCTAAATGTAACGTTGTAATGGAGGTGTCCACAGTGCGCAGTGATACAACTATGTGTACATATAAAAACTTGTAATCGAATTAATCGAGAGCGGGAATCGATAACGCGATACGTAGCGAACCCCTTAGCCCCCGCATCAACCTAGCTGTCAATATGCGTTCAAGTTACTCCAAAGGGCATTTCAACACAAAAGTTAAAAACAGAACGACTTTTCTCACATTTCTAGTAATGCCAATTAATTTAATGTTCACTTATTTATCGGTGAGTCTATCCACGAGTCGGCCCAACTCTTTGTTTTCGCTTACGTTATCGATTGCGTTCAGTTTTATCGACGACGTTAATTATTTGTAATGGATTTTAATTAGTTAATTAATTAATTTAGTTCGGTACGCCGGCTGGCACGGTCGTTAGTCGGTTTCTTTGATGCCGTTGTACTTCCTTTATTTTGGTCGAGGCTCTTTGTATTGTACATTTTAGTGTCATTAGTACTATATTTACTGGGAATTATGTGTAATTATGAATTAATAACTGGTTGTACTTTTAAGAATTGGTCCTTTATAATTTTAATAGCCGAATGCTCTGCGGTATCCGTATTAAGTGCGGTCCAGGAAAAGGGGCTTCGACTTTTGTTTTGTTCAACGCACTTGTCAGCAGAGCAATTGCTTGCGTTAGTTAATGTTACCTACATTGTCACTTTACTACCTTGATGTCACTTTGTACAATAGGTATTTAATAAAATAATCAAACAGATGGATGATATAACCTCATAACATTTCATTCATCTACGTTATCTAATTATGTACGACTTTGTCTTGTTACTGTATTTTTCCTTCGTAGGAAATTTCTTCGTTTGACATCTGCATTAAATCTAATCATAAATTAAAATTAATTACAATGCAAAAATAATTTTATCATTCATCAGAATTGTAATATCATCAGACAGAGCATTAACAATAGTCTAATGCTATTCGTCCATAAATTATGTTAAATTGGGAGTCGTTGACGTCATGCACGGACCCCACGGTCATCACATCTCGCCCCATCGATGTATCCCCCGACCCAACCTTGAATATATTTAATGCCATTGATGGAAAATGATCTATAGATATATAATGTTGGGTTATCTAAAACTTATTTTCATAATCCTAGGTCAAGAATAATATTAATTGTAGATTAGTTATACCTACTCAAATACCTGGATAATTTATGTGATATCCTAGAAACACCTACCAACGAAGAACAGTAGGATTTTTTCAGAAGTGTGTGTGAAGAGGACTAGCCTAGCACATTAGCAGGAGTTATTAGAACTAGAATAAAATAATAATAGTACTAGAATAAAAGAAAAACAGTTCGTTTAGCAACGATTTTAATCCTACCTAATAGCAAATCAATTGGCGATTCCTAAACGCCTGTTAACTGAAAATACCAAATAGATTTATATAGACGGTTTGGCGTAGCAAACCATAGTGGAGAGGAACTGAGTAATTTAGTAATTGTATCCACTAACAACGAATTAAATAGTAATCAATAGAACTGGGGCCCCGGGCACGAACCTCCTGGTGCTTTGAGGTACAACGGCACGGATGCGATACGATTTAGAAACGAAAAATTTGAACAATTATTGAGTTATAAAAAGCTTCTGGGATATTGAAGTGTCAAGGCTTTTAAATCATATATTGGTAATTATGACAAAATTGATCCCTTATACAGGTAAACATTGAGCGGAGTATTAAATTAAAAAAACATAATCACGTAGGTAACAGATTAATGCGATTGTTCGTATGTTCTCCTTCAGGTAATTATTAAATGCAGCAATGTATCAAATAAAAACAAATGAAAAATCTGATATTATAAAAAATACAAATGGATTTTCGAGACTATTGCTTTAAATGGGTACCTACTTACGCTTAAATTTTGAAGCCTAATTTTGCGTGTTCAGGTTTATGTCGGCCTCCGTAAATCTATTGTCATACCTTGAGACTTACGTAATAATGCGGTACTGTCTGACTCTCTCAATACATAATATAACAGAAATCTAGACCGTATCTCTCTGTAGGTATTTTTAGACTGATACCGAAAGTATATGTTACCTAAATGTTAGTAGATCTCACATGGAGATGTCTACTGGAAGCATTAAGCAATAGAAGTTCTACGAATGTAAACCCAATCACAAATTATTAAAGATAGCAGATACATCCGTGATTTTGTTTAGGGTGATTCAGAATCTGTACTGCCCTAAACGAAATCCCCAGTGGAATAGACAAAGGCGTAATGTCAATCGCTCACAGCTCGTCAATAACAGTGATTCCTATGTGTTAGGTGGCTACACTCGTCATTTAATAGCCACAATTCCTATCCCAGGCTAAACCAGACTTTTTCTCACAAAAAAACCAATTAAATTCTGATGATTTTGGTTGAACCGTGACGGTTCTGCTATAACAACAATTAAGACACTTGCAGACGTCAAGATTGCTTGCTTTCGACGTAATACGTAATTATTTTGTTTAAAAAAATCATAAAACATAAAATAAAACGGCCAGGTGTTTCGTATTTTACCTTCGCAGTATTATTTTTGCGGATATCACTTTCAGATATCGTCAAGTACAACAAACAATTAGTTTCGAAACGGATCGGCTTCGTTCAGAAATAGCAAGCAATCGATGGACTCATTATGAAACAATTAACTGAGTAGGTCGCTGTACGGGCATCAGATGATGGTTACAATGTATTATTGTGTCTTTAATCATAGAAATATTTTAAGACTAATACCCTGTTTGCTTGTTAGGGGTCAGAAAATCGGCTAATCCGATTGATGTAGAGTTTTCGCAAAGTAAAATAGCTAGAGAAAAACAAAATGATTTTTTGATTTTCTATAGTAGAAGCTGGCTATTAAAATTAAAATAAGATAGGAAAAGCTTGTTAAGACTACAGATTAAATAATAATACTACTAGCGAGCTATTAAAAAGTTAAACCATTTTAGCTATAGAGTTCCTTACGGACAGAATGACGGCCTGACACGAATGTCGGTGGTAGAAAATTAGCTTCATTTGGGTGAATAAAACACGGACCAACTGTTGCATTGATATTTAAATAGAACCCTTATTGAAAATCAGTTTTCCTGGTTGATTTTCGATGTTCCGATGATACTCGTCATTGTTTTGTGTACCTTACTTTTCTCGTCATTCTAGTTAGTTACTCTAGGATTCTAACAAAATACCAATGGACAATTTTTTTTAGAAGGCTACTGGCTACAAGCTCTACCTTTAAATTCATAAAGTTTCATTCATATGCGATTTGACTCTAAATTGTGTATTACTTGTTTTTTTTTTTTTTAATCAAACTAGGTATCAATGAATAAGACCTAATATCTATATTTTACGAGGACTTCAGATAAGTACTCTTAAACAAAATTTAATCTAAATCAGACTATGTACTAAAGATGATCATCAATTTCATCGATTAGTCGCGCCTCACCAGATCTACAATACAAAATTAGCAAACTTTTTACAAGGTAGACAGAAAGAGCTCGAATTTAACTAAGTAGAGCCAAATGCCCCAAAAATAGCCCGTCTAGCTTAGTTCTATCTTGGATCAGGTCAAATATACCAACCTCGAGACTTGGTACAAATAAAAATCGTTCTGTTTTCGTTCTAAAACTGAATGAAATGGGCCAATAAAAATAACTCCGTCTTAAATAAATTGGCATCGTCTGCTTGGGCGGATAGCTGAATTAGTTTCAATTAGGATGTGTGTATATGGCAACTTAGTGCTGGATGCTATTGGATTAAAAATGTCTATTGTCTCAACTAGTTCTGGTATCGGTGTCAATCTTTAGAGTGGAGCAAAAAGATGAATGGAAATTTAGTATCTTAGCGTAAATAATAAGACTACTCTGAGTGTTTTATGTTTTATGGTAGTAAGAATTTTTTATTTTTACCTATTGTATGTGTGATGTTAAGTAAAGAAGATTAGCAGCAGCAGATTTCTATGTGCTACTGTGTAAAAGTATTAACTGTAATAAGGCAATTAAGGGAAATATGTTTGAATAAAGCAGAGTTTATTTGTTATCAGCAGAGGATGTTTATATGCTAAAATGATAAAGATGATTCCATCTGAAGATACGGCAGCTTTCTTAATTTGAATACTCATTTTATTATTAATGATAGGCCCACGTTTGACCACTACCTTACCTGATGACATTGTATTCATGTAATTTGTATTCGCATCAATTAATTAATTAATTAATTAACTATAAGATATAATAGGCCACCCAGTCTCTTTAGATATCTGCCTGCACTCATTATATATTTCCATGCAAGTTGTAAATTACCGAACGATATTTCTTTTGGTGTTGTGGGTAAGTGAGCCCGACAAACTGCCAGTTGTAATGCACTTAAGTTCAATACATTATTGCTTGACATATCTTTAAATGATAACAGCCTGTACGAATAAAATATTTAAGCGATATAATCTTACTACTAAAAGGCTTTAAGTTGAGATGCTAATAGTTTTTATTGAACCGAAACTCAATACTTTTTCCAAACTGAGTAATTTATATTAAAACTAACTAACATTATAGAAAATCATGTTTAAACGCTCCGTTGAACATATAATTAGATTTGTTCGAGTTAAAAATCAAATTAAACAAACCTTTTTTAGAAACGCAACCAAATTAACTTTACAATGTCGTGATAAGATCGCAAAGTGCCGCTCGCCAACGTCGAATGAACGCGAGGCTACTTTGAACTAATCAACTTACTGGACTGTCACTGAACGCACTCGGAAAGTCGGAACTTCTAAACAGTGCACGGACAGTCTACAACAACTCTTTATAGTATTAGGTAAAATAACTCCTAGGACACTGTTAGACTTCGCCGAGCTAATGGATCGTTCCTCTATGCTTAGAACGTACAACTTTTATGGATAAGTAGAATCGAGTTAGTAGTTGTGTCGAAAATAGCGTTTAAGTTGCTCTTAGTTCTGCTTTTGTTGTGTTGAAATAGCAAATGAGAGTTTGTCAAAATGCTTTAGCGAAGTTACAATGATTAGTTGGTTTTATAATTAAAAGTTGTATTAGTTATTCTCTCGTATTGTAGATTGGTTGCATTTGAACGGGCTCATAATTTAAGTATTTTTTTATCATTGATGTGCGATTCTTTAATGAAAAATACATTGGTGAAAATTCAAACCTATGTTTTAAGGGATATAGGTTTGCGACATGACTCAAAAGTTGAGTCAAACTTCAAAAAATCTCGGCGTTGAGTCTCAAATATATTATCTACCAAAGAAGTTATAAGAAAGATAATAATACCAAAATCCTATAAAAAACTTACTTGGCGAATCAGCAAGCAGATCGCTGTCATCATGTGTCGATGGTGATTTCACAGATCCCGGGGACATCTTCACAGGAGCATGTGGTGACGGTATCGGCCCAGATCCAGCGCTACCTGCGCTGCTGGCTGGCCCAGCGTTCGCGTTGTGCGATGTTGTGATAGTTATCTCGCCGTTCGACGCTGCGAGCCTGCGTAACATTAGTATTATGACGTCATTATTTTGTAATACATGTTAATGGGGTGATTGAAGGAATTCGATAGTTTTCGGTGGGAATTAATTATCGTCCAACATGGTAATAATGTACCAAAGTATGTGTTTACTATTCATGTTGATAGTAATAGTTATAATAAATATTATAACGGTTATGTAACAAGTAGCTATGAATGCATTATAGAGTATCATTTTCAAGACAACCATAATTTTTCTCACAGTGTAAAACATTTCATTTGTGGGCTTTTATTTGTGTCGATTACACAAACCATGTTGTGCCACATAAGATCGAAAAGTTGAATTCATTGTGAAAAATAAATGTAAACGTTATCCATTGAATATTTCATAGCATCACTGAATAAACCCACATTTAAATGTATCGAAAGGGACTGGTAACCGGTCGCTGGTCGCTGTCGGCGTGACGTGTTACTCTTGATTTTAGCATTCGACGTAGCGAAGCCGCACCGTAACGTAAGTTATAAGGTAATCTTAGACAAATGTCGGATAAAGTCAATTAGTTGTTGGTATTTTTATCTTAGTTACATTCAAATGTAAAAGAAATCTTTTCGTGTTCAAACTGTGAAGAGATAACCCTAGTAGTTTATTTTTGTTTGTATGCAGTAAAAATCAAGAACTACCTATATATTTTTTCAGAACGTTGCAAATTGAGCCAAAACTCCAAATGATTAAGGCTGAAGAAATAGTAAACATTTGACCGAAAAATATAAATTTAAATTACAAATTTCACTTTTTTAATCATCTAGATTTTATGTATCTTTTCTATAGAGAGACATCAGAATCTTTAATGCGTATAACCAACTGCAGTAGTCGAATAGAGGGACTCAAAATGAAATGAGCTGTCATTTGTCAATCACTCTTGGAACCATGAACTTTCAATTCAGTTGTAAACAAGCCCTTTGCCTAAAGAACCGTTGCAAATACATTATTCAATGAACTATAAGTGTCAACAAAGAAAATATCGAGGTATTTTTTTTTATAATAGATACAGTATTGACAGAATAACAATGTGAATGACTTATCCTTGTTCATACACAAGGATTTGCATGGGCTTTTCTTCTACTAGCCACGTTAGCCACGGTCTCCTCTCAAGAACTCATTCAACGGCCAGTGGTCCATTGACAGACATGGCCTCTGTCAAATCCAGTTTTCCGAATTATCTCATCTTCAAAGAGAAAGCGAAGCTACCTATGTACTCTTGAATTTGTGGACTAATCAAAATATATCGGGGGGTACACTATTTTATTTTTTGGGGGAAATGATAAGTTAGCTTGATTAGAAATTATGATTACCAATACATATATCGAGTGAAACCACCCGTAACTAAAAAGAGAACATAGGAGTATATCACTAGATAGTGACACATCACTTGTTCATTGCACCTAAACAATGGACGGCAATTTTTATCAATCACTCTTTGAAGATAAGACATTTAAGGGCCTGGTCAGGCCGTAGTCAGGCCTGTAATTACATACCCGCGTTAAGAAAGCAAAGAAGAATGCAGACTAGTAAGAAGAAGTTTACTATACTACTTTTTCAAAGTCAATGCAGAACTGACTGTGTGCAGCATAATACAAAACAAGCCTTTTAGATAGACTTGTTTTTAAGATTAGTTTGACTAACGACTGTCTTAACTATGTTGAGCGCAGTTATAATCAGTAGATTTATTATTATATAAAGTTATTGGATAAGTATAGGAACGACAATAACACAGTAGGTATTTGTGGTCACAGCAATAAACTGAATCGTTCCCCGTCAATGTTATGATGCGATTCAAGAATTTCATTAAAAGCAAGATCATACAACATTGAAGGATCGTCTAATAAATATTTAGTTCTAGGTGGTATCCGTATATCTTAGAGGTATTTGTTTGGTATACGAGCATTTAAAATTGACTGGAGATCAACCTATCGCTGCTCTGTGTCCAATGAGTTTCTCCCAAGTTGTTTTTCGCACTTATTCCACCCCATTTTTATTTTATTTCGTTTGTCCATCTGGCAGACATACCCAAACCAAGAGTCCTTCTCTTGTTTGAGTCTATCATTAAATCCATCGTCAGTCGTGGATGTTTTGGATGGTACTCGCGTAAAAATATGGCACTAATCTATGAGTTTAAAGTAGGTTTTCCTTGTAAAATGGTGTGTCCCTGTAACAATGATGTTTGTGAGTGTCTCACACGAGTGCGGTGCGCGGCGGTACAAATGAGGTGCGCGCTTCATTAAGTGCGTCTGCATTAGCGGTAATTGCCGGCTAATTAGGGCCTCATCCGTTGCAACGAACGCACACACATGCACTTTTATTGTGAACGTGCAGTTGATACGGTGTTGCGTTGACTCGTTTTTATGAGTGTCGTCAAGTGAACGTTAAGAGTTTGTGGTATGAAATATGTTGGGAAGTTTTTGGGTAGTTTAAAGTATCTTTGTTTGGTATATACTGATTTGAGTATATGATGACGATAAAAACCATATTTAAGGTCAATGATATTAAAGATATTCTTGTTTATGAGTACGGTAAAATATAATTGTAACATTCTATTTTGGCGACGTTTAATCATAGGTTATGGTGCGCGTTAATTTATTTATCTTTTCTTAGTAATCAATTAATATGTAAATTAAACTAGCACCCTTTATACCATAAATAAATACTGCACGCATATGTCGTGAAACGATAATAACACACACAACGATGTGAACATGACTTCATACACACATAAATTCTACCTATACGCACACATACAAATAAGTCATTAATTGTTCCTTCAAATTTATCAGAGGTACCCCGACATCGTAACTACGCCTTTTCGAGATAATTATTTTTTTAAATAATAATCGTCCGGTTGCAAATTTAATTACAATCTTATTTTCTTGTCATTCGTGTGTGACCTTTATTGTGCGTGTTAAAGGGTCGGTCTTAATAACTGGTGCATACTACGAGTTAACGATTTTATTTGAGATAATAATCGATATTAAAACAATTCTTATCGTCAACCCAGCATTTGTATTTATTTCTTTAATTTATGGCGCTCAGGGCGCTTAATTAAAATCTATGGTGTATTAATAATATGGTACCTATACCTAAATCTAATTTCACCTCGTTTTTATACCTGCCTCATATCTAATACTTGCTATTCTAATAGCTAAACAATATTTTCCATGAAATTAGAACAATGAATCAACATTTCGCAAACCCTTATATTAAAGCAAACACTTCTTAATCGTGAGTTAGTTCTAAAATTGAAAATCTAGTGATATCAGGCCAAATATCGTTCCATTCACCCGTTAATTATTTAAAAACCGAATTACATTAATACGAATATGGCTGAGTGAAATAACGTCCGCCTAAAGGTACGATTATAAACATACAAAATGTTTTATTAAGGTCAATAATTGCTTTTTAATACACTTAAATCGTTATTGTGAAAAAAAAATGGAACTGGCCTGACAGTCAGTATTGTAAGACATAATTATATTGCGTAGTTGGCGAGATTCATGTTTATGGTGATAATTATTGTTTAAATATACGCTTACGAGGAATTATGATCAGATGATATGTGACGTCATCGATGGATTGTCCAAGTGTTCAAGCATTTGCGTTGGAGTTGCATCCTTTTAGAGGTTAGTAATGAATAATAGGTTAGATTAGGCTTAGGTTTGAATGTTTTTTTTACAGTTAAACATATTTTACTTTAAAAACAATATTTTAACTTCTTCATTTGCAAAACATTATTTTTCTTGTATCCTTACTAGCCATGGTGAATTGCACCTACGCAAACTATAGTCAAAATTGTAGCTAGACAGACTACGGTATGAGAAAACAATGACGGTGGGCACAGTTTTGACAAGACGTCTAATAGACTCAATTGTGTTGCAAAATGAAAATTCAATATTGTTGTACTAGTAAAAAATATACTCCGATACTCTGACTTTAGACTGTATTTAGGCAGAATTGATTTTGTAAGACTAGTCTGACTAAACTAGTCTTGACTCTGGTGAGTGCACGCTCTTGGGTATTGACAATCGTCAAAACTGCGTGCGTGCTGTCAGTTTTGGCTGACATCACGAATCACAATATGGCATTTCGTTAGTGTTCGTCAAAGATTAAGGGACGTAAACAACTACACAGCATTTTCGAATGATGTCAGGAGATAACCAGTCATCATGGCGTGACCTCTTGAAAAGAGTTCAGAAAAAAATGTTTTCTGAAAACTGAGACATTTATAGCTACGATTTCTTTATTTGTGAACGTATAGACAGATCGAACTTGTGAGATATAGATAAGTACGTCACTGTAGTAAGCATTATTTAAATTGTCATAAAAAATATTACCTACTGTAGTAGTCAGAAGTCAAAAAATAATTTAAATTTTAACACATTATACGTTTAAAATAAGTTAATTTCAGAAACATTTTAACGCTGTAAATCGGTAGTGTTAAGCTAAAGAGAAAAACGCGGATAAAAAGTTTGCACTCAATTCTGAAAGAAAAGGTTTCATGGAGTCGAACTCATGAAGTTTATCTTAAGATTTTTTTTAATTTATTTTGTCTACCAGTACTTTATTTGTAGATTAGAGTATTTATGTATTAAAAACTTTATTAGATATTAGTTTTTTATATAAATGCATAACAGTAATATACTACTCAAAAAGTGAACGTGACACTTTCAGTTAACATTTTTGATGACATTTTCACTCTCTCTCATTGTCACTTAGAACGTCAAGTGGAAAAATAAGTCTAGATACTTATTACAAATACGTATATTAAAAATGTCTGTTTTAAATCAGTTGGCTAAGTGATTAGCTTTCTACGCTAGGTGTCGCAGTTCGATTCCTGCACGGAACAAATATTCGTATGATCTACACATATGTATTTGTTTCGGGTTTGGTTGTGTTTGTATATAACATGTATGTATGTTTGTAAACTGTATCCACGATACAAGAGAAATCGTAGTATGCGGCAACATATTTTGAAAAACAAAAAATAAATAATCATACAACAATATTAAACATAGAGCTGTTTGTATAGAAACGTGTTTGAGGAAAAAAATGCTAGCTGATTTCACAATTTATTACATTCTTCATAGTTCATTCATAACGCCCCCTCCACAGTAAAAGGCTACACGAGCAATGCTTTATTATTACGTAAGTGATTCATCAATGAATTCACCTATAGAATTGTATGAAAAGTACAAAAAGTAAATTGTACAAAGGAGTACTCAAGCGCTTACTTTTTGTTGTTCCTAATAAATGCACAAATATATTTTTTTAAATGATAGCTACTCCAGCCCTCTCTGTGTCATCAACGAAATAGAGTAACTGTATCAAGTTTAGACGGGTAACCACTTTCTTTGCTTACTCAATTTAAAACACTATATAGTTGCTAAAGATACAAAAAATATATATTGTAATGCGATTGATTTAATTTATAGCCACATTTAACGTATTACATGAACTTTGTTAAATAATAATTCAAGTTAACCCTACATTACTATACGGGTACAATTTATTAAGACATCATTAAAGGAAAATTATTACATGACATTTGGAACCACTAGTATTAATAGATTAGCATTTATTAACTCCTCCTTTTTTGTATGCAGTAAGTGACAACGGCATAACCAATGGCTAAACACGTCATGGCATGGCAGCTCAAAATGTTTGTTTGTATGTGTAATTAATCACATAAAATACGATCTTATAACACGACATATAAAAAAAACTTTAAACTAATGTGTTATTGTGTCGGTTTTATAAAATATTATCACTACAAATATTATAAAACAATGTTTTCAACCACTTGTGTTTCTACGATCGAGTTTATCACCAGTGGGTGGATTTTCAGCCAGTTTTCACGGCCACTTTAACCGTTCCGCAAAATGTTTTGGCATATTCATTACATGCGTTCGAACTTATTGACGGGACGTAATTTAAGGTAAAATCCAAGCCTAGATAAAACTAAAGGATAAATACGCTAATAAAGTAAGTATCCACTTAATATGAATGTAAAATGGCACAGCCTTGAGAACTAGATACATTATAAAACTCCGTATAAAACAGACTATCTATACAATGATTTACAATTTTAATGTAACTTTAATAGACTTCAAACGACAGACAATATTTATCTAGATTGTAGGCCAACAGAAATGAGGTATTAAACTTAATTATGGATGCGAGAATTAATGCTCCCAACCAGTAATTATGAGGTGGCATTAACTTAATGTCTTTGACTACGCACACAGACAAACTATAATAGACGTAGATACGGTATACGACAATAACAATTATTATAGTGATGTTGAATGTAGCGTTTTACGGGTTAACATATTACGACATACTAAACTGATACTTTTACGAACGAGTATTATTACAATAAAATGCATTCTAATCGTAAGCAGTTGTGGTAAACCGGGTGTATGACAATTTTAATAATGGAGCCTCATGAACGGGTTGAATTTTATTATTTGTCATATAAATAATGATGTTGTAAACCGCGAATTAGATATTTTAATATTAAGCACAAGTTCTAGTTTAACTAACCTGTAAATTGTTAGTCTTCTTACTTCAGAATACATTAGGTGTACTTCTGGCATTTTAAATAACAAGCGTTTACCGTTTGCGTTTGAATGTCCACTAATCAACTTTTTGCCAGAACTTTATATTAATAGTATACGAGCATTATATGCTAATGAACCAGTTTGAACTATGGTCTATATTTAGCAAAGAAACTCAAAGCGTTCAAGGACAACCATCTTTCTTCCTTGTTGATAAAATTTGGAAACAGGCGAACAAAGAGTTAAGTACCTATATAAAAAAAAAGTAATGAACTGTTGACAGATTTTTTAGATTTTTTATACCTATAGATAAGTAGGACATAAATAAATTTAGGTCAACTTTTTTTCAAACTAAATTTTCATCTTTATCTTGAGAACCTGTATATTTATCTCGATCCAAATAAGACTACGTACGATCTCTGATGGACTAGTAACGCAAAGCCCAAAAACTCATTAAAGAAAATTCTCGTTAATAAAAGTATGCAATGCAATTTCGACGCGTTTGTTAACAGCAGTGAACTACTGAACGCTAATATATTCAGCGTGATATCCTCGTATAGGATCTATTTATCACCATTACTTGCCGGCTTAGACGCGTCACGGGCGCTACGGTAATTATAGGCGGAATACTTAATGCGGTACCTAATTATATAGACGCATTAGCTGATGTCTCCCGCCTGAGGCAAACTTTTGGATTGTTTGGTTGATTTTGATTAAGTTCATTAGAAATCGGTGGTGTTGAGAATTATTAGAAACGTTTAGGGCGCGTATTTTCATTTTTATATATATATATTTTCTGCGAAATTGCTTGATATCGTAAACCATAAACAAACTCGGTGAAAACTCGGTGGTCCGTTTCGTGCTCTCCACCAATCGGAGCGCCGAACGCGTTCGATGTAGTAAATCGAATTTGTCGAAAGAAACTTACACTAGGCCCTCTGAATATTATTTAGTTGGCGAAAAGTGGAGATATCAGGTCTGAAGACTGAATAAATGCTAGCTTTTAGGCTGGGTTAACGCTAAGAAAAATAGTAGCAAATCCCATAGCAACCATTAACTCCCATACCGACATTTAGATTTATTATACAAACTGATCGTGCCATAAGAAAATCTAACATTAACCGACAAATACCCAAAGCGGTTGTTTCGTCGCGCAGCAATGCAAAAGCAATTATACATTAACTGCTATACACACTCTTTATGTGTGTGTTTGTGAGTGTGTGTGCGACCGGGCCAGACCAGACTGCTCGACTTGTTTATAATCAAGACATTTATTAACTGTTGATTTTCCCGTTCTTTTGTAATAAATCTAATCGGATTATGCGACACTGGCCGGATTTGGAAACTCATTAGTTTTTTTTTCTGGGCCTTTCAATGAAGGCTGTCGGTAAGGAAGCAAAAATCAAGCACTCGATACATCATTATTGACGTCAACCCAACTTTTACGAATTTATACATTTACAACTGATAACTTTGTTTAGTCCATCATCACTTTAAAGGGTCATAAAGCCTGATTCTACTTACTACCTCACTACTTCAAGATATTTATAGTCTCACTAAACTAATTTACGCTCGTACTGACATGTAAATCCAACTACAAGTTACAGCTACAAGCACTAATTTACAATTAAATCTAAGCAAAACGGCAGTGTCGCGCACCCACTGCGCATTATTTTTTTATTATTTTTCCGCACTACCAACACCAGAAAATTGTTTATAAAGTGCGTGAACACGGCATTATTTATGTAATTATATCAGCAGCGACGAGTTACATTACATCCTGTATATAATTAACATTAAATACCTCATTAAAGTAGATAATAGTGTGGGTACCTCAGTTTTCCTTATTACGCCTTCGTGTACTTATAATGACTGAAATAACTAAGGAACCATACGTTTTCTGATAATTATTTAAATTATATATCTAAATAGAACTCATTTGTTTTAAAAAATTGTTTTGTATAACATTGTTTTCTATTTTTAAAATGTTTTACATATTGGGGTGCGAGGAAAGAGTCTTCAAGAGTGTCAAAACCCAATATCGTCTGGTGTGCCCTGGGTAGTCGCAATACCACCGAGCTTCGATACCACCATTGGTGACTAATATTTCCACTGCGGTAAGATCAGGAAATCTCGTGAGATAGTTCGTGCCAAGCTGACTCGACAGAAGAAGATTCTTGTACTTATCTATCTCAGCTGGTGAATATTCGGAGCGGCATTGCCGGGCTGAGAATCAAGGCTTATTGGGCAATTGAGGGAGCCCCTATATACAGCAGAGGACAGTAATAGGACAGTATCTATTGGTCTAGATTTATGTTTATAGTTGGATATGAAGGTAGTGAAAAACAGTCTATCAGATGTTATTCAGTTTGGTTAAATATAATATTTAATCAAAGGTAAATATTGCATTCTCAGTCAAAAGTTAAAACAAAAATGACAAACAATATTAATAGATTTAAAACACACATAGAGACAGTGTTGTCCAAATTTAGAATTCTTGCTAATTGATGAGCCATTTTAAGTGAGTTCTAAGTTTAGTTTACTAATACAGATGACACTAAATGTTGTTCTATTGAACACATAATTCTAGGAATCTTAGCACAAAGGATGATGCTTTAAAAGTGTAGGTAAATTGAAATTATTTGTGACGGGCTATCGACCACTCACTTGTACGTACTCATTACAAGCTCTCTTTAATACAGCATTGTTTCGTAAAGTTGTAAATTATTAACAGCCTCTTTCGTCTCGAGGTCACAAGCGCTACTGCTGAGCTGCGGTACTGGGTTCGATTCCCTGTTCAGGCAAAGTCTTTCATAGTAGTTTTTTTCTGAATGGAAAATCTCTTATTGCAAGAAACCAAATAACGGCAGCGAAATTTGAGGTTAGATACAGATATACATTTGTCTAACCCTTCAGGAGAATACAGGCGTGATCATATGCTATGTTGCAAATAAAGCAGGGAAAAGTCGAAAAAAAAAATCATCATTTACAAACATAATTATGTTTTCTTGTACCGCTGTGTTTGTTTCTTGTATCTTAATAATATTTCAGGTAAACTCATAAATTAAAGCTAATTATGCTTGTAGGTAAAAACTGTGATAAAAAAGACATTTAAAAAACAATTCAAACTCACGTCAACGCCTCATAACCGTTGTAAAATTACTTTTTTCCTTTCCTACCACCGATGATTAAATACAACAGTTATAAAACAATTCCTTGGATTCAATAAAACATTTAATTCACCATTGTTTGTTATCAAATGTATTTCCCCAAGCATATCATCACTTGTGCACTTGGTGCATAATTACGTGTAATAAAGGACATTACCCCTGCCCGATAGCATCTGTTTTTACAGCTTTTTGTGTTAAAAACGATAATATTCGCGTGATGGGCTCACGTGGGCATTAGTCATCAAATTAATTAACATACGTACTAATTAAATGTGAATCGAGTTTAAATGACAGTGGAATTAAAATAATAATGTTCCAAGAAAACTGAAATTAATTGCGTTTTTGTTTAATTTACTGTGAATTTTCTTGGCACGCATAGTGTACCTGATAATCCACAGCAACATAAAAAAACAATGGGAATCAAATAAACAATTGATTTGATTTTTATAAATATTGTATATTCTACATATTAACGAATACAACAAACAAATTTAATTTAGTAAACACCAATTCTTGGCATATCCAAAACCACATTGACGCTAAAAATAAAGATACGATATCATATAAACAGAATTTTAGACTACTTCTCAAACTGACACAACCTGATATCATTATTTAATCTGTAAGTTAAAAGTTAATGCTGATTGCAATAAGTGTGACCTTAATAGGTCCACCAGCTATCTAGATTAATATCTCGATCTTAAGACATTAACCGGTAAATGTATGTCGTTTGTAAATAAATGTTTCTTTTAGGATATCCGAAACATTAAGAAATTTGTTGTGACTGTAAAGACTTGTATTACAAGATATTATAATAATTGTTATAATTACTGTCCCACTGGTGGGCACGGGTCTCCTCTCTGAACGAAAAGGCTTAGGCTCTAGTTCATCTGCAGGACTACACCCACCATATGACATTTATTGAGCCCACTCAGGTACGCTGGTTTCCTTGCGATATTTACGTATACTGTTAACGCAAGTGATATAATCAAATTTGATCCGCAGACGATTTGGAAAAGTCAGAGTTCAGGCCAGGTGCGAGTTCAGACTTTCCTGCATTGAAGGCAAGCATACCACCACTTGGCGCTCACCGAACTCTCCCACCGCTCGCTTTTACGAAACGAAATAATACCGAACTTTCGGTACTCAATTTAAATATGTGTGACTGTGCTCTCACTATCGCCACATCGATGGATAGCTATTGAACTAAAATACTGGCATTGGAATGACATTGAGATTATTTTCGAAACTAACCTACCAGGTAAATTAGCAAAATTCTCGGTGATTTACCAATTTACTTATTATAATTAATTATTCATTTCAATGTTGATTCATCTCATGTTAGGCGGCCAACGCATAAGGAAATGTTATTTATTTGCCACGGGGAATACCTTTAAGGAAAAATGAGCCTGTAGGTACAGTTATAAGTAAATCTAAGATTACATTATAACTGATACAAAAACCCCCTATTCTTACTTTAAGAAATTGTAATACGTAAGCTATTGATATTGTGGTTCCAGTCTACCTAGACAGGATCTTAGAACAGAATAGTATTTCTTTATTTGTCTGAAATATAGTATTTTTACAGATCTTATTAAAATATCACAGTTCTTCATATTTCGCCTGTTTAATTTTGCATGCAAATATAAACATTAATTTGAAAATTATTTATTAATTACTTGTTACTCTTAATTGGAGTCTAAGAAAACACCTGTAATACCTATTTATCTATCCATCACCAATGTTTTGTGATAAAGTATCTTTATACATATATTCCGGTATGCGTGTATTCGTAATTCTCAGATATCTCAGACAAAAAAAAAATCATCAGCCGTTTACTTGATCGATTTTGATGATTTTTTTATGTACTTTTGGTGTCATCTGTATGGTTCTTAGTTATAGTTGGACCCGGCAGGTGGCACTAGTGTCGGGATCTAGAAAATCTTAGTTGACTTATAGAAACCATTGCAGCATGAGCCACCGAGCATTGATCATTGTACCAAAACCTTTAATCAAAAATTTGATGAAATCCATAAATCCCAAATGCATTATAACATTGAGTGTGCATACCCAGTTTTATTGCAAAACTCATCAAAATAATGAAAAATCACTAATTAGGGCCGAAAAAATTCCCCTCGAACAACGCACGTTGATTAGTAACTCACTCACACGCACAAGATCCGCGCACTGGCGTCACAGTGTAATTACATTCATTGTCACATAATTACTGCCAACACTTGTTGGTGCACCCACGCTAAACGTTATCTACACTTTATATCAACTTAATTCCCTACGTCATAAGAGTGGATTTTCAACAACTTAATGCTTGGACAAGTTGATGATCCAGATCAAACATTGTTAGACTTAGATAATTATGGTGTAATTGATTTTTAAAATCAATTGTTGTTGGACATAATTATCGATATTTCGTTGAAATAACACTGGTAGGACTGGCAAATGTGGGAGATTGTTTTTTTGTATTGTATTGATTGCAATAAATTCTAGATCTACGCAGTTAAGTGGTTTTTACGTTAAACAATAAAATGGTGTAGATGTTTTTTTTTTTTTCATTCAGTTAACTTTTCGCTTATTTAAGGACTTTTGTAGGTATCATAAGAATGCCTATCGGTTGGTATCTATTTCAATAGAGATAGTTTCTAAATTAGTAGCATAATACTAAAATGTGCACGTGAATAAAACCTAAAAACTCAAGCACCAAAACCCTAAAAATTAAAGAGATTTCTAGAACAAAACTCACCTGTTGATGCTGTTCATCGCAGCAGAACCAGGATTTTCCCTTTCATTCCTTTCTCTAGAGCCTCCACCGAATCGGTCAGCAAAGTTTTCTCTCTCCTTATAATGCCTCTCTGGACGAGGCGACGACGATCGCCTCCCTTGCATCTGCTGAGGCATACTGTTCTGCTGAACAGTCTGCAGAAGATTGTGGTTCCCTTGAGGTTGCTGCTGTAGTGCTTGGAGCAACTCTTGGGCATTGGCTGCCCCGTTCGACAAAAAGTTTGGCAAGCCTGGATTTAGGAGCGCGTTTGATAGAGTTGGGTTCAGCATGTTTGGCCGAATGTTGGCCGACTGTTGAGGGTTGGAGTTAAGCAGCTGGTGCGGTTGGGCCATGGCTTGGAGGTTGGCAAGAGACGTGGAGACTACTTGGCCGTTGTTTAAGGCGAGGTTCACCATCTGGTCATTCGAGTTCACGTGGTTGACTGGTATTGTGAGGATCGTTTGTGTTGCTATGCCTGACAGAAGAGAAAAAAGAGGTTTATTCGATGAATTAACAGAGCTTAAAATATTGGTGTTTAATGCTGTTTTGATTCAGATTCTTCTATCTTTTAACAGAATTTTGACCTTAAGCTACGAAGCTCTACACCTTATATTCAATTTTAGTATCTGAAAATAATAACTGTTAAGTGAAAATCGAATAAATCGTAAAGTGTACCACACGTGAAGTGCAATTTGTTTCTATCAATTACTGTAAGAGCTCGACTTAAACAACTAAAAACTTTATCCTACGTTTGCTTCCATCGTTAATCTTGAAGATTCTTACCTTGTGAAGTCGGAATGAGCAGTTGTGCGCCCTGGATGCCTTGCACCAGTTGTCCAGAGGCGAGAATGAGCTGCGGCATGGGGGACGGCATCGCGGGCGGCAGCATATTGTTGTTAGCCACAGGGTTCGGTGATCCCATACCTTCAGAGAGGGATTCAGGTATTTAGAAGAGAGAATTTTGCATACATAGGAATTAAATTAAAAAAATACATACTTAGCTAGACTAAATTAAGTTATTTCTACACTCTTATTTTTTTTTTTCTGGTTCTCATTTTCCTGTAACTTTTTATCTTCGCTTATAGGAATGGCTTTGAGGAGCTAATAGAGTAATTGGAATATGTGGTATGCTAGTTCCATAGGTACCAATAAGTCATAGATCTTAAACATTTTCATTGCTATATCGATTTGCAAATGTAAATTGAATTGATATGACGTATAATATTAGCAACTCATAAAATGATATTAGTAAAAACTAGACATTGCCATTATTTTGCAAAACACCTTTTTTCTATTTAATGTACATGTATTTAACGAAATGTCCGTATCATTCGGCAAGCCTTTAGTCACGTATTATGATCGTGGAATATTAATATTGTTTAATGCTTATTTTTACTACATAATGCCATAAAAAGTCTAGACAAATCCGCGTTGAATTTGACACGAGGTTTTTATAAGCACCTTAATATGTACGCCAATTCATACTTAATCGATAAACATGTAAAACTCATAAAATATTTTGGTTTTTTTTTATTTCAAACTTATAATATTAAAATTAGACTTGGTAAATAAAACATGTGATTATCGATGACTAAATCGCTGTTGTGTTAACAAATCAGTCATGGGGCCAATGATGAAACATCGTGCAATGCATGGACTGACCGGCGACTTTCTACTTAAGTGATTAAACAATAAAATTATATTGTGATTACAACTGCCCGCGTCCGACCCTGCACCTCACCGAAGATAAAGTAACGATAGAAAACTACTCGAAACCCATACGCAACCGACCACAACTAATTCACTGCGAACAAAACGGCTCCAAAGAAAATCTAAAATATTATCTGCATGCCTTACAAGCCCGTTAAACTCGACATTAACATAACGTATTCATTTAAACCATGACATTTCACATTTTGTAATAAATGTTCTTTCCTACGGCGCATCAATTAAGAACCGAAAAAAATGTATAATTAGCTCTATTAAGACAATAAAACTCTTAATGATACCGCAACAGTCGTAATATCCGTGCGTTCGTGAAAAAAATATGTAATTATACTCATTATTTAAATAGGTTTTTTCGTCCATTACGGCGTAGCTTTAATGGGCGGGCGAGTGAAGCCGCTATCTTGAATTCATTAAATCGATTGGATTCGGTAATCACCTAATTACGGCTCACGTGATTTCAAAGTTAAGAGTTTTAATGCGCGAACCGTGTATTTGTGATTATCCCAATCTGTCTAATTCACTCTAATTAGTGGCCTACCCTCCGTTGAAGAATAACAGACGTTTTGAAATGCTAATGCCCTGAAAATGTTAATTAAGTTGCGGATGCGGAGGTGACGCTCTCAATTGCATAATATTAGCTGAAATAGAAAAATCACTTCTGTGTTCCGGTCTGCATTAGCGACGGTTAAATATTTTCCTGTCAACGTAGTTTAGCCGCGGTTTGAATGTTTGTTTAATCTTGATGCGATGATGATGCGAAAATGCAAATCTGTTTTACGTAGAGTGGCAAAAAATTTAAAACTAAAGCACTTTGAAGACACTTTTACAGAGTTGTACTATGGTTATGGGAGGTTATAGATGTTTTTTTGTTAAAAACAAATTCAAAGCATAGTTAACATTTTAATTCATACGTATCTTTTTAAGGCAGGTAACATTAAAGTAACGGAAGTAGGTTATTGCGATGCCCTCAGGCTCTAGGTTAGTTGCTAAGTAGGAAGTTCTTTATGTACAAAGTTATAATCGATATAACAGCACACATTTTATAATTTCGTACACCACTGTTACTCTTGTAAGCCGAATGACTACTTACCTATAATGATTTAGCTTGCTCCCTAGATATATTCATGCTTAATTCCCTCTTCTATAACTTTCCAATAGATTCGTTCAAAACTGCGACTTATGACGTAGGTAATATCTGTAGCGTTTCATAGTAGATACACCATTCTAACGGTCAAGTAAGGACATTTTTCCAAATGAAAATCTATACAGGAACCATTTGTAATGGTATGTAAAAAGAAATAATTAATGAATACCTAATACGACCCGAATTTCATAATGATATTCCATATTAAATAAATATATTACGTACTAAACTTTCTCTAGACTTTGGGATGATATTGCAGTAGATAAGAAAGAGGTTGGATAGATAGGTAGATAGGATATATAATAGCGATATATCACTGCCTTACCTGGTGCGCTAACGCTCAAGTTTAAGGGCGAATTGATAACAGGGTTGGAGGGCATCGACGACAAGCCTTGAAGGTTCGCGGCGAGTTGCGACATTTGTTGCGACATCTGTTGCTGCAGCTGTTGCGACATCGGCGGCATGTTCTGTTGCATGTTCGCCAGGTTTTGCAGGTTTTGGAACATTGACGCCACTGTGGACAACGAAAGTACATTGATTTTATGACGATGAGACATTTGGATTTTATCTACGAGGTTTTGTTGTAAACAGTCACCTTTCAAATTAATATAATAAAGATTCAGCTGTAAAAAGCCTTTGACTTGTATTAATTATGATATTAAACTTGAAAAGTAGGTACACAATTACAATTTTGGTCTCTATTTAGTAAATTTTAACAGAATGTTGTTTTAAACTTCACTGAAATAAATTCTAGTTTAAGCGAACTCTTGCATATAATCGCCTTTTTTCAAATCTAAAAAACACAGAACAAATACATCATCCATATAACAATGAACTATAAACATAAAATATTATGAAGTCATTTCTTCGAAGATATTGACCGTTGACGTTATCTCAATGAATTTCGTAATTCGAATCTATTGCTCTTTAAAATTTAATTGACTTTGGTCTCTTTCACTTTGGGACTCGGTGGCCACCAATGTGTGGTCGCAATTACGGATAGCTTACTTTTTTACATCGGCTTTAAAGATAGTATCATTAAGATGATGGTATTGTTATTAAAATCTTCGATCTAAATAGCTTTAATGTTGTTCTCCAATACGATTATGTTGTTTGGTGGACAGTTTTCATAAGAATTAACCTTTGTACTGTCATTTGGGTTATATCTTAGGAAGCTTTAATAAGTTAGGTCTTTCAACTAGTTATTTTTTTATATGTCTATGACTTTGCTTTATATTTAAATAAAGAGATATCAAACGATTCCTTTCCCCTTCAAGAGCCATGAAAAAAGCCCTGTAAAATGTTATACCCATTTTTTCAGGTCCCTTGAAGTTAACGTAAGATTTGACGGAAAAACAATTACCGTGTGTATTAAGGTTCCGGCAAACAGCCAACTGAATACTGACACAACGGTTTAAACGGAATGAAAAATTTAGGATGTTTTATGAAATCACGACATCAAATAAAATTCCTGAAGCTTTTTACCATGACTAAAACATTATGTCCGTTGCCAGTCGGCCGTTTGGTGGAGCCCTTAGGGTCTCTTTAACCCTGCAAAGATAACATAGGTAAAGCTACATAAATGAGACCACAATTACTCATGTTGGCACATATTGGAAACCATTGCTTCATTCTAGCATAAGAAGTTATTAATGGTAACTAGATCAGTGCTTACATTCTTTTGTCTGTGTTAGTTTCAGAATCCATCAGCAATGGCTAATAAATTGGTCCTGACATGGAGTATTGGGATTACTACACTAAAATATGAAAAAATGAATGTAGTACGAACTCACTGGAGCCATTCAGATGTGGCTGCTGGTGCGGGGTGCGTGCACGCGGCGAGGGGGTGCGCGGCTCGGCTAACTGCGCGCGCGTCGCGCCCCCCTCCGGCGAGCTCGCGCCGCTCTCCCGGTCTGACTCCGCCTGGTGAAAAAGATGCATAGATGAGCTTTTTTTTATCCAAGGTGTATGATACTGGTTCTTTAATGTTATGAAGGAATTGGATGACGCAGTCTTTCACAGTTTCAGGGAAGTGAGTGAGCGTAGGGAAAATGATAGCAAAAAACAGGTATAGATTCTATTATTTTCTCCACTCATCTAACTGCCATGTTAATATAACCTATTTAATTTTGATATTATTTAAATTGTATATTGTCTCTCCGTAGAAGATACGCAGCTTAATTTTAAAATACATTTTTTCAAAACGTATGCGCCGACTCTTACATTCCCAGTTTAAGATGGACTGTAGTAATAGAATGATTTTAAGATTTTTTTTAAGTTAAATTCAGTTTCAGAACATGGGGGTACGTGAATTACTAACTATCCTATTAGTTGGGTAATTTAACTATTGCGGTAGCTGTAGTAAAACCTATTATTACGATACAAGAAATTGTGAATTTTAATATACAAAGTATAATAATCTATTTCAACAAATAAGGCCTATTTTGGTATAGAAATGTATAGAGGAATACTCAACGGGATTCAGGGATTCAACACAATACTGTAGAGGTTTTATACAACAGGATACGGTCTTTGGTTTAAATACTGGTGAGCGATGAAGGAACAAATATTTGAAAAGACGTCAATGTGTGTTAACATTCAGAGATGGACCTTGATTAAAAGAATTGTAGGAGTATTTGGGATTTTGGTTCAGTTCGCTCGTTGTGAAAAATACAGTTTAATATAATATAATATATTTAATATTATAATTGCAGCTTCATTTTCAATAGTACAAACGTCAACGGTCAAAGATGAGCTGAAACTATAAAAAGATATATGGTAGGCCACTTTTGTCTATTTATAATAGAGTAATGTACTAGATTACTGATTTAAACGTACCCCAATACACCGTCTAGCTAGGACAGCCAGTTATTATTCTCCCACAGTTCGTTGATGACGGTGTTACTTGTTAGGTCCCAATGTGATTAAGGGTGAGCGTATCGCCATTATTAGGCACATTTCCAATCAAGGGCGACTGTAGCAAGTTACTACATGTTTGTAGGTTAACCTATTGAATGTTAAACGATGTGATGAATCTTTATTTTAAAATGTATATGAGCCTGAGAAAAGTTTACAGACCTATTGCTATGTATACAGGGTGGCGAAGATCTAGGACCTAACATAAAAAAATCTCAAAAATTATGCTATTTTAATTTGATTTCTAATTTGTGGGATATCTTCTACATTTATGCCAAACCATGGATGGATTTTAGAAATTCTAGACAGACGGGCGTTAACGTTATTATTGTTAAATAATAATTGTATTATAAAGGTGTTTAAAAGGTAAAACTGTGTATTGATTGACACTATAGATGAATTTAAATATTAGAACACAATCACAAATATTTTAAAAAAAGAACACTTTTATTTGGTTTGTAATGGGCGTTTTCCTTCCTTCGCAGAAAATTAATTTCAAGTCAAGTTTTCTGATTCGTTACAGCGGTTGTCAATGTTTATTGTCATTATTTCATAGTGTATATGGACAATATCGTAGTTTATTACGTTACGTTTCAACAAACACGTGTATCGGAAAATATGGCTTTATTAAAATAATGGAAAGCCTATACCTTTAGTTTACAAGAAAAAGTAAGTATAGAAGGTTTACCCATTGATTCCTATAAGTTTTATTAAGAATAGATTTTGTTTCTGTGAATTATGAGTTGATATTTTTCAATATTTTATTAACGCTCAGTAGGTACGTATTGAGCGATAAAAATACGAAAAAATAATCAAAAATCTCAGGCTTATTACATTTTAATATAACCTTTAAATTAATCCATGTCTTACACAGACTACTATTAATAATTTAATTACGGAAACCATCTTTTATTCGTTTCTTATATTATAGCTATTGTGCAGCTTGTTAAGTCATAAACTATTTATATTGCAATTATTATAAGTACGGAATAAGGTCAGGCCTACTTGACTTTTTAATTATTAACTCCTATTAAAATATAACTGTAAGGAAACGCCTTGAATTGCTACACTTATTTGCAACTATATAATAAATATTCACACGATCGAGTTAAAAATGTTAGAAAACTAACTATAGGATTTTTATTAAGTGAAATTATTAGGAAATTTGTGAGTTTTTTTTTTAATAAAAATGTCTTGACATGTAATTTAATGTATTTACGTTAGTCATTCTTGTTTGGCGAGAATATTTAAAATTTGTCACCGATAAGTTAAAGTTCACTGAATATTGCGTACAAAATTACTTTTTTGTGAATTAAAATTAAAACAATACATTTTATGACACCTTTTACAAAATCGGTTTAAAAAAAGATAATTTTCTATATATAAAATAAATATTACTATATATTTTATAACTCACGAAGGACAATGTCATTCTCTCCAGGCCTAAAAATTTCACTATCACTGTCTCTACAAAACAAACATAACTTCGTCAAAAAATAAAATAAATTTCACGGAATATTCTCAAAAACGTACTGAACGCGAACTTCTTCGAAACTTTCGGGAAACTTTGACAAACTTCAAACGCCCGATGAAAATATGTGGCGATCGTTCTAAATCCAAAACATTCCATCCACATACGCTTATCCGAACGCGCGAAAAACTTTTCTTTACTCTATAAAAGTTGTATTTAGAACGGAAAAATAGAACATAGATAACGCCCGCGAAAAAGAAACGCCGCGCACTATCGACAAAGCGTTCACTTTTTTCTTTTTTTAATTTATTTATCAACGGCCGGTAACACATACAGCCGCGCGGCCAAGTTGCACAGCGCGGAATGAAAGCGCGTCATCAGTTTAAAAAATCAACCCCTTCGGTGGTGGGTGGAAAAAATGCGGCCCCGAGGGGAGTTGGGTGGTCCCACCGAAATCCTTGCCAAAGCGATCGGGATCGGTCCGACTTGTCACTTGTCGAATAAGCATGATAATTAAAGTTTTCGATTAGTTTTTTATTCGTATTTCTTTAGAGCTTTCGTCACGTGTCTCGTACAAATTCACTTTCAGTTAACTCGTTTACAATTTTATTTGTTAGCACATTGATTTATGCTTAATCTTTTGATCTTTAGATTTTATTTGGCTCAGTTTACATAGTTTAACATAGTGAATTACCTTTTTAGGAGTACTTAATATAGTTTTATAATATGTACAAAAAAACTGTACCTAGGTCTCTCGAGCCATAATTTTCTAAAATGTTATCGCTCTGAAATATTCTTAGTTTCTAGTATTTAAATATTCCTAGTCTCTAGGACTTCTAGGAATTTGACGCCTTTTATCACTTGTTCTTTGACAATACTGGCATGCGCTCGCGTATGACTTGCGGGATCAAATACGAGTATATTAGTATTGGCTTGGTCTGATAGAACAATATTAATTTACCTATTGTTTGCTTAGTTTTAATTTTTTTTATTATTTTCTATGTGCGTAGGTAGCATTGAAGAACACATAGATACATACAAATACTAATGCTTTATCAGATGACGTAGGTACCTAGTGATGCTTTAAGTTTAGTTGAATATTTCAGAATGAGCACCTTTAGTCAAATTTAAATTGATGAGGCCTTCATATTTTTAAATAGTAACTACAACTTTCGTAAATTTTACGTTCATTTGAAATACTACGTAGGTTTAATATAATTTAAGCTTTCATAAGCTGAAAGCTCTAAACACACCAGAGTTATTTCAAATTGGACAGAATAAACGAATAAAATTAATTTCATACATTCTATATTGGAACACATAAACATTGGTAACAAATTGAATACAAAAAGCTTAAAAGCACAATCAAAACTCCGCCGGTCGCTGACTAATGAAAAAAGTTGAAAAAAAAAAAATTATCATCAACAAGTAACATTCGGAATAATCAGCGGTACACGGAAAAAATCAGTAATTATTCAGATGAAGTTGGACGAACGAAGGGGGTAAGGGGGCAAGGGCCGGCCAAAATAAAAACGGCGTTGCGTAGGGGTGACACCCGTTCCCCCTTCGCCTCTACAAATGTTATCTAACTGCGTTCGTTTCGCGTCGCGGCGCCGTTTCGCTCTGAATTAGCGCCCGAACCGGCGAAATTTCAATTTGTACTCCATTTTTTTCTCGGATAGTTGGTCCTAATGGAAAAGGCTAGGCGATCATGGATTCCGTCTGAAACGGGTGCCGTTCGCGCTGACGGTTTTCTAGTCGCCTTTGGGCTAGTGAATGTGCGCAAACGTGGAAGCGCGAGCCAGGACCCCTGATCAGCGGAAGAAACATATGATTGTATGGCGTCCTCATTTGGGCGGCAAAGCGCGGTCATTATCGGGCGTTGGCGCACACACGCGTCGCATTGTCCGTTCGGGTGTGTGTGTAGATTTTTACTCATTAATTTTAAAACGCTCCGGATTTTTTTCAGGGCGGGTGCTAGGGGGCCAGAGGGGGCTGAGGGGGACGAAAATTGGCGATGGCCGCCGGGTGGGGTGTCACCGACGGGGGTTATTAAATAGATTGGTCCGCGGCCGAACGGAGCCGCCGATCTGCACTTGTACCTCGCGTCATTAACGGGTTGAGAACCGATTTTAAATCGTGAAATAACAGCCTGTTACAGGAAAAGTTGAGCGCGGCTTATCGGCCTCTCCTGGCCGTGTTCTACAAGTTTAATTGCATTAAAAGTGTATTTTTTATTACGACAATTTTTCTATTCATTACTTGGGAGATGTTAATTGTCTTGTTTATTGAGGCGACTCTGTATTTTCTTGTGTCGTCGTGTCGGGTGCGGGGCGTCTCGTTTGTAGTGCAACAATACATTGTCACACACACACGCGTGAAGCGTTTTTTCCGCGGCTGTTCGGCAGTGGGTGAACAGGGGTGTATAGGGGGACGAAATGTGAAAAATACTCGAAAAAAGGCGAAATTGTAGCAGATATATAATTAAAGTCCAACGTACAGCTACAGTGAACAGCGATGTATTATGCAGACGCGTTCTCGGGTGTCGCGAGCTGCCCGATACACGGTGTCCACTGTCGAACACTGGGCTCGACTCGACGGCTATACATTGTTTGTTATAATTTCGTCTACCTTACAATACTTTAATAGGGATAAGTTAATTAGACTAAATTTTTATGACAGTGATTTTACTATAGAAGCTTTTCACACACTTAGTTAATACTACACAAGTCGTTTCTATCTACCTATATCAAATTCATTTCCTAAACCATACAGGGTGGCCAAAACTTTGCAAATCTTTGAGACCACTCAAAACCATTCTATTAAACATAAAAGCACTCGATAACAAAATAATCAAATTCATTGTAACATCGAGAGTACATCTCTCAAATATAAAACGGTTGTTCAGTGGGGGGTACCGGGTACACACGACAGATGGTTAGGAGGGGGGCTCACGATTAATTTAACATTAAATTCAATAATAACCTTCCATTTATTGCGTAATTTCCTTTCAATTACCTTTCATTTATCGCTCTGTAACTGGATTACAGATGTGATGAACGATCGAAATGTTTCTGCCTATAACATAGGTACGTACCTACTTTTTGGAGTTTTAAGTGATGTTATTAACAAAGTCGATTAGTTTTGTTGATGTTATCTAGATTGATATATTTCGAGCTATCAGCGTATCCGGTACAATTGTGTGTGTAATGACATTTGTTTTATGATTTCAATTATTTTAAATTTTTGGGCGGGGCTAAATACTTTCCATATTTTTAGAATAATAGCTGCCGACTGTAATGTTGGTGATATATTAATGAGGCGATGGAAAAATAAAGTATCGTACATTGTTCCGCTTAAAGAACCTATGTAGTATATCCTATAGCGATATAAAATTATGATCAAAACAGACGAAAAATTAAAATACGCGAGTTAGTTGTGATAACATAATACAAATTATTCATAGTTGAGTATGTTCTCTGTTTATTTTTTCACACAATACTCGGTAACCCTTAGGTTCTCGATATTTAACTGACGTCACAGGGACACCGATATTAAATCAACCCCCACTGCGCGGCGCGTGGGCACTCGACTCGACTGAACTCACTCGATTGTTCCGACATAATCGTCTAAATTTAAATTTTTCAATTGACCATTGTTATGTTCTATTTAAAATTTTGATCGACGACGCAATTAGTACGTTCGTAATTATGATGCTTTTGTAATGTTGAAACAAAAGAAATTATAGTGATTTTTTTTATAGTTTTATGCATTTATATTGAAAAGTTGTTTATTCGTTTGATATTTGTTAATCAAGTTACATATTTTGATACAATTACAATGAATTAGTTTTGTGTGTCAAGTTTTCTAGTATTCCGTTTAAATTTAAATACCTAGGCGAGGCTATTAATCGAATCGACTATTGCATCGAAGTAAAGAGTCAACAGCCGAAATTCAGTAAGTACACCTGTTCAATCGACATCCCGCCGACTGCACGGTAGTTTTTCAAATATGCAATTTACTGATTTAAAAAAAGAAGGCCTCGGCCTGTGGGCCGGTCGCCCGGTGGGGCCACGGAAAATGGCGTAAAAACTCGACCAAAAAAACCATGAAAATAGTAGGCCCACGTATGGTAAATAGCGTCGAATGTTGAACCCCCTTTGCCACCCGGACTAATTTGTTACTCTAGGTATGTCCGGAGTTATTGACTTTAATGTCTCATACTGCAGTTCAAGTGAAACTTAAAAGTGAACAACACTAATTTTGATTGAACACATACGTAGTCATGATAATATATTAGGTGATAGCTAAGTTAAACTAATACTAATTGTTAAACTTTCAGTTAACTAATAGTTTAATGCATCGTAAATTATTGTTCGTGACCTATATTTTGTCCTATCAATAGTTAAAATCACTTTTATGTGTGATAAAGGCTAATATGGTTTAGGACACATATAATATGGACGATTTTGGATAACTGGTTTGTAGAAGTATGCATTCTTTTTTAAATGTCTACTAACACACTTTCCATAAAAAGCAACAAAAAGATAAAATTTTTTTTGGAATCTTTCATGTGTTTATTTTTACGTAAATATAACGCCGCGGCTTTGCAATGTCAACTATGCGTTGTAAATGATTTTGAGCGATACAAAATGACACATCTGTCTCAGTGTGAACAAGCCCTAAGCGATGATTAACTTATATGACACGAGGCAGTGATTCTCAACTTTCACAATATTGTGGCTATACTCGTACGTATATGGATAAAAATGTAATTGATAATTAACTTGGTTTAGCCAAAATTTTAAATTAATAACCCATGTTTTAAAACTCTTTGTGAATAGCTTCTCACAACTCAAACTATTTCATGCACTCCCAGTCAGAAAACAAAACAAAAACCTATTCACCAACGCTTACGAAAAAGTAAAGAAAAACTGTGAAACTTCAAAACAAGGCTTTAGCAGCAAGTAGTTGGTAATGTTCACAATACACCAACCTAACCTAATGGACATAAGTAATAAAGGCTATTATCATTAGCCGTAATTGCCAGTCTAGTAATGCGATATAGCAAGTCGTTGGTAAGCAAATTAAACTCTTTTTTTAAGTTCAGAGGGTGTGCAATGAACTTTGATGTTCAGTGAAAGAGTGGGACAGCGATATAATTAAGTGCATCTCTTTTTAGTCGACTTTAATCGATTGTTTGACTATCGCGTCAATTGTAGTGTAAATTAGTGTTAGGGTTCTAATGATCGTGTTTGTTTTGTAGCTTTGTTTAGAGTTTATTTGAGAATATTGAACTAATAAATTAATGACTTAGTACTTTAAAAATACAGTACATACTTAACATTTATTTGAAAAAAAATTACATAATTACAATAAACTAATTGAGCCCGCGAAACCGTCCGCCTAGAAAGATTTTTCATACGTTTGAACCTCCATTAAACTCGCTTATGGGAATTAAAAAATCTTTAGTGACCTGTTCAAGTTTGATGAGTTAAAAGTTTCTGAGATTTTATGATTAGTGAGTTGTATTTCGCTGTAAAATATAATATTACACCTATTCATGAACCAAATTCCTCTTCAAAACTGTTTCATACCAAAATATCATCAATTTTCACGAATTTCAGTTTTCTTAAAGGAAAGTTGGTGAAAAAACGAACGAACTTCACAGCAAGGGTGACGAGAATAGAATCACTACTTAAACACGGCGAAACTTGGCAACAATTCTTTTACTTCACTATTACTCGCGCTTGTGCAGAAAGTACTAACTGAAACCCTGTTTACACGAAAGCAATACGATAGTGGGTATTATCATGTAGTAAATGTTCTAACAGCGTTAGGTACTCATTCAATTATCGTCTATAATATTGCCTTATTTTCTGTACAATGGTAAAAAAATAGTTCTTCAAGAATTCCAGCAGATCTTGTTTGACAGTTAAGTTTCCTAAATTCAGTATCATTTGTCTTGTTGTAGTGAAGGGAGTATAGGTGGCCCTCAAACTCTTTTTGAACAGGGTGTTCACTTTTCGGGAAGGGATGAAGGGAAGATAACCATTTCTACACAAATAAAGACCTCTAGAATCTCCATTAAATCTATTACGTTGCTATTGAACAAAAAGTTAGGGTGGACTTTACGCGCAGGCCATTTTTTTTCATGCCCGAAAAATAATTGCGACGTATGATTTTAGAAAAAAAAAAAAACTTTTATGCTCATAATACATATTATAGTTCGCAACAAGAGTTATTCACTTTCCGATTTTTCATATATTATTTTGACCTTCGTCTATTAATTTCATTAAAATCAAAAAAAGAATACCTACCATATATTTTTAAACAATGTGCGCAAAGAAACTGGCATGACACACAACAAACCTTGTATAATTAGCATATATTATAATTACCAACGTATCAGGAGACCGCGTTAAAACAGCTATTACGTACTATTATGGTATATTAAGTTTTTTTGATTAGCCCTAATTAAGCACGCCGACTGCGACCAAAACATAGAATTTATTTCCTACGTACTAATTGTCTCATAGGTGTGACACCTATTATTTTAATTGCAAACAGAGGCTTTAATTGGCGTTTCTTTCTATGCTTTTAATGGTGACGCATAATGTCGGGAATATTACAAACTTCATTAGGATATCGTATAGAGATTGCCTTATATTTATCGCTTATTTGCTCGGCAGTCGATTTAATATTACTGATTACGAAAGCCTAAGGTTCCTTTTGCGGCTTTGATAAAAGAAGAAACGCACTTATTTAATGCATTTAGTGCTTTTGAGAACAACCTGTATAGCGAATTACGAATTACAAAAATTTATATAATGTGTAAATATTGTGTCGCGTTACAATTAATGTTATCAATAGAAAGAAACCATACTTATTTTTATAATGTACTATTAAAAATATAGGTACCTATAGCGTGTCCTACCAACATAATTTAATGGCTCATCGATATATGTTAATGTTGTGATTGTATGTTCGACCCTTGAAACCAAATCTAAATTAGTTAGATAACTCAGTATTGCAGCTGATAAAACTGTTACAAAACTCAAATATCGTTACCAAACCCTACTTTTTTAATAATCCAAATAGGCAATTTCTTTTGAGTAAAAGTTCTAATGGGGAAATAATTGGGCTTTCCACTTATGTGGGTATTAGTCGGCGATGTGTAAGGCGCCTAATACACCGCGATTAGAATGTGATAAGTAAAATTTTATAGTGAGCGATAATTGTTGTGGGCGAATTACCATTTTTTAACTAATTTCATAAAATGTTCTTATTAATATCTAATTTTAAGCAAAACTTGACAACAATCCTTCATTATGAATTTGAATGTTGTCGTCAGCTTTTGTTATGAAAGTTATTTACTAGTCCATTTTCATAGATAATTCTCTATACTTACTTGTTATTGATAAGATCGCGAAGAAAGGTAAAGACGATTTAAATTTCTCAATTTCCTTATTTATTATTTTTCGCTTAGATCTTTAATACCTCAATAAATATATTGATCACTCAACTAATGCTAAACGAGCACGAATTTCGATTAATAACAGTATAGCATTTTGCAATTTTCCCATTCAACTTTCACCGTATTCCTGCTATTAACTGAGTATTTATCGTCAAGCTGTTATTATGGCGTATCGCATAACGTAAGACGTTTTGACAGCTCGTTCAATGATGTGGTATTTGTACTGACATGTCTTCAAGTGATAAGAAAATGACATGTATATTTGACTTGTAAGTCAAAGTGACTATTGTACATCACTAAAAAGCCTAACAATTGTACGTCATTTAATTGTCTTTGCTATGACTTAATTGTTAGGTTGTCTTTGAAAACTTGCAATGTTATAAGTCAATTAGAATCGTTTTATTGAATGAAAAGCATTTTTATACGTTGTTTATTAGCAAGAATAATAACATTGAAGCGATAAAGCTGATTAATTCCGACCTGACAAAGTATTTTACTTAAAATCTTTTCATATTAAGCTTAAATACGTAGTGTGAAAAAAAAGAAAGAGTGTATTCCGTTAATGACTGAGAAGACACCTAAAGAAAATCTAATTATCACTTAAAATACCTAATTACAGAAGTACCATTAAATAAGAGTCCGCAACGATCCTTGAAACTCGTAAAACTTTAAAGTCTTTACATGAAAGCGTCCGTGGTGTGTACCAAGTTATTACATTAAACACTAACTTGCTGTGTCGTAATAGTGTCTGAGTAGAGGGCCGGACTGCGCCATTAAGGAGGGGAAATTAGTGCATTATTGACTGATTTCCCTTTTCAACTAGCTGATAGACGGCAGTTCGCGTCAGCTTTTCGATTTAAAATACTGGCTGGTGAATGTTTACTGCATTAGCTTTGATCGATTACATTTGATGTTTTTTTTTTCGTCGTGACTAAGCGCTAATGTAATGTTTTGAAATATAGTGTAGTTTTAAAAATGGAATGGTAATTGCTACTAATGTTTGTGTTTCCATCATTCTTTTGTTGACATCTTTACTTTCTGAACCTACTGTTTTTTTTAGAATAAACGATCCTATATAACTACGATAATCTATGCAAATTAAACACATTATGAAGATTTTAATTAAAATTACTTCGTCTCCATCCACGTTGATTAATTGATTTGATTCAAGTTGATTAAAATTATAGTGTAGGTATAATGTAGATCATAAAATAATGTTGGATTTGATTATGATTTAATTTTTATGCCACGAATGAATAAAAAGCGTTTCCAACAAAAGTCGAACCTATCGAAAATCGTAGTGAACTGGTTCTCTCACCCTCGCGACACAACGATCGTAGGGTCTCCAATTAGTTTTTATGGTACGCTTCATTACAGCCAGTGTTAATTATTATTGTGCTGACGAACGCCCTGTTCTCACTCGACGACCTAATTAGAACGGGTGCCGAGTTTTTTCCTTTTTTGTTTTCTTGTCAGCAAATTATGAGCATTGGGGTGTGTGCGGCGCTTTGTGTGGGTACGTGTGTAGGGGCACTTACGTGCGCGCCGTCGCGTCGCGCGCGCTAATTCTAAATTCGAATCGTATAGAATTACGAATTTAAATTCCAATTTATTTTTCTTAAACTCCATCTTGAAGGATTTTTATTATAATTAATTTAAAGTTAATCCGTTCTGATTAGGGATTAACAGAATAATTTTAAAAAAGATTGTTTAGTAAGTTGTCGTTAAAATGCTAGATAATATTAAATCGATCCTAATTACAAAATTATTAGAACCAATTATTGTTTCTAAATGCCTAACCTGATTTTTTAGAAATCTCAATAGACTAATTTAGTTAATAAAGTTAATTGTTTAACATTAACAACATCGGTAACATTTCTTCCATCTTGGTGTTATATTACAGCATTCCGTACTACTGTAAAAGTGTAAACTGTAATAACTGCGCTCACGACGAGAAAACATAAACAAAACCTCTCACGTGGAAATTAATGCGCTATTAGATTCAATCGTTATTGTTTTTAAACGATCATTGAGCATTTATCCGTACGCAGCGTCTTGACAGCGCCATTTTTTACACGTTTACCACGAGAATAATAGCTCAATAGCCTTACATTGTAAAAATAAGAAGAAAAAAAGCATTTCCTCACGCATTCATAGAGTGCTCTTGTAAACTTGTAACCCGTAAACCGCCGCGGTTGTTATAAGTGAAACCATAAATTCACCTAATTGGCACGATTAGAAATTTTAATCATTTTATAGATTTCTTTTGTAATTTTATCGAGTTCTTTATAGCCGTCCGATTAGTTTTCAACATAATAGTTAGTTAAAATTGATTGTTAACATGTTATTTTAGTCGATTTCACCAATTAAGACTTTTTTTCAAAACGTTTATTAAAAACTTATCGTGTGCTTTATAATTATGAATTGTTACGAAAAGTAGGTTAGTTAGGTAGTAGGTAGTTTGTACTTATTTTGGTTATTTTTAATCGAAACTATAATTGTAGTTTAGCGCCATGTAATCACCGCATAATATTTTGTGTGGGTGTCATTTTATTTTATTTCGTTTGTTTACATATTGTCGTTAAAATTGTTGGTATATGCTATAATTATATCAAACGACCTTTATATTTATTGAATATCAGAGTTGTTAGTGGTTTTGTAGACGAATGTTTAGAAAATTATAAGACATAATTAAGTTTAAGTGCCATTAAATTAACAACTTTATAAATTAAGACCGATTTACATATTTTGACCTTTAGCTAAGTGATTGCGATTAAATATCTAGAGTACAAAACTTACTAATTACTCGTTTGTCCATTTTTGTAATCATGTTTTGGCCAAAAGCTATAACACGGATAATCCAGGTAATATATTTAATTTGTGACAGTATTACATTAATCAAAGTGGATTGAACAATAAAACATGTCTCGAGTATTATTTCCTAACACAATACCTGTTTTTAAGTTCTGCAATGTGTCAAGATTGACAACATTATAATATTGTCGTTTTCTAAAAGTAGTTCTGTATAATTTATTTATTAGTTTAATCGAAAGTGACAGGTTTGCAAGTAAATTCAAAATGGAGCATGTCGCAGGAAGGGCAACAAACAAAAGTTAGATTTAGTCTGTGTGTCCATGTTTTGGCACATTCTGACGACACGGATGGCGCAGTGGCTAAGTCTAGGGCTTTCTGCACTAGGTAGGTGTCGCGAGTTCGATTCCCGTACGGAACAAACATTTCTATGATCAATCATCATCGATATAAATAGTTGTTTCGGGTCTGGTTGTGTGTGTATGTGTGTGTGTGTATGTTTTGTAAAAAAAAGGAGAGAAGAGAAGAAGAGCGAAGTACAGGAAAGCCGAGAGAAGAGAGACCTTTCGAAAAAACAACTTCTGTAACTCTTTTGTAAAGATAAACATGTTTTAATCAGTCGCAGATATATTTAGTAAAGTGTACATGGTAACTCTGTCAGTACCACCGACATTCTTAAATATGTACCTATTTGATAAAGAATTCGTAACCAGATTTTTTTAAAGATTAAACTACTTTGGCCACTTAAAGACCGCTAGTAAATAACAATTTGTATAAAATTCTCAGGACACGATATACGATTGAACAGTATATGCAGAAAATCGACTGGCCTATCAATAATTTCCCTTTGAAAACCGACAGTATAGTCCTTTGGTCGTACGTAATAAATAATTCAGCTTAGTTAGTGGTATTCTTGTATTAACATAGCATAAATTGCACATGTCCGGGCCTTCGGTTATGGATTTATTATGGAAAATTTATATTATCTAATGAATACTAAAATAAGTGTTACTTTACGGTAGCATGTGTAACGTACATATGTATTGTTGCTTTAATAGGTACTTGTTTAAAGACTGATTTTTAACCCTGTATTGCGGATGTTCAACTAATTCTTTACCGAAAGGGAAGGGCGAGAAAATTATATAGATGGTTTTATTGTATGAGAGAGTAAAATAATTAATCATCCCACACAACTGGTATAATGAGATTGAGGGAAAGTTTCACTGTTGTGCCTTTAGTTAGTCTAATAAATTAGTTATTAGTATTGTCCTATAACGCTAAATAACTCAGTTTATTAAATTCTACATAATTTATTAGTAATAGCTGGTATATTATAGTGTTGTCCCATTTGTCCGCATTTAACATATATGGCCGGTTTCAAGTTGGCCGATTAGTTGCACGATAGACAATATTTAGTTATTTTTTTATTTCATATAATATAGCTTGATTCCTGTGATAGCTGTCATCGAAAGTAATAACATCGTGTAATTCTGTTCATGTAGTTTAATTTCATTTTAATAATATATTTAATTAAGTTATTTATATTTTGATAATATTGTAATTACATTATTATTAGTAACTACAGGAATTGATAGGTATGATCGAGTTTCAACAATGTCCTAGCCAAGCTGTCAACGTGTGTCATAATCTATGTATGGTAGTTTGACAGCTGTTATGGGAATCGAGCTATATTTTATGGACTATAAAACCACCAACTTCACTCCACAATCAGATCCAGCAAATCCTCTCTTGTCTGCCCCCCAGCAACGCCCTAAGCCGAAGTTCGAGTCCCACTATGGGACACCCTTAGCAGTGTTGCTTAGGCCCTTCTGGTCTCGCCACTTGCCCGGTTAAGCAGTAAAAGCTCCCTGAGCTAACTGCGAGACACAAGTCAATAAAAAAAAAGCCAACTTCACAATTATCATGATTCAGCGACCGAATGTACTGTAATTTGTATTACAATATATGTCCAACAGAAAGTGTTACAAGACGAACTGTTTACACTACGTGAAGACACATTACACTTTTATAATTAGTCACGATTCCATGCAATTTAATTGTGACCACATCAAGGGTTTTTACCTGGTGTAAATATAGGTATAAATTAAAATAAACACTAATTAAAATAATTCATTAGGTATTGCAAAAACCTGTTTGCAGTTTCAAGAAAATCATAATGAAAATAAGGTTGTAATAAAGTAATTTTTTTTTTCCAAACCAGCTGTTTTTACTATGCATTTCAAATAATCTTTAAATACTAGTTGTATATTTCATTTAATCTGCTTTCCATTTAATCTTCGAGACTAACAAACAAGCACTCATTACATTCTAGCTCATATCTCTAGTTACAAACGTCCATCGATCTTAACTGGGCAAATCCCCATAAGGATATCAATAACACCTACTTATATCAATCACGTATTCTCACAATGTAGCGATTTAATGATCTCAAATATAAAACGTAATGATACTGCTGGCCTTAACTCATTCTCTAACCTAACTTGACCCGCCAACAAACAATTATCAACCTTGTTACATCATGATAAGAGTCATATAAAATCTCCATGGTAATTCATGAGATCATGCTGGCTTGATTTATTCCTTTTAACCGACTTGACCTACATTGGTGTATTGCCTTTAATTGTTAATAAGCATAATTAAAATGCGTGTTAAACATTATACGCACAAACACATTGGTGTTATAGAATGCGATCGCGAAGTTAAGTGCTTATTGGATATGGTATAATTGTTCTTTAAGTAGGGCCATTTAGTTACTGATACACTTGAAATATGTAAGTCGGACATAGGCCATATGTTACGAAACTATCCTATAGGAAAAATTTACCATCAAGTAAGAATCGCGACCTGAGAGGGTTCCGTAAATATTTTACATAATTATTAGGACGTCGTTACACCGCGGTCTGACAATGATTTATTTAGTAGATTTCATAAAAACTAGTACTTGGGCCTTGAGTGAATTTCCTAATAAATTTTATAAATCCACAGATTTTATATTTTAAAAACGAAAATTTTCGTGATTGATATTATTTAATAGAGATTTAGTAAATGATTCTAATGCTGTATTCGTGTTAGAGTTATTAAAAAAGTCGTGTATCAGTAAAATAACAGCGTTGCTTATTCAATTATGAAATATTTGATTTATTAATTTAAAATGTCACAATAAACGGTTGACATAAATAGTATAGTAAAAGTATTTAAGAAAAAAAATCTACGTACGGAATCGAATGCAATATTTTTTTCTTCTTATTCATAGTTTCACTTGCTTCAGCCCACTACTTCGTCCGCGTGATCTGCATATATAATTTATAGCCTATAGAACTATAGCAGGGGATAATGTAAATATCTATCGGTGAAAGAATTTTCAGATTCGGATCATTAGTTCCGGAGATTACCCCTACATACAAACAAACAACTTTTACCTCTTTATAATATTAGTATTGACGTACTAAGACCTTCGATTGTTTACTCTAGGTATAGATGATTTCTTTTTTTAAATTCAACCTTATTAATTTTGTATAACTCCTTTACATATACGACGACACGGTTGGCGTAGTGGCTAAGCGATTAGCTTTCTGCGCTAAGTGTCGCGGGTTCGATCCCCGCACGGAACAAATATTTGTATAATCTACAGATAATTGTTTCGGGTCTGGATGTTTGTGTGCATGTGAATATATGTGTTTGTAAACGCACCCACGATACAGGAATTATTTCCTAGTGTGGGGCAACGTTTATTTAAAAAAAAAAATTACATTATATATTACTCGCATTCGTAATACTAATAAACATTGTGTGTTGATCTCGGGTAAAAGTTCGTTTAAAAAGACCGCGTTCCGCTCGGGCATCAAAATATCTCGTGACGTCATGACTTTCAACCCATGGTGACAAAATTCTACTATTGCTAGGGTTCTATGGAATTATATATCTTAAAGATACATACAATATTATATCTTATCTGCTTATCTACGCTATTTAAGTAATTATTTATAAACACAAAACCTTTTGTCACAATTACCTACAAAATAACATTAAATATATTGTCACAATATTGTTGTATAATATATTACATTATAACCAATAGGCCACGGTTAAGGGAGAGAGGGGCGACAAGTACCTATCTAACCTTTATAAAGAGGATCAAGTCGTAAATAATCTTTAAAACTTTGTGACGTCATGATTCTATAACACGAACTCTTCGAAAATCTCCCCAAAGGATACCAAGCGCGAATAATTCCATTAGCAATTAAGAAAGAACGCAGAAAATATTTTTACCAATCATTAATGATAATTGCATCACATAAACATCTACGTGTCGAGATTAGAAACATTTAATTGCAAACAACTTCCCACATACTAATTATATATCTAATTAGCACACTTCCATAATTAGACATATAATTGCAGAACGATTATAAAAAAAAAACACATAATTTGCAATTTGAATGCCATAATCGTGAATTGTTAAATATAATTAATAGTCGACCCAAGGTCGGACATTAAATAAATTACATATTGATTTCAAATTCAGAATGTTGATTATAATTTATTATACATTACAATGTCTTGTATAATTTCAATAATTATTGATAATTATATTTTCCTTGCAAACGTGCGGTAGGTACCTAGTTGTTTGAATACTAATCTAGGTTAAGTTATGATAATCATTTCAATATGTACCTGATCCGTATTGCGTTGATATATTGATTTATTTTCTGTAAATAATTCCGTATAGGAAGCTTTCACAAGTCTTTTTTAGATCTAGGTGGTGCCGGCGTTTCCTACTGACTGCCTCTGAGAAGAAACGCCGAAACAAACTCAAAGGTTTCTTTTCTAAAGTCCAGACATTTATTTTAGATTATGTGAAAACATGTAGGGGTCTGGAATAGCCTTTTGAGGATAAAGCCATACAGTTTTGAGTTGACCTGTCCCAACTGACGGGACACATGCATCAACCATCGTGGAGCTCAACTCTATTTTAGGGAGCTCCTCGATCCGATTTTAATGTAAGTAATACTCTTTGCATTTTATAATACCACATCTGTTCACGGAAGAGTTAGGCAAAGGTGTACTTTTCGTCTTTGGTGTACATGTAACCTATAACGATATTAAGTCCTTTGTAGATAACAGGGAGCGAGGTAGAGCTTGTTGCCATTTATCGGACAAAGTTCCAAACTCCAGGCTGAATAGAATAGAAACATTTATTCGTATAAACATGTGTATACATACATACACACGCAGGTGCATGTATGTACGATGATGAAAAAAAAAACAAACAAATAATTGTATGTACTTAAAGACATGTTTGCCACTTGTCATGGCATGCGAATATTTTATCAATTATTGAGTATTACATTATAAAAGAAAATTAGATGTATGATAACAAAAATTACTTGAAATTAAATGATTTGGTCATCGAGAAATTCCTTAACATTATAGTAGACTCTCTGTACCAGAAACAATTTAAGCTGCTATTGAAAGTTTCTTAACAGAAAAACCTAACGTTCTCACTTGAATTTTCGAGTAGGATCTCGACGCCTGCGACTATTAATACTTATGAGGAAGTATCTATAACTTAGGCGAGAGTGAATATGCATTATTAGAGCCTGCGTGATCCATCTTCGGCAATATCGTCACTTAACTTCAGGTTAAGTGTGAAAAAATGAGGTTTTTTTGTTTTAGTACTAGCCTTAACAAAAGGGCGAAGTGGACCATCGTGGCGAGTTTAGCCAGTAAGACTCACAAGCCACACCAGGACAGAGTAGGATACTCTTTCGTTTGATTCTCTCGAACTGTTCAAAATCTCTCGCTACTAAACTCTTTAAGAAGTCGCAAACTTTTCTTATTGTTTGACTTGAATATTTTATCGAAGCGAAAGGTACATATCTATATGTGCATTGCTTTAATCAAAGTTTAACTAATATATAACGGAAACATTGTAAGTCTGTGCTCTCCGACTGTTGACATTTATGACAAGTGTAGCATATTTTATACATTATTATGTCTCATAATTCGTAACTTTTTATATGTAGGTATAAAATTATTATAAAAATGAATGAAGACGGTTCAGTTCAGCGTAAAGAATTATGGTCCTTTCACTTTTTAAATGAAGGTATGGTTAAGTTGATTATCAAGCGCAGGAGTTGAAACTAGACGTGTTAAATAGACTTGAACAATGTGTTGGCATTCTTGAATTATGTTTGACATATTCTGACAAGAATATGAGCAGCTATAATTTATTTTGTTTACGCCTGATCATATACGAATCATCGGGAGTTGAAACTGTATTGGAAAATCGGAGAACCGGTTAGTAGAAATATAGGGTGGTATGACGACAGAAATATTTGTTCCGTGTAAATCGAACCCTCGACACATAGCGAAGCTGTCGATCCTTAAACCACTACACCAACTGTGCCTCCTCTTTACTCTGCTAAGTTGATCAAGGAGAGCAATGGCGAAATTAAGTCTTTGACTAAATAGAAGAAAAAACCAGATACTATAATGATAATATTACTTGAGGTGCATAAAATCTAAATTGAGTAATAATTACTTGTATAAAGTCCGAGACACACTTAGGTATTTGAAATTTATCGATTGAAATAGCCAGGTAATTAGCCATTGGGAAATAACGTGGGGGAACTAATGCATTAGGAAAACCGAATTCAACTTATTAGGAAAATGGCGATAGGAAATTTACATATAACATAACACAGCATCACGCCTGTATACCCCGAAGGATTAGGCAGCGATGTACTATTGAATATTCGTTTGCCGTTATTAAGTCCCATGTAATATGGGGGCGAGCCTATTGCCATTCACCGGGCACAATTTCAAACTTCGTTCTGCTACAGAGAAATTTCGGAACAAACCAATAATACTTTGCCCAACCTAGGAATTGAACTTAGGACTTCACGCAAATCAGTCGCGCTTATGACCAATGCGGCAGCCCCTCCTTCTCTAAGGTGGCACAGGCTTGCCACAAAGAGTTTCACACATCAACACACTCAATCACACAACACACAAGGTCACAATCCTCGATATTTAATGAAAACTATAAACGGCTGAAAGATGCTACTAGAGAAAAACTGTCTCTAAAATTCATTTTGATACTTTTTATGGAAGACCGAGTGTCGTGTTAGGCGAATCTTATATCTAGATGTAGATTATGCTACATCGATTTGACTATGGTTAAATCTACTGATTTAAACTGCCATAATTATTACTTCTATTTTTAGCGTCAAAGCAAACAACAAAAAATACAAAAAAAAAAAACCATTTTCAATGACAACATTTATATCAATTTCGAGATACACGAAAGCCTCTAAATCAATATCTAATTCGCTCCCAATTTTTGTTCTGCATGCTTATGACGGGTAGTATGTTCCAAACAAAGGGAACCAAATCCAATATTAGCTTAGCATTCCATTGTAAGCTATAGGATATGTATCTAAGTTTTGAGTTCGATCGCGTCGCATGCATTATCAGCTAATTACGTTTCGATTATGATCGCGCCGAGGCGTTGCATATTTTATCGCGTGTATTGTTCGCGACGCGCTCGGTGTGCACTGGCCTTTGCGCCTTTAAGCTTTAATGGTGTAGCAGGCTCGTTTTGTGTTCCCAATACTTACTTACTTGTACATATAAGTATGTTATTGTTATAAACTGTTTGTGTTTAGTATGGTAATGGTGGAATGATAGGCTTTAAGATGCGTGGGATGGTGTTGATAGAGTTGTTGGAAATAATTTTGTCATTCGGGTTTGCCGTATCGGTAGACATGCGGAAAACTTATCAAGGATTTTTTCTTGAACGGCAATTAAATTTCTTTGGATACGAATTATAATATAATCGATCAGTAATATTAGGTACTTTGTAATGATAGTAGAGTCGTATCAAGACCGGTCAAAACTAAGGCAGAGGATAGAGAATAGTAGCTATTGCTCCACCGACAAGAGCTGAGTTCTTAAATTAGAGAAGTGGAAGAAGACTTATGTCTCATACTAAAACCATTTCATTTATAAACACCAATCTATCCTATACTTGTCCAATAGATCCACATATAAGGGAAACTAATACTATCTGCATTATCTAGACTAGAATTTCCAAATAGATATAAATCCCTTAATTCCACATTATTACGTAACATTACCTCACTATATTAAGCTTACAGACGAACCCGCAAACGCAAGTAGGCAACATTCCCCAGCGAGCATTTATAACACACACACACACACACACACAGAAAGCCACAACCAGCTAATTATACATCATTATAACTAATTGTACGATACACAACTAAGAAGTATTCGCGACTATTAATGACAAAAGCAATTAGGGTACCACACTAACGTAATATTTCAAGGCGATTGTGTGTGTGAGTTCGAAGATGCAGTATTATTTGAGATTTTTTTCTTTAGTAGGTTTGTGCGCGATAGTACGTCGTTAATTAGGTTTTAATAGCCAGGGTTATTAGGTAGGTTTTGAACTTAAGAAAATTTGATATCTAATTAGGACAAAAGTATTCGGACATGAAACAAAAAATAATTATCGAAGCGACATCCATAGGATTTACCACCGTAAATTAGTTACTTAAATTCTTTTCTTATATTGACTGTTTCATATGAATTAATTTCTAAAGTACTATTTCCATTGCTCTTTGTGTAAGCAAGATGTCTATCAAGTGATTAGTATAAGCGCAATGGATACAATTCATTGCCGTTCGATGGCCCACGTGTGGAGGCGAAAGTCACGCAAACTTTGAATGGCGAATCCCAAACATTACACCTCTATTGTCATTAGTAGCGTCTATCATAATACAAATTATATCAAGAAATGGTAATGGATGACTTTTAAATGGCATTTAAGAGCTACCATATTACCTAACATGAAAACATGTAGGCCATTCTTCAATTAATTAGCTGTGAGCATTTAGGTTCATACATAAACTAGTTCACCCATCATAACATCACAGCGCATCTCGCCTGTTTTTCCCGAAGGGTTGGACAGAGTTGTACTATTTAGACACCAAGATTTCGCTAATGCCGTTTTTTCAGTCCCCCCATGTAATAGGGGGAGAGCCTATTGCCATCTATCGGACACATTTCTAAACCGGGCTGCAACTGAGAATTCTTGTACAGAAAAACCCAAAACTTAGCCCGATCCGGGGACTGAACCCCTCACGCTCCACAGGTACTTGCGACCACTAGACTAATGAGGCTGAGAATGTAGTAGTTTCATTAAGAGTCTAGTTGACTACTAATGTACCCAATCATTGTTGCGTCTTAAAACCAATTCACGTGCAGAAAAGTATATCAAGTCTTGAAATTTCTGGTTCTAGAACAATTTACTCACGATATTTTCCACAACAGTATCAAAATGTACTATCTAGATAGAACTTTAATCTTATTTGCGAACTATTTCCCGTACAAGACTATCGGACACATCAAACAATACAGACACACCTTATTAAGTGTGAGTGCAGACGGCCAGTGGCACTCATTAGTCGAATGCTTAATGGCCCTAAGTATGCGGGCGAGATCGCCACGTCAGACGGGGTCCTATTAAAGGCGGTGTTCCAATGTCACACGCCAGGATCGTGACGTGTCGGAAAGGGGTTAAAAGGGGTTAAGTTTGCTAAGATTCTTTGGGTGGCCGTGCATTCAGATGCTTACTGTAAAGCGTTTTAGTAGCGTACAGAATGACTCGTTAGTGAAGGACATATTGAAGGATAGGGTAGAAAATCCAAATAATTTTAGTAAACATTTTTATACTTCAGTAATGATCGGAATTGATCAAACGAGAATATGGTTCAAAAAGTTCTTAAATCTAAGTCGATATTTAAGTATTAAATGCACTTTCCTTTGTTTGTTGACTATTGAAAACTTGTTTCCATAAGAAATTGGCACCGGTCGTTTATTATTAGTATATGAATTAAAATATTTGTGACACTAGCAAAATTAAAATACGTATCAGAAGAAAATGCAAAAACTTAGAACAGAAGACAGTGGAAACAAACATTAATTCGGAGGTGCCAGCCATCGCCGGCTCCTTGCCGGGGCGTTAATGACAATAACTCGCTATTAACCGTCCAACACGGCCCATTTAAGATGCCCCTGGTTCTACCGACTACCGAACTACTGATCACTATTTAATTCTGCCAGTTCATACCCCAAGAATGTTTGCTTATTAAGAATTTGTATCGGTTAACGCAACTTAGCTGCATAAATATGTACGTATAATGATTAAAGTAGTGTATAAATGTTTCCCTTTGGCTATAAGATTAAGTTCTTTGAAATAACTGTTTGATGTTTACGGGTGCAAAGGAAATTGAGTGTTTTATTATTTATCATATATGTAAGTTACCAGCTCATTGATCACTGGTCGTAAAAGCGGTTGTTGGGCGTGTGAATGTGGGTTCCAATCCAAGTGGCTAATGGTCAATTAGCAGGTACTTATATTCAGGCTCAAACAATAACGGAAAATTAAAGAATGTCCTAGAAGACATTTTAAGACATACAACAAATCGCTCTGGGCATGCGTGGTGAGGAGCTAGTAAAATTGATACAAACAAGCTACTTAATGTTCTACGTAAGTGATTTATACTATAAAACATTAATTGTGTATTAAAATATAATGTTGCAGTTATGAGCCTTATGTTGTGTAGATGACGGTATTACTCATAATTTCTTAGAATCTGTTGACTAACACCTATTTTTGTCACACGTTGACAATTTTAATTGTTTTGTTATTAACTTAGTATTGTCAACACATTTTCTTTAAGATATACGTAAATACATAAGCGCCTATAATATTAGATACTTTGCAATATATTAGATCATATAATTATGTAGTCAAATACTCGTTTGTGTTTTTTCTACATGAAAAATGAATAGTTACTGAACAGCCTTGGCTAATGAGCTAGAGGCTAATTCTTTTAGACAATGAGACAGACAATAAGACGACCAAACGTTAGGATGGAGAAAAGGTTACACGCTGGTTGAATCAACTTAATTCTGATGATTTTGGGAAAAACCTAACCCCATACATATTTGTCTTCCATCCTTGAATAAAATAGTGACGCCAAATTCCATTTCCTCGAACGACACATACGAGGAACACCCACACAATCGCAGCTTAAAAAGCCTAATCAACGGCGGATTTTTCGTTTCGCAATCAAGCGGACGAATTTCCACCAACGAACGGAGCAATTGGAAAAATATAATTACGTACATAATCCTCAGTAAATTGGATTAAAAAATGATGAAAAAAAAAGAAAGTGTTTTAGGGGTGCGTCATTATTTTTGCGCTGGGAAAGGGATCGGCTAATTACGACAGATGGATGGTTGTACATGTAATATCGCTAATTAATCGATGGCTGGAGAGGACGTTTTTTAGAAATTCGAGTGGGCTCGGCGGCGAAATTATTGATGTTGATTATGGTTTTCAACGTATATGAATATGTTTCGTTTTCGAGTGACGGTTGCGAAATGTTATGAAAGTATGGAAATGATGTGAGTTATATAAGAGGTTCTATTTAAGCAAAGTTTAAACAATTATAACGTGTATCGTTTGTGTCCTTTTATGGTAACCTAAGCTAGGTGATTACATAAAGTGAAAGTAACTGTGTATATTCATCTTGAGAAAATGCAAATGAAATTTTATATAATTAGGTCGCCCTATTAGATCATTCTGCATAAAAAATCATTTATATTTGAATAAAATGTTGTATTAGTCTTTAAATGCTTAGTATTCTTCAACCGCATCTGGTATGATTGGAGCACCCCAATTACTGGGAAAGTGATAATTTGATAACGATGACAGCTTCACTACATTTCATTAATAGATAATGATGTCACAACATTGTACTTAACCTGTAATTACCGTTCAAAAACCGACGTCCTCGGTACCTACTAAAAAATTAAACAAAATTATCGCCACAGTATGAAGTGGCGAAAGCATGACTACACAGCAAGTAGCGGCGAGGGGTACACGAATAGAGCCACTTAATATCACCCTCTACCCTTCATTATAATCACTACACACACACACAAAGTATCGATCCCCGCAGCCTATCCGTACACACTGCGTTTATACGAGTGATTAGTGTATTTAATTTGAAAATGCTAAGTAGTTGCCTTGTTTTATCGCTGTGTTACGTTTGTGTGTGTGTTTGTGTGTGTGTAATTATGTGCCGTAGGGGTAGGCTAACCCTTTCATATCGCGTCGCGAACTGATCGCGATCGTAATATCACGATTAATGCGGTAGTGTTTTGTTTTATTTTAGCTACTAATGTTAGGTTTGTTGTTTGTTTGTTGTAGGAATGTTTTCTTAGTTGGATGGCAAGTTTTGTTCCAGATCTAGTTATTCAACGTGAAACATTAGAATTGCCTTCTCAGTAAAAAAAATCTCTGAATATTATTATTGTCCATTCAAATCGTGGAAAGGTTAGGCAAATCATGTGGCATTAATATGACGGAATGTTAATGAAAATCTCACAACGCGTGTGTCAGTATTGAGTGCAATAGTTCGTCAGTCAGCCAGGTAGTGAAATAATATCACTTACTTTTTATGACGAAGACGACGAAGCATTGAATAATAAGTATCGCATTTTTTTTCTATTACTCTCAATTCGATAATCAAATAAAGAGATTATTAATAATATGTACTAGAATATCTGTATTAGCATAGCATCACGCCTGTATTCCTCGAAGGGTTAGGCAGAGGTATACTAATTGTACACCCATATTTCACCGATGCCATTATTAAGTCCTATGTAACAGGGGGCGAGCCTATTGCCATCTACCGCACAGTTCCAGACTCCGTGTTGCTACTGAGAATTTCAGTACAAAAAAAGCCGATAACACTTTGCTCGACCCGAGAATCGAACCGAGAACCTCACGCTCAGCAGTCGCGCTGGCGACCACAAGACCAGTGAGGCAGTTCTGATCCGTATATGTTTTCGTAAAGTCAGAATTGTGGGTCTGTATCAGAAACACCTGCATCACTTGAGGTTCAAACGTTAAACCGCTTGGCAATTACCTACTGCCAACATACTCAACTTAAATTGAGTTACCTTCTTTTTAATTTGGTCAAATCGATAAGTTATTCAGCTTAACGGCAAAGTATTGTTTGAGGCGTAAAAGCAGTCATTAACTTGAATGAAGGCCTCAAATAATAATTGACTTGAGCACACTACTTACTAGTAAACAGTGATAACTTAAAAACTTTCGTACTGATACATAGTGATGCCAGCGCAATTTTAATTTTATTTTATAGTTACAAATTTTAAGGCTTATTAAGAGAATAAAAAAGCATTACAATTCGTTTTATATTTTAACATATACATATAAGATATGAACGCCAGAAGCAAATGAAGTTGCAAATTTCAAAAGTATGTTGAATTAACGGTGAAGGTAAACATCGTGAAAAATCTTCATATATGAAAGGGATTCAAAAAGTTCTCAATTGCTATATATATTAGATTATTTGAAGCAATAGCTATATTTGATACATAATTTAGAAAAATATATAGTGACAAAACGGCACTATAACTTTGGCCTTGCTAGAATTTTGGAGGAGGTCAGTTCAGTAGTGTATTTTTACAGAATGATATATCATCCCTCACAATATCCTCGACATAGGTACTGTATGTTTAATCTTAAAACAAAACCATGCCTCACACAAGGACTTCTCTGGTATCGTGAATACAGTTTAAACACACACACACAGAGACCCAGATCAATGATCTATAGGCCAAACAAATATTTGTTACATGCAGGATTCGAAGACGCAACCCATAATACAGCAATACAACCGCTTATCCACTACGCTGGACGTGCCGTAATATTTTCTTTTACATATAAAAATAATTCCGCAAAAGGAAGTCCGTAACACATATCGCACCTTTAGAATGAAAGTGACCTAACTCAAAATTCTGATTTTGCTTAACTGACCTTAAAAAGTGTACTTTTTTGAAGACTTTCTCGATCATTTTCCACAAATCGCATTTTTTGACTTAGGTCACTTTCGTTCTGAAGTGCGATATATGTGCGTACATAACGTAACCATTAGGTGAGCGCCCCAAAACAGTAATTGAAGTTAAAGTAACGATTAATTTGTGTGTGTAAAACTGTGAAAGCACAACATTAGCAATTCGCAACAACACTTACACAGGAGTAATGACTCGTCTGTCCATATAATCATAGAGCTGCTATTACTCCCTCCGTGTGGGGTGACTATGAAGTTTCGTGAAGGACGGCAAATATACAAAAAATGGCAAAAAAATAAAAAATATTTGTGGCCATGCTTTTTAAGATTAGAGACAAGTTGATATCTTATAGATTCGAATAGAAACGATAAACTACTTTTGTCGCATAAATAAATAATTTCGATTTTACATTGATAAGTTCAATTGATCAATCAAATTAAGGTTCGGTATCATACCATTGGTACAATGTTAAGATAAGGTTTTTATGACCTGACCATGAGAAAAGACCTGAGGCTAACTAGTTACAGATAATGGGGACATGACAATTAAAGTTTAAAACAAAAATCCAAGTATCGTCTCGAAAGAAACGAATGCTTAAATATTAATCGACCCAATTAATTCTACAGACACATTAAACTAAATTAAAACCCTTTCAAGAGCACCTTAATCAAACCTGGCCACACAATTCACCATAAAAAATATTCAATACAAAGTAACACGAACGCAGTAACGCGAAGAAATTAAAATGGCGATCATAAACAGTCATTAAACATGACACAATGATGAAACTTAATAAATTCGAACGGGACTTGTACCGAGAAGTGTATGTAGGATGGTCACCGGTCGCCGGGGGAGGGGTCTTCACGACATTAATTTCGTGAAATGAACCTAATTTACATTTAAATAAGGACTTGCCTTAGCCGGGATAAGTTGTGAAACTAGCGGCCAGAGGCGCCCCCTAGCCCAAAGCTACTGGACTATTTCATTACTATAATTCAATTCGTATGTTGCACATATATTTCCATGTAGTTGATGTGTTATTGTTTATCGAGAGATAAATAAATTCAAGGCTTATTTACAATTTAGAGTTTTTATAGAATGTGAAATGGCCAGTGTCTTCACTGTTCAGAAATAAAAACTTTTCTCAGATTAGCTTAAATAGTTCCAAAATAAGCACTCCTGCGACTATCAGAAAAGTATATCAACCAATAGTGCCTATCGGAGTCTACTCCTGAATATAGGTCCCTGTCAAGCTGCTATTTTTATTCAATTATATCTCCGGGTAATTAATATATATCTAATTTAATTCCTAATATGTATATCTACTTAGATGCTTTTCAGTTGATGTAGCGATTGTCACAACTATAGGTAATAAATAAGCTAACAATAGTTTCATCATGCAGTAGTTTTTTCGTAACCTTTCCGAGCTTTAAGCCGGTTTTATTATTAGACAAAGCAATCTGGAGTTTAGGAAGAAGGAATAGATCAAGTTTCTACTGTATTACCAGAATATGGTTCGGGTTAAATTGCCGCATTACATTGTCAAATACAAAACTATATTTTAATTAGTATGAATAAGTACGTAATGTAACAAAAACCTCTTCACTCTTTATATGAAATTGATAAAATAAATAAGCAATTTTCTCTCGATAAGCACAGATTTCAACTTCGTTCAAAAAACTTTTCAACAACGCACAATTCAATCCATCCGCGAAAGAGGGTCATCAATAACAAAATTAAAAATTCTCCAATTTGAATTTTAATTGCGTACGATTATAATCAAGCGAACGCGAATTCGGGAGCCCTTCGGCCCGATTTTTTAATTCGAAGAATCATCTCCTAAATAATTCATCCGAACTCGCCGAACTCGCCAAAACTAGTTATGTCTGGATCCAACCGGACGGGGACGGAGGGGGGTGTAAGTTTAATCCTTATAAATTTCCTTTTTACACAAAGCAATATAAGTAATTAGCATAATTTCGTTGAGTAAATGAAATATGGTAATGAGGGGGGTGTTAAACCCCTTCTTAGGGGGGTTGAAGTCGTCGTGAAGGGGTTGAGGGTGGTCCCTTCTAGTCGCATCTCGTTGATACTCGTCACAGGCCGATGTAGTGATGATTACAATTAAATTATACGCCATTCAGGGCGCTACGGCCATTTTGTTCTGATTTAATGCTTTTATACCCCTTTTGTGCGATCTATGTTGTTGTTTTGCTTCGTTTCCAGTAGTTTTTTGACCTACATTTTATGGAAGTGAAAACAAATAGAAAATGTGTTTTACTTATGTGTTCAAAATTTTTGTACGAAATTTTTATTTCGTGTGCAGATGAAAAATTTCAAGGAATTATTGGGATCTATAAAGCTACGCCACTTTTTTTAAGTTTTTTTTTGTATATCATCAACTATGCAGTTTCTTCACTTTACCTAGATATTGGGAGCTTTATAATTGAATTTTGGAAATACCTAATAGTAATAAGTTTGGCTTTGAGACAAGAATTTTTATATTAAGTTTTTCATTCCATAATTAACAATTTATTTAGTCATTAAGGTATCGTCGTGTTTAATATTTATAAATTTCCATGAGAAAGTTCAATTATGTCTCTCTAAAGAGATTCAATAAAAAGCTGGCAGAAGCCAGTTTTTCATAGAATCCTTTTGACGCCAAGTATTTGCAATGCAATAACACCACTTCGTAATTTTAATTAGAATACTTTTACTAATTCAGTAACTCTCCCATTAAGTGCCTCTCAATCATCCCATCGAAATATTAATGAAAATCAACCACCAATAAGTAGCAGACTAAAAAAATAATTAAAATAGGATGCCAATTAAAATCTGAGGACTAATAAAATCGTATTGGAATCGAACTAACGACTACTCTACTTCGTGAAATGCCTCGTGATAAAAGGTCTTCGAAAACACAATACCGCGTCTACCCTCGCCTTTGCGACGGACAGAGATGGATGTATTCAAGATATAGTGTGTTAGAAAGAGATAACGTCCAATTGGAATTAATTAATTATAATTAAGTTTTAAGTTGACGCGCCGGTTACGGGTACGCGTAGACTTTCATTTACTTTGTGTTTGTGTGTGTTAATAGTTTGTATGTGTTTGTAGTTAGGTAGTATCGATTGAGACTATGGGCCAGAGATAATGAGCTGGGTAGGGCGGATTGTAATAAGTTTTTGAGGTCGATGTAGTTCAGAATGCTACGCTGCTAGATAATGACGGTGGCCTTTCGCCAAACGGTTGCTAGGGGATTCGAGATTCTAAATTTTGTTGGATTATCGATTTTTTTGGGATACAGATACGACTTATATCATTATAGGCAGTTTTTATGACAGTATAATTAATTTTTGATTGATTAATAATCTTTAATTATTGTGCTTATAATAATCGGTTTGGTATTATAAAGTTGTGGAGAACATGGCCTTAATAATAATTTATTATGATGTTGTAGCTGTTTAGTTTTTAAAATAACTAAAACTTAGCTATTTCATTTTTTTTTTATAAAATTTAATACCTAATTGTTTTTTTAACCCGATCATCAAACTAATTATATTTTCCATACACCTTCTTTCCCTTCACAAACACACGTAACCTAAGCATATAACAATTCTAATTAATTCGTTAGATCTGTAGGTATAAAAATCAGTCAACCACAAAAAAAAATGTACCTAAAGCTGCTTTCCAGAGTTCATATAAACCAAAAATAGTGGACAGTTGATGAAATTCTTCTTTATGTTACAGGTTACTGACCCATCCCTTTCATAAAACCACATCATAGACAGGGTGTATTGTTTACGCCGCCATTATAGCTAAGATACACCGATATTGTCACGTTTGAAAATACTGGAATTACGAAATCAAGGAACTGTGTCTTAAAACAATAGAACGAACACGGGTCTGACGAAACACGATGCTGACCACCCAACTTAAACGCGATTAAATTCTGCTTTGCTTGTGTTTGCCCTTTTCAAAAGTCTTCACTTTGTTTTAAAACTCTCGGTCAATCTACGCTCATTCAAAACGAAGACCAAGTCAATTAAAAATATAAATAATCTTGTGACAAGGAGGATACTAAGATCTATCAGTGTACTATCCATATTATTAACTAGCTTTTGCTCGCGACTTCGTACGCGTGGAATTTAGTATCTGATATTTTCCTGCGGTAAGGTGGCGTCTCTATTTTAAGTTAGTAAAAACTGCATTCAATTCCATGCAGTAGTTTTTGCGTGATGCATGTACAAACATACAGACAGATAGACAAAAATTCTAAAAACTGTTGTTTGGCTTCTATTGCTATAATAAAGACCCCATATCAGTTTTTCTACAATTCTATGTATATATAATATAATTTTATTATATGTATAGATATTTAGTCAACAAAACCATATATTCTATCATATCAAGCATGTGTACCACTCATAAAAGTACCAGGCTACCATAACAACTAGAAGCAAAATTCCACCTGCCAGTACACACGAGAAAGATCGACGTACGTATGGAGTACGAATTAGGAGCGGCCGTCTCTAGATATAACAACAGGGGGTGCACCCCTAGGGGGTAGCTATCGATTTTGGATGAGAAACTGGACTAGAGACATGCAAGGCTTAATAACAATGGCCGATAACCTACGTTGCAGCCTCTTGTGATTGAACTATTGTTTTATTTGTGATTTCCGTTGTGTGTAGTGCTGGTTTTTGTCTTTGGAGTTCAATTGTTTTCTTTTTATAGGGTTGACGCTGTAGTCGGAATGTAGGTATAAAGCTGGCCAGTGGTAAATAAAATAGTCTATTCTTTTATGGCTTTATAGGGCTATTGTAGGCCTTATCAGCTGGTTATCTAAAAAAATTTGCAACGAAGAAACAATGTAGTAAAAATATTATTGTGTTCAATCTGCCTTTTTAGGTGTCCCTGTATCATATAAAGTGCCCATAAGTTTAACCTTATGGCATTCAAATAATATCGTTAATTAATAATACGAATAAAACGTGCGGAATTTCATCGTTGAGTGTGGTTCCTGTAATAAGCATGATGTTCTGCATGTAATAGATAATAGATAGATTTATATCTGTATATTCCGATATAATAATTTAATTGTAGGTGTTATCTTGAGTAAAGTTAATAAAAAGTTAGCGAGAATAAATTAATGGAGAATTTTTTTTTTAAATTAAAGCGGTTATGGGACGTGAACATTTTTATTTAAACAAATAAAAAAATTAAGATGTGGCACAGCCCTATAATATAAGGTACCTATCAAGTTATTTTATCTATAACTTAGTTATAAAAATGGCTACAAACTATAGACAAAATATTTTTAAACTCATACCTACACACATACACAAATTTTTCACATAACGATAAAATTTTCAGGCGACTTAATTAAAAGAACTTACAATCCTAGAAACAGACTAGTGACTATACATGACAGTCCACAGTCTTAGTACAAATCAAATTTGTTTAAAACTTCCTAGCATCCAAAATACAATTGGACCATGACGACCTAGACTGAGAAAGCCTCAACTGACCAACATGAGTCGAGCAAGAGAGAACTAGATATGTAAGAATATACTAAGAGGCCCCCGACTCTACTATTCACAACCAAATAATTGAAAATAAACTTTAGGCGCATCAGTCTTTCTACAAATCACATAAATTGTTTCGCCCTAAGAACAAGCTTGCGTTCCAAATCTCTGTCCTGGTCCTTAAATAAACAAAACAAAATATTTGACTGTAAGACATAGTACATATACAAATAATCTACAAAGTTTCTACAAATCACATAATTCGTTCAAAACTTTGCAGTATCTAAAAGATCGTCCCATTACCGAAGCCAAGGTCTTACGAAAAAAAAAAATCTGAGAAGCGCCCGATCTAAACAATCGCACTCAAATCTATAACTTGAGCTCAAAAAACGAAACAAAAGACCACATAATAAGTCGTACAAAGAATCCACAAAGTTTCAGTCCTACAAATCACATAATTTGTCCAAAACTTCATAGTATCCGAAACATCGGGCCACAAGCGACGCCGACGTCCGGATAAAGGCGAGTGTAGTAAGTGGCGCCCGAGGCGTCTAACGTTCGCGCCCAAGTAAATAAAACAGAAAAAAATCCGGTAAAGTGCGGAGGGAAATGCAAAGGATGCCGTTGAGGGGTCCCGCCAAGCGGCCCGGTGGAACAAAGATCGGCTAACGATGTTAACTCTCGTTTAGTGTTGGTGTAACGGAGATTGGTAAAGTGTTCAATGTGATTGGTAGCATGGAGGTTCGGTAATTTAGGTTTAAATACTTAGGTCTCTTTTATAGGTGATTTTCAAAACGGTTTGCAAACAGAAAGATTAGCTACATATCGGACAAACTGACTAAGTCAACCAATTAACTAACAACTTTAAGTCAAGTAAGACAGCGACTTTATTTGAAAACCTCCAACCGTACCTCTAAAATATCAAATAGAAATTAAAACTAACACAAAATCAGCGAAGCTTTGTAAACGGCGGTTAAGCTGCGTTTAAGCCGCGGTGTCGGCGGCCGGCCCGTCGGCAAAGCACATATTTGTTCGCACCCGGCGTTTTTGACATTCCTGCCTCGGCCTCAACTTTTCTTAGGGCTGTTACGCGCACTTTGCACTTGATTAGGGTTGGTGAAGAGGATTTTCTTTGAGGACAATTTTCTTTAGAATCTTTTTCATTATGATTACTGATTTGTTGAAGACAATGATCGAAATTTAAATTAAGGGTCACCAAGCTTCACAAGATATACTTAAATTTATTATAGTGTAGTGTAAAATACATGTGGCACCAAACCAAGACAAAGGCGATTTATGGAGCAGCTGGCACAGACGACTTAAAATTGTGGTATGTGTGTTATCTGTGGAGTCATGGAGCAATTGACATAAAGGTGTATAATTATATTTAGACAAGTACAAAGAATTTATTTTAAGATTAAAGAATATTTAAATCGAAGCCACTGCAACAGCACTAATCAGTAAGCACCACAAAAGCACAACCTTATCAAGCCTTATCATGTTCGAAGTAACTTTTATTTACTCACTACAACTCACTTAAAATGTAAGTAAGCAACACGCAACCAGAAAAAGTTCAGTTGAAACATTCAATGGCAACCATAAAAAGACATCAACACAAAACGCAAGCGCCAACCCTATCCGAGGCAATGAAAAGTCGGTTAAGCTAATGTTATCGAGAAATAAAAATGTATAATAAAATACAAACACGCGGAGCGAGGAAACAATTTGCCGCGGGAGACGCAAGATTTCATGCCTTCGACGCCGACAGCACCACAGGAATACCAGCCTTAAACATCGGTAACACGTCTCAAAATCCAACGACTATATTGTGTAGAAAATTCCTTAAATTTTCACAGGACGTGCAAAGGAAATCCTACTTTAAGAGATGTTGATAAGGTGTGTTTTCCCGTGTATCGTTAGTGCGGTAATTCAGGAAGAAAAGAGAGTTTTCCGGCTCGTCGGGGCGCCGTGACATTTGTGTTAAGCGGGGCCGAGGGAGCCCGCCATTCATAAAGGAACGAAGCAACCTACTACTTGTTTTGAAGTAAACTTTTTGGATGTACGCTTTTTGGCTGCACAGAACTTTGTAACTGGCCTGTTTTGAAAGTTGTCACTATACTTATTAGTTTGATATTTTGTGCGTTGTTTTCGGCCAGTTCATTCTTCTGGTTAAGAGCATTGATTATGTAATTTGTTTATTCAAGGACCTGAGTCTACCTCGTTAAACGATTTCTTTATGGAGTTTTCAGCTTTGTATGGGTGACATAACATTTTAGACACTTGACCGTTGACCATTGTCTTCTGCTATTGCACTTTAGAGCGATATTGAATTTTTCATCATCGATATTAATTAAAGTCATGATTTTTGATAGCGAAGAAGTTTTTCTTATTTTTGGTTGATATTCTAAAAAAAGATAGATTTTGTAGCGTAAAGATTACGAGATGTGTAGTTACTGCATAAAATATAAAGAACAATTTACTTCAAAAGCTCTTGAGGCTTGTTTGTGTCGTGTAGATCATCTCCTCATACATAAATCACAAATGAACGTCTAGAAATTCAGACTCGGCTTTAACTCAGACGCATTTTGAGTGCAGATTTATTTGGCATCCAGAACCACTTCAGGTCACTTATCATTGTATTCTAACTCGTATTCCTATTTCAAATTGTGCAATAAAACGTTATCTTCAAGATCAATCAGCTATGTCAGCTAACCGCAACGAAAAAAGCGCGTTCTAAAACAAAACAAGAAACGTCAAAGAATTCAAACAACTTTTTTTTTTCTAATCCGGAGCGCAAGGACACACTCACGGCGCCACCTGTTGAACCGGGTCACGTGACTTTTTTGCTCCAAGGACGCAATCCTCCTTCGTTCATTCACGGGCGGGTTGCCCCCCTCGCTCCTTACGCGGGGGTTAGGGGATTTTTTGTTCCCCTACGTGAAACTCCCGAGGGCTTTCACCTACGTGCATTTTCGAGGTCACGGCGGAATGTTTTGAGGTTATGTTTTGGAGTGTTCGCGAGGGTACATTTAGGAAATGGGTGGATCTTTGATTTTGGGTGTTTTTTTTTGGGAAAGCAGAATGTGTTTTGGAAGAAATATGTGTCGTTTCGGAAAGTCTGGTGAGTATGTAATAAAAGATAGTAGAGGGCAAGTTATTAAAGAAAGCGACTCAAGCAAAGAGATAAGTAATAAAGATATTGCCTTACGCTAATTATAGCTCCGAAGTATAAGTCATACATAAGGCAGAGTAGGTAAAGGGTTAGTTTTACATTTGCGTTCTATAACCCTCATGTTTAATTCCATTACAAGTAAACAGAAATAAATTTACATTATTTCAACATTGAAAGTGACTAGTTTCCCTGTAATGTAGGGTGACAGACCCAAATGTCGTCTACTTGCGAAAATAATTATTCTAATTGCCTTCCAAGCTACATTTTTCTAAATTCAACCATTCTTTACTTAACATAAGAGCGACTTTGCGAAACACTATAGAATTATTAGACTTAACCGGATTCTAATTAAACCCTGTCCCTGATAGTGCACCGTAGAGCTGTAGACTGCGTAATTTACATTAATCCAATAATTGCATGGAGGTTTCCTAGTTAGAAATTCAAATGAGATGATGTACAGCCAGGGTGGGGGTGGGCCGGTCTTCGGGGAGACGTACGAGACGCGAGGAAACGCGACGGGTGGGACGCCGCGATTATTGGCCGACGATACTTTGTAGTACCGAATGTAAACCAAGCAAATAACTTGGAGAATGTACCAACGATCAATTTGAATAAATTTATAAAGTGATGATGACGCATAAAAAAACAATGAGTTTACTTTAAAAATATATTAAAAAAACAATCTTTGAACATTTTACGTTTCATAAGTAAAATTAATTATATTAAAAAAATATCAGCGAAATGTATGTAAAACACTCGGATGTCTGTTAAATGTGTAACAAAACCATTAAACAGACCATGATTAAACACAAATAGCTTTAAACCATATGCATAATATATCCTATTCTATTGCATACATCCTTGGTCTGCAAACATTAATCTATTTATGCATAATCTTAGATTACAAACATGCTTTATTAAATCTATTCTAAGAATCACATGATATAAGCTAGGTACAAGACTACTAGTGCGAGTTAATAATCATTTTTACTCACTCAACTCAGTTTGAGTTTGTATTCATACTTATACTCAAACGTTATTTTTGTGTATTAGTTTACGAAAAAAATTGGTTTATAATAAAACGTATTTTTTAAATAATTTAATCGTGATGTGCTTTTGTATACTTAGGACTCATACTCAATAAAAACTCAAATTGAATAGGTATATATTAGTGAATAAGTTAAGATCTATAAAATCATATAATCATATGAAATAATAAGACAAATAAACGTAGTTATTGGTGTTCCATAATATACGAATGAATACTCAGACAAATATATTTCCATACGTTAAGTATTTGCTGACATAAGAATAGCGCGACTACAAGAAATACTCATGACTAATCTTATACTCAATCAAATATAATACTAGCTTCGTAGCTTAATGTGGAGTGGGTCTTGATTAATTAAATTGTTATGCTAATGCTAGGTGGGATTTTTGGTCGATATGACTACGTTCTAGATACGTCAGTAACCTCATATTGCCAACTATTGGGTTAGATACCTTATTTGTTTTTGATGACGTCTGTGAGTTAGAGATCTATGTTTTAAAGTAAGTGATTATTTTAACTTTATAAAAAAAAAATAGATGACATGAACATATTTAACACTTTTTTCTAACATTCAAGAAATATCACACTGTAATTAGATTGCGAATAAAAAATGTTTATTTAATATTAAGATGTTAAAATATATATGCTAATCAACATTCAAAAGCCGTCAAAACATGATGATACATAAACCATAAAACATTATTGCGACTTGCTACTCCATTAAAATTTATAGGGTGACGGTACCAGTGACTGACCGTCTAACCGAAACGCAAGGAACAGGGCGGTTGGAATGAGCGAGCGGCGTCGACGCCTTAGTAATTTCCGAAATCGCTTGTCGACAATCAGAATAGTGCTGCGCTAGCTCGAGCCGAATCCGAATAATTAGATCTCGATCTGCATCTAATTGGTACGACTGTAAGTCCTTATATCATATAGTTTGATTGATTATATACGATGGTAACAATTGATTTAGAAAATGAGTTCAAACGAGTTGGTTGGTATTATGGTTTGGTAAATTGTTGTTACAATGTTGAGCTAAAGTTAATACTTGTAAGTACCCATAATTTGGAAGAAAACGTCGGGTATCGTAAAAACATGAAAGACTTTTTTTGAAAGCCATAAAAATGCACTGATGCATCAAAAAGAGTCTTGAGAAATAACATTGAGTAATTGAAAATAATCTTTTACTTTGGTGACTAATTTTTACGTAATTCCTAAATCTTCTAATTCAAACCATAATAAATCATCACACGACCTAATTCAGTGAGCATAAATCAAAAATAATAATTACAATAATATAATCATCAAGACAACAGTGTCGCGTTACTTCTGGGAACGTCACTAGTAGTTAAGCAGGCACATCTTGTAAATCACAACATGAAGCAAGCAATGCGTCGCCACCAGCCCAATCAGAAATATAATTAGATTGAGACCGGCGCCTAATTGTGATGGTCTCAAGTTGCGAGCCCCTAGGTGCGGGGCGCACGCCAAAATCAATAGTTGACCTAACGTATAACCCTGACGGATTTCACTACACAAATATGATTAATATTTAATTATGTTGTTTAGTTTCGGTGCGCAGATTATAAAAAAATATGAAAATTTCAAAATTGTTTCTAAGAAAAAGTTTAGTCGTTGTGAGTAATTTATAAAGGTTATAAAAGATATCTTAACGTCGAAAAAAGTTGTTGAAGGTTTAATGATAGTAATTGAAGTTCATTAGCTATAATTGATTGCACTAAAATCTATTGTATTGATTCAGTACACACCACTTGGTATTTCTCCGCTCTACTTAACGTGGTCAGAAGTTAAGTTAATAATACAATGCAATAAGTTCCCATAAACGTCGGGCCGTTAAATAAAATACGCGGGTCGAGGAACCGATAACTGTTCTTTCAACCGCTAATCACCCCATGAATTCCGCAGAAACCTACGGACAGTCCGTCATAATTTCCAACTTCAAAAGTAATACCATCAACTCGGTGTTAACTTAATTTGACTCACTTTAACAAGTCCAATTAAAGGAATTTGTGTTTCTCTTATCTTCAATATAACATTGAGCATAATTTCAAATTATATTTCAAACTTTCCGATAATGAAGGGTGGATGGGAGCGGGTTGGGACGGGTCGCGGGGCGCGGGGTGCGGCACTTCGCTTATTTCATTAGTTACATAAATTCTCCTATTGAGGATGGCTGGCAGAAAGGGGACGGTTTACCCTTATTACGAGAGTCTCCTTATCAATACAATTATTAATATAATAATATTATTATTGTAATAATTTCGGAGCGGAGTGGAAAGAGGAGTCGTAGCTTAACTTCGCCAGCAATAAAGGGTGGTGAGAGATAATGGAATGGAAAACAGTTTGAAGTTTTATTGGAAAATTGGTACCAGCTAATTGGCAGCATTATCGATCTGTTGGCGACTCAAGGAGCGAGAGTAAATAACATTTTTAACGAAACGTATTCGGTTATTGGGGAATGATTAAAGCCAAGATTTTAACTCTGTTAATGGACTCTAATCAAAGAAGTTTTTAATCGAGGGCACTCTTAAAAGTGCTTCAAGATTTGTTTCTTAATACAATTTGGACTGTTAGAAATGTAATTTTGATACTTCTTGAAGCGAGACAATGTGCTGGTGCTTATATTTTTAGATATCAATTGCAAAGATATGATCAGGAAACATGAAAGTTACATCAAGAAATATTTCACTACCATAATATTTGCGCTTAAAATCAAAACAACAGGGACTATCAGATTTTAAAACGATGAGATATGATATTATCGACCTCATCCTCCGAAACCTCTCATATATAGAAATTGAAACTAGGTTGGGGTTAATCCCGACCCCAGAGATCCACAAGTATAGCCATAATTCCTTAGGGCCACGTCTCATTATAACACTAATACAAGACTCATCCCGAAGTTACGGTGAATACATTAAAGGGTTCAATCCTTACTGATGAGACATCGGTCGGGGTGGGGTGCCTCCCACCGGGTGGGGTCGCTCCGGGCACTGGCCTGGCTGAGGGGGAAATAAGGCAGGCATTATAGGAGATAGCGTTCATTTACATTGTCCAATAACTCCAAGTAGTGTCCGAGCGAATATTAGTTTATGGCATGCGGTGTTTCCAACAATATGTATGTACCGATTTTATGTACATTCACCCTAGTCTGTGTCTTAACATTTTTAAGGTCGGTGGAAGGGGTGGAATAATTTCGCTCTGTAATTAATTCGATTTGGTTTTAATTAACGAGACGCCAATTTCAATAAAAAATTGAAGTCTCTAAAGGATTTCTGATTACAAAATGTTCGACCGGCAAAAATTAAAACGAATTTAGATTATTCATTCTTAATATTATTTGCGATGCTCTTCAAACTTTGATCAGCGCTCGGTGAATTTTTGAAAGGAGAACTTAAATCAAAAACACTAGACCAAACGGAGTCTAAGTAAACACATGTGATTGCGGTCCTAAGCTACACGATAATGGGTACTTAGCCGTCAGTCCGGCTTCCAACTAAAACATAATAAGACAGTCTAGTGTACGCACGACCGAAATATACGACATTACTATCGGAGAGTGGCATGCGGAGGACGTGCCCCCACAACAGGGCACACATAAATACGTAGAATCAAGATGCATGCATAAACGTACACACATACACAGGGGGTCTTCGCTCACACCAGCACAAAGGGTAGGCTTTATTCTCATTCGGTAAACGGAGATGCACTATCCTAATTATTGAGAGGTCAGAAGCAAGGCTCGTCTGAACACCAATGTTGACGTATGTTGGCTACCAATAATTGCTTTGTATTTGTATCTTGTCTTAGGAAAATTCTATTTTCGAAATATAAATTTGATACTGATGTTCGAAATACGAAATGATAGGACGAAGAAAAAATATGTTTTTGGCAGAGACAATTTTAAAAAAAAGATTATAGAACATAGTTTTAAGTCGGTTTTAGAAGCATGTTACAAGAAGAGATATTTTAAAGAGAAAATGATTAATGAAAAGATCTATCAAAAAAAAAACAAGACAAAATGAACAAAAATAAAGATACATTAAATTGAATGTAATATGATAAATAACTCCTAAAATGATTTTAATTTGACTAAAACTTCACTATTCTAAGTCATCGATAGTGCAGATCTTTGAACTTAGGCCAGGTTTACACAGTTACGTAAAGCCAATACGTTTAACCATAGACAACCTTATTGATATAATTTGTTGTGCCACCGTAGGCCTACGCATCCGACTGTATTTGGTACAATGATGCTCCTAAATTAATTATTGTAAATTCGAGGTTAGCATGAGACCACTACGCTAACAAGAGAATATGGTACAATGAAAGATTGTATGAAGTACAATCATCATGCATGTATTCGCTGGTGTAGGCAGAGCTGTAATTTTTGCTGTACATTTTACCGATGAAAGTATTGTCTTACAGGTTACTAGCGACCCGTCCAGGCTTCGCACGGGTAGCACTAATTATCTATAGCCAGATAATGTGTAGGAAACATATGACAAAAAATAGGCAAAAAGCAAAATAAAAAAAAATCGTTCTGGTCGCTACCCAACCTACCCAACCTTTACAGGATCACCCGCTGGACGAATCTGAAGATTATTTAAAAATTTAATTAAAGTTGTTCCAGCCATTTTGGAGTCCATAGGGAACATACATACACACACACACATATATATATATAGATGACATTTCCATTTACCGGACATAATACCAAACAGCAGAAAATATGATAACATGTTTTTTAGCATGGGTATCGAACCCATGACCTGAAAACCGCTAGCGAAAATGGCGAAATTCTTCTTTAAGAGTATTATGTTGTAGTGAGGAAATTTTGTAACGTAGCGATATTGATACTACTCGTAAATAAATGACTGATCTACGGTGATCACTTATTTCTAATTAGAAATATTGGTCCCGAGAACTTTAGGATATTTCACATGGGCACTGTGCTCCCCCAAGTTGTCACTAGTGGGAATATAAAATGTTCACCTTGGAGGGTGGATTTTTGAGACAGGGCTCCTAGGGACTACTGAGGACTATTCTCCGCCAGCTCTTGACGAAGTGCTGTGCCGGAGTTTTAGTGGACCACTTCGGCACTTGATGGTGAGAATCTCTAAGGAGACGATGCCGAAGCCCATCACGGTGCCACGCCAATAAAGTGCAGAGGAGATTAATTTCTTGCATAATAAGCAATATAACCACAGACATTATACGATTAAGGGCATTTCCACTGTTAGTGCTCATGTATTCATAATGATATTTTTATTATTCGAGTTTCTTCTGAATTGTTTTAATAAAAGAGAAGAAAGCCACGCCTTAAATTTGTATATCATTTAGATACTGTAGTTAGGAAATACTAACACAAGACTAATGGATCAAGAAATATGGTATTTGGACCCTAAAAGCTTTGTAAAGAAAAACAGCATTGGACGTGCTGATTATGATGTGATTAATACACCTATGATACAGTTATAATGATAGGCCGTTCATGGAACTCAAGATTTTTCGAAAGGAAGGCTTAAATTTTCCATGGGTAGTGTATGAAATGGTAACATTATAATATACGTACAGTCTGTAAAAGAGTCAGAACTTCTGGCATCAAGCTGTAGTTTAATTTTCGTGGTTTATTCTTTTTACTACTATTATTTATACTCCAAAACCTCATCAGTTTAAACAATAAAGTGGAGATAGGGAAGAAAATAAGTAAAGTGTGCTTAAGTAAAATTTTACAAGAGAAGTTTAACAGAATACAAAGAATACCTTGCAATATTGTTAATCCATGATATAAGGTCAAGAAACCTCTTCAAAACTTAGACATTTACTTACACGGTATCGCCAAACGTCCCTAAATCTTCGATCATAATTCCATATTCGGACGTCGTCTAAACATAAATTCATACGTGGTCGCACGCACGCATCGTACCGTCAAATAAACTGGCAGTTTAATCAAAGCCATTAGACAAGTGAGCCAAGCACCTAGGACCAGTCTAACTTGGCCGGTCTACGTCGTCTCGCCACCCCGCTTAACTAGCAACAGTTGACTCTGAGAGGGGGTGGGGAGGTCTATCGTTACTGGTGGGTGGTGTAGCTGATGCCTTTAACGCCTTGCTGGCTGTTGACCAACGCCAGGAGGCGGGTGGCCATGCGTTCTTAATAAAGATGGCGGAAACACGGCCGTTTTGGCGGTGCGAGGTTGGTGGTAAACTGATTATGTATGTACATACAGGTTGGATTAGATTAAAGGCATTGAGAAATGGGCTAGTTACAATTACAGAAATTCTAGATGTTGAAAAACGCATAAAACTGTATGCATTTATTGCAAAAAATGTATGAGACTGATTTTAAGTATTCACTCACTAATTTAAATTAATTCAAAAACAACGGACAATCGGATCGGATCCGTATGTACTAGTTCTATTTGAAAAAAGAGGAATATCAACCACCTTCGCTTTTCCTTCAGCGATTTGTTGAGTGCGCGCGATATACTCAAAATAACAATGCGCTCAGTTGCAAAGCTACGGTCACACGAGCGAAACTCGCAACATACTCGCACTTACCTACAGACAGCATTTATCAAACAGGACGCAACATACATTATAGTGGCCGATACAACTACAGTATAATGAGAGTCCGCCGTATATAACTCATCTCCCGGGCTTCCATTTAAATTATTCAGGGGAGGGTAATCTTATTACATTTACATATTAATCAACGGATTTTAATTATACCTCCCCCCCTTCTAGGTTGATAATTTGCTTTCGAAATGCGACTTGCCTTGATTGGAGACGCGCCTGTGTGGGTAATGGTAACGTTCGTTAAATAGTTTGTTTGTGTTATCATAATGTGTGCGAAAATGTTTGAGTGATGTGTTAACTTACTGGTGACGTAGGCGTGTGGTACTTTACCTGAAAACAAAAGATAAAACACATTAATTTTTGTTACTATGTTGCTTTCAAATATGAGAGGGGTGATCTAAAGACGCTTTAAGATTTTATCTTCAAAAGTGTGAACATAGGCATTGCTTACTGAGTAAAAAATAAGACACCTAATATATGCAGTACAGTAAATACTAACTTCAGCTGCATTGGAGAAATAATTAATAATTATAATTTACATAAAGCAATTGTCCGGTAATATAGCAGCGCATCACATAAACATTGAATCAACCATCTTGAGACTGAAATAAGTAGCCAATACAAGCAAAAAAGAAAATAAAAATAAGAATAGTGCACACGAGTTTAATCAGCATACTCATTTGTCTGACGACGATGGCAACGCATTAATGTCTGCAAGTCCGACGCATAGGGCGGAGTCGTGCACTCGTAAACCATTGGAGAAATATTATAAAGCTACCAGTGTACCCCGGAGGCAGCAATTAATAAGTATGTTAATACCGTCGGGAATGAAGAAAGCAGTATTTATATACTCGATATTATACTCGAATGCTGGGTATGGTTCGCAAGTGTGAACTTAGGTTAATCAAGGATAAAAATTGTGGCTAAACGATCATCTGCTTGTTCAAGATAAGGTTATGTTTATATTGGAGTGTGAGTCAAATATATGTATTAAAACTTTAAGTTTTCCGACCTGATATCTATATTTGAGGATGAACCAAATTATTGTTCGTTTTGTTAGCAAAACAATAACAGTAAGATGGTCGGTATGTAACAAAGCTCTACATTTCTTAACATTGATCAATCTGAGGCTTACTCAAATATGGTGGTGTGCTCGTGTTCAAAAACTCAAATTCAATCCAAAGATCAAACATAATGGCCTGTTTGGTACTTTATATAATTATTCAGTGTCAAGAATATTTATTAACTTCTTATAAATTCATCCCAAAGGTAATATAACTTCCTGAACAGACTTTCGTAAAAATAGCTAATAAATTAAACTGCAAAACACCTATTAAACTGCAAAATATACATCAAATAAATACTACTACAGTGAAAACTTAAAAAATACATGGGAAAGATTAATATTAAGCTCCTCTGGTGAACTGTATCATCATCGCTTCTCTTGGAAGATGATCAAATAGAAGCTTTTCTCCGCTTGCTATATAAGCTATTATAAATTTTCCGGTTAGGGACTCTCCATAGTTACTATTACCACATTTTGTTTATACGTATGTCCCATGTGTTGCTAATGTATTATGTATACAACTTGAAGAAGTGAAGATAACGATAGCAAATTCAATTAAAACCAACTCTAGTTTATGTCTGTCTCTTACTATGTATTCTATATGATCTAGAATCTTGAGTAACGCATGCAAAACAAGTCCTTAGAGTACTTATCAATAAATACTGTTATCGAATAAGGTTTTTTATTTTATTTATTTTTCGTAAAAAAAAAAAATACTTAGTCTAAGTAGTGCGGTAAGGGGCATGTCTGGAATTCAGTACATATGTACAACAAATAATCAGTATCATAAAATGAATAAATGGGATTTTTGGAAGTATTTTTGTTACCAGGATATAAAAAAAAAGCGAAAAGTACAAATTCGACTCGACTTCTTGACTTCGTATTTAAGCAATAGAATTCAGAGGGTCGATATTAATGGCAAGAGATCTTCGGGATCTGAGGTCACCATGGGCGTCCCGCAGGGTTCAATTCTAGGTCCATTTTTGTTTCTAGTTTATATTAATGACTTGCCATATTACGTACGGGATAATCACAAGGTAGTATTGTTCGCGGATGATACTTCTCTAATATTTAAAATTCGACGACAATTACTAGATTTTCGCGAAGTTAACGTTGCACTATCTCATGTAGTTCATTGGTTCAATGTCAATAATCTTCTCCTTAATGAGAAAAAAACCAAATGTCTTAAATTTTCAACGCCCAATGTCCGACAAGTACCAATAAATGTTAAATTGAATGGAGTGGAACTGGACATTGTGGATTCAACTGTTTTTCTAGGCATCACTATAGACGCCAAACTGCAATGGGGCCCGCAAATAAACAAATTATCGGGTAGGCTTAGTTCGGCCGCGTTTGCTGTCAAAAAAATTCGGCACTTAACTGATGTGGACACAGCCAGAATAGTTTATTTCAGTTATTTTCATAGCGTGATGACTTACGGCATCCTCCTCTGGGGAAACTCTGCAGACATCAATACTATATTCGTCTTGCAGAAAAGGGCTGTCCGAGCTATTTATAATCTTGGGCCAAGGGTGTCGCTGAGACACAGATTTAAGGAAATTAATATTCTAACTGTAGCGTCACAATATATATTTGAAAATTTAATATATGTTTATAAAAATATTTCGAACTTTGTCAAACTGTCTGATACTCATTCTTTGAACACTAGGAATAAACACAACCTTGCTGTACATGCTACGCGCCTCCACAGAATAAGCAACTCGTTCATGGGACAATGTATACGCTTTTACAATAAACTTCCCAATGATATACGTAATTTAACTTTAAAGAAGTTCAAAATTGTAATTAAATCTAAACTTTGTAAAAAAGGATACTATAAAATTTCGGACTATTTAGATGACAAAAACGCTTGGGATTGAACCGCTCTTTAGCCTTTCCTTTTTTTTTATATACACTTTTTGCCATTAATTATTATATTATTTACTTCATTATTTTGATATTGTAATGTCGTTTAAATTGAAATGATTTCTTATATATAACCGCTATACATTGTAAATGTGAGTGAGATCTAGGCTGAGCGCTCTTCATTTCATTAATTCTCACGATAACTGATGCATGCTTGCACTCTGTTGCGACAGGTTAGCTCAAATAGTTATGGCACTTTCTTCAAAAGGCTATTCCACCCTATATTTGTCTCACATAAACCTTTACATCATTACAATCTGTCTGGACTTTAAAATAGACTTTGACCCCTGAGTTTGTTTCGGCGTTTCTTCTCAGGGATAGTCATAGGAAATGCCGACGCCATCTAGTTTAAAAAAGACGTGTAAAAGTGATTGAAAAATCCTAATTGCAAAATAAATAATTTCATTTCGAATGAATTCGAATCGAAAAAGTAGCAAAACCTTTACTACAATAGTTGTCATATAATTATACAGTGTTCTAAAATTTTCTAATTTGCAATACAAAATTGCGAAGTTTCTTCGGTAGAAGGTACTGATTTTTTTCTGATTGCCTCCATTGTCCGAGTTGTAGCTGACTTTATCTTTCAACCCTTTTAACATTTTTATATTTTATGTACTTTGGACAACTTTTCGGGTTAGTTAGTACCGAGGCGTTTATTTTAACAAATTGAGTTTACAATAAAAATGACTTTGTATTTTTTCACATTGATTTTTCTACGTCTTTCCTTCGTTTTTATCAGTTTTGTCTTTCTAAACTTATCTATACTTAATGTATTTTTTTTTAAATTTGTATGACTGACAGCAAATTATACTGATGATCTTTTTTAGAATGTATCTAAGGTACAGCGTCGTTTTTAATTCAGTACTCGCCCGTAACCAGAAATATTAATTAATTTATTTATTAATGAAAAATCTACTGTAAGTACAATATTACGTGTATCGCAGGGGAACAGAAAGCTAATTAAGTACAGTTTTTTTAAAAATTATAATTGTTTTATATGGGTATCTATTGATGTTTACATTATCAATAATTTAACTTAATATTTACCTACTATTTGTGTTCAGCGAATTTATCATTATAACAATGCTTAGACTTTTTTCTTAAAGAACATATCAAAATATTTTTCACGTGTGAAACAGAAGCTTCAGTTAATCAACTGTTTATCTTTCCGCTCAAGTCGTAAAACGCAACCCAGGGTAAAGACTTACTGTAATGTGTGAAGGCGACAGACTGCATAATTACTACTCTTTTACTCGCCTCTTTGCAATGTTGAAGGAAATAATCTTTGAAACTGTTCGTCAATAAATCTGTCTGATTTTGACGTATCGGTTAGATCTTAATAAGTTAAGGCTTGAAGAATGATCCATTGATCCGCTCATGTACAGGGCGTTAATTAAATATTATCAATTTGTCAATATTGGTCGTTCTACGGGAGAAATTAAATGTTGTTCGATTATGCTTATACCTACCTCGAATGATCGATTCGAAAAAATCAATTGTGAAAACAGTTTTTTTTAAGTCGAATAGTCTTTTATTTGATGAATGCAAGTCAAACTGTTTTTAAAAAGATATGGAAATTATCTAAGAATGATTGCCCGTAGTTACAACGGATAAGGTTACCGTCCGCAGTACCCCGTATAATTTCCTCGCCCTGTATATTGTTTTAGATAAATTTCGTTTATCGATTTGCCATAATTATAATCGACAATAATTGCAGAATGATTTCACAAGAACTTCATAACTAGTGGTCAAGTGAGTACGAGAAATGATTTAGGAACTGAATTAACTTAATGTTGAACGCATAATCTAAATGAGGTCTTGTTTTAATAATCAAGGAGCAAGGCAAACCAAACAGATTGATGGCGAGATTATTATTCAAATTAGGGGAAGCTGGGGCTGTGTGGACCGGCTTTAAAATCCTAATATCGTGTAAATCGATGAGCTTGTTTATTGTTATAGCAATATTATATTTAGAACTCAATCTGTTTGTGCTAATTAGTTTGTCATGGTATTAACATAATAATATGATATTTAATGTAAGGTTTGGACTAAGTAGATATCCCAAATTAGGAACTGATTTAAGTAGGTTGATGTTACAAACTGATGCTTTGTTACGCTTATTTCTTTATTGGGTGGGTAGATGTGCAGACAATTATTTGAGTTAATAGTATAAGAAAGATGTGACTATATGTAATATTAGATTTCTAATCATTAAAGGTATAAAAAATCGTTATCTCATCTTTATAAGGAAATCGGATTCCTTCTGAAAACAAAACTTACTTCACCCTTTTTAAATGCTACAATACAAATACAATTTCGCAAAACAATCTTAAATTAAAACCTCACACGTACAAATACCAACGCAAACCGAGAGGTGTTCCACAAAAAAACAGAGCGATCCTAATTTCCCGCGCGATGAATTATCGCCCACTCAGCCCGTTGTCCGATTCACCCCAACTTCCCTCAAACGCAATCCCCATAATGGTGCCTCGGCCTTATTAAACGCTTGCATCATGCGAGGAAGATAAATGCATCTCGAAATTAATTAATAAAATTGCATCCATAAGTGTTCTGTTCTGATATGGGCTACTCAAAAAGAATAAACTGAAATTTTGGATCCTTGATTGGACAGCCATTTTATTTTCTTTAAGCATTAATCTTGAGTGTTGGTTAATGAAGTAAAATATTCATCTGCTTTTAATTTTAATTGTGATTTATATTTATTATTTATGTGTAAGAACGGTCTTTGCACCTTCTGCTACCTGGATTGTTTAAGTTTATGCAAATATACGATCACAGTGATTGCTGGAACCATATTTTTCTGAAATCTGATATCTTGGCCAACAATTAAGATGTCTTATTGCGATATAATTTGGAAGATAAATGAAGGAAATACTATAAAATATAATAATCGATTTCGTATTAATCCGCATGTGAATAATCGCAAACCATCAAAATGAAATCGATCTGCATCAACTTTACGAGTCAACAAACAAGTTCACAGCAACCTAGATCTTATAAATAATCTCAATCTGCATTTTTACGATTCCCTTAAAGAAAAAGAGACTAGTTTATAACTGTAGCAATGAGATATCCGCGTAATGTAACATTAATCGAGCAGTTAATTAAACAAAGAGCGAGTATTTCGCGGTCGCACGCGATCTCGTATCGCCACTTAGCATATTGATTAGAATCGCCGATCGACGCGGCGCGGCACGGTGCGGCGTAGGCGCTGCTCACAGCTACCGGTTGTCGCGATATACAAGCGACACCACGCTAATCTTGTAGCGATTATTTTTGACGCTGTGAAAGTGTGGAGAATTGCTGTTGAAAGTTATTGAATGTCTTTCGTTTTTGTTGATCGGGTGATGTTTGGAGGATTGTGTAACGTAACTTAGTTGTAGCGTTCTAAATTATTTTATTATAATTAAGATGAAATAAAAAAATAAAAACAAACATCACTGAAAGTTTTCCAATCTGCATTTTTTATCTTGCTATCTGCTTGTTGTTAATCTTAACAAAATATTTTTTATAATTATTAAAAGATAAACTATAGCCTTGTGTTTTCAGTTAAATTACCCAATAATAATGTAATGTAATGATCACAAGATTACATGATAAATTATTTGCAAGTTATTTGAACACATGCCTTGTAAAAATCGAATCTAAGAAAGACAGGTTTATTGAAAGTGAAGCTACTAAAATATGTGTGAATAAACGCGCGTGGAAATCGCGCGTCGCATCGCGTGTCGCGCAAAACGGTAGCTATGTTTTACGCCTTAAACAATTTATGTAAGTTACGCACAGTTTTCTGCGCATACACACATCGACGAACATTATTCTCTTCTCTTTCAGATGCATATACGTTGTTTAAGAGTGAGCGAGATGGAACGAAAACCTGATTGTTGTTTAATGAGATTACATTCTAGTTTTGGCATAATTAGATTAAATTGGTAATATCTTGCAATAGTGTTGTGTGATAATTTTATTTGGTTGTATTTGCATTTGGTGACTACGAAATCACGCAAAAAAGTATGTATACAGAGACACAAATGTTACCATTCATTTATCTTATGTAGATAGACATTACGTATCTACTCTAATAAAAGAGATCTGATCCCCAGCAGTGAGAACACTATAAGCTCATTATGTAGTAGATAAAAGGGGTGATTAGGTGATTATTGCAAAAAACAAGTTTGTGACTGAACTGATTTGAAAGACTGATTTGACTCACTATGCTACTACAATATACAACACCATCGGTGCATATACGTATCATACCTGCCTACAACGGGTAAAGACCTCCAAAAAGTCTACCAAAATCGTGGAGTAGCTTTAGAGAGACATATGAGATTAGATATACTGATATTTATGATATACTAGCGAACCGGCCCGGCTTCGTGCGAATGCTCTTTATTGAGATTTTCATACAAAAATACCATCAAAATTTCCGACTATTACAGTGGATTTTCCAAAAATTTATTTCATATACACCTTGTCCTGACAATTACGAACACAACAAAAAATAAATCAGTCAAATCGGTCAAGCCGTTCTCAAGTGATGATCTTTCATACACGCAGCAATTGATTTTTATTTCTATGGATGTGATTTCTTTAAACAAGTAAGGGAAAGATTTTATTGTTAATAGTAATTGTAACGACTTGCAGTAGGAACGACTATATGTCAATATAGTTTATTACTTAACTGGCTTCACCTTTTATAGCAAACAAGATTTTAAGTTCAACATTCGCACTTTTAACTTAAATCTTCAGGGCCGTTGCTCTGATTTCGTACTTATTCTGTAGTAATAATTCTATTTTTAGATTGCAATTGTTATTGTTTCAGTGATCAGACAATCTTAAATTTTCCTTTAGAAATACTCAGAAATTTGCAATTTGGAATTGTCGACGACACAATTTGACGCAGTGGCTAAGCGATTAGCTTTCTGCGCTACGTGTTGCGGGTTCGATCCCCGCACGGAACACATATTTGTATGATCTACAGATAGTTGCTTCGGGTCTGGTTGTGTGTGCATGTGACGTGTATGTTTGTAAACTGTAGCCACGATACAGGAGAAAAATTAGAGCGGGGCAATGTTTTTTAAAAAAAAATACCTATATATAGGTACAACATTGCGCCCTCGCTTTCCTGGAACTTACTAACGTGTATTCGTAGGTGTACAACAGTACACCCCACAAAAATATTCAGAGAACACAGATTAGATGGTAATTATACTAGAAAACCGTAACTCTTACCTAACAACCGATAATACCGATGAAGATAAATCAACATAGCAAACTAGAGTCATTAAACCGTATTTGTAGTACCTTTATTATTTTATGTAACGACCCACCGACATTTATGAACATTTGCATAACAAGGAAGTAATTGGTATGATAAATAAAATCATTACATATAATAATCATATTGATATGTATAAGGACTAGACACATTTGTACGAGCGTAATGCGGATGAAATGTTAATTTCTTACCATCCAGAATATTTACCTTAAATTAAAGGTGGCCTACAAAAATCTGCCAAAGAGGTTCCGATGTTTCGAATTGAAGGACTTTGGCTGCAAATCGTGAGATGGTGAATTGACAGGACTCACTATGTTGCTGCGACATGCAATACCTTCGATGCTTATACATATATTTACATATACATATCACACTACCTTACCACGGGTAAGGACCTCCAGAATGGCTAAATAAATCATGGAATACAAGAGTCATGGCAAAATAGACCTTTAAAACCGTAAGGATACGTCAACCTTTTTTGTGTTGCGGATTCCAATTCAACATCTAAAGACCATATTAGAAGAATTTCAGCCGAAGGGTATCGTGTACCGACATTTTCGCATAACAGTTACACAACGACACCACGCAAAAGATGACATCAATTCCGATGCATTACGGACCAACCGTGTAAATGTGTCGAGTCCTTAATGCGGTCGTAAAACGAGCTGGCTTCATTAAATGTTCTTATGCTATTGAGAAACATTCTGTGGTGCATTTAATCTCATTTAGTGACAGGAAACCTAGTAACAGAACCGCAATTATAGACAGGGAGCGTATACCGAGAAAGGGTATTAATATTTTAGTGTAGGTATGCATGTATTTTTTTTAACTATTAGATATACAATGATGTTTTTAGCAATAATGTGAGCGGAGCAAGTAAACTTGTTACTGAGTTTGACAAAGTAAACCTGAACATTTTTGTGACGTAAGACAGACATATTTTTTTGTTTACAATTAGCTCCATATACTTATTGATGTTGTTCAGATGTCACTTATTAAGTTCCAAGCGGACAGCTATAAATGAGATAAATCTAAAGTCTACGTTTCGTGACTTGAGACATAACCGGTTTAATGCCGTACTATACACGGTAAAACTTCGATTGTGTCTCGTCGAGATCTACGTTCTACTTGTTCATACTACGAGTTTATGATGACGAGATATTGGGCCATGAATTAGGATTCAGAAATGTTAATTATGTAGTCAGAGTTAAGATGCAGTAAAAAAGTAAGAGTAAATAAAACAAAATCATTAAAACATCAAATAACTTATTCCTCTGTCATACAAAAACTGTTCCAATTTCAAATACACTGGCAAATAATGTTTTTCTAGCCATTGAAAAAAATAATACTAAGGACAATATTATTCTGCATACAATAACACTTACAATAATCAAATTGAACAGCAATAGCCAGTGCATTAAACTCAATAATAGCAATCAAAAACAAAAACCCGACTCCCGAGCTACCGCGCCGGGCGGACCGAGCAACAATCTTACTTTAATTGCGTGTAACATAAATTATGGCGACTTATTACAATCCGCTCCCGATACACGCTGCCCCGAGGTAGTATTATGTACTGACGTGTTGTAGTACCGCTTGATATTTCAGTTTTGTTTGGTAGCAAATAAGCACACCACAATAACCAAGAAGAAAAGAAACTGACCATCTTTCTAGGGACATAGAATGTAGTCCATTGATTTATTGATGTTAAATATGGATATGTATAAAAATATCATTAAATCTACTTACAAACATACTTAAGTGCATTTTAAGAAAGTTAGTATGACGTAGCATATCAAGATTTTTAAAATTAGGATTTAAATTTTGGTAATTTTATGTACCTTTTTGAGGCTGACTGTACCGGATATCCCAGTTTTATTTGGTAGTAAATAGCTGTGACTACTATCAGCTATAACTGTAGATATAAAGCAATTCGAAAATAAAACAATATCTTTGGAAATATCTAGATAGTTGTTGCGAAGAGAGAGAGGAGCTCTTTAGAGCGTGACAATATTTATTTGTCAGTTGCAAATAAAAATTATCACGCTCTAAAGAGCTCTACCTTTACAATTTCACGTTTACAATAATACAACAAAAAACCCAGACTGGCGTATTTATATTGTTTAACAGTGAGTAATACACGAATCATCATTGGTAATTAACACAAATGATGGCGACTTATTGCAATCCGCTTCCAATTGACGCTGCTTCGAGGTGGTATTAAGTTCTGAGTCACGTGTTACTCCCCCTGCTATTTCAATGAACGTAGGTCCATGGAAAAAATTTAGTATTTTATATATTTTTTTCTTTACGCAAGTATCTTGTCTTGTACACGCTCTCTATGGTTGTGCTTATAGAGAGCGTGTAGCGGCGTCACGGCGACTCGCAATTCTAAACTTACAGAAATTATAACGACTCTCCAAAACGAGATGTAAAAATACGCAGATTATTTATGTGTTATTATTAGTTACAAGTTCAACCTCTCTAATTATGATGTCATTTCTGTGCAATATATAAAAGTATGATCAGTATATAATTAAGATAAACACCGTGTGAGCTGCTTTGTGCGTCTAATAAGTTATGGCTTCCGTTTCACTTTTAGATCTTATCCTAATCATTACGTGTTACTATAGATTTATATTCAAAACCTTCAATAGATGTTAGGTATTCGTTAAAGAAATATAGTTATAATAAGGCGGAGGTGCTCATTTAGACCGCCAAATTCATCATTTTTGTTTGGTTTACGCAAATTCTGTATCAATAATACATTGTAGGTTTATGACAATAGTAATTACGATAACTTTTGATCAGAACTGAATGTTTTTTTCTTGTTTAAACAGTCCTTTATTCATATAGTTATGCCCCTTTTTCCTTCATGAAAACCAAGAGGTGAGTCCCGAAGTTGGATTTTTTTGTTAAGTGAGTTGCGGTCCAGTCAACTTTGAGAACCATTGAGCTACACGATTGCTTGACAACTCATACCTTCGCCATATTGCGGATTTTTTTGGAACTAATATTTACTATGAAATTTGTCTAAGTGTCGATACTAGCGACATGACCGACATGTCCATGTATTAATTAGTCGTCAGCATTTACATAATTTTATCTCCAAGGTTTCAGCATAACACTGAGCTGAACGACGGCCCTCATATGCATAATTTTATCTACAAGCTTCTCAGCCTATAGAGATCCAAAGCTGAACCAGTAACCATACTGAGTAAGCAGGTTGGTGAACAGAATAAATCTAAAGGAGGAAAGGAAAGGAAGATAATAAATATAACATAACATAGCATCACACCTGTATTCCCCGAAGCGTGAGAATACTCACCTTCTTCGAGTCCATTAGTTTTTTATAGACGGTGGCAATATGACAACACATAAATAGATCACAAGATACACCGGCCGAAGTGTAAAAATAAAATCATATAAATAAATCCGGTCTCCATTACGATTCCCGGATGTGGCAAAAGACGTCACACTGCATGCGGTTTTATTAATAATGATTGCTAATGCTTAAGTGGCTGCTTATAAATTAGAACGGTCGTATTACTGAGAAAATAATTATCGATATCATAATATGATCAGTGTGGTAAATAATTATACGATGGCAATAATTATTTAATATCTATGATATACTGCCAGTCATTGAAAAAATCTTTGAAGTAAAAATCTGATCGATCTTAAGAGTTCATTCTACTTCAGCGGCCTTTTCCAAGTTGTCAGTAAATTTGGCTGGGTGGCCTGTCAGTTTGTCTACATCTATTTTGCAGTCCAGATTACTTACACAGTTGCTTGATTTTTGACGAGAAAAGTGTACGCAAAAGGTTCGTATAGACTTTTGCAGCTAGCTTTTGCTATGAATTATACGCTTAACTTTTTAAAAGCCACGATAAAAGACTGACGTTACATATTTTATTATGTCTTTGTAACAAATATACAATATGGGTTCAAGATCTTTTGACTATTTGTATGTGTGATCGCACATAACAATAGTCCCGATATTCTACACCAGTATTAACGTATGGAACTTTCCCTTTGCTGTTTGAAAAGTTATGAGTAATAAAGCCTTGACATCGCCGTTTCTCTTAGTTTTAACATGCTTGCGCGCATGCATTGTTGATAATAGCTACAAAAATAACTAAATATTTCCTGTTATTGTACATAATGTTAGGGTATCATCGGCATCAACGTAAGTGTTATATAAGTATATTATCAATATATAAATGTCGGTGATCCCGTAAATTTAAAATATTTTCTAAGCCGATTTTGCTGCGTGATTAGGCTAACTTTGAAAGCATGGTTGTTTTGTCTCATACGGTTGATGATCATGAATATTAATTGTTTTAAATGTTAATATAATAACAAGTCTGATATTTAATAAACCCGTTGATAATATCATTTTTTTTACACGTTTTCTTATAACAATTGCAATGTGTCATCAGAAAATTAGTGCAGCGTGACATTTCGAAATTGGATTTTTTTAACAAACAATTGAGCGATCTTCATTAAAAAAACATGAATGACAAGCAACATGTAATTATAGATAAACGTAACTCGATTACCGATCGACTAAAACGGTAACAGAATACGGCTCCCGCGCAGATTATTCATAGTCTCATTATCATAAAATTAACTGATAATAAATCATAGGTGTTCCAATTACGTGGTCGTTGGAGATCGGATAAAATGACTGAGGAACGCGGAAAAAACGTACCGACTGAATTATTTGATGGAAAATTTACTATAGAGTTAGGTTTAACGTGTTAGTGATGTGATTAACTGGACAACTTACTTCAAACCAAAAAAAAAATATCTAAATTTATCTATCGTTTTTGTGACACAGAGGAATGCGTTGCTTTTTGCAATTACTGCATAAGACAGCCCGCTAAACAAGGACCTTTCACATCGTAAAACAGTGTAAAATTATTGGATTAGGTACAGACTGAATTACGTAAGACGCGGAAAATAAAGCAGTTGGAAGTGTTCTAACGCTGTTTTGAATAGCAACGTATCTAACCATTCCCTACATTCACTTTACACTTACATGACTGCTACGTGTTCATGTAGCATCTTTGTGGGTGCACAATTTGAAGATGACGAAATTTAAAGAAGTTAAGGAGTCTCAGGTAATCAGCTACCGAGGGAAAATGAGCAATTAATAATGTTTTTTATATGTGATCAGTCAAGAACGAATCTAGAATGAAATATCTTCAGTAAAATTACACACATTTGACAATACGATTTGCGGAGTGGTTGAGCGATTGATTGCGGCGCTACGTGTCGCGGGTTCGATTCCCGCACGAAACAAATATTTGTGTGATCTACAGATAGTTGTTTCGGGTCTGAGTGTAAGTCCATGTGAATTATTATTTGTGTGTGAATATTTATGTTTGTAAACGCACCCACGACACAGGATTTTTTATCTTAGAGAGGGGCAACATATAACTTTAAAAAAAAAATGCATTTTGTTTTATTTCTCCTTGGATAAACTTGTGCTAATTCAATTCTTAAACGATCCATATGAAAACAAAAAGTAATTGAATAACAATGTGGTATCAATTTCTCACATGGCAACTCCATCTTTGTCACAAAAACCAGCACAAGCTTTTTGTAACATGCTTCTGTAGAATACTGCTTAATTAAAAGAGAATATTAAGTGAGTAAACACTGAATAAAATGATTGTATTATCGGAAAAAATGTATATTAACTAAGTGTGTGGATGATTTCGGTATAAAAAAATGTATTTCTTTTTTGTATGTATGATATGTTATAACACTTGAAGAGCGAGAATTCCAGCGAAGATATTATCGTATGTTGAACATCTATCCAGATAACCAATTTTAATTCAAGACTCTCATTCCAATAATTTCCTATTCCATTTTAATTTGGTGAAAACGACAAGCAATATACAAAGGTAAAAAAACAACTTGACTTGGCAATACAATGGGATTAAACAGAATTCTCTACGTGTTAAGTATAAAATTTAGGTCCATTAAAGCTTTACCACATAACCCATATAATCAAAAGATAAGCACTTCCCAAACGTGAATTAATTGAAAAAAGAACTCCATAAGATAGTTTCCCGACTGAGCTTCGGGGCTGGTCGGGCGCTGTCGGGAGGCAACACGATCCCAGCAATGATCTAATTACGTTGATTAATGATACACATTTATATCCCTCGTAAATGTACACTTACCCATCTGGCCCTTTAAGAATGTTTCATACAGGCTGATAGGAAAATACGCGTACAGATTTATTCTAAAACCCGCTTTAAATCAGATTTAAGTCGCTGTACTTTATTATATAGTCCAAACTAATTTTATCCATTGGCTTCATAAAATGCATAGATTTCAATTATGATATTGCCCAATTTTCTAAAGTCTACTACTGATTGTATTCATTAAACGATCATTTTTGTTGATCGGTAAAAAGCTGAAACTATACAAAATTGTGAATTATACAAAATTGTGAATTATACAACTTCTTATTGTCTAGTTTTGTCGATCGATATTTGTCTCTTAACTATTTTGACTGTTAGTTGTCACTTTATAAGATCGGGGTCAAGAGTCAGGCAATCACTTCAACTCAATTTTATCTTTGGTCTTAGAAATCTTCCAAAAATATTCATAGTTGCTCATACGAAAAATCTGAAATCGAATTTGGCGCGTCTGTCATTGAGGCTGAAACATGAAAAACAAGACATTCAGACGGACATACATTTCATGAAGGAAAAGTGTCCGCTCCAGTAGCGGCTAATATTCGTTTGCTAAATATAATGAAGATAGCTCTAAAGATCATCCGTTTTAACGTGGTCTGTACATGTTTACAAGTGGACATATAAGGCTGTTTTATTATTCTCCCTTGCGTCGTCGCCTCAGCACTAAGCAGGCCTACGAAGCGCTGGCGTGACGATTTAGACGCTTTTCAAAAGGATTTCCCGTACAGGCTCACAAAGAGAACTGTGGAACGCTTTGCGAGAGGTTTGTCCATCTGTGGGGTGATTAAGTTAATTTGTCTATTTAGACACTTTTTATCAGACATTATAAAGGTGGTCGTGTTTGAAAAACTAGACCTTATCTTAAGTAAAGCTATAGCGTCAAAATTGGTTTCAGAAACTGAGGAAAGATACAAGTACGTCTTTAAAGTTTTTGTTCTCTCCGTAAAAAATCTAAAGATAACAAAGCTACCCGGTTCTTTAGAATCACCCTTCAATAATAATTCTCTTCTACAGAGTGTTGTCTTAACAAATTTACACGTAATTACCCCAAAATGTCTCTATATAAATTAATGTCGTATCTCCGATCTTACACATCCTGATAATTACAATAACCCACACTTATAGGGCACTTTCATATCATTAATAACTTCATGCTACTTTGTTTTAGGTGATATTATCTATACCGAAACGATTTCTTTGTACTCTCTAATTACACAAAGTAAGTGTGCATTTTAATTATATGGAAGGGTGCAGAAAACTGGCGTTGCTTGAGGCGAAGTATAGTGCTACTAGGAAAACTGTGGACTTAGAACTTTACAATATTATATTACCTGCCTTGACTTCGATGCTATTGATATTATCTTCATTCTCGTAATTATTAGATATTTTTCTTGTCACAATTAGACTACGCAAATAGCTAAGAATGTTACGGTACAGGTGAAATAATGTTTGGGAAAACATTTAAAGAGTAGAACATTCTTAATCTGCTTGAATATTTTAGGTTTTTATTACGCATTTACCACTTGGTAAATGCGTAATAAAAACCTAATCTTCTAAATATGTATGTAATGTTTTGTATTGACATAAATAGTGTTTCCTCCCAAACGCTCCAGTTATTTACTATACAAAAAAGTTGCATTATTAATGCGTGTCGAAACATATGCACAATAAAATTATTTTAGTTTTATTTAATCTGTTGATAGATTATTTTGATTTGATTGAATTTATACCTTCTTGTGTCATCTCTATTTCATTTTTAACAGACCCTTTATAAATCGAAATGCAGAAAACTGCCTTATTAGGTCAAACATTAGTCAGATTTTTATCTAATCTAAATGAGAGGTGATAACAGTTATTTCTAGAATGTATGTACGTATGTTTACGAATAAAGCCAACATTAGAACGAGGATCTACTCGCCGACATCTCATCTAAACCGCAGTAACATTTTTACACCACAATTATTCCTCCTATATAATTTTGAGAACGTCTCTAGTCTACAGGGTGTCACTATAAACTTCTTGTGATTAGTACTCGCCGCTTAATAATCGTCTTGGCGATATTTATTGCTTTGCGCGCTAATTATCAAGGAATTTTGATACTGAGTTATTGGTCTCCTAGCTGGTAAGTCGTTAATTATATTTAATTTTAATACTGTTATAATTGATCCGTGAATGATAGTTTTGAAACCGTAAGGCTGCTAGCAAGTGGAGTAAATGTATTAAAAAGGCAATTAGAAGGCTTAGTTTTGCAAGATTCGTTATTTATTTATTAGGTAATTGGAGGCTAGTTTTATAATAGTTCTAACAATTTATTTTTTAACTAACTTAAAAGTTTATTTGGTCTATAAGAAAATCTTGTAACTCATACAGACAGAAAAAATAACAGACCAATTTTTGGAAAGTTTATAACAAACATTTTATTTAAGTATATCTGTGGACTCTACTTACAGATGTCGATATTTAAAGTAAGTGAAATATCAAATTTTAGAACGAATTAATAATGTTGAAACAATATGTGTCATACATAATTTAGGTATAATGAAAGTCAAAACACACTTGAACATTGGAGGAAGTAAAATTGAGTCAATACTTGGTATTCTCTATAGGTATTAGGACAAAGTAATACTTGGAGTCTCCTTGCACATGTTTGTTATCTACAACAACACACACACAATGTATGTTAGTGTTTAAAAACAATCTTACCCTAAACTAGGCGTAGGTCGCGAATACTAGAAATAGCGCACGTATTCTCTAAGCCCCAGCTTCCCCTTTGTTTTTATTTTTCACAGAAATTTAATTTCCTGCACTCACGTGTCACGAGCCTCAAAAACTATTGCGCATCGCTCAACCGGTAATACAAAGCAATCTAAATTGGAAAATAGGCAATGCGCAGTGTGTGCTTACCAAAAACGACCATGCTGAATGCGACGCGATTAAAAAAAGAAGTCTGATGCCGATCGCGCCGCGGGAGGGGTGTGGGAACCCCGTTCTCCCCCCTTTTTTCCTATTTTTTTCCTTTTTTTTCGGGGAGTGGGTGACGCGGGTGCATGCGCCCGGCACCCACCTTTGTTTCGCATAAACAAATTAATTTCGGACGCTGTTTTTGATGGTTAATATGTTCGAAAATTGGGATTTTTTCCGTATGAGACCAATTGGGTGAAAAGAAAACTTTGGGGAAGCATTATTAAGTTACATGCGATCGATTTATATTATACTCAGATTGTTTTTATTATGAATTCACGAAACAACTTTTATGTGAATTTTGAGCCTTGAAATCAGGAATTATTGAGAAGTAAATCGATACGTCTATTATAAAAACAATATAGGTATTAGATATCTACAAGCCACTGAGGTAAATAAGGGGCAAATGTCTAAAGGGATTAAGGATAAAATTAGACAGTCATTCAAAAGTACATAATGAAAAGAGTTATGTCTAAATAGGTTACTTGGAAGGTTTTCTAGAGAATGAAAACATGAACACAAGATTGTTGAGAAAGAGTAGCGGTTATACAACTAAAACTTCGCAACAAAGTAAAGAAAACTTCGTTGGTCTTAGAGACCCGACTCTAGCACATACGATCGAGATGCAAATCTCTCTATCGGTCTGAAAGCACCGCGACCTATTTAGCAGGCCAACAATTGACGCAGATGGAATCAGGTGATAATCAGCCACTTCAGACACACGTTGCGCGTACGGTGGGTTGCCCGCTTCGCCCGCACCCACTCATTAAGGGGGGGTGGTGGCGAGGACAATGCATGTTTGTACTGCTTTTTGCCCATTTTTTTCATTATTTCATTTCATTTCGCCCACCGCCCACACGTCCGCGCTCGCGATTGTGCGCCTCCGCTTTTTTATAATTCGTTACCTTTTTTATCGGTCGCTCCATTTTCAGAGGATGGGTGGAGAGTGGAAGTAGCACACCGGCGGGAGAACGCCGCGTTTTAAACGTAAATTTTTGAAAAAATCAATAACAGGCACATTATATCTGATTTTTAGTGATTGAGTAAGCCATTAAGTTTTATATTTATTGCTCAACCTTATTTTAAATTTTCACCATGTCGTGGTATTTGGAGTTAACTTTTTATTCAAAAACCGATATAAAATTAAAATATTTCACACAATTTCTGGTTCTAAAACAATTTCACAGTCGTTTAATTTAAATAATAATCGAATTAAATACTCAAACACAATTATTAATTAGTAATCGCCTGTCAGAAAATTTTGTTAACGAACGTTTATGATTCACGGTTTCAATTAAGTAAATCGAAGATTAGTTTTATTTTACTTTAATTTTTTAACGAGTCTGCAATCCTACATTTGATCTTCCAACAACCTGAATACTCTATTACTTTCCAATAGAGTTGCAAATACAATGCGATTTTTTTAAATGGAGAGCATTTGCACCGTCGTTTGTAACGGCCCGTCTGTAACCTCGGTTTCATATATCAGATAGCCACTCGATCTAAGTTGTGCATTACTCATATTGTTAATAGGTTCTTTGTTGGGTGCGATAGGTGAAGTGTATTGTTTCTGGCCAGTCTCCGCGTTGCGATGGGAGATGTCCTATTGCAGAATAAATTGATGATTGCAACACTTTTATTTTTATTTAATAGACTTTGTAATTTATCTCTTTTGTGTATGTGATAGTATGGTTGCAGGATATTGTTTGTTCATTTAATAGACTCGTTGAAGGAGAAGTGAAATCAGTATTATTTTGATGTTATTTGATATGAATATTTTCGTCGCAGCTCAAAATGTTTGAATAATGAATTGTAAGTTATAGATTAAAATAAATACGTTTACCTATGTATCATAAATACATAACGATTGTAGCTTCATATTTCAAGCCGCGATATACATATATTTTAAATGTTACATTCAATAAAAATGAAATTGTAAATAAATACTGGACTAGAACCCACCATTAAGCAGTATTTCCATTAATTTTAATGTAGGCCGCCGACATTACGGGACAAAAGGCAATAGAGACTCCTAAAGACTAAATATGTCCAATAATAAAAAAAATACAGCACGCGACTCCAAATAAACGATTTTGAAATGTTACTTCATAATTTAATTGAAGTTACAAACACGCCGTTATAACAATTTTAATTAAAAAACCGATGATACGAAACGCGATATCCTGAACAGTTACTTCAGCAAACATGATCAAAAAACAATTACAAAAAACATAAAAAGAAAACAATACAATCGAGACACTCCACGCGTTCCGCTGTGCGAATTTATAAGTGTATTGAAAAAAAAAAGTATCGAAACTGGTTGTAATGTACGTGATTTCGCATTTTAATTCATTGGTAATGTTGGGACATCTCCCTTTTTAAATGTTTATTGCATATTTTTTTTCTCTGGCATTATTTTGCCGCTGTCTCGGACGTACGCTTGCATATCTACGCGCACTTTGCATTGGATCTCATAGGCGCAAGATATAGCATTAATTTAATACTATTGTGCTATTATTTGATCGATGCATGGCTGTCGTAAACTGCTTTGAATATTCATTCTTAGTTAATTGGATTTCTGTTATTAAGATCGTAAAGGTGTTGGAATTTTTGTTACGTTGGTATATATAGTTAAGTATCTTCAAAGCACTGGATTTTTGACGAATGTGTGGCAAAGATTATTACAGAATTAGCAAGTTGAAGTGTTGCTGGGCTGGTAATGTCGAAGGACGATCAGCCATTGGTTCAGACGAGACCTTGAAACCTCGGATCGGATATAGCAACGTGGGACGCCCCACATTCAAATGGACCGGGCCTCGAAGAAGGGTTCTAAAAGGCGGTATGCAGACTGGGTTAATTGTTTGATTGTGCTCGGGGTAAAGATGACTTTTCCGTAGGTGACTAAAAAGTAATTCTGTTGATAACAAACTAATCTAATTTAGTCTCACTATATCTCTTTCTAAGAAAGAGCATAAGAAAATGATGGAAGATAAACTAAACGTCCTGTTAAATTAGAACATTCGATTATGATCATGAATTAAGTTGCCATTGCCATAAATGACGTCTTATTTCATGTGAATGACAAGGGACAATTTGGCAGTTCAAAATATTTTCAATCCTTATTCAATGATCTTTGTAGGAAAGAGACATTCATGCATTACGTTATTAAGAATATCGTTTGTCTACTACTTGTTTCTTTCGCGGTGGGGAGGCTTATGTTTAGACGGAGCGTTGTCGCGTGTAATCTGTCTTTACAATTATATTATTATTAATGTAAAAGAAGTAGGATGCTCGTTCATAAAAACATTTTGATTTCGAGCTGGCCTAGCCTAGTAAGTAGTTTCAATAGTATGCAAGTCCAGGTTATGTTGGTTTAATTTCTAGTGCGACCTAATATACGCACAGACTTACGAATAAATAGATCAGTTACTTTTGCTTACAATTACCTATTATACTTCAAATCATTCACATCAGGTCTCTATGAAGGCTTCCATATTTAGTCAACGTTATCTAGATAATGATAGCATAATGGGATTTTAGATGACTAAACAAAACATCTTACAAAAACACTGCCCTCTCTTAAGAATTATTCTTGTATCGCGAAATGTAGCATATTATAAAAGCTCCCTTACACTTCCCCGCGATGTAATCAGTGGCATATGTCGCGTAAAATAAAAATGCAACTTATTTATGTGGAAGCATAGAACACAGTCATAAAACTAAAGTCAATAATACTAACACAATAGACGTTAATTTAATTGTTTTACGTACTAACTTCTTTATACGGCTTATTAAAATTATTGCTATTTACTACGTAATGACATATAAATTAATAATTGCCAATAAATGAAAATTTATTAAGAAATCCATATCTATAAATTTATAAATCTATAAATTTAATATCTATTGTACAAAATAAATGTGATTGTACGATATTCTTTAAGATATCTAAGAATAATCTCAAAATATAAAAAAAGATTTTATTTTGTTTTTCGTGCTTTTCTGTTCAGTTCATCCCTAGTTTTTAGATAAAGGCAAGTTTTCTAATTTATAGTGGCCAATAGTTATCACTCAAAACAGTACAGAATTTAAAAATTCAAATAGCTTATACGACGCACAGATTTCATAGCAACGGCATTCCATAATTAAAACCAAATTCGTGCATTAGACGCCCAGAATCATGTGCTAATTGCACAGGGCTACCAACAGTCGCGATGCGAGCCTGACAAACGACTTTGATCAATCACGTCCGTCCTCCGTGGGCAGCCCTGGCCGCGGCTGCGACGCCGAGATTTATATTTGTAGCAACCCTAGCTTCGGAGGCGCTACACCGTATTTACCGCTGTCAATATTAATTTTGATGCAATTTTGAACTGTATGTCTTTAAAAATAAAGTTTTGTTTCTTTTTAGTTGAATCTAGGGTATTTTTGCAAAGTTCTTGGATAGCCGTACGGTGAGAAGCCGATGGGTTTATGCGTAGGATATTATTTTATGACGTGCGAACTGCTGCATAATCTAATCCTGTTTGTTGAGCTTACGGTTCGAGGAAGAAATATAATGTTCGACTGTATTAATCGGTAAAGAAAGGTTTAGTATCGGTCATTAAGAGTTACGAAAAAGAAGAGGACTTAACCTGTTTTTGCTCTAGAATCCCTAAGATTATGCAAAATTGTTATACCTGCATGTAATCTTATACAAGTGCTTACGTCGTACTCTTGTTGGAAGCGTTAAAAGAAACAATATTTTAAATGTATATTAGTGTTATTTAGTTATGTTTCTAAGTCTATCTGTCATTGCATTTTATGTTATTTAATAATTTTCTAGAATCAGTTACATATTTATTAGTTTACAGGTATTACCTTAATTATTGCAAAAGTAAAATTTTAAGATTGGCAAGACTTATCTTTGTCTATTTAAATTACATTTTGCATGCCGAATTAAGTTGGCGAAATATGTGAAACAAATTATAAAATACGAAGATCTGTAAATCCACCGTATTTCACGCGAAATAAAGATAATTTCTAATATGGAGTATGAATCGTCTGATTTTGTCGATACAATAGAAGGATTTCAATTAATTGCCTCTCAATTTCATGTATACTTCGTCCTCTTGCATAATTCATTCTAAAATTGCTAACAATCAGCTGCCTTGCACTTTTAGCATTGTTTTATTTTAATTGCTTGAAACTTTTTTGGCGTTTTGTATTTTGAATAATTGCATCCGTATTTGTTATTACATTATTAAATTATTTTCTCAGAACTTTCCTCTCTTTGGAGAAGACAAGTCCTTGTTATGAAAGCTTGAAACAGACAATCGTAATGCTCGTTATCTCCAGTGAAAAATTAAAATTGTTTTCAAAAGGTTTAACCTCTGTATGAGCCCGAAGAAAACTGAACATTGAGCTACGATAGAATCATTTTATTGGTTTTCGTATCGTTCACGGTAGTTACTTTAATCTATTTCGTTGTTAAAGTTGTAAATTGAGGACAGAAAAATAAGACCCCGAGTAGCTATCAAACCTGATCGACATTCTGGTTTGGTATATTTTTGGCAGCTCTTTGTTTGGTATCTTAAATCCTTCTTCAACATTTATTTAACAGTTTTATGGTGATTTAGTCAGTTGATATATTAGTAAAAGTCATGTAGGTAAGTGTGTAGAGTAAATAGTCCCGTCATTTTCAGAAAAGAAGTTTTAGTTAGTGGTGTGGGTATCAAAAAAAGATGGCACCCAAAAATAAGGATCACCTTTCCCGAATACGGAATGTCCCTCATAACTTATTTAATCAGGCGCAACTTATTTCCATAGTAATACATTTTACCTTCGTAAGCGACAAAATTTAAAACCGCATAATGACACCGAAAAAACGGTCTCACCGTTTTCACTATAACTTTTGTAATTTACAAGCCAATTAAAATAAAAAATGGGATGCACCCCACAGCCACCCCTTTAATTATGATTTTTTGCATTTTTTAATGATAATAAATTCGCTTGACTGCAGTGCCGTTGTTCTACGTGGGAGTGGGACATACATTATTTTGTGTCTTGTCTACTTATTTTAATGTTGACGGCATTGATGAGCTAGTTTAAGTGGTTGTATTATGTGAAGTGAAGAGGTTGAGTAGTAAGAGCACTGTTGATTTAGACTTAGAAACGGTTTAGACATGCACTATGTTGTTCAAATCATTTTTTTTATGTTATTGCATGAAGTGACCTGTAATAATTTTAAAAATAATTGTTATAAATTGATACACGGTTTGAAGAAGAAATCTATTGATAGAGGAATTCTGGAATATAGATACGACAATAGGATTGAGAAGAATGAGTGGCGAAGAAACTGCGGACAACAGCTTTCGGAGAGTAGGACCAATTTTTTTTGGAACGAAGGTATTAGAATGTATAATGTGTTTCTTCAAAAAGATAAGAAAACAGAGGTCATAATAAGTATAATACTAAGGTGATGTGGGTTTTTAATGAGACTATCGAGAATATGTGGTAAAGACAGTAAGGGAAAATATACATAATTTAACGTTAGCTATTTTCTTAACGAGTTAACCAGTCACGAACCTGTTGATGTAGTGATTTAATTAGAACATTGTTAATAAATTGGCCATCAAAATATTTTTACACGGGCCTTTAAAGAGGCTTGGGCACGAATGACTGAACTCGTGCGAACTATGTCTCTCGGAAAATATCGCCGCTCTTTACCCTACTGGGACATTTAATGTAGTCAATCTTTATCTATTAATGTTTGAATATTTTACTTCAATATTTACGTTGAAAAGTAGGGTGATAAGGATATAATGAGGATTGTTGTGAAAAAAAGTAAACATGCAAAAGCAAATCTAGAATTTAGGTACCTAATAAAGCTGATTGCGAATTGATGCACTAAAAAACTATTAATTGAAACTAAAAACAACTTATGGTGCACTCATACCTGATCAAAGGAAGATACAAATTGAACGGCAACCAGCGTGGCCACCGTACCTCACAAAAAGCCGAATGGTTAATGAAAAAACTACACGCAGTCAATATTTGATGAGAGCCAATTTAAATGTTCGTCCACTTGTAGACATCGCATAGTTCGATTCTGGTGGGCACGAGTTTCGAGCCCGGCCCATGTGTGGGGGCGCCGCCCCCGTCGATTTCCCGAAAAAAGAAAAAAGGAAGAAAAAAATAAAATGGCGTGCGCGGCCGCGTCTGTGTGCGTGAAAAAAATGCAGATATAATGCAAGTAATAATAATAATAATAGGCGATCGGCGGCCGCGCGCGCCACCCCTTCACCACCCAATTTTCATTCAAATGTGCTCGACGATTTTTTTAAACTATTTTTTTCACCGCCAATATTTTTTCGGGATTTTCCATTAGCAATGCGACTGTCCGAATAGTTCGTGTTGTCCGGTGAATAAGTACATTGTCCGGTCTTTTTGTGCAATGCTCGCTTAGATAGTAGATTTCATTAAAAGTTAAACAGAGCAAGCGGTCTGTGTATTATCACTTCATATCATACATTAGTTTTAATGCAATTCTCGTTCATTGTGACGAGACTAGGACAGCAATTAAACCGATCCCACAAAACTATACTTAGTAACGTCGCAACACGACGACGTAGTATAATTTAGTATTCGTTTAGAGAATAAAGAAACAGGGTAACCATTAATATACCCTCATATTACTCCTAATATCTTCTCAGTAAAAATAAGTCATAACTCAGATACAAACTAAACAGAAACTAAAGAATCGACGAAGTTAGTAGAAAAGATTACTAGCGTACACACTGTCTTCCCGTACTTAGTGAATGAAAATAAAAGTCATTCTAGCTACCGGCGTTTAGCATGTCCACCGAACTAGCATTAACAGTTTTACTACTATGTTAATAGAACTCAATTTTGTTTAAACCTAATAATGTGGTTCCGCTAAGTCCATGTGTACGAACCAAAAGTTACCAATCGAGTTTTGTCCTAAATTCGCTACATACAAAACATACGGGTTGTTCAAATTTCGACATGTGCGATTATTAATTTAGCACGAACAGAGAGTAAAAATTAAAAATTATACCGTACACACGAAACGGAATAGAAGAGCAAAAGCGTGCGTTTCCACGACACGACGACGCGACGGACGCGTACGACATGACATTCAATTTAAACTCGGACGGAGCACGCGTTCAATAATTAACATAATGTACTTTTTCTCCGTTTTTTCACTTCCCGTTTGACACTCCATCACTCATGGAAATTCCATTTTCAATGCTGCTATATGAGGGGTGGGGCGGAGGGGTGGTCTTTGCATCCGCGCAATGGACATGGCGGTTTTGGGGGAGAGAGGGGTGGACGAAAAAAAGATTGTTAAAAAGGCTGGCCCCGCCGCGGCGGTGTGTGAGTGCGTGTGGGTAAAAAAGCGCTCACTAATCGATACTATAGATTCTGAGGCAAGTAGGTTGCGGCAGTGCGGAGCAGATTGGTCGGCGTCGAATCGCATGGCGATTTTTTCGCGGGGGCACTAACGAAGCGATGAATGTTTAGTCTTTGCGAGGACCTTTTGAGCTGGGGATGGCGTCATCTTTTTGGCGAGCCGGGTGGCCACTTGAGGATCGAGCGCGTTTATTCGCACTCAACTTTGTCCGCGTTTTCAGTCTAAAGGCCACGTGTTAGTTAAGTAGCAGTGGCAAGCTTGACAACTTTGTTTTTTAGCTAGTACTGTAGAACGGAATTTTTTCGCGGTCTCTATGAAAATAAATTAGAGGGACATATATTTTCATTAAACCAAAAGCAACTTATTGAACTACATTTATGAACGACAATATAAAAGAGGTATAACGTAAGAAAATGACAGAAACGGGTTGCATCTCAAACTTAGGTTTTTAGTGAAAAGAATAGTTGAATCATGTAATTTTATTTGCCCCACACAAATTAGGACAGAGTTGCCTATTTTTTGTTGAAGGTAAATCCTCCGTAGGAATATGATTAATCCCTAGTCATGCCGCGGCGTGACCATAATTATTTTATTTACTTACTTACTTATATTATTTAACTTTTTTACTAGTATAAACTTTTTTTATTTGTGCTTTAAGTAGATAAAGCATGTAAAACTTTAAATAGTCTCCTCAGTCCTCACCAATTTTACAAGTTTAATTGTTCCTATTCTGTTTTGATACAGTCTTAAACTATTGTCCTAAATAAAGCACGTTATAAGTAGTACAGTACTAGAACTCACCTCATTCTTGAGGTTGATGGGCTCTTGCTGCGGCCGGGGCGGCGAGTGCCGACCCACCTCCGCGCCCTCCAGCATATCAGCCTCGCATCCCGACTCGTCTGTGTACAAACATTAAGAAATAAATAATTTGCTGGATATGAAACAGATGAAATATCCGTTAGATAAAAATGATAATAGTAGCTTTAGTTTATCAACTAAATGTAAAGGTATTAATCAGTTTATGAGTAAGATTAACTAATCAGACAGTGAAAGAAAAATATTACAATAATTAATGCTTAATATATAATTTAGAAATATTACCTCTCTTTTTCTAATCGGACATGTCCACAACATTGCATTAAACAAGCGAATAACTAAATGTCTGTTATTGTAATATCAATCAATTTGTTCTTGAATACGTATTGAACAAAACACATATGGTAAATATTAATATTGTTAAGTAAGATCTTGTATACTAAAACCGTGAAAGATTGATTGCGTGGTTAAAACAGGTATTAAGTTTCTTACTAGCGATGCTAATCGCTGGACTAAAATTCGAAAATCCCCAACAGCAACTTTATTTAAGCAAATTCCAATATCAATAAAACAAAAAAAAAAAAAACCTAGAAACACTTGTGAGGAAAACATTTCATTTTCTGATTGCGCAAGCCAACTCGTAAATTTCTTTACAAACATCGATCACTAACAAATCCAAAATCCTTTTTGCGAACCCTAAAAAGCTTAACCTTCCGAAAACTCCTCTCCAGACGTAGTAAACACGACCTACACCAATCGCACGACACAAATAGGTCAAGACACGTGGTTCGCCTCCTTTGTTCCCTCTTTCGTTCGTTTCCCATGTGTTTTACGAATATCAACTTTAAGCTGTCGATAGGAAGGTGGTGTTTTGAATGCTGTGCTGTGCAGGGGATAGGAGGAAGAAAAAGTATCAGCTGTTTGGTATCGCGAGTCAATTGAAGGACGGATTATTATGGTGTTTGTAAGCAATGGGATGTTGTTTGGTACTGGAGATTTTTTTGTTTTGAAAGTTTTCTAGTCGATTTTGGAATACAGGAATCTAACTGCAGTTAAATTTAGCTCTTTATTATATCAGATTGAAGTCTAAAGTACCCAGTTCTATTATTCTACCAGGATTGGAGAACTACAGGACAAATATTAAGAAATCTGTTGCAAAAAATCGAGTCACACGCAGGATTGGTTTTAGTTAGGCCAGTTTTTCAAAGTTGACATAGAAAAAAGTTAAACTACCTGTCACAAAAAATTCAGAATCAACTTTTACTTCACCAAGTTCGAAACAAGATACTAGTGGAAATTATTTTCAGTATAATGTACCTATTCTAAATGCCGTTATTTAAACCACGTTTAGTTAAACAGGACTAAATTCCTAACACAAGATATGTTGATCCGATATCTTATTGCTGTAATACCGTGTGTAGAGGTAACGTAGTACCGATTATACCAAGAGGGTTTAGTGGTACTAATAATGCACAGGGTCTATAGGTACTAGTCGCCAAATCCTTTTTATGAGGTCTAGTTGATACAAGTATTTATAATTCCAAGAACACCTATATCGATGCTTAGTTATTTCTTCCGGATTTTACTGACAATGTAGGAAAATCTAATAACACTGCAAAATAAAATAAAAACTGTTGTATATACATAGACTTTGAATTGAATAACTGGGTTTAGAACAAAATTAAAGTATGATGTAAGTTCAATAACTGAATTTCAGAAAAGAAGTACAGAAAAATATTACAGAGTCAAAAAGCAATTGCAGTTGATAAATATTTTTGTAAGCGTAAAAGTTCTAATAAGTAAGTAAAAGCAATTCAAATACCTGGAATAAGTAAAGTAAATGTTTATGCAAGTTCAGACTATAACGTAGTAGCTAAAGCAGACTTTGAATTGAATAACTGGGTTTAGAACAAAATTAAAGTATGATGTAAGTTCAATAACTGAATTTCAGAAAAGAAGTACAGAAAAATATTACAGAGTCAAAAAGCAATTGCAGTTGATAAATATTTTTGTAAGCGTAAAAGTTCTAATAAGTAAGTAAAAGCAATTCAAATACCTGGAATAAGTAAAGTAAATGTTTATGCAAGTTCAGACTATAACGTAGTAGCTAAAGCAGACGCTTCAATACTGGGAAGCGCATTAGAGAAACGCCTAACAAATATCATTGCAGCAAACCATGAATTCTGAGTAAGGAATAATAGAAATAATTTGTACTGATTGATCTAGTGGGAAATGTCTCAAATTAGGAATTGTGATCGAAATGCTAGTTAGAAACAAAATCAATTTTGATTTTACTGGAAAATGTTGTCTTATATGTATAAGTTTGTGTCTACTTGTTTCTGGTTCGAATTCTTTTTTGTTAAATATAACGTTCGAGTTTGAATAAGGTATGTTAATCCGTCTTTATTGTAAAAACGTTTGTCTATGGTCAATGGAGATGTCTGATCTAATTCATCTTTCATCAACAAGTACAACCAAAAATTAGCGGTCCAGTTTGTTCAATAACATCCTTATAAAATCATATTTCTGTTATTTTTCCACGAACATTTTTTCACAGAGGTGAATCTTTTTATCAATATTATCTAAAAGAAAGAATAATATAAAAAATAAAGTTAAAATGTATGCAACCCTCGCCTGCTGTCGAACGCTCCGCGCGTATTTAGTTAGCTTGTCGGTCACTGGTACAGGTGTAACTGTATGGACTAACTTATACATATTACAACTCTGTGTTTGGCACGAATGTGTGTGAATTGTGTGTATACATTTTTCTGGATGCCTTAGAATACAGTCAATAGTATAAAGTCTTTAGTAGTAGTAGATTTTGATCTAAGACCAGTTTCAAAAATTCAAATTCAAAAACATTCACTTCATGGACTATGAGATTAGATCTAAGATTTAAAAAAAATTGTTCATAAAAGTGCTATTAAAACGTTGCACTGCACGATGTTTGGACAACGTTCCCATAATCACTGCGCTGTGGCCCATCCTTTTGCTACAACTATTCCTTTAGCCGGCTCTTACGCGGGAAGTGATAGTGGCTTCTACCTTACCGAGACCACACGGCACACAAGAAACCTTTGAACGTAAGTAATAAACTTACGCACAAAGCCTTAGGCTTTAGGCAAAGCACTAGTCTAAGGCTGACAAGTCACACCTCGGCTTACGATAGCCTACAGAGTTGACGTTATCAAAAACAGGGTCTTTAAAGCAGGACTAAACGAACTGCGGAAAATTTTACATGAAAGTGACCACTTCTCAGAATCAGGAGCGGGGCAATCTCCATATAATTACCCGGTATCAAGTAATTAAACAGCAATTGTATTGTGTGTCTTTTGCGAAGTTAGTCTTAAAATCAAATTTGATACTATACCTAACAAAAAAATACGGTTAAATTAAGCAAAAATATATCTAACCGACATTACAAACTAAGACAAGACCAATCATTGTTCCACAAATAGCTGGCCGAGGCTAAGCAACACAGACCGATGCCAAAACCTAGCAGCCGTCGAATATGATTGCTCCTAATGCGGCGGGCGATGGAGGGGGTGAGGTTAGGCTGTAGGGTGTGTGGCGCGGGTGAACGAGGAAGGGGGGTTACTGCGTCGCGCCGTGTTCCTGACCGAGCAGTAAGTCTGGCTTAATCCTATCGGAAACGCGGGCCCCCATTGAAGATCGGCAAAGGCTCAGCACGAGGTACTAAAATGACGACATGTCTGAAGATTTCGAATATGTTTCGTGTCATCGGTAGGCCTTTGGGAAACGATGCGTCGATCTTTGATCTGAGTGTCATCTATGTTGTTTCATGTTTCGATGTAGAATGTTGAAAATGTTACTATCTGAGTAAACTTTACACTGGAACCGAGTGTGCAACAGAGGACATTTTGTACGAACCTGTTTCAGGATTATGTAAAAAAAAGTATTATTTATTTCCGTTAATAGACTAAACATACCGACAGCTAACCCGTACTCTTTAATAAAATGCACATACTGTGCCTCACATATGATACTGTAAGTGTCATAAAAAGTATACAAAACATTACTCAAAAGCAAACACTCAATGAAAACTGTATCCTTTAAAAACCCATCACAATAATTTGATTCCACCAATACTGAACGCAACCTTAACCCTTAACTGTCGACTTATCCCCCCCACACACTCTCACGTACACCCGAGCCATGCATCTAGGCAGCCAGAGGGGGACATTACAAATTAATAGCACAAAGACCGGCCGCAGATCGCCACTGCGAAAATTTACAGGCACCAGACACTTATAGCACTACACGATAAAGGCACTAGCTTACTAACTGTGCTGATATTAAAACGATTTGTGATCTTCGTGCTTGTTCTTAATTTGTTTTACAACTTACGACTGTAAGGGACTTATAGGGAGGTGAGAAGAGGTTGATATCGCGTGGGAACTGTGGGAAGTTACTATTTTTGCACGGAATGTTACAAGTGGACTATGTAACAGTGAAATGGGAAAATCTTGGGTCGATCCTTATTTTCTTTGGAGTAAGGAAAGCGATAATACACATCATAATAATGCATTAATAGAGGTTATCATTACGACATTGCTTAAATATTCTGCTTTGAGAATATATACAATACCAGAGTATTAACCCTAAAAGCCTTATCTACGCCTGCGAGGCGTACACGCAATCGAAAATTCTCTATTTCTTTTTAACGGGTGAAGTTAGCGCCTCGTGCTGTTTAGCCAACTCAGTGGCAGATGAGAGCTTACGAATAGTGACTGTGTCGCTAAGGTAAGTACCTCCATTTTGGACTTATTGAGGTACAGTACGCCTGCGAGACGTATGTTTAGGCTTTGTGTAACTTTTAACTAAGACTGTGAGATTTTAATTTCGTTAGTTTTTGTACTTTTTATGTATATCTTGGGATTGTTTCAGATATCAATATGTCATGGTCTAATAGATTAACCAGTGACTATATTTTGGCGATATTTTTCATCTTAAATGAAGAAGATAATCTTTCACTGGGAAAATAAGCTTCTGAAAACGAGGACAACCAGGTTGTGGACGACGTTCAAAACTAAGATAAGAATAACTAAATTACTGAAGAGGTTCTCCCTGCACAAGAATCTGGTCCCACTGAAGAAGCGAAAAAAAAAGGAAAATGACGAAATTAGTGTGCTATAAGTGCAAAAAGGCTGTATGTTCCGAACGTAAAGTTGATTTCTGTGTAGACTGCTCTAAAATTATAGCTAGTCATTAAAAGTCCCATTATTTTTAATGTTTGTCCTAAGAATAATTAATAAATAGCAAAAAATATTAGATTGTCTAAAAAGAAAAATATGTTTCAGTTGATTTCTGAGAAGACGATTTTTAGTTTGAACATAAGCATGTTCTTTTTATTTTGTTGTAATAAATAACTGTGTATGTAGTTTTTGTTGATATAACTGTGTTTTATTATTAGTTTATATCCCAACCTTAAATTTCCTCCGAAAAATAGGACATAAATTGGTATATTTTAGCCTTCAGATTGTCATTTATACATGTACGCCTTTCAGACGTATGTTAAGGCTTTATGTACCTCCAAAATAGATTAGGCTTCTAGGGTTAATGTCAAATTAGACTGCTATGTAACATGTAACACTTTAAATATCAACAAAGCAATAACTGATCCACTCTTCACCATTTTTTTATGTAATTGCTGAGAAGAAATGGAGGAACAAACTCTCCAGCACACTTCCGTACATCCGGACTAAACTAACAGCACTAGGTACCTACACGATAAAGACACTCGATTTATAAATGACTAGCTTTGGCCCGCGATTTCGTACGCGTGGAATTTAGAATCTGATATTTTCTTGCGGTAAAATGGATATTATATTTTAAGTTAGACCTCTAGCAATACATCGGTCAAAACTGTATTCAATTCCATGCAGTAGTTTTTGCGTGATGCGTGTACAAAAATACAGACAGACAGACAAAAATTCTAAAAACTGTTGTTTTGGCTTCTGTTGGTTTAATAAAGACCCCCCAAATAGTTTTTCTCCAATATCTATAATGTACAGACATCGGCCTGTTATAATTTTATTATATGTACATAATATGTAGATGATATTAAAGTGCCTTGTGATTTTTGTGACCGTTTTTAAATTACCAGAACTTATCATCTATTTAGAAGCTAAACGATAATATTAAGCCCTGTATGTAGTATCGCTTTGTAATTGAGAAGTTTGTGTTCCGAGCTTCTAGCAAAGCAAGATATTCTTAGAGATAAATTAACAAAGGTATGAATTATTGATGTTGGAGGATTGTACCAAAATGCCAATACTCCTTTACGAACCTCGTAAGGCATGATGACCAAAATTCTTAACAACGCACGTTTGTGTAGAAACATAGTTTCACACCAATATTTTAAATATTAAAGTTTGCGAAGATGTTTGTCACTTTATCACGCATAAACGGCTGAACGGATTTGAATATAATTTTACACACAGATAAAACATGTCTCGTATAAACACATAGAATACTTTTTAGGTACATGATGTAGCTGGGGTATAGGAAAAGAGCCTCTACGAGTAACGAAATACGAGACCGTTTGGACCATGATGGCATGGCTAATATTTAATATATGTATACCTATATAAACCTTGTGAGAACACATGGCGACACGATAGTAGCTAAGTTGATTTCCTAAGATGCAGGTAAAACCGCGGAAAACAGCAAGTAAATAAATGTCTTACCACAGAATTACACAATAGTTTCTACGTAGAAGTGACGTCACAGCCCACTATTCACGCTTCGCAGATTTTTAAAACGAGGTGTCATTGGTACGTGCTAAAGCCGGCCTGCGTTCTTGAATTATTAAGTGGCTTGTCCCGTAGGGGAAAACGATACTGGAATGAAATATTTTTTTATAGATCATAATATCGTGTTTTGATTGACTTTGTAACATTTTGATTTAACCTACTAAAATATGGTTAGTTAATAAAATTGTAGATATATTTGTAGCATTCTTGGGATTACACAACATGAATAAACTTTCGTGCTTAAATTAGCTTTTTAGAATTGTTAAGAGTCACAAGTATATTATGATAGGTGGTTATGTTGCTAAGGTAGTACGAAGCCTATTCAATATATATACGGAGCCTTCTCAGGTGTGTAGGTTTTCTCACAATATTTTCAATCACCGTTGACGTCCGCGATTTTATTAAATCAAGTCTGAGGCCCTAGTGTAAGTTTCTTTTGACATATTCGATTTAACGCAACGAACGCGATCGGACCTTCGATTGGTGGAGAGCACGTAACGGACCAATCGGAACGCCGAACGCGTTAGATGCGTTAAATCGAGTTTATAGAAAGAAACTTACACTAGGGCCTTAGATTCATGAATCAGCTCCCGCATGAAACGTAACCATTCAATCGCTAGGATATTGTTCAGTTTATACTGTTAATGATTCATAAAAGTTCATAAGTATAGATACCCCTTTAGGCAACTTTTTTATAGAATGTTTAATGGCATAGATTTAGGATTAACCTTATTGTATTACATATTATAAAGGACGGAAGAGACGGAACAAAGAAGAAAAAAATAAATTCGTTTTGTAATTATAGGTACGTACAATAAAGTTCAAGAAGTCGCGATTATCTCAGTCCTAAAACATTTCCTACTCAAGCTATCGGCCCTTTAATAAATAACTAAGCGACATTAAGTTACAAGTACAGTTGTCCTCCGTGCAAACGATTGCGAACAGACACTTTGACTTCGTTTTCCGTTCATTAGCTTGTGTTCTATAAGTGTAGGTACTATTTGTTTTACGGTACTGAAATTTATTTAGTCGTGAGGTATTGAGTTTGATTCGCATATCGGGCATGTTATTGGGTTTACTTTTTAGAAAATTCTCAGTAGCAGCGAAGTCCTCAAGAAATACATGTGTGATGCTTTGTTGTTTCACAGTAGTAAAAATATATGATTTCCTTCAAGTTCTTTTTACACTATTTTCACCATAGCTGGGGTAGTCGCGGAGAAAAAATTATTTGAGCATGCTCTTATGCCATTTTTTGAGGTCTTCTCAAACCATTGGATCCCTATCTATTGGACGTTATGTCATAATTTATCTTTTTAATTTTAGTCTGCCATTTTCATTATAAATATTAATATTTTTGCTCAAATACCTACAGTGTTTGAATACTATGTTGATATATCAATTTTTATTATTTATTACGATACAATAACAAGCGTAAACTAAAACACCAATCACAGGGGACTGTCTACAGTAACGACATGTCATGATCGTCATCGATAGGCCAATGTGTTGTCGGAAAATTAAAAGCGTTTTCATCAATCTCAATAAAACTGTTATCCTATAGGTATCTTGTTAACTTATAAAAGTGCCCTTGATATTCTTATTATATCGGTGCAAGAACGTACCGATAGCAAAACGATAAATTGATATCATCGGTCTACGTAAGACGGTCTTTTGATTTGTTTTCGATTACTATGGATATATTTCATTATAACGTCACACTAAATTCGGTGACATGCAACTGAAATCGAATACATGAAACCCCTTTTTGTCGCAACTTTTTTATTCCGTTCCAATATCATTTGTGGAGGCTTTAACGACTGCCTCTCTACAAAAGTAAGCGGACAAATTGCTTCTAAAACAACAAAAGCCGACCGGAAAAATTCACAATCGTACCGAATCATTAATCTCAGAAACAAATGGAAATCGGCCGACATCTGCTATACTCGGCTCGAAAAAATGGCGGCCATAGTCGACAGTTGTCACGTTATTCTCGACGGGATTAATTAGAAATGCGATTAAAAGCAAACAAAACAGGGAATGGTGAACTTAAATTAATGAAAAATTACCACCCTCCGAGCACTCGTCAACTCTTTTTTTTAACGGGGTCGCTCCCGCGCATTAAGCGGCTTTAATTTGAATTCGGAATTAGAATTACGCGCGCTTTATAATTATTGTTTTTTTTCGGCCAGTGACGGTTGATTTCTAATTCTAACGAGGGTTTATTCGGAAAGTCACTTATGATTTTTTCGGCATGAATTTGCAAAATTCAATTTTGTTTTACCCAATCTAAAATATTCAAATATAGAAACGGGTACAATAAAAGCGATACCTGTGTCTATGTGGGATAGAAAATATAATTTATATTTTTACACCGTATATTCAGTACATGAGAGAGACGACCCTGGACACCATATCTCAATAAGCAATAGCAAACTTAACTAGAGAGTGCTTAGTTACATTGTTGAGTGAAGTGACCCAAATTGTTCGTATCATAGAGATAATATTATAAACTTGGGTTCAATAAATAACTTATGCTCCTCTTCGTAGATGCAGTAACACAAAGCAATCGGAATAACAAAGTGGAATCAATAGCTATATAGGGTAACCGGTGATTGGTTTCAATCTAGCAACTTTCTCAATATATAATCTAGTATAGTCTATAGATATAATACATTTATATCTATACTGATAATAAAATTATAATAGGCCAATGTCTGTACATTATATATATTGGATAAAAACTAAAAGAATAAAAATATAAAAAAATAGAAAAAATAAGTCAAAACAACAGTTTTTAGAATTTTTGACTGTCTGTCTGTATATTTGTACACGCATCACGCAAAAACTACTGGATGGAATTGAATGCAGTTTTCACCGATGTACTCGTATTGCTAGAGGTCTAACTTAAAATATAGGCTCCATTTTACCGCAGGAAAATATCAGATTCTAAATTCCACGCATAAGAAGTCGCGGGCAAAAGCTAGTCTTAAATAAAAATTAACTAATAATATGACACATGAAATTGAGAATTCTCACTTTGTTTTGCATCGGAAAAATCTAAAAGCGAATACGATGACAAAGCTATTGATAAAAACTGAAACTTGTGACAAATAGAATATTGCATTTTCATATGCGATATTTTCTTCCCATCATTTTTTCGAGGGACAATAATTAAAATTACCTATTAATAATGATGTCCTCCTTACCGATTTCGGTCATGGCGGCCAATCTCACCGGAGATTAGCCAACTACGCAGGAGATATTATAGAGCACAAGTGTGTGCGCAAACACAGGTGCTCTCTCTATTCCTTCACTCTCATAGTCCGATAGGACGGCAATCCGACACGACCGGAGAGAGATCAGGCGCAGGACCAACGGCTTTACGTGCTTTCCGAGGCACGGTGTGTATTCACATACACGAAGACCCAGACCCGAAACAAATATCTGTAGGTCATACAAATATTTGTTCCGTGCGGGAATCGAACCCGCGACACGTAGCTCAGCAGTCGATCTCTCAACCATTGCGCCAACCGTGTCGTCAACACCGTGTCGACAAATAGAATATTGTATTTTCATATGCAATATTTTCTCCCCATCATTTTTTCGAGTGACAGTCGTCAAAATTACCTATTATTAAGTACCTACCTATACCTAGGACTTACAACAGACAGCAGTCTTCCATCAAAGCACAAATATCTTTTGACCGATTTCTTCATGCAGAGTTTCAGCTCATCTTGATTGACCGTAAAGGTTCATAAAAATATTCTACCGTTGTACATAATTTAAAAAAGCATATCTAACATTTCGTCAATTTTAAGGAAATGGAGTTTAAAAAGTAAAGTTATTTTCCTGATTATGAAAATATACATAACTATATTTTTGTAAAAATTATAGTTGTGCTCTTTCTTACTACGACGCCGGTATTATAATATGGTGGAACTGATGAATCGCGCTGAAAGCAAACGTGTTATTTTCATTACTATACATTACCTTGCTAAAAGAAGGATTTAAAAAAAACCTGTCCCACACTAGGAATAATTCCTGTATCGTGGGTGCGTTTACAAACACGTATATTCACGTACACAAACACCCAGACCCGAAACAATTATCTGTAGATCATACAAATATTTGATCCGTGCGGGGATCGAACCCGCGACACGTAGCGCAGAAAACTAATCGCTTAGCCACTGTACCAACCCTGTCGTCTGATGTATGATGTATGATGTTAATCTGTTGTTATCTTGCAGCCGTTAGGGCACTATTATTAATGTTATCTTAATTTTTAGCGAGGATATTGGCCTCAACCACCATTGCTGACGTCACATCCACTTCAGCATAGACGAGAATGGGAATCCAAGTGATAGGTGATAGCTCGTGCTGAGTTGACAGAAGAAAATCAATTATAGAGTTATTAAGTCTATGTTTAAGATTGAACAATCACATTGAGAGCTAAATGAGAATTATACAAAACAACAATACCTATCAAAAATTCTGCGCAATAACAAAATCTGACGAGCTATGAGTAACATGAAGATGTCAAACAATAGCGTCAACAATAATAAGGAAATTATAAGTGATCGGCGCCCGCGCGGCAGGAATGATGCTGAAGTGCTATTGTCACGTCGAGAGGAACGAGAGCCCTTGGCAAGGGCACACCTCCGGGCATACTCGGTTTATGTAATTTTTGTATTGCATCTTATTAGACAAATGTTATAAGTATGCATACTTGGAAAGTGGTATGTTTTTTCATACATTTTGATTGGTCGCCATTCCAAAATGGCTTCTCAAATTGTAGTAAATTTATATTGAGATTTGTTAACGATATTTAAGACAACTGTAAATCTTTGTTGTCTTGATAACTACTAAAAAAATCATGAATAACGCATTCAACTTTACGATCTTTAACTTACGTAATAATATGAATGAACCCTTCAAACGCTCCCTTAAATTTATCAACTGTCAGAATGTAATCAGTGGCAAAACTTATTATCTCACTATCTATAGTAACTCATTTAACTAAGTGTATTAGTACCTATGTATATGGGAAGAAGCTACCTCACCAATACAGAATCTCAAACACTAGCTAAAGACATGGATATACAATAACTCATCGCCAAAAAGGACTCTGTAGATTTATGTAACAGTTTGACTAGTAAATAAAATACTTGTAGAGAATAAAGAGATCTACAAAGTCATTCTTTTTTTTGGGAAAAAACTACCTTACCAACACAGAATCTCAAAATCTAGCTAAAGAGTTGATATACAATTACTAATCTCCTAAAACCACTCATCTGATTTGTGTAAGAGTATGACAACACGAAATAATAGTGCGTGAATTTAAACACTATATTATCAAGTTCTGATATTGAAATCCGATGAGTTAAATCGTTCATTTGTCGGTTTATTTAACTTTTCACATCGACATGCCGGGCATTCAGCGCTCACGGACGCGAGAGGGTTGGGGGAGCCCACAGTTGCCTTTTACATTTCGCGCGGGAAGACGGGTGGTTTAATGTGTCTGTTTTACTTTCGATTGACCGCCAAAACAGTGGAGATTTATAAATTGTAAAGGATTAATAGAACTATATATTGTAATATTATATTTTAAAATATATGTGTGTATCTATCGTCCGCTATATTGTCTAAACTAAATATCGATATTATATCGATATTGAAGGGAGAAATATATTTTTATTAAATCGAGATTTTTAAATTAAAGCTTACCCTTACAAAATAAACTTATACAGATATATAAAGGTAAAATCTTTGGTTTTCAGATCAACAAGGACATAATTCAGGTCAGCATGGAAATAATAATATACTCACGGTTTTGATTGAAGTGGGTAAACAGAGCTGTAAGCATCCAGGTATCTTTTGAGGGGTATGCACAATTGTACATGTTATATTGCGACTCTAAGTCCCCCTTATATCCATGCTGATCTGGGGACCAAAGAAAAATATGGAATATATCAGATTCTTGTCATCCCGTTAGGCTGGGCACATGTTTCCGATTCGCTTGTCCGATATTCCGATCGGAAGTCTTCACACTTCCGAAGGTCGGATAAAAACTTTTTTGGATGCAATGTATTTGCAACCGATTATGTTTGCTAACCTAGAATGAAAGACTAAAGATTGTTGGATCTGATTATCGGACCAGCAAATCGGAAATACGTTTCCGGCCTTGTTTGTTAGTATTTGTAAGAAAGGACTAAAGAGGTATTATTTTCAACAAGCTTTTTCAGGATTTTCGGCGGTTTTCGGCCAATCCCTTGAAATTACTTTGGTTTGAACAAGTTGTAACCATCAACAAGCGAATAGAGACGTTCATTCGTGATTTGGTACCTATATAAAAGGTTAAATTAGGGTAACCAAGCTTTTGGATCACAGTCACAGAAAATTACTACTAATACTACTAGAGTATTATCAGTCTAGCCAGGTAGTGCTCTTGTACATCTAGCTGAGTATAATTGCCCTACAACCCAATATTCGCCACCTAGGATAGTTCTTAGAACCACACTGCATTTCTATTTTTGTGTATTCTCGTCAACACTGTAACAATGTCATTAAATTATCTGATCCTGACTTTGAGTGACTATCTGAAATTTTGCGTAGAGATGTAGAAATTTACCATTAAATTATAATTATATTAATATTAATTGACATAGGGCCAAAAAGACAGCTCAACAACCCAAGTAAACAAAAACCAGACAAAAATCTCCTTAATCTCTTACGAGCAGTATAAATTGAAGCGTCGACAAGTCCTTTGAACTAATATTAATAGCATAGAAACAGGGTTTTATTACCAACACATCACACGCGAACAATCGTAATGGTCAAGGAAATGCAGCGAACGCGTAAAATTCCTTCTAATGTGTTATTTAGGGACGGGCAAAGGCGTAAATTCTAGATGCTATTGTTATTAAGCACGGTGGCAGTCTGCTAAGGAGTGTTAATATTAGGTCTTCTTGTTTGAAGTTACTTGTGGGTATTTGGAAATTATAATCGCAATGTTCTGCCACATTAGGACTGTGTAGACAAAGTTCCGACAAAGAGTAGTCCTTCTCTTCCTTAGGCGATTGTGGATTTTGTCAGAAGGATGGCGGACAGTAGCCTCCTCAAAATGCGCTAATAGTTTTAGATTCTGCAATCACGAATCTGATAGCCAAGCATGGCAATATGGCTCAGATTATTGTAGGTCTCAGTTAGCAGGCTCTAAGTAGAGCAGTCAGCATCTTGGGACGTCAGTGAAAAGAAATGTTGACAACCATAGAAAAAAATGTAGGTACTATTTGATGCTTGTAGCCTGTAAATGAAAGCTCAGGATCTCTCATTATTGCTATACGGATTAAACTTGGAATCCAGCCTTAAAAATCCCTCACTTGCTGCTAACACACCGGAGTGGCGGACTCCGGGTGGTCTTTCCTACAACCAGACTAGGGCAAACTACCTTGCTTACCGAGAAATTACGAGGAAAGGAGGTGTTTATACAGTATTCCAGTCACGGACAATCAAACCTATTCGAATCCTACACAATGGAATAATCTTCTGGACAAACATGAAATGGAGTGTTTATTACATTTTGTGAGATTATGTTGTGTTGCATAAAACCGTCCTGTTTAGAATGCAAACAAGATTAGGGGATGAGCTATAAAAAGTTCGTGGTACGGTGACAATAATGTTTGCGGTTTTGATGCATTCGTTTGAGTAGTTTTGTTATTGACATTATGACAGACTTGTCTCAGAGGCGAGTTGCTTATATAGGTACTCTATAAAAAGACCTCATGGCAATATTTAGCATGTAATTTTTTTTTTAAGAAACATTGCCCCTCACTAGGATTTCTCCTGTGTCGTGGGTACAGTTTACAAACATATATGTCACATGCACACACAACAAGAACCGAAACAACTATCTGTAGATCATACAAATATTTGTTCCGTGCGGGGATCGAACCCGCGACACATAGCGCAGAAAGCTAATTGCTTAGCCACTGCGCCAACCGTGTCGTCAAATAATTATTCAGTTAGAAGTTTAAATTTTAAATCTATAAATTTATGATAATAAAAGTCTAACTAATTTAACAACTCTATTTCGCGAGCAAAGCACTGCCATACAATTCCTACGTTATATACTAATACTACTTATAGGAAGAACGTGATAAAAAATCCGTCAGTCCCTACTTTAAATTCAACAGAAGCGAACTCGTCCCTTCAAACACAGAAACCCTGAATCCCCAACACCATACGAAAAACATTCCACCACGCAACGCAACTACATCGTTGAAAACACAAATTAACCGCGGCTTTTACAAATATCGGTCAATTAAACGGTGAGAGAGATAACAATTGAAAACGGTTTCGCTTTCAATGAGGCCGGGCATAAACGCATTCGGTAAATATAATAATAGATGAGAAGATACATCAATGAATGTCCACTACGTTTTCGGGCGCCACTTTCCATTTCCAACGCACGCGGCTGCCATGATTTTGGCTTATTGGAAATTGCAATTTCATGTTTATTTTTGACATTTTCATGTTTGTTTGATTATGTTGATGTTTTATTAGGTCAGGTGTGTTGGTTTTAATTGATATCAGGATTTCATTTTTGTTTTGTAGTAATCTAGTAAATTGTAGTGTTTTGAAGAAATATTAATTATTTATAAGTGTTAATTATTATTAGAAATATTAAATATTTGTAACTGTCAAACAAATTGAAAACCTTATTTTACGTATAAATAAAACACAAAGTAAAGTCTAAGTTTAGAAAAAGTACCTAATACGAGATTAAAGATAACATTTTTAAACTTTAATCGGCAAGTACGGAACTCTTGTGCATAATAACTACATTACTGTTCCCCATATAAACGTATATTATTCACTCTTCATTCGAAATATTTCATCGTTCATATTTATTCGTAAAACATATAGATTCACGCCCGCAATATTCAACTGTTTTCCCAAAATAAATCAACTCCAATGTCCCAAAGTTATCAACGGCGATTCACGGTCACCCTATCGTTTGTGTTTCCTGCCAATCCCGCGTGATCGCCGCTGACCACACGTCTGTAAAATGTGGATAATTATTTGAGTTTATATTAAATGTCGATTTTAAATTGTTTGTTTTGGAACTTGTGTTGCAGTAACGGTTCGATGTGGTGGAGATATTAATTACATTGATAGTCAAGTAGATAAGATAATTAATGATTAATTAATCAATCATCTTGAAACAATAAGCCGTAAAAAAAACGTGAAAACTACTGAGAAATTGATGATCTACCAACTAATTATGTCTCTAAAGTTCTTGAAACAAAGTATGATTCGATTCACAGAATTATTTTTCAAAAACTATTTGTTTCGACCACGTTTTGTTTCAACGGCGTTTCCTATATATCTAAGGCCCTCTCCTGATCGCTTTGGCTTAGCACATGGACTATGATCATCTTGAGAGGCAGCACCAGGCAGCATTGTATTTATTTTACGCAACGCAACCATTTGTCATTTAAATCAAATAATTATGACTAAGCTATATGAGTCGTGCCGTTAGTAGCGACTAAAGATTTTAACGATTAACTAAACAATAACTAAACATCTGTGCAATACCTCTTGCACAATAGCAGTACAATCATAAAAATTGCTCATCCATAAAATACTCTTAATAATAATATGCATTAACTGCTTCATACAACACAATTACAAACTCTATGTTTCAAAAACTAAGGTTGATATTTCGTCGTGGGTCTCGTCTATTCATTAGTGACTCGAATCAAAGGGTTGGCAAATCCAAGTTCTATTGTTAATAGTCACGCGTCTAACTTAGTATTAAGTAGACGTGTTTTTATATTTCCGTTGCTATAGAAATTAATGCTTTACATTCGTATGACTGTTTATAATAAGGTTTTTATGTTTATCGATGGTAGAAAATGTGTTCTAAGTTACACTTTACTGTTTGAAACTGTTTTGTTAAGGGATAAAGATAAATTATAAGATCATAGTGTTCTCAATTCCAGCTCGTTTGTAAACCTTCATTACGGAACATGTCCCGACATGATATTCAGAAGATAATCCCTTTGTCTAGCGTGTTCGTATTTATGATCTTTTTTTTTTCATAAAGTATACATCATACCATCACTTTGGCTCAATAAGCACGTGAATCAGTCCACTAGTATAGTAAAAACGACACTTATGAAAAAAGACTAACGAACTTTTTTTTTTATAACCTGCACAACGATATTTTTAATCGCACGGCAAGCTTAAAGCATTAAATACTTTAGCTAAATGTTTTTTTAAACGAATACAATATAAACACATTACAATACAAGATAAAAATCATAAAGAAATCATAGCCACACGATCGTCTCAACAAATAACAAAACAAAACACAGAAGACATCTAAAACACGCCATAAAACGACAAACGCAGCTTAAACGTACAGAACCCTAATAATATTAAAAACACAAACACCACCGGGTGACATCTCGTAATTTCGATTCTAATTACATTTAATGTCCACTGTTATTTTTTCGAGTTTTAATGCGCGCCCGCCATAAAAAGATAATCACAAAAATAATTGAAACGAAATAATAAAGGCTGTAAGGAAAGGGGGAGGGGGGGGGGGATTAATGACGGCGTGGGGAGGTGCGGGATAGTCGGCGCATTAAGGCCTAAATAATCAACATAGTTACACTTTTTACCTTGGCATCCCCTTTTCACCCTCTAATAAGTACCGTTGAAAAGATTCTCTATTTATATCGAAGCTTTTCAAATAGTTAACGCGCAGTTTTATGTTTATAATGACACTTTATAGTGTTTAATTGTAAAGGTGAAAAGAAAGGAACTGTTTTTCAGTCGAAACAGAATAATCTCCGAAGTAGACAATAAAAAAGGGTGGACAGATTATGTAAAGTAAAGTAAACTTTATTGCTTATGAGATTGAGTGGTACAGTTGTTATACATATTGTGATAGTGTTGCATCAATCAGCCCATTTTGGGCATACAATAATTTTAAGATTAAAGTAATCTCGGAAGAAGAAAGAAAACCAAATCTAGAAAAGTAATAACGATTACATATACTTATTTATAGATTCTAAAAATTTTAGAAATTATGTTTAGGACAAGACTGATGCCATTGTGCATGTTAACGTGATGATAATATTAATTGTGACAAACTAATGATTAGAACCAAAAACGACAAGTTAAAAAACGAATCCTAAATAGTTCAATTAAAGCTATTAAACTTCAACAATATTTTGGATACAGAAACGGCAAAGGCTAGTTGTAAAATGGTTTGCTAGCCAAAAATATAGATGGTGAGAAGAAAACAACTAATTCTCACCACTCATCATCGACAAGCAACAGCGAGTGTACGAATGATCCCTATCATCGCTTCACGAATTGCAGACTATAAAGCAAGATGTATTCAAAACAGAAATTAAAGGTTTTGATTACGAAACCTGAGTGTATTTAAGTATAAAACTAAATATATAGCAGTTTATAATTGGGAACGCGGCAATAAGTAAACCGGGCACCCTTCTGCCGAAGAATCAGTATATAATTAAAGATAATGAGACGCTATTCAGATGTCCGTCTGGATCTTTTCGACGCGTTCATCTGTGAAACTTTGGATGTGGCATGTTTTTACGTGATCAAATATATTTTCAAAGTCAAAGTCAAAGTCAAAGGATTTATTTGCGATTGAATACAGTTACATAAAAGGTGTTACAAAAGGTCAATAGGTTCGGTATTCAGTCATAAGGTAATGACATGCAAATGTTACATTTCAAGTAGTTTATATACTATACATAATACGATTATTTCGGAAACTTATACTGTAAAAATTCTTTTATAGAGTAGAAAGGATTATCTATTAGCCATCTACGTAGTGCCCTCTTGAACCGAGTAATTGGTAACTCTCGCAGTTGGACAGGAAGTTTATTATAAATTTGGATACACATAGGAAAATTTTGTCATTGAATACAAACAACGATATATTTGTACTGTGATTGAAGGAATATTATTTTGTGGGGACGGCGGACGGTGTTCAGCGATTGTTACGTTTAAAATAATTTAAATAAAAAATGATTGTTTTTTACTGATAATAATAATTTTCGTCAATGACAGATATACCTACATATATATTTTTATTCAAGTTGTCCCAAATACTTCAAATTATATCAGTTTTCAATACACAACACACATTCTTTTTTAAATTAATTTAATTGAAAGCAAATTACCTAAAAAGTTTTTTAAACCAATAACGTCATTTCAAATACATATGGTGCACTGCAAATAAAATGAGTAAGACAAGAGCAACAAAATATTCCTTCGTAACTCCCGAGCACATCCTTCACGAAATCACGACTGACGAAGACAGCGACTAAATGAAGGGGTTTTTAATTCAGTGAAATGGTAATACTTACAAATCTAGAAGCCTTTCGTTAATCAATGTATTGAATTGCGAATTTCTCATGCCAGTTTATTTTGGAACTGTAACAAACCTCATCTAACTAGGTACTAAGTGTTTTTTAATCCTTTTTTATTTTATCTTGTAATCTTTTTGTAATAGGCACAATAAACTTAATAAATTCAATTAAGTAGCTCGTTCACTCGGTTTAAAAAAAACATCTAATTTTATCACCCCAATAAATGACAAACCCGGTTCAGACTCGTTTGTGTTCTTATTTATGACATTTGATAGATTTTAGTGTGGCTACTGTACTCCAATTTAATTAAGATCCAATTAATAATGTTGTTATACGGTTATACATTGCTGTGTTAAACAGAAGCTTAAGTTCGTTATCATGAAGTGGTATGGCGTTATATAAGCGTTGAGCGAAACGATCGTGGTAGCTTACAACATTACCCCGCGCGCCCCTTTACACGAAAAAATATAGAAACGCAAGCGTACACCAACGTCTAATTAAAATGATTAACTTAATGGTCTTAGTCATTAGCGATTTTAATTCTGAATCGTCTATTTTTTTCGTTCTGTTGAAATTATAACTCGGGCTACCATTTTACGATTGGCATCGCGATTTTAAATATTTTACGAGGAATCGTAATGCGTAATATGGCCATTGTTGTTTATATTATATTTGTGTTCAGGCGAAGACCAATTTACCTGGCCGTTAGCCGTTATACATTTGCCTCATTTTATTATACAGGGTGGGAAAGGTGGGGGTATAATAGTTTTCTTTAAACAAATACAGGCGTAATTTACTGTATCCGTTTGTTACGTATGACAGTAAATGTAATTATGTTGTTTTTTTTATAAAGAAATATAAGCTGATCACAATCGCAAGCATTTTCAAACGTGTGTTAATTTTATGTAACACATTTATTTTACAAAAAAGTAAAATGTAAGTTAAGTAGGTACCTATTTGGAAAAGGTTTTATTTTAAAGCGCGATGGGTTGCTTGGGTGCACTCAAATTACTTCATATGACTTGATATTTGGTGAATATCCAAGAATGGTCACACATCTCTTCATCCACGTCCGCAATTCCGCACGCAAGAAACGGAAAAACACCTCAAAAATCTTCTTCATATCCATCTTCCAATTAAACGGTATATTACAAACGGTTGCTGATTTGTGCGTACAAAAGTTACGTAAATATTATGTAAGTAACTCTACAAACTATTGCTAAAATTAACTATGTGACGTACTTAATGTACATTTTATAATTACGTGACGGTAACCGGAGGGTTATGAACTCGGTCTTCAACTTGGATTGAAAGGTCATTAGCTTACAGTCGTCACAGTATTTGGGGGTCGGTCTACTCTGTACTATTATATACTAGTGTACTGTTTTGAGATGTCTATTACGAGACCAATGTTTAGCAGTTGGAGGGCAGTGGGATGTTGCTAACTTCTTGAAATCAGGCCTCAGTTACCACAACCACATAAAGAGAGGGTGTGGTTCTGTGTGGATCGTTGCCCGGAAACATAATTGACCAATGGAATCAATCTAGATCCAGAGAGTCCATAGATTTAATTATGATCCGGTCCGAGCTCTTCACCAATCAAAGCGCCGAACCCGACAGATCTAAGGTTTTTCCAAAGAAACTTAAGCTCAGTCTTCAACGTTGTCGATGTTTACTATTGACTTCAAAACAACATGGATGTTCTATGAGAATTATATGGCACTTGTATTATTTATACTTCTTTTGTGTGCACCCCTCGCAAAAGCTTCCTTATCTAGGTGACCTACATGGAAGATGCAAAACTGCGCCATGGTTAGAGGTTTTAAAGGTCCCACAAGTATGTCTCAGGCTTCCTTTCAGAGAGGTACTAGGCAAATCCGATTGCTGATTGGTGGTTGTTACGAGTATTTAATGTTTTGTTTAAGTTCATGCTGATTTATGCCCTGTTTCCTTTACCGTAAGAGCTACTGTGGATACTTTACGTCAGTGCAGAACAGTCATAATCAACATCTTCATGTTTAGTGAGTTTGCTTGATTTTTTTATCTAGAGATACATATTGAGATTTATAACATACTTACCTATCATTAAAACGTTTTAAACTACCTTCTAATTTAGTCTAGACAGAATTAATACATTAATGAGAAAATTCTTAATTTAAAATGAACGGAGAATTAAAACTAATTATTCTTTAATTAATGCGCAAACGCCTTCGCATATCCCACCTTTATCTAATCATAGATTAATTCAGAACGCGATTCAGACACGACACGCCCATAATTAAAACACATTTTAGCGCTACCATTGAACCCATAAAATAATTCTTCTTATTTCGGCAAAGACATAAAATGTAAACTACAAAAATGAACGTTAGTAATTATGTTAATGATACGAAAATTATCACTACAAACAAACCGCACAAGATGGATGTCCATTATTATTTTATAATGTGTTTTATTTCGTCACAAATGAGTTCTTACATTCGGATAGTATTAGCCAAGGTGGTACAAATAACTCCTAATTAAAAGGTACATCAACGACAACTAATTACTACGCGCCAAATGTAATTAAGTTTGTTTGTTCTAGATTTTTTATGCTATGACCTTTTTAAACTTGGAATAAATACCGAAGCTGTCAATTGTTTCGATACATTATCGAATATTTGTCAAATATTTCTCAGAACTAATAGCTATGTGTGTACACCTTTAACTTCGCATTTGTGGAATTGAATATTTTTTCCGATAGTGACATAGTAGCAAACAGAAGTCCAAGGAGCCGCTCTTGAAAATATATATGGAATCTAAAATGTGCACATATTGCTAGCTAGCTGTTGCCTGCGACTTTGTCTGTGTGTATTTTATATTTTGTATTTATTATCTTTATTCTTTTACAGATTCCAGACTACATCTGTTTAAATTTCATTACGATCGGTTCAGTGTTTTAGTCGTGATGCAGTAACAGACAAAGTTACTTTTGCATTTGTAATAGTGTATTGTAGTTGTTATTTTTTTAAAATTATATAACAGCGAACAGGAGTCCGATCGATCCAAGAGCGGCTCGCTCTTGGAAATATATGGAATCAAAAATATATGCATATTTATAAAATATCATCATCCTGGGAATGTTTTAACTGCTAAAAATAAGACACACACAATAAGTGTTATTAGATACATCATACAGTAACTACTTATTTTTGTTTTTGTCAACACTAAAACTAAACTCAACAACTAATTAACACACAAAACTACAAATTTACTCCATACTAATACGCATGAACCATCATCACGACTTATACAACTTGTTAGTAAAAAACACTGACATCCAATAATTTCACAACCGTGTCGACTCCACGCATCTGTTTTCAAAAAGGTAGCATTTATAAATGAGGCGTAATATTTTCTTAATTAAGTTACGCACTGGGAAAACAGCGTTTTAAAACGTTGTGTAACATTGCGGTTTCACATTAGGATAGATAAGCTATTGATTAAGTATTTCCCTGTACTGCTAATGAGGCCTCATTAATACTTAATTAGCATTGAATAATATTATTTTGTTGTAAAGTACAATTAGAGATACCGCAAACTTGTTTCGTAAATTGTTACGTTGAATTGTAACGCGTTTTGAGATGTTTTTATCCTTGTAGCCCTTTTAAACTTTTAAGGAGACTGGGAACTTCAACCAGGATTATGTTGTTTCTCAGAGTAGAGCGTGTAGAGCTGCTATATAAGAATACTGAACTAGAGGACTGTTGAGGAAACATATTTATTGAATTTGTCTTTTGTCTTCCTTAACAAAAACAAGTTACTACTAAATCACTCGTCATAGCGCTCATCAAATTTTATATCGTAGCCAACCGTAGAACATTAGCCAAACCTTAACCTTACTGGATGATACTTAAGCATGTATATGACTTGCTCCTGCGATTGTCAAGCGAAGTCTTTCATTGATTGTTTCCTCAATTAAAATTACACTGGAACCAGTTTGATAGCTGTCAAAAGTGACAGATTATAATGTCCCAACTTGTTCTTACAACACAAAACCTAAATAGGTCATAAACCAATAATAAAACAAGTAACCCTCTTAGTTTCTGTGCGAAATATTTCCGCTTACTATTCCCCTCCTCGGAAGAAGACACTTGATTTAAACAAGGTTATTATACTAACGATTCGACGGGAGACGGTTTAAACAATCATTATAAGTAGCCACATCCCTATGCTTGCCGATTCTAACATACACTCGAAAATGTTTTAAATTAAGTGTATGGGTTTGTCAAGGACGGGACGTAGTTACAGAAGCAGCAATAACAACGGCAGCACAAAATTCAAAAGAAAAAAAAAACAGCTATTGACAGTCCCTCGCCTAATGTTGAGTAAATATTTTCCTCTTTTTTGACCACGTTTTTGTGATCTACAGGCTTTAAACGCACGAGTTCAGCATAATAATTACCGGATTGGGTGTAATGAGATCTCTTCATAATCTATAGTACACAATCAATCATAAAACTACTATTTCATAAACCCGGAGTCGGTCACCGGTAGCCTGAAACAATAGATTTTCTACCGCCTACTTTCTTTATCTTTTAAAAGTAATTGTTATCAACTGTCTATAACAATCCAGCGCTGGTCACTTGCGTCTTCAAATAAAAGATAATCCCATATATACGTCTGTTATTAAACAATTCAAAATATGTGTGAAAATAAGAAAGAGCAAATCTCAATGGTTGGGTTGGGATGTGTGGAAAGAATACCGGAGGGAGGAGTGAACAGAAACAAAACAAAAGAGATAGGGGAAACGGTTTCGGAGATTTGGAACAAACAAACGATATGTTTACATCGGAGATGTAAGCAATCTTTGGATTTGGTGTGGAGTAAACACTTGAAAGTGTTATAATGCAAATATGATTTGGGCGAACCATATTTTTTTGCTGTCGATAAAACATGTAAGGAATAAGAAGATTTCAAAGACTTTTTATACAAGACTGGAGATACCAAAGGATAGATATAATTGTGATTCTCAAAATTTATTTAATATGTTTCTTAAACAAAGTTGTCGGTAAAAAGAGAAGTCGATTGGCTGCAGGGCTTCCTACGAAAACAAATACAAATGGAACTAACTAAATCAATATAACAGCATCACGCATGAATTCTACGAAGGGTTAGCCAGAAGTGTACCTACTAGTACACCTACATTTCACCGATGCTGTAATAAAAATGAGGGCAAGCCTATTAGCATTTACCATGCACAATTCCAAACTTCGAATTGCTACTGAGAGTTTGCCCGGCCTAGAGACAGTCCAGGACTTCACGTTTAACAGCTGCGTTAGACTGCTAGACCAATGAGAATTATAGTAATTGAAGTGTATTTAAATATAAAAGGCAAAAAAAAAAACAAAAGACTAACACAGTAGGGATTAGCTTCCAGCTCATAAGGGATACAAGTTAAGACATTGAAGTCAGTTAAACGTGGACTACACGTCTGGATAATCCTAGAAAGCAGATATAATTATTTTATAAAGATTGAAAATTTAAAAAAAAAGGTTCTGTTTTAAGTTTTGGAGTTAACCCTTTGAACAGCAATTACATTAATTATAATTATGATGCACTCTTTTATAATAATTATTTGTCCAGATGTTTTGCAGGTGATAGATGCTCGTATTTAATTCATACTCACCTTTTTATTTATTGCTTTAGTTTTAATAACTGCTGATAATACAGTAGTTTGCTTCAGGGCTCACTAACACCTTGAGTAATTTTTAGGACATCAGTTTCAAACATTTGTGGTTCACGCCTTTTAAAAAAGCTACAGGCTTTGTGGTATCCATGAGATTAGGTGCCTTTCATTTGGCAAGTTCTGGGGCTGTTTTAATATTAATTCGTAGTTCAGTAAGCATGGCAGAATATGTTAATGCTCATACAGATATTTTTTTTAATTAGCCCTCCCAATCTCGATAACGAAGTGGTATATCTGAATATATATTTTTTTTCTGATTTTACATATGACACTTTTTGAATTTCCTTTTGACATCAAAAGTAGGAGCATGTTAAGTATTGCAATCTTTTTCTATAATTTCCAGATTTAGATCAGTTTTAGATCCGTTAAATTTATGTTCGGTTTGCTTCATTTACGAGCCGGAAATAATGGTTCTATGCTTAGCCAAACGGTCGCGTTCATTTAATCAACTGATTTTGGAAGCTCTAAACAAGTGACAATGAGTTTTGGGCTAATTTTAGAACAATATAGTGAATCATCAAGAATTGTGGCATTATTGTTTAGTTGCCTAAGTAATAAAGATGTCTAAAAATAGATTTAATTAATCCAGCGCAGGCGCAAAATTGTTTTATACTAAGCTGTCAATGTATATATGTAATGGAGTAACACATATTTTTTTTTTTAACTGAGGATAAAAATTCGTTTCATTTGTTTACACCAACATTTTGACTATCATCTTCAGTCCCTCTTTGGAGAGATAATATTTTTTTACATCTAGTTTTAAATACCGATTATAGGCTTTCAATCGGACTTTAATTACAATTACGAGTCAAGTGTTCTGGGCTGATGCATGCTGAAGGAGCTTTGGGCAAAAACAACCACACAGCGGGGCTCAAATAACAAGAAACGGTAGCCCATAATTAGATGGTGTGATGAGCTGCAATAGACCGGGAAAAATAGAAGGAAGGTAGGGAGGTCTTCACCCTGAAGTGGTACTCTAAGGCTTGTATAAAAAAATCTAATGCAATAATTTTTCAAAAACTAGACTAATGATCCCGACATGAATATTAATGATTCTAATTCAAGGCTAAGTTTCCTCTTAATTTAATTGCCAGAATAGTTAATTATTACCACCGGCTTTATGCGGTAGACCCACAGGAGCGATCGTCATCTGGTGATTATGAAATTCTTAGACTGATGATTTACGATGTTGCTACAAATCTTCACAGAGTCCCTTGATCACCGTACATCGTACGCACTTGTGTTTTTACTCAAACATGTATTGGATTTTTGTCGAACAGGGTAAATTATTATTATAATTACTTCTTTTCCTGTTTAAACCGTTATTATAAGCAGGTGATCCATTTTTATTTACTCCGGAAACTAAACGCTAGTTTATAGCTAGTTATAGGGAAAACGCTAGTTATTTACTTACACGTGTAAATTCTAAGAGGCCTATGTCCAACAATGGGATTGGCCTCTAACAATGGCAGTATTTGGAGGAAAAAGTAGAAAACATAGAAGTCACTGCGACCTTTATAGGTATATTGTGATCTACGGATGGTAGTGGGTTTATTATTTATTTATATCTTTTGATTCTTAAACTTGCTATTATTTTGAAGGCTACTTGAATTTAAAATTCATAATTGCTCTTGCAGATATAACACAAATCTCAAAATAAAAATTTGATTGTACTCAAAAGTAAACAGTGATCGGTAATTTTATTTTAATGTTCTGAAGTACGGGGTAACTAGACAATCCAGAGTTTCTAAATGTACTAAAGAACAAAAGGTCAATTGTCAATACTGATGACTTCGGAATTCAAATTAAGTCGATACTTCAACCTAATATACATTACGAGAGGATTAAATCGATCCCATTCATCAACGTCACTACAAAAATGCTATTTCCACACAAAATTAGCCACTCACCTATACTTAGACGATTTTGCAAACAATCCTATCCCGAGACTAATAACTACCCAAATGAAGGGTTGTAAGCTCTCCGAATTTTAATGAAATATTTGATTTATGCCCACCAAGAGCATCAGGTAGCTTATTATAAGAATATATCATTAAACATTACATATATAATTAAACCGAAACTTAGCCTCCAGCTACCCCAATTTGGAGCCGGCCGCTGCATTATAATTTTAATAAAATTGCCCGTTGTCCAATAAAAAAGTAAAAAAATAAAGTAATAATAAGAAAATTATAACACATCTGATTGATGTATTATTTGGTAATTTATTGGGTGTAATTACATCGTGTAATAATGGTCGATAATGCTGCGAGCCGGCGGAGTGAGGGAACGATTTATTAGTATTTATTAAAGTATGAATTATTGTATAATTACTGGGATGGGTGCTTCCAAACTAAACAGAGCGGTTGTTTTAGGGTTGAATTTATGGCCAGTTCTCGGAGTCGATCTAATCGAGCTTGTTTGCGATGTAATTCGGGCGCCTCGGCAGTTGCTATAAAACTATGTCGATGAGTGTGTCGGAGAACGGTTGAGCCGAAGCAAAACCGGTGTAATGATAACTCAATTTTGATGTGAATGTGTTATTGTATTGCTCTAGTTTCGGTTAAGAATATTTATTGCGAACAGAAACGGTTTTTGAGTAACTTACGAGCATATTAGAGTATTTGCATCCATTAGGAGTGATCAATGAAAACTTGTCTAACTGGAATGGAATAATATGTTATGATATAAACAACGAAATATCAGATCTTATAAGTATTTCGAATAGTTACATGAAATGTAGAATGGTGCATGTTTATGATTTTATCAATGTTTTATTTCGAAATTCATAATAATCAGATTGTTTTATTTAATTTATTTAATATCAAGAGCTAAAAAAAATGTTTTTAATTAAAAATAAACATTAAACAATACTGAAAAACAATCTTTCAGGCGCCCATAAAGAGCTGTGTGGTCGCCACTAATCCTATAATTGATTTTGACAAACAGCTCCCATCGTTAAATCGATAAAATTTAATCGATTCCATATGTCAAATGACGTACGCCATCACTCAGTACGTAAACTAATTCAGTTGATCCCCGCAATCGACTTATGAATCGATAAATAAGATGGATATTACTTCAAAAGAATTAACTTTACATAAACAAACATTTGTAGTCGATTGTTAATAGTTTTTAGTGGCCCTTAATGCTACACACGTCGTTTCGGAGATTGTACTTAAGATAAAATAGTTTACAGATGCGTACAAAAGCTGTTATTACGCGCTTCACATAATTTATGCATTGACAATTTTAATTACTTCAACCGTATGCAAGTTGGTTTTTATAATTAAGCCGAATGAATTTAAAACTTTCACCTTAATTATTATGTTTAAAATAAGTTTTCGTTTTGTTCTTTCGGATTCTTTGAAATGTTGTTTAAGTAACTGGCCACTCAGCGGTTTTCTTTTCTTTTTTAAGTGCATATATTCGAAATTTGAATTTAATTTAGCATAATTAATCGAGTGTTGTCTTTTGAATGGCAAAATTAATTACTATCAATCTTGAAATCAACAGCTTTAAAGTTCACGAAAATGTTTCTTATAGTAACTTCTAAGTCTTTCTTACTTCGAGGAGTAGTTAAATCTTTAATGGCTTCGACAAAGTCCACTTAGTGTTCATCAAGTCTATCGTGATCTACAAATAAACTGTGCCTAACTACAAGCTACGTACCGGAGCCACTGGCAAATAGGAAGTCCCTTTGTAGGGAAGACGTCTTCAAGTAGGGGTAAAACAGCTTGCCGCCGTCCTGGGGACTGCCGCCGCAACTGTACAATAAGAAATTCAATAGAAATAGCATATAAAATAAACTAAAAAAGAACGGAAAAGTTAAGTCGATTTAGTAAACTACAATATCCTGTTAACCCGTATCTTCGCGCTTAGTCCGGGTTTCGTTTAGAAAGGACTCCTCGGGCGGGAGTTCTCCCCGATGCCGAGGGGGCGGAGGGGGGAGGTGCAAGGAACGCGCGAGGGCTGCGCGATTTTTCACCCAAGACCACGTGTTAACCACGTGCATGAAAACTTTTTGGTGAAGTTTTTCCTCGACAGCACGCGTTACGCGCTCCTTTTTTAAATCCTCAGTTTAGTCTTCTCCCTCTTCGCGGTTTTATTTCTTTACACGTTCTGTTTACGAATTACATCGACTCTGTTTTATGGACTCTATTATTTCTGTAGTTACGATACTTTTTACTGACTTATAATTTAAAAGATTAATCGCGCGTAATTTTTGAATTTGTTCGTAACCGTTTTGTCGGTTTAAACAAAACCGTTTTCAAATTCGAATTGTAGCCGTTTAAGTACCTATTCGGAAACATATGAACTTATGGATATTAAAAATTAAAATACGTCGATTAGTTCCAAATTTCGGAATGATCATTAATATTGATTGATACGAGCCGTGTCTAACACTCATAAAATTTATTGATTATCGACATCAGATTTCACCCACAGACAAGGGAATTAATAATAACGTAATAGTAATAAAAAAGCCGCTTTCTCAACACAATGCATCACTAGACTAAACCATTTTGCAATCAACATATCAACTAAACCGTGTCTAGAAAATTCTTAATTGAACTAATGAGAAGTAATTACAATTTTTATTGCGGCCATAATGATTACGATGCCTTAAAATAATAAAAGCAATTAGACATTGATAGGCGTAGCGGAGTAGTTTATGGTTGTCTCTGTCGCACTCGGCGCGCTGGCCGGCTAGTCGCTAGGGGACACCGCGATCAGATGTAATTGTTTGAACGGTTATAAAAGTTGATGTCAGAGACGGTGTTCTGTTTGTCGTAAAATGGCGAGATGTTTCCATTTCTAACGTTTTAATGTTAAAAAAAAGTTATGTAGGTCCTTATATACAAATATACAAATCGACCTCGACTATTGTAGCTTGTACCAATTGAACAATCTAAATATTAATCAAAGCCACAGAATTTTAATGACCGCGTGTACAATTAAAATGACTGATTCATAGCAACGAAGTTGGGATACAAATGAGTCACGTGAGATACTCTAATTAGGTACAATGGACTAAGAATTCAAAGGAATAAAATGATGTGATCACGTCTAAATACAACTAACAAATAGATTAGTCTGTGACAGCGTAGAGGGGTTTATGTTTGACTCCTGTGCAATACGAGATCGAAAGGTCAATGCTTTTGGACGGAGACTAACGAATTATTGAACTCAATTGCCAAATTGTCATTATCATTACATTTATAAGAAGAAGGATCAAGATTGTACTGAAGAAGAAGATATGTAGGACTATTTTTAATTCGACCCATTTTTTTGTAGATCTCAAAACGTGTGATTTTTGGTATAATTCTACTTCCAAATTTTTATTTTAACTTTTTTTTAAATTCTATTTAAGATATCTTTTTCACCGAAATCTAACTCTCTCTCTTTTTTCTATTATAGTATCTCAATACAGTCCTTATGTTTCGATAGGTTTATCTAGTTATAATTAAGAGGAATAAATTAATGAGAATTTTCTTTAATTAGACAAAGATTTTGAGGGTTAAGAATTAAAACTGTATGATTACCAAATAAGGCCAATAAAACTGTAGTGTAAAATAGGTACATGTTATATAAAAAGAAAACTCCAATCAGCTTAGATTATCTTTATTATTTTTTACTAAACTTTAAAATATTACACATAACAATATTTTAATAGTGACCCTTAAATGTAAAAAAAAAATTATGAAGTAAAAGGATTAGGTATACTTTTTAACATATAAGTTTTTTTTTTTTAATAAAGTCATTCGTTCAAAAATGAAATTAAGAAGTAATGGGGAAATAACGAACACTGTGCGCAAGAGCACGTTTAAGCGTAGTGTAGAAAAAGTTATCGTGCAATCAATCTGTATAATAGTACTTTTATTATAACATCAGTGCCTATTGTCTCTTGCGTTAGTTATTATTTGGTTTTTCGCTATAATTATTTACGTAGGATGTTATATAATCTTTATTAATGTCTTGGGATAATGCTCTCAACTGTACCTACAGATTTTAATTCTTTTTTCAAATTCCTTTTTTGTAACTTCTATTCGTTCTTGTATGAATATTTTTATTGATTTTAAAGCCTTATTCAATTAAGGTTTTTCCATTTTTAAAAGATAAGTATATGATTTTGTGAATCTTTTTAATGTTTTAAAGCATTAATATTTGAAATTAGAGTAGTTTTGCCAGTTGATGACAGGCTCTTTCGATTGAACATTTTGACTACTTTTTCTTTAAAGAAAAACTTTTTTCGATAGAAACAAAAAAATTAAGTAAGTTATATGCATATGAATAGTGGGTTTCGTGATAAGGATTAATAATTATTTAGATTTTACTATTGAATACGAACGGATCTCAAATCTCTAAAAACTATTTCTTAGAAATCATATTTTCAAAATTCAAATTAAGTGTTACATTTTGAGTTTAATAGTGATTTTTATCAAAAAATAAGTGAGTGATAACAAAATGATGTAATGAATAACGATCCACTTAATATCATAATAATGAGAAAATTAATGATGGAGCAATAAATTCATGGTCTAATGATAATGCACCTGTTTTTATCGTTACAATCAAATTACTTTTCAAATTAGGTGTTGAGGCGCCGAAGTAAATATTTAAATTTTTCGTGATAAATATATAGATATTTATGCATCTTATAACATATATTTTGCTACGGGTAAATAACAATAATAACGCCTGATACTACAGTTGGAATAAAAACTCAATAAAGAATACAAAAAAAGTTGTTCAAAGAATTGAATAAAAGTAAAAAAAAATACCTACAGAAAAACGCGACACATGTATCCGAACCAATCAGCTGTTTGTTGGCTTCGGTCGCCCCGCCCCGCGTAACTTTTCCTCTTTGGCATGTCAAAAATAAAACCATTTCATCATTTTCCCGATACGAGTGAAAAACTTTTAATTATGATTTATATGTATTTTTTATCTTGCTCTACTCGCATACCCGTATTTTTCTATAACATCACGATTAAAATTAAAATGACCAGAATACGGCTCGATATTAAGAAATATTTTTATATGCCAAACTTGAATTCGTAAAAATAAATTAGTATCATGTGCCAGAAGCCTGAATTAGCAAGTTATATTAAAAAGTCGAATAATACAAATAAAAGAAAAAAAGAAAACAACTAAACTTATAATTAATTTTTCACAACGCAAAAAGTAACATAAAATAGCAAAACCATTATTATAGCAATACAAAACTTAACACTTACAATATCCCAGAAGCTAAATTATAGTAGTTAGAGCTTTAGATTTGTTTTCGTAGCAGTGACGTTGTTAATTAGCCGGCGCTCGCTGATTCATCACTTTATAGCGTCTCAGCGGCTAGTCCAAGCCGATAGTTAATTATTACACTGCAAACACGGTAACAGTTTCCTTCAAATAAAATCCTAATTTATCGTACAACAACACTCAGTCCAATATCGGAACGCACTCGAAAGTTTCAAATCAGAATGACAGAAGACGCGCGAAACGTTTTTTTTTCCAACTGTCAAACGTGACACGAACAAACGCAGATACGGCCGTCCACGTCAGTACGCTGACGTTCACTAGTCGCGACTCGGCGTAAGTCGAGGAGAAGAAGGCAGCGGTCTCGGCCAACACGCCTTTCGTTCGTCTCTCTCTCGCGCGGCTATACCCGCCCGACCATTTTTACAGTTTAACCGACTCAATTCAATTCAACTCAACTCAATTGTCGTGGCGCGAATGCCTTCGCACTGGACGCTAGAGTGAGACGTATAGCTTTCGCCTTATTTCAGTGGCTGCGTTTTATTAAAAGCGATTTAATTGTTTAGATTAATGTAGTGCGGAGTAGTACAAGGAGAATCAGATCTAGGTTGTGAAATGTTGAAGTTACATGCTTTTGAACTTAGAATCTGCGTTCGGAAAAGCGGAATAGAGCCTTAATCTTAGTTTAAGACGCAGCAGTGGGCACGGATGTGTCCGTTTCGCTCGCGCCACTATCGTCCGGCGGGCTCGAAGAGCGCGCGCGAGCGAGAAATCCGAGCGCCGATAGGCGTTACCGTTTCTATCGGCTCTCACTTCTGGGTGTGTAAAGTTTTAGGCCGAAACATGTAAAAATGCATCTTGAAAAAAAGTTATGTATTAAAAAAAGAAGCTTAGTGCGAGGTGGGGGGGGACATTAATGCTGGCGGGAGGTGGCGAGGATGGCTTTTTTCGCATGCTGTATTTTCGGGGGTGTTCGCGTAACTGGACAATGCATTATCGAGCAGTGCTGGCGGATCGGACGCATCACCTTAGTGGCCCATTTGAACTCGAAAACAACTGGATTTGAATGGAATATAGCCAGTCCGGGGATATAATGGCTTTACCACATTTCAAATAGATTCCGAAAATGTTTCCGGATAAACATTACCTGTACATTGTAGTAAAAAAGCAACAAAAAACATTAAACGCAATTAAAAATTTCACGGATTTCAAATATAAGTATCCCAAATGAGTAACAATCAATAAATACGCCATAAAATGATTTGGGTGTATCAACGAATTGATTTCTTGTTCTTCTAAAAAAATATGATTTAATAGGATTAGAAAAATCACAGGTGCAATGCACTTATAAAAATGAATTTCACGTGTCAATTGAGGCTTGCTATAGTCTCTTAATCTCTAACTTTTTTTAAATGTTACTCAATAATCAATATAATAATTCTTCCAAATATTACATCAATTTCTAAGTAACTACTTTCGTAATCTTAAAAAGGTCTGCCACAGGTGGTTCAAAAGAAATTGTTTTCGTTTTACAGTAAATAAAAGGCAAGTTTAAGTTCTTATTTAGTTAATCATTAAACTTATAAATCGCACAAGAACAAGACTTCATTGAATTGTACGTCATCTATAAATTCATAGAAATAAGTTGTATTGCATATTCTACTTAAAATGGTATTCATACGCTCCATCTAACATCCATAGTTTCATAATCTTTGTTAATTTTCCTTAGACATTCTATATTATTTTTAACACTCTTACCTACGTTGTACTTACATACTTTATACGTCTTTTTGTGCAATATGTATTATAAGAAATAGCAGTAAGTGTACATTAAGGTTTCTTCTCCATTACGTCCCGTTTTGGTTCTGAGCTCGTCTCATTCGAAAGTCTTCCTGTGATTATACAATTATAGTTGTCAAAAGAAGAAAATTTACGTAGGTACATAATTTTTCGAAGCTGGAAAGATATCGTTTTTAAAAAACTGTGATAGCTTTTCATAAATCTATGAAATCGTTTTTTTAAGGTAATTTATTTCGTATATAAGGGAAATATATACCTTTGTTGTTTAAGTATCGACTAGTCTATGTTTATCTCGGAGAAATGATAAAATATTTAAAAAAACATATTTATATAATAAGTTTAATAAAATAGAAAATATTTTTATTTCTCGTATCAGATACGGTACCAGATTCTGGCAATTATGAAATGTTGAGACTCTACGACTAGGCGTACGATTCCGAATAGATGTAGAAACTTTTTTTAAATAATGATATTTTTTTAATAATCTTGTTTAATACAATGTTGTGGTAAGAGATGCAATAATTATTTAATATAATAAAATTTAATGTGAGATAGTAAAAGAAGAGATTGCCTCTGTAAATAACTGTTCTTCAACCAGGTCCTAGAACCATTTATTTAGCTAGCGTTTAGTAAGAACGAACTGCTGCATGTTAAAATACGACATGGTTGGCGATTTTAGAGGGTACATACATGTTGAGGACTGAGGGCAATGTAAAGAAAGAGACTAATAGCGCTTATGTTAAACGTCTCCTATAAAGACATCTATATTGTTTTTACGGACGGTCTAGGACAGAGTAAAGTGAAAAACAAGGAAAAATAACTCAGTTTCAATGCATAGTAAGACGATGATCCTCTCTAAGATCATAAATCTAGTTGATCAGCTGTTGAAAATGATAAATTACGCAACCGTATGAGAATTGTTCCTGATAAAAAATCCATATTACACTTGGACCAGGCAGGTGGAAAAATAGAATTAGAGACTACCGATAATTACATTCCCTTCACAGGTACAGAAATGTGAGCTGCTAAAAACAAAGTTTCAAATTGTGGTACAGTCATAACACTTGCTTGATGATCGCATGAGTCAGATACTGCTGATCATCCTCTTCAAATAATCCCTCAGTGAGTGGCATATTCTAGGCCAGAAGCAGCATGTCATAATACGGTATTTCATTCTTATTTGTTACTGAACCTATTGAACTTCAGTAAATATTCCTTTTACCTGTCATACCTACTACAAGTTGAAAAATGAGTTGAATAGCGTAGCTCTATTATCATTATTGTAACAAGAAAAACAAAATCGCTCTATGCTCTTTTCCTAATTTTTAAACGATTTCATTTAGTTAAAGATCTAAATTGAAATAGTACGTTGTTCGCCGAAAGTGTTGTCTATTCTATCGTAAACATTAAGAAACTATACGTTAATTTACCGTCCACTTGGGCCGAGCCGCGGGCGATAGTTAGTTAATCAATAATCTGCTTGACCTCCCATATCAAAGAGGTTCCAACTGTAAAAGCTCTAAGTAATCGTATTAAACGATGTTTGCCGATATGTAAACTAGAGAGTAAGGTTGTGTTCAGATGGAAAACCATAGACAAACTTTGATGTCTAGATATTATTCTTCTTATGGATGATAGCTTCGCTTTCACTCTTCATACTCGTATCGATGGATCCAGACAATAAAGATAGGGAGTAATCGATCAATAAAATTTTCGGAACACGGAGTTCTCGGTAGAGTATATCGATCCCAAACTATTTTGTTTATTTGTAAGAGTGCGAAAGAGAATAGGTGCTTTTACAGGAACATATCCTGTAAAAAAATATAAAAAAAAATGACTCGTGTAAAAATGAACAGTTCAAAAACAAATACAAAAAGTAAGTATATTAACTGATTTTAACATTTATTTTGACCTGTAGGCAGAGGTATTTTTCAACGATTTCAGCTATTTATGAGTCAGCAAGATCAAAAATCAAAAAGGAAGGCATTTAAAAAAAATTGTCGTAAATTTTTTATAGTGTATTGGAATATCAAATAATACTATAGGCACGTATTTTGGATTTATTCTGTGCCCGAAATAACTAAGGGCCTGCACAGACCAACTCAAGACTGCAGTAAGATACACTACCGCTCTAAGAAAGCAATGAAGATACGATGTTTATCACTTGGAGCAACACGACTTGGGTCCACAATTCGATCTATAGTTTTAAGCCTACCACCTAAGTACTACATTGTGGAACGCAAATAAAGTATTGACTATTGGTTTAATTTGTCTTACATCAATACAAAACTGTCTCAAGGCATTTCACAACTTCAACATGGAACTTTTTAAACTAATTGCAGTCTTGACTAACTCTTATTCGGTACTTATTAACGAAATATTTTTAATATTAGTAACATAACATAGCATCACGCCTGTATCCCCAAAGGGTTAGGCAGAGGTGTAGTATTGTACATCCATAAGTACCATGTAATAGCGGGCGAGCCTAATCAACCGGGCACAGTTCTAAACTCCGTGTTGCTACGGAGAATTTCTATATAGAAAAACCCAATAACAACAATTGTCCGAAGTGGTAGTCGAACCCAGGACTCACGCTCAGCAGTCGTGCTTTTGACCACTAGACCATTGAGGCAGTACTTTTTATTTTTTACTTTTTAGTTCACACTTTTCAAAATAAAAAAGAGATGTGCTTTTCTGGATTATATTTTTCTAATCTAGGTATCATCCTGCCCAATCATAGTTCAAAGTGGTGTGACAATTTCTTCTGATCGCGCCCTAACGCCAGCAGTTACTACATTCTACGCACATTATCGAAGTAATGCAATAACCAGTGACCAGCGAGGATCGTCTGCGCTTCCTAATGACATCAACTAGATTGTTGGCTCCTAAATATACCTATGCTGGGGCTAATATACAAGGGGATATTTTGAATAATTTAGTATAGGATCGTTTTTTTTACTGCCTTGCCCCTCTCTATTTTATTATTTCTTATTATGTATCGTGGGTAAAGTTTACAAACATACATGTCACATGTAAACACAATCAGACCCGATCAAAGCCGCGACAGAAAGCGCAGAAATCTAATCGCTTAGCCACTGCGCTAAACATTTCATCAATAATTAGGAGGAAAGGCAGGGAGGCCTCTGGCCAAGAGCGCCACAGGATTTTATTATTAATAATAAACGGAGGTTCTCATGATTTGGAGTCCTAGACACCGGTAGCTTGGACCCTGCTCCTGATGTCGGTCCCTGTTTTTGTATTTCTAAATGAAATTAATTAATCATCTATATTTAAATATATGTAAATTAAATAAAATATTAGCGCTAAGTTAATTGAATAAAATATTTTAACCAATAATTATTGTAAAATTGAAGTGTTTGTCTGTGATTTCCAAATAAATGCCAAAATTTAAGTGAAACCTGCTATTATACTTGTTATACACATATACTATTTTTATTGTTTTTAGGATTATACTATTGTTATTGTTTTTAGAATTATACTATTATTATTGTTTTTAGAATGTTTGTCTGTCGGTTTGGAAGTTCGTCTTGAATAGGCTACGAAACAGCTCAATGCATTCAAATAATTTTTTTTGGGACTAAAACATAAATTTTAACCCTTTCGATATCGTGCGGGGTTCAGAAGAATGAACATGAATATAAATATTTCTAAATCTATTACTGATATCAACTATCGGGTGGTTAACAACTCATGCCTAAGATAACGCAGATGGAGTCGCGGGCAACAGCTAGTAAAAAATAAATAATAATCGTAGGGGAAGAAATTCCTTCTAAGGGTTCGCGAGAATACGAATACGATGCCGTTGGAATTGTGGGTTGTGTTGTGGGTATGTTTAGTTAAGAGATGAAATTGTACTATGCATGTAATAATTATAATTACACCTATTGTTTTGTTTATGTGTTTGTGGTTCTTTTTCATATGCTATTGGGGTATATAGAAAGGGCCTTTCCGAGTGATAATACCTAGGGATTTCCAGCGTACCTTGAGCGATCAGTCCCGTCGCGTTTGTTCAATGACAAAGTTTTCAATTAGGTTAGGCTTGAACAATTCTTAGTTGGTAAAGGAACACACGGAAACGATTTTTTCGAAAGGATTTTTTTGTATAAAGTAGGTAAATATATGCAAAAAAATCAATTACATTATTCGAGTAATTTTGTATTATGTAATTTGTATATCGAAAACAGGGAATAAAGCTGAAGAAGCCGACTGTTTCTCGGTATAGAAACATCTTTAAAACCTATCAGTCTCACTAAAATAAACTGTAACAAATCGTCTCAAAGAATCGAAACATCGTCTCTGAACTAAGGTAACATAACTTCGTAAATAGCTGAATGACGTCACGGCTTCAAATCGGACCAACTTGCAGCGGACGAAAGTTGCCGATACGATTAATAAATGATACCGACTGAATGTTACGTGTACCGTTTTAATAGGCTAACGAATCGCTATCAGCTATTAAGATTTGTGTTTTTTGGTTGCGGGAAGGGAAATAAGTTTTAAAGTATACAAAATGATCTGATATCAGATTTTTTCATGCTAATTTAATAATTTATTTCATACGTAAAACATCGTCAAATTGTTGGTTAATATTTTGAACAGCGAATTATTTTGCCAATGGTAGTCATTGCAATAACAGCAAATGCAATGTATGTACCTATGTCATAATATTCCTATTAGAAAGATATGACTATTATATGATACGAAAAAGAAGCATAGTAACGAAAATAGTACGAAAATTACGCTCCGTCATAATTTTATTCAATTTTAAATAACGTTGGTCCTCTCTTAGTTTCCTCTTATTTCTTGGATACAGTTTACAGACATAAACCTCACAGAGATGCATACTCAGACCCTGAACAACTACATATCTATATATCATGGATGATATGTTTTCCCAAAACCAATCGCCTAGCCACTACACCAACCCTACAAATTACGTCTACATTTCCAAACCTACAAATAGTGTTTTAACCACTAATATGTTACCGCACTCTTTGAAACATTAATATATTTCCTAATATATACATATATCCTAAATAAATATATTTCCTAATGAAATCAAATTGACACATACAGAAGCACCCTCTCCCACAGGTTATATGTGACGTCCGTTAGGTACACTGTACAAATCTATAATTCGGTAATCGCATGTTTAAAACCAACAAAAGAAAAATTATATATAGAAATCTGGCAAGTACAAAATATTTTCCGCAGTATCAAACCCGCACTTTCAGAAGCGTCCGCGCCCGCCTCTGATCATTTGTTGTCAGCGACGTATACTGTGCATGTGTAATCTTTAATTCAACAGGTTATCGCACGTGCAAGTTTAAAATCAACTCGCTGTGTCAGCTTTGTTGACGGGCCTCGTGTACCCGTCGCATAGTGAACTGTAATGGAAACCGTGACGATGAATAAGATGAATATTGTCAACGAAATTGCGTTTTTTCTGGTCTTGATGTTGGTGTATGCCTGCCTCATTGGCAAGCGTGAGGTCCTGGGTGTAATTGCCAGGTCGGGCAAAGTATTATTGGGTTTTTCTCTATATATGCAATAGGCACGCCTCCTAGTACGTGCGACTCGATTACGGCATAGTACAGCTCTGTCTAACCGTTCGGGGAATACAGGCGTAATGTTATGTTATGTAAATTGCCTTTTTTCTGGTACTGATATGTAAATGTGTATATAGTATACAAAGATTGGTATGATAGCAACGCTCCCAAATAACATAGTTCTATAATTACTTCAACCCAGGTACACTATACATTATCCTAAATTCCACCACAATCATCGGAAAATCAGTTTATTTCTTCAGCAAATAAGTTGATAATAACTGTTTTACCTGTCAGGTTGTACTATGCTAGAAGGCGCCGTTTCCTGTCTGAATGATCTCTTGAGAAGAAACGCCGAAGCTAAGGGTATTTGTCTCTTATATTTCATTTTTTTTAAATCCAATCAAGTACCGTACAAGGTTTTGATGCGAAAATTCCTTTCTATGTGTTTCTGTACTATAATAAAACTCAAAAGTTGTCCGTCTGTATGAGCACTAATAACTTGGACACCAGCACCGCTTAGGGGTCTAGCTTTTATATCACTCATACGATTTTAACCTGAATAAAAAATCGAAGCAGACAAAATCGAGGGTACAGCTAGTCTCGGACATTTTCAAGTCTAACCCTGTCAAAAGATATTACTTATTAACCAGTTATCACGTAAAATAACATGGATTTTGGTCCTTCACTTGCTGATAGCAATAGCCTTTACCTGTCCAACATACGTAGCTGGTCTAACTGTTAGACCTATGTGTATTGTATTCAGACGTCTGGGTCGGTGCTAAAAATTTACTAATCTCGTCCATACTACCGATGTAATGGATTGATGTCGACTCTTGTTTCCTACTAAAGAAATTTTATTAATTCTTTTACCTGTTTATAAAAATATTTTGTTATGATGATGATTTGAAATAATTTGATGACTACATATAGTTGTTTCGGGTCTTTGTGTATGAGAATACACATTGTGCTTCGGAAAGCACGTAAAGCCGTTGGTCTTGTGCTTTATCTCTCTCTGGCCGTGTCGGATTGCCGTCTCATCGTACTATGAGAGTGAATGGATAGAGAGTGCACCTGTGTTTGCGCACACACTTGTGCTCTATAATATCTCCTGCGTAGTTGGCTAATCTCCGGTGAGATTGGCCGCTGTGACCGAAATTCGGTAAGGAGGACATTATTATTATGTTACTTAGTGAGAAAATGTTAAATGTAGCAATTATGTCGCATCCCTCCGAGTTGTAAAGTTCTTCATTATTCGCCACCCTGTATAACCCTAGCAATCTTTTTTTACGACACACTAAACTCAACTTCTAATATTTTGCCATGTAAACGCGCTATTAACACACCGAAACGATTTAGTTGCAAGTTTTGAAGTTCTGATTGTGCATTAGTCGTAAGTGGCGGACCAATGACCTATTTCCCTTAGCTAACCCCTATGATTTGCAAATGTAATTTAAATAGTAGTAGTCTGCCTGTCTGAACGCGACAAACTCAAAAACTACTGAACGGATTTTCATACGGTTTTCACCAATGAACGGAGTGATTCATGAGGAAAATTTAGGTGTGTAATTAATTAAGATTTTGTGTAAATTGGCTGAAATATGACGATGACTGTTGAAGACGTCGGAAAACATCAAGTTGACGAGCATTACTGGCGTGCGCCGTGTAAACCCATAGAGATATAGCTGATACATAAAAATGATATATATAAAAAAATGTAAGTGTGCTCTGCTACCCGTGCGAAGCCGGGGCTGGTCGCTAGTATAAGATAAGATAGCTATAGATTTCTACACTACTCCATCGAATGTCGGATGTTGCCATTGAAATCAGATCTGAAGTTATTATATAGTATGCTAAGCAATGATTTCTATATCGGACCGACAATTATCGGAGTAGAAGAGAATATCATGGGGTGTATAACAATACACCTCACCTTACTCTTCGGAGAATACAAGCGTGATGCTTTGTTAATGACGTCTACTCTTAAACAACATTTAAAATCTAACGAGATCTTAAAAATTAAGTCTATGATATAACCAAAAAGAAAACGCGGGAACACGAAAAAATGGCAATCGCCAACCCAAAAACTTGTAGAGTGGGGTGGCGAGACATGAATAAATTATGAGCGACGGTCCAAAAGAGAAAAATCTTTTAAACAACTTGAGAACAAAAACTTTTTTATTGGATCCTAGTGTTTACAATGCGTAATTATTATTTTAAAATTTGTAACTTAATAAAAATTGTCAATGGATTTGCATAAATGGTGGTAGGAGTTTTAGGACGCAAGATTTTGATTCTATCATTTTATTTATATATTTTATTTAGGTGCGATGAAAGAGCCTCCACGAGTAACAATATTTGAGCATGTCTGGCGCACCGTGGAGAGTTAGCCTCGCTAACACCATTGTTGAATGGCCACCTCGGCATTGGCGATTTCAACATGACAGGAGAACAATACATTATTTTATTTCATTATTAATGTACTAAATTGCACAATAAATCGCAGCTGCATCCTACTGGCTCCAGGACTAAATCCAGCTAGACACAGATAATAAGGAATCTCCTTTCCTGTAAACTACCAGCAAAGAGAAGCGTATCCTAATTTTATTTCGATACAGGAAATCACTTGGACTGCCTCATCGGTCTAGTAATCGCAAACGTGACTGCTGAGCGTGAGGTCCTGGGTTCGATTCCCGGATCGAGCAGTTATTGAGTTTTGTCGTATGAAAATTCTGAGTAGCGGCACGGAGTCTGGAATTGTGCCCGTAGTAGATGGCAATAGGCTCGCTCCTTATTACATGGGACTCAATAACGGCATCGACGAAATATGGGAGTACAACACTTCTGCCTAACCCTTCGGGGAGTATAAGCGTGATGCTATGCTATGTCATGTTATTTTATGCAGAAAACCACACGAGGAATACACATTCAATGAAATCCAATTCACAATCAAAAAGGTAATGTCACTATACATTTTACCTATGCCCACCCCTAAGCAGCTAAAGGGATTTGGACAAATCGGGAAAGACAAATCGAACCAGGCTTTTCCATTGCGAACTCGCTCGCGATTTAAAAAGTTTCGAAATACGGATGCGGATAACGAAACTAAATAAACTTCAATCCAAATATATTGTGAAGTAAATTTGTTAATTGTTGTCTGTTTTAATTATAAAGAAGAATATTTCGAAAAAATTAAGTTTTATAGGTATTGCTTAGGGTAGTTGAATCAACTAAGCCAAGACTAGTATCTTATTTCCCCCAACTTTCACCTCCAAGCTTTCCTAGCTACATTCTTCAGGTCGTGAGACCACCCGACTGGTAAAAAATTGTCCAATCGAAACATACTTGTTCTTTCAACAAGCAGGATATGAAATAACGTATCCACCAGAAAACACTTTTGCACAGTCAGTAAAAACAAAACAACAATTTGACAAAAAACTTAAATCATCCATCAAAATAAATAAATTCAAGAGAACTCTTCAGTGAAGCAAAATAATACCTACTTTGAAACGCAACGGGTATCAGATAAAACTTGATTAATCTGCCAAGAAAGTTTAGGTTCTTATTATAATAAACTAATTAATGATGGAGGCGAACAATTCATTATCGAGGCAAAACTGCCTTCCAAACAATAATGATAATGAGTATAATTAATTATGGGAAGTTGGTTCAAGACGTACGTACCGAGGGGGTTGGATGAGGGTGAGGTAAGAGACAAGTTGTGGTTGGTTTTGGAGAAGACATTTTTTGACATGGAGTTCATGAACCTAGACATATGAACGATGAGAATTCGTTAATCTACACTGATTACAACATCAGACCATTAAACGCAGATGTTCATATTGTTCTGGAGGCTGGATTTCCGCCTGCGTTCATTTAATGTAATTCAATTATATAAGTTGTAAGTAACAAAGTGGTTTCGCACTTTCATGAACTTTACATTACCAATTACCAAGTGAGTACACTTGAAACTTTCTTTTGGGTCAAGGTCTGGAGACAAAAAAAGAAAAATGTGGCCTTTAAGTATGTTTACACTTTCATTTTGTATGACTACTGCGGTTTTATTTTTCATGTTGATATTTGCTACAAAACTGTTAAAAATTTGATTCTATTGCACATCCCACTAAATGAATTTGAATCCAGTTAAATCTCTTTCTCCCAAACATCACTGAAAAGAGACAAAAAAGAAATTTCAATTAGTCTATGCATTGGTCATTTACGAGAACGAACTATCGCAATGGCATGTAAATTGACGTCGATGACAAACAAGTACACTAATTTGACAGGACAAAATATCTTTCATCCTTTTCTCATGATTTTAATAGAAAGAGACATAGTAAGACTAAATTAGTATGGCTTATAAAAAAACAGAATTATTTTTATTGAAACGAATGATATTCACACAATGAACAGTACTCCTTAGATGCTATCTGTAAATAAACTTCAGAACAACACGTGTCGTAGTTCACAATGATCTAAATGCCACATCAACCTTTACGTTCGCAGGTCTACGTAACAAAGGGTGTGAGATGGTAGGTCAGCCCGTTGTCGCGCTGATGGCTTTAATCATTATTACTTATAATTAAAATTTAGATGGAAGTATCTATTGTCCTTCATAGACGGCCTTTGTTTAAGTTCGAGTGTGGTTATAGCCATATTTTGAAGTTCGATTGAATTTCATGCGATCTATTTTTAAAGAGATCTAGTAACATGGAGACTGCAACATCAACTGCGTGTCATGGATTTGATTTCTGTACGGAACAAATGTTTGTATAGTCTACAGTTAGCTGGCCATGCGTTCATTATAGAAACTTCTTCGATATAACTTGATATTTAAGATTGGCAACGCGCGAATGATTCCCCTAGTATTGCAAGTTTCCATAGGTTACAGTAATCGTTTACCATCAGGCGGGCCATACACATGTTCGCCAACAAAGTGCTATAAAAAAAAACTATTTGCCTATCGAGACTGATGGACAGCACCTTCGGTCCTAAATGAGACTTCTAAGCGTGAACTCCCAATACTAGTTAGGTCAGTGTTTTTGCGTATTTACGTCAAGATGAATAAATTGTTGATACAAGATTCTGTTCTCAATCTAACTTGAAAAATAGCAAGAGTATAACAGCATTGTGTAATAATGGTAAACAAAGCTGGCTTAACAAAACTATCTCTCCCATATTTTCATCAGAACGTCCCCCTAACCCTAAAACGCAAACGATACATTATCTAACGTCTCCTAACCAAATCTAAGTACAAGGGTCGCGTAAAGAGGCATAGGTTCGCTCATTAGGCCCGCGGTATCGTCCATAAATACATTATTGCGGGGCAGACGAGGCAGACGGGGCAAGGGGCCAGGGGCCCGGCCAGCCGGTGGGTTATCGAATTAAAACTTCACTAGCAATAGTTGAGTTGAACAGCGTATTAATACACCATGTATAATTCGTGCGCCCTGGACAAACTTAAGTGTTTTCCATTTGTGTCGACTTATAGTTTTTAAATAAATTTTATTAAAAATACAAAATTTTACAATTTAACTTTTGTAGTTATTTTTAATTACCTTTTTCAAGCCTTATTTAATTTTTAGAAAGCTGGTGTAGAATATTGAAAAGGCGTTTAATTCGCGCTTTTAAAAGTTTAAAAGTAAGCATAATCTTTATAATTTAATCTATTTTATTACTATACTATGTATTATATCTATAATATAACCGAAGAACCTTCGTATACAGTGGTCTAATACTATTAAAGAAAGCGTCCACGCCAGACTAAAAACTCCCGAAAAAAGTCAATAATATAATACAAAAAATTATAATAAAATATACGTCGTTGTCCACGTGTCGGACATATAATTTCGAAGTTAAACCGCTACAGTGGAACGCGCGCCGTGGGCGGCGGGCTGGGCGGCTCGAAGGAGCGATCGAGGTAAGGGTACCGGCTACGTAATTAGATTTTCAAAGTCCGAATACACTGCTCGTACTTGTCTTCATAATAATGTGAGTGGATGCAGTAGGATTGATACTTTATTAAAAGTTTAAAATATTGTTATGTGATTCGCGTAAACGTTCAATTTGTGCAGTGGCTAATTGGTGCCTTTCTGGGACTATTGTAACATCAATACATTTTCATGTGAACTGGTGAAAGCAGTTTAAAATTATTTGTTCGTGGAAAGATAATTTTATCATAACTGGGTACAAGAATGTTAGTATCAACACTCAACAGTATTCATTTTGAGAAATAAGACAAATGTAGATATTGTAATAGCAGGGAGACCCTTTTCATAATTTCTCAATTATTTTTTTATTATAGTATACCTATAAAAGGATCAAAAATGACAGTTAATGTACGTTGTAATTTTCTGCTGACTGTATAATTATTATCATGACATTGAAAATAAATGTAATCCAAGTATCAAGATGTGTCACTCGGCAGTTAACATCGAGGTATTGGATATTTAGTTTGCTTTGGGCCGGCGGGGCGCGCGGGGCGGGGTGCTTAAGTCCAACTATAAATTAGGTAGGGTACAGTTTCATTAATCACCCATACGCCGTTATTATTAATTAACCCCCTTTCGAAGTACCGTCAGAATTAACTATCGACCTACCCCCTACCCCTGATGTCAACTTTTAAGTTTGAGCTTGTAAAAATTTTGTTGGCAGTTTGGAAGGTGACTCCTTGACTTAGTGTAGTAGTTCAAGCCGTTAGAGAGTTGGTACTTGTTTTAAAATTTTTGAAGAGAGTAAAGTTCCGTTTTTACTTTGAAAATAAAACAGACTTTGAAATAGCATCATAGCAAGTCTAGATTCTACCGTATATAGTATATCTTATATTCACATTTCATCGTTGCCTGTAAGTTCCATAAAAAAGGAGCCATCATATTGCCATCTCACGGACAAACCATTAGACACCGGGCTGTATACCCAATAAAGCAGTAGTCGGTAACAAACGCAGGACTTCACGCTCAGTACCCGTGCTTGCGACCGAAAGACCAGTGAGGCAGACTCAACTTGACTACCTCTACCGACAGCCATTTAGCGGGTGGCCGTATTACCACTAGCTCAGATGAAGTATGAACTAAGGAACAAAGTCTACTTCTAAGTATTCTAAAGACCATGTTTTTTTAAATTCATTCGTATTTATTACTGTACCGTGGGTTTACTAACACAAACCTTCCCATAGGTAAACAACACATCCAGACCCGGAACCCGGAACTATCTGGAATCAAACCCGCGATACTTAGCGCAGTCTATCAGTCAATGATTACGCCAACCGTCTTTTATTGCAAAGGTTAAAGAAAGAGACCGAAAATAGACCAAATAGTACCTATATTTTAGTAAGGTTGTTGGCCAACTAAAATTGTAATCATTACCATTTATATAGCAATAAATTAACAAACTACAAACAGAACTTAATTTACCACAAAACAATATACGTTCAAAATAATGTATGTTTATATCTTAGTAGCTACTTCATGAATATAATCAGGCTTTTTTGTCGAAACAAACCTATTAGCGGCCATCAAATTAAAACAAGTACACGATTATGCGTAATTTATGTTAATTATTCTTACATTGCGAGTTAAGTAGATTTACTGTGAGCGTTGAATTTTTTTTGGAAATCATTTCCACTGGCTCACGTCTTGTAGCCTGTTAGAAAAATACCTTTATTAGAGAACAGTATTATGAGATCATAGGTTCTTATATAAATAAAAGAGTTTGTCGTATTAAAATTCTAATGATTTTAACATTTAAAATCATATTCGGCAGCTTTAAAAAAATATTTTCAGTCACATTAATTCAATAACGATCATCAGAGATTTAAGACGGAATGCTTGCTTACTGATGAACGCATTATTCTTTTTACGAAAGGCATTGCCCCGTTATAGACTTAGAAAAAACAGGTAAAAAAGTGATCGGTTCCAGTCCCAAATCACTTTTAAAGGCTTTACAAAAATAATATCGCATGTGCCAGATAAATCGGCGTCAACACGATAGCGCCTTGCCCGCTGATTGATCGGTGCTCCAAATGATTTACACTGGGAGGATGGCAACAAATCGGTGCCTGGATAGCGATGCGATGACGATGTTCAAACTTTGTGTTAGCTCACAAGTTAGTTTTATGATGTTGGTATTCACCAATATTCACGAAAGACTTCTGGATAGCAAAAACAAATGAAATACTTAAGATTAGAAAAATTTACTAAAATATCAAGTTGACTAATACTAGTTATCTCCTTAACTAAGCCCTACTAATATTATAAATGTGAAAGTTTGTGAGGATGGATAGATGGATGGATCTTTGTTACTCTTTCACGCCAGAACGGTTGAACGGATCTGGATGAAATTTAGCACATAGATGGATTATGATCTGGAATAGCACATAGGCTACGCGTTCGTAAATCACGCGGGCGAAGCCGCGGGCGGAAGCTAGTATAATATAATGACATAATTTATTTGCACAATAATGGAAATTACAAAAAATAGCTATAGATATGTATATTGTATACATTTTACAGGACACTTCATTATGGGTCTTCTAAGGTAATTATCTGTGGTACCTACGTCAGCGATACCTATAAATAGATAAAAATTTCGTAACCATATAGCACGTTTATTAAAAAAATATAGTCAATTAATTAAAGCTATTATGTATAGTTTTCATTCATAAAATAACATGCGACTTTGTAAAAGATACTATATTGATATCCTCCTACTCTGCCTCCTACTGCCAAAATTAGTAGATAACATTATCATGAAGGCTTAAGTCGTTACTTTAAAACATTTCGAGCTTGATTTAATTGGACATAAATCCTTAAATCTCCTATTAACAAAAAGTATCTGTATAAAGTTTACTCTATATCTATACATATAAATAAAATTGGAGTGTCTGTTTGTAATATTGAAATAACCGTTTTTTACTACATGCATATGAATATATATACGGTACATACACCTAAATAACATTTTTTACAATTTTTGTCTGTCTATCTGTCTGTTTGTATAGGCTAATCTCTGAAATGGCTGGACCGATTTTGACGGGACTTTTATTGGCAGGTAGCTGATCTAATAAGGAGTAACTTAGGCTACTTTTATTTTAGAAACATTCTACTAAAAAATACATTGTTAAGTTCCGACATCCACGCGAACGAAGTCGCGGGTACAGCTAGTATACTATAAAATCGTACGTCAGTGTACAGTGGGACCATTCGTAATGAGACATTAACATCCGTAATTAGATAGCCGTGAAATTATTATTCTATAACATGTGAACTCGTAAAACTAGCGTTGTAATTATTTTTCTACTCGAACATAAATTGTGCAGCTATTGAAACTTATGTCGGCATCGTCAAAGGCCCTCTATAACATTATATGGATATTGTTAATAGAATTTTTATGACGCACATTATAAAATTATGAAGAATTAACACGGTGTAATATCTAGATGATAATTGGGTGGAATGGGTAGGTAACGCACGTGAATACAAAAATACCGTAACGATTAATCAGACAGGTGTTGATGAACTAAGAATTCGTTATGATTTTCTATTTTTTAAAGTTTCCAAGGCCATTTATGAGAAGAAACCAGTTGGGCGATTGCAAATGAGCGATTGGCTGGAAGGGAGATGGCAGCCAAGTCACTCCGTTTAAAATTTTGATATTTAGCAGCATGTGTTGGGAGCAGCATTGGGAGTCGACCTCACAATAATTAGGATAAAACTAGGCACATAAGGTGATTTTAACCTTTTTTTAGTATATAACATAACATCACGCCTGTATTTCTCGAAGGGTTAGACAGAGAGAGGTGTAGGTACTTTTGGTACACTCACATTTCACCGATGCCGTTATTAAGTCCCATATAATAGGAGGCGACCCTATTTCAATCTACCAAGCACAATTCCAAGCGGGCTGCTACTGAAAATATCTGAAAATGCTAATAACGCGTTTCCCGACCTGGGTATCGAACTCAGGACCGCATTCTTAGCAGCCACGCATACAACCACTAGACCAATTGTTAGGCAGTTATTATTAGACTAGACTTTAAATGCGCATCGCACTTTTCATATACCATCCTTGAAGCGAGTCTATAGCAACAATTTCTCCCAGCCTGAAAATAAGCGACCGACTACTCGAAAACAATGTACAGATATCGCAGTATCTTGATAGCGCGGTTTGACGCTTTACACTACAAATCTGTGCTAGCTAGACTAAGGGGGGAGCGACCTAAAGATCACAATTGCTAAACAGTGACAGCCCAGCCGATGGCCGTAGCGTCACAATGAGCAACTTCCCTCAATTAGTTCGCCATTTGTTGGGGGTGACAAACGGGCCCGACTGACCCACTTACGGGTCATTTTATTCGGCTATACTAGTAATTCTAAGAAAGAAATTAAATAATCATGTACTGTAATTGAAATTGCCTCACTGATCTAGAGGTCGGAAGAGTTGATGAGCTGAGCGTGATCCCCCTCTTGCTAAGTGTTATTGCGTCTTTCTGTTAGAAAATTCTTAACAGCATGTCGGATTTTGGAATTGGGTGCGCCACCCCCTATAAATGTGGATATACAATAAAATAGACGTCTGCCCAATCCACTGGGGACTACAGGCGTGATGTTATATTATGTATAGAAATTAAAGAATCATACGGTCATGTAAAGGATGAACGACGATTATTAACAAAAGCTTATTACATCGAGAACAACAAATCAATACCGTCCAGACAGTCTGAATAGTGTAGTGTTTGGGCTCTCTGCACTATAGGTCGTGGGTTCGATCCCCGCACGGACTAAATAATTATATGATACTACAAATAGTTGATCCAGGTTTGGGTTAGTGAGTATGTCCAAATAAACTGTAGCAATATACAGGAGCAATCATCCTACTAATCCTACTAATATCCTATCCTACTTATATAATCCTACTAATATTATAAATGCGAAAGTTTGTGAGGATGGATGGATGGATCTTTGTTACTCTTTCCCGCCAGAACGGCTGAACGGATCGGGATGAAATTTGGCACAGAGATAGATTATAGTCTGGAATAGCACATAGACTACTTTTTATCCCGGGAAAATGCACGGATTCGTAATCCACGCGGGCGAAAGCTAGTAATTTATATGATCCTAAAATAAACTTATTAATTCTTTCAAATGTAAGAAGTTATTCTGCAAGGGCTCGACCTTGAAGGTTGCAAACCTTATTGGTAATATCGCTTAAAAAAGTCTGTGCATAAAAGTGATAAACGGCGCACTTAAAAAAAAAAACGACTTGAATCAGTCAAATCCTGAGCCGTTTGGTGGTCGTTTCAGTAGCAGGTAGCTATACAGTCTAGTTCACCTATCCATCATAATGATACTTGTTACATAAGCTCAAAACAATCCTGTAAAATTATTTATAATTAATTAGAAGTTCCGAGCAGCCGTAAACATGGCGAGTGCATTCCTAACTCGTCGACATCAATATTCAACTGAAGCGTTTATTATCATATCTCATTATACAAGTTAGTGCTTGTGCACGGAGATGCTGCCTCCTTGGGTGATGACCTGACGACTAAACACTCAATCTCACGCCATCTGATATTCTAAATTGGAGTTTACATCCCAAGAATAAGGTGCGATTTGGAACGGGTGAGCTCAATTGTAAGGTCGAGATTCGGTTTCGAAATGCAATTTGGAAATGAGATCCGGAGGGTAGTACCCTTAAGGGGGTAGGGGGTACGGATGGGCGCCTTGCCACTATTATTTATAAGGGTGGGTCAGTCTGCGATAGTCGGCTATGTACGTTTCGGTTAACTGCAACCGCTTACGCTTTAAGCTTATTCGCAGATTGTTTTGTTATATTATTAATTAGCATATCCTGGAGTGAGGCTGGCTAGTTTGTTTTTGATGTAACAACTGTTGGAATAATTAGGAGAGAAGTTGGAAGAGATGCTACAGCTAATAACGAACCTCGATATAGGTATAATTATATTGCCGAAGTTGGATTATTAACAAATAAGTTGCTTTTGGATATTTGGTCTTACAACGAGCTAGCTACCTAAATTGTCTTGCTATTAGGAAAGATTACGAAGAAATATTTTCAAAGGACTCATTGTTGAATGGGAAACATTTACATGCTATAGTTTCAAAATAGGACAAGTTACAGTTCAAGTGATTTGCTTGATCATAGATGGGCCTCTAAAATGACGACCATTATTATTGTTCATTGACTCAGTATGAGAGACTAGGTGCGTTAGATGCTAAGTCTTTGGGTTTGACCTTGGTAATAAAAATATTCTCTGATGGAAATTGAAAACTGAATATACGAGCTGGACACCTATTTAAAGGATTGGCCAAAAACAACTATTAACCGAGAGGAGTGGAAAGAGGGTAGGGAGGCCTTTGCCCTGCAGTGGGACGATAATGGCTGATAAAAAAAAATAAAAAAGAAATGTGAGAACGAAAAATTATCAGAAAAGAAATAATATTTTGTAATAAAATACAAGACAATCCTTAGTTAAAAATATTGAATGCAAAATTTTATTATTATCCCAATGCTGAGCGCAAGCCTTTACTCAGAATGATAAGGCTGTAAGAAAGTAACTCCACCACGTTGTCTTGGTATTAATCGGCGGACTGTACGCATCACCAAGAACTTTTAGAAACTTCTCATTTCTGCAGCTCTCACGAAGTTTTCCTTCACCGTCAAAACAAGTGATAACCAAACTAATCCACAAATTACTCCAAAAAGTCACACATAGAGGCTGGGATCCAACTGAGGCCCTACACGGAAGGCAAGCGTTCAACCGCTAGACTATCACTGCGTTGCTAAGCTATCGTTTGCCTAATCGATTTGTTGGTATATAAAACTAAATGACTGCGTGTAAAAGGTCGATGTCATAGCGGCATCGTAGCGAATCGTCTAATACCTCAATCCGTCCAGCGTTTCGTGGGAATTGTGAAAACTTTTGAACAATATACAGGTGTATACCTAAGTGGATAGTGGGTACGCAGGTATATATATGTGAATGTATACGAATATTTAAGTGGTTAATTATGAGTACGTCGATTTTACTGAGAATAGAAGTGGTATAGTGATAGTTGTTTTGTTAAGATTTGACGGCACGATAGGTTCAGTGCCAAAGATTAGTTTTTTGCTCCACGTGTCGATTTGATTCCCGAAAAGACCAATATGTTTGTATGATCTACAGATAGTTGTTCAGGGCCTGGGTGTGTGTGTGCATGTCATTTTTAAACCTGAAATGTTTTATCACAGAATCCTAACATGGTACATTGTTTAATTTTTCTTTAAACGGCATATCACCACAATCTCTGTCACAGTCTATAGTTTGCGGTAAACGACGTCCGTTACATCTTACTGACCGTCTTAACGGGGTTAAGGTAAAATCATGATCATGACAGACTAAATCTAACAGCTCAGTACAGAGCTTCCTCTAACAATATCTCACTAATCACATCCACTTAATTAATATACGCTACGGTATAGGCCAAGTATTGGTAGTCCAAACAAATGAAAACCTAGTCTGCAGACCACTCTGTCCTAATAAAGATTGCTTTCCACACGTAACCTGAAACTCCATAATCTAGAATCTGACTAAATATAATCGCACTTATAATAATTGCTATGACATCATTAATTAATATGATAGTGTAACAGCTAAAAGACGTATGAAATGAGTCACCCGCTGGCTCACAGTACAATTATCGGGCCAAGCCTGGTACTTATGCCAATTAATTGTTACGACTTATTTGTGAACTGGCTAAGACAATAGATAGTGTAGAATATGGAAACGAAGATGTTATTTCTTGAGTTTATTGTTTCATTTTAACATGAAATGTGTGAATGGTCCAGTTTTTTTTTCCATAATATATTTGTGCCTTTTTAAATGCAAAGGAATCGTTAAAGTATTTATACGCA